>CAXKWD010000008.1:10191344-11491344 GCA_964059195.1 Ectobius pallidus | reverse complement strand
TTGACAGTTTTTAGTTTTAGCATATAAAACGACAATTTTCAACCCCCCCAAGAAAATTCATAAAACGCTAATATTTTGCCCCCCCCCCCCCAGAAATTTCAATGACGCAGTCTGCGTCTTAACCCCCCCTGTGGGCACCCCTGGTTAGGTAATGCCAGCCCCTCGAACTGGTCATCCTGTGAGCTGGGAACATGTTGTACAGTACTTAGAAATAAAGGCGTAAAAAGGAAAATGTGATAACATAAATCAAATCTTTGATCACAATAAACAGCATTTTTTCAATGTATCAGTATTAATCCGGATGGGACTTCATAAAAACGATAACATTACCCTATTGATGACATAATCCGTGATTACATTAAGCAGCGTTCACTGTATTACGTGGAAAAAAAAAAAATGCAAAGGGAAATAGTATAATTTACCCATCTTCTCCCACCTCACAAACTGGACTTTCCTCTGAGGTGCTAAAGCTGCGTCTCCATTAATATACATTTAACACCAACATGTCAATATTAACAAGTTGATATTGACATGTATATTGCAATTTCGCGTTCCAATTGACTTGAATGCAACACGCTGAGTTTGCATGTCAACATTTTCAGATGTTAATTTGTTTTCCGGAGAAAATGGACAACATGTCAAGTCAATTGACTAGTCGGTCGATATCGGCTTTGTTTCGGGAATTTCCGGGGGAAAAAAAGCGATCGCCAGCTTAATCGGCTGTGGTTCAGGAATTTCCGTGTACACGAAAAGCAGTCGACAGTTTCCTCAATATTGCCGGCATCCATTTTGTATTATGTGAGTATTTGGTATATCAGGGTTCTCAATAGTATTGCACCTACTTTTGAAATTATTTTTTTATGGCATACTCCATTGTTGAAAAATGTGAGTTATTTTGAAAAGATAAAGACATCTGTACAAAATTAGTATGTAAAAAGTCATAGACAGTTAACAAGAAGATAACG
The DNA here is from genome assembly GCA_964059195.1 of Ectobius pallidus. Lineage (NCBI taxonomy): Eukaryota > Metazoa > Arthropoda > Insecta > Blattodea > Ectobiidae > Ectobius > Ectobius pallidus. The sequence continues at coordinate 11,490,379 of CAXKWD010000008.1, read as the reverse complement.
AGTATATAAAATTACTCTCATTTTGTAATGTTGGCTGCCCTCTTCAGAGGCGTTTTCTTTTTTAATGTTATTTATCATTCGTTAATTTCTGTTTGTAACCGCACCAACACATGTTAACCCATAACATTGTAGTGGAGACAGTTGTTAATTGGCAAACCACTTGACTTGTATACGTCAACAAGTTGATGATAAACATTTAACATATGTTAACTGCAACATGTTGGTGCTAAATGTATATCAATGGAGATGCAGCTTAAGGTTGACAGGATCTCTGTTTGCTCATTCTGAGTTTGTAGGCTGAGTCCCTCAATGACTTACACCTCAACTGCCAGGACAAGTTGCCATATGCACAACAAATGCTCATGGGTGGGCACAAATTGTTTTCTATTTGTCATATAAGATTTTATTATCGCTAAAACTTCAGAATAGCTGCCACTGTATCTAATATATTTTTGTTAAAATTTACAGCTGAATCGGACATTTCAAAAAGATCATGAGTCACAATTGTAAAATTTTACAGGAGAAGGAAATAACTTTTTGCACTCCTTAACTAATTAGTGGTACTTACAAATGTTGTTGCCGTGGATCGTAAGTTGACATTCCCACACAATCTTGTTGCTAAGGGCGTTGCGATGCAGTTAAATTACTTACGGTGCTTGCACTACATCATAATTCATTACGATACACTTCATAATACAAGTCTTTATGGACAAAGCCCCCAGGACAAATATTCGGTTCCCATAACAACAAACACATGCGAATCACTTTCTGAAATAAACATCTGTCTTCAAGAATGTATATACATAATATTTTCAGGTAATATCACAATTACTATAATTAAATTGATATAAATAATCATCGTGCAAAAAATAGCATTACGGATCTCGGAAAATTTCCTCGGTCCGTAATCATGCCTTACGGCACTTGTATCGCAATATACTATTGTACAGCGTAAACCAACTGCATTTTAGTTGTCATTTAAATACCGATTATTTCTGAGGTATCATGGAATACATATTTCTGTTCTGAAATTTATTCATTATTATAAAATTAAATTTAAAAAATGCAGACTCATGCCCTTTTTGCAATGAACGACTATTTACTTCAACTAAATGAAAGGCATGTTTTGGATACAAAAAGCATTAAACACAAACCATACTAGTCCTCGTGATCAGCACCTTCATCTCTTGCTCAGGTGAAATGTACTTTTTGACTTCCAATATTTTGGCATTGATTGACACTCGTTCTTCGGGATAAGTTAGCTCAGTGGGAAGCACAGGTTTCTGATTGAAGCTGTGAAGAAGATGGAATATTTTTTGGACAGCACTGTTGATGAACTGCTCTGTTCTCACCTGCCCAGGTTAATGTCCGTCATATTCAAAAGCATCCATTTAGAAGGAGAAAAAGAAGTTTTGAATTCCTCAGGAATTTTTCCCATACTTGATTCTGAGACAACACTTCTTAAAATAGTCAGGCTACCAGCGTTTAAACTCTTATATTGGCACATCATCAATAGTTTCTACTGAAAATTTGTTCGATGCTCTTTTAATCATAATTGCATACTCCTCAGGTACGTAGATTCTATCATGTCTCACAAGTTTTTTTAATTGTACCAAAATCCCTATCATTTGGGATGAAACTAAGCCCTGGGAAAATAATGTTTTACACTTTTAAACCTCCCAGTTGACGCAAGTGTTAAAGAAAAGTGAATCATTGTGTGGTTCTTATTTTGAACATCAGAGAACAGGTGAAGCTTCTTCACATCTGCTGGGATATGTTTCTGATATAATGATATAGACATGAGCAAACTTCATTTCCCCTTCATGGTATACGTAAAAGTTTGATTGCTTTGTTTTTAAATTATGTATGCCGCTCCGCAATCTCATTGATTTTACTATAATATTTTTTTGATCTTCTGCGATGAACTATTAATTCAGCAACTGCAGTGCGTTTTACAGACTCAGCTTGATGTGGACTGCGTATTTTAGCTGAGAGTTCCTCACATGTGCAGCAGGTGTTTACTTGTGGGCTCCCGAATTTCAGATTGAAATTTTCCTGGAAATACTTTAGTAGGACTTAAATCAGGATACTGCTTTTCAAATAACTGGTGCATTGGTTTTACATCGTCGGGTGTCTAAATAATGTGTGGACTTCTTTGGAAAAGAATTAATGTGATTGCTGATCTTTTGACAAATATCTCCTGGTATGACATTACCTTTGACATGCTTCTAAGATCACGAGGATTGATGCCCTGACTAGTAGACATAATCTACGAACCCTTTTTTCTGTGCAGGTTAATAAAGGCTTTTTTACAGACCTTCACTTTTCGAACCTTTTTTTCTGTGCAGGTTAATAAAGGCTTTTTTACAGACCTTCACTTTTTTATTGTCTGTAGCGATGAGATAGTTAAAATTAGTATTTCTTACTTTAGGATCCTCCTTTCGTGGCCTCCTGCTCTTCACATCTTGAATTTCTATCAGCCCTTGTAGATAGATGTCCTGTTGATTTTTGTCACTGAAGTTGTTTTCTTTGTGTCCTCGCCCACCAAAGAAACGCAGTTCTTCTTACACCTCAAACAATAAAAATTATCATTACAATAATGCTTAAAATTATCTACAGACTAAGTCATATACTGCTTCACACAACAGTAATCTTAGTGAAGATTACTCACTTGCAGTCATCTCCTGTCTTCCGAGGTGGAACCTTGTGTCCTTTCCAATTCACATATTCCACTCCTTTTACTTTTGAATCTCTTGTATTTATGAGCATTTTTTATGTGTTTCTTCCCTTTAGGAACACTTTTCGAATCCGAAGAAGTATCAGACATGTTTACATGTTGATATGCGGCTTCCAAATATGACGATAATGCGTTGAAACTTTAAACTACAATGCACCAAGTTAATTCAAGATGACCTTGCTTGATTGCTATCTTGATTTACTTGTTTACGATTTGCAGAGATCTGACTTTTTTTTAGCATAAGTAGACAGAAGGAGAGAATGAATGCACGCCTAAATGAATGAATGAATGATTTGGATGAAACTCACCATGTGGGGTTTTTTTTGGGGGGGGGGGGCTAGGGAACTCCAATCTGAGGTATTTTCTTTTCGCCAGGTGGCGCACTTTGTTCGTGAAATGCACCTTGAAGTGTTTTTAGTATTTCTTTATCATCAATTGTTATAATAAAATTGTTTATGCATGATTTGGGTACGGTTAATGAATCTATGGTTCATTTCAATTGTTTTATTTCAAATTTTTATGCCTATATGGCAGCATAAGATCAGTTTTGTTTATTTAATTATTCATATTTTTAACGTTAAACAATATAATTGAGAATAAAATTATGTAATTTCTGCAATTTCTGTAAAAATGATGTCAGTGTTAATAAATATAATGTTTTAATAATTTTTACTATTGTCTATTTCAACTTTTGTTGACAAATGATAAATAAATAAAATTCAAAATTAAAAAATTAAATGATTTAAACAGAGCATCTAGATGTTAAGTAAATAATTGCGGGTGAAGTCTCAATGGAATTAGTTCATGGTATTACTACTATAATTTAATATCATTAAATTTCATGTAATTTGTTCTAAATTTTGATATTCTCCTTCAAAATGTGGTTTCTACTGTGCCCAACTAAAATTAAGCCTTAGATTACTCTAAAACTATCTCGATTCTAACTTATTGAAAAAAAAAGTCATAATTTAATATGAGAAAATAAAATAAAAGCACACTAAGTTGAGACTATTCTGTGAGGAGAGCATTGTTTTTTTTAAGTATATTTGCCTCCAGAAACTCCGATGGGTTTGTGTGTGTTTATGATTTGTTATGAACACATTCACTATAAGCTAATAAGTAGAATGCTCATCGTTATAAAATATAAAATAATATTAATTAATATTACAGATGTATTCAAATAAACATGCAGTCATATTGATATGAATTCCATTAGTGTAAATTTCCATAGGTTTGTTCGCAAAGCAAATCCGTGACCGCTTGAGAATTTGTTGTACTGCGCATGTCCAGTCTGTAACTTACCCGTGATTTGCACTTTGCGAACGGTTACAAGAATTTGGAATCGATAGTTTCTGCGTTTAATCGATATGATATGCAAATAAAATATATATTTCCCTTTGACATGTTATAAATGCAATATACATAGACAATGTAATCTATATTTTGGGAAACTTAATTATCTTCCATTATTCATACATATAAGTAGCCTATGTTTATAAATCTGGCGCAATGTTATAGGAGGGAGGAGTCAGGCGCGTGAAAATAGGTTACTGCGCATGTCTCTGATAACAATTCATGCTAGAGCCTGCAAACTTTTCTTATAGTACAGAAACTGTCCGTGAGAGCTTTGCGAACAGAAGATTGAAATCAGAATCACGGATTCTCGCTTTGCGAACGCGTGTGGAGAAAGAGCGCATGCGCGAACGATATGTTCCTGGTTTCTGACTGCTTTGCGAACAAACCTCATATTTCCTAACTTTTTCCAATATAATCTTGTGTACATTTTGAAAATAGATTTATTTTATTTATTATTTACTGTTATCACATTCAAGTAACCGGGGTTATGTACAGTGTATAAATTATTCTGTATATTACTTTGTACTATTTGTAATTAGCATACAGAGTGTTAATGAATAACACCGAAATATTTTATCTGGGTAAAGAGGGTACAGGGACAAGGACAAGCAACTTTTATTAGGAGATTTTTGCTCTATAGATTCAAATTTTCCTGTTACAGCATAAAATCTTCCTGGACATGGCCACCACTGACTTCTAACATTTGGAAAGAAAGAAAAAAAAAAAAATGCAAAACAAAGGAACTTCGTTGTTAACACTATAGTTATTAATAAAAAACTAATGCAGTGGCGGCCAGTGATGTGATTAGTCATTAAATTTTGCAAATTATGGAAACACTAAATTATGATATAGCTGTTGATGAATTATTAAGAATCAGGTTTTTAGCATTCACTAAGAAAACATGAAGACAATTTAATGAAAGTTTTAACCCTATTTCGGTTCAACTGCTACGTTTCCATGCAGAATTCAGGACGATCTGAACATGATCCCATTCCAATACAATCCCGTTTTCATGTAAAACTTTCAATCCAATATTGAAAACGTTTTCTGAGAGAACCCACAGAATGCGCTAGTCCCACATTCTATGACCAGTGAAACTCTTCTTGACACATACATAAGAATTTTGCGAGGACATTGAGGACCAATGAAATGTCTGATTAGCATGTTGAGATCGCACTAAATACGGGTAGTGTTTTCATGGCGTTTGCATACGGTCTCAGTCCGATCCAATCCTACTTTTTAGGGGGATTGACCTTGAGACTCAAGATCGATCTGAGTTCCCGTTTTCATGACAATTTCAATCTGGTAAGAGGATTCAAATCGATCTGAATTCTGCATGAAAATGTAGTAATTATTGACTTACGAGCACTGAATTGTAATGGGTTTAATGCATACACATTTTATGTCACAGAGCAAAATCTCCTAATACAAGTTGCTTGTTTATGTCCCCTGTATACACAGGTAAAATAACACTCTGTACATTTTTTGTAATATATTATTAATAGGTTTAATTTAAGGCACCTGCTTTTGCAGCAGCAAACTGATTGGAGAAATGTAGTATTGTGATATCTCTACTGTTGTTTCTTGTTATCAGTATTTCATGGTTGTAAAGCGTATTGTAAAACGAGAGTAATTTATTTTTCAGCACTAGTTATGAAAATAAAAATAATTGAAAACATGAGTAGTTGAGTCATTTTGTGATGAACATATATTGCAGTGTAATACATCTCTCCCGATTCATAAACAAGCATTCCACAATGTCATTACCACCATTATTGCACTTCTCTTATCTGCTAATATGTAAGACTGTTTACTTTCTGATCAATGAGTTAGATGTAACGTGCACAGTGTTGTGCAAAAACTTCATATTCACTTGAAGGCTATACAGGATGTTTGGAAATTCATATTACGAACTTCTAGGGCTAGTAGAAAGGACTTAGTAGACAATATTTTGAATAGGAACCCATGTCTGGAAACTTACAGTTTCCGTGCTACAGCATTACAATGTGTCGGATTTGCCGGTGTTGTTTTGCAACTGGATAGGCAGTACATGATGTCACAGGATCACCTGATGGCATGTGACGTTAACCCTACTGGTATCATGCCTGGAGTCCCATTCACGGTCCCATAGACAGTCATGTGATCGGGCCATACCTTCTTCCAGCCAGGTTAACGGGTGCTGCGTACTTTATCTTCCTACAGGACGTATTGCCCCTGTTGTTGGATGACGTGCCATTGCATGTCCGTCAGGAACTGTGGTTTCAGCACGATGGCGCACCACTGCACTTTACACGTGATGTCCGGGGACATCTGAACCGAAGATTCGGGCAAAGTTGGATAGGCTGGGGTAGTCCTATTGTATGGCCCCATGATCGCCGAATTTAACGCCATTGGACTATTTCTTCCGGGATCGTATGAAGAGTATGGTGTACGAGACTCCTGTAGATACTGAGGAAGAGAAAATTATAGGAGAAAAATTCCTCCGACACTGGGACTTGAACCCAGGACCTTTGGCTATTCGCGCCAATGCTCTACCAACTGAGCTAAGCCGGAGTTCAATTCACAGCGCCAGATGGAACTTCTCTCCTATGACTAATTGCCCTAATGGTCTACCTCACAGACAGACAAGTTATGTCATATGCAGCACTGTGAGGCACACAAATTAGTGATTTTTGTGACCGGGCTCCCACTGTTATTGTACAGTTAACATACAAGATAGATATGTAAGCTTTCATGAACCACAGATTATTGTCTCTGTTGGACATTACATGAGAAAATGTATGCTGCATATGACATAACTTGTCTGTCTGTGAGGTAGACCATTAGGGCAATTAGTCATAGGAGAGAAGTTCCATCTGGCGCTGTGAATTGAACTCCGGCTTAGCTCAGTTGGTAGAGCATTGGCATGAATAGCCAAAGGTCCTGGGTTCAAGTCCCAGTGTCGGAGGAATTTTTCTCCTATAATTTTCTCATGTAATGTCCAACAGAGACAATAATCTGTGGTTCATGAAAGCTTACATATCTATACTGAGGAAGAACTGCTGGCAGGAGTGATGGTCGCTTCTGAAGTCGTGTACTGTATCCGGTACGTTTCTGGACATGGGTTCCTATTCGAAATATTGTCTACTAAGTCCCGTCTACCAGCCCTAGAAGTTTTTAATATGACTTTCCTAACACCCGGTACATAAATTGACTCTCCGAAAATGACCTAGGGATCAAGTTAGGTAGCCCTTCCTACACCTGCTCATCACAAAAAGTCTCCTGAATCCTTCTCTCTTTTTAATTCTTCACCCAGAAGCCTTGGCTGATATGCATAAAAGTTAAACAAAAGTGGGAGCTTCCACTTGCGGTGAAGTAAACTCATTCACTAGTGGTACACATAAAAAATTGCAGCGACAACAATGTGCCATCACAGCGGCAAAGAGTTCATAATCAGCTGACAGTTGGCCACACCATGCACAAACAAAGTTATGAACACAAACTTGGGTCTTGATAGAAAAGGCATTTAAATACCACATGTCGCAATGGAAGAGGACGGACAAGATCACAGCTACATCAGCACAATGGAAAAAAGAGACCAGGAATTCCATTCTAGTCACGTTGAAATTTTAAAATATAAAAGAATTCTTTTCTCAAAATCAGAATTACTAGCAGTTCAATTGAAAAAAAGCAACATTCAAAATTTGGCTTCAATTTAACACAAAACCAAGTAAAAAATCTAAAACATGAAAACCAGAATAAAAAATAAAAGACATGAAGAAAATAGGGAACAAACCCATCAGTCAGTTTGAGTTTTAAAACATAATATATATATATATACAGTGAAACCTCTATATAACGACCATCGCTGGTTCCACAAAAAAGTGGTCTTTAAGAGGGGTGGTCTCTTAATAGGGGGAATGCATTTTTATGTCTTGAAAGTGAAAATACAATAGAATAAATACGGTACAATACAGTAGGTGTCTTATGTAACACACAGTTGATTATTACTAACTTTTAATGTATTTAAAATTTGCAGCACACCAATAAGACACTTTAATCTATGCAGGCCAAGAAGACCGAGCCTCTATTTACAGTATACCTGGGTAATGTTTTCCAGGAAAAGAAATACACGTCTATTTTCCCTACATTAAATTTTGTTTGGAGGACAATGAAAGGGACTCGTCCAGGACGTTTCTTAGAATCGAGAATTTCAGAACCCCCTCATGACCACTGAAAAAAACGATTTCATAAGAAATAGAATTACCCCCCCCCCCCAAGTCACTGCGATCATGTAGATAATAAAGGCATGAATTCTTAAATGTATTGAAACAAGCAGGTCAGAAGTAGGAGATTGGAATGTGTTCTTTTCACACCGTGCGCTGTACGGTACTTGTACGCTGTCTACTGTAAGGATTTTCCCAGAACGCGAAAAGAAAACAACCCAAAGCAGTGTATTGAAAATTGCAGTGCCCACATCAGTATTTCTCTTCAAATGCTGATTAATGCCTATCATTTGAGTAAATTTTTTTTACGATTTTGGTTGTTATAGAGGAGTTTAACGAAAATTAAACTCTGGTCGTTGGTCGGGGAGAGGGGTGGTCGTTTAATAGGGGTACAAATAACATTGGCCTTATGGGTTTTACTGTCCGTTCCTAGAAAATTTGGTCTTTAAAGGAGGTGGTCGCTAAAGAGGGGTGGTCTTTAAGACAGGTTTTACTGTATATATATATTTTTTTTTTTTCAAAATCCCAATAATTGCCAGTAGTATGATTGAAAAAGGGGGGTACGCTGTAGCGTATTGGTTGAGGCGCTGCGCTTCAAACCGGAAGGTTGCGGGTTCGATTCCCGATGAGGTCGTTGAGATTTTTCAATTGGCCTAATCTTTTTGGTGGCACCATGGCCCTAGGATCGACTCAGCCTCTAACAGAAATGAGTACCAGGAGCAATCCTGGGGGGTAAAGGCGGCTGGTGAGTAAGGCTGACAACCTTAGCACCTTCATGTGCCGAATGTCGAAAATCTGGGAGTCTCAACTTCTTGGAACCCTCTGGGCCTCCATGACCTATATAGGGATCACATTACTTTTTTATGATTGAAAAAGGCAACGGCAGTTATTACATAATACACAAATTCAAAATTTGGCTTCAATTTGATGTTAAGTAAAATACTACAATAAATGGGGGGAAAAAATCCATAATATTTTAGAATTAAATTAGTTTAACAAAAATTCACTTTAACATAATTACAATAACAAATACAGCGAACGCCGCTTAATGTAATTGCAGATAACGTTATCAGTCAGGTATTGTTACCACTATTATGATGTCCCGTAATACTGATCATTGAAAAACATTCTGTTTATTGTAATCAAACATTTGGTTTATGTTATCACATTTTCCTTTTTGAAACTTTAGTTCCAAATTATATTATTATTGAATCACAAAAAAAATTGTTTTTAAGAGTTTTGTTTGTAAGTCAACTGTATTGTGTTGTACTGGAGGTAGCAATACTGATTTCACCTCACAGGATGACCTGTTTGATGGGGTGGCATTACCTAACTTTCTCTTTTCTACAATAAAACTTGTTTCACCCCTCATTTAAGCCTTAAGCCTTTTGATTTATGAAGATAACATGCTGATGTGCAATGATGGCTAGTGTAAAATGAAAAGACAGGCGTCAGATGTTTTGCTATGTGGTGTTTACCACAGGTCAGTAAGACTTCCAAAAACACTTGTAACAGTACTCAGTATGGAGTAGGGCCTATTGGTTAATGACTCCTAAATGAAAACAGATTAAATTATAAACTTTGTTACTGGTTGAAAAAAATAGTTGCTTGCAGTCTATATGAATAAATAGCTTTTAATTCTGTTCTTTTAGTAAATTATCTTATGTATGAATAAATAACCTTCAATTAATTGTTTTGGTTACTGTTATCAATCGGTTAATACTAGCAGATAGCTGCATCCCGAAGTAATCACAATAAGCGGTGTGCACTCCATAATTAATATTTTGGAAATATGATATGAAACACTTGCATAACTTCCTCTACCCTTAATATATACCAGTGTATATACACGGCTGCATTGCAGTAGTGTGCATTCTTTTGTCTCAGCCTCATTCGTAATCTCATTTGTATGGCAAGACCTGAAACTGAATTTTATGTATGAAATGACCGACTTATAACTACCCTTCAGAGAATTATTGGGGAAAATATTTCAAATAAAAGTTTTAGCTCTTAGAATATTATATTGTAATAGGCCTTCAAAACAAACCCATATATATACAAAGTTTTACCGCCACTTTCAGAGTGCATTCATGAGGATATTTGGAACAAAAAATGTAAAGACAAAAATGTGATCTGACATGTAGTTACGTTGTTATAAGCGTTTGAAGATTCAACATTCGTGACAAAATAGCAATAAAGTAGGCAATAAATCGGCACAGAAACTGAAAGTAACAAACAAAATGGGTTTAATTCACATACTTAACATACATTATTGTAAATGACTGAAAGGTACACAATAGTAGTAGCAGTGGGTATAATACTATCTGTTGTAGTTAAAATTAAACCAATGGAAAATTATTAATTTGTACAAAAATGACAAGTACGACAGTGATATCTGGGGATATTCTCTATAATCCCTACAACAAGCTTGCCCTTTACTTAATGGGCTCAGCCCGTAAAATGAAACTTTACATAGAAGGAAATAGTTCTGTTAAACAATGTTGTACTTTTCATTAGTTAGTCCAGTCATTGGGAAGTATGAATGACCCAAATCATTCCAACTGCCATGATGCTATGTACTTGTAAGTGAAGTGTTTTGAACCTGTAAGCTTACAACTTACACAATAAGCTAAGGTGTTATTACCAGGGGAAGGATTTATATGTAGGGCCTACTAAAAATGTATGAAATATGTAAACATGTATAAAGTTATTTTTAAATGAATATGTAATTAAATATGACCTAAAATTTGATCCAAAAATACCGGTAAGAACCACATGCCTCACTTTGTTGCAATCAGCAGAAGTCATACCGAAAACAGGATTTGAGGGCACATATGAATTCTACTGGGAGCATTGAGAAAATATTTGAATTGATTGATTCAGCTATTTTCTCCTAATTGTATTATTGTGCTACCATCTGCACTTAATAAGATGCAACTGACTCAACAAATTTTTATGTATGCTGAGCTAAAACTTAGAAATTTAAATATGAATTTGCTATCCTATTGTTAAAAATACCAGCTAGAACCAACTTTAAAGGAATTACTGTAAATGTTTAAAACCGTTGTTTAGAATGATCATTGAATGTTTATTCATTGGAATTTCGTTTTTTTTTCTTCACTAGTCTGGATATGAAGTTTTTTAAACGTGTGTATGTGTGTGTGTATCTAATGCTCTGGAGTTAACAACAAAGTCATTCTCCTTCTTGCTTCCCAATATTTAGAAGTCAGGTCTTGATAATCTTGAAGAGCTGCACAATGTTCTAGATGTTGTTTATCCATTTCAACTTCTTGACAAAACAGTTTACAATTTGAAGTAAATATTCCAATTCTATGTAGGTGCTTTCCGAGGCAGTCATGTCCTGTAATAAGTCTCTTACTAGCAACTGCAGATTTTCGTGGTAGGTCTGGTTTTACTAGGGGGTTTTCTAATAGTATTCTTATATTTCTGTTTTCCATTTTTTCAGTTAATTTAGCACTGTAGTTATCATTCATTTTCTTTTTGATGATTCTCTTGATTGATTCGTAAGAAAAGGCATTTGTTTCTTTTTCCTTAATTGTGCACAGGGCGGACGGGGCTCCAGGTCGCAGTGAAGACAACTCATCTAGGGTTCCTGATACCCAAAATATATCCGGAGGGTGGATAAGACACTATAGCTAAGGAAAGCAGCTTGTCTAGGGAAAGGAAAATCCCAAAATCAAACCAAAAAAAATATTGCTAACCTGTCATGGGGACAAGTGACTTCAATGTGGAAAATTGGGGATAAAGTTAGTAGAGTTATATCATAACTAGGGACCGGATTTTTAGGTTTTTAAAACACTGTTTTAGGTTTTCCATGTGGTGAAATAGTTTTTTTAGGTTTTTTGTCCAAAATATCGTTTTCGGGTAGAATAATTGGTTTAATGAATTTGAATGTGCTACATAGGATTCAATACATAATACTTGTAAAGTATATCTTAACAAAATTTACTTAAATTTGTGTAAACTTGCTTTAGACAATATTACACAATTGAAGAAAGAAAGCATAAACAATCAAAAGAAGCAGTGAAAATAAGATTGCCTCACATTTCCTGGTTACAGTATATCACAGTACAGTATATCTTTCAAGATTCTCAACTGTGAGTTGTATTGAATGGCAACATGTCATATACAGCAGTTCAACTTTGAAAACGACAGAGCAGACGTAGAAACCCGCGAGGTGCAATGTCATAAAATAACCTCAGAAGAAGAAGAAGAAGAAATTCATGTCATCGCCAATCCTCTGCCGTAATAAACTCGATTTCATTTGTTTCGGCATAATTAACATGTCTTCTTAAAAGTCACAGTCTGACCACTCAGAATGAATAACAGGGAAGTACTAAAGGCAAACAAGCGCTTTAAAACAGAAATCTATATCCTTGTTCATACATGGCAACAATGGTTGTTCGCACAAATCTTTTAAAAGGAATACGCCGGTACTATTACACTTCCTCTCTAGATATTGTCCATCCTAGACGACAATGGGTTGAACGAAACGCTGGTGGTATTAATTTCAACCCGACAAAGTTATTGTCTCTCTGCAAAATATCGATTTCTCAACTGACAAACAAAAAAGACAAAAAGTAGCCTAAATTAGCTATTTTAGGTTTTATATACCGTTTAGGTATATTTAGGTTTTTATACCCCATTTAGGTATTTTTAGGTGCCACAGAATTAATGTGGGTGAATCTTATGGACATGATTCGAAAAATTGTATGAGCGCTTTTTGTTTTGGAAGTAAGGCAAAAAATAGGTAAAAACCTAAGAATCCGGTCCCTAATCATAACCTTCATAGCTAGGTCCGAGGGACCCGCTGACCAAAGACAGGTGTGGTCCTCCAAACAGTTTGGGGGTTGAGGATGGATGATACAACTGCCAAATTGGAAAAATATGGTGTCCATTCGAAACAGTTGATACTCTGCTCATGATTATGCTTCCCAAAGCAAAGAATTCTGAAGTTTTTACATGGAAAATTATTACAAGAGGTTCTATAGGCCTACTTGGCACTCTTAAAGTATGGAAATAAAAATAGTATTTTTCAGCTCTACACATTCTGAAAGACAAAAATAATAAAAATTTAATTGACTTCAGCTTCACAAATATGACGGCAAGTCAACAAGTATTCACATCTTTTGTTTAATCTTTTGTAGGTTGGCAATAATACTTTGTGCTTGTGCACGTCGACATGTTGTTAATTTGTCTCTGCTTGTGGAACGTTTGACTTGTGACTCCATTGAGTGATGCGTTGTTGCACATTAAGCATGGCTGCATTGCTCAGTGTTTGCACCAAAGAAGAACAGCGTGCGTTGATCTATTTTTTGTCATCTGAAAGTGTACCGAGAGCTGAAATCCATCGAAGACCTTCCACACAATATGGGGACAATGTTTTACTACAGCAAAGTGTGTACGAATGGATTGAAAAGTTCCAAAATGATTGAACAAGTTTGAAGGACGAGGAAAGAACAGGACGCCCATCCACATCCACTAGTGAAGCAAACATTGAGTTAAGTGCATATCATAATTCAGACAAACCGAAGAGTGGCAAACGATATGCAAATTAGCCATGGTTCTGCACATGACATTATTCATAACAGGCTTTGCTTTGATCAAATTTGTGCAAGGTGGGTCCCAAAACAGATCACTGAACAGCACAAGCACAACTGTGTGTCCATCTGCCAATGCTTACTGGAGAACCATGCTAATGAAGGTGAAGTTTTTTTTGTAACATCCATCACTTTGAGCCTGAAAGCAAACTCCAAAGCATGGAATGGAAACACACTGCATCTCTAGCCAAAAAGAAATTCAAGAGTCAGCCCTTCGCAGGAAAAGTGATGCTCACACTTTTCTGGGACTCACAAGAGACTACTGCAACTTTACTTGGAGAAGGGCTCAACAATAAAGAGTGCACATTACAGTGAGATGTTGAGCAATGAGCTAAAGCTTGTAATTTGAACCAAACGTCGAGGCTTATTGTCGAAAGGACTTGTTTTGCTGCATAACAATGCACACCCACATACTGCTGCCCACACTGCTCAAACTAATGCAAAACTATTGGGTTTCGAGGTGTTAGAGCATCCTGCTTACAGTCCCGATCTTGCCCCGTCAGATTTCCATTTTTTTTGGCCCATTTTGCTTTAAGGAGACCAAGAACTCTGCCTGAAACTGTGTCGAAAAGTGAGGTAACTGAAATTTTTGTATTGTTATTGCAATAACTTTAGAGTGCAAATACCTATTGACTCACCCTTGCATAGAAATCCTTCCCCTGGTTATTTTTAAAAAGCACACTTGAAATCCTAAATTGCTTGAAAACTTCTTGCATAACTTAGGCAAATCCCACAATTTGTATTTTATAGTTTGGTACACCACTGTAGACAAAGACAGTAGAGTCCCGCTATTCCGAAAATCTGCATATTCCAAATCATTTTTAATCACTGCTAACACAAAAAATAGCTAATTTACACACACTTAAGAAGTAAAGTCAGTGATTTTTACTGACGTAGAGCACTGAATCGACTTGAGGATGCAATGTTCCACCTTCGCCGTATGAACATAACATCATTTGGTGTTGATGAAGCTTGTTGTCCGACATAGCGTAAGGTGAGGTCAAGAGCATTTGCCGCATCTGTGTAATACAAGTTCAGTTTGAGCGTTCACCTCCTCCCTTTCCTCAGTCGAAATCCGCCTATTCCAAATTCCTGCTAAATCGAGCAGTGTTCGGTCCCAATTAGTTCGGAATAGTGGACTCTACTGTACATTGTAAAGTCGACTCTCCATTATCTGTGGGTGCATTATCCAGTTTGCGAATTACCTGTAGCCTATTTATTTATTTACATGCCTGCAGTGGCGGTTTCTCCTATAGTGCTGCAGTGCTACAGCACACAGCTTGTTTTACGCTCGTCGTATAATGTTATTTTCAAACGCTATATACTATATTTTCTTTTACTTACATTTTGAACTTGGCGCGTCCACGCGAGAAATCCTTAGTTGGAGAATGGAAGTCGGTAATGTGAATATTATCTTTCCCGTATTCGTGAATGCATCTGTCAAGCAGCTCATCATTCGTAGGGTGTGACGTCATGCTTACGCTTGACTTTGTGACGTGTAAGCTGGTTTTAACGTGAGGAACGGGCTGCGGTTGAATTGTATTCACAAGATTTTGAGGTTTCCTTACGTCTCACTGACACAAAACGACACTTGCGACATCTGCTGGAATATAGATGGAACTGTAGTTATGGTTTTAGCCACTAAAAGCATTATTCATGGAGCTGTTCCACTACTAGAGCTTAAATTTGGTAGGAACATTCTCTGAAATAACAAAGCTTCTCAGGATTATAATCACCAATCCCATGACCACAGCAGAACCAGAAAGATGCTTTTCTACCCTGAAGAGGATAAAGACATTCCTGAGGAATACCTTGTCACAAGAACAGCTCTTGCAATGCTTTCCATAGAGAAAAAGATAGTTGCAAACATGGGTGGATTCAACACGAAAGTCATCGATAACTTCTGTAGTAAGAAGGAACGTCGCATGGACTTCACTCTGAGACAGTATTTTATCAAGGCCCGGATTTTAATGAGATGTCATCTTTTTATTGATGCTGCATACACATTGCCAACTTGTAAATAAATCCTAATCATGGCCTCTAGATTACAGAAATGCGTTTTTGTTAGGTCATTTTTTATCATTTTATGCAATTTTATATTTTTAGGGCATTTATTTCAATTTTAGGTCATTATTTTGTCATTTTCGTGTCATTTGCTTCCTTATTTAGTCATTTTCATGTATTTACATTGAATGCATTAACTTTTTTTTCGTCGCTAGCGGCGGTGTCTTTGAAGTGTTGTTTGTTTATGGAAGAAGGAAAAATTCGGCGTTAATGTGTTGACATGTCTCAGCCGGAAGTGAGAATAAAAAAAACGCCAAAATTTTGTATTATATTACTATTGTTATTAGATTGACTTGGCACCAGAGTCTGCCACCTGCTTGGATCTGAGAGTGCAAAGTACTGTTTGCCCTCAATAAACAACAATATAATCCGGTAGACCACAATAGGATGTGCCGAATTTTGACTCACCAGTGCCTCAGTGCCAGTATAAATTTCTGTGAGAAAAGAACATTCACAACATTACAGTTTTTACAATTATGCACAAACTAGTCTATAACTTTGTGTAACAATAATATTTTTTATAAATAAAATATCAGTTTTTAGGTCATTTTTTATAATTATTAAGTCATTTTCTTTAAAATTTAGGGTCATTTTATAGGTAATTTTTCAAACAATTTTAGGTCATCAGAATCTGGGCCCTGGTAATTATGTAAGTAAGCCTACTAATTTATTAAATATTTTAAGTTTGTTGTATGAAATGGTATTTGCAGCACACTCTCGTTTTGAGCCACGAGCCGCTACTGCATGCCTGTCAATCAACAGACATAAATGATATTTCCATTTCTGGGCTGTATGGCCGTGGTCTATCCGATGAAATTGCTGCTGACCACCTAACTGTAATGAGCTCTGAAGATGCCAGACGCAGTTCGTGGTGAAACGTCAGCAATTTCATCGGATAGACCACAGCCATACAGCCCGGAAATGGAAATATCATTGAACGCCGGCCGTGAAAGCCTTAGTAGTTATAACAGACATAAACCTTTCATATTTATGCACACACCTGGGCTGGGATTGAACCTGCTACCGCACAGAAAGCCAGCACCATACAGACTGCACTACCCAACTAATGTACCTAGGTATGTTAATGAGTGATCAGGTAGCAGTAATCACTATGTTGTAGATATACTGTGAGGACAGAAATCACTACCTTTATTACTGTTGTACCACAAATTATGTTTTTTAATGCGTCATACAAAATATAGGTATATAACACAGAATATACTTATACACATTTTGAAAATAAGGTCACAAAGGGAAATACTTACAGTATATAACAAAACTGGTACTAAATGCTATCACCATTTATCCAGCAGCATGGCTCATAATCATTTTCTGAAAAAAATAAAAACTTTTTCAAAGGAGGAAAGAGATCAGTTCATTCTGTGAATGAAACATATGCTCTTAGAATTAAAATATACATCACCAGTGAAGCTTCTAACATGCTTTTGAGGCCTGGCCTACCCAGAAAATTAAAAATTGTAGTCTGTGATACATACTTAGGAGCTACCTAACTAAAATAGAATTTTTTGGTACAATTTTTCATTCTCAAGCTGGGCTGTTCACAAACACACACAGACATGTTTCTGAAAATAGTATTTTTGAATTCATGGGACCTCAAAACATGTATATATGTTAAAAACTTGACACTTAGAATTTTGGGGTTGAACACAATACTTCCTCTGTCTATAGTACTTGTGGTACGGGTTTCAAGGCCGAGGAAGTAAAAATAATAATATGATGGTTTAATGCACACATGTGTTAAGTACGAGGGCCGTTCAATAAGTAATGCAACACATTTTTTTTTCTTAAAGCAGGTTGGCTTTATTCAGGATTCAAATACAACATATTATTCCCCAATCTTTTGGCTACAAAACCCTACTTTTCAACATAATCTCCGTTCAATGCTACAGCCTTACGCCACCTTAATGGGAGGGCCTGTATGACTGCATGGTACCACTCTCATCTGTGCGGAATTCCTTGCTCGTTATGAGGCTGATGGTGAAAATTTCTTGTCAAACATTGTCACAGGCGATGAAACATGGGTTCATCACTTCGAACCAGAAACAAAACGGCAATCCATGGAGTGGCACCACACCAACTCTCCTTTGAAGAAAAAGTTCAAAGCCATATCCTCAGCTGGTAAAGTCATGGCTACGGTCTTCTGGCACTCTGAAGGGGTTATTCTGTTCGATATCCTTCCTCAAGGTGAAACGATAAACTCTGAAGAGTATTGAGCTACTCTAAGGAAATTGAAGAAACGACTTCTGTGTGTTCGTCGCCACAAAAAAGCAAACAAACTTCTCATTCTCCATGATAACGCAAGGCCTCACACAAGTCTGCGCACTCGAGAGGAGCTCACAAAACTTCAGTATATTGTTCTTCCTCATCCACCCTACAGCCCGGATCTCGAACCTTCTGACTTCCACCTGTTTGGCCCGATGAAGGATGCACTCCACAGGAAGCACTTTGTGGATGATGGGGATGTTATTGATGCAGCAAGACGTTGGCTCTGACATAGACCAGTAGAGTGGTACCATGCAGGCATACAGGCCCTCCCATTAAGGTGGCGTAAGGCTGTAGCATTCAACGGAGATTATTTTGAAAAGTAGGGTTTTGTAGCCAAAAGAGCAGGGAATAATATGTTGTATTCAAATCCTAAAAACCAACCTGCTTTAAGAAAAAAAAATGTGTTGCATTTCTTATTGAACGGCCCTCGTATAATCTATAGTTTTTGGTGAATCCAATTTAATACCAGTACCCTATTATCATGAATATGCACGAAGGAAAAAGCATGCACTCCATTTTCCACTGCAGAGAATATTATACAATTTACGTATCGCATTTACATAAGGTGAATATATGCCTCAGGAGCTTCCAAATTTGCAACCCCAAAATAAAATTGTGACTAACTGAATAGCCAATGCCCATCCTTGGCACGTCTGCCATTAAATGACATGCAAACCAGTGGAGGTGAGCAAGATCATGGTAGTCCTCCACAGCAGCATCATGAACCTCGGCTAGACTCGGACATTGTGGTAGGTGGGCTGGTATCCATGATATTTTCACAACTCAGTCACAAATGGTTACTTATGGACTAAGGGGTTTAAAAAATTATATGGCAAAGTTTAAAAAAGGTTTGTAAAAAATTTCAATACTTTCAACAACAAAAAAGTTGATCTTTCTGTTAAAAGAATGATGTAAACTAGGGATGGGTCGATACCAGATTTTCTCGATACTCGATACCGATACATGATTTTTTCCTCGATACTCGATACCATCAACATTTCCAGTTTCAATAAATAGGTACATTAAAAATTAAAAGTTGAGAGAACTAAATTAATTAAGTGTAGCCTATAATTATTTTCAAACTCTATATTAAAACTAAAATTAGTTTTTGAAACAGTCCACTTACAAGTTTTTGTTCAAAAATTACAATGGGGTTTGGACAGTCAGCTTGCTTGTTGGTTGTTATTGAAACTTTTGACAGGAAACAAAACAATTAAGAATCTCTTTCTGTTTGGATTTTAAAAGTTGGGAAGTATTTATTTATGGTTAGACAAAAGTCACAGTGTGATTTTCTCCATTTCAAGGAGAAATAGAAGTATTTACTATATTTAGTAGACTACTAAAAGCAGAGATACAGCATTTCCTTCAATTGCAGAGTTACCAAAGTATCGAAAAAGTACCGAGCGAGTTTTCTGAAGTATTGCTTGATGCCGATACCTTGCAAGTATCGAGAGTATCGAGGACCCATTCCTAATGTAAAATTTTTTTATTATAATTACAATATTCTTGTAACCTACTGTAACACTTATTATAATAATCTCTAAGCTTGTCATCCTTTTGTAATTGTGACCCTTAATGTGAACTTCTTGGGACCTTTTGTTAAATAAAAAGTAAATAAAAAATAAACAAAAAATAAGAAAATGTACATGTATAGAAACGGTCAAGAGAAGCCAACAGAATGGTCAAGGCACAAGAGGGTTAATGTAATTGATATTTACCTTTATTGGAGTAACAGCATGTGTGAACTGAAGCCCCAAACTACGAAGAATTACCAAGGGAGTGGATGTCGTCCCATACAATTTCTGTAAGCCATCAACTGCTAACATTGTAGGCAGATTATGCCTCTGTCTTAGTGTTTCGTATTTCAGAAGATGAGGCAAACTACCTGTAATTGAATGTTAAATGTTACTCTTTAAAGATACCTACTTATAAAAACCCAGACCTGATAAAAAGATCTTACAACAATACCACATTTTCAATTAGGAAGGTTATGATAACAATTGGGAAAGCTGTGACATCTCTTGGACTGTCAGGCAGGTTGCAGTGACGACTCACAGCTACTGGTGCTGCTTCAGAAAATTTTTAGTTTTTGTTTTAAAAGTGTGTAAGAGGGGGGGGGGAAATTCAGAAACTTGATAATTCCCTGAAATAAAAAAATAAAATAAAATGTTTTCTCATTTTAATCTAAATTGTTACAGTTCAAGCTTGTTCTATTTGTTTAAAAATTAAATTCATTCTTTTTGTTTTAATTTCCGTGGAATCAATAATTTTCTCCTCGATCTGCCATGGTTAAAATTTTCTGTTAATTAAAAGAACTGAAAAAATGAATCAAATAGAATAGTTGCAAACAAGATAATAATCTAATTCTACACTTTATCACATTCAAGAATATGGTACATGGTTTTTAAGCACAACAGAAACTGAGGGTGGAGGGGGAAAAACTTCCTTCCACTCCATGGTCGGCACTGTGGAAGCGACAGTGCTCTATCCCTCGCAGCTGCAGCACGCACCTTCCTATGTCTGCATGCGCACAACAGTCAAACATCACACTGCTAGAATTTTGAAGCACACAGTTCCATACGAAGATTTTCTTTTATCTTTTTAATAAAGATAAACTGGGGGATGGCTACTGGCATTAAGCTTAAGGATCATATATTGTACAAGTATAAAAAAAGGATTAAAGAAAAAAGGACTCATTATATCGATAATATCAAGTAGAAATAGGAGGTGCTGCAGTTCTACAGTGCCTGTACACAAACCACTACTAGAGCGTGGGCTACTGTATACCCCCCATCCCCCCCCGTGGGATTTTCCGACTCATATATTTTTTTGTTGGTATTGACATGTAGTTTCATATTTTAGTTGTTTGCCCCTTATCAATTACAGCATTTACCCGGAAACCCCGGAAAACTACGGAAATCCGGAGAAAACTAGTTTGTTTTAATTTTTCTTTGTTCTTTGCTCCTAATATGCCCAGGGAATTTCTGAATCACATATTTATTGTTGGTATTGCCATCTAGATTAAGTTTTTAGCTGTTTACCCCTTATCAATTACAGCATATCCCCGGAAAACAACGGAAATCCGGAGAAATGACTTTGTTTTAATTTGTCTTTGTTCTTTGCTCCTAATATGCCCAGGGAATTATTGACTCACATATTTCTTGTTGGTATTGTCATCTAATTTAAGGTTTCAGTTGTTTGCCTCTGACCAATTACAACATATCCCCGGAAAACCCGGAATACCACGTATATACGGAGAAAATGACAATGTTTTATTTTTTCAATCTTTGTTTTTCCTTCTAATATTCAAAGGGAATTTCTGACTCATATGTTTTTTTTGTTGGCATTGCCATCTAGATTAAGGTCTCAGTTGTTTGCCCATTATCAAATACAGTATATCCCCGGAAAACTCCGAAAACCACGGAAACCCGGAGAAAATGACTTTGTTCAAATTTTTTAAAATCTTAGTTCTTTGCCCTAGTATTCATAGGGACTTGGTGACTCATATAGTTTTGTGTTGGTATTGCCATCTAAATTAAGGTTTCAGTTGTTTGCCCCTTATCAATTACAGCATTTCCCCAGAAAACTCTGAAAACCACGGAAATCCGGAGAAAATTAGTTTGTTTATTTTTTTTAATCTAAGTTTTTTCCTCCTAGTATTCAAAGGGAATTGGTGACTTATATGTTTTTGTATTGGTATTCCCATCTAGATTAAGGTTTCAGTTGTTTTCCCCCTATCAATTACAGCATTTCCCCAGAAAACTCGGAAAACCACGGAAATCCGGAGAAAATTACTTTGTTTTAATTTTTTAAATCTTAGTTATTTGCTCTTAGTATTCAAAGGGAATTGGTGACTTATATGTTTTTGTATTGGTATTGCCATCTAGATTAAGGTCTCAGTTGTTTTCCCCTTATCAATTACAGCATATCCCCGGAAAACTCCGAAAACCACGAAAATCCGCAGAAAATGAGTTCGTTTTAATTTATTAAAAATCTTTGTTCTTTGATCCTAATATTCCCAGGGAATTTCTGACTCACATATTTTTGTTCGTATTGCCATCTAGTTTAAAGGAAAAGTAAACTAAAAATTCAGTATCATTTTCTTCATACGGATTGAAAGAGAATGTTTTTAAGAAATGATATTCACTGTTAGAAATGTTTTACACCTTCACATTTAATCACAAAACGAATCTATTTATTGTAAAGCGATGGGCGCGTGACGTCACGTTTGACGAAGGCTTGGCTCAGTCTCGCCCGGTGAAAGACATTTCACGGCATTCTGTCTACTGTTACAGTTTTTTAGTGAGTATCTGTTCAAACAATGGTTTATTGTTGTGTTGTGGGGTGTACAAACTCATCGTCGAAGAGTGATAACACACTTAAAATATCTTTCCATCGATTTCCCAACAGAGATAAGTCACCCGAACGTAAATAAGCAATGGCTGATAAAAATAAAAAGAGAAAAATTTGTTCCTACTAAATACAGTACGGTTTGTTCACAACATTTTGAAGAAAATGATACCGAGCTTTTGGTACAGTTACGAACACAGTTATCTGGAGAAACCCCGCAATCTGTTTAAAGAAGAAGTGCTGTGCCATCACTTCTTTTGCGTGGGAAATCTGAAACACCGCCAATGAAGAAAAGAAAATCGTCGTACTTGAGGGAGAAGGAAATGAGAGAGTTGTTGCAAGATTCGAACAGTAATCCATCAGTATCCGGGAATGGACAAATCATGAATGTGGAATCTAGTATTTATGACGAAAATTCAGTTTCTAACAGCGTAGGCGCTCAGTGTGAACTAGGAAATGAAACTTATGTCAATGTTTGCTCAGATTCATTGAATGTTTCTTCTAGAAATTGTGATTTAGATAGCTCTTTTAGCATTTCAGAAATTTCTACTGCCGCAAAAGATGATTCTGAATCTGAAAGTGACTCTGTTCGTATCTTGAAAAAAGTTTTGTTTTTGAACTGTATTAGCTCTAAGTATTAACTGATAACGCCTGGCAACTAGTGTATCTTTATTTATAATAACGCTATCGAATGAGCAATGTCGTGTTATACAGTCTACAACCCCCTTCTGTTCACAAATTACTTCACGGTCCCAACAACACACACTTTCGTGGCCCGTTTTCATATGTACACACAGCCCACATTTACACCATTCCGTATTTTCTTTTCTTCCTTGCAACTCTTTAAATAATTCCTTGTCATTTTCTTTTCGTGTGATATTAATTTGTGAATACCGAGATTTGTCCTTAGAAGGTAACATTGCAGGCATCTCTGTCAACAACAAACACAAATGAGTCTTTGTGGTGTATTAGAAACACAGGCGCGAGCATTACAGTAGCTGTTGTCCTGCCAGCGAGTTAGTCAGGAGTGACGTCACAGGAGCGTTTTACTTCACCCGTACAAGGCGTAATATTGGGCACCTGAAGTTCACGAGATCACCATTCGTTTCGTAATTCAAAGCTCCGTGCGATGAGATTAAAATTAGAAAATGGTATTTTTTTAGTTTACCCTTCCTTTAAGGTTTCAGTTGTTTGCCCCTTACAAATAGTTTTAATTTTTTATTGTTCTTTGCCCCTAATATTCCCAGGGAATTTCTGACACATATTTTTGTTCACATTAGAATATGAAGGGTGTGCTGCCAGGTTTTCAATCGCTTTCATCCCTTAGCATCATTATTTTTTGTCATGCTGTAATTGGTAAGGGGAAAACAACTGATACCTTACTAGTTGGCACTTCCAACACAAAAGCATATGAGTCAGGAATTCTCTTCGAATATTAGGAGCAAAGAACAAGGATTTAAAAAGAAAACATAGTCATTTTCTCCGTATATACGTGGTTTTCCGGGTTTTCCGGGGATATGCTGTAATTGGTAAGGGGAAAACAACTGAAACCTTAATCTAGATGGCAATACCAACACAAAAACATATGATTTACCAATTCCCTTTGAATACTAGTAGCAAAGAACAAAGATTTTCAAAAATTCAAACGAAGTCAATTTTTTCGGATTTCCTTGGTTTTCGGAGTTTTCCGGGGATATGCTGTAATTGATAAGGGGCAAACAACTGAAATCTTAATCTAGATGGTAATGGCAACAAAAAAACATATGAGTCAGAAATTCCCTTTGAATATTAGGGGCAAAGAACAAAGATTTAAAAACCAAAACATAGTAATTTTCTCCGTATATACGTGGCTTTCCGGGTTTTCCGGGGATATGTTGTAATTTGTAAGGGGCAAACAACTGAAACCTTAAACTAGATGGCAATACGAACAAAAATATGTGAGTCAGAAATTCTCTGGGAATATTAGGGGCAAAGAACAATAAAAAATTAAAACAAACCCATTTTCTCCGGATTTCCGTGGTTTTCCTCGGTTTCCGGGTAAATGCTGTAATTGATAAGGGGCAAACAACTAAAATCTTAAACTAGACGACAATATCAACAAAAAAATATGTGTGCCAGAAAATCCCACGGGGGGGGGGGGGAGGGTTTGCTATTGGTAGCCCATGGTCTATACTGGCAAGTTGTGTGATATACTCATGTGTTGCGTCTTTTAATCCCACTGGGTTATCACTAGGGCCTGGATTTTTAGGTTTTAACCCATTTCTTCCCCTTGCTATTTAATTAATTAATTTTAAGATACATAACTACATAAGGCTTCACGAACTGGCTTGCACCGAATCAAAATTGTGTTTATAATCAATGGACATTTATATTATTTCAATATATTAATACTTATTAAATTATTATTATTAACCTCTCTGATTTAAACTGGCCTCTAGCCAAAATGGGCAAAATGTTTCTCAGGATGGGCTAGGGTTACATTATGTAACAATATTGAATTTGGGCTTGATGTGGTAGGCTGTATAAATCATGAACTGCCAAATACTATGCACAATTAATATTAACTGTCCTGTGACATTCACGTAGTTACTGTGGAGAGTACTTCAATATCGAAAGCACAAAAGTGACCAAAAACTAGCAAGAAATGTTCTTAAGTTTTACTTTAAAACAATAGGTCTACATCCAAAAAATCTTCTAGTATGTTACTACCAAAATTTCCCTCCTTCAAAAGGTTGAATTTTCTCAGAAACCTTTCCATTTTTAGGTCCTATTTTCTGGTCTTTTCAATAGTAGGCCTACTAAATACTCTAAATTAGCCAATTAAGTCTTTGAGACCTGTTAAATCTTGTTAGGAGGAGACAAAATGTAACATGACAGAGTTCTTACTGATACTAACATTGTAACAGTCCTCAAAGGCTTTCCTGTTCTTGTCTAGCTCTTCCAAGCAAGGAGAATTTTCAAGGCTTTTCTTATGTAAGAAGCTCTTTGCAACTTGGAATGTTAACAAGCAAATAAATGAACTGCAATGAAAAAGATGGCATTGTTATAAGCTTTACCATACCAGAAAGAAAGTTTGAGGGTGGGTGGAATATGAACTGGCCCCCTTCTGGCTATAGAGCTGGATTCAAATCACCAACAAGCAAATACTGTATCTTTGTGTGAGTCTTATTGATAAAATGTAGGTCTGTAAAATTTGTGCCACCCTCCCAACATTTGTCGCTCTAGGCTGGGCTTAAATAAGTCACTGATCGCACTGTACAATTACCTGGTGTTGCGCCGCTATAAACAGCTTCACTGAGCAACTTGGCCAAACATTGAACATCTCCAAATCCCAAGTTGACTCCCTGACCTGCTAATGGATGGACTCTGTGAGCAGCGTCTCTGAAATAGATTTAACATAGTGAACCACACATGTAGGATTCAGGTGTAACTTACATTGATTTTCACAAAGAAAGTGAAGTAGTAGGAAGCTTTAAAACATATAATGGGCAACGTCCAACCTGTGGGCCAGATGTGACCTGCCCCAACTTTTGATTCAGAAACATTTTAAAATTGAGCTCGAAAAAGTAAATATTTTCGGTTCTTGCCAACAAGAGAGTGAGAGGGGGAAACAACAGCCAGAACTACGAGGGTGTTCCTTCCGGACAGCCCTAGAAAAATGCTGCAACTGGCGCCACCAGATAGCACGACGGTAGCACCTTTGCATTTCCCCTCCGATATTTGTGGGATGTCTGATAGCGCGCACAGTCACATGTGTGGTACACTCATCGCGTTACATTGCATGGAGATGGTTTTTGCTTTGTTTTTACGTTTTCTAAGTTCGGAAAGTGTATGAAAGGATGTCTGGTGTAAAAAAGAGAAAAGTGGACATGGAATGTCGCCAATTTCAAGAAAGATGAACTGAAGACTATTTTTTTATCAAGAGCAAGTGGTAAGCCTACCTGCTTGTTGTGTAATGAATCCGTATCTATTTTAAAAGAATAAAATATGAAGTGGCATTATTCGAGTAAGGATATTACTCAGCATACACTCAAGGGTCAGTTGCGAAAAGATAAAATTCAAAAGCTAATCACCAAGTTGGACAAACAGCAACAAATTTTTAATAAACAAAGGACATAACTGGACAATGTTGTGAAAGCTAGCTTCATAGTCAGTTCAAAAAAAGCAAAGTCATCGAAACCATTCACTGAAGGAGAATTTGTCAAAGAGTGCCAGTAAGAAATTTCAGATGTCTTATGTCCTGAAAAGAAAAAAAGAATTTGAGAAAATAAGCTTTCAAGATGTACTGTTGTTCGATGTATAGATATGATGGCTGATGATATCAACAAAAATTGGCTGATTGTGTTATTGATTTTAAATCATTTTCGATTGCTTTGGATGAGAGCAACGACTTGTCTGATACAGCACAACTATCTATTTTCATACAAGGCATTGACGAAGAATTTACCGTAACTGAGGAATTGCTGGCTTTACAGCCTCTAAAAGGGACCACTAGTGGAGAAGATATTTTTTGTGAGGTTAAAAGTGCTATCGAACAGTATGGTTTGCAGTGGTGCAAATTAATTGGGGTTTGCACAGGGGGTTTGCCTTCTACGGTCGGTTCACGAAAGGGTTTAATCGGAATTTTGAAAGAAATTGCAATTGACATGAACGTGCAAAAAGACGATTTAATAATCCTACATTGCATTATCCACCAACAAAACTTGTGTTCTAAGTCCTTTTGATTGCAGAACATCATGGATGTGGTACTAAAGACCACTACGGCGATCACTGTAATCCTATGTTTGAAATATTGGTTCCTTATAACTTTAATGAAATAAAATAATTAATAACTTTATAACTTTAATGTCACCGGAGATGTGGTGTATTGTGGAAATAATCAATTCAAACAAATAAAGAACGACATTCCGCAGATACTGATTAAATGTTTGCCAATCATGACCTCCCAAGAAAATGTTTTGGTGCACAGCGTCGCTGTGATTGTAAATTACAATTTGACTGTCGAGTTGCTGATTTCCATTCAAAGTGAACTGATATGGATAGAGCGGTGCATTATCCTAATTGGAGTGGTACTCCAAAAGCTAAGATCTTATCAGGGTGTGTCATTACCCACCGAATTTCCTCGAGGAAGATACCAGTCCCTGTCCCAATGCTACTTTCAAATTGACAAAACCCACGGGTGCTTCTAAAACTGCCGAATATGACGTATGTAATATGACCAATCTACGGGTTCAACCCCAAAGATGTAGCGTTATCGGGGCTGCTGCACCTGGTAATCCGTAAGGGGATGTATGTGTGTATGGGAGTGTGTACGTATGTATATTTTTGTAAATAAAGGGTATGTATATTGTTTGTAAATATTGTGTAAATAAAAACAACCAGTTCCTTATTTCGTTGCCTTCTGTATGCCCTTGATGCATGCATGATCCCGTATATACCTGGTGCACGTAGCAGCTCGAGCGGCACGCCTCCAAGCGAAACCAGTCGTGCTGTTATGTCATCGCTCAGATATGACAGTCCAAATTCGTAACTTAGGAACCATTGGTCCTAATGGGTTGGGGATTTCAAATTCGGAATCCTCATCGAAAATTGCTATAGGAAGCTTGTCTTCTACGGCTTCACATAGTACTCCTTTTACTGCACTTACTACGTATACTCTAGTATAGTGTTAAGATTAGTATATGTTACCACGATCCCCTCAAAAGGGCCCCCCTCCACCAGTGCTGTACAGTGCCGGCAGAACGTCATGGATGTGGTAATAAAGACCATTAATATTATTCGATCCCACGCGCTTAACCATCGCCAGTTCAAAGCATTTTTGGATGATGTGACATCATATTATTGTGAAGTAAGATGGTTAAGCAAAGGCAAAATGCTGAAAAGATTTTACGATCTTAGACAGGAAATAGCTGTTTTTATGGAAATCAAATAAGGAGGAGCACAAACGGCACTACCGTCTTGGGCAACCTGAAAAGTCCGCCATCGCTGAGCACTGTCTCGACATGGGCCACGAGATGGACTACCTCAACACAGCGGTACTGGCTTCTACCACGGGATTATGGGACCGTCTCATCAAAGAAGCCTTTCACATCAGACTGAACCCAAATAACATCAATAGAGACGGAGGGTTCCAATTGGCCGCTTCCTGGCAACCTGCTATTTCTCTGCTCCAATCACGGAAGGAGAGATCGTTTACTTCCACCGACCAATCAGGATCCACCACTGCATCTGACTAGTCCTGCCATGGGTATATATACAACACCACAACCTCTGGATCTCACTTCTCCGAAGATGACGACGCAGACAGTCGCCGAAAGCTTAGAGTACACATCTATAACTACCCGACTGGAAACCCGATAGCAGTTTTTACATTGATTATCTTGTTTCTCAAGTTCAAGCTCAAGCTTCTCATTAATTTCTGCTGATTGAAAGTAAATAATCAGTTCAATATTGTTCTCATTCGTGTAACTTTAGCATTATCTAATATATAAAATCGAAAGTGTGTATGTATGTATGTTTGTTCCTTATACAAATCTACATTTCTTTACCAATTTACACGACATTTTGCACACATACCCAGTTAAGCCCGGGAAGTATAGCTGTCAACATTAAAATTGAAACAAATCAGTCCTTCCCTTGAAAATTATATAATTTCTGAGAATATTATGCAAACAAAATGAAATCCCATTCAGTTGTCAAGACAACAGTGTATTGTTTACACAGTTCATATAGGGCTCTGGACATTACATAACATTGGACTTAACGAATTCTGATGCTAACGTTTTGTAAAAATAATTCTTGAAGAATAAAATCCACGAGAATAAAGCACATTGTAATGCAGTCACATAACTTTCTCTACCCTCGACACAAGAAATATTTTCTCACTTCACATTTTGATGTAGAATAAGAGGTCGTATTGCAGGGATAACTTAAGTGTGTGAGTATGCTTTATCAGAAGTAGGTAAACAATCCTTTCCGCTTATACGTTATCCATAGCTGTATGCTTTGTATTAGTTGAGAAATAAGGCCCTAAGCATGGGATGGAACATTTTGAGTCCTATGCTCGCAGTATTTTATGTCCCGGGTTTTAGGGGAGGAAAGTGATACTGCATTTCTCTTATTTCAGAACCGAAACGGTTGTATGGTAACATGAGAATGAGAAATAAAATGTTCCGTCAAGTCAATACAATCTTATTTAATTTATGTTTCTTCTTATTTCAAATCCTCCCAAGCATGATGTGTAGAAGCAACGGAATGCAGCTTTCGACATCCTCTATGAGCCATAAAAAGCTATATCTAGCGTTTTCTGATGGAATAGTTTGAGTGTGATAAATCTTTTTCTTCATTTCAAGTTTTACATACATATTATATAAGCACCTAGAGTTTCAAAATCGAAAGTCCTCCATAAGTTAATTTCAAATTACAAAATACAAAGCCCGGGCGACGCCGGGCCTTTTCAGCTAGTACTTTATAAATATAAAAACCCACATCATGATTATTTTTTAACAACTACTTATTATCTACGGTCCGTGACTTCATAAATATTGTAAAGTTTAGTCTGCATCTTTCCAAAGGTTGCCCATACCTGCTTTAAAACATCATAAAATAATGGAACTTTTATACAGTGGAGCAATCTCTATATATATATATATATATATATATATATATAAGAGGTTTTGTTCTGACTGACTCAATATAGAGCCTAAACTACAATTGTCAAATTGTTAAATAGAAAAATCAACAGTGACAGCTCATTGTTGGAATAATAATCATAGCACATGTAAGGAGGCCAAATTATTGAAGTCAGTCAAAAGATCTGGAAGTTTGGGAAAAGATTTATATAAAAAAGTTCGAAGATATGTTAATGAATTTTGAAATACCACAAGAAGAAAACTTGATCAAGAGGTTCATAAAATCTACACCAGAGGGCTCATCAGTATTCTCCAAGCAAGGATTTGAAAGTGTTTAAATGGCAACCATCTTATTTAAATAATATGGTAGAAAGCTACTTTACGATGTAATCGAAATGTATGCTAAATTGTATTGGGTATTGCATCATGTAAAACAATGGAGATGAAACTGTGTAACAATATGCAAGGGCAAATTAAAAAAGTCTTATCCCTCACATCAATACACAGGAAAATTCAAATACCTATTTTTCACATAGTCACGAACACAATTCCCAGTATCCCAGTGTACCACTAATTTGGAAATGCTACTTTTGAAGAATTCAGCAGTTGAACATGGAACCTTTGGTGGACAGTGGTTTTCATGTTGTCATCAGAATTGATTCTTCAGCACATCAGGAAAATCTTCAACGAACCGAACAAGTGGTAATCACCAAGAGTGAGATCTGAACTATACGCTGCATGCTCCATATCCAAATGACTGCAGTCAGCACATCATCCGTGAGAAAGCCTGTGTTTCTTCATGATGGCCAAGATAATACAAATATCACTGCTTGTTAATTAGTTCTTATGGCTAGTAATTATTTGATGTGCAATTTTCTTTATTCCAAGCCTCTAATCCAGTGCAACATAACATACAATAATATTTTCTGTTTGATTACAACAATCGTTCTGCTTATATATCTATGGCAGAATACTGATTCTCTATCACAATTAAGCTTTACAAACTCCATGGTATTATCATATATTCCACTAGTCTTTCACTATTTTAACAAAATTATCTATGCTGTAACTTTATTGTTACAAGATGGTGGGACAACCAAAAGAGGAGACAGTATGAGGATCTTCTAAATTTGCCATATTTAGTCCTTAATTTCACTGTCTTCTTATATATATAAGTTAAAATACTATTGATTTATTTACTCACAGTGAATAACTAAAAAAGATGTCGCACAACGTTTTAGATCGTCCTTTGATCCTTCCTCAGGTGCCTCCTGATTCAGGAGTGAATAACAGTGAATAAATCAATCGTTTTTTAACAGTCATATATAGGTATGAGGATTACCAAGATGGGAAGGTTACCAGCAAATAACCTTGAAACAGAAGAAGGAGAGTCTGCCAAATCTCAAAAGCAATGTACCAGTACATTAAAATGAACTCAAAACTAATGAAGTAAAGTATACTTATGAATAATACAGTCATATATGCTACAACTGGAAACTTATTATAACATGAACTTCCGTGCTTCCTCACTACAACACTCCTATCAATTGATTGGTGTTTTGTTTACTGACATTTCTTTTGTTCTAATTATCATTTCAATGATGAAGTTTGATTTGTGTATGTATTAAATTATATTCGACATCCAGTAACAAAAATCCAATAGAATGACTGAATGGAATTAGAAAGGAAATGGGAAGAAAACTAGCTTTTATAGTAAATAATAAACTAAACTCGTAGTGCTACATCCAAAGAAGGGGCAGGGCCTACAATCTGGCTCTGTGGCTCCGTAGCCAAAATGATGTTATGGTAGATCTTGATTGTCTGCAATGGGACTCTCAACTTCCTCTATCCCAATGCAGCAAGTTTCAACATAACTTTTTTCTGATTTCTGTCTCGCCATCTCCTTATGGGTTCTGAACCTTTGGGCCTCATCCACGCGTATTCCAAGGTACTTTGTATGATCTGACCTTGAGATACTACTACCATTGACCCTTATGGTAGGATTTCTCTTCAACTTTCCTCTCATTTGCACATAGGTGGTTTTGTGCATAGCTATTTGCAGCTTCGCCTCCTTGCACCAGTCATCTACTACTGCCATGATGTTGTTTGATGTGCTTACAAGATCTTTCCTGCAGTCACCATGTGCCAAAATTAACAGGTCATCCGCATATGCCACCATCCCGCACATTTCCTGTCTCTCTTTAAGTATGTTCAGGAGAGGTTCAAGTCCGAAGTCCCAGAACTCTGGTCTGAAAACCAACCCCTGTAGACATCCCTTTTTTTATATTCTTTGTTATTCTGCTTCAATTTCCTTTTATATGCACTCTCCTGCAGTAGCAGAGCGAGTAGTAGCGAGATGCCGGGCATTGAAGGTTTCTAAGTTGCTTAAAGAGATAAGGCCACCACAAGTTGTCAAAAGCCCCGGCTATATAATTTCTGTTACGTATTTCTTTCCCAAAAAGTTGACTTTCTTCATTACTTCATTTATGGCATCCTCAGTTGATTTTCTTTATCTGAAGCCATATTGTCTATCACTGATTCCTCACATGAGTTTGAGTTCTCTAATCCTGGTATTTTTCTCAGTGTTTCCTGTATTTTCCCCATATTGTACAGCCATTAACAAAGTAGTGTTTTATATTATGGTTTAAAAAACACACTTAAACTTCACTAATTTCATACCTTGGTAGGACTACGTAGTTTCAATCACCATTGTGATTATCCTCGGCTACTTCTGAAGTTTGTTTGGCGGCACTGTTGTCCTCAACCATCAATCCTAGCTGCTGGATGCCATCTGGCATTTCTGGCATTTCCTCTCATTCGCACATAGGTGGTTTTATGTGCTGCTATTTGCAGCTTCGCCTCCTTGCACCAGTCATCTACTACTGCCATGATGATGTTTGATGTAGCCGAGGATAATCACAATGGTGATTGAAACTACGTGGTCCTACCAAGGTATGAAATTAGTGAAGTTTAAGTGTGTTTTTTAAACCATAATATAATATGAATATGAATATGAATTTATTTGTTCTAAACAACAACTTTACATCAGCCCAAATTTTTTCTACTAATTTCCTCCTTGTAATTCTCTCCGTCGGAGATAGATCTCTGTTAATATATATTGCCGTCCCTTTCAATTTGTAAGATCTCTTCAGTGTGGCAAAAACCACTTGAGTGGATGCACATTTCGCTATAATGACTCTGTTTCCTGTAGTTTTCCCAACCCTGTGAGCCGTAAGGAACTCCCATCCCTGGATCTGCACTTCCAATTTGTTTTCTAATATTTCATGGACTTCTTGCAGGGCACTAATTCCTTTTCTCTCTTTAACCCCGTGGAAAATTAAATTTAGCTGTCGATCTGCATTTTCTATCTTCTCGATTCTTGACTTCAGTTGTTCCACTTCTGTCTTCATTCTTGCTATTTCCTCTCTAATTTCTTGTTTAACTTCTTTTGTTGCCCCATTTATTTTATTAACTATTCTTTCTTCCATTCTTTCAAGGCTTTTGATGACCTCTTCAGAAACTCCTGGCCCTGGGTTCATTTCAACCCCTACAATTATCAGCAGCACTATGATCACTAGGGCCCAGGTCGCCATGACAGATTGATCTTCTCTAACTGTTCCTTTGGTCTCTGCTCTCCTTTTTGACCCAAATGAGCCTATCCTCATTCTGTATACTTCGATTTCGATGGCCATGTCCCTTGTGTCGTTTTTTCCCTAAATCGACTCCACACCTCTTCCACACGTCTGTACGTTACCACTGCTTGTTTAGAACTGATAATATAATATTATGACTTCACTGTGATCTTCCCAATATCAGTTTCTATAAAAGTAGAGTTTATTAATGATAGGCTTTCTTATGTTATTCTAAGAGGATGGTGGTGTGACATAGTTATGAATGTCCATGCACCAACAGAGGATAAAGAGATGGTGACAATTTTTATGAGGAAATAAAGATTTGATTAGTTTCCAGCATATCACATGGAAATTATACTAGGAGATTTCAATGCGAAAGTAGGAAGGGAGGATATTTTCAAGCCCATGACTGGGAAGAGTTCAAGACAGCTGATTCTAGGAAACCCAGACTTCCATTGTCTCACACTTAGTCATGTCGGCTGGTTCATGTACTATAATTTGAAGCATGTGCCTGCCAAAAGACAGATAATGAACGATATCTTAAATTACATTAAAAATAAATAAAATTGTATTGAAATGTATGTTTTCTTCTTAATTTTAAATGGCAATCAGGAATGTTGCTGTGACAGACCTAAAAGAATATAAGATACTGCCCCTAAGCAGAAGCTTTGCTTTTGGGGTGGCATGAGAATCTATATTTGTGAAGAATATATATTACAATTTCTAGTAATGAAATGTATTATTTATTATGTATTTGAGTTATACTTACCCAACGAGTGCAACTCCTTTAGCTACATATTTAGTGGCATGACCAAATCCAAGAGGGAATCCAGCACGACTGCCCTTCTCTACACCAGATACACTTGGGTGCAACTGTCTTACAGCATTTGATCCTAAGAACAATGATTCCAGCAAACTGTTGAATTGTTGAGTTGCAGTATCAACAATTTGATCTCTAGGATGATTTTTCCACTGTAAAAAAGATTTAATATTGAAAGTTTCATTTATTTATGAATAAAATGTATGTGGGTTAAATTTAAATTAAATTAAAGAAGAGGGTATTAAAACATGTGGATTATCACTTATTATCACATTACCAAAAACAACATAAAAATGAAAATAAAAACATCCATGTCAAACTGGCTGGCTCTGGGATTTGAACCAGGGACCTCGAGAATACGAGTCCAAGATGTTACCATTTCAACCACCTCGCTCAGTTTAACGGTCTAGTTTGATAAGCATATGTGAAGGAATAGTGTTATTTACAAAGCTAAATGTATTGAAACTTGAAATTCTTAAAATATGTCAACATTTCACAAAATTCAGTGGCAAAGAACTCCGCTAATTATTTCACAGTAATATACCTTCTGTATATAACAGTATTCATGTAGTACTCGATTTCAACTTGATCAACAAAATAAACAAACATCTAACTGCATTGAAGTCAAAGCCCTCAAAGATTAGAAATGCGGCATTGTAGTATAGACAAGATTTAAATAAACATGTGACCTTTAACTAGTCGCCAACCGATTTAGTCCAAAATGAATAGGCTTCTTGCCATGGACATTATAAATGCGTATATTAAGTTTCATGAAATCTGATAAAGCATACTTGAGTTATTGGGCTTTTCTGATATATTACCATAAAAAGGCACTAAATTGGGCATTATTCCGGTACCGGTCAACAGATTTGGTCCAATAACAATAGGCTTCTTCCAATGGACATTATAAATGCATATACTAAATTTCATTAAAGTCTGATAAAGCGTATTTGAGTTATCGCGTGTACAGACACATGGACGGATGGACAGACAGACATTTTCCCGTCCCCACACAATCTCATAAAGTACCATACTGGCACATGGTAACAGAATATTAGATGTGAAATTACAAATGGAAAATTGCACATGAATTTGATATATGCACCTGATATGCCTATCTAAAGAAGAAAGAGAGTTATTCGATGGAAATTTACAGAATGTTGTAATAAAAATAAACAAAAATGAAAAATTACTTATATTTGTAAATTTTAATGGAAGAATACAAAATAATATTAATACTAAGACAGGTTTCATTATCGTCGTCATCATCATCATCATCGTTGTCATTGTCATTGTCATTTCCACCGTCATCATCATTATCATCATCAGTGGTTTGACCAACTTATCTCTGAGTCTTGGCCGCCTCAAGAGCAACTATCTTCCAATTCCTGATTCCAAATCTTCTGGAATCACAGTTCACCTCTTCAACTCAGTACATTCTTGGTCTTCCTTTACTTCTTCTATCCTCTGGCTGTATTATCAATATCTTTTTTGGTACTTCATTGTCTCTTCTCTGATCACATTGCTTTTACTGCACCATATATTCCCCCCAATATTTTTCTTTCAAAACATTGGAAAATACTCTTACTTGTTTTGGTGACACTATAAAACTGATGAGTGTCTTATATAGTAAGATTATCACAGAACTTGATAATACATTGTGCTATTAATTACGATACACTATTATATTGTCTGCATAACTAAGCAGCTGGTCAGATTTACTAATATGGTGTGCCCCTCTACTATCCAGCATCTCTCTCCATTTTTTCTAATGGCAAGCATCCCCTTGATACAGTCCAGTGTTACACTGAAAATCGTCACTCAAATCTTTCTGGATTTTTACCCTGCAATGAGTCCCTTCCAAAGTAATTCATACTAAACAAGATGTTTAATAGAGGTTTAATGAAGACACTACAAACAAAAGCAGGGAAATGCTTATTACTTTTGTGCAACAGATGCTTTAAGAATAAGCATTTTTTGATCATTCAATCTATAATAAATATACTTTTCATAATAGTTGCGCATAACTGTCAGTTATAGATTACATAATAACAAATAGAAATATCAGATGCAAGAACTCTACAGAACTTGGTAGTGATCATACATTGGTTTTACATAAAACAGAATGGAAATATTAAATTCCAAAAACCAAAATAAAAACAAAAACCAATGTACATTACAAAATTTAATGTTGAATCAATTATCGATGATAGCACAAGAAATTTATATCAACACAGGTGATTGGAAAATGTAATTGACAATGAAGAATGGCAAAGAATAAAAAATAACATTATTAGGTAAGGGAACCCGGGGCGGAACGGGGCACTTAATATTTAATCCTATCTAGGAAGATATACCAGACAAAAATCAGCACTGTATAGGCATACATAATTTATTCATGGTCTACAGAACACAACTGGCACTAAAAAATCTAAGAAATATTGTTTAATTGTGGATTAAATTGAAGTATTTAAGAAAATGCAAATCACCCCCTTCCGGTATGCGGGGCAGAATGGGGTAAAATAAAATACTTATTTTTTTAGTTCAATATTTACAAACGAGTACTGTTTTGTCATCCTCACGTCTATAGGCTACCTGCACATGAATGATGTGACCACCATAAGCAATCCACCCTTCAATAGAGGTCAAATAAGACAAGCAGTGTCCTCATCACCATCTTCGTTTTCACTTGGACTCGATCGACTTGTGATTTTTTCGATCCTCTTTCCTGTCCTTTCTACTGTTTGATTTCTGCCTACAAAGAATTTCTTCCGTACCCTTTCCTCTTTGTTTGTGGCCTTGGACTTCTTGAAGCTTATTGAATGTTTCAGTTCTGCTCTTTAGGGGGATAGAGCATTGCCCCGTTCCACCCCACCCCACCCCACCCCATTCTGCCCCAGAGACAGCGCTAGGTTAGATTACACAATGACCCTCCATAATCCAAATTTTTTTTCATGTAAAGCACCTTTATTATAATGCTTAAATAATACATTTTTAATATGTATACAAACAAAAATAAACTAACGAAAAGATTGCAGCTTACCTTGCTGCATAGGATCAACAATATTACAAAGAAACTCATTAATTCGACTAAAACAACACACACAACCACATCTCAACTCAAATTGAAAAAGAATGACATACCAAGATGCTTTGCTGATCATCCGTTGTGATTTCGTTATTTTTAATCAACAGCAGCACCGAACGGCTGATATATAGAGCCACCCCGTTTTGCCCTGTCACCCCGTTTTGCCCCATGTTCCCTTTACAGCTGAAGAAACGACAGAAATAAATATCACATGCAAGAAGAAAACTCCATTGTTTACACCAGAAATAAAAGACCATGGGATTTGTAACAATCAAACCCAGTTAGGTACTCAGGAAGAAACTCGAGCATGGGTGTTAGGAATATTGTCTGAGTATTTGAGTGAAATATATTTTAATTCAAATCCAAAGTAATGTGCAAATTAATGAACTAAACTCCGTGGTGCTACATCCCTAAAGGGACAAGGACTACCACCCGACCGCTGCGTCATCTACTGTAGGCAGATGGCAGGATTGGGGGGCATGTGGTCAGCATGCCGACACCCACAGCCGTTAATGGTGGTTTCCATGACCGGAGCCGCTACTTCTCTATCAAGTAGCCCCTCAATTAGAATCACGAGGCTGAGTGCACCCCTACCAGACGTCCCTACCTCAGAAAAATCCGAGGAGGTACTGGGGATCGAACCAGGGCCGACAGATCTGTAGTCAGCGAAGCTAACCACAAGACCACGCCGGCGGTCGCAAATTAATGAGAAGGTAATTCCAATTGAAACTTGAAATGGAGGTTTAACATACGTAACTTCACTTAATTTGAATTAAGTGAAGTTACGTATGTTAAACCTCCATCTCAAGTTTCAATTGATTATAACTTCACTATATAAACTTCCTACAAATTCTAGGTAATTCCAAGCTTGCGAATTTGTTTTCTTGGCTGATGACAACAGTATTTTGTCCCACCAAGGAATGTTTTTTTCCTCGCTCTTGTCATTGGCTGCTAAAATGACTACCGGTACAAAAATGTAGGCCTAAATATTTTGTCTATAACTTGTAACTTTGTTTCTCTTTAATATTTTCATGAACTGTACGATGCTCCTCTAAAATCAAATAAATTATTCACCTAATTAATTTGCTGTGTTTATCAACACATCTGAAGAAATGTTTTTATTTTATTTTATAACTATAGCCTACAAGTGGGTGTGAGCTTGAAACCCATACTTTCATCATCACTGAGAAGATTTTATTTTACTGTGTTTCAGTACAAAAGTTAGGTTAATTTTGGTGTTATTTCATATAACATAATACAATGTTGGCATTCGTTATAGACTCATGTGGTATAAATATTGCATATTTCTGAAAAAAATAATAAAGAGAATTTTTTGTTTAGTAGATTTTCACAATTCTTACCCATTGATTATTATTATTAACATTTGCCTGTACTATGGATACACTACTTAACACAATCTCCCTGACCTATATATTGAGGTGCATCTACTGGGCACCAAAATACAGCTATTTCTATATTGCAATAAAAGACATTCACTAGGAATAGAAATACAGTGCATGCTGCTTATTGTGTAATGCAGCTAATCTGATAATATTAACCAACTGATAACAATTGCCAAAGGAATTAAATTAAGGTTATTTATTTGTATATAAGATAATAAATACAAATGGGAATTAAAAATATTTATTCATAAAATAATACGTAACTGATCATTGAACCACTCATAGGCTAATACAGTAATAATATACGTGAAGCAACTATTTTTCAACCAGTAATAAGTTTTTAATTGTTTTTATTATCCTTTAGAAGTCCATTAACCAATACACCATTCTCAGTTACGAGTTACGAGTGTTTTTGGAAGTCTATACTGATCAGTGGTGAACACCGCGTAGCAAACAATCTAACACCTGTCTGTTCACGTTTTTTTCATATTACACTAGCCATCACTGCATGTCAACACTGTTATCTTCATAAAACAAAAGCTGCAGCTTAACTGTGGGGTGAAACATGTTTTATTGCTTAAAAGAGAAAGTTATGTAATGCCATCGCCTCAAACTGGTCATCCTATGAGCTGGAAACAGAATTGCTAATTTTGAACAACAGAATACAGTTGAGTTAGAAACAAAACCCTTAAAAACGAAATTTTGAATGACGTACAGTACTTGGAAATAAAGCCACAAAAAGGAAAATGTGATAACATAAAACCAAATCTTTGATCACAATAAACAGAATTTTCTCAATGTATCAGTATTAATCTGTATGGGACTTCATAAAAGTGATAACATTACCCGATTGATAACATTAAGCAGCATTCATTGTATTGCTAAAGAAAAGTATGCTTTAGTAAAAATCAGCTTCCATGAACATCTCTACACAACAAATAACTTCAAACTGAAATATCTGGAAGTTTGGGAAAAGATTTTCAAAAGTTTGAAGAAAGGTTTAAGAATTTTGAAATACCACAAGAAGAAAACTTGATCCAGAAGTTTGTAAAATCTACACCAGAGGGCACATCGATATTCTCCAAGCAAGGATTTGACAGTTGACTAGCAGTTGAAAATGTGAGCAAAGCCCATGAAACATACGTTCTGCAAAAATATAAGTAAAAGTGAAGTCCAAAGTGTTTAAATGTTAACCATCTCACTTAATTAACACATTTTAAATCATGTTTCACTCCGAGTTAATTTTGTATTACTGTTGACTGAATGTCTAATCTTTCAAACGGTATTTACTTACCAATGCATCATTAAGAGCATCTACAAAATCTTCCTCAGAAAGTGAAAGTAATTCTTTGGCATGTTGAACAGATGTAGACCATACCAATGAACTTAAGTCATTCGTAAGCTGGGGGAAAAAATAGCAATATTAATTCAACATTATCTTAGATATGACACTGTTATGCTGAAGAGAATCAATATCCAAGATTAACCTCCAAAACTCTGCATCCACAACACAATGAAGTCTGTATGAACTTTCAACTTTCTTTGTTGCTTTTGATATCAGTGGCGCTCATAGCTAAAATTAGTGGGGGTACTGATCCAGAAAATGTTTAGCCTTTCTTTTAAAATTATGTAAAATGAAACATTTATATATAAAAAGAAAATTTATTTAGAAACTTGATAAAATCCTAAAATAACAAAATCAAAATTTTTTAC
Organism: Ectobius pallidus; assembly: GCA_964059195.1. Taxonomy (NCBI): domain Eukaryota; kingdom Metazoa; phylum Arthropoda; class Insecta; order Blattodea; family Ectobiidae; genus Ectobius; species Ectobius pallidus. The sequence continues at coordinate 11,449,473 of CAXKWD010000008.1, read as the reverse complement.
TTACTTTAATATAAATTGTTACAGTTCCAGCTTGTTCTATTTTTTAAAAATCAAATTCATTCTTCTTGTTTTAAATTCTGCAAAAAGATCAATAATTTTTTCCTTGACCTGCCATGGTTAAAGGTTTCTGTTAACTAAAAGAACCAAAAAAAATGAATCAAATAGAATAGGTGGAAACAAGATAATAATCTAATTCTACACTTTATCACATTCAAGAATATGGTACATGGTTTTTAAGCACAACACATGGAGCAAAAAATCATTAAAAAATACACTACCTTCCACCAATACGCCATGGTTGGCAATTTGGAAGCGACAGTGCTCTCTCTGCCTTGCAGCCATGGCATGCACCTTCTTATCTGAGCATGCACACAAAAGTCAAACACCACGCCACTGGAACTGTTCCATACAAAGATTATCTTTTATCTTTTAAATAAACTGGTATTAAGCTTAAGGATTATATATTGTACAACTATAAAGAATGATTTAAAGAAAAAAAGGACTCATTATAATAAATGTTATTGATGATATCAAGTGGAAATAGAGGGTGCTGCATTTCCACAGTGCCTATACATGAGCCGCCACTGTATGTTATATCACATTTTCAGTTAACTAACAATGGCATGAATGAAATGAAATTACACATATTCTGTCTACACCATGCTCCATGTTACTTTTGCCACACATAAATTCAGAATCGAAATCTTAATTAAATTTAAACACACTGACAACAGGCCTCCAGAAAAAAAAAAAAAGATATCCACCTTATAAATTGAACAGACTGCAGCAAGATATGTAGGAAATAAAAAATAAATACTGACATTGGATTCAAAGAATACATGCAACATCTAAAATATAATCAGACGGAGAAATCAGCTGTAGCAACTCATTCCTGGGACAATGACAACATAATCAGTAGAAAAGAAAAATTGTTAAAACCAGTGAATAAACCAAATTATCTGGAAATATGGGGGAGAGATAAAGAAATTTGAAATTAGGCTGATGAATTTCAAGATATCAGAAGTTGAGAGCCTGATCAAGAAGTTCGCCAATCTCTAGCAGGTGCACATATCGATTTTCAGAAGCAGGATTTGCTAGTTGACAAGTAGCCGAGGATGAGGTCAATGGTCTTTGAAACATGTAATAATGATGATGAGTGTTCTGCCCGAAGGCAGGTCCAGACCCTGGACGAAGCCATGAGATGATGACCACGACTTGTCCCAGGTGATTCAGGCAAGGGTGATACTGCAGAGATTTGCCATTGCCTCTCATCGGATGAGAATGAAAGGACATAACACCCAGTCCTGAACCCAGGAAGGAAATTTTCCACCGCTGAAAAATTCCCAGGGTGGAAGGTGGTCACACTACCAACTCACTCACAGTGGCGGATTTGAAACAGGTACTTACCAAAAAAGTTGGTAAGTGAAGCACAGGCTTCAAAATTAAACTTTATAGTTGTTCCATCTATTTTTATGATATAGTTTTTAGTTGTAATGCATAACAAAGATGGATTGAAAGAATAAGCTCATAAAATGTACAGAAATCACTTCAGTTGCATGCCCTGGATTCTTGAATAACTTGTCAGTAATGGTTCACTGTCCGTCCTGCTTATGCATTTGCACAACTAAAGGAATGATTAATGGAACCAGATAAAAGTCAAATTAGTTGCTCCCAATAATAACATATTTACTTAATCCAATGCGCACCTTTTTTGTCCATTTGTAGCATTCAAGATTGAGAAGTGCATTAGATTTGAGAGAAAATCCATTCCATAGTTCGGTGGTAACCTACATAACAATGTATTGCTGTAATTCATGACTTTCTTACATTTATTGTTGGCTTATTACCAGTACACACAAATGCGAACTTAGTTTGACACTCAAGCTCAACATCAAAACATGTAGAAAGGCAGTGGGGTTCAATGTGGAAGTATCTGTTCCACGGAAGTATGCCTTCCATGTAATGATGCATGGACGTACTACTGATTAAGGAATTGCCGGTTTGAAAGGATGTTGACATCCCGACCGGAACCGCTTCCACCTACATGGCGACTGTCATGACTTAGGCAAAGTGAGTCAAAGTGTTAAATTCCGAACCAAGTCACGAGTCATCTCAGGTGGAAAGTCCTCCGTCTACCCACGGAAGAAGCGGATCTGGCTCACGGGGCACTCCAACAGGATTGTATTCAACAACTTTGAAACCGTCAGGACTATCAAAACGATGTTCATCACCTCAGTTTTTGCTAGATTTGGCAATAATGTATGGTATTCCAGCTGAGCTTTTGATGCTGTCAGAGTCCTTGCAAAATCAAGTAACTGCAGTAGTCTAAGGCGAAGCCATAAGGCGAAGTGTGTGGTTTTTTTAAGGCTATGAAGGAAAAGCTATGTATGAAGACTTTGGAAGCAAAAATTGCCATCAGTGAAGGTACATTTAGTGGTGTTCCATTTAGTGAAAATTCCTAGCTTCCAACCGTCAATCATGAGCAATTGGTAACAAGTGTCATCAACAACCTGAAAAGAAGAATGTTCACTACAATTTTTAGCCATGAATCCCACCAGCCAATGCTTCATCACATCAAGAAGCTTATGAACCACTTCAGATGAATTAAAAGTGCTAGAACCCAATCAGTGGCCAACTGAAAAACATGCTGGCTTTCACCAACTACAGATCGAAAAGTTGTGCAGAAGATTTAAGCTGAATATTCAAAAAATAAAAACAGTTACATATATGATTTTGTAGAAAATAAAAAAATAAAAAAAACAATAAAAAAAATAATAAAAAAAAACTCCGAAACATTTAACACCTTTCTTAAACTGCACGAAACTGATCAGCTGATTGTGAGAGAGGATTCAGCCTCATGAACCTCATAGTTACACCAACCCGTACCAGACTGACAGTGGCACATGTGTCAAGGACCAAAATCCAGAGAAATATGTAAAAATGTGTCTCAGAAAACACCAGACTGTAGATGACACCCAAACAAGACAAGCGAAAACAACCACTCTTGAAGAGTCTAATCCATTTGCTAAATATTTGTAATTCTTTATCAAAATGTTTAATAATTTTAATGAAACAGTCATCAAGTGAAGGTGTTAAAATGTTCCTTCAATAAACATGTTTGTGAATTTTCCAAGTGTTTACTTAATTACTTATAACAATAAATAGTTACATAGTATGTGTATTACTTTTAAATTGAGCAAAACTAAATTGAAATAAGGTGTTTTGAAGTGAAAATAGAAAAAAATTTCCGAGGTCCCCTGCTTTGGTGGTTGGGCCATCAGATTGATTTTTTATTATTGTTTAATTTGATTTATTATTGAATAATGTAAATTTGATTGTATCACGAACTGGGTTTTTTAATTACATCACTCCCATAAATTGTAACATAGAAGAAGCCAACAGGAAGCTGTGGTCACAGAAATAACAAAATGTTAAGTTTTGGAAACTTTAAAAGATGTATCTGACCACATGTTTTCCTGTTAAATGAGTACATAAATTACTCAACGGCGCATGATGTTGCATCATAATTTCCTTTATTCGATTCAAGATAACAACTTGAGACATCTTCACAAGAGATAGTTACTGTGCAAATTATCCCCGGCAGGGAAGTCTTCTTTGGCAAATCTACATTTATAGTACTGAGCATCATGAAACGGCTGGGAGCAATTATATTCTGTAAGTAAAGAACTGTTTGCTTTCAAGAGATCTGCCCGCGTGGTTTAGTTCAATAGAGTGTATTTAAATGTAATTGTAACCAAGATTCTAGTACCCAGTATTATTAAACTCAAGTTTATATATATATATATATATATATTTATATATATATTAACTAATATGTACATCAAAGAGATATTTTATTTGTGCTTTAATTATTTGTTTCATTAATTTGCTTTATTGGTTAATTCTTCTCAATAATTATTGTTTATATAAAACATAGACGAAAAAGCTTACTTACAGTGGATAACCTTCTCCACAAATCTCACAACGTTTCGACCAAAGCCGTTTGGTCTTCCTCAGGTGAATGTGCCTCAGCATGAACTGCCAAGGGTTGACGTGGATGTGGAAATCCCATGCTGCCCTCTGACTGCATCATTACAAACAAAGTATTTCTACCATGTTCCCGCATCCACTCCTCTGGAATGTTGTAATCAACCTCTTCTTTGTCACATGTCGGTAACTCACAATTTTTATTTTTCCTTTTCTTTAACCTTCTTAATAAATTATTTATTTATTTATTTATTGTCGGTAACTCACAATTTTTATTTTTCCTTTTCTTTAACCTTCTTAATAAATAAATAATTTATTAAGAAGGTGAGGTGAGTTACCGACATGTGACAAAGAAGAGGTTGATTACAACATTCCAGAGGAGTGGATGCGGGAACATGGTAGAAATACTTTGTTTGTGATGACGCAGTCAGAGGGCAGCATGGGATTTCCACATCCACGTCAACCCTTGGCAGTTCATGCTGAGGCACATTCACCTGAGGAAGACCAAACGGCTTTGGTCGAAACATTGTGAGATTTGTGGAGAAGGTTATCCACTGTAAGTAAGCTTTTTCATCTATGTTTTATATAATAGTGTAACAGTGGAAAATAAGGACTCAATGAATGAATGAATTATTGTTTATGTTAAGAAGAGGGGTGTTAACAAGTTATTCCAGGGATTAAGCTTATGTTTCTTCTAAATTTGCCATATTCAGTCCTTAATTTCACTGTCTTCTTATATATGTAACTGTTAAAATACTGTTGATATATTTACTCACAGTGAATAACTAAAAAAGGATGTCGCAATAAATGTGAGTAAATAAATCAATTGTATTTTAACAGTTATATATATTAAGCTTATGGCCCGCTTGGCTCCCATCCTACTTTATTCCCTACGACATGACACCATACCCCCACATCTCCCAGAAGGTCACAGTTCTGGCACTGTTCCAGCAATGGAAAGTTACGAGTGCACCCCTGGTCTTTGTGCGTCTCTGTTGCACACCAAACACCACAAAATCTTGGAAAGGAAATTTACCACCATTGTATTTTAAAATTACATTACAAAAAATTTCCAGTTTCCCAAAATTTGCCGCTGGAGCAAAAACAGCTCTGTACAACTTACCGGCAAAAGTGCAACTGGACCTGAAGGAAGAAACCTCTGCCACGCCACCACATTTTCTGTAGGCTGTAACACACAGAATGTTATTTTTGTATAACACATTGCAGAATTTTGTACACTCTTAGATTAAGGTGGTCTGTACCTCCTCCAGTTTCCATTTTATTTATGCCATGTGCAGGATAAACTGACTTCAGTTTTCAGTTATTGGCCTGGATAGAACATTTGGGATCTGTATTATTTCACTCAAGTCTTCTGGTTTGATATCAACTCAGGTTGATGTCATTTATATATTTCTAAGTGCAAAAGTTCCATGCAAGCAGATTTTCAAGCATGTAAAACTACTTCTGCAAGGCACACCAGCAACTGTACAGTATTACACAACTAAAACTAAACTCCGTGGCACAACATCCCTGAAGGGACAAGGCCTACCACCCGACCGCTGTGTCATCAATCATAGGCAGATGGCAGGATTGGGGGCATGTGGTCAGCATGCAGACACCCACGGCCGTTAATGGTGGTTTCCATGACCGGAGTCACTACTTCTCTATCAAGTAGCTCCTCAATTTGAATCATGAGGCTGACTGCACCCCTACCAGATCTCCCTACCTCAGAAAAATCTGAGGAGGTACCGGGGATTGAACCCGGGCCGACGGATCTGTAGTCAGTGACGCTAACCACAAGACTTGTATAATAATAAATAACCAATGGAAAGAATTAATGAGAAAGAAGAATTGTTTACATCTAAATGAAGCCAGTTTCATAATATATGACAATCTCTTATGTACCATCCTTATGAAAAGCTTTCAGACACTGAGCTTTCGACACTGGTATCGTACATGCAACCACCGCACCATGCTACCCGAATCCTTCTCAGGCTGAACAGGTAGATAAGAACTTAAATAATGCTCTTAACCTTTCATTAAAGAAAAAGGTGGAGAAGGCTATTAATGAGAGCACTGAAAAAGAAATGAGGATCCTTCATGAATTGGATGTTGGTGACTATCAAAACAGGTCCCTACGCTGGTTCTTCAGGGGTTCCATGAAGTAATTCTAATTATAGTTTACTTATATTTACATCTTACCTCGGATAACTTAAGAGTTGCTACAACACCCATTTGGTTATAATTCCAAGACAGATATTTGACGTCCATTGCTTTACGAACTTTGGAATTGGCACCATCGGCTCCGATCTGCAAAATGTGAGAAATATTAGTGCTGCTATGTTGAGTGGAACTTCATCAGTGAAGAACAGTGTATGGCTACAGCTATCAATTATGCATTCCATAGGTAACTAAGATAATTACTACATTTAACAAGGTACATTTCATTTTAGTATTTATTCATATTAATTTAGCTATTATTGTTCATTTTGTTAAACCTTATTATTTCTGTTCTATAATGGAGTATGATTCCCGTCCAGGATAAATTTTCCTCTACAGAATATAATGCAAAACTCATCAATGGGACTGAAAACATATTCATTAATACCAGAAAGTTCTGGTAACTTAAAACCCTGTATCTTAATGACCATCAGATGTAAATGGACTTGCGCTACACTGTAATGAATGAACATCTGTTAGAGGTCATTGGGGTCTAGAGGGATGTTTGGAATGGAGAGCTAAAGGTCTCAGCATCAGCATACTAAGCTGAAAACCTGGCCTCATTTTCAGCCCAGGACAAATTTCCCTCCACAGAATAAAATAACTGTAAATTTATACTCTTATTCGTAATTCTATTCCACATAACATGTAATATGTTCCGATGGACTGAATAAAAATGAAATAATAAACCTTGTCAAAAGCTTTAGTAAAATCAAAGAATCTATTAAACACAATTTCACCTTTTTTTGATTCCCATATAACATCTTTTGATAAATGAAATGACAGCGTTGATAGTACTATAAATAAATAAGGAGCGCTCGAAAGAGCATTAGGTATGGAGATTTTTTTGTTTAGTCTTTGCTATAGTCGTTTATAGGTTTGGATCTCTCTGGGCACTTAATCAGATGGTAGCGTTCACATTTCCCGTTGCACAATACGCACACACAATCTTCATTTGGTTGATGAAATCGTTGGGTTCTACAGATTTTATGATGGAAGCCATGGGTTGCGAGCCTGGTCACGACGTGCCTTTGGTCCTGACATGCCTCGATCCATTTCCTGTCTATCATAGCGCTTGTACCATAAAATTCCGGGTCGATGTCGTCCCGCTTTCTTCGTCTTGAATTTAGCTGTGCCTGATATGGACCGGTAGATGGTAGCAGCAGTTTCAGCTTCAGATCTTCTATAAAGAAAGATTCTCTCGCCAGTTCATATGCGATCCTGGAGGGGGCATACATCCCAACTCCTAGGACTTTCTTGAGATATCTAGCTTTCACGCCTTCAATTCTGGCCAGGTCGCTGACAGTCAGTTTTTCCCATATTAGATCCAGTCCATATGAGACTATTGGGCTTATAACTGCGTCGAAGATGGACATAGCTGTGGTCAGGGAGAGTCTGTTGATGTTTTGAATCCTGTACATGGCTTTTGTTGCTGCTGTTGTTCTTTCCTGAATATGTAATCTGAACGAGGACATAGTCGTTTGTAGGAAAACTCCCAGGTATCTGAATTTGTTTTCTGTTTCCAGTGGCTCGTCCTGCAGTGTTAAGATATCATCAGCTGCCAGTTTGCCCCCTTTTCTGAATACCATGTGTACCGTTTTGTCTTTGTTGATCTCAAAACTATTGTCGACGGCCCACGTTTCTAGCTTCTGCAGTGCTGTTTGCAGATCCTTTTTGCAGTGTGACCCTAATGCCATATCATCTGCGTACATTATGAGTTTTACCGTGGGTAGATCTTGAAGGATGCTCGTAATGTCTGACGTTATAACATTAAACAATAGTGGGCTCATGGGATCGCCTTGTGGGACTCCATTTGTCTGTCTAACCCTTTCGGATAGAGCGACGCCGTCATTTATAATAATGTAGTTATACTCTAGAATGTTTTCCACTATTACAGCTAGGGGGTGGGAGTCTCCCAACATCCCTACAAGTTTTTTCATTAGGGTGTTCCTGTCAATCAAGTCAAACGCCTTTCTGTAGTCGACAAAGACCACGTGGTACTTCCCTCTCGAAAGTCTTAGCGCCTGTTCCACTTCTTCTTTCAGAAAGTTCACCGCTTGTAGCGTGCTCCTGTTTTCTCGGAAACCTAACTGGCAGTCTATGTACTATGAGCATGTCTAAATAGTACTATGAGCATGTCTAAAGCCAAATTGACCTACGTCCAGTAAGGCATTGTTCTCAAAGTATTTTATAATATGTCTATTTAATAAAGTATCTAAGACCTTAGACATTTCAGGTATTATACTAATTGGGCGATAATTACAGCATTTAGATTTAAGTCCGTTTTTATAAACAGGGATTAAATTAGAAGATTTAAAAGAATCTGGAAAAGTACAAGATTTGATACATTAAATATAGATATAAGTTAAAGGCACATAAATGAAAGGTGCATCAATTTTCAGCATTTTAATATTAATATCATAAAGATCCAGGCAAGAAGTGTCGTTAAATTTGAGAAGAGTAGAATAAAAGTCTTCCACTCTCATATTATCAAATATAAATTCAATAACAGGTTTTGTTAAACGATTAAAATTATTATGATCACCGTTATTAGATCTCAAGGTACTGACAATTTCGTCAAGGTAAAGAAGTTATTCAAATTTTTAGGATATAATTCAGAAAGAACTTTGTTCCGTTTAGAATTGGCATTGACAATTTGAGAAACAATAGATTTAGACTTGTTAGAAGAACTGTTTATTACGTTTGAATAATACTTTGTCTTGCTTTGTTTCAGTAAGTTTCTGTTTGCTCTTTTACAGTCATTATATTCAGTCCTGTACTTCTATAGTCCATAACAATCACATAGTTCATAATGCATTTAATTTTTGGTCTGTTAAGTTCACAATTTTAAATTTATTGGCAGTTAAAAAACTGAAAAAGTAATGTCTAGGCTATGCAATAAAATATTTAAAAAAATAATTTACTGTATCATTAACATTATCTAACCTATACAAGTCTAATCAATTCCTGTTCCTGAGAAGGTGGATAAAAATTGTTTCACTTAAAGTCATTATAATGCCTAATATAATCAAACGGAGTAATTAAAACATTGATATCAGCAATAATTTAGCAGTTAAAAATAAGGCATTCAGATCTGAGACCATTGTAAAAATTACTGAAGTCATCATTAATTTTAGTGACCACATTGTATAAACACGTACAGTAGAGTCCCGCTATTCCAAACCCCGCTACTTCAAAAATCCGCCTATTCCGCACACACTTAAGAAGTAAAGTCAGTGATTTTTTCTGACGAAGAGCACTGAATCAACTTGAGGATGCATTGTTCCACCATTGCCGCATGAACATATCATTTGGTGTTGATGAAGCGTGTTGTTTGACGTAGAGTAAGGGAGGTCAAGAGCATTTGCAGCATCTGTAATTTTCTTACCTTAAAATACGTAATTCATGATAATAACATTTCTAATGGCCATCTTTTCTGGGTAAACAGGTTGACCAACATGGCAAATCTCGCGGGAGACATAATTTTCAAAACGCATGAATTCAGTATGCCCTAATGAACTAATATCACTGTTCATAACCTAACCAACCTACTAACCTAAGTTGTTAACCTAACTAAAACAGAATCTTCCTGCCATCACTTACCTTAATGCAAGAAGGACAGTTGGTCATCCTGCTTCGCAATTGGACATTCTGCTTTGCTCAGAACCATAATATGGCTGGCGTGTTTTATGCGCAGTAAAAATTAATTGATTTGAATGGGTAAAAATAAAAGATCAAGTTCTAGAAATGACTAATTTCACATCTTAATCAATTCCTTGAACAAAAGTAAGTACATTTCATGAAGTTTCCAGTTCCAGAAAGAAAAATGCAATGCTATGGAGATAGTGCTCTACACGACATAACCTGCTGCCAGACTGACTGTAAACAAAACGTAATTTTCCTGCAATGGCTGTAATGTTATTCAATAGGTTACCCCCATATGCATCTGGTCTGCCTATTTCAAGATTTAAAAGACGTTTGCACTAATGGTTAGCAAGAAATCCATTTTATAATACAAATGAATTGTTAGATGCATCTGCAAATACATACAGAGAATGCCGCTTAATGTAATCATGGATAATGGTATCAGTCGGATAATGTTATCACTTTTATGAAGTCCCATACGGATTAATACTGATACACTGGAAACAATGCTGTTTATTGTGATCAAGGATTTGGTTTTATATCATCACATTTTCCTTCTTGCGGCTTTATTTCCAAGTAGTGTACTTCATTCAAAATTTCGGTTTTAAGGGTTTCGTGTCTAAAACTCAACTGTATTGTGTTGTGCCGGAGGTAGCAATACTGTTCCCATCTCACAGGATGACCAGTTCGAGGGGGTGGCATTGCCTAACTTTCTCTTTTAGTTAAGAAAATATGTTTCACCCCACAGTTAAGCTGCAGCTTTTGAATGATAAAGAAAACAGTGCTGACATGCAGTGATGCCTAGTGTAAAATGAAAAGACTTTAATAGACAGTTAATAGATGGTTTGCTTTGCGGTGTTCACCACAGATCAGAATAGAATTCCAAAGATACTCATAACTGAGCATGGAGTATTGGTTAATGGACTCCTTAAGGAAAGAAGAACAAATTAAAAACTTTGTTACTGGTTGAGAAAATAGTTGCTTGCAGTCTATTTCTGTATTAGCCTGTGAGTTATGTATTATTTTAAGAATAAATATTTTAAATTCTGTTTTGTAGTGCATTATCTCATATATGAACAAATAACCTTAATTCCTTCAACCACCGTTATGAATCGGTTAATGTTATCAGATTAGCTGCGTCCCAAAGTGATGTAGATGTAGATGTAGATATCTCGTCCTGTAGATCCTGTGTTGAGCGGGGCTCAAGGATATAGAACACGTCAGATCAAAAAATACATGAATGTTATAACAATAATATAGGCCTACAGAAACTGTAAGCTGCCAAATTTATCAAAGCTGGAAATATTCCTCCAAATTGTAGAAGGTGTGAGTTATTAAAAATTCCTTGACAGCTGTTTTGAAAGGTTTGCTCTTTCTTTGAATACATAATAATTTAATGTTGTTTGGAAGCTTGTTATATATCTGTACTGCAGAATAATAAGCATCCTTCTGAAAGAGTTTTAACGAGTTATTTGGTCTGTGTAGATCATTCATGTTTCTGGTAGTACGTCCATGTACACTAAAATTAGTTTGAAATTTATCAATATTATTCACTACATAACACATAACAGAGTATATATACTCCCCTGTAAGAGTGAGGACTTTTAATTTTTCAAATAGCGGTTTACAAGATTCCCTTTTTTTCTTTCCACATATTATTCTTATCGCCCGCTTTTGTAATCTAAATATTTTCTCCCTATGGGAAGAGTTGCCCCAGAATATGATCCCGTACCTCATTACCGAGTGAAAATATGCAAAATATACCATAAGTAATGCATCCTGTTTTAATATATTATTCAAAATTCTTAAAGCAAAGCACGCTGAACTCAGTTTTGGAATTATCATTTCTATGTGTGTCCTCCAGTCAAGATTCTGGTCAATTTGCAGTCCTAAAAATTTTATATTGCTAATTTCTTGTATGATTTGTGTTCCATAATTAATTTCAAGATTTGAGATACATCTGTTTTTTGTTCTAAATTGTATAAAATGGGTCTTATCAATATTAAGTGTCATTTTATTAGCTAGAAACCATGTGTTTAACTCGTGAAAAGCCTTTGTAGCTATTCTTGATAAATGTTCTTGTTCACAATGTATACAATGTTACTGTATATGTAATTTTAAATGTTGACTCATTCATGATGTTAACAGCATTAAATTATAATTATTATTATAATAATAATTATTATTATTGGTAAAATCGCAGTGTAGGGTGGCCCACTTTCAAAACAACTTTCTTCTCATAAAACACCTAATATCACATGTATTTCGTTATAGGTAGTTCTCTGGAGAGGAGTTGTCTCGACGAATGATTTGGTCCGACCCACCGCCCCTAAATAATAGATTTTCTTTTATAACATGATCTAGCAAAAAGTAGCGTAAATTCCGCCATATTTTTATCTCCGTATGATGAAGAAACTCGTGATTGGATGTTAGAGAAGTCACGTCACCACCAGCAGAATACGCAGAATTCTGCGAAACAGGTTCTTAAACACAACCAACCTCGCTGGAGAAATATAATATGGCACATTTACGAAACTGGAGAATTCAGAATGCCCTACTAAATTAATATCACTGTTCATAACCCAACAGAACCTGTGACTAATGCTAACATCACCGTCCCCAACCTAACTGCCACTAATCTAGAATTTAGGGAGAATTCAGAATGTCTTACTAAATTAGTATCATTATTCATAACCTAACAGAACATGTCACACTAATATCACTGTTCCTAACCTAACTGCCACATGTTGGTCAACCTGCTTCGCTGAAAAACAAAAAAAAATCACATCCATAGAAGCCTGCTCACATCGGGAGAAGGGCCCCCCCTACATTGCAACTTTCCCTTATTATTATTATTATTATTATTATTACTATGTTAAGTCTACTTTGCACGTTCCAATGGAATAAATTGAAGTTACGTATCGAAATAATTTCAGGCTTGTTACCTTGAGACATGTCGCCATTTGTCTGATTTTTTTTTTTTCGATCCCTCCTTTGGGAACCGGAACCTATTTACATAGGTTCCACTTGGCAAAAATTCAGAAGAATAAATAGTAGGAGTCAGTGATTCAGACAAACCAATTTTAAAATGAACTGTAACTAGGATGCCTTGTTTGGAGTTTCTCAACTCCGTAATTGGACTTTTTGTATTCTTGAAGATATTTCACCACATCTTAGATTCGATACTAGGGTCCAGTCGAGAAATAAACAAGAAGTTCAGTTTGTCCACTGTACTCATCTTGTTGTGTTGTTATTGTATGTCCCGGTTCGCGATATCACTGATTGCGTCACTTTGCCTGTTGGGGTAATTTTAGCCATCATGTTTCAGTCTCTCTTTTAACAGATTACCCGGTATACCTATTTATATTAGCAGAAACTGTATCCGTTATTTCCTGACTACGTTCACTATTTATAATATTGGCTAATATGCTATTGCTTTATATAAATGGTTTGAACTTTTCTCGGTGAATACTATGTAAAAGTTCTTCACGGGCTAACAGCCGAGTCGAGGTTTAAAAAAAAAACTCCGAGCTTTCGGACTCCTTTTCTACCTTTCTACCAGTTTCCCAGAAGATTGACTCAGACATGGAGTCCTAAAGCTCGGAGTTTTTTAAAACCTCGACTCGGCTGTTAGCCCATGAAGAACTTTTACATGGTATTGCTTTGTGTAGATGTAGATGTAGATATCTCGTCCTGTAGATCCTGTGTTGAGCGGGGCTCAAGGATATAGAACACGTCAGATCAAAAAAATACATGCATGTTATAACAATAATATAGGCCTACAGAAACTGTAAGCTGCCAAATTTATCCAAGCTGGAAATATTCCTCCAAATTGTAGAAGGTGTGAGTTATTAAAAATTCCTTGACAGCTGTTTTGAAAGGTTTGCTCTTTCTTTGAATACATAATAATTTAATGTTGTTTGGAAGCTTGTTATATATCTGTACTGCAGAATAATAAGCACCCTTCTGAAAGAGTTTTAACGAGTTATTTGGTCTGTGTAGATCATTCATGTTTCTGGTAGTACGTCCGTGTACACTAAAATTAGTTTGAAATTTATCAATATTATTCACTACATAACACATAACAGAGTATATATACTCCCCTGTAAGAGTGAGGACTTTTAATTTTTCAAATAGTGGTTTACAAGATTCCCTTTTTTTCTTTCCACATATTATTCTTATTGCCCGCTTTTGTAATCTAAATATTTTCTCCCTATGGGTAGAGTTGCCCCAGAATATGATCCCGTACCTCATTACTGAGTGAAAATATGCAAAATATACCATAAGTAATGCATCCTGTTTTAATATATTATTCAAAATTCTTAAAGCAAAGCACGCTGAACTCAGTTTTGGACTTATCATTTCTATGTGTGTCTTCTAGTCAAGATTTTGGTCAATTTGCAGTCCTAAAAATTGTACATTGCTAATTTCTTGTATGATTTGTCACATTTTCCTGTCCGCTTCTACAAGTCAATATGCTCGAACAGCTTGATTTTGTCTTTTAAAAGTTCAATGTCCTTTTGATTGAGAATATACTTAAAAATTCATGTATGTACCTTATCATCGGAAGATTCTGGAACAGCACACACATCTTGTTCACTTTCGCTTTCAAGGCTGGAATTCACTACGTTGCAGCATTCAATAACATCAGCACTTAAAAATCCCAAATTATGAATTAAGTTGCACAATTTGGGTGATAAACCGAAGCACAACTTTGGCAATTCTCACTTTTACAACGTTTGCAATTACGCACTCCGACATTATGACAGGGTAGGCTACTGCAGAGCGTGGCCAGGCACGTCCGCACACCACGAATCTCAACGATCAAGTGCATAAATAATGGTTCCTACTATTCAATTTTCAGATGAATTATAAAACAAAATGCAAATTAAACAAAATCAATATAATATATGACGTAGGTCCACTTTAATTATTGCTATTTTTATGTGGCGATCAGCCATTTGATAAAATATGGGAATTTTTACCTCAAAGAGAGAAGTTATAAAATTACTGTAATTGGGTGGTCAAAAATAATTTTAAAACCTCAAATTATCTGAATATTAAGGACTTAAGTGTATCTGAAGTGGTTCCATGTGTAAAAATCTGTCGATTTACTTATTTATTGCGTTGAGTTACTTTTTTAATCAGCTATGTCCATTTTCATTTCAGAAAATATACATCTTAAGGTACAATTTCGTATAAGATTAACTTCAAAAAATATGTGTGGTTAATTTCTATGTAAAATAAAAAACAATTGACTTTTTGTCCCACCCGTAATGGTGATGGTTTTGTTAAATTATTATTGATGAGTTAAATAAATGTTCTGACAACCTGGAAACAGTTTATAATTTGTATTTAATCCCTCATACCTTCATTAATAACGGCATTAAGACCCTAACAGTAATACAGAATAGCAAATAAACTTTTGTTTTGCAACATTAAAATCAGTGTCCAAATTATGTCCCACCCATAATAGATTTTGAAAAACAAATTTAAATATTTAAAATAAATTTTATATAATGCTTTGCATGTAGTGTGGAGGAAAAGGCACTGTACATTTTACAGAATGTGAAGAACCAATTCTAGTTTATTATTTATGATATGTAATAAACAAAAATAGCGTTTATAATTTGCTAGAATGTCCCACCCGTATTATGAAATGGCTGCGATGCTTTTATGGCCCTATCTAGTAAAATAACTTATCTAGATACTTTTAATTTTTAAAAATTCAGGCTTGTTCAAGAAAATATAGTAACCTAATATTTTCTTTATAATACTATCATTAGTGCCCTTCAATCTTTTCTTGTATCACAATTCCTTGCCTTGTCCATTAATGTCCTTCCTGTGAGTTTTCTTAATCACAAGCATACCAGCTAAATTCTAAACGTAAGTTTTCCGCGCTCTCCTTATGTACAGGGTGGACCAAAAGTAGCGATCGGATATTTTGTATGTTAGTTTATGCAATAATAAAATGCTGCTATCGACGTAAAAACTTTATTTATTGAAGTAGCAAGTATTGAGGAATGGAAATATGGTAAAATAAAATTCCCTGGGCCTATCAGAGCCATTGTTAAAAGTCCAAAGTTTCGGTATGTGAACCATCGTTTTCCGCGCACGGTTGAATGCGCCGCCATGTCCTTCTGCTTGACGCCTCAGCATTTCTGGAGTGATCGTTCTGAAGATATGGATGATCTCTCTTAAGTTGTTCAACAAAACTCATCCGAATCATTCCAACCCAAGACTTTCTTCTAAGGAGGAGCAGAGCCAGTTGTCGCACAACGAAGTTCTTGGGATCTGCTTTTCTGCCGATCGCTTCCTTGTTGATTTCATCGGTGAACCCTCCAATTATTCACTCAGACGATTACTGATATCATCGCCGCAATATTTTTTAGTTCTTCCGCTGCATTTTGCATCCAATACAGAGCCTTTTGAGAAAGTCTTCTTTTCCAGATTCCGTAGTTTGGCTTCAGTGGGAGCTGCTTTATTGAAACGAAGAAAGGAGTTATCTCTGTTTTCTTAGTACGTTTCGCCAGTTTGTTCTTTTTCATGAACCCACACACTAACAATGAGACATACCTCAATCGTATATTTGCTTGTATTTGCCATTGCTTACAACACAAACGTAACACAGTGTTGCACATCGACAACAATCTCTTAATAAACCCGCGCGCAAGAAAACTCTGGCTTGTCACTAAAACATAACAATGTCCTTGCTCTATCGGAAAATCGACAAACTATTCCTACAAAACGTGTATGAAGGGGATAAATATTCCTCTCAGCCTATGAATAGTTTTTAATTAGTTTTCGGTTTCGGAAAATGAGTTATTGCAATATAAACATTATCCGATCGCGACTTTTGGTCCACTCTGTATATTAAAAACAGAAATTTGATCACCTTCTTCTGAAAGCAAAAATGTATTTAGTCTTTTCAAAGCGTAAAAATCTGATGTGAAAGTCACATAACTTCCTCTGCCCAAATAAAAGTTAGCAGTATTCACATATCCTTGTACAGAATAGCAAGACACAAGTTTACGCTAATTATCCTATAAATACCTTATAGCCCCTTCTTTGAATGTTGCGACTAAAAACGCAGGCTATGGACAAACAAAAAAGAAGATAAACAAGTGTCTGCAAACGTTTATTGAACTTATGGTGACTGGTTAAAAAGAAGAAAGTCAGAATGGAACGAACGTGTAGAAAGGACAAATTCTGGCAAAAGCTGGTATGTACGATATGTTGTAGCCTAAAATCTGTTACTGGTATGGCACACATGTGTCTATTCATTCAGAGAAGTCCTGCTATCGTCGTTCCCAGCGGTGCTGTGTTTGAAGTGTTGTTTGTGTAATGCTAGAAGGACACACTCGGTGTTGAAGTATTGTCATGTCTCAGATGCAAACGAGAATCAAAGAAACGCCAATATTCTGCATTATATTACTACTGTTATTACTTATTAGATTGACTTGGCATCAGAGTCTGCCACCTGCTTGGGGTACCCCCACAGGGGGGCTACAATAATTCTGTCCTCAAACACACTTCTCATCGAAATACTGGCTGAGTCTTGTTGAAAAAAACGCAAAGGCACGCTTCTTATCTGTTAATAGTAGTAAGTATTCTGCCTTCCGGCAGGTTTTCAAACTTGGTACGCGAATTTTGTTTTCCAAAACTGTCTATCCTCTGCTTCCTCCTTCAGCATCCAATATTTCCGCTTTTCCCTTAAATCGTCCAACAACTGAATTCTTCTTCTTCCAAGTCTAGTTGTACCCTCCAATCTTCCTTCTACGACATCATGTAATAAGCAGTTCCTTGTGAGAATGTTCCCAACCCAGTTTGCTTTCCTCTGACGAATTATGTGTATGATTGACTTCTTCTCACCCACTCTACTCAGAACCTCTTCGTTTGTCACCATGTCCATCCACTTTATATTTTCTATCTGTCTCCAGCACCACATTTCAAAACTTTCTAAATATTTCTTCTCTAATTTCCTCAAAGTCCATGTCTCTGATCCATACAAAGCAATACTCCAAATATAACACTTCACCAGGTTTTTACGTAGCTCTAGGTTCAGACTACTAGTTAGCAGAGTTCTCTTATCTGTTATGTCCCTAAAAAACGTGGGGGGGGGGACTGCATTCACGTACCTGGGAACGTCAACTATTGCCTCGTAAAAAATGGGCCCTATAATTCATGGCACACAATACAAAATTATTTCGTCAGAACCGTGACCTTCATTGCAGCAGCGGCGGGAAACACCTGTCCACACGCCCAGTGGAAAAACCCGACGCCGCTGGTTCATAGTTCATTGGTGATGAATTTCAGTTTTCGTTTGTGGTAACTAAATGTTGTTTTGTAGAATGAACGGTCCACCTATACCACAAATAAATAGAGTTATCCAAAAAGTTCAATTTGTACAAAGTTTACTACGTTATTATAGATATAAAATAATGTAACTTAATACCTACATATAAGGTAGGTGCGCTAGTTAAGGCCATGCTCCTGATAAGGCCACTAATACTTTAACGTAAAAGTATCATACTTTGGCCCCAGATTTCAACACCAACTTGAAGCTCGTCCTTCGAAGGTCAACTGACCAGAATTTCAGGGTTCCTTCTCCAATCCTCGAGGAAAGGCAGAAACTTTTGTGAAATACGCGCTTCAGAAATAAAAACAAGATAAGAAATAAAATACATCTAACTATTTAAGTAGATTCATATCAGCATAAAATTATACGTAGATATATAGCTTACATTGTGATCTTTTAAAGCATCTCTTTGTTGTATCTGCATTAAAAAACCAAGTTTAATAACCGAGATTGCAAATAAAAATATATAGTGCACCTGTTAAGGCCACATACGATGCGATGCGATGAGGAACGCTATTTCTCGGTCATAATGTTCAAGTTCTGTTTGTGAATTTCTACTTAATTTATAACATTTAAGCAATAATGTTCACACTTTTCATACTGACCTGGGTTTGACCGCGAACACATACATAATTTGCTTAATTGTTTATAATTAATTAATTAATAAATTAATTAATTGAGTTTTTAATATTTTTACACTACTTAACACATATTGATGTGCCTATACGTTCAATTTATTTCAGATGCATAAATAGGTGAGGCAAAGAGTACAGAGCTGGTCAGAAGATTACAGTGTACCCAAGTGGCCTTATCATGACTACATGCTCCTCATAAGGCCACTGTCACTTGATTTCATTTTATATTTTTTGCTATCAATGTAATTAAGTAATATCATTGTTTCTTGCCCGAAACAACTTATTATAGTCATCTGTTGATAGCTGAGTGTGAAAATTATAAACTTGGAAATTATAAATACTTTGTTTTTGATTTTGAAAATTAACGTGGCCTTAACTGGACCACCTACCTTAGTACCCCTTTACAGAAATTATCATATATTACATAATCGTTATCAATGAACCAGTTTTCAATAGCGTTGATACATCATAATTATAAGCATGCATATTTAAAATTATCATTTAATAGATAATAATTGTGTTAAATTATCGTATTATAGTGACGTCATTCATACATTAAAATAATAAGTTCTAACATATAACAGCTTAAAATTGTTAAAATTCAGTTAAAATTGTAAGAAAATCACATATCAGGTATAAGCACTTTGTCAGTTAGGTTAAAAGTTATATACTATTACACTATTGCCTGTTGTAGCTGTAATATATATAAAATTGCTGTTTATATCTCAGTAGATTAATGTCAATAACATAAAAATAGTTTATAAGTAATATGATATCCAGTGAATGTAGACCAGTTTAAAAATACTGGTGATGGTTCATAGCCTCTATTTATTTGTAGTATAGGTGGACCGTTCATTCTACAAAAACATAATTCATTGGGTTTCCCTGCACATTCTGTATAAATTCACGTGCCTGGAATAATGATGAATAGACTTCGGATTTTAGGTAAAAACCTATTTAATCCTTTAGTGATATATGGACGAAAACTTGTATATGCATGTTTCATAAGTGACTATGCCTAAAACTGATACTTTTATAGGACTAAAACAGCCTATTTTTACGTTAGAGCCTAATATTGCCTTTTTGCTTGTTTTTCCACTAAAAGTTCAAAATAAGTCATTTTTTTGTTATAAATTCTAGCATTTATGTTCAGTTCGTACTAGATTTTTAGCTCGGAATGTGCAGTACATGACACGTTTGTGACGTGGTTAGATAGTAAGGAATGTTTCGTCTTCAGTAGAAAAATTCCTTGGAATTCCCAAGAAAATGTAGTGTTTTTCTCCCGGCTCCCACATCCAGTAAAAAAAAAAAAAGAAAGAAAGAAAAAAAGCAGTTCTCCGAATCACTGAGGGATTCAAGGGGTTGAACTGCTAGTATGATATGCGTAGCTTCTGGGCGCAGGGATCAGGTTTTCACTGTTATGGTAGTAATACAGGCCCTAGTAATAGGTCTATATAATTCTTTATACCATAAGCCTATATCTGTGTTTTATCATGATTATTGATTAATGGTGACTTCATTAAATATAATATTCTGCATTGCAATTGAGATATTTAAGAAAATTGGCAACTTAACGATTTTATAAGAGACTATTTTACGACTTTTAGAGCCTATTTTCCAATTTTTAGAGCCTATTTTAGGTACCTAAAACAGCATTTTTAGCGACCTAAAAGTCCGAAGACTAATGATGAAGATCCCCGTTAAAATAGGCTATATTTTTGTCTCTGCCACTCCTTCAACAGAAACACTGCAGAATAAATGAACGTGCCAAAAATGATAAAGAATCCCGCTAAAACGTTGACCAGACGTCCTCCATGTGATTTGATCATCGTAGCAACATTAATTCAGCGGAAACGTCACAGTAATTACGGAAGGCATCTTTGACTTTAAAATAAGATCTCTAAGTTTTGTAATAAAAGGGAAAAGGAATGTGTACACAACTAAAGGGAATGATTTTGTCTAGTGTGATAGCTTCATTTAATGAAGTACGGCATCTAGATCTGTGGCGCCCATGTAAAGCTATAAATAGAGGTAAACAGTAGAGAATGAAGAGATGCCTACAGTTTCGGTGCAGACTGCGTCCCGTCCACACTCCACATTGGATTACGAACGTCAGTTTTGTCAGGTACCGTAAATGCTGCGATCCTGTCAATTTTTAATTAAAAAAACTATTTTGCATTATTCCAACCAAATTCTTCAGTTCATTTCTATAAACTACTACTTTTATCACCGTACCATTATCTATAACAATAAGAGAAACTGTTTGTCTGTTTGTGCGCGATGCCCAGCGAAATCTACTGCATGCAGAGCCCTGAAATTTTAAACATGGATGAACTGAAGGGTGGCCGAATGTACATCGAAGCCGGATTTTAATTTTCGCGAGATATAATGACAAACTTGCAGAAAATGTGATTTTTTTCGCTATCGAAGCATCAGTTTTCGGTAATAAATTTAAATTGTCAAATCAAATTTGCGTTTTTTTCAATATATCGCTTCTGAGCTTACCCTGGTCAATTCATTTGTTTATAATGTCAAATACAATCGCTTTCTAATCGTTGAATGCACTCCAAAGCCGGACTTTTATCTGTTTCAGTATAATTATTAATCGTTCAGTTTATGAATGATTCGTGTGTAAGTGTTCATAAATATAATGTTTTATTTATTTCGCTCTTCATTTTTAATTTTCGAAATAATTATCGTAGGCGAAGCCGCGGGCACCTGCTAGTAGTGAATACGGATGAGACCATGGGATTTTTGAAAAGAATGATCTGGATTATTGTATTTCTGAAAAGTGAGAATAACTTCAGCTTAGACGCTAGGAATGTTCTTTGTATGCAAACCGGCATTAACGTGGATAGGAGAATTCCCGCTCTATTGCCATCGGCTGCATTTTGACTCCGATTGTCTGTTGATTTGTTTCCTTTTGAACTTGACTATGCTCCTCTTAAAAAAAA
Source organism: Ectobius pallidus (assembly GCA_964059195.1). Lineage (NCBI taxonomy): Eukaryota > Metazoa > Arthropoda > Insecta > Blattodea > Ectobiidae > Ectobius > Ectobius pallidus. Next base: position 11,427,673 of record CAXKWD010000008.1, on the reverse strand, counting down.
AAAAAAGACAAATCATTCATCTAATTAGATTACTGTGTTTATTGAGCCCTTTTATTAACCCATCTGAAGAATGAAGAAATATTATTTATTTTATAACTCCAAGATATTATTATTAATAATATTATTATTAATTATTAATCGTAGCTTGTTCTTTACTATGAATTCTTAAACAAAAGAATAGAGTTATTAATATGTTCAAGTCTTTTGATATTGTATATAACTTTTTTGTACAATATTTATTTTTATTTGTTATTCTTACAAATACAAATACATATTTAAACAAGTAAAGTAAAGCAGAAAAAGTACAAATTTAAAAAATAACTACAACTGCTATTTAAACAAAAAAGGAAACGGAAGATAGGCTAAACTTATATAATTAATAATTATTCTAGCACAAGAAATATTAACATTTAGAAATATACCCGAATGAGGAAGACTGCTCGTGCTCGCGTGCAGTTTCAAAAATATCAAAGTGAAGAGGCAAAGAAACATAGTCTATAAAATATGTGATTAACTAATAAAGAAAGTAAAAAATGTGAAACACAAATACATAAAAGGAATGAAACAAAAATGTCTTAAACAGCAAAAAAGAAAAAAATACTGAACATGCTTTAAATTGTCTATTAAATTTAACAGTGGAGTATGCTCTGAGTTATAGAAGTGTGGACCAAAATTAATTCTATGTTTTAATCCTGCCGATGTGAGACATTTGGGTTCTGATAGGAGTAAATTAGTATTACGTCTAGTTTTGTAAACATGATCACTGGAAGAGTATTTTACACTATGTTTGTGAAAATAATACGAACTTCTTTCATTATCTACATAACTATGAATTTTACATAGAAAATAGTGTTTGATAAAAAAAAAAAAAAAAAAAAAAAAAAAAAAAAAAAAAAAAAGGGCAATTTTTTCTAAAAAAAAATGCCATTCTTGAATCGGTATGAATCACGGAAGATTGTCATTTTTGCAAGCATATTTTTGCTCGCAATTTATTTATTTACCAAGCAACGCAGTTTTCACTCAGTTGATTCTTACTATCTCTACCGCTAATTATCAGGCCTTGATCATTATTCGTACTCCATTTCCTATACTTCTATATATCTCCTACCTACTTTTGAGGTAGGTAGCGTAAAAAATTATGTATGCACTTGTGCAGAAAACTTATTTTTTTGAACGTGCGAGCTATCGCGCGTTAAAAAGTGTCGCTTTCTATACTTGCTGCATAAATAAATTTCTCTCTACAACTTTACAGTGCTAACTTTTTATGTACGGTATCTTGTACCATAGATGAGATAGTCAAGAAAAATCTGAACTACCCCCTGAACCATTTTTAAAAACAGAAAAACAAATATAGCTTATTTATCACTCAGAAATAGAAGTTCCACGATATATATATATATATATTTTAGAATATCATATAATATATTTTATTATTAAACTTTTTTGTTGCTTTTAGACATCGTGAATTGTGTTTTCCCAGTGTTATCTCGATTTAAATTGTCACGATCACTATATAGGCCTATTCTCTATACTACGTAGAGTATACGCGAGAAAGTAAAAATATAATAAAATCAGGTAAACTGATGTAACAAAGTGCCAGTATGTTTTTGTTTAATCAGTTATGACTGCAATTATGATATGCAGAATATATATATATATATATTTTTTTTAAATTGATTTCCAAGTTAAGCTCCAGATTTATTCATTAAGCAGGGCTTACGGAAGAAGAAAGGTCTACCATCTCGGCCACCTGGGTCATTTTAACGGTCTAGTTGGATAAGCGCATGTAAATCAATGTTTTTTGTCACAGCTACCTGTATTTTAATTTCCAAGGCCTTATAAGATCACAGTAAAACAATAGGCTATGTGGTCAAGATAACTGATTTTCATTTTTTTAAATAAATTCTTTCGAATACGTATATTACCATAAAATAGGCACTAAATTGAGCATTACTCCGAAACAGGTCAACCGATTTTATCCATTATGAATAGACGTCTTCCCACGGACATTATAAATGTGTATATCAAGTTTCATAAAAATCCGGTAAAGCGTATTTGAGTTACCGCGTCTTTAAAATATACACTAAATTGGGTTTTACTCCGGTACCGGTCTACCGATTAGGTCCAATATCAGTAGACGTCTTTCCACGTACATTATAAATGGGTATACAAAATTTCAGGAAAATCCAATAAAGCATATTTGAGTTATCGCGACTTCTTATATATTAACATAAAAACACTAAATTGGGCATTATTCCGGTACTGGCCAACCGATTTGGTCCAATATCAATAAACGTCTTCCCATGGACATTATAAATGCGTATACGAAGTTTCATAAATATCCGATAAAGCGTATTTGAGTTATTGCGCCTTTAAAGTAGACACTAAATTGGGTTTTACTCCGGTAACGGTCAACAGATTAGGTTTAAATTCAATAGGGCACTTCTCATGGACGTCATAAATGGGTATACCAAGTTTCATGGAAATCCGATACAGCGTATTTGAGTGATGGCGCCTTTCTATTAGAAAGGCGCCATAATCTATTAAAATAGGCACTAAATTGGGCATTACTCCGGTACCGGTGAACCGATTTGGTTCAATACCAATAGGGTTCTTCCCATGGACATTATAAATGTGTTTTCCAAGTTTCATGAAAATCCGAAAAAGCGTATTTGAGTTATGGTGCGTACAGACACACGGACAGACGGACAGACATTTTTTCGTCCACCACACAATCTCATAAAGTACCATACTGGCACTTAATAACTAGAGGCCGGATGTTAGGCAGTGGTGTAAGGAAGGTGGTGGGTCCAAGGAACCGGACCCCCACCCCCGAAATCAAAACCTAAAATTCTTTTGGTTATATAACCTCCATTTTGTCAAAAATTTAATTTTATTAAAATACTGAACTTGTAAATGTAGGCCTATTATTTCCACTGTTCCATGTGTTATTTAACTTTTCTTATAAATAGTAATAAGCAGGGCCCGGATTCTGATGACCTAAAATTGTTTGAAAAATGAGCTAAAAACTCATATTTTGTTTATAAAAAAATATTATTGTACACACAAAGTTATAGATTAGTTTGTACATAATTGTAAAAATTGTAAATAACTGTAATGTTGTGAATGTTCTTTTCTCACGGAAATTTATTCTGGCACTGAGGCACTGGCGTGTCAAAATTCGGCATTTCATTTTGCGGTCTGCCGGATTATATTATTGTTTATTGAGGGTAAACAGTAGTTTGCACTCTCAAATCCAAGCAGGTGGCAGACTCTGGTGCCAAGTCAATCTAATAACAATATTAATATTATACAACATTTAGGCTTGTCTTTGATTCTCATTTCCGACTGAGACATGACAACATTTTAACGCCGAATTTTTCCTTCTTGCATTAAACAAACAACACTTCAAAGACAGCACCGCTAGCGACGAAAAACAAAAGTTAATACACTCAATGTAATTAGATGAAAATGACTAAATAAGGAAGCAAATGACACGAAAATGACAAAATAATGACCTAAAATTGAAATAAATGCCTTAAAAATTTAAAAAGGCATAAAATGACAAAAAATGACCTAATAAATATGCAATTTCTAGAATCTAGAGGCCATGATTAGGGGTTTTCTACAAGTTGGCAATGTCTACGCAGCGTCAGTAGTAAGAGGCTGCGTATAGTCAGGTTCACGCCATCACTCACCTGTGAGGTCCAATCTAACAACCCCCTCCCCGACCCCCGGCGTCGGTTTGCGTACGTACGCGTCTGCAGTTATGCCCTTTTGCCAAAGACGCCCTCTTACGCAAGGTTTTTTTTTACCAATATTGTTACGCCCTTATGCCAAGGAAGCCATGCACTCTTACGCAAGGTTTTTCTTTTTACCAATTTTGTCACACACTCTTACACAACTTATTATTTACCACAACTTATTATTTATTATTGTTACGCCCTTATGCCAGGGACGCCACGCACTCTTACGCAATGTATCAATGTTGTTACGCCTTTATGCCACGGACGTTCTAGATATGCACTCTTGCGCAAGGACCATGTGGAATAGACGTCCTTTTGCTACCGGTTTAAAGTCCCTGCACTTTGGACCTTTTATCCATATGACGTCATCAGCATGTTCATTTTATATTTATTTAATAAAATCTTGTCATAGAGGTGGACTCGAACCACTCAAGTTGTCATTACCAACTAACCGTTTTTATCCGCGCGGCCACAGTGAGATATATTGTTCCATGTGCTAGCATTGTCTTATATAAAATTAGCTTTCTCAGTGACGTCAAGGTTATTCAATCTTGTGGTTCCAGAATTGGAAACCAGGTGGCTGGTTCGCTAGATGGCGCCAGCGTTTTCAAAAAGGACTCTGGATATCCACTCTTATGCAAAGGGTTTTTCCTAACGCTGTAACGTCCTATAGACAAGAATGTTTTGGAGATGCGCCTTAAAAGCTATAGCATGGGAATGTCTGGAAATGAAAAAGTTGGAGAAGTATTTTTACACAAAGGGTTTGTAAGGTCTTTAGGGCAAGAACGCCTGGACAATGTGATTATGTTCTCCATACTGTGACGTCATCTCATTGTATATTATTGGATATTTTATATTTATTTGTTATTTAAATAAAATCATGTCATATGGGTGGACGCATGCCACACATGAACTAAATCTCTCACTCTCTCTCTCCCTCAGGCTATGCCTGTTAGGACTTGAATACTTTCACCAGATTGCAAGAATTTGATAACTCACGTAGGAATTTGTTGTTAGAGTAGGATTGCCTCCACAACGTCTCTGGGTTTTTACGTATATACCTTAGGAGCTAGTCTCACCGCTCGTAGAGTTCCTGGCTAGGGGAGGTAGCTGCACCCTGATTGGCTCAGCTCTCCTATCCCGCTCCACGTGTTGTCTGTCTCTCTCGCAGCGGCATCATCCGTCCACTCAACTATTATTGTATTTTCTACGACTGACGAAATGCTGCATGATGTTCACTCTCTGCCCAGCGGTAGCTTACTGATCTTACGCGCACCGAATTCGCGCATCTTGGTAACCAGACGTAACGAGAAGCTCGCTGGCTGGGTTTGTCTTCAAGGCCAGAGACTTTGTGAGAATAATCCAACTCTATAAAGAAACTGTTGTCTGAATGTTACATATTATTTCCATAACAACTGTTCTTCTTGTTGAAACAGATCCCTCACACATTTTCCCTGTCAACGATAAATTGTTTTCACATTTCATCGATATCCAGTTATAAAACCACTCACATATTTTTTCTAAACCACTAATAAATTGTACTAATATTTTTAGTACTATCACGCAGAAAAATTATTTTAAGTTTGACCTGTATATGTACTTAGCCTTTAGTGTTTACCAGTGATAAAGTTATGTACTGTTAGCTTCTGTCCTGCTGAAGGAGAAGGAGGGGGGGGAATAGGAAAGGTTTCTATTGATTTGTATATGTAATCTCCGTTTACATTACATATTCTCCACAATATTGTTTTTTTTTAAAGAAATATAGAAAGTTTATAATTTTTTTTTTATATAAACTCATATCACTAAACACAGAATATTTCATCACAATGTCTGTAAATATCATAATGGCTGGAACAAGTTATGTCCTATTAAAAAACATATACGAACACATACGAGTATATTGTCTATATCCACTGTCTTAAACACACGCACATCGTTCTGGGAATCCAAATCTATGACACCCTCTTCTTAAATAAGTTCAATGCAGGAACAAGTCTTGTTTGTTCTTCGATGCTTCAAATCATCGCTTTCTGAAAATAGTAAACAAAACACGCATTAGAGATTTATTCTTGCAGCGAGGTATTTAATTCCCACCCCTCTGCGTTATACTTACATCTTGCTTCGTCGTTTGGAAAGTAACGATGAGTTCTCAAGTCTTTGAAAATAACTATCAGCTCTTTTCTGACACATAATGTTTCGCCAAATTGTCTGCAAGTGTTAATGTGTTGGAACTGCCTGTTCCATTAAAATATACGAACACTTATATTGTTCTTCTGGTCCATAGTGGGCGCTTACACATCGTTCTGGGATATAAGTTGAATCTGTGACATCAGTTCTTAAACAAGTTCAATGCAGGAACAAGTCTTGTTTTTTTTCTTTCACACTCTTGTACTGCAATACTTCAATTTCTGCGTCCTGAAAACAGAAAAGGCAAATAGACACTGGTTTCTAATGTCAAATAGCATACCGAAACTAAAAATCATTATTTTTTGTTTAATGTTAATGTTCCTTTGTAGGAAATAATAGGTCATCTTATATGTTTGAGTTCTAATATAATTACTTTTCATTATTACGGTTTCACAAGTATCCTTTGTGAGTATAGAATGCTGTAACTTTTGATTGCCTTTGTGGCCGTGTTAATGACTATATCGCTAGATGTAATATTTTGAAATTATTTCTCTATAAGTAAAAGCTTTTAATTTTTATTTAGGTCTTAAATGCTTTTAAAGAATCATTATTGAAATATCAATCCATAGTACAAGATGTTCAGCACTTACACACTCCTGCTTGAAAGGATTCTCTAAAGAGGTATAATGCATATAGACCTAAATAGGTAAGCATTGATCGATTTGAACGATTGTATATGACGCACAAATCAATATAGTATCTTAAGAAGTGTTATTCATATGTGGGATCGGAGATTTATTGGTTACACGTTATAGAATAAGAAATCCACATAATTTATGATATTAAGGAAGGTCAGAAGTGTTGATTTTGCTATTTATCTTTAGTGTAAAAGAAAAGCATACTGTAAAGTTTATATGTGTAAAATATTATGCTATTAGGACACATGTAAGGGTGTAAATAAACAGAGCCTTGCAAGTTTCCTCGTATATTACTTAGTAAGTGTTGTGTAAGGTTCAATCCATATTTAGTAATAATACAATGTAATTATACAAATTTGAAATTGAGGAGTGGACATTCAAAATGAGTTTTTGATGGTATATCATTGTATATGTATGACTCTACATTACGAACGTGACTACAGCATCAAAATATTATTTTTATCGTAATTACAGAGGTCTGAAGTTAGTATGAACGTTCAAAACGCTGTTAGTCTTTCGCCGCTTGACAATCTAAACGCTTTTCTTTTGTCACTTGCTTACACAATAATGGAGATACGTCAGGTGGTAGGGGCAATACAGCCATTTTTTAATGCTTCCACAACTGAATATTAGTCAGTGCTGTGTTGTTCGTAACGGAAGGTGAAGGAGGATCATTATTATGGTTAGGGGACATTAATCGTGGCAATAGAAAAAACACAGAAAAGTACAGGCATGTATTGTATTAAAGCCTAATTCGTTAAAGCTTCTATTTTTATTTTATTTAAAGATAAATGCAGTAATAATAATAACGTTCTAGTAATGTTTAAAATACTTCCCTTCGAGGTGCCTAAAGGACAGAATGTCAATGCATTTATTACTACAGCCACTAAAAATCTCAGAGAGTTCACTTGTCGTTAGAATTGTAAGGCATACAGTTACATTTGTTTGCAAGAATTTTCAGTAAACAGTTTAATATAGATTTTTAGGTCACCTACTAATGAAACTTGTATCATAAGACAGAGCATATTATTCACATTATCGATAGATTACAAACATTTCGATCCTTACTTAAAAGATGCTGCAAAATGTAGTCAGTTATACCTACACAATGTACTCCAGGAAACCATTATGTCCAGAAAATAACAAAGATGTGAAGAATCTGTTGAAAAATTTGCCATGCAGCAGTGACATAACTGGTATTAACTTAGTATTCTGATGTTTTAGCTAATACTGAAACTGCACTAGTTACTGATGATGTTGATCAGCTTTATGATGAGCATATGACGATATGTAACTTACAGAACAGGACTAAAGAATATTCACTTGTTAACAGGCTATGGTTTAAATTCTCAGTGTTCTATGTTTTAAATGTTCAAATATATCACTTTAAAAACACAAAAAAAAAATACATTTTAACTACAAGACTCATCTTTTATTGTTATTGTTGCAGTGGATCGTAACTTGACATTCCCACACGCAATGTGCTTGTTACGAAAACAAAAGAAATCTCCGTGCGGTAAAAATTACAAAAAGCACAAGTGCCGTAAGTAAAATCATCATAATACAAGCCTTTATGGAAGACTGTAACCAAGGCCCCCTATTTTTGTGGCGATTTTAACAGGACAAATATTCAGTCCCCATAACAACCAACGCATGCGAATCACTTTCTGAAATATAACATCCATCTTCAATAATGTATATACATAATATTTTGAGCTAATATCTCAATTAAAATAATTAAATTTGATATAAATAATCATCGTGCAATAAAAATAGCATGCAACACTCGTGCTGTAAGCGGTGCAGCATAAAAATTTCAAACGTATTATCCGTAAACTATTAAAGAAATAGGAAAAATCATCTGTAAACATAGTTAATATATAGAACATGATTCATAGAAGAGGAAAATAAGGGCAATTGTGCATAAGTCTAGCTATAGAGGAAAATAATGTCGAGTTATGGATAATAAAAAAAAAAATTAGGAAATAAATCCCAAACTTATGTTTGAACTTGTCCAATTGATAGAGGAAATAAAATAATTTACACAATTAAAATGTGAACGGTTTACTTAATTCTAAATAATAGTACAAAGACGACTCTTAAAGCACAAAGATTTCAAACGAATTGTCCGTACACTATTAAAGAAATAGGAAAAATCATCTGCAAACAAAGATAATATATAGAACATGATTCATAGAAGAGGAAAATATGACAATTGTGCATAAAACATTAAAATTACGTAAAAATCCACAAATCATGTTTGAACATATACATTGACAGAGGAAACGAAGACATTAATAAATTTAAAATTACGAAAAGTACACCTCTCACTTATCAAATGACAGAGGTTTGTTCCAAATGCCTTACCATTTAATACAAGCTTGTTGTCAATTATCAAAGAAATAGGGAAATAATATGTTAAACAAAGAGAATATTTACAATTTCAGTAATTATAAAAAAAAATTACTACATTAAATCCACAAATCATGATTGACATCGACACAAGAAATGTAATCATTTATACATTTAAAATTACGTATGTACACCTCTCACTAAATAAAAAAAAAAAGACATAGGTTATTCCAAATGCCTTATCAATTAATACAATCTTGTCAACTATCAAAGAAATAGGTAAAAAGCATATTAAACAATGAGAATATTTAGGGCATGACTAGATGGTGAGGAAAATAATGTCAATTGTGCGTAAAAAATTGAAAAAATTATGAAATAAATTCACAACTTATGATTGAACTTCAACGCATGACAGGAAGTAAAGTAATTTATACACTTAAATTGTGAAAATTTTACCTGTTACTAAACAATGCAACAGAGGCATCTCTAAAAGCCTTAACAATTCAAACAATGTGTATGTACATTAATAAGAAATTGAGAAAAATTATCTGTAAACAAAAGGAATATATAAAATATGATAAGCTAGAGAGGAAAATAATGTCAGTTGCGCATGAAGAAATGAAGATTACGTAAAAAAAAATCCACAAATCATGATTGAACACGTCTAATTAACAAACGAAATGAGGTCATTTATACATTTCAAATGTGAAATGTTTGAGTAATAAGGCAAACACAACTCTAAGAGACTTGACATTTGAAACAATGTGATTTATACTTTAAATCGACATAGGCTATCGAAAAGGTGCCAGTGCGTATGTCTAGGTGTTGGTTTTCGAAATGTAAAGGCAATAGATTAGGAAAGGTTAGGTTATGTTATGTTAGGTTAGGTTATGTGCCGTAAGTTGCGCGCGCGCCGAGTTTTTTCTTCAATTTCTTCTGAGATCCGTACGCGCAACTTACGGCACATAACCTAACCTAACATAACATAACCTAACCTTTCCTAACCTATTGCCTTTACATTTCGAAAACCAACACCTAGACATACGCACTGTCACCTTTTCGATAGCCTATGTCGATTTAAAGTATAAATCACATTGTTTCAAATGTCAAGTCTCTTAGAGTTGTGTTTGCCTTATTACTCAAACATTTCACATTTGAAATGTATAAATGACCTCATTTCGTTTGTTAATTAGACGTGTTCAATCATGATTTGTGGATTTTTTTTTACGTAATCTTCATTTCTTCATGCGCAACTGACATTATTTTCCTCTCTAGCTTATCATATTTTATATATTCCTTTTGTTTACAGATAATTTTTCTCAATTTCTTATTAATGTATATACACATTGTTTGAATTGTTAAGGCTTTTAGAGATGCCTCTGTTGTATTGTTTAGTAATAGGTAAAATTTTCACAATTTAAGTGTATCAATTACTTTATTTCCTGTCATGCGTTGAAGTTCAATCATACGTTGTGAATTTATTTCATAATTTTTCAATTTTTTACGCACAATTTACATTATTTTCCTCTCCATCTAGTCATGTCCTAAATATTATCTTTGTTTAATGTGCTTTTTACCCATTTCTTTGATAGTTGACAAGATTGCATTAATTGATAAGGCAATTGAAACAAATTATGTCATTTGTTTAGTGAGAGGTGTACTTTTCGTAATTTTAAATGTACAAATGACTTCATTTTCTGCGTCAAAGGACATGTTCAATTATGATTTGTTGTTTATTTCATAATATTTTAATTTTTTACGCAAAATTGACATTATTTTCCAAGGCTCCTTAGCAAGCGATCTGAAAATTTATATTAAACTGTTTACTGACAATTCTTGCAAACATATGTAACTGTATGCCTTACAATTCTGACGATAAGTGAACTCTCTGAGATTTTTAGTGGTTGTAGTAATAAATGCAATGACCTTCCGTCTTTTACCCACCTCGAGCGGAAGGATTTTAAACATTACTGTGCAACATTATTATTATTGTTATTACTGCATTTATCGTTAATTAAAATAAAAATACTAGGTTTAACAAATTAGGGATTGATACAATACATGTCTTTAGTCTTCTGTTTTTCCTATATCCATGAATAATGTCACCCTTAACCATAAACGATCCTACTTCCATTACGAACAACACAGCACTTACTAACGATCAGTTGTGGGAGCATTAAAAATTAGGTATATTACCCCCGCCGTCTGACATATCTCCATTATTGTTTACGCAAGTGAGGAAAAGAAAATTGCCTTATTACTCAAACATTTCACATTTGAAATGTATAAATGACTTCATTTCGTTTGTTAATTAGACGTGTTCAAGCATGATTTGTGGATTTTTTTTTTTACGTAATCTTCATTTCTTCATGCGCAACTGACATTATTTTCCTCTCTAGCTAATCATATTTTGTATATTCCTTTTGTTTACAGATAATTTTTCTCAATTTCTTATTAATGTACATACACATTGTTTGAATTGTTAAGGCTTTTAGAGATGCCTCTGTTGTATTGTTTAGTAACAGGTAAAATTTTCACAATTTAGGTGTATAAATTACTTTACTTCCTGTCATGCGTTGAAGTTCAATCATAAGTTGTGAATTTATTTAATAATTTTTTCAATTTTTTACGCACAATTGACATTATTTTCCTCTCCATCTAGTCATGTCCTAAATATTCTCTTTGTTTAATATGCTTTTTACCTATTTCTTTGATAGTTGACAAGATTGTATTAATTGATAAGGCATTTGGAATAACCTATGTCGTTTTTTTTTATTTAGTGAGAGGTGTACATACGTAATTTTAAATGTATAAATGATTACATTTCTTGTGTCGATGTCAATCATGATTTGTGGATTTAATGTAGTAATTTTTTTTATTATTACTGAAATTGTAAATATTCTCTTTGTTTAACATATTATTTCCCTATTTCTTTGATAATTGACAACAAGCTTGTATTAAATGGTAAGGCATTTGGAACAAACCTATGTGATTTGTTTAGTGAGAGGTGTACTTTTCGTAATTTTAAATGTACAAATGACTTCATTTTCTGCGTCAATGGACATGTTCAATTATGATTTGTTGTTTATTTCATAATATTTTAATTTTTACGCAAAATTGACATTATTTTCCTTTCCAGCCAGCCGTGTTCTAAATATTCTCTATGTTAATTTACATCCTCATTGATTGAATTGTTAAGACTATTGAACTTGCCTTTGTACTGTTGTGTAGAATGAGATAAACATTTCACATTATAATGTATAAATGACTACGTTTCCTCTGTCAATGTATATGTTCAAACATGATTTGTGGATTTTTACGTAATTTTAATTTTTTATGCACAATTGTCATATTTTCCTCTTCTATGAATCATGTTCTATATATTATCTTTGTTTGCAGATGATTTTTCCTATTTCTTTAATAGTGTACGGACAATTCGTTTGAAATCTTTGTGCTTTAAGAGTCGTCTTTGTACTATTATTTAGAATTAAGTAAACCGTTCACATTTTAATTGTGTAAATTATTTTATTTCCTCTATCAATTGGACAAGTTCAAACATAAGTTTGGGATTTATTTCCTTTTTTTTTTTTATCCATAACTCGACATTATTTTCCTCTATAGCTAGACTTATGCACAATTGCCCTTATTTTCCTCTTCAATGAATCATGTTCTATATATTAACTTTGTTTACAGATGATTTTTCCTATTTCTTTAATAGTTTACGGATAATATGTTTGAAATTTTTATGCTGCACCGCTTACAGCACGAGTGTTGCATGCTATTTTTATTGCACGATGATTATTTATATCAAATTTAATTATTTTAATTGAGATATTAGCTCAAAATATTATGTATATACATTATTGAAGATGGATGTTATATTTCAGAAAGTGATTCGCATGCGTTGGTTGTTATGGGGACTGAATATTTGTCCTGTTAAAATCGCCACAAAAATAGGGGGCCTTGGTTACAGTCTTCCATAAAGGCTTGTATTATGATGATTTTACGTACGGCACTTGTGCTTTTTGTAATTTTTACCGCACGGAGATTTCTTTTGTTTTCGTAACAAGCACATTGCGTGTGGGAATGTCAAGTTACGATCCACTGCAACAATAACAATAAAAGATGAGTCTTGTAGTTAAAATATATTTTTTTTGGTGTTTTTAAAGTGATATATTTGAACATTTAAAACATAGAACACTGAGAATTTAAACCATAGCCTGTTAACAAGTGAATATTCTTTAGTCCTGTTCTGTAAGTTACATATCGTCATCTGCTCATCATAAAGCTGATCAACATCATCAGTAACTAGTGCAGTTTCAGTATTAGCTAAAACATCAGAATACTAAGTTAATACCAGTTATGTCACTGCTGCATGGCAAATTTTTCAACAGATTCTTCACATCTTTGTTATTTTCTGGACATAATGGTTTCCTGGAGTACATTGTGTAGGTATAACTGACTACATTTTGCAGCATCTTTTAAGTAAGGATCGAAATGTTTGTAATCTATCGATAATGCGAATAATATGCTCTGTCTTATGATACAAGTTTCATTAGTAGGTGACCTAAAAATCTATATTAAACTGTTTACTGAAAATTCTTGCAAACAAATGTAACTGTATGCCTTACAATTCTAACGACAAGTGAACTCTCTGAGATTTTTAGTGGCTGTAGTAATAAATGCATTGACTTTCTGTCCTTTAGGCACCTCGAAGGGAAGTATTTTAAACATTACTAGAACGTTATTATTATTACTGCATTTATCTTTAAATAAAATAAAAATAGAAGCTTTAACAAATTAGGCTTTAATACAATACATGCCTGTACTTTTCTGTGTTTTTTCTATTGCCACGATTAATGTCCCCTAACCATAATAATGATCCTCCTTCACCTTCCGTTACGAACAACACAGCACTGACTAATATTCAGTTGTGGAAGCATTAAAAAATGGCTGTATTGCCCCTACCACCTGACATATCTCCATTATTGTGTAAGCAAGTGACAAAAGAAAAGCGTTTAGATTGTCAAGCGGCGAAAGACTAACAGCGTTTTGAACGTTCATACTAACTTCAGACCTCTGTAATTACGATAAAAATAGTATTTTGATGCTGTAGTCACGTTCGTAATGTAGAGTCATACATATACAATGATATACCATCAAAAACTCATTTTGAATGTCCACTCCTCAATTTCAAATTTGTATAATTACATTGTATTATTACTAAATATGGATTGAACCTTACACAACACTTACTAAGTAATATACGAGGAAACTTGCAAGGCTCTGTTTATTTACACCCTTACATGTGTCCTAATAGCATAATATTTTACACATATAAACTTTACAGTATGCTTTTCTTTTACACTAAAGATAAATAGCAAAATCAACACTTCTGACCTTCCTTAATATCATAAATTATGTGGATTTCTTATTCTATAACGTGTAACCAATAAATCTCCGATCCCACATATGAATAACACTTCTTAAGATACTATATTGATTTGTGCGTCATATACAATCGTTCAAATCGATCAATGCTTACCTATTTAGGTCTATATGCATTATACCTCTTTAGAGAATCCTTTCAAGCAGGAGTGTGTAAGTGCTGAACATCTTGTACTATGGATTGATATTTCAATAATGATTCTTTAAAAGCATTTAAGACCTAAATAAAAATTAAAAGCTTTTACTTATAGAGAAATAATTTCAAAATATTACATCTAGCGATATAGTCATTAACACGGCCACAAAGGCAATCAAAAGTTACAGCATTCTATACTCACAAAGGATACTTGTGAAACCGTAATAATGAAAAGTAATTATATTAGAACTCAAACATATAAGATGACCTATTATTTCCTACAAAGGAACATTAACATTAAACAAAAAATAATGATTTTTAGTTTCGGTATGCTATTTGACATTAGAAACCAGTGTCTATTTGCCTTTTCTGTTTTCAGGACGCAGAAATTGAAGTATTGCAGTACAAGAGTGTGAAAGAAAAAAAACAAGACTTGTTCCTGCATTGAACTTGTTTAAGAACTGATGTCACAGATTCAACTTATATCCCAGAACGATGTGTAAGCGCCCACTATGGACCAGAAGAACAATATAAGTGTTCGTATATTTTAATGGAACAGGCAGTTCCAACACATTAACACTTGCAGACAATTTGGCGAAACATTATGTGTCAGAAAAGAGCTGATAGTTATTTTCAAAGACTTGAGAACTCATCGTTACTTTCCAAACGACGAAGCAAGATGTAAGTATAACGCAGAGGGGTGGGAATTAAATACCTCGCTGCAAGAATAAATCTCTAATGCGTGTTTTGTTTACTATTTTCAGAAAGCGATGATTTGAAGCATCGAAGAACAAACAAGACTTGTTCCTGCATTGAACTTATTTAAGAAGAGGGTGTCATAGATTTGGATTCCCAGAACGATGTGCGTGTGTTTAAGACAGTGGATATAGACAATATACTCGTATGTGTTCGTATATGTTTTTTAATAGGACATAACTTGTTCCAGCCATTATGATATTTACAGACATTGTGATGAAATATTCTGTGTTTAGTGATATGAGTTTATATAAAAAAAAAATTATAAACTTTCTATATTTCTTTAAAAAAAAACAATATTGTGGAGAATATGTAATGTAAACGGAGATTACATATACAAATCAATAGAAACCTTTCCTATTCCCCCCCCTCCTTCTCCTTCAGCAGGACAGAAGCTAACAGTACATAACTTTATCACTGGTAAACACTAAAGGCTAAGTACATATACAGGTCAAACTTAAAATAATTTTTCTGCGTGATAGTACTAAAAATATTAGTACAATTTATTAGTGGTTTAGAAAAAATATGTGAGTGGTTTTATAACTGGATATCGATGAAATGTGAAAACAATTTATCGTTGACAGGGAAAATGTGTGAGGGATCTGTTTCAACAAGAAGAACAGTTGTTATGGAAATAATATGTAACATTCAGACAACAGTTTCTTTATAGAGTTGGATTATTCTCACAAAGTCTCTGGCCTTGAAGACAAACCCAGCCAGCGAGCTTCTCGTTACGTCTGGTTACCAAGATGCGCGAATTCGGTGCGCGTAAGATCAGTAAGCTACCGCTGGGCAGAGAGTGAACATCATGCAGCATTTCGTCAGTCGTAGAAAATACAATAATAGTTGAGTGGACGGATGATGCCGCTGCGAGAGAGACAGACAACACGTGGAGCGGGATAGGAGAGCTGAGCCAATCAGGGTGCAGCTACCTCCCCTAGCCAGGAACTCTACGAGCGGTGAGACTAGCTCCTAAGGTATATACGTAAAAACCCAGAGACGTTGTGGAGGCAATCCTACTCTAACAACAAATTCCTACGTGAGTTATCAAATTCTTGCAATCTGGTGAAAGTATTCAAGTCCTAACAGGCATAGCCTGAGGGAGAGAGAGAGTGAGAGATTTAGTTCATGTGTGGCATGCGTCCACCCATATGACATGATTTTATTTAAATAACAAATAAATATAAAATATCCAATAATATACAATGAGATGACGTCACAGTATGGAGAACATAATCACATTGTCCAGGCGTTCTTGCCCTAAAGACCTTACAAACCCTTTGTGTAAAAATACTTCTCCAACTTTTTCATTTCCAGACATTCCCATGCTATAGCTTTTAAGGCGCATCTCCAAAACATTCTTGTCTATAGGACGTTACAGCGTTAGGAAAAACCCTTTGCATAAGAGTGGATATCCAGAGTCCTTTTTGAAAACGCTGGCGCCATCTAGCGAACCAGCCACCTGGTTTCCAATTCTGGAACCACAAGATTGAATAACCTTGACGTCACTGAGAAAGCTCATTTTATATAAGACAATGCTAGCACATGGAACAATATATCTCACTGTGGCCGCGCGGATAAAAACGGTTAGTTGGTAATGACAACTTGAGTGGTTCGAGTCCACCTCTATGACAAGATTTTATTAAATAAATATAAAATGAACATGCTGATGACGTCATATGGATAAAAGGTCCAAAGTGCAGGGACTTTAAACCGGTAGCAAAAGGACGTCTATTCCACATGGTCCTTGCGCAAGAGTGCATATCTAGAACGTCCGTGGCATAAAGGCGTAACAACATTGATACATTGCGTAAGAGTGCGTGGCGTCCCTGGCATAAGGGCGTAACAATAATAAATAATAAGTTGTGGTAAATAATAAGTTGTGTAAGAGTGTGTGACAAAATTGGTAAAAAGAAAAACCTTGCGTAAGAGTGCATGGCTTCCTTGGCATAAGGGCGTAACAATATTGGTAAAAAAAAAACCTTGCGTAAGAGGGCGTCTTTGGCAAAAGGGCATAACTGCAGACGCGTACGTACGCAAACCGACGCCGGGGGTCGGGGAGGGGGTTGTTAGATTGGACCTCACAGGTGAGTGATGGCGTGAACCTGACTATACGCAGCCTCTTACTACTAGCGTCAATGAAAAGATGACATGTCATTAGAATCCGGGCCCTGGTAATAAGTGTTATAACTTAGATAACGATTTTTTGTTCAAGTTGGCGGGTTTTGCTAACTAGTTCTTTCAGTGCTAAAATAGCATAAAATGTGATTTTCTTCGGTCCAAACCCGGCACTTTCGACCCTCCTAGAAATTATTTTTTGGCTACGCCATTGATGTTAGGCACAAATCCAATTTTTGAAGTAAAACTTCTTTAGTGGCGGTAGAGGGTAAATCGGTAAAATCAGTCACACTAAACCCGTCACGAAATCAGTCAGAATCATTCACGAAATCAGTCACACTCAAAACCGACTTGTTTCGGTGCGGACTGCACAGAAAAAAATCATCTCAATGATTAGGAGTAATCAAAGGAAATTTTTCAGACCTTACTTCCTCAATAGCAATAGACAATTCCTAAGCAATCTAAAGTTATATTATCTATTTTGTGGAACCCGGAGGTTCATTACCGCGCAAATCCAAAATTAAAAAATACAAATTTCCAAAATTTAAAAAAACAAAATTAAAAATTAAAACATCCAAAAATCCAAAATTTAATAAATAATAAATTCCAAAATTAAAAAAATTAAAATTAAAAAATCAAAAATAGCAAAATTGAAAAATCTAAAAATCCAAAATTAAAAAATTAAAATACAAAATTTAAAAAATCAAAAAAATAAAAAATTCAAAGAATCAAAATTACAAAATACAAAATTCAAAAATTCAAAACCCAAAATAAAAAAATCCAAAATTAAAAATCCAAAATTAAAAAATACAAATTTCCAAAATTAAAAAAAAAAAAAAACAAAATTAAAAATTATAACAACCAAAAATCCAAATTTTTATAAATAATAAAATAAAAAATTTAAAAATCCAAAATTTAAAAAATAAAAAAATAAACAATTCAAAGATCGAAAATTTAAAACCCACTGGCAACAATATGTTTTAATGTCAAATGTGATTCGGATTCGATAATTCTGTGTAAGAAGGGATTAAGTATTCTCAAAAACACTTGATTTTTTGCATTTAAAATCAGAATTTTTCAAAATCCTTTCATAGTGAGCACCTACATTATGAAACGAAGGTACTGTCAAAATTCCAAGTCTCTACCTGTTATAGTTTAGGCTCTACGTTGATTCCTGTCAGTCAGGACAAAGCCTTTTATATATATAGAGATTAAAGGCATGGAGTAAAGATCTGTTAGCAAGCGTTTGCAAAATACCCATCCTCCGCACATATTGCGACCTCCATGGGTCTATATTACCGTTGAATGTCAATATTTAATTTGACAAAATCCAGATTAAATTAAAGAGTTAGTGCCTTTTGAATTAACTACGAGGGTCAGGGCCGTCGCGTGGGCGGGGCGATCGCCCCGGGCGCCGCGACGAGGGGGGCGCCGTGGCAACGGCAAAAATAAAACAAAATTTGAAAAAACAAGTAGGATGTACATAACATATTTTTTAAAGTTAGGTATAACTGAATTTTGAATATTCCGTTGTATGTTTTTATTGAACAAATACATATTTGAGACCAATAACTTTAGGCCTATATTTGCTAAGTTTCCCCAAAATAAATATTTCCTTATAAAGACATATTTACGATCAACTTCGTCACAGGAGAGACTGAATTCTCTGGCAATCTTGTCCATTGAAAACGATGAAGCACAAAAAATAGACTTGAAGGAAATTCTAACGACATTAATTGCTCGTGCAAAAACCAGCGAATGGCATTTAATGTTTAGTACCTTATCTTAATTTGATAAACGCGGTTCCCTTTTCTATATCCTATTCAATGTATGTATCGGGGTTTTCCACACTATTAATTTGTAGTCCATTAATAACGCCTATACTATTTTTTATTATTGTTAAGATTTTCTAACATTACTAAACTGTTATTAATTTGATTTTCAATACAATCTTATTTTAAAAAATTAAATAACTTTATTTCTGGTATTTTTGTAAGGTAATCTGAATAGGTGTCTCTTTTGGACACAAAAACACAGACAGCGACGCAACCCGACGCGCAACTAGGCTAACGAGCGACTGGACGCGATGCGGCTTGGAACTTGTCCAGTCCACGTCTCCCCAAGTGGACATTGCGTGTTTAATCCCAAATGTTTATACGTATTTGATAGTGTCGCGTCACGTCACTCGCTGTGTGTTTGTGTTTGAATCCCTACAGATAGGTGGAATGTCGGGTGGGTGCACGTGGGATTGAGTTTAGGGGGGGGGCGCCTGACGAAATCTTGCCCCGGGCGCCAACAAACCACGCGACGGCCCTGACGAGGGTGGATCGTAAAGTAACGCACAATATATTCTTTTACAAAAAAATGCGCACATGAAGGGACATCTTTTGTCTATTTTTCTGTAGAGTCGCCAAGTTTCTCAACACATTTCTCCCATCGTGATACCAGTTTCAAAATACCCTGTTCATAGAAGTCCGTTCGGTTGGAGTATAGCCATCTCGGACTGCTGTTTTCACTTCTGCATCTGACGCAAAGCATTTACCGGCCAGGAATTTCTTCATGGGACCAAACAAATTAAAGGATGGAGGATGCTGGAGAACCTCCCAACCAAATTAGTTGATTTTCTCACGAACAGCTGCAGCAACATGGGGCGAGCATTGTAAAGAGGTTTGACACCATCAGCATGAATGTTACAGTCCAGACCTGGCACGGTCGGACTTTATGTTACCGGAATTTCTGTTTCTAAATCCAATCCCTACCAGACGTAGTGTGTAGAAGCAACATCCTCTATGAGTCATAACAAGTTATATCAAGCGTTTTGAGGGAATAGTTTGAGTGTGATAAGTCGTCCTTTCTCATTTCAAAGCGTCGCCAGGAATTTTATTAAGGGGGGGGGGGCAAAATCAATTTCGGACCTCAATTTCAAATGATTAGGCTAAACACATTAATATTCACTTACTTAACCGTATCGTTATTTTGAACCCAAGCTGAATTCGACGAGGCTACAAAGTTTTTTTAAGTTAACAGAATACGCTCTTTTGAGCAATGGCCTTGGTTAGATATTAATATAAATACATATTATAGTTATAATTAGTTAATACTTGCTAAACTCTTTATAAAGTAATTATATTTTTTTATTCTCCATGCTACAACTGTAGGTTGACAAAGAGTACCACAAATAAATGAATCCATAAGGCAATCCAGAGGGGGCAGTTGCCCCCCCTTGCCGACTCCCATGACCTAGAGTTTGAAATCGAAAATCCTTCACAAGTTAATTTCGAATTACAAAATATAAAATCCAAGCGATGCCGGGCCTAAATAAGCTTTTGTGTAAGTTATATTAGCTATTCATTTGAAAAAATATTAACATATCTCCCAAATTGTGCATTTCATTGCATTTTTGGTCTGTGAGACCTCACGTGCATGGTTACATTTTTTCTTCAGTTTACTATTTTGTGAATAACAATGAGTGAACGGCCGGGACCATAACAAACTGTTAGGCCGAGCATTTTCAGCCTATGTGATGACAGTTATGATGAAATTCTGCATTGAAAGTTTTGAGAGAATGACTGTATGTCTCATTTCTAAGGGAAAATGTCGTAAGGTAAGCTACATCATTTATTATAGTAAACTGTGACTAATATCTGGTTGGGAGTAATGTGAATGACGAGACTAAATAAGCTTTTGTGCATATTAGCTATTCATTTGGCAAATATTAATATATCTCCCAACTGTGTATTTCATTGCATTTGTGGTGCAGTGACTCAGATGTGTGCCTTGAAAACCCCCATAAAATGGTGAAGAATATGCTTCTTTCATTACATTTAGGAATAAATTTGCCTCGTAATTGGATAAGAATATGTTCTTAAATTTTGCCATATATATTAGTTTTTTTGTAAAATTCAAATGAAATATAAAATACAATATAAGATACAGAATGAACTAACACCCAGCTGGCAAGGAAAAGCTCACGAATTCATCCAGTTGAAAATGTCTCATTTCACAACAGCACAGTCGTTGGAATTCTGTGTTAATTACAGGCTTATTGATACGGGTCTAGATATTTAAGTATTTTGTTATGTGGTGGTAATTGTTACATTATGTTTAATAATCGTAGAACATTCTTTGCTTAAAGAATAAATTAGCGAAAGAAAAATAATACTAAAAAACTCGCGGACGAAATTCTCCGAAATAATATATAAACCAGCCAGTCGTTATACTATTGCCAAAGCAAAACCAAAAATGGATTCTTTCTAATCTGGCTTTTCTTACTTTTCTGGAATACGTAATGCTAAGGAAGAATACTGATCATCAGGGCCCGGATTCTGATGACCTAAAATTGTTTGAAAAATGACCTATAAAATGACCCTAAATTTTAAAGAAAATGACTTAATAATTATTAAAAATGACCTAAAAACTGACATTATTTATAAAAAATGTACACATAAATTTGTACGTAATTGTAAAAAATGTAAATAACTGTAATGTTGTGAATGTTGTTTTCTCACCGATATTTATACTGGCACTGAGGCACTGGCGAGTCAAAATTCGGAATTTCCTTTTGTGGTCTGCCGGATTATGTTATTGTTTAATGAGGGTAAACCGTAGTTTGCACTCTCAAATCCAAGCAGGTGGCAGACGCTGGTGCCAAGTCAATCTAATAACAATAGTAATATAATACAAAGTTTTGGCGTTTCTTTGATTCTCATTTCCGGCTGAGACATGACAACATTAAACGCTGAATTTTACCTTCTTGCATTAAACAAACAACACTTCAAAGAGAGCACCCCTAGCGACGAAAAAAGTTAATACACTCAATGTAAATACATGAAAATGACTAAATAAGGAAGCAAATGACATGAAAATGACAAAATAATGACCTAAAATTGAAATAAATGCGCTAAAAACATAAAATGACAAAAAATGACCTAATAAAAATGCATTTCTATAATCTAGAGACCATGATTAGGATTTATGTACAAGTTGGCAATGTCTATGGAGCATCAAAACAAAGATGACATGTCATTAGAATCCGGGCCCTGCTGATCATAAACTTCCAAATCAAGATAACGATAGAAAAGTGGAAAAGTGTTTCACATGCCTAGAAGCAAAAAAGTTTTTGTATATCAGTCTGTTCACCTCGTGTCCCTCGCCTGTTTAAACAACCCATTGCGGATAAATCGTGTATAGCATTCTAATTACTTTATTAGAATAGCCTATATGATACAAAAAATACAGAATTTAAGTTTAACAACCCAAATGAGTGGGTGCCGTTCAGTATTAATTTCAAATAAATACCATTAACATATGGTAATTATTAAGAAAAATTATGTTTGATTTAAAAAACAGCTTGAGATATAGACGGAAATTTACCAATTCACAAACCATTCACTAGAACTAGAACAAAATAACCTGAATAATACAATTAAATATATAAAACTAAACTCCGTGGCGCGACATCCCCGAAGGGACATGGCTTACCACTCGACCGCTGCATCATCTACCTAGGAAGATGGCAGGATTGGGGGGCATGTGGTCAGCATGCCGACACCCACGGCCGTTAATGGTGGTTTCCACGACCGGATCCGCTACTTCTCTATCAAGTAGCTCCTCAATGTGAATCACGAGGCTGAGTGCACTCCTACCAGACCTCCCTACCTCAGAAAAGTCCGAGGAGGTACCGGGGATCGAACCCGGGCCGACAGATCCGTAGTCAGCGACGCTAACCACAAGACCACGCCGGCGGTCAATATATATATAGCCTAACTTAAATTAAAATTAAAAGAGAACTTGTAAGTAATACCAAAAAGTGGACTGGAACTTTATAGCGATGTGAGACATAGCCCCTTACTCTTCAGAGGAAGAAATGTCGTGTAGGGATGTCTTCCAGTTGATCAGGCTGTCAGAAGATCGACATTTTCCAAGATACCAAGATAGTGGAGAAACCCTTTATTATATTAAATTGTGGGATCGTAGTCACCCTTGGGTAGACTATACAATCAAGACGGAGAAAAGAAGTCTGATAAGAGAAACGTTTTAATAGAAGAAAGATATGGTGAGTACAGTAAGTCAAGGCGAGGACCGAGAAGACGTCCCCCCTATACAGATTTAATATAATGTTCATTACATCTTTATAGATATACCTTATATACCTCTTGGCTTAGAAGGAAGGTCACAGGTCTGGAATATTCCTTAAGAGTGTATAAGTCCATACGGAAAATGATGAAGTTTCACAATAAAGTCACACAAACCGGAGGTTTGGACTTCCTACTTAAATTGATAGCGAGTAGGCCTACTTCCTATTTTTCAGGATGAACTGGCGACATGTCTGGGAGAAGAAAAGCAGGTTGCCTATTAAGAGAGTAATATCTGTAGAGTATTATAGGTAACTGTAGGTAATATAACACTCTACAACAGAACATAATCTGAGTGTGTTCGAAAACCGGGAGTAGTAATATATACGCTTGAGGTAGTCCCGCCTTAACCTTGTGCTGCTCCAATCCCAACACCTCACCCCATTTAAGCCTTTTTGACCATCTTGGCAAAGCCTCACCCCTCCGACAACCGTAATTAGAGTAAAACTATTAAAATTATCTGAATAAAACTATTTCGTAAAAGTGAAAGGAAGTGCATATTATCGTACTAGATTTATTTCATATAAAAAGGAGCGCACACACCTTACATTACACTTGCAGTGAGACATCAGGTCATAGCAGCCTCAACATCTGAACTACACAATGAAATGATAAGTAAAAAATTATGCTATATATTTTGATACTGTAGTAACTGTTGTCAGGAGTGAACTGTTTTTAGAAAATGTTCTACACATATAAATGCTTTCTGTTTTATTGTTAACGAATGAAACAAGGCCTTTGTATTACCAAATAGGTAAAACAATCCAGATAGATGTTAAACCCTTGTTTGGTTCTTGTGAAATTAATTATCACGAAATAAAAAATAATAATTTTTTTTAAACTAGTATGAATTTGGATATTTTTTATACATCCGTAACATAACGTTATACAAAAGAGTTTGGCCTTTTAATTATTCAAAGCCACCAGAGTTTATTACGAAAAAAATAAAGTTAGTCTTTTACGATCTATTGTGTTATATAGGAGAGGTGCTATAATAAAAAAAAACTTTAGGACCATTTATTAATCATCCCATTACATGAGGGTGGTATTCACCCACTAGAAGAAATAAAAAATAAAAACAATAATTTTAATTTATTATTAATTTGGATATCTGACACACTAGTAACAAAATTAAGATAAATAAATGTTATACAAGAGTTAGGCCCTTAAGATTTAATTTTCAAACCCAATAATTTTTTTTAGTATTTAAGGGAAAAATAAATAAAAATAGTCTTTATAGAAGGGTTTGATCATTTTTATCAGTAAATTATACTGGCCACAATAGCTTACTGAAAATTATAATCAAACATGAGAAATAATTTGTACATATTCTAATTAGTAAAAAACACAATTTTTTCACACCATTTTTAATCATTCAACCATTTAAATAGGCCTAAGCCTATGTGTAGAACAGCCAGCGCACACCGAGGATTGTGTATCCTGTGAAAAAGACATCTTCTTTCGTTGAATTGTAAAAAAATTATATTAGGACAATTTAATAATTTCAGGTTCATGTAAGATAGTTTGTAGGAAGGTTTTCTTTTGAACACCTTTCACAAAAACAGCATTTCTTCCAATTGTACTGTTTGGAATGTTGTTCAATTGGCCATAGGGTACAAAACCTCGATTTTTCATCCACCTCAGTATGCATTGGGTGCTTAAAAACAAAATGGCCTACTTCCCCCTACTGTTTACTATACATAATTCTTTAGCGATAAAGTTTTTTCCCGGATGTCAAAGTATCCCTTGATATCAATTACGCAGGTATCATTTCTGGAACTCATCTGCAATCAGGAATAATGAAACAAATTAGAAGACAAAATTATTTATTTAAATAAATGCAATAGACAATATTGTTTACATATTTTTTTACAAGTACAAAACATAATCAAGAACATTATTTTAAAATATCAGAATACATTACAAACAGTCTGAACATAATAATTAAAATTTGAGATAATTTTGATAACAGTTTAAGTTACATAAAATATTTATTATGTTTTTAATTCTACAATGATACAAACACATTACGAGTATGAAAATAATAATTCCATTCTGACATTAATTTAAATAAGGGTTTTTTATAAAAACAACACCAATTTTCTTTATCTGCAATAAAGGCTTTAAAGGACTGTAAACTATTTATTTTAATATTAATTTTACCAAGCCATTCAAAGTGATGCCCACAAAGGAAATGTGAGTAATTAACAGTGTCAGAACAATATGATCCTAATAACATGAAAGGGGGTTCAATAGATAGAACATTTTTCTCTCATAGGTTAAATAATTTATAACTGTTTAATAGAAAGTTATAATTAAGGTAGGTACTTTCACTTGAAAAAAACAGCAATTTTTATATCCCAGAAGCAATCAAATTAAAACAAATAGCTCGTAATGAAGGAATATATTTAGTATAAGGTGGATTTCTGATTGCTACATAATGTTTTCTAATATAATCGTGTTCTCTGAAGACAACTATTCCATAACCATTGACAAAAGATCTCCATATACTATCTGCAAAATCTAATCAACTAGATACATCACAAGGCTTTGCCGTCTTAACAGAAAAAATCTTCAAAGTGATGATACGCTCTTCTGCTTCAGAGTTATACGTAAATATCATACACTAACACCATGTGACATTGGCGAATTTTATAACTTCTGATGTATTTAAAATACCAGCTTCTGTATCGAAAAGAGATACCTAACAAGAATCGTTTTACATGTAGTGTTGGCGAATAATTTTTAGGATTACCTGTTACATATAAATATATATTCTCAGGACATTTAAAAAGTCTGTTAGCTAAATAAGCTGAATACTGACTAAGAATGACACCACATACATTGGATAGAAAATATTGAAATAGTAAAAAGTATACAATTTCCGAAATTTTTTTATTTACTTCAAATGTTTCAATGCATAGGATATCCTATATTCAGAATACAGTTTATGAACATGTCTTGTCATTTTATCTTCACCAGAATATGGAATCATATTCCACTGGAACCAAACCCTTGAGTATCTCTTACTGTTTTCGAAAGATTAGCAACTTGATCCAAATTAGGGAGATGAACTGAAATTATTAATAGCTGAGCAATTTTATCAGCATTTTTACTTTATAATGTTTTTAGAATGATTAAAAATAATAGCAACTATGTTTCCCCTATAATCACTATCTATAACACCACAGTGAGGAGTTAATGATTTTTTAAGTGCCAAACCCGACCTCCCCGCAATTTGTCCATACAAATAAGGAGGCAATTGTATAGGAATATCAGTCTTTAATGCTTTAGATGAACTAGGATATATCGTGTAGTTATATGCAGTATATACCGTATTTTTGGACTATAAGGCGCTCTGGACCATAAGATGCACTATAGTTTTAAGATGGAAAATTTAATGGAAAAAATTAATGTGATTCTAAACTATTGTTAAAAAGGGAATAATATACTTCATTGCATACACAAATCATGACTTTCTAAACAGGATTCACTGCAAATCAATTTCAGTGCTCAGTGTGAGGCTGTTTAGAGTACACTGAAGCACAGTTTGTGCCAAAAGTTGCGACTAACTTATCGCTATAACACTTTCTTCATGATTACGGTATTACAGGCAATATTTACCGTAATTTTAATTATTTTTAGTTTACTTCGGACCGTTAGACGCACTCAACTTTCAAGGCTCTGTTTTCAAAGTAAAAAAGTGCGTCCTATGGTCAAAAAAATATGTTAAATCAAGTCCTGCTGATTCGGGAGTATTCCGGGTTGGGATTGTTGCCCTGTTGGAAAGTTTAAA
This sequence comes from Ectobius pallidus, assembly GCA_964059195.1. Lineage (NCBI taxonomy): Eukaryota > Metazoa > Arthropoda > Insecta > Blattodea > Ectobiidae > Ectobius > Ectobius pallidus. The sequence goes on along the minus strand of CAXKWD010000008.1, from coordinate 11,400,362 downwards.
AATGTAGTTGTTCCAATTCTGCAAAACATAACAATTTCGGTGTAATAATACTTGATTTTAAAAAGAAAGTTTAAAAAATAAAATTATTCAAAACTACTTTTCTTTAAAATAAATGAATTTTAAAGAAATCATTTAAAATCAATATTTTATTCTCGTTTATGCAAAAAAATTAGGGCCTTTTAAAATATAAAATAATATTGTACATTAGGAAAAAATAAAATAGAATTTAATAGATGCGGATGCCATCTATAGAAATAAATATTATTGTTAATAATCATATGAATCGTTTTAGAATTAGCTAAAACCCTATGATATTGCTGTTTTATGCAAATTAGTGTCTTCTAAAAATAAAAAGACAGTAAGTTGTTTCAATAGAATTCTCAAATGGAACTTTTTTTAGTTCCCTGGTACAGCTGAGTTTTATGCATAGTAATGTTTATTAATGCCATCTTCATTTAACGTTCTTAGGGAGAAAATCGACAAAGTTTTCTACGTCTTCTCATACAACACATATTTTCTTTCGGAAACCAAACGAAATTTAGCAGTACCGGTATATTCATTCAATTTTTTATTCTATAACTTAGTTACACTTTTTAAATGTTACACAGCCCTATCATTCATTTACATGAACACTCAAATGGAAGGCTATAGAATCAGCTAAAGTTCCATGATATTGCAGAAAAAGTTTAATTTTCTGCGAGTTATTATTTTTAATGTCATCTTCCTCCAGAACTCCAGCGTATTTCTTAGGGAGAATAATTGAGAAGGCTTCCTCGTCTTCCAAACGAATTTTCACGGCCACAGACACGCCAAATTGCATGTCGATTCTGTCCGCATGAAGGATCTCATACAGCACACCAGCTGGGAGACAGATAGACAACGTCTTTTGAAAACCAAACGAAATTTAGCAGATATATGGGCCATCTACAAAGATAGATATGTTTCTTTTAGATAATGAATTTGGAAAAAAGATAATAATATTTTAGAAATAAAAATTTGTCATATATACCTTAGTTGGTTGTTGTATTACTACTTGATGAAGAACTAGTTGGTATGTAGTGCTGCCTTACTTGAGGTTAGCTGATGTAGTAGTGCTGATGTATCAAGCTACTGTTTCCAGTGATTAAATACATTCAAATCGAGTTCTTTTATACAAAAATCTTCAAGGATGGAATCATCTGTAAACAAAGAGAATATATAGAACATATTTAACAGAAGAGGAAAATAATGTCAGTTGTGCATAAAAAATGAAAATTATGTAAAAAATCCACAAATCATGTTTGAACATATCCAATAGACAGTTGAAATGAAGTCATGTGTAATTTAAAATGTGAAATGTCTACCTAATTCTAAAAAATAGTACAAAGACAACTCCAATAGTCTTTAACAATTCAAACAATGCGGATGTAAATTAACAAATAAATAGTTAAAAACATAATAAACAAAGAGAATATTTAGAACATGTCTAGCTAGAGAGAATAATGTGAATTATGCATAAAAAATTGAAAAATTACGAAAAAATCCACAACTTATGATTGAACTTGAACGCGACAGGAAATAAAGTAATTGATACATTTAAATTGTGAAATTTTACCTACTGCTAAAGAATACAACAGAGGCATCTGTAATATTCTTAACAACTCAAACAGTGTGGATGTAAATCAACAAAGAAATAAGGAAAGTTATCAGTAAACAAAAGGAAAATATAAAGAATATGTTTAACTAGAGAGGAAAATAATGTGAGTTGTGAATAAAAATGAAGATTACGTAAAAAAATCCACAAATCATGATCTAGCAGGAGATGAAAATACTATCAATTGTACTAAAATGTTGAAAAATTAATAAATTAATTCACAAATCATGATTGAGCATACCTATCGACGTAGGAAATTAAGTCATTTATACTTTAAAATTACGAAAAGTACACCTCTCACTAAAGAAAATGACATAGGCCATTCCAAAAGCTTTATCAAGTCAAAAACTCTTGTTGTCAACTATCAAAATAAGATTTAGTTAGGTAAAACAGACAAATAAACTGAATATTTATAACAAAGAGCTCTGCATTAATCCTCATCCTCAGAAGGTTTTCCATAGTTCATTGCTAGTTTAAGGATGCAGCGCTATGTTTTAGGAGAGACGGTGGTAATGTTATTTGGCGCTGCCATTTGTTTACAGATAATTTTCCCTATTTATTTGATGATTTACATCCACATTGTTTGAATTGTTAAGAATATTACAGATGCCTCTGTTGTATTGTTTAGGAATAGGTAACATTTCACAATTTAAGTGTATCAATTACTTTGTTTCCTGTCATGCGTTCAAGTTCAATCATAAGTTGTGGATTTTTTTTCGTAATTTTTCAATTTTGTTATGCACAATTGACATTATTCTGTCTAGCTAGACATGTTGTAAATGTTCTCTTTTGTTTAATGTGTTTTTTTTCCTATTTCTTTCATAGATGACAGCAAGATTGTTTGAATTGATAAGGCTTTCGGAATAGCCCATGTAATTTTGTTTAGTGAGAGGTGTACTTTTCGTAATTTTAAATGTATAAATGGCTTCATTTCCTCAAGAATATATTCAATCATAATTTGTGGATTTATTTCATTATTTTAATTTCTTTACGCAAAATTGACATTATCTTCCTCTCCAGCTAGACATGTTCTAAATATTCTCTTTGTTTAATATGTTTTTAACTATTTATTTGTGAATTTACATCCGCATTGTTTGAATTGTTAAAGACTATTGGAGTTGTCTTTGTACAATTGTTTAGAATTAGGTAAACATTTCACATTTAAAATTATAAATGACTTAATTTCATCTCTCAATTGGATATGTTCAATCATGATTTGTGGATTTTTTACGTAATTTTAATTTTTTATGTACAACTGACATTATTTTCCTCTCCTGTTAAATATGTTCTATATATTCTGTTTGTTTACAAATGATTCAGTCCTCGAAGATTTTTGTATAAAAGAACTCGATTTGAATGTATTTAATCACTGGAAACAGTAGCCTAATACATCAGCACTACTACATCAGATAAACTCAAGTAAGGCAGCACTACATACCAACTAGTTCATCATCAAGTAGTAATACAACAACCAACTAAGGTATATATGAGAATATTATAGGAGAAAAATTCCTCCGACACTGGGACTTGAACCCAGAGAGAGGTTCTATCCGGCGCTGTGAATTGAACTCCGGCTTAGCTCAGTTGGTAGAGCATTGGCGCGAATAGCCAAATGTCCTGGGTTCAAGTCCCAGTGTCGGAGGAATTTTTCTCCTATAATATTCTCATGTAATGTCCAACAGAGACAATATTCTGTGGTTCATGAAAGCTTATACAGTATATCTAAGGTATATATGACAATTTTTTATTTCTAAAATATTATTTTCTTTTTTCCAAATTCATTATCTAAAAGAAACATATCTATCTTTGTAGATGGCCCATATATCTGCTAAATTTCGTTTGGTTTTCAAAAGACGTTGTCTATCTGTCTCTCAGCTGGTGTGCTGTATGAGATCCTTCATGCGGACAGAATCGACATGCAATTTGGCGTGTCTGTGGCCGTGAAAATTCGTTTGGAAGACGAGGAAGCCTTCTCAATTATTCTCCCTAAGAAATACGCTGGAGTTCTGGAGGAAGATGACATTAAAAATGATAACTCGCAGAAAATTAAACTTTTTCTGCAATATCATGGAACTTTAGCTGATTCTATAGCCTTCCATTTGAGTGTTCATGTAAATGAATAATAGGGCTGTGTAACATTTAAAAAGTGTAACTAAGTTATAGAATAAAAAATTGAATGAATATACCGGTACTGCTAAATTTCGTTTGGTTTCCGAAAGAAAATATGTGTTGTATGAGAAGACGTAGAAAACTTTGTCGATTTTCTCCCTAAGAACGTTAAATGAAGATGGCATTAATAAACATTACTATGCATAAAACTCAGCTGTACCAGGGAACTAAAAAAAGTTCCATTTGAGAATTCTATTGAAACAACTTACTGTCTTTTTATTTTTAGAAGACACTAATTTGCATAAAACAGCAATATCATAGGGTTTTAGCTAATTCTAAAACGATTCATATGATTATTAACAATAATATTTATTTCTATAGATGGCATCCGCATCTATTAAATTCTATTTTATTTTTCCTAATGTACAATATCATTTTATATTTTGAAAGGACCTAACTTTTTTTCATAAACAAGAGAATAAAATATTGATTTTAAATGATTTATTTAAAATTCATTTATTTTAAAGAAAAGTAGTTACGAATAATTTTTTTAAACTATTTAAAAAAATTAAGTATTATTACAGCCAAATTATATTTTGCAGAAATGGAAGAACTACATTTTTCTAAACTTTCCAACAGGGCAACCATCCCAAAAACCGGAATACTCCCGAATCAGCATGACTTGATTTATATGCTGCATATAACTACACGATATATCCTAGTTCATCTAAAGGCGTAAAGACTGATATTGCTATACAATTACCTCATTATTTTTATGGACAAATTGGGGGAGTCGGGTTTGGCACTTAAAAAATCATTAATTGTTCACTGTGGTGTTATAGATAGTGATTATAGTGGAAACATAGTTGCTATTGTTTTTAATCATTCTAAGAAAATTATAAAGTAAAAAAGGGAGATAAAATTGCTCAGCTATTAATAATTTCTGTTCAACTCCCTAATTTGGATCAAGTTGGTAATCTTTCGAAAACAGTAAGAGATACTCAAGGGTTTGGTTCCAGTGGAATATGATTCCATATTCTGGTGAAGATAAAATGACAAGACATGTTCATAAACTGTATTCTGAATATAGGATATCCTATGCATTGAAACATTTGAAGTAAATAAAAAATTTTCGGAAATTGTATACTTTTTACTATTTCAATATTTTCTATCCAATGTATGTGGTGTCATTCTTGGTCAGTCAATCTATCTCATTTATTCAGCTTATTTAGCTAACAGACTTTTTAAATGTCCTGAGAATATATATTTATATGTAACAGGTAATCCTAAAAATTATTCGCCAACACTACATGTAAAACGATTCTTGTTAGGTATCTCTTTTCGATACAGAAGCTGGTATTTTAAATACATCAGAAGTTATAAAATTCGCCAATGTCACATGGTGTTAGTGTATGATATTTATAACTCTGAAGCAGAAGAGCGTATCATCACTTTGAAGATTTTTTCTGTTAAGACGGCAAAGCCTTGTGATGTATCTAGTTGATTAGATTTTGCAGATAGTATATGGAGATCTTTTGTCAATGCTTATGGAATAGTTGTCTTCAGAGAACACGATTATATCAGAAAACATTATGTAGCATTAAGAAATCCACCTTATACTAAATATATTCTTTTATTACGAGCTATTTGTTTTAATTTGATTGCTTCTGGATATAAAGATTGCTGTTTTTTTTTTTTCAAGTGAAAGTACCTACCATAATTATAACTTTGTATTAAACAGTTATAAATTATTTAACATATAAAAAAAAGTTCTACCTATTGAACCCCCTTTCATGTTAATAGGATCATATTGTTCTGTGGGCATCACTTTGAATGGCTTGGTAAAATTAATATTAAAATAAATAGGTTACAGTTCTTTAAAGCCTTTATTGCAGACAAAGAACATTGGTGTTGTTTTTGTAAAAAAGACCTTATTTAAATTAATGTCAAAATGGAATTATTATTTTAATACTCGTAATGTGTTTGTATCATTGTAGAATTAATAACATAATACATTTTTTATGTAACTTAAACTGCTATTCAAAAAAATCTCAAATTTTAATTATTATCTTTATACTGTTTGTAATGTATTCTGATATTTTAAAATAATGTTTTTGATTATGTTTTGTACTTGTAAAAATATGTAAACAATATTGTCTATAGTAATTATTTAAATAAATAATTTTGTCTTCTAATTTGTTTTATTATTCCTGATTGCAGATGAGTTCCAGAAATGATACCTGCGTAATTGATATCAAGGGATACTTTGACATCCGGGAAAAAACTTTATCGCTAAAGAATTATGTATAGTAAACAGTAGGGGGAAGTAGGCCATTTTGTTTTTAAGCACCCAATGCATACTGAGGTGGATGAAAAATCGAGGTTTTGTACCCTATGGCCAATTGAACAACATTCCAAACAGTACAATTGGAAGAAATACTGTTTTTGTGAAAGGTGTTCAAAAGAAAACCTTCCTACAAACTATCTTACATGAATCTGAAATTATTAACGCAGAGGACCTAAATTGTCCTAATATAATTTTTTTACAATTCAACGAAATAAGATGTCTATTTCACAGGATACACAATTCTCGGTGTGCGCTGGCTGTTGACTTAGACCTATTTAAATGGCTGAGAGAATAAAAAAGGTGTGAAAAATGGTGTTTTTACTAATTAGAATATATACAAATTATTTCTCATGTTTGATTATAATTCTCAGTAACCTATTGTGGCCAGTATAGTTTACTGATAAAAATGATCCAACACTTCTATAAAGATTATTTTTATTTATTAAGTGCCAGTATGGTACTTTATGAGATTGTGTGGGGGACGAAAAAATGTCTGTCCGTCCGTCTGTACGCACCATAACTCAAGTACGCTTTTTCGGATTTTCATGAAACTTGGTATAAACATTCATAATGTCGATGGGAAGAACCCTATTGATATTGAACGAAATCGGTTCACCGGTACCGGAGTAATGCCCAATTTAGTGCCTATTTTATGGCAATATACGTATTCGAAAGAATTTATAAAAAAATGAAAATCAGTTATCTTGACAACATAGCCTATTGTTTTACTGTGGTCTTATAAGGCCTTGGAAATTAAAATACAGGTAGCTATGACAAAAAACACTATTGTTTTACATGCGCTTATCCAACTAGACCGTTAAAATGACCCAGGTGGCCGAGATGGTAGACCTTTCTTCTTCCGTAAGCCCTGCTTAATGAATAAATCTGGAGCTTAACTTGGAAATCAATAAAAAAAACAACATATTCTGCATATCATAATTGCAGTCATAACTGATTAAACAAAAACATACTGGCACTTTTTTACATCAGTTTACCTTATTTTATTTTTCCCTTAAATACTAAAAAAACTTTATTGGGTTTGAAAATAAAATCTTAAGGGCCTAACTCTTGTATAACATTTATTTATCTACTTAATTTTGTTACTAGTGTGTCAGATATCCAAATTAATAATAAATTGTAAAAAATTATTAATTTTTTTATTTCTTCTAGTGGGTGAATACCACCCTCATGTAATGGGATGATTAATAAACGGTCCTAAAGTTTTTTATTATAGCACCTTTCCTATATAACACAATAGATCGTAAAAGACTAACTTTAATTTTTTCGTAATAAACTCTGGTGGCTTTGAATAATTAAAAGGCCAAACTCTTTTGTATAACGTTATGTTACGGATGTATAAAAAATATCCAAATTCATACTAGTTTAAAAAAAAATATTATTTTTTATTTCGTGATAATTAATTTCACAAGAACCAAACAAGGGTTTAACATCTATCTGGATTGTTTTACCTATTTGGTAATACAAAGGCCTTGTTTCATTCGTTAACAATAAAACAGAAAGCATTTATATGTGTAGAACATTTTCTAAAAACAGTTCACTCCTGACAACAGTTACTACAGTATCAAAATATATAGCATAATTTTTTACTTATCATTTCATTGTGTAGTTCAGATGTTGAGGCTGCTATGACCTGATGTCTCACTGCAAGTGTAATGTAAGGTGTGTGCGCTCCTTTTTATATGAAATAAATCTAGTACGATAATATGCACTTCCTTTCACTTTTACGAAATAGTTTTATTCGGATAATTTTAAAAGTTTTACTCTAATTACGGTTGTCGGAGGGGTGAGGCTTTGCCAAGATGGTGAAAAAGGCTTAAATGGGGTGAGGAGGTGTTGGGATTGGAGCAGCACAAGGTTAAGGCTGGACTACCTCAAGCGTATATATTACTACTACGGGGGCTTCAGAAAAATATTCAAACCTAAGAGAGATGAAAACGGGGACTGGAGAAAACTGCATAATGACGAGCTTGATAGCCTGTACTCTTCACCGAATATAGTAAGGGTAATTAAATCACGGAGGATGAAATGAGCTGGACGTGGGGAGGAAAGACTTATCTCAAAAATATTTTTAATTGATACCCGAAGCCACTTGGAAGACCTAGACGTATGTGGGAAGACAATAGTAGAATAGGTTTAAGATTTAAGGTAAGTAGGATTTGCGAGGGATGGTTGGATGGAGTTAGCACAGAACAGGGTTGAATGGCGGGCTGTAACCGTTGCAATGAACCGCCGGGTTCCATGAAATAGACTAGCAGGTGCCCGCGATTATTTATTCAAGTGATAGATGTTATATTTAAATTATTTATTTAACGTGGAATGCACTCCAAAATCGGATTTTTAGCTTTTTAACTATAATTATTAATCGTTTAGTTAATTAATGATTCCCGTGTAAGTGTTAATAAATATAATGTTTTAAATATGTTGCTCTTAATTTTTAATTTTTGAATCAATTATCGCGGGCGAAGCCGCGGGCACCTGCTAATATTTCAAAGGCATTTCTTTGACAAGTAGTTTTATCATTATTTGATAGTGCTTATTTTGTCTATTCTGAAAGAAAAACGAGTTTGCTTGCTTATTTTATGATTTTGAATTAAAAAAACATTTTACTCAAAACTGCCTATAACTGGGACGCTAGGACCTGAACCAAACACGCGCAGATAGCTTATCGTCCGCCGGTAGCATTGGAGTAGGGGCAGAAAAGAATGTATATACTGTACTGTACTATTCATTCCAAACTATGCGGTTCATAATAGCCCGTAATGCTGCGTATACATCTGCGCTCCTCTTGCGTGCCGCTCGTTAAAATTATTTTCACAGCGCTCCTCCCGCGTTCCATAGTAAAGCGACGAAACTACTGCGAACCACCAGCTGTCATCACTAGACCTAATATTTTGTGTGTTGTCTTGCTAATATGTTATGCATCACTGCCCATCAACACTACCGTGCTAGGTAAAAAAGCCTTAATTCCAATTTTTGCCGAAATTGAGTTACATGCACATCCACCAGGTAGGCCTACGTGTTGTTCTGCATCTGCTGAAATAATAAAATCTCAGTTTTTACTTCCCCAAGCCCTTTTTAAGGCCTATCTAAAATGTCTCATCTCCAAAATAAGCTGCGTTAAGAAGGGAATCAGCCTTATGTCCATTATGATAAAGGAAAATAGCCTACCTTATTTCCTTCTCAAAGTGGATTTAAAGTCAATTTCCTTCCAATTAGTAACAAACAAACCCACAATCAGAAACAAAATTGCCTTAAGTACCAAGAAGCTTCTTTATTTGGACTGAAAATTAATCTGATCCAACAATACATTTTGAGAACAAAGAAACAGATCAAGAGAAAAAAACCATCTATACAAGCTGTATCCCATATCTGAAGGAAAAATATCAAGATCAAAACATCTGCTGAAAAAAGATGAAATTTATCAATCAAACATTTGTTGTCTAGTGTTTGATGCCCAGGTACGATTTACAAGGATATTGTGCATTTCCTTTGTAGTTTTGTGACAATATCTACTCTTATACAATTCAACGGCCCTAAATAGCGTGCTTGCTCGCTCGCCCGCTTCGTGAGACATCGGGTATGCTCGGCGATGTTCGTCTCTCGCAGTCTAAACTTTCATGACGACTACAAAATTAGGAAAAACTGTTTCTTTATTATATAAGGCCTAAGTGAAATGAACACAATGAACAAATATTCTAATTTTATTTTTACTTACAATTTTCAACTTCTGAACCACAAACATTTTAAATAATCTACCAGTGTAAATTTCTTTAAAATCCTGGAGTCGATTAATAATGGCGGGCGAAGCCGGGGGCACCAGCTGTAAAATATTGATGGTTTAACTCTTGAAATATCGCTGATAATAAAAATTCCAAACAAACTATTCCTTTCCTTTAAAAATTATGTAATTTCTGAAAATTGCACTGAATTTATCAAATAAAATTCACATCATATTCATCTGTCAACAAACAGTTGAGAAACGATACGTATTATCCACCGCCGTCTCGAGAATTACGCACGAGGCAGTGGTTCACAGTTATCTTTGGAACTGCATAATCGAATCTGAGATCGTTTTCCCAGGTGGCGATTTTTAATCGTGGAATGTACTCTAAAGCCGGAATTTTAGCTGTTTCATTAATTATTAACGGTTTAGTTTAAGAATGATTCGCGTGCAAGTGTTAATAAATATAATGCATAAATAATTATTATACTATTAATTTTTAATTTTTCAATTAATTATCGTGGGCGAAGCCGCGGGCACTCCTAGTAGTTAACATTGTAATGTAAATTGTATTTAGAATTTTTAAATTTATAAACAGATGATAGCAATAAAGGGCTATTTTTGATTAGATGTTGGCAGTTTATGATTTTTCAAGATGGGATGGATCAGTGATATTATCTTCATTGTTCAAATATAATTTTAACCCTTCAAGCCGGACATTTAATTGCTGCAGGTGTTAAGCCTGAGGAGCGCGAGCGGAGCGGAACTACCAAAAACACGTCCCAATGTGAAATCAGAAATCCTTTGTGTTCGTCGGAAAAACCGACAGGAGACGGATCGCAGCGAGCGGCACGCGAACGGTTCGCGTGCATCTCAAAATGCCGTACCAATCTGCGCTCCGAGCGGCACGCGTGCAGAGCAGAGCGCAAGAGGAGCGCAGATGTATACGCGGCCTTAGACATCGTAAATACTTCAAGCGTAAATTACGGATGTCCATTTTCTCAATTAATATCTTCCGGATATTCACTGTTTTCCTCCACCTGAAATTTAAATCTTTCAACACTTGCCTTAAAGCACATTTACCTCCAGAAATTTTAATTTTGTTCTTTAGGACAGTCAAAGTGTTTTTAAAGTTGGCCTTAACTCATTTGTTTTGTAAAATTGATTCACCGTCGTCCTAATTACACACTTATCAAAATCATCTAAGTCAGTTTTAACTTTTTTCTTGGCCTTTTTTGTGTAGAGTATTAAATCTCATTCCATCTTGAACACATTTCTCATCTTCTTTTACAATTCTCGTAATGCTGCTGAATTAAATTCCTGAAGCATCCGAAACACACTGCTGAATTGCATATTTAGGGTCATCTTGGTGCACCTGTCTGAAATACCTATATACATTCCACATTTTTCCCTACTCTGACTGTGAATCACTTTACTAACAGAATTACTGAAAAATCCGGGTTATATTATAAAACACTGTCAAATTTCTAAAACCCTTTCCAGTGAAGAAACATAATATTGAAAAGTAATTAATAGAAGAACTGTGTTGCTTTTCACATGCGCCTGTGACGTCCTGCAACACTGAAAGGACATTTCACTTTAAAAGTAGTTCTTCACTGACAGATGCAGAAGCTTCTCTCAAGAAAATCTGCGGGTGACCTTCCTTTAGATACGGTCAAGGCCGTGAATAAGATTAGATTTCTACGAAACTAATAATTGATTAGATTTTTATGTAATTTGTTTTTATTTTGATGCTTATTTGTTTGCCTACTTTACTGTATTATTTTGATTATACACCTGGGCTGTAATGATTACACATCAATGTAGGCCGCGTGGTGCCGGTATCTCTTCTGAACTACTTTACAGGAATATTTCTTTTTTAAACGCGTTGATTCGAAACCAGCATGTTTTCTGATCGAAATAGGTATTTATTAGTAATCATTAATCAATAATCACAGGCACAGGTAGCCAACATCCCCCACACGCTGTCAACGAAATGGAAGGCTCCAATACTCTCAAAATCATTGGAGAATCTGCTCATGGCTCCCTCAATTTTGGTTTGAGTTCGAAATCGCATGGTATGCGATTTACGTGCAATAAAGAGAAAAGAACATATCTGTTACAAATTACCGTTTTTTTATATTTTTCCTCTATTTTGAAAGGCTGAAAATGCCTATATTGTTCGAAATTCGCGGAGGTTTCTTTCTAACTTGTAGGACTATGCTAAGTTGTGGAAAGGTAGTCAGACTGAAAAATTCAATGCCATAGCCGAGATTTGAACCAGGATCTTCGGCTCTCCGTGCCGCTGCTCTTGCAATTGAGCACGCTGCCATGGTAGTTATGGCATTGGATTTTGTAGCCTGACTCTACCTTTCCACCTTAGCCTACACACGGCCAGTGTGAAAGAATTATTCTGTAGTACGGCAATAACATTAATTGAATTGAATTGAATTGTGTTCGACTCCTGAAATTATGTCGACAGTGCAGCATTAATGCACATTTTGAGGTTCCATTAATTTGGGGGGAAAAAATACTAGTTTCAGATCATATCTGTGTTTGTGTGTGTGTGTGTGCGCGCGCGCGGGGGGCTGGGTGTACAGAGGAAAGTGCCCTAAACCGGACCCCCCTTCCTAAAGCGGACCAACCGGTTTCCTGGCTCTGCATTCTCACGAACTCTAACGGGACCAAGTGTAAATTGTAGTTTAGGGTTCTACCACTCGGTAGCTTCACTTGTTACTTATTAGTTCGCCATTCTTTGTTTTGACAATGGAAAAAGTTTTTAAATTACATACATTTTTCGCTATAGTGATGTGGTATTGTGGGTGCCACTTCTTAAAGACTCCGTTTCCAAGAAATTCCTCTACCTGCTGCCACTCTAATCCTCTTCGACCTGTCAATCAGTGAATAGAAAGGTAATTAGGCTTATTCACACTTCTATGAAGTCCCGTACAATGTTGCAAAATACGTACCTCAGCACGTTTACTTCACTTGAGAATCAGTGAATGACAGCGGCAACTCTGGGGAAATCCACGCGACTACAAGAGCACCTGTTCTTTGTCGGTGCAGATTTCCCGATTAGGGAACAATGCTATTAGCCTATATTCTTTTGTAGATAGACGATGGTTTGGGACGAGGTCTTCTTAAAATGTCACGAACAGTACGTATTTAGCAACAATGTATTGGACTGCAGACAAGTGTCAATATTTTCTATTCACTGATTGACAGGTCGAAGAGGATTAGGGTGGCAGCCGGTAGAAACAGTTCTTGGAAAAAGGTCTTAAGAAGTAGCACCTACAATAGTATTTATTACTAATGAATGTATAAAACAACTTAAGTACTGTATGCAAATTTCTTGATTAACAGATTATTCTTTTCAATTCATGGTCGTTCCTCATAAATGCAAAACAGCACAAGTACTTCCTATAAATTGACTTCTAGTTATTTGTAATTTACATAATAATTAACGCACACTAATAATATTTAAGCTGGTTCGTTTTGCACAGGGCTTGCCTAGTATCTGATGCCACACAATTAATATGATTCTTACCGCCTCTTTACTGCAAGTCCTGATAGTATAAACATTTTTAAAACAGTTTGTCATTGTTTATTTTCAAATAAGAATTTAGTATACAACGTGTGTTTACATGCAGTACAAAGCTTCCTTCTGTTCTGCTAGAATAGCATCTCAAACACACTTTTCAAGAAGAAGAGTATTTATTTATACACATCCATCAATCCTAATGCGTTCAACAAGTTGCAGTCTTTCAAAGAACCACAATCTTCCATTTGGATGAGAGAACAATACGATGTCAGTACTCGCAACTTGTTTAAAATTATGTTTACTGCATGTTTTCTGTAATGGGGGGACAATATGAATTTGTTTACTCCTAATGTATTTCCTTAGTTTCTCCTGTCAAATTATTTTTCTGCCCGTACCAAATAGATACGCTTCTACTTTTGAACCCACAAAGGAACTTTGTCTTTTCGGATATAAAAGAAGCAGACTGCTCAAACACGATCCCAGGCAATTTCCCTTATAGCGGCTTCATCTTCTGATTTTATTTCAGTTTTGGGCAAGATGGCTCGAATATCAATTTTTAATCATAAACTTTGTCCGTGACTTAGAAATGTCTAAGGTTCTATTTTTCTTGGGGGGAGAGTCCATGATTGCAAAATTCAAAGTAAAACTTTCACCTGAAATATAGGTTTTGAGGTCCATGAAATGCAAAAGCACTTTTTTTTCCCAGAAGCAAAAACCTGCAGTATGTGGTTGTAAGTGTCCATGTGCCTATGAAAAGCAAACCTCAAAAGAAAAATCGTATATCAGCGAAATTTTACACTCCAGATGGCAGAGTTAGGCATCTGCCTATTGCTACGTCACTGGAAATAAATTTCGTTTTTCTCGATTTTGTTGAAAATATATCTTTTACCCATAACCATTAGTTTAAGTTTTAAGACCCCACAACCTTTATTTGAGCGCCTATTCTTATAACTTTTCTCATAAATATGTAGTTAGAGGCTATGCATCTGTTAAAAATACACAATAGGTTTGTTCGCAAAGCAGTCAGAAACCAGGAACATATCGTTCGCGCATGCGCTCTTTCTCCACACGCGTTCGCAAAGCGAGAATCCGTGATTCTGATTTCAATCTTCTGTTCGCAAAGCTCTCACGGACAGTTTCTGTACTATAAGAAAAGTTTGCAGGCTCTAGCATGAATTGTTATCAGAGACATGCGCAGTAACCTATTTTCACGCGCCTGACTCCTCCCTCCTATAACATTGCGCCAGATTTATAAACATAGGCTACTTATATGTATGAATAATGGAAGATAATTAAAAGTTTCCCAAAATATAGATTATATTGTCGATGTATATTGCATTTATAACATGTCAAAGGGAAATATATATTTTATTTGCATATCATATCGATTAAACGCAGAAACTATCGATTCCAAATTCCTGTAACCGTTCGCCAAGTGCAAATCACGGGTAAGTTACAGACTGGACATGCGCAGTACAACAAATTCTCAAGCGGTCACGGATTTGCTTTGCGAACAAACCTAATATCAAACTTCAGGTTGTTGAGATCAGCAACAAACCCGGTTTTGCGAACGAATGCACACTCCTGCTTGGCCATGTTGCAATGCAAAGCGATACAAATATGAGTAAGAGGCATGGAGGCAGCAGCAGCCATTCCTATGAGAAGGAATATATTACGGCACTTAAATGCTGGTGCATCCACGGTAAGGAATGATTCTCTTGTGAACGAAGATGTGAAAAATTGTTGGCTTATAGGCTATTTGTTGTCATGTGATGAAGTGGGCTACCGTGTTTTGCGAAAAACCCTGGTAAAGTTTCTGATTATCATAAAGAAACATGTTGGCTTAAATTTCTTGTATTATGACCAATTATATGCTTAAATCCATGTTAAAGTTGGTTGACTGGTCAATGCCATCTGGATTTTGTTTATAGATTACCACGACGAATTTAAATTTTAGCGCCTTGGTTGCTAATTTGTTAGTTCGACAAGCAGCTGTTTTAGAGAGCGTGAACTAACAAATTATAAAAGTAAAAGCAATATTATTTCGTAATGTATAATTTTACTAACATTCCTTAGAGTGAAACATTACTTACAATTTATTATCAATGAGATAATCAAAACTTGCCATAAATCAGTAACAGAAAAGCAATCGAGCGAACTTGTATTGTAAAATTTAATTTTACGAGCTTTTCTTTCCACAAAAGTCTTAATAATTTCATCATATGAGATCTTTGAAGCTAATTGATGTTCAATTGCTTCTTCTTTTCTTTTCTTGTCTTTTCTCCTGAATGGTGCTCATGATAGTTTTTTTTTTACATGTTGCCGCACACAATAATTTCCTAAAATACGTAGTCTAAGAATGAGATCAAACTTGAGTTTGCGTTCCTGCCATAACAAGACTCAGTAGACTAAATAAGAGGCTGGCGGGAACAGGGAGGCCAACAAGGCATCCAGCCCAATGTTGCCATCCGTACGAGAATTCTCGTTTTCATATGATATTTTAGTGTTTCGTACGAGGTACGTTTTTTATTATAATTAAGTACGCAAAAGCACGTGTATTTTAATCCTTAAATTTTTGCCTTTTTTTAAACTGCTAAAATTAAGATACGGGGATTTGTTATCGACGAGTGGTAACACTGCTCCAGCACCTGCCCTTCTCCAAATACAACAGTGTAGTTAAAGTCTGACCGTTCCATAGTCGTTCCAATGACCCTAAAAGCTGGCCAAAATTACTTACTCTCATTTTAGCGGCCCTATGTCCATAATAACTTCTTTAATGCTGCATACATAAATTAACAATGCCAATTTGTTTGTATTACACGATAATTAAAAAAGAAAAATAACATCTTTCCTTATAATTTATTAGCTTGCCTCGCTATCGCTCATGTTCTCTGATGTTTCTGCACTGAGACCTCCATCTTGATTTAATAAGCAGATTACACCGACTGAAAGACTCTTCTTCTTATGGGACTGGGTTTAATATAATATCAAATAAACTGCTTTTTCAACCAAGATGTAATCCAGTAAATGGTGTTCCAACTTTCAAGGAATAGGCAGCAGATCTCTTATCTCTGTTATAGAAAATTCTTCCGTGTACTGTGAATATTATAAGGTTTGTTCGCAAAGAAAATCCGTGACTGCTTGAGAATTTGTTGTACTGCGCATGTCCAGTCTGTAACTTATCCGTGATTTGCACTTTGCCAACG
The DNA here is from genome assembly GCA_964059195.1 of Ectobius pallidus. NCBI lineage: Eukaryota > Metazoa > Arthropoda > Insecta > Blattodea > Ectobiidae > Ectobius > Ectobius pallidus. The sequence continues at coordinate 11,383,784 of CAXKWD010000008.1, read as the reverse complement.
GTTAGAAGAATTTGGAATCGATAGTTTCTGGTTTAATCGATATGATATGCGAATAGAATGTGTATTTCATCTTTAACATGTTATAGGCCTACATGCAATAACCATCGCCAATATAAACCATCTTTTGGGAAACTTTTAATCATCTTCCATTATTCTTACATATAAGTAGCCTATGCTTATAAATCAGGGGCAAGGAGGGAGGAGTCAGGCGAGTGAAAATGGGTTACTGGGCATGTCTCTGATAACAATTCATGGCAGAGCCCGCACTTTTCTTATAGTACATAAACTGTACGTGAGAACACATGGAACATAAGATTGAAAATCAGAATCACGAATTCTCGCTTTGGGAACGCGTGTGGAGAAAGAGCGCATGCGCGAACGATGTGTTCCTAGTTTCTGATTGCTTTGCGAACAAACCTATAGGAAACTACAGTGCGACAAGTTAAAATTCAGGCTGCGCATCGACCACGTCGTTAGCTCTAGTATCTAGTTCCTGCTTCTGCGCATATTGTTCTTTAACTTGTCTCTAGGGTTGCCACCTTTTGGTAAGGCTAAGGAGGGACACTTATCGAATATATGCAGATCGCCGATCTTCATACCTAAATTTGTACACGGAACAATTTATTAATAACTGAAAGACGGAATATATTACAAAGCCAAAACTGAATAGGCTATGTAACAGTAACACTAACATTAGAAAAGAAAAGATTAGCAAAATAATAAAAAAAAAAAACCTTGGCAAATTCATTACTTGAAGCTGTATTTCTTGTTTGATTTGGCAGCTTCTAATAGTTGTTTGTACTGTTTCACCCTCACTAAATAATCTTTGCAGGTATCTGTAACATTTGTAGAAATGATTTCACTCATTATGAGGTCAGCTGAGCACCTATTTCTGGATTCTGTCCATTTTAGATTCAAGAGAGAGAACACTCTTTCCACAAAGGCATTGCTACCAGGAATGCTCAGAACAAAGCATTTGAGATTGGGAATGTGTTCTTTACCAATCTCCTGAATAATTTTATTCCATTTCATACTCATACTTAGTCTCTCCTTCTGTATAGTTCACTTTAGTAGCATTTATTACATCTGAACTAAAGCAGAATTCCTCATATAGGCCTAACTCATCCAAATTAACATCCGATTCTACATTATGTGCCTTCACAGAGTCTTTGAGATGTTTGAAAGATAGTGAACTCTTAAGATTCAAGTTCTTCAGTGTGCCATAAAGATTGTTTTCTGTGAAGTCAATACTTTCTCTAAGGAACTTAAAGCTTTCTCATAGAATTTCAAAAAACAATGTACACTCATAGACATGTTTCGAAAAAATTATGAACATTGGCAATCCAGACTCTGACTAGATAATGGCTTACCACTAAGTTTAGGAATAACAGGAGAAATATTTAATTAGTTTTTACTCAACGAACGATACAAAACACACAGAGAACGTGGATTCAAATTACAACTGATAACACTACACATGTCTTGCTGTGCTATAATTCTAGAAGGAACTGTACTTGGCAAATCAGTGCAGAGTGTCATATGATCTGATTTCGGTACTTCCCCGTCGGATCACCAGTTAATGGCTCGCACGCTGGTTGTACAGATCACGGACATACCCCAAGAATGCCCGCGCGACTTATACAAATAAATTACAAAGAATAACATCATGGGCGATGATTTCAATGCTGCCAACACGATACATTTTAGCGATGGAACGACATCGATATCTTGACCATGAGACGAAATTCACAAATGACGCCACCAAGAATTGCTGTCTCATATTTTGTTTTGGAATAATTTGGCGTCCCGCAATATAATGCGTCCCTCTTAGGCATAATTCGGGACGCTGAAAATGTCCTTAAAATGCGGGATGCCCCGCCTAATTCGGGTCAGGTGGCAACCCTACTTGTTTCGCTATAGTCGCTAATCATCAAACAGGAGGGAAGGAGACCCGGAACGAGATCACTGTTTGTTGTGATGATTCAATATGATTAAATACGTAAAAACTGCGAATCCAGTATTTACTAATTAATATTGATTTTCTGAGTTTTGTAGCCAATTAATTCAGGCATAAGAGTAACATAAAAGTTGAAATAATGAAAAGTTGCAGTCTATTCTCTTGAAACCCATATTATCTATCAGTGTAATTTAAGACTAATTATCTCAGTCGACCATTTGAAATGTTATTATCTGCATTTCTATTGTTTTATCTTATATGGAAATTAATTTTTAAAAAATCAGTTGGCAGTTGATCGTTTGGGGTGTCGGTTTAAAGATAAATATATAGCTGGCGGGTAAAAAGAGAAGTCTAAGGAGAAATAAGCAGTTGTTGAGTTGTTTTCGTACAAATATTCCTCCAGTGGACAGTATCGGCACGTGGCGTTGGAACATTTGCAAGACAAGGAAGGATAGTATAATATATTATGCAGCATCTGGCATGCAAGCATGACTTATTCATCTCCGAGAACGGGTTCTCTTCCAGAAAATTGTAACTAGGCCACAGTAGAACTCTGTCAGTTTAGCCTGACGCCATTTCTGCATATTTTTAATAACAGCACATCTACAGTTCTCTCCTTCCTTCCTACCCACATCACGATGTGATTCAGACCGGCAAAAAAGGAGACTTCGTTTCCAAATAAAGGTAGCCTATCTTTAGAACATTCAATCCTTATCCTACTTCAACTGAAAAAAGAGGAAATATAACGGTAATATATGATTATTAAAAGTACCTAATGGCTTACATTCTTTAAACATATTTTAATACAATGGCATTAACTAAGGTCTATCCTGCCAATGTTAAATTTCAAGATTTCGTGTTCCTTATTTCTCTAGTGCTACTTATCACAGGAAGATGAAACTTCACATAGGCCTACTACGCCACCAAGTTATCTCTGCATGCAGAAAATATGTTAGGAATGTGCCTTAAATCTCGATCTCCCTCCTTTGACGTTGCCACTTCCTATTCACTGCGTTAAGTCATTTGGCTACAAGAGGGGTGCTGAGAATTCCTGTGTTTTTAAATGACCTCTCACCTTCGGCAATCGCCGTCGAAATGAATAATCTGGCAACCATGTCCCAACTGGGGAAAATGAGCTGTCCCTTCTTTCACCCCCGCCGCCACGCTACCACTTCCTGTCCACTGTGTTGGGTTATTTGGCTGGAAGAGGGGGGCTGAGAATTACTGTGTCTTTAAATGACCTGACACCTAAGACAGTCATTGTCGAAATGAATAATCTGGCAACCATGTTATGATCTTTCGCCACCTGCTTCCCCTACATCCCTTCCGTATAGTGGTAGCTGAACGACACTAGCGCTAAAACACTTCCCCTATCGCCGTGCAGATTTAACTTGGTGGCATAGTACATGTTCATATGGGCTTAATAAATACAAATTTATAAAAGTTGTGTTATATATTTTCTTTCAGGACCCATAGAACGAAATCCTCCTGTCTAAATGTAGTTATCTATATACTGGACATAAGGTACGCGATTGAATGATCTATGTACAGTAGAAGCCAAGAAAAAGGAAAAAGGTAGAGCACTAACTCCTTAGCATGGCAATTTTGCTTTCTGGAACTGAACACTTGATTAAATGTACTTACTTTTGTTCAATTTAAGAGGTGAAACCAGTTGTATCTTTATCTTGTATTTACCCATTCCAATCATCATTTTTATTACGCTCAAAACACGCCAGCTATATTATAGTTCTGAGCGAAGCAGGATGACCAACTGTCCTTCTTGCATTAAGGCAAGTACTGGCGGGTAGGTTCTACATTAGTGGCAGTTAGGTTAGGCTTGGTTGGTTTTGTTGGGTTAGGTTAGGTTAGATTAGGTTATGAACAATGATTAGTTTTGTAGGGCATACCGAATTCTCGCATTAAACAAAAAAGTTGGTCAACCAGTTTACCCAGAATTCTAGCTCCAGTCGATAAGATGGCCGTTAGTTATATCTTATTATCATGTATTACGTACTTTAAGGTAAGAGAATTACAGGATGTATTCTTATACGAGGGCGAATCTAAAAGTAAGTTACAGTTCCAAGTTATGGCCATTTATGAAACCACCTACACATAGGCAACACGGCTACGACAACATACAATGTACGTTCACTTTTCCACATAGTCCCCAAGAGACTGTAAACATTTCTCGGAACGGTCAACCAACTTTTCGATTCCGGATGCGTAGAAATCACCTCCAGCGCTATGTGTCCACCTGGAGACAGCTGCTTTCACCTCCTCATCGTTTCGGGATCGTTGTCCACCGAGATCCTTTTTCAGCTTACCGAACAAATGATAATCGCATGGCGCTAAGTCTGGACTGTATGGACGATTCAGCATGCAAAATATTTGCATATGACAAAGAGCAAGTTACACGATCCCTCAGCCTTGTTTAACCGGGAACTTTTACTATAGTAGCAGACGACGCGACGAGACAACAATTTCTCTATATATAAAAGGCTTTGTCCTGACTGACAGGAATCAACGTAGAGCCCACACTATAACAGGTAGAGACTTGGAATTTTGACAGTACCTTCGTTTCATAATGTAGGTACTCACTAAGAAAGGATTTTGAAAAATTCTGATTTTAAATGTCAAAAATCAAGTGTTTTGAGAATACTTAATCCCTTTTTACACAGAATTATCGAATCCGAATCACATTTGACAAAAAAAAAAACATATTGTTGCCAGTAGGTTTCAGATGGGTTTGGAATTAAATTAAATGGAAGTTTGACAATTACAGTTGGATTTGTCTATTTTTGTCATACCTTGGAAATTAAACTTTCGCGATCGCTTGAATGTTGTAAGCCCTAATATGGTCAAACATTGTTTTATTTGGACGAAACTCACTATACAGAGGCCTTCTGGGCCAAGAAACTCGAATCTGAGGTAGCTTTTACCAGGCGACGCTATCTAATCGTGGTATGTAGTCCACGTGATTTAGGTGTTAATAAATATAATGATTTAACTATTATGCTCTTAATTTTTAATATTTGAAATAATTATCGCGGGCGAAGCCGCGGGCACATGCTAGTAGTCATATAAGTGACAAGGGCACGAGCTCTTACACCAAGGTGACAATAGGCAGATGAAATTCAAATTTATAGTTGCCTCCCGGAACACAACACGGCGAAATTTCGCAAATAAAATAATTAAACATGGTGACGGGAAGGACGTTATTCGACGAAATGGCGGACTAGGAGCAGTTGCGTCGGGTAGCGCTATCTGGCAACTGATAAGAAGTAGGAATGGGCAGGGTGTCGAACCGGAAGTACAACCACAACCTATGGACAGGAGATGGATGGTGGGCTTTCATAGTTTTTTTTTTTTTAAATCTCTGTTTTCTGTTTTTATATTTTGATAAGTTTCTCATATTACACCGGGGCACTAAGTATCATGTCACTAGGCTATACATAAAGCTCATCACTTCCTCACTGATATAATTGTTTACCTACTCCCTGATGAGCTAATTTGGCACACATATCTTCTACCTTGTAACCGAGAGGGGGAAAAAATCTTTTACCCCGAATACCCTTTTGCAGACCATTTATTGAATGATTATAGTACCGTTAGCCAAATGATAAGTCGTATAAAAAATCCGATGTACCAACATCAGCATTTATAGGACAGCTAGAATCATAAAATTCTGCATAAATGTTAGCATATTCAAGTGCCATAAGCATTACAAATATGGCGATTCTATTTTTGGCGGACATATGCATTTAGTGTGCAACCAATGGGAAAATTCCGAAAAGTTATGTTTTAAATATTTTTTATCTCCCCCCCCAAAAAAAAAACTTCCTAACATTTTCCCTTATTCACTGACAATAATGTTTACCCTCTTCCGAATGAGCTAGAAACTTGAAATTTGGTTTAGCTTTTAGCCTATAACTAATAGGAAAATTCCAAAACGTTCGACTTTTTATGCCCCCAATTTTTTCTTAGAGGCTTTCCCTCGGTCACTGACATTAATGTTTACCCACTTCAAGACGAGCTAGAAATTTGGAATTTGGCAAACTTATAGCCTTTAGTATGTGACCGATAGAAAAATTCTAAAACGTTCAAATTTTTAAATTTTTACCCCGGAAAAAACTTAAGATTGTTCCACACTATTTTTTAGGTTTATTTATGGCTAAAAGGTAATATACGTCAATATAATACTCGTACTCTATCTCGATACAGTGTCAGTCCATAAAAAAGGTTTAGCCTACCCGAAACCCTCACGGCAGAGCATCGATATAAAGTCACTTGTTCTGAAGAGAGTTGAAATAGAAAATCTAATGGAACTTAGGGTGTTCGGCAGCAAATATTCTTTTTAGGTATTTTGCTTTTCTTTGTAGTCTGTTTTCGATGTTAATGTAACTATTCTTATCAACGTAATATTTTCTATTGTTTTAAAAGTTTCTGTTAATATTTTGAGATAATTTTTTTTATGCAACAATTTAAATTCGCACAATAATGTTATCATCAGCGTACAAAATTAAAAAAAAATATAGAATAGGGCCTACATATGATTGTACCTACATCTTAATTCGAATCAATTTTCTTATTTCCAAGAACAGTTTAAGTAAGACCGGTAATTATTCCAATTTACATTTTGTTTTCGTCGGCCTGTGTTCGATCACGGCCTAGGTCGATGGCATTTAAATATGACAAACCCACGTCTGCAGATTTAAAGGCATGCAAAATAAAATCAGGTAAACTGATGTAACAAAGTGCCAGTATGTTTTTGTTTAATCAATTATGATATGCAGAATATGCTTTTTTAAAAGTTGATTTCCAAGTTAAGCTCCAGATTTATTCATTAATCTTACGGAAGAACAAAGGTCTAGTTTTTTAAATCAGATTAAAATCGTCCAGCATCAGCTGAACTGTACAGATTTGTAATATCTTGCCAATCGCACACTCACATAAAAATAAAAAAAGTCAAATTGGCCGGTTTCGGGAAATGAACCATGGAACTCCAGAATGTGAGTCCAAGACGTTACCATCTCGGCCACCTGTGTCAGTTTAACGGTCTAGCTTGATAAGCGTCTATGTAAAGCAATAGTGTTATTTGTCATAGCTAACTGTATTTCAATTTCCAAAGCCTTATAAGATCGAAGTAAAAGAATGTGTTGTCATGATAACTGATTTGCATTTAATAAATTCTTTCTAATACGTATATTACCATAAAATAGGCACTAAATTGGGCATAACTCCGATACAGGTCAACCGATTTTATCCAATATCAATAGACGTCTTCCCATGTACATTATAAATGGGTATACAAAGTTACTCAAAGAGATATTGCTATTCTTAATAAGAACACATTTCCCCTTACTACTTCGTTCTAGACCAGCGTTTCCCAAATGATGGTACTTTAGGTGCCGTGTCCAGTTTAAGAGAACGAAGAGGCTTCCAAAAAATTTAAAACATGAATAAAATTTAAGAATTATACTGAGAAGGGGTTTAAAAATATAAATACCTTATATTCACACGTTAGTCGGTATTTCGGTAGCTTGGACACTATTTCTACGTTTCGTTCAAGAAAATGAGCTCCAGGTTGATCCTGATAATTGCCACAACTGCGTACTTCTGTCAAAATGTTAATGTTTTCTTATGGAGACACTTTGCCAACAGTGTTGACAGACTGAAAAAGGCACAGTTCTTAGAACTTTCATGGGCTTAAATAATTAATTTTTGGATTAAAGTGCGATGTGATTTTCCTGATCTCCCCGAGATCTTAGTGCCCTTTTCATCAACATTATTTTGTGTGTACAAGGAATTTCAAGACGAATTTAACGTCAAAACATACTGCATATGGAGACAGACCAGATTTGTACTTTTGCAGTCTTACTAATAATCCAGTTGTAACATTTATATCAGGAATATACACAGCTGAGGAGAAAGTGTACTAATAATCCTTGCATAAGGCTGAATGTGTGCAACGCTTTACACAGCCTGGCCCCCTTGTATAAACTTGACGTAAATAATCAAGATGGCCGATATCCGTAACAGCCGGTCGTTTCGTAGATGTCTGAGATTGAATTTTGAGGCTACGCATATCCTGAGCTGCTTTTGCGGAATTATAAACATTTTTCCTTGTTTGCGGGACATATTTCCATACTTGTACCCATGATTATAGCTTTCTGAAAACAATATAATGAAATGCTGAAACTAGGCAGACGACGCATCGCTGTTTTCCCGCTGCTCCGATAGATGGCTTTCAGCAGTCCTTCATAGCCAGAGGCTAGTAACGTCATGAAAAGCGTGACGTGTTTGATGACGTGCACGTACGAACCCGGTGTAAACCTCGGCAGTTGCACTACGTTTATTGGTAATACGGCTTATGTAGAACTTGCACGGTGAACAACCAAACAACCGTTCAACGCAGATATAAGCAGCTTTTATTAGTAAGGCTGTTAGCGTGAACCTCCTTTCTGAAAAGAAACTCCGTCCCAGTGACATTCTGTTTAGAACAGAAAAGTATTTAAATGAGATTTTAAGTTGTATTTAAATTTATTCCTTTCCGGAATTCAGATGGAAAGTGGCACTTGTACAATATATTGTTTTGTTCTAAATAAATCTGCATAATCTAAAGACAACTTAGGCTACATCTACTCTTTATAATGTTGTAAAGTCATTCGCTGTACAATGAAATCTCTTGGCGTGTAATTTCTAATTGATATGAGAGGGTCTAGGTTTCCTTCTATTTCATTTCTATTACTGGAACAGCCTTGAGCTTTATTTAAAACGTTCTTCCACTGGTTTAAATGAGAAGCTTCACTGCTAATAATTTTAAATTCGCGTTGGAGGAGAACACGCTTGCTGACGTTCGAAGATAATGCATTCAATCAGAGGAGGCTCGTTAGATGAAGAAACGGCAGTAGATACAATTTTAATGGCTCCTACTTTTCGGGTATCTCTCTTACGTGTAAGGCGTACATGTTGAAGCAACGATAAAAGATCTTACAGTCATATTACTGTCAAGTATCACGCAACGCGTGTTAATAAATGGTACCGAACAGCGTTATTTATTTATCGTCGCTCCAACAGTGTGTCAAGACTTTCCAGGCATCTCCCAATACTACAGCAATAAAAGTGGAAGTGTTAACAAGATTGTGTAGAATATCTAATGACTAGTGGATCAAATAGATCATTCATGATGTAAATATTTTATTTTCAGAATGGCTACTTACTTACTTACTCAATGCAATAGACAATTCCTAAGTAAGCTAAAGGAGTATTATATATTTTACGAAACCCGAAGATTCATTGCGGCGCTTACCTGAGCTCGCCATTCAACCCTATTCTGTGCTAACTCCATCTAACCATCCCTCGCAAATCCTACTTCCCTTAAATCCATCCTAATATTGTCCTCCCACCTGTGTCTTTTCCCTTCGAATCTCCCCGTCAATATTTTTTAGATATCTTTCCTCCCCCAACTTGTCCAGCCCATTTCATCCTCCGTGATTTAATTACCCTACTATATCCGGTGACGAATACAGGTTATGAAGCTCGTTGTTATGTAGTTTTCTCCAGTCCCCATTTTCATCCCTCTTGGGCCTAAATATTTTTCTAAGCACCCTGTTTTCGAACACACTCAGATTATGATCTTCCCGAAGAGCAAGCGATCATGACTCACATCCATATAATACAACCGGCAGGATAATTGTCTTAAAAAGTTTATTTTCAGATTTCTGGACAGAAGACGAGAAGATAAGAGTTTCCTGATTTGAGTATACACTTACCTTCGGCCTTAATATTATTTGTATATGTAATTATTGCTCCCAGATATCTCAATTTCTCCACTTGTTCGAACGATTTACCGGCTATTCTAATATTTTGTAGAGCATTATTTTGACGTTTCATAACTATGTACTTAGTTTTTTTTGTATTAATTTCCAATCCAACATTCCTGCTGGCATCGAAATAGACTATCTGCATTTCTCTCGATTGTGTTTATGTCATCGGCCAACAGACAAACATTATCTGCATCAGCTAAAATCGGGTGACCGCCATTTAACTCTAAGCCTACCTTGTTTTCCTGAACTTTCCTAATGGCATATTCCAAAGCGAAATTAAAAAGTAAAAGCGATTGTGCATCTCCTTGCTTCAAGCCACTTCTAATGGTAAACCTATCTGATATAAATTTCCCTACCCTGACTCTGCTATAGGTTTCATTCAGACACATTTTGATCCAGGGGCGTGTCGTTAATGTTGCCTCTGTTGCCGCCGGCAACAGCTTATAAAATGAATAAAGTGTATCCAAATTTTACATTATTTTTTCAAAGAATAATGGAAAGTGTAAGTAATTTCACTTTCAGATTTCAGAGTTTCTTCATTTGTGACCGATCCGCCGAGACCGGTCGAAGACAGCATCCTTCAGTTCTAAACAGCTCGTTACTTTGCCAATGGCGCTTACCGGCAAACTCGAAGCTTATATCTCGTGTGAGATGTCAGTGACCCTGCGCGCTCAGTTTGCTGTTTATAGCACTTATTGTTGCCAGTTCAGTGTAAAGGCAAACCTTGATTTTTAGTGTTAATTCTTCACGTATAACAATGATATGGTGACTGATTTAATGCTAAAAGTACAATAAGAAGAATGGCATCACAATTTGCGGGTATAAGTGACTGTGATTGTGTGATCGAAAACGTTTTAAAACGCTCCTTGAGTTCACGTTCTTTTGGTGAAAAATGTTACATAATTTCATCAGGAAGGCCAACTCCGGATCTTAAACCTTTAAAAACTAAATCACACGGGGGTTTCGAGAGGCATTTTAGTAGCTCTTGGTACAAGGAGTTTCCTTGGCTGTGTGGTTGTGACAAATTAATGAAACTATTTTGTTGGCCATGCCTGCTTTTTTCCAATGAAAAGAATGCATGGACAACAGATGGCATCAGTAACATGGATAGTTTCCGCACCTTGAGGGTTCGTCATGAAAATTCCAAAACTCATATTTCATCCGTTGTAGCGTTAGTAAAGTTTGGAACAACAAGAATTGACACTTCTTTGAGTGAGGCATTTAAGAATTCAGTTAAAAAGTATAATGAAGGTGTGAAAAGGAATAGGTATATAATGGGTCGATTGATAAATGCTGTTTGCTATTTAGCTCAGCAAGGACTCCCATTAAGGGGTAGTGACGAGTCCGAACATTCGGATAACAGAGGTAACTACGTAGAACTCTTACACCTAATTGCTCAAACAGATGATAAGTTGGAGGAACATCTTCGGACTGCGACTGTGTTTTCAGGAACGTCAAATGACATTCAGAATGACATTATTGAGTGTATTTCTCGTGTTTTGATTAATGAAATAAAGAACGAAGTGAGTGAGACAAGTTTTATATCAGTAATCATGGACGAAACCACTGATGTATCAAATAAATCTCAATTATCAACGGTTCTTCGTTACGTCACACCAGAAGGAAGGGTTGAAGAAAGATTTGTAGGGTTTTGTGACGTCAGTAGTGACCGCACAGCAGTTGGTTTGTCCAAGCATTTGTTCGAAATCATGGACGAATTCAAATCTGGCGCGAAACTCATAGCGCAAACATATGATGGTGCAGCCGTGATGGCTGGAGAGCATAACGGTTTACAATCGATTGTTAGAGGGAAATATGAACAAGCTTTATTTGTGCATTGCTATGCCCACAAGCTTAATTTAGTTTTGCAGCAAACAACCAGTCAGATAAAGAAGTGTAGAATATTTTTTCAAACAGTGTCAGGACTGTCTACATTTTTTTCAAAATCGCCCAAAAGAACAGAAGCTTTAGACACTGAAGTGAAAAAACGCATTCCATCAGTGTCTGCCACGAGATGGAACTACAAAAGCAGAATGATTGATGTCATTTTCAGCTTGAAGACTGAACTTGCCGCCCTATTTAAGTTAATGGCAGAAGATGAGGATGAATGGGATGCTGAAACAAGAGCTTGTGCATCAGGCTACTACCAGAACCTCCTAAGCTTTGATTTCAGATTCTTGCTTTTGGTGTTTTCGCTTGTATTTCCTAAGTCTGATTTTTTGTTTAACATCCTTCAGAAAAAGATTTTTGATATTGCTTTCTGCAAACAAAAAATCAATGACTTTAAAAACAGTATGAAAGACTTGCGTGAAAATTTTGACGAATTAATTTGGTCAAGAATAGAATCTGATCAAGACTGCCACGAAACACCAATACTTTCAAAGAGATCGAGACTGGACAAAGGAGAAAATGACACAAAATCATCGTATCGACGAATATTTTATGAGATCATAGATACGATACTTGGCCAAATAGCCAACAGATTCTCGGATATAGACCAACTACTGTTCCTGTCATTGTTGGACAGTGCTTCATACGCCGAATATGACAAGACTTTCCCAGAGTGTGCGTTTAAGACTTTTCTTACTTATTACGGACAGTACTTCAACTCAGTGCGATTAAGGAACGAACTCTGTTATTTGTACTCTTCCCCTGAATTTCGAAACAAAGCAGTCTACGAAGTTCACCAAGAGTTGTATGCCATGGAACTTAAAGAAGCTTTGCCACAGGTGTATAAACTTCATGAATTAATTTTGACTATTCCTGCCACCAGTGCATCAGCAGAACGATCTTTTTCAGCGCTCCGCAGAATACACACTTATCTCAGAAACACTCAAACTCAAAATAGACTTTCATCTCTGTCTCTGTTATCAGTGGAAAAGGGGTTGCTTAATAAACTTAAAAAGCAAAAGCAAGCAACGTTTGAAAATTCTGTCATTGATGTTTTTTGGAGAAGAATCGGCGGATTGAACTGAAGTACAAATAGACTCTGTAAATTGGAGAGATTGTAAATACATTTTAAATAAGGTATGCCACTATAATTTTTACTTATATGTTAGTTCTTGTTTGTTTTGTTTTATACAGTTGCATACAACCTATATAATATTAACTTGGAAACCCACGGAATTCGCGACTGGCACTCACCAAATTAAGTCTGAAGCAACTGGCAACACTTATGAATCACCCACGCCACGCCACTGAATTTGATCATACTAACTAACTGCTTTGGTATCCCAAACTCAATGGAAATGCAAAATTGTTTGTAAACACTTGACGAGTTCCGTAAATGGTTATGTTCAGCTGGACTGACATATCTCTACATTGAGATATAGTCCAGTCAATGAATGCTCAAAAAGAGGTGTAGAGGGAAATGGAAGGAACACAATTTTTGACTTTGGGACTTTGTTTGGACTAGTTAGGAGGTGAACATACTAAAAGTCCCCACTCCTAGGAGGTGAGCGGGGGGCAGGGGGGCCTTTAGAACATCCCTTTTTTCGGTTTTTCGCTTATATCTCGGAAACTAAGGGTCCTAGCGATAAGATCTTTCTATACAAAATTACAGATGACAAAATGATCCACAAGGTTGATCCTTTTCATTTTTTCGCTATCTCGCCTAGTTTCCGAGATATCCGTGCTCAAGATTAGCTAATTTTGAAAAAAATAAAATTGCCTCGCGTTTTTTGCCTTATTTCGTTAGCTAACTCTTTGGCCCTTCGTCCTACGAAAAAGTCATAAGGAAGGAAGTTGTAGAGCATTAAATTTCCTTGAAGAATATGTGATAGTTTACTTTTTATCTTCAACCATTCAAAAGTTAGAGCAATTTTAACTTTATGTGTAAATTCCGGAATTTTGCAGAAAAACTTAACTTTCGTATTTTCCATTATTTCACTGCTCTAACTCTGTATAAAAGCCAATATTACGTATTTATATATATATATATATATATAAATAGTATGTACTATATATATAAGTTGTACATAAATTAATCTATATATATATATATATATATATATATATATATATATATATATATATATATGTATTTTGTAATATATTTTCAAGAAATATATATGCTTATATATAGTCCATTCAGTGATTGAATGAATAGATGGAAATGGAAGGAGCACGGTTTTTGACTTTGGGACTTTGTTTGGACTAGTTAGAAGTTAAACATACTAAAAGTCCCCACTCCTAGGAGGTGAGCGGGGGGCAGGGGGTTCCGTAGAATGTCCCTTTTTTCGGTTTTTCGCTTATATCTATGGATCCTAGCGTTAATACCACTCTATACAAAATTTAACCTGATAAAATGTTCCATCAAGACTGATTCCTTTCACTTTTTCGGTATCTCGCACAGTTTATTTTAAACTTGTATGTGATCGGAAATTAATTTTCAAGAATAACAACTTTTTTATTCTAGAGTTTGAAAATAAGTATCAAACTGTCTCTAGAAAGAGCTCAATCCAACTATCAAAGATGTACGTCATAGACGGAGGACTTCTCCTGCACAAAGTTATTTGGCAAAGAGGTTCCACGACATCTGCCATTTGTGATGGATACGTCAATTTTATGAACAGTCACTATCGTGGAAGGAGTTGCACTGTAGTATTTGATGGGTACACGAGCTCATCCTCAAGTACAAAGGTCGCTGAGCAGCAAAGGCGGTACCATCTCAGCAAGTAAGCCGACATACATTTCAATCAGTAGACAGTCATAACTGCGAAGCAGGAAGACTTCCTGTCAAATTTCTACAACAAAAGTCTGCTGATTAACATGCTGAAAGTCACACTACAGGCACATGGAGTCAGAACCCTGAAAGCACGGAATGATGTGGATGTCCTCATTGTAGATATGGCTATGGAGTTGTCACATACCACCGCTGTTGCAGTTATTGGTGAGGATGTTGACCTAATAGTCCTGTTGATGGCCAAAGCACCTAGTGACCAGAACATAATTTCCGTGAAGCCTGGGCGTAGAAACATAAAACCTACATTGTTTTCTACCCAGGGGCTGCGAGACATACTATTTCTACATGCCTTCACTGGGTGCGATACCAACTCAGCAGCCTTCTGAAAGAGTAAGCTGGGATTTATCAAACTGTATTTGAAGTCTCCAGATATCCAGGGAACTGCTGCAGTTTTCTCAGACCCTTCCTCAACCAAGGATGATGTAGAGGAAGCTGGGGAAAAGTGTATTTTGAGGTGGTACGGGGCCCCACCTAAAGAGAAATCTCTAAACGCTTACCGTTACCAATCCTATGTAAAATCGGTAGCCAATATCAAACCGGACATCTCGTGCCTCCCACCAACTGAGGGGGCAGCGAAACAACATTCTGAGGACATATCACAAAGTCGAGATGCGATTGGGAAATTAGCTGCCTCCTCAGATGTATGGGTGGGAGTTAACCAACAAATTTCTAACCCCGGTACACAGTGAGCACCAGGCTGCACCGGATGAAATATTAATTTATTTTGTCGGTGCACAAAGGATTGTGCCACCACCAAATGCGGATGCAGAAAGGCATCTCTCAAGTGTTCCCCTGCGTGCCAAAACTGCCAGGGGAACTGTCTTAATGGGGGCCCCCTCTTGGTCAATGAGGATGAAGAACTCGACATCGATCCTCTGCCAGTTATCCTAGAAGATGTATCCCCTTTCTCAATGGATGAAGCAGAATTATACCCAGGACCAAGTTACCATGACGCGGAAGGACCCTCCGGCTCCAAGAGAGTCAGGAATTTATAATTATTATTGCTGTTTAATTGTACTAAAAGGTGTAAATATATTATTAAAGTAAATATAACACAGTTTCAAGAAACATTTACGAGTTAATGTGTTAATAAAAAAAGTTATGTACAAATTGTTGTTTACTCTGGAATCATCCTACCCCAATGCCTTTGCGGAGCGAATGTATAGTTAATATAGGCCTATATTTTATATTAACTGTAGATTATATATTATATATATTGAATAAAAGTATTATTGCCTATGTAGAGGGTTATTATGGCTCCTAAATAACAATAAAGATTCGTCAATCCTCGATAAATTGTCAATTTTGAGTACCAAAATTTTCCAATATATATTATAGTATTGTATTTCTCTGGGATAAATGATGGAGCTCTCAAAGTGGTTCCACTAGGTTCGGAGTTCGAAATTAGTAAACGACACCAAACAATATTACTTTTGAAGAACTCCATATATACTTGAAAATATATTATAAGTTAAATACATAGCCTATATATACACATAATTTCTTTATGTGCCATTTATATATATAATACATACTATTTATACATATAAATATATATAATACATATATATTGGATTTTATATAGAGTTTCAGCAGTGGAAGAACGGAAAATACGAAAGTTAAGTTTTTCTGCAAAATCCCGGAATTTACACATAAAGTTAAAACTGCTCTACCTTTTGAACGGTTGAAGATAAAAAGTAAACTAACATATATTCTTGAAGGAAATTTAATGCTCTAAGACTTCCTTCCTTATGATTTTTTTGTAGGACGAAGGGCCGAAGAATTAGCTAACGAAATAAGGCGAAAAACGCGAGGAAATTTTATTTTTTTCAAAATTAGCTAATTTTGAGCACGGATATCTCAGAAACTAGGTGAGATAGCGAAAAAATTAATTAAATCAATCTTGTGGAGCATTTTGTCAAATTTAATTTTGTATAGAAGGGTCTTATCGCTAGGACCCATAGTTTCTGAGATATATGCGAAAACCCGAAAAAAGGGACCTTCTAAAGGCCCCCCTGCCCCCCGCTCACCTCCTAGGAGTGGGGACTTTTAGTATGTTTACCTCCTTACTAGTCCAAACAAAGTCCCAAAGTAAAAAATTGTGTTCCTTCCATTTCCCTCTACAACTTTTCATTGACTGGACTAATAGAGATAAATGTAAGAACAAAGGAAGATTACGCCACATATCCCGGCTTAGTTATTCATACAACACATTCATGCGGATCTTGGTGTTCGGTGATTCCAAATGACGTAGAGGTGAACAGATTTTCCTCTCCATTAAACATTATGTAATCATGATTATTTTATCCTGAAGACCCAACATCGTCATATATTTCCATACAATATTCATCCTAAATGACACCAACATAGGCTACTAGTTTATATTTCTAGACTAGTAGCTTATGCTACTTATATATGTTGACTGTAATAAGATAAGTTATGTTTTTAAAATAGGTTAAATTTCCAATGTTTTAAATACTGAGCATAGGTAGTAATTGTAATTTAAAAGCACATTTCTGTAAGTTGTAATGTGCCTCACGCTGTCTTTCGCTACTAAATTCAATGTAAGTATCTTAAGTCTAGCCAATGAACACTGAAAAAGGACTTGTAGGCAGACTTTTTTATTCTAAAGATTTTATTTCTGGAATGTGTTTGGAGATGATTATACTAAATGTCTCCGACCCTAAGGTCAAGTACCGGTAATAGGCTAAATCAATTTTGAATGAAGTGTCTGATTCAATATTAAAGTGCAAGTGTATTAGAAGCAACACTTAAATTTCATCCGCATATAAATAACAGTACATGGTCGCTCTTCGGGAAGAACATAATCTGGGAGTGTTTAAAAATAGGGTGCTTAGGAAGATATTTAGGCCTAAGAGAGATGAAAATTGGGACTTGAGAAAAATGCTTAACGACGAGCTTCCTAACGTGTACTCGTCACGGGAAACAGTAAGGGTATTTAAATCACGGAGGATGAAATGGGCTGGATATGGAGGAGGAAAGAGATGTCTAAAAAATATTTTTAATTGAGACCTGAAGGGAAAAGACCACTTGGAAGACCTAGACGTAGGTGGGACGACAATAATAGAATAGATTTAAGATTTAAGGGAAGTAGCATTTGCGAGGGATGGTTGGATGGAGTTAACGCAGAATAGGGTTGAATGGCGGGCTCAGGTAAGCGCGGCAACGAACCTTCGGGCTCCATAGAATAGACAATATTCCTTTAACTTGCTTAGGAATTGTCTATTGCCATTGAGTAAGTAACTATAAATAACAGTTCAAAGACTCGGATTTGATATTATTGGGTAGGTCATAATTATATATATAATAAACAAGAGAGGACCCAATATGGACCCTTGAGGGACACCATATTTTAAGATAAGAAATCAGAAAAACAATCCTTGAAATAAACAGTTTGCGTTCTATTAAATACCGTACTTAAGATCTAATAATCTTAATGGCAGCTGATGAAAAACCAGTGGTTTGTAATTTGAGCAGCAGCGTATTGTGGCTTACGTGTCAAAAGCCTTGATAAATCAAATATTTTTACACCAACAGATAGTGTTTATTTTCTTTAGCTTCAAAACAACATTATATGAAGTTCATAACTGCGTTGTAACAGGTAGACATATTCCTTCTGAATCCAAACTGACTTTTACAAGGCAACTCAGTTGAATTAAGATATTTAATTATTAGAATGCTCATTAACTTCTCAGAAACATTAGAAAAGGCTGGAGCTGGAGAAACAGGCCTATAGTTGTTTGGTAAATTTTTGTCATTCTTTTTATGGAATGGTCCAACTTTAGATAAATTTTAAAAAATCAGGAAAGTAACCTTCATCAAAACAACTATTAATAATGTAAATATCCAATGAACTCCTATTACTAAAAACAACTTCATCAAAACAACTATTAATAATGTAAGTATCCAATAAATTCCTAATACAAATTTTCACTATGACCAACCGTTTATGAGATATAAGGGGGGAAAAAAGCATTACGGCCTACATGTTTTGCTATGGTATGGAATTAGCTATCTACTTCCCCTTAATCGCCGCCACTGGTCAGCGCTATCACTGGGTTTGAATTTCTTCACAATATTTAAAATCCTATCAGGAGTTACTTCTGTATGAGAAGCCCTAACAAAATAGTTTTTGTTCTGTAGGTTTGGTTAAACTGCTTGAATTTTCTGGACTTATTGGACAAAAAGTTGTTAAAATCATAAGGGGATATTTTTACAAATTCTTTTTTACCCATCACAGCCTTCTTTACATTTGTTTTTTGAGTTTTATATACTTCTCATGTTGTACTGTTTCTTTCAATATTTATAGCAATTATATATTTTTGAAGTGAAACTTCTTTAGGCGCGCTAGGAGTAAATCGAGAGCTAACCCAAAGTTGCGTTACGCTCTAGCGTTACGAACAAAACCGTCACGAAAGTAGAGGTGGTAAGTAGCAAGCATAGATTTGTTATCGAAAGAGTGGGGCCACGGGAGCGCGCGGGGGAAAGGTATCAGGCATTGAGTGGGGGGCTATTACTGCTTCGAGCTAGTGGTGTGGTGAGCCCTTCACCATTATAGATGACTCTACTCATTGCGTGAGCATCGTTTACACGTCACTAACGTTCTCGGAAACTTAACCAAAGCGTCCTTTTCATGTAAACAAACACAGTGGCTACGATCAGTGACAGTTTGGGCATTAGTTCATCACAACTATGTTATTGTTTTACACATATTCGATTTAAAATGCCGAAAAAGTGAAATTCTTATTTTATACAGATGATTTCCTTCTTCCGTTCGATATAATTATATGTGTTCCTCTATTTCACTCTCAACGTTGCCAAAGAAGTTTCACTTCTGTCGCGTGGCGTTCCACACACCCAATTTTTTTTTATGACTATGAGCATTCACATAATTTAACCTTGTTACATAACTTTTATACATTCTATAACGATCTAAATCAGTGGCGGCTCGTAGCTAAAATTAGTGAGGGTGCTGGTCAAAAAAATTTGTAGCCTTTGTTTTAAAATTGTGTAAAAGGAAACAAACATCTACAAAAATAAAATTTATTCAGAAACTTGATATAATTTTAAAAGAACAAAATCAAACATTTTGCAGTTACTTTAACCAAAATGTTACAGTCCAAGCATGACTATTCATTCAAAAATGAAATTCATTCTTTTTGTTTTAATTTGCGCCAAAAGATCAATAATTTTCTCCTTGATCTCTGGATGAAAACTGACGAAATTTTTCTCCATTGAAAGCACGGCAAGCACATTTAGTCTTTCAGAATTCATAGCGCTTCTTAGAAAAGTTTTTATTCTTTTCAATGTTGTTTAAGCAGCGTTATGCCTCTGACATAGTCATGGGAAACATCAAGAGGATTTTTATCAGTTTTGTAATTTCACTAAAAACACTGTGCGATAAATAAACAAAAAATGAATCAAATAGACTATCTGGAATCAGAATACCGTATTTTACGGACCATAAGACGCACTTTTTTACTTTGAAAACAGAGCCATGAAAGTTGGGTGCGTCTAATGGTCCGAAGAACACTAAAAAAATTACAATAATGCTAAATATTGCCAGAACACCATAATTTTAAGTAAAGTGGCACAGACTGTACATCATTGCACTTGTCACAATCGTAAAATGAGGGTAGCTGGAAGCCAGGTGTATAATGCGAAAAGAAAGTAATGTTGAGTTCTTTTATACGAAAGGAGTTGTCTCCGTAGGGTGGTTTAAATGAAGGCCATGACCTCAAAATAGCCTTGTCCCGTACACTAACTGTATGCTGAATTGACGGTTAGAGGGTATGAAGGTATTTTCAGTATTTCATGAGAAATCACCTGTACAGACGAGATGTTCGTACAACGCAGGTTTTAAGTTAGAAGTAATTTACACTGATTCCATTGTACAAGGTTATAATTTGTTTATGCAATAAAGTACATTATCTACTTAAAATTTTTCGCTAAGAATCAAATTAGATTTCTTTTCCTTTAAATTTCCATCCTAAAATCAGGTGCGTCTTATGGTCCGGAGCGTCTTATAGTCCGTAAAATACGGTAATAATCTAATTCCACACTTTATTACATTGAAGAATATGGTACAAGGTTTTAAAGCACAACACACGCGGAGGGGGGGAAAAAACTACCACCTTCCACCAACACACCAGGGTCAGCACTTACGGGAGTGACAGTGCTCTCTCTCTCTCTCTCTTGCAGCCTTACGTGAAACTTCCTATGTGGGCATGCGCACAACAGTCAAACACCATGCCGCTGGAACTGTGAAACGCCTTGTTCCATACAAAGATCTTCGTAATTTTTTAATAAACTGGGGGATGGCTACCGACATTAAGCTTAAGGATTATATATTGTACAAGTTAAAGAAAAAAGGACTTGTTATATTTAATATTGTTGCTAATATCAAGTGGAAACAGGGGGGCTGCAGTTCCACAGTGCCTACATGCAAACCGCCACTGATCTAAATATACCATTAGCAATACCCTCTTTTTCATACTGGTCAAATTTGGACCATACCGCTTATTTATTTAGCTTTTAATTCTTATTCAGAATTAACTTTACATTTTCTCTTTGAAAAATTCGTCTCAAAGATATTTACAATAATATGTAAAAATCTTTTGAAAGCAATGTCAGCAGAATGCTGGTAGATCTTATTATAAAAGTTTATCCAATAGGAATTTAATAAAGCTGATCTAGAGTTTTCTATTTTCTCCATGCTAATGGGGAAAATTAGGTCTGCTTGTACTTAAACAATAAGGAGGGCATGAAATTAGTAAATGCAAGAAAGCATGTAAAACTACAATGGTTGCAGAATCCGAATGAAACTACCGGTACCGTTGAAAATCTCAACAATGCTAAATGAGAAACCTCTAGAACCATTAGAACAAAGAAAAGGAACTATCTCAAAGACAAAGTAAATGAATTAGAGGGAAAAAAAGTAAAGACAAAAACGTTAGGGATCTCTATAAGGGAATAAATAAGCTCAAGAAGTGTTTTCAACCTAGCACAAACATAATTAAGAACATGATGGTACTATACTCGTGGCTCCGGATAATATTTTGAATAGATGGAAAAACTTCTTTAATGAATATTATTAAATGTAAATGGAGAAGTTAAAAGTGTAGAGAGAAAAATATTCACAGCAGAGCCATTGGTTGCCGAACCAAACTTGCCGGTAACAGAAGTAGAAACAGCTATAGGTAAACTAAAAAAACAAATCTCCAGGCATTGACCAAATCCCAGCAGAATT
The DNA here is from genome assembly GCA_964059195.1 of Ectobius pallidus. Taxonomy (NCBI): domain Eukaryota; kingdom Metazoa; phylum Arthropoda; class Insecta; order Blattodea; family Ectobiidae; genus Ectobius; species Ectobius pallidus. The sequence continues at coordinate 11,361,987 of CAXKWD010000008.1, read as the reverse complement.
AATTAAAACAGGTGGAGCTAGATTAAACTCTAGGATCCATAGACTCATTCGTATGATTTGGAGAAAGGAAGAATTGCCAAACGAATGGAAATAATCTATTATTACACTGATCTGTAAAAAGGGAGATAGGTCCGAATGTAATAACAAGGGCCCGGATTCTTAATTTTTAAACTATTTTGTTGCTTGCTACCTAAATGTGATATTTTAACATTATTATCCGTTTTATTCCCATGGCAGTTACATAGTCCAATCTTATAAAACCTAAAAATGGCTAAGCAGGACGTTAGAAACTAAAAATGGCTAAAACTGTGAAATACAATAAAATAATAATAATGATAATTAATCCAATTATTATTGTTCTACTAAAAATTACTTTTCAAATATCTGCCTACAATTTTCATCTTGGTCACTATTGCCAGTACATTATTTTGAAAGATAAAATATAGGATTGCATTTAGTAATTTTGTCACTTATTCTAAAAGTTGATCGATTGAATAAAATTTTTTCTTGTTGACTTTGTCGTGGAGTTGGAAATGACGGGGGTAGTTCTAAACTAAGCAAAAAAGTGTTCCTAAAGTTTTGAGGTTTGTGGAATTTTAAGTAGAAATAAAATTAATTAATATATTTTTCAATATATTTATTGTACTTATTAAAATGAAACTTTAAACAAAATTGTCTGAGAATGGTTAAAAATTAAAATAACCTATTTTAATATATTTAAAAAACTAAAACAGGTTTTATAAAAACCTAAAAATCCGCACTCTAGTAATAACAACTATTGAGGAATTTATCTTATCATCAACATCATACAAAATTTTGTCTAATATACTTCTATGAAGATTAACCCCATATGCGAACAAAATCATTGGAGATCACCAATGTGGATTTAGGAAAAATAGACCAAATGCTGATCAAATATTTTGTGTTTGCTAAATCTTGGAAAAAAGTGGGAATATAATAAGTCTGTTCACCAGCTATTCATAGATTTTAAAGAAGCATATGAATCAGTTAGGCAAGACCAAAGAAGTTAGTTAGGCTGATCAAAATGTGTTTGAATGAAACCTATAGCAGAGTCAGGGAGGGAAATCTTTATCAGATAGGTTTGTCTTTAAAAGCGGCTTGAAGGAAGAAGGTGCACTATTTCCTTTACTTTTTAATTTCTCTTTGGAATATGTCATTAGGAAAGTTCAGGAAAACAAGGTAGGCCTAGAATTAAACGGCAATCACACGATTTTAGCTTATGGAGATGATGTTTGTCTTTCAGGTGATGATATAAACACAATCGAGAGAAATGCAGAAAGTCTTTTCGATGCCTGCAGGAATGTTGGATTGGAAATTAATACAGAAAAAGCAAAGTACATGGCCATGAAACGTCAAAATAAGGCACTACAAAATATTAGAATAAATCTTTCAAACAAGTGGAGAAATTCAAATATCTGGGAGCAATGATTAAAACTTGTATCTTCTTGTCTTACGTACAGAAAACTAAAAATAAAATTTATAAAACAATTATTCTGTTGGTTGTATTATATGGATGTGAAACATGGTCACCTACTCTTCAGGAAGAACATAATCTGAGTGTGTTCGAAAAACAGGTTGTTAGGAAAATAATTGGGCCTAAGAGAGATGATAATGGGGACTGGAGTAAACTGCATAACAATGAACTTCATTACCTGTACTCTTCACCAAATATAGTGAATTAAATCACGGAGGATGAAATGGGCTGGACATGTTGGAGGAAAGAAATATCTGAAAAATATAGACTGCAAGACCCAAAGGATAGAGACCATTTGGAAGATACAGACGTAGGTGGGAGGACAATATTAGGATAGATTGCTTAGGAATTGTCTATTGCCAGTGAGTAACTAAGTAAGTAATCATAACCACTGTGAACAGAAAACATGGATTAATCTGCAAGGGACTGTTTGTGTGGTCTCTTGTTTAGCGTTGCTGGCTACAGATTTGCAGGCTCATATTCGATCACTGGTACCTCCTCAGATTATTCTGAGGTAGAGAGGTCTGTAATGGAGTGCATTCAGCCTTGTGATACAAACTGAGGAGCTATTTGATTGAGAAGTAGCGGCTCCGGTCATGGAAACCATCATTAACGGCTGTGGAAGTCGGCATGCTGACCACATGCCCCCCAATCCTGCCAACTGCCTATGGTAGATGACTCAGCGGTCGGAAGGTAGGCCTAGTCCCTCCAGGGATGTAGAGCCACACAGTTTAGTTTAATTTGCAAGTATCATATTAGAAATGAAAAGAAAAATTATACAGGGTGCGGCAACATAACTTCCTTTTTTCAAAACGCAATAAAACCCATTTTAGGAAACAGAATTTTTTATTTTATTTTCTTATAATGTAGGTACATATCTAAAGTTTTGTTTTACACAGTTTTGAAAATCATATCAGGTAGGTGACGCCCCCCATTGACCATACACTGAATAAGCCGATTTCTGGCGTTTGTCATGACCCTTGCCAGCATAGCAGCGGGTATGTTAGCAATTTCTGCCCGGATGTTGGCCTTCTGGTCTGCTACGGTCCTTGGACGGTTGACATAAACGTGGGAATTCAAATAACCCCACAAAAAAATTGCATGGGGCCAAATCTGGGGAGTGGGCAGTCCACTCCAATATTGAGATGAGGCGCTCCGGGAAGTGTTCCCTCAAAACTGCCATCGATGCCTTTGAAGTGTGAGACGATGCTATGTCCTGTTGGAACCAAATGTCCCCTAGGTCCAATTCATCAAGTTGTGGAAAAAACAATTCCTCCAACATGTTCACATATCTAACGCATGTTTGCACGCAGAACGAAGTGGGGATCGCAAGATTGAAGCTCTCACTGCCTCAAAGTTCTTAGGTGATCTGATGGGCAGAGGGACTCCAGTTCTTCGTCTAATCACACTCGCGGTTTGCCTAAACGTAGTGACCCATGTAACAATTGATTTCCGGTCCAGGACAGGTCCCAACGGGGCTACATTAAAGTGATTTCGGAAGGCGCGCTAGGTTGCGACCACAGAACATCCGTTTGAAAAGTAGGCCTCACTGTTCCAACGCATGATGCTGACTGACATGGAAGGGAACAAAACTTTAGAACCACGCCAGTCAACTGAGACCACTTCCGCCCTGCTACGACCTCTACAGCCTGAATGGTGTGCATTTCAAAAAAGGAAGTTATGTTGCCACACCTTGTATAACATATTTTACAGACTATAAGACGCTCCGGACCACAAGACGCACCTTGATTTTAGGATGAAAATTGAAAGGAAAAGAAATTTAATGTGATTCTAAACTAACATTTTTAAAGGGAGTAATATACTTCATTGCATAAATAAATTATAGCCTTGTACAATAGAATCTGTGTAAATTGCTTCTAACTTAAAACCTGCGATCTACGGAAATCTCTTCTGTACAGGTGACATCGGGTAATTTTTAACTGAACTGATTGCTCATGGAAGACTGAAAATACTTTACACCCTCTAATCCTCAATTCAGCATACAGTAAGTGTAACGGGACAAGGCTGTTTAGAGGTCATTGCCTTCATTTAAACCACTCAGCAGAGACAATTCTTTTTGTATAAAAGAACTCAACTTTCCTCTCTTTTCACATTATATATCTGGCTTCCAGCTATCCTCATTTTAAGATTATGATAAGTCCACTGATGTACAGTCTGAGACAAAATTTATATGCGGGTGAAATTTGTTTAAGTGTTTCTTCTAAAAACTTAATATTGAATCAGATACTTCATTCATAATTGATTTAGCCTACTACCGGTACTTGACTGTAGGGTCGGGGACTTTTGGTATAATCATCTCCCAACACATCCCAGAAACATAATCTTGTTCTTATCGTTTACAACGCCTTGTTTATGACTATGGTATTTCAGCAATATTTACCACAATTTTAATTTTTTTAGTGTACTTCAGACCATTAGACGCACCCAATTATCAAGGCTCTATTTTCAAGGTAAAAAAGTGCGTCTTATGGTCCGTAAAATACGGTATATACAAATTTTGAAACATGTAAAATAATCTTCTTTACAACCCTTAAAAATGATCTATGTCAAAAGTGAATGTGGTATTTAACTGAAAATTAATTATCTTTTCTAATGGAAGGTGTTTTTTAATTCAGGTGATCAGTATATGGAATGCTTCCACATCTTTACTATCATAGCATAACACAATCAAATAAAGATTTGAAAAAATGAATGCAGAATCAGTTCAATCCAATTCAACAAAGAGCTTGATGGAGTTAGGAAAACTCTCCAAGCAAGTGAGTACACTTCATTCATAAAAATTAAAGTGATAAAAGATAAAAATGAACAATATTATAGAATAGGTTTTTCATCTGATGATTGACAGTGGCTACATGGCACTAAGGAGACATCTCCTAAACTTTATTCAGTGTGAAGATCTTTTCGGTTCAAGTCACATAAGACATCACAAATTGTAGGCAATTCTACATTTGTAAATGATTGACATGCTAAAGAAAATCAGAAGCAACCATTACGAACACTTAACCATCCTGCCTTATGAAAGACAATATTTTCATTTTTATGCAAATGCAAACAATATACAGTAAAATACCAGTATAATGAACACCAGTATAACAAAATTTTCAGTAATTTTCCCTTTACACAAAAAAGAAAAATTATGGACTTTTGTGGAAAAAATTTTATTCATAAAATGCACCGATTTTATTAATAAAATTTTGGTGGATTTCACAATCCTAAACCTAATAATAATATTATTGTTTACATTACTAAACAAATCTTCATTTTTAATTAATTTTGAAAGATTAAGTGAAAATTTTCCATTCACAAAATTCTGGGGTTCCCAGTTATAACCCATTAACAAAATGCCTCCATTGACTTAAAAAACATTGCCTTCTGGGGCCCCTAGAGATAACCAAATAACAAATGTCTCCATTAACTTGGAAAACGATGCCTTCTGGGGTCCCTAGAGATAACCAATGAACAAAATGCTTCCACTGACTTAGAAAACAATGCCTTCTGGGGTCCCTAGAGATGACCAATTAACAAAATGCCTGCATTTACTTAGAAAACAATGCCTTCTGGGGTCCCTAGAGATAACCAATTAACAACATGCCTGCATTTACTTAGAAAACAATGCCTTCTGGGGTCCCTAGAGATAACCAATTAACAAAATGCCTGCATTTACTTAGAAAACAATGCCTTCTGGGGTCCCTAGAGATAAGCAATTAACAAAATGCCTCCACTCACTTAGAAAACAATGCCTTGTCTCGTTTCTTCAACTTGCTACTGTTCGCAGACTTTCATGTATATTTATTTAAATTACAGGATGTTAAAATACGATGGGTTGATGAAGAAGCTGAGATGGAATTTGAAGAAACAAGTATTAGTGAAGAGGAAGAGGCCTCTGGTTCTGACAGTGAACCAAGAATCAAAGCTCGATATGTACAAAACATATGGAGTAAAGACGAATTAGAGGAAGGACTAAAAGTTTTGCCTGGGAGTGATGACATTACAATGCTTCTCATGCTGGAAGATGAGGCGGCTGTAGTAAGCCACCCTCAGGGTCAGACAACAGGGATATTACTGTCTTCTTGGAGAGGCAATGCTCACATGCTTAACACTCTTCTGGAGTTTGGTGCATCACCGTGTGTGTCAGATTCAGAAGGGAGGTAGGTATGACTGATCAGATGAGAATGCTGCTTCAACGCCACTCCACAAGCTTATGTTGCGTATCTACAAACCACGCTTTTTTGTCTCACCTTCCCAGTTATAACAACTTTTTCACAATTTTATATGAATTTTATCATAGAAAGTGGTACTCTTTACTTTGCTGATAGCCTTAACATAATCTACGAGGGTTGGAAGTTTAATAGGGGAAACACATCTATAAAATCAAGGTGAATTACAGGAAATTCAGATTGCTTTTGTTGGATGTTGGTTGGATATCCAGCATGCTCCAGAGCAAATAGGAGCCTTCTATCACTATGAATGCCTTCATGAACAAAGTGCTCCACCCAGGGAAAAAAAGACCTGAGATTCAAGTTCCCTAGCCCAAAAACCCGCATAGTGAGTTTCGTCTAAATCATTCAATGTTTTCCCATTAAGACGTGCATTCATTCTCCCCTTCTGTCCAACTATGTTAAAAAAAATCAGATTTCTGCGAATCGTAAACAAATGAATCAAGATAGCAATGAACAAGGCCATCTTGAATTAATTTCACAATTGAATACTGTCTTGCTAATAAGAACGTTTTCCCCAACAATTGAGTTGCTCGTGTGTGTCTTATGGAAGGTATGGTATACAGAGATGTGGCGGACAATTGTAGAAATTTATATAGCCTAATTCTGAAAACATGCATCCATCTCCCATTTACACGGTCATTGAGAAATGCATCAAGTAAGAATAAATACATTTTGAAAGAGTACTAATAACTGAATAATCAAGGCCAAAGAGATTGAACTATACATCCAGTGAGTACCATTAATTTAAAGAAATATACGGAAAAAAAAAATTCATCAATAGTACCAAATGTACTCACCATGAACTGGCCAAGAGTAATGCAAAATATAGCTTGATGCTTCTATTCAGGCAAAGTTAATTTCCAAACATAAAATCACTGAAGCACTCGAACCGTAAGTGAAGTTCCACCAGCTTAGCAGTTTAAGCCACTCTGGGTTAGGAGGGAGAGAGAGGGGGAAAGCGCATTCAGCTAATCCAGCTTCTCTCTGTTTACAAATTGACTAAACTCTGTTAACAATTGATCACAGTGCCGTATTTAAGCATGGGCAGACTAGGCAGCTGCCTAGGGCGGCAGATTTGAAGGGGCGGCTTTTAAGCTGTTACTGCTTTTTTTAAATATATTAAACATTTTATTCATAACTCTTCAAAATAGTAAACTAATGTAACACACAATGAAACAGAAATGAATAACATTGACAACAATACACACCTGTTTATTTATTTACTTATTTATTTATTATTATATATTATTATTATTATTATTATTATTATTATTATTATTATTATTATTATTATTACTATTATTTTTAGCCTACTATTTCAGTTACAATAATGCTTATTGTAGGTTACTTTGTGGTACATTCATGTGGAAATAAGGGGGCAAAAATATTTTTCTCTGCCTAGGGGCGATTAAGTAGCTAAATACACCCATGATCGATCAGCCAGTTATGTCGCTGAACTGGAAAAATTTAGCATGCCAATGTAGGTCAGTGCTGGTTACAAGTTATGTAGGATCTGAGGTTTTCCTGGCGCAGAAGCTGAGTGAAGTTTTCTCGGGTAGTCAGCCAGGTGGTTGCGTCAATTAAACCCGACGTTTCGGAAGCCAACGCTGCCTCCATCTTCAAAGGCGTTGAAGTGCCGAGTGGTCGTTCCAATGGGAAGACGCAGAGCCGTGCTGACACCTGATTGGTCGGTATGGTCCAAGTAGCTTTAAATATATATACGACCCCAGGACGACCACTCGGCACTTCAACGCCTTTGAAGATGGAGGCAGCGTTGGCCTCCGAAACGTCGGGTTTAATTGACGCAACCACCTGGCTGACTGCCCGAGAAAACTTCACTCTGATTACAAGTTCTTGTATAATGGACCAGTACAATATAAAATGTTGTTTTCACAGACAAGAACACATACATATGGATATGTTTCTGAAATTTTTTGTAGTTTTGGATTTAGGGGAACTCAAGATGTGTATTAATCCTGAAAACTTGACATTGAATTCAGGGTCAAATAAAATACTTTCTCCACCTGTAGAGAAAATAACAAATTAAAAGTCATTGTACTTACTGACAGGAATCAGAAGCAAACAGCATGAGGAAACACCACTTACCTGAAAGAAAAACACAATATTATGATACTACTTTAAACCAATAATAATATATATTTACAGCCTCACTAATAAAAATTGCTTATATGGGCAATTTTTGGTTGTTTTGTTGAACATCGTGCAAGTTCAACACAAGCGTGTCCAAATTATTCACCCATTAACTTGGTGTAGCTGGTAAAAGTTACACTAGTTTTGCATGTGAAATGTCATGAAAATCTAACAGAAATTCATACATGGAAAGAAGTTTCTCACCCATGTCGTTAAAGGAAGACATGTGACTGCAGCCTGTTAGAGTCATTTATTGGAGCTACAAACAATCAGCATGAAAAAATCTAGTTCCAATACGGTATTTCATTAAACTGACTTCAGAGACATGAAAAATTAAGAATAACTACCTTAAAACAGATGCATGAATTCAATTCAATCACAAACAGCTGCCAAGCGATCGGTTGTTGTATTAAAGTTTAAACAAAGATATCAGGCTGTAGAAAGTGTATGCAAATTGCCCATTATTAAGTGCCAGTATGGTACTTTATGAGATTGTGTGGTGGACGAAAAAATGTCTGTCCATCTGTCTGTCTGTCCGTGTGTCTGTACGCACCATAACTTAAATACGCTTTTTCGGATTTTCATGAAACTTGGAAAACACATTTATAATGTCCATGGGGAGAACCCTATTGATATTGAACGAAATCGGTTCACCGGTACCGGAGTAATGCCCAATTTAGTGCCTATTTTAATAGGTTATATTAGAAAGGCGCCATAGCTCAATCGGATTTCCATGAAACTTGGTATACGCATTTATGACGCCTATGAAAAGTACCCTATTGAATTTGAACCTAATCTGTTGACCGGTACCGGAGTAAAACCCAATTTAGTGTATATTTTAAAGGCGCAATAACTCAAATACGCTTTATCGGATTTTTATGAAACTTCGTATACGCATTTATAATATCCATGGAAATACGTCTATTGATATTCGACAAAATCAGTTGGCCAGTACCGGAAAAATGCCCAATTTAGTGCCTTTTATGTTAATATATATGAAGTCGCGATAACTCAGATATGCTTTAATGGATTACCTTGAAACTTTGTATAATCATTTATAATGTACATGGAAAGACGTCTACTGATATTAAACCAAATCGGTAGACTGGTACCGGAGTAAAACCCAATTTAGTGTCTATTTTAAAGACGCGGTAACTCAAATACGCTTTACCGGATTTTTATGAAACTTGGTATACGCATTTATAATGCCCATGGGAAGACGTCTATTGATATTGGATAAAATCGGTTGACCTGTTTCGGAGTAATGCTCAATTTAGTGCCTTTTTTATGGTAATATACGTATTCGAAAGAATTTATGAAATGCACATCAGTTATCATGACAAAATAGTCTATTGTTTTACTGTGATCTTATAAGGCTTTGGCAATTAAAATACAGTTAGCTATGACAACACTATTGTTTTAAATGTGCTTATCCAACTAGACCGTTAAACTGACCCAAGTGGCTGAGATGGTAACGTCTTGGCCTGACATTCTGGAGTTCCATGGTTCAAATCCCGAAACCGGCCAATTTGACTTTTTTTGTTGTTGTATTCTGCATATCATAACTGCAATCATAACTGATTAAACAAAAACATACTGGCACTTTGTTACATCAGTTTACCTGATTTTATTCAGTTGTACTATGGCCCTCTTCAGTTATTTATGCAGGGATTATTAATATCTTTTTTCCCTCAGCTGTACATATTCATGGCAATAATAATAATTCCATACTGAAAAGGAGCAAGATTGATCAAAGCCCTTCACTTATTCTTCACTTCCTTCAGATGGAGGTTCAGTCATGTGTTACATGCAATCATTCATCATAATGAGTAAAAATTTTAACCAATCTTTTAACAGTTCATTATGTTATTGCATATTATTGTGGATCAAAAATAATTTTAAGGTAATGAATAATTTTTAATCATTGGCTTTCTGTCAGATCCAAAATTCATTTTAGACTGGTTGCTAGAGTCAGCTCAATTTTTTCTGGTTACTGTGGAGGCATTCTGAAGTATGCTGGATAACCAACCAACATCCAACAAAAGTGATTTGAACTTCCTGTAATTCACCTTGATTTTATAGATGTGTTGCCCCTATTAAACTTCCAACTCTCGTATATCCTTCCATAGTATAGCATATACCACAAGATAGTATTTATCAAATAACTATTCAACGAAGAAAATAGTTGTCAATTGAGATACCGTATGTAATCTTATAATTTCTATTCCTAATTCCTCAAATCTATCTAAAGCTTTTATTGTCAAGTATACACATATATAAAGTTCTGAAACCTCAATAAATCATAAGATATAAATGTGAGAATGTTTGTGCAACATGTTTAGAATCAAAGCTTATGTTATCTTAGGAAATTTGTATGATATGAGGACCACCTGTACCACAAAATAACACAATTATCCCGAAAGTTCAGTTGGTACAACGTTTACTGTGTTGATACAGATATATCACATATATTATGTCATGATCTTTGTAAAATTATCATGTATCATAGCAGTAGCGGCTCGTGGCTCAAAACGAAAGTGTGCTGCAAATACTATTTCATACAGCAACTTAAAATATTTTTAAAAATTATTAGTATGCCTATCTAAACTGCTCGTCTCTTAATCCATCTCTGGGAACTCTCACGCGATTTTCTCTGCCCTAATTATTTTTTTGCTAATTTCTCTCGTCTCGTCGAACGTTGTGTGAGTTGTGTGACGAGAGAAAATAGCAAAAATTAAAATAAAAAAAATAATAACATAATAATAATAATGATAATAATATAAATAAATAATAATAAAAATAATAATAATAATAATAATAATAATAATAATTAGGGTAGGGAAAATCGCGTGAGAGTTCCCCGAAATGGAATAAGAGACGAGAAAATAGTATTTTTAATGATTGAGGTAGAGGAAGTCGCTTAGTGTAGAATACTTAATCAGGGTTGTGGAATCCGGGTTTTTCTGAATTTAACACATTCGAATTTGGCGGTGAAGATGAAAAGCATTGCTTACTCGCTACATCACGGTCCCCTACCGTCAGATGGTGGAAGATCTTCTCACATAACTAACAGCTCGCCTGCCGGCGAGACGTGAACCTCCCTCAGAATCTCACTCGGCTGCCTGCTGCCGCAGCCCATTTTGCAGGTTAAACTCCCATATACGCAAAGCAGCCAAGGTCGAGCATGACGTCACACTCTAAGAACGCTGCGCTGTTCACAAACTGCATTCACGAATACGGGAAAGATAATATTCACATTACCGACTTCCATTCTCCAACGTCAGCTAAGGAATTCTCGCGTGGACGCGCCAAGTTCAAATTCTACGCAAAAGAAAATATAATATTGCGTTTGAAAATAACATTATACGACGAGCAGAAAACAAGCTGTGTGCTGCAGCACTGCAGCACATAGGAGAAACCGCCACTGTATCATAGTAATAATATTATAGGAGAAAAATTCCTCTGACACTGGGACTTGAACCCAGGAGCTTTGGCTATCTGTGCCAATGCTCTTACCAACTGAGCTACGCCAGAGTTCAATTCACAGCGCCAGCTAGAACCTCTCGGATTACTGGAGAGACGTTCTATCTGGCGCCATGAATTGAACTCAGGCATAGCTCAGTTGGTAAGAGCATGGGCACGGATAGCCAAAGGTCCTGGGTTTAAGTCCCAGTGTCAGAGGAATTTTTCTCCTATAATATTATCATGTAATGTCCAACAGAGACAATAATCTGTTGTACATCAATGCATATGCATATATCTATATATCATACTATTTTTCATCAATATACTAATTTAACCAATGTTAATAAATCATATCATTAATCATATTTTATGTTATCATTCATACATATTAACTATGTTCAACTATCACACTCAGTATCGTCATTCGTAAAATATATAGTAGGCCTATAGTAACTGCTAGCAGATAATGGTATAAATTTTTAAAAAGTAAATTAAAATTGTAAAATACACAGTACCAATAATTTTACAAAGATATATTATATGTAGTGATGACATAATATACGAGGTCTGTTAGAAAAGTATCCGACCTTATTTCTTTTTGCGAAAACCTGATGGATTTGAATCAAGCATGCTTGCATATGAGCCGACCTTGAACCTTTGTGCGCATGTGTGAATTTTTTCCCGCCTGTCGATAGCATCTGTTGCTGGCAAGCAGCATTTGAGTGAGGTAGTGTGTAGTGCTCTCGTCGGTTTTTTCAATGCAAGGAAAATGACGGAATGACTGGAGCAGCGCTATTGTCTGAAACTGGGCGACAGCCAGGTGGAAACAATTCAGACAGCTTTCGGTGAAGATGCTATGGGCATCACACAGATTAAGGAGTGGTACAACTGTTTTAAGACGACAGCACATCAGTGGAGAGCGAGCCACGCTCCGGTCGGCCATCAACATGCCGAAATGACCAGGTCATTGCCAAAGTGAATGCTGTGGTGATGCAGGACTGTCGTGTGAGTATCCGAGAAATTGCAGAAGAGGTGGGCATCATCACTTTTTCGGCACATTCAATTATGACTGAAGATTTGGCCATGAAGAGAGTGGCAGTGAAATTCCTGCCAAAGCTGCTGATGATGGACCAAAAGCAACTTCGTGTTGAAGTCTCACAGGACATGCTGGACTCCACAAACAGTGACCCCGACTTCATGAACACCTTAACGAGTGGAGAAGAGTTCTGGTGTAAGGGTATGACCCGGAAACCAATCCCAGTCATCACAATGAAAAACCGACGAGAGCACTACACACTACCTCATTCAAATGCTGCTTGCCAGCAACAGATGCTATCGACAGGTGGGAAAAAATTTACGCATGCGCACGAAGGTTCAAGGTCGGCTCATGCAAGCGCACTTGATTTAAATCCATCAGGTTTTCGCAAAAAAAAATGGTCGGATACTTTTCTAACAGACCTCGTATGTGATATATCTTGTAACAACATAGTAAAAGTTGTACCAACTGAACTTTCGGGATGATTGTGTTATTTTGTGGTATAGGCGGTCCTCATATCATACAAATTTCCTATATTAACCACAAACGGACAATGAAATTTATCAATTATGTTATCTTGTTACAGAACTGCACTGCATCTGGCAGCTTGTGCTGGAGCATCGGACTGTGTGCAAGTTCTTCTATCACATGAAGCTCAAGCACAGGTATGGGATTTTAACCATCGAGCTACTCCTCTGCACTGTGCTGCAAGTTCAGGCAATATATCTTGCCTGCGCCTTCTCTTAAAAGCCGGTGCTGACGTGAATGCTGGCTTATCAGGCAGAAGTGCACTGCATTACGCTGTACAAAGCAATGCAGTTGATTGTGTACGAGAGCTTCTCAAAGCCGGTGCTAATCCAAACACTCCTCAGGTCTACACCGAAACACCGCTTCATGTGGCTGCAGCTATGGGTTTAGCAACGTGTGTTCGTTTATTATTAGAATATGGGGCTAATGTGCGTGTGCAATTTGGTCACAGAAAGACGACGGCTTTGCATTTAGCTGCCGAAGATGGCAATGCCGAGTGTGCCAAATTGCTTATAGATGCAGGAGCAGAGGTAAATGCATATAATCATAGAAATCAAACACCTCTTCACATTGCAGCACTTGCCCAATCAGGAGAGACAATGGGGATGCTAGTTAAACATGGAGCCGATCCTAATGCAGAAGATACAGATGGTCGTACACCTCTGCACAGTGCTATTGTTAAGATCTGCAGATCGTGTGAATGCGTGAAGCTGTTACTCGAAGCAGGAGCTCGTGTGAATAAGGCTGATGCATATGGATACACTCCGTTACACATTGCAGCACTCAATGAAATCTCAAATTGTGTTTATCTTCTTTTAACTTATGGAGGTGATGTGACAGCAAGAACAAATGGAGGTGTTTCTGCCTTATCTTTCATAGTTCGTCGTACACCTGATATCCTTCCCAGAATATTATCTCAGTTAGATTCCTCTATAAAACTTCATGACCATGAAATAGGGGATGTGGACTGTGAACTTAAGCTAGATTTCCGAATTTTAGTGCCAAGTGTTGATCGTGGAGAAAGTGGACTGCTACTTACATTCATAGAGGTTGGACAAAGGCACATATTAAAACATCCCTTGTGCGAAACATTCCTCTTTCTTAAGTGGAAAAGAATTCGGAAATTTTTTCTCTTAAGTCTATTATTTCATACTGTGTTTGTACTACTTTACTCCGGTTATATGGTTGGTATTTATTTGAAGAATTGTCCAATGGCAGCATTTCAAGGAAATGACACCAATAGGGAACCTGAATCCACTGACAAGGAATCTTGTACCATTTCTATGATGGTAACTCTGACAGGTTACGCATTGCTGGCATTCAACATGCTACTGATAGCAAAAGAAGGATTTCAGATGGCCCACAGTTGGGTAGGTTATGTAAGCAATTGGGAGAATTGGTTACAGTGGCTTATTATTTTAAGCGTTTTTCCATGTGTGTTACATAATCGACATGGCAGCAATATCAAGAATGATATATTCACTTGGCAGCATCATGTTGCTGCAATAGGCATCTTCCTCACATGGCTTGAATTAATGATGCTTGTTGGACGATTTCCTATTTTTGGACTGTATGTTCAAATGTTTACAACAGTTGCCATGAATTTTGCCAAGTTTTTATTAGCTTACAGTTGCCTTTTTGTGGCTTTCAGTTTAAGTTTTGGAGTTCTCTTTCCAAACTACAAGTCATTTAAGTATGTAGCATGGGGTCTTATGAAAACTGTAGTCATGATGTCAGGAGAACTTGAATTTGAGGATATTTTCTATACAGTTGAAAGCCCTGTGTTATATCCAATAACAGCGCACTTAATATTCTTAGCATTTGTTCTTCTCATAACAGTTATATTGACAAATTTAATGGTAGGTTTAGCAGTTAATGACATCCAAGGCCTTCAGCAATCTGCAGGGCTAGACAGACTTGTGCGTCAAGCTGAATTGGTAGCACACCTTGAAAGTATGCTTTTTTCTAGGCTACTTCGCTGTCTGCCAAAAAAGTTATTAACTTTATGTCACCGAAGTGCTTTATTAACATTTTCACCTTACCACAGGTCTTATTACATACGACCCAATGATCCAAGAGACAGAAGAATTCCACGTGAACTTGTGAAAAATGCATATCATTTGGTTGCAACTCGGAAAGAAAAGTCAAAACGCAAATTGAGATATAGCTCTACCTCATCAGATATAGCTTTAGGGTGCATAAATAGTGATTATATAAAGGCGGGTTTCCCACATCATCACTATTCAGTGAGAAGCGAGACAGATACAATAAGGGAAAGCATTCACAGCGTAAGACCACCCTCTAAATATAAACAGGAACACAGAACAACAGATCAAATTTTAGCTCAAATGGTTTCTCTAACAAATGATTTAAGGCATCATGATACTACCATGAATGAACGGCTTCATATGATTTGTAATGAAATAAATTCATTAAGAAAAGAACTGAAGAAAAATAGTGATTATTAATTAACATAGATGCCTTACATATCTATAAATAAAAAGAAATTAAAAATAATGTTTGATGGCTACAACAAAGCTTGATATTTGAAACATATCCCTGTGGGAAAAAGAACTTATTTTTACAGCAATGAAAGTTATACTTTAAGAAAGCAAGAGAGAATATATTTACTTAGAACTAGTGCAACATGTAATTTCCTTTTAAATTACAATTACTACCTATGCTCAGTATTTGAAACATTAGAAATTTAAACAATTTTAAAAACATAACTTATCTTATTACAGTCAACATATATAAGTAGCATAAGCTACTAGTCTAGAAATATAAAAACTTATGATAAATACATTAAATTAGTTATAAGTATTACTAAAAATTGTTAAAACTGTTAAAAAATGTATCTGAAGTCCTTAAAATAGAAGTCTTATATTAAAATGCAGATACTGTCCTCTTCCTACTACGCGTTCGATGCTAATACGAGGGTTATCTGTAAAATAAGGTTCCCAAGGAGCTGCAGACGTGAGGAATGCAGTTACGTGGGATTGTAGCTTGGCTCCCTCTCTCCCAGTCCCTGCCCAGGCAAGTTGTCTACGATGCTCACTCTTGGCTTGGCAGCCGTCAGAGATGGAGCTCCCACTCGCTTCTCCTGTCAGGTGCAAATCACGCTCTGTGATTCATTTTTTGTGTGCTAAAAACACTGTGCCAGTGGACATTCATTCCCAACTGTGTGAAGTATACAAAGAAACGTGTATTAGCGTACAACACATGCGCAAATGGTGCAGAAAATTAAAAGATGGACGTACAGACGTCCATGATGAACAGCGTTCTGGACGGCCATCGGTTTTGGAAGAAACGATTGCAAAAATGGAAGAAGCAATGTTGAAAGATCGAAGAGTGATGATTCGGGAGCTCTGCGAGATGATCCCTGATGTCAGCAAGTCCTGCATTCACAAAATTTTGACAGACCATTTAGGATATGCTTAGGTTTGTTCAAGGTGGGTCCCAAGAATGCTTACGGAAGACCACAAACGGCGTGTTGAAGCGGCTCACGAATTTCTTCAGGCCTATGAAACCAATGGCGAGGAATTCATGGACTCTATTGTCACTGGGGATGAGACCTGGGTCCACTACACAACACAGGAAATGAAAGAACAATCCCCTCAGTGGAAACATCCAGAGTTGCTGAAGCCGCAAAAGTTCAAACAAACACTGTCTGCAGGCAAAGTGATGGCGAGCATCTTTCGGGACAGGAAGTGGTTATTGTTGTGCGAATTCATGCCTGCTGGTACAATAATCAATACAGACTGCTATGTGAGATGTTGAACTTTCACCACACAATTCAAAACAAGAGGACAGGCATGCTCACGAAGGGAGTGCGTCTCCATCAGGACAATGCTTGTCCGCACACCACCTGTGTAACAACTGAACTCATCAACAGATTTGGATGGGATACTGTCACACACCCGCCCTACAGCCCAGGTGACTACCATCTCTTCCCTGAATTGAAGAAACACCTGGGTGGGACGCATTTCAGAGAGGAGCCGAAAGAAGAGGTTTTAAGCTACCTTCGCAGGATGGTGGAAGATTCAGGCATAGAGAAATGGTACACCGCATGCAAAAATGCATTGATCTCAATGGCGATTATGTTGAAAAATAGGGGAAAGTCCAAGCTTTCCAAAAATGTATTATTCAATGCCAATAAACATGTTTTCATTGTTAAAAATCATTGGGAACCTTATTTTACAGACCCCCCTCGTACATCATCTTCAGGTCTATAATATTGTAATGCCTTGTACCTATGCATCTACTTATATTACTGACAGTTTCGCTGGGTCAAAATATGTCAGTACTGTGAACTCACAAATGTTGCATTTCAGATCACTTAAGGCCTGTGAGTGTGATGGTGTCCATTCAAAAACCCTATCCTCCTTCAGCAGTTCATGTAACGATACTGTTTTCTGCGACAAGTATGGTACGAATGATGAAAAGCAAGTAAAGAAACTCATTAGACGTTGTAGTTCTTTTTTGTCTTTAGGCTTCTGTAGGTTCTTTATGTGCACAACCTTATCTGGATCCGGATGGATTCCATGCTCATCATAACTGTTTCTAACTCAACTGTATTGTTTTGTATTGGAAGTAAGGGTACTGTTCCCAGCTCACAGGATAGGGTACAGGGGATGTTCAAGGGAGTGTTGTTCCCTAATTTTCTCTTTTAAGTAATAAAACATGATTCACCCCTCTACTTCACTGCTATTGAATGTCAAGCCATTTTTCTAGCAACCTCCATCAACTTAATAAAATTACTGTAATGTTCTTTTTTGTCTCATCCAAAAATTATAATATCATCGACACCAGAGCAAGGAAATTCAGATTCCTCCATCAATCCATCCGTGGCATGTTCTTCACGTTCACGTATGTCGATAACTCAATGATCATGGGTCCCATCGTCTGTTCTTTGAACTTGTACGAATATCTGTCCTTGTCCTTTTTGAAGGAAACAAGCGAAGAGGTTTCCGAAGTAGGTTGATTTATATTCCCTGTTGCATTTAACACTGCATTGACCGCATCGTCGAATCCGTGGAATTCCTTCAATGAGGATGCATTGGCATTGTTCCGGCATCATGTTTGTACAAGACAGACCAAGTGTTTCTGCATTCTTGCTGCCTCGTAATAAGGATTGTAAGAAGGTTTTGCTGTCTCTTTTACTTTTCTGGGTAAGATCAGCCATAACCTCATTATCCACTGTAATTCAAACCAAACAATGGAAACGAAAAAAGGGAAACAACTGTACCAACTGCTATGACTTTTGTCTGATTGCATTAACCGGGAGTAAACTTTAACTAGGTGATGATAAGAACCAAGAAGCGTTTACTGGAACTTTAATCCGATTGAAAAATAAACTGTCAGTTAACATTGTAAAGTTTATACACAAAAATAGGAATCTATTCATGAAGAATTCGCACATACATCAGTACCAGATAAGAACAACTAACAATACTTACTTAGACTGTCATAGAACTGCCAGGAGCTTGAACAGCATTTCTCATATAGGTTTTATTATGTATAATAAACTATCCAACAATCTTAAAGTTCCAAACACTCATCATTTTAAAAAGCAAGTAAAAACTCTACTTCTACAATATTTATTTTACGATGTACAAGAATTCTTTAACTCTGTGAAAATGTATTCAGAACCCTACATGACATTCTTATAACATATTGACTATGAACATATTAATACTTAATTATAAGAAATTTATAAATGTTTATTTTAATTATTCTGTTACTTTATGTATATTAATATTAAAAAATAAAATTAATTTACTATATGAGTTGACATAAACACACTTTTTGCTTCACTTACCATATTTTGGTATGATGCGTTTCAAGGAGCCTCCTCCCCATTTTCAAATACTCTGTCAGAGTTGACAGTAGTAAGTGAAGCAAAAAGTGTGTTTATGTCAACTCATATAGTAAATTAATTTTATTATAGTTGCTTCACTGTATAAAGTTCCACAAAGTCTTTATTACCAAAAATA
This sequence comes from Ectobius pallidus, assembly GCA_964059195.1. Taxonomy (NCBI): domain Eukaryota; kingdom Metazoa; phylum Arthropoda; class Insecta; order Blattodea; family Ectobiidae; genus Ectobius; species Ectobius pallidus. Next base: position 11,343,075 of record CAXKWD010000008.1, on the reverse strand, counting down.
TGCCTACAGAATTAAGAAGACTGATGAAGCTATGGACATTGTATCCTGACAGCTAATAAAGAATTATTTTATTATTATTATTATTATTATTATCATTATCATTATTATTACTACTACTACTAAATACTACTACTACTCCCACTTATCTGTATATTGTAAGAACGGGCCTTAGTCCATTAAAAGCTGTATTAATAATGAGCAAAGTGTTTGTATTTTTAAATATCTCATGTATGGAAATTTATCGTGGAAGGGTACATTGGACTGGGGAGCATAAACACATATGAACATGCTTATATAAGTAATATGCAGACCAAGTTCAGGTGAGTTTAAAAGTAAGGAAAAGGAGCATGGAAAAGTCTACAGTTATTTCCTTTATTAGTGCACTAGCATGTACAGTTCCCTGTCAGGCCTACCAGTTTCTCTGAGGTCTTGAAAAAGTCACTAGGTTATTTAAGGCTTGTGACTCAACACCCTGCCTTCTCGCCAAGCAGGTCAAATGATGTGACTAGTGCCGGAGTTACAAGCAGCAGCCAAATTCACCTAATTTTCGGGGATTTGGCTTATAGAGAGCAATCCTAATAATTATCAAGGCCTGGATTCTAATGACATGTCATCTTTTTATTGATGCTTCATAGACATTGTCAACTTCTAATCATGACCTCTAGATTACAGTAATGCATTTTTATATTTTTAGGGCATTTATTTCGATTTTACATAATTATTTTGTCATTTTCGTGTCATTTGCTTCTTTAATTAGTCATTTTCATGCATTTACATTGAGTATATTAACTTATATTTTTTTGTCGTCTAGCTAGCATCACCCCCGGCGGTGCTGTCTTTGAAGTGTTGTTTGTTTAATGCAAGAAGGACACACTCGGTGTTGAAGTATTGTCACGTCTCAGTCGGAAACGAGAATCAAAGAAACGCCAAAATGTTGTATTGTATTACTGTTGTTATTAGATTGACTTGGCACCAGAGTCTGCCACCTGCTTGGATTTGAGAGTACAAACTACTGTTTACCCTCAATAAACAATAATATAATCCGGCAGACCACAAAAGGATATGCTGAAGTTTGACTCGCCAATGCCTCAGTGCCAGCATAAATTTCCATGAGGAAAGAACATTCACAACAGTTCAGTTAGCAGAGTGATTTTATTTTTTACTTTTTATCATATTTCAAGTATGCACCCATTGTTTCGGTGGATGTGGAGAGGAGCTTCTCCATGTATAAATGCATCCATTCAGACAATCGGAGGTCATTTACCTTTGATAATCTCCGTATGCTGACAGTGATTTACTGCAATCCTGAATAAGGTAGGGTTTACAAGCTTTTTTTTTTCCATACGGGTAATATTTAAATAAATTACTAGGTTACTATAATGCAACATTTTTGTAGGATTTACGATGTATCGTAGTGATTGAGGTGCTGCGCTACAAACTGGAAGGTCGTGGGTTCGATCCCAATGAGGTCGGAGTTTTTCAATTGGCCTAATCCTTCTGGTGGCACTAGGGCCCTGGGGTCGACTCAGCCTCTAACATAAATGAGTACCAGGAGCAATCATGGGGGTAAAGGCGGCCGGTGCGTAAGGCTGACAACCTTACCACCTTCATGTCCCAAATGTCTAAAATCTGGGAGCCTCAACCTCCTAGAACCCTCTGGGCCTCCATGGTCTGTATAGGGAATACTTTACTCTTTACTTTAAAAAAAAATACAGTACTTACTTTTCTTCCCAAATGCTCCAATCAAGAACAAAGAAAGTTTTTAGACCTACAACATCCTTTCTGCATTTACAGTTTTTACAATTATGTACAAATTAGTACAATAATAATTTTTTATAAATAAAATATCAGTTTTTAGGTCATTCTTTATAATTATTAAGTCATTTTCGTTAAAATTTAGGGTCTTTTGTAGATAATTTTTCAAACAATTTTAGGTCATCAGAATGTAGGCCCTGCTAATTATCCTATCACCAAACACGTCTGCAATTGCACATAATGAACTGTGAGCTGATTGCAGAGTGAAACACATTATACATTTGAGGAGCATCGATTCATAACGCGTTTAGTCCACAAATAATGATTTTTCAGGAATGACAATAAACTGTTTGTGGCTAATCTATAAAACGAATTTGCAATACTTTTTTATGATCAGAATCAGTAATTAATATACCGTTAAATGTATTGGGTGTGTCAAATCATTCTTTTCATTTACATCATTTATTGATAGTTCAAGTTTTGAAAGTAGCGCGTTTTGACCAAACACTATAATAATAACCATTTAAAAAGACGAAAGTTGGTATTTTATTCAAGAATTACAATCACATCTGATCGCACTAATACAAAGTGAACTATTGCTGAAGTACCAAATTGTCAAAATTTTAACAATTTATGTTTTTTAAGCATGTTAAATCATGGAAAATCCATGCTCCTCTTCTTTTATTATTGACCAATAATGACATCTGTCTCAGCGTCTGGTGAATGCCGCTTTCATTAGAAGAACACCTGCAACAATAGACGTCGTAAAGTTCAACGCACCACCAGTTTTGCACATGATCGTGTCTAAAATGTGAACTCAACGTAATTTGCACCGAACCAAGTTCTGGACTGAACGTGTTTTGCATCGAACCCCATATTTCAGGCTCAATTTTAACGGGGAAAGGTTGCGGTTTGAAACAAAAATGTTATGTAGTATCATGCAGAACATCTCAGGGAATGCGAATCCACAAAAAACTACATTACGATCAGAGGTGGACTTAACGCATTTTGAACCGACACTCCTCATTTATTCTTCTTCTGTTAACTGTGATTCACAATTACGATTTGCTATTGGTTAGCATTGAGTATTCTGCATTGTTCAGCATTGAGTGTTTGATGAGAGAAAATTGGTAACCTCGTAAGCACAATACATTGCTGATTGTTTGTAGCATATAAAACATATGACAAACAAAATGTACACAAGGAAATCTCTAAGTAGAAAATTAATTCTCTTAGACTCACCAACAGGTTGCAACAGTAAGACGAACCATCTTCCATTTCAATTCTGACTTCATCTGTTGTTCCAGTATTTTTTGGGAGGTGATAGTCTTTTATTTTAGATTTGTAGATTACTTTGAGGTTTTTGGTCTCTTCTTCAATTTGTCTGCTAACAGCTGCTAGAAGAACGTCATTTTCAACCATGAATGCAACATCATCTTCCATATCATCGTAATTAAAAGTAATCATTGCATCAGAGCATGCCTCCCACACCTGAAAAGTAGTTGAAAACATTGAATATAATTTTTTGTGAACTTACAAAAAGGAATTTATAATCTTATTAATCTTATATCAATATGCTTTAGTCATGAGGGACAATGAAAAAATAATCCAATACTATTTTTCTTTTCCTATGGGACAACTTTAGTATTGGAGTTTTTATTTGGTCGGAAGGTATAGGGTACAATTCTGAACACAATAATGATCAGGGATCTGTTATGGGTATTTAGCGAAGGTTGTGTTAAGCTACGGAGGCCAGTAGGCATTGCCGATGTGTAAATATACATACATAGGACTGTCACATTTACATACACATGAATGCCATCAACCTGAATCAGGATTAAACTAAAAAAGCTGGGAACAGGCGGGGCCCAAGCAACTGTTCTACCCAGGCCAACAAGTTCAATCTAACCAACATTATTGCTATAAAATGACAGAATGAGGTCTACAGCAGGATTGCAACAAGACTGAAATGAAAACCATTCAGAAGATCTAGAAGGCCTTTGGCAGTTTTGCCATGGGTGCATCACAAATAAAATAATGGTATAACGCTTCAAAAATAGTAGATGCATGTCAATGAAGGGCAGGCAATTTGAATTAGCAATATTTAAATCAGCAGTAGTTAAATACTTGGTAGAGCACCAATTCTACACAATAGACGAATATATGAGTAATTTTTCAGGCTAATCCTTTATATGATATATATGCATTTTGTACTTTTGTTGTATTATGTATTTTTTGTAGTATTATGTAAGTTTGTTTCTGTATTAGGCCTATGTATTTTTGTCGGTAATATGTACTTTTGTTCTAGTTGTATTTTTGTTCTAGTCTTTTTAAGTTTAGTTTTAAGAAACCATGACGATACACCAGTTTACGAGCATTGCTCAAAATGTAAACGTATGTGTTAATAAAGTTTGATTTGATTGATTTGATTTGAAAGTCAAAATATTGACTGACCAAGTGTGGAGCTTGACTATGGAGGATTGTTGCGTCTATGGAGAATCTTCTACAGGAACTCCGAACGAAGAGGTTACAAGTATGGAGCGACTTCTATACAACAGAGGCCATGCTGTCAGATGAATGGAACGGTCCGTGCTATGAACTCAGACACACCATCACGTGCTTTGCAGTGCAAGGTTTCCATTTCAAGATCTGAAAAACGAAAGGCTACCACGAACCCAGTGTAGAGTGCGTATGCAAATTGTGCGAAGGTGCCTGTGAAAGATACCACGCCATCTCATGCAGCCGAAGAGTGGAGTCACTAACTAGTTTCTGCAGTGAATAAACACCCATGGAATAAACACATCAAATAATGCATATTTTGCGCTTTTCTAACTATTATTTTTGTTGTGTCACCATTTGAGAACTTGCACTGATTCATTACAATCCATGCAGAAAGTGACATAACATATGCATTCCTTGTTAGTAGAAAGATTCTTCATGTTTTATACTGTAACTTAAAGGAAGCATTTTTTCCCCTTTATTAATGGTTGATCCTGAAAACATGTTATATTCTTTTAACTGATGTAAAATTAATATTTATACAACATAAAACATTTACCCAGTTACGGAGAGGATAGAAATAACTGCATCTTCATCACAATAAAACACAGCATTATTACTCATATTATTATGAAATTTCAATGATCAGTTTACTGTGGTAAAATAAGTATCATAGTATGGGTAGGTTTACCAGGATGTGGTTTTGGCTAGTATGATACTGTTTTTAAGTAGACATAAGTAAAATACAACAAAAGGTACCGACTAAAACTGGTCCCTACTACGGTAAATTTTATGAAACAGGCTACAGGGCCATTAAGGGAGAGAGCCTTGTTACTATAGAGTGCAATAATAATTAATTAAATACCTGCATCTTCTTCACACATTTATATCTTGCACTCTGAATGTGTTTCCATGCTCCAATATCCATGAGAAGTGACTTAGTGCCAGAGTTAAGGGAAGACACACGATTGCTATATTGTGGCTTTAATTCCCAATTCTGCTTTGGACTTCCTTCTAAGAGAAGAATCCTTTTCTGTGATAGTTTTGGAGCTTTGGCTGAAATATGAACAATATAATTCACACATTACAACAATATTTCCTATTGAATTTGTTGTTCTTTTCATTTTATATATAACTTACAAACTACAAAACTGGTATTTGATAAAACAATGTTAGTCATGAAAACTAAACTTTTAGATAACTAAAAAACTGTTTAAAATTCAAACTGACATAACCCTGTTCTTAGATTTATAGCAAGCACAATGTTCAGAATGTTCATGCCAGTAAGACAATACTGATAAATTTCTTATTTTGTTCTTTTCTAACTTTTAATTCTTTTGACCAACAAAATTTTAACACATAGTTCGAAAATTATCTTTCACCTATGTGGTTGTTTTGAATGGTTCTATTTTAAAAACAGAATGGAAATTTATAATTTGTTTACAAAATCTGGGGCATTTATACTTAAATATGTGGTTTATAAGACTATTGTAATTTGTAATTTATTCTTGTATCATACAATGTTACACCATTGGTATTCCAAAGGTTTTTTGACCATAGGGTGTTTCTCCTACCATTACAAACTAATATTAACATAAAGGCCTTGAAATCTTGGGATTATAACTATCATATTATGGCACCATTGTCATAAACAACATTGTGCTTATTATATGCTCTTCGCTACACAGACCAGTTACACTATACTACTGAAATAAATTCCATGAACTCCAATTTCTTTCATATATAATTCCCCGACCATATACGTGACAAACACGGTAAGGTGGTACATTTTCGATAACTTAACATAAATTTTTATTTTTTGAACACAATAAACATAAGACAAATTCAATTGTAGTGTAATCACAAAGTTGGCAACGTAGTTGACCGTTCACAAAAATATTAAAGTCAAAAAGCTGTCAAATTGGCCATGAGAATGAATCTTTCCTTTCCAGAATATCGTTCAAAAATGTACCACAGTAGGCCTAGGTACAATTCTAAACACCAGCAGGTACTATTTCCATCTGTGGCATTTTCAACGAGTGAATGGCTTGCTTCCAAATATTATTTTATTTATAATTATTTACCAATAATATGAGCGTAATAATGATGTGTCACATTTTGAACAGGCAGATGGAAGGATTGGGGCATGTGGTCAGCATGCCAACTCCCACAGAAGTTATTATTGGCATAATGAACTGGAGCTGCTACTTCTTTTTGAATTAGCTCCTCGATTGGTGTCACAAGGCTGAGTGTACCCCGTTTCAGATCTCCCTACCTCAGAAAAATGCGAGAAGGTACCAGGGATCGAACCCAGACTTGCAGGTCCGTAGTCAGCAACTGCTAGACCATGCAGGTTGTCTATCATAACAACAGCAATAATAAAAATACTGACAAGCTCGAGAAAGATTGCTGCATGCTGTTCTGAATTGCATAAATTGCTGAAATGTAATAACAATACAGGGGATGTGTAGTGCATAACTCTTCATTGAAATAATACCACTGCTGAAAGACGTATGAATGCCATCCTTTTACATTTGACTACCAAAGATAATCATAATAAACATGCAGAATGCTGTGACGACAAAACAACTTTTCCATGCAAGACTTAAGTGAGCGGTCGCGGGTTAAACTACTGTTCAAAATTGTACCTAAAATGTGTTCATATTTGTACCGTGCGCTAGTTTTTGTAAATTACTACATAGCTGCAAATTTCGCTCACAAATGACCATTGTTGTGCCAATGACTTACGTATTAAAGACTTGTTGGTATGAGTTAAAAAATTGGTCCTCAGCAATATTTTCCAGTAACACAATGTGGAATTATAAGCAATTTTATAACGGGCAAATTTTCAACCATGGAGTTTTTCCCTACGATTGGAAAATAATAATTTATGGGCGAATGAGAGAGCTTAAAACATAATTCTCGCGGACACAGGTTAACAAAACAATCAGTATCGACGCTATATAATTAAAAACAGGTTGGCCAATATTTTCAACCCAAAAGTGGATAAAAATCTTAGTTCGTTCAGAACTGTACCATGTTCCAAAATGTACCATCTTACCGTACATATAATTCGCACTTCTAAAATATTATGTTTCGAAACTATGAGGGCCATCCACAAAGTAAGTTCCCCTACGGATGTTTACACAAACAAAACAAAATTTCATGGAAATATTTATTGCAACAGATATAGCAAGAGTTCAGCTTTTTTCAACATATTCGCCACAGGAATTGAGACATTTGTCTTACCATGGGACCAACTTTTGAACACTTGTGTCACGGAAGTCTGCCGCCTGAAATTTGAACTACTGTGTGACAACCATCTCTGCTTCTCTGTCACTCTCTGTCATTTATTGAGGTGTAGGAAAAGACGGAAATCACTGGGAGCGAGGTCCGGGCTGTAGGGTGAATGTGGAAACAACTCCTAGCCGATATTTTGCAGGAGACTTGCAGGGGGGTGCTGAAGTCTCCACTCTACAGCTCCACCCAGAGATTTTCATCTTTTCCTACCTCTCAAGAAATGACAGTGAAGAAAGAATATAATAATAATTATCGCTGCCCTGTCTGAGGTTACCAGAAGATACAGCCTAGCTAGATCAGACTGTTAAAGACAATTTTATGAATAATTATTATCTAAGAGTTTTAAAGCAACAAAAATTTCATATATATATATAACAATTGAGATGGCAGAGAAAAATCACATCAATTGAAAATTAGAATGATAATCATTAATAGACCTCTTGGACAGAGACAGCCATAACCATTATTAAAAAGTTTATTGAAATTATATTATTGAGTACAGATGGTTGTGGACTATCGTTAAAGAATCACGCAAGATTTGTAGAGAAATGTCCACTAGAATATCTGTGTGGAACTTACAGCGCCTGAAGATACCCACTGAAAATTGCGTAGCAATACCTCGAGCACCAAACAGTAGGCCAATGACTTCCCAATGACACAGAATGGTAGGGATTGACAGAGAAACGGAGAAGATTATCACATAATGGTTCAAATCTCAGGCGGCAGACTCAATCCAGGGAAAAAAAATAGTTTTAGGTTGCGCATTAGCTCCCTAATAGGACCTGTCAGGGAAGGAGGGATTTAGGGTGTGGTATAAACAGTGACACATCTAGCAGCCACTATTTGAACTACTAGCAATGCCATCTAGTAGTTAAAAGGGGGGAAAATGTAATAATTTATTTCTCCTTTCTTATCTTTTTGCCTTCCTTTTTCTCCTCTTTCCTCCCTATCTCCCACTTCCTCTTCACCCGAACTACCTATTTGGGATCTATTCCTAACTATAAATTTTTGCATCGAGCGGTATTCAAACCCGGGACGCTGGCTTTGTAACCAGTAGTCTTAACCACTATGCCACAAGTGATTGCTGAGAAGTAAAGTGAAAATTCATGTATTTAAAGGCCCTGATTAGGCCTTGATTAGTAAAATACAGCAGTGAAAACCCCATGTTTCTAAGAAGCTCTGTTCTTGTGAATTCAAAGAATAACTGTTGACGCAACTTCCAATGCAAGTTGCCTGCTGTTCACTGCAATAATCAAATTTTGTATGGCCAAGCAACATGTGTGTCTCATTATTGTATGCATGAGTTTGCATGCCAATCTGTCGGAAATGCCTAGATGTTGTGTTTTTGGGTGCAAAATGTAGATTTAGGAATAAGTGTTCAATATTTGATTAAATTAATCGGGAAACATTATGTGAAGAGTCAACATTAACTTAATACACTTTAAAACATTTAACTTCACACATTAATGTAAGTAAATACTCACTAAATCAGGACGCACGTTTCGATGGCCTTTCAGGTATTTATGAAATTTACTGTAATACTTGTGAGAAAGTACATACAGGCAAAACAAAGATAAATGTAAATCTAAGGTACAAGGAACACATGAGAAATATTAAATAACAACAGATAGAAAAATCCGCTTGGCTCATCATTTCTGGTCAACAGGTCATGATTTCAATATTGGGGCAAAATTACTAAAATGTGTTTAGAAACCACTTGACTTAGCTGTTTGGGAAAAATTACACATCCAGAAAAACAAACAAAGGCTTCTAAATTTTGACATCCCTAAGGACAATTACCTCATATCCAAATTCATAAAACCTGGAGGACATTTAGTGGACATCATTGGAACTAACTCCAAATTCATATAACATGGAAGACACCTGGTGGTCATTAGTGGAACTAGCTGAGGATGATGGCAAGGGCATCAAAATGCACGTCCTGATTTAGTGAGTATTTACTTACGTTAATAATAAAATAAAGTTTAAAAACACTTATGCACCACTTATGTCACAGATAAAATCAGGACATGTTTTGGGAGTGTCCTCCCATCCTCAGCTGTGGGCCTACTGGCGTGTCGGGTTCTCGGCTGGTGGTATTATGTTCTGTTCTCTGCTTCCCCCTCTCTTCCGACCGGTGAGCCTGATGATGTCGCTCACAGGAGGGATATCGAAGTTCATCAAGTTGTCACCATATTTGGTAATGAAGATCTTTTCCCACGTATTTAGATCTGAAGGTTTGCTGACATGTTTCAATAATGAAATGTCTTTCTTTATGTGATGATTTTCTGTCCAAAAGTGATTGGCTACCGCTGATTTGTCAATTTGCATCAGTTTTACATTTCTGAGATGTTCTTTTCATCTGGTTTTTAAGTTCCTTCTCGTTTGGCCAATATATGCCATTGGGCACCCCTCACACTCTATCTGGTAAATACCTGATAATTATATTTTTTCTTCAGTGGCATTGTTGAGCGGATGGTTCAGCAAATTTCTAAGTGTGTATTTGTTCTGAGGTGCTAGTTTGATATTATAATTTTTGAAAATTTTCTCAAATTTATGAAACATCTTCGGATGATAGGTGAACTTCCTGTATGTTCAAAAGTTGGAATAGATATGTCGACGATGTGTTTGCTATATAGTCCCAGAGAGGTAAAACTGATGAACTTACAGGACGAGGCTATTAAATTTACTATGGAAATTGAACAGAATGGGTGGTTACCGTTCCTCAATCTGAAAATCATCAGAGGCCAGAATAATTTAGAATTTGGCATTTATAGAAAACCAACACAAGTCGACAACTACATCAAATTCAACAAGTATAACCCGAAATCACACCAATTTGCCATTTTCCATAGTTTAATACATAGATTAATACACATCCCTCTAACCAAAAATTGAATATGACAAAGAATTTCAACATATAAAAGACGTGGCCACCATCAATGGATTCAAAACCAACTTTATACACAAGATGCTGGAAAAACATAAAAAGAAACAGAAGTTGAAAGAAGTCAGCACCCTAGTTAATACAGAAGTAGCCCAAGTCAAATACAGGAAGTTCACCTATCATCCGAAGTTGTATTTTCGTTTATAGTAGGAAATATTCATTTCAAATGTTTTCGTAAGTTCATGGTGAATGTTCGTAATTGGGTTTTTGTTACACCACTTTTCAAATGGGAAGCGTTTTGTTCTTTTCCTTGCTTAGATACGCGGTCCAATCAGGGACGGCGAGACGGAAGGAAGACCCTTCCTGATAGCGGTACTTCTTTAGCTCATACACGTGATTGGCAGTGAAGGAAAACGCTTCCCATTTGAAAATTACTGTAGTCAGCCTGCTCATGGCACTAACTCATCAACTCCTACTAGTACATAAAAGCTTTGTACTTATGGACTGAAGATGAAGCGTCATACTTCGAAATGCATTTCCAAATACTGAAATTTGAATAGACTACGCTGACAAGGAATCAAAATTGAATTAACGTCACATCTTATATTCGTTACAAATCTTTTCTTATGTCTAATAACTGCAGTGAAAAGAAAATCTAGACAACTATAAGAAGATTCTAACCTGACACTGATATCTACGTATTACATGTTATGCAGCTCTATTATAGAAGATTAATCTACAGTTTGTTTTTTATGTTATTGACGTATCTTCTATATCCTCATAATTCTCTTAGATTTAGATTAGATTAGATTAGATAGCGGGGGGCTTGAAGAGAGTTTAGAGACCTCCCGCACGTCAGCCTAAAAGGCTTATTGTGCTGCCCCTTTTGGTAGAGAAGCTCTTGTTGGCTTCCTTTCCCAAAGTCTTCCCTGGATATTTGCCAGGGTAGTGCAGTCAAGCAGGGTATTGGATAACTCCTTCCTCCTGCTTGCTTATGCTTTGCGCCTCGTCCCATTGGGCGAGAAGATCTCATTGTTTCCCAAAATCTGTTCCTTGAACAAGGTGTAGTATTTTGGTTCCAATGTCCTTTTCATTCCCTAGGTCTTCCCTGAATATAGAGAGATCTCTTAGATTTAATTAGCTGCAAATACATATGAACATACTTTTATCAGTTTTTAGCAAGTAATATAGGAAACTTCTATTGATATAATCCACAAGGACATTTTTATTCTCTCAAATATTGTAGTTGTTACAACACATTTGTAATTATAATTTTAATATTGTACATGATTTATCTGTTAATTATTAGTATTGACTAAGGGGAACACTTATACAAATCAATACTGTACCTAGCCTAAAACTGTTTAATTCTTTCATAATTTTATACTCTGCTCTTTTAGAATTATACTAAAAATTATACAATTAATTTTCTAGAGCATTTTTGATTCCTTATCAACCTTTTTCTATTCTTTTCATCTCATACTAGTGCTTAGGTGGAAATATAACCTGATATAAATAGAAAGAGTATTTACCAACAACATTTATAACTGTGAAATATTATGTTGACTTTGAAAAGAGGTTTTGGTGCAAGAGTCATTTTCGCTATATAAATTAAGTCATCTTATGGGTGGCATACTATTCAAATCTAAAATTCGTTGCTGGAAAATATCATAATACACTAAAGTGGCTCTGAAGATTGTATTTTTTATATGGTACAAGGGTAATTTTTGTATCGTATTGTATTGTAATAATCAGCACATATGGTTAAGGGTACAACAGTGAGCTGGATTGCCGGCAGTAAGCAGCTTCATAGCTAGGGCAAAGGCGCAAGGCTAAGAGGCTAGGGGAAGTGGTGCTACTATTCCAAACTATCTTTCGCCCAATCCAGAACAGACTTTTATAGGAATATTTGCAAAATTTATACCATGCAGTCATAAAGTCACAAAGCAATTTAATTAATAGTTTGGCAAGTTAGTACTTTGCGACTCACCCTGCTCCCCTTTCCACTCATCACTCACCTGGCTGCTTGCCGCGTGCTGCCTGCCCCGCAGCCCATGCCGCCATGCCTGTAGCCGCTGCTCAACGCCAATAATGCATGATTGCAATTGACATGTCACCTAATATTTCGCAATAAAAAAATACCCTTGCACCTCCACATAATATTTCATAATTATAAAAATGACCCTTGCAACAAAATAGGCTATTTCACAATACTAAAATACGCTTGTACCACACATAACATTTCACAATTATAGAAACCGCCATATTATAACATTAAATATGGCTTAACTGATGCAGGAAAATTCCCTTGTACCAACACTACTCTTTTCATAACTAACAAAATATCTCAAAATTACAAAAACCAATTCTTGCGTTAAAACTCACGAAATCCACCTATCATAACTCTAATATACGAAAGCTTCCTTCAGTGCTCAACATTCACTCGTAGCATAGATGTAGATGTAGATGTAGATATCTCATCCTGTAGATCCTGTGTTGAGCGGGGCTCAAGGATATAGAACACGTCAGATCAAAAAATACATGCATGTTATAACAATAATATAGGTCTACAGAAACTGCAAGCTGCCAAATTTATTCAAGCTGGAAATATTCCTCCAAATTGTAGAAGGTGTGAGTTATTAAAAATTCCTTGACAGCTGTTTTGAAATGTTTGCTCTTTCTTTGAATACATAATAATTTAGGTCTAATGTTGTTTGGAAGCTTGTTATATATCTGTACTGCAGAATAATACGCACCCTTCTGAAAGAGTTTTAACGCGCTATTTGATCTGTGTAGATCATTCATGTTTCTGGTAGTACGTCCATGTACACTAAAATTAGTTTGAAATTTATCAATATTATTCACTACATAACACATAACAGAGTATATATATTCCCCTGTAAGAGTGAGGACTTTTAATTTTTCAAATAGCGGTTTACAAGATTCCCTTTTTTTGTTTCCACATATTATTCTTATTGCCCGCTTTTGTAATCTAAATATTTTCTCCCTATGGGAAGAGTTGCCCCAGAATATGATCCCGTACCTCATTACCGAGTGAAAATATGCAAAATATACCATAAGTAATGCATCCTGTTTTAATATATTATTCAAAATTCTTAAAGCAAAGCACGCTGAACTCAGTTTTGGACTTATCATTTCTATGTGTGTCTTCCAGTCAAGATTTTGGTCACAGTGGTCAAGACTCCTAGCTATAATGCTAGGGGTCCCGAGTTCAAATCCCGGTCGATCCAAGATTTACTATTAGGAATTGGTTTCAAATAGGTAGGTAGGGTGAAGAGGAGTTGAAAGGAAGGAGACGGGAAAGGAAGAGAAGAACAGAATAAAGAAGAAACAAATTATTTTTTCTGTTTCATCAGTTCATTAAGAGATGGTGCTACCGTCGCTGCTAGTAGTTCAAATGCCGCCGCTAGGGGAGGGAAGATAGATATATGATGCGCCCCGGCGAAGCTCCGCCCGCTCATTTCCCCTGCTGACCATCGCTTCCAAGCCAATGCGCATGCTACTGCTTGCTTCCCCTACATCTCCTATCATGGCTATGTACTTGCTCAGTTACGAAAATTACAAATGTACCGTAGTAAAATTACTTTATTAATTTAGTAGGGCATTCTGAATTCTCCCAAAATTCTAGTTCAGTGGCAGTTAGGTTATAAACAGTGATATTAATTTAGGAGGGCATTCTGAATTTGGTATTCGACTTGAATAGCCCGCCAGTTCCTTCCCCTCGCTTCCGAGCCTGTGTACCATGGATTCCTTGCTAGTCACAACGCTGTTTTATGAAAGGTGTGGAAGGTTAAAAAGCTTCCATTTAGTTAAATAATGATAGGTAAATTCTAGGTCAGTGACATGTTTTGTTAGGTTAGCAACGTTATGTTAGTTTAGGAGCAATATACTGAATAGCGTGAGGTTTATTATGCCTCACAATGAATGTCTTCTGCAATGAAACCCTAAACCCCCCCTTCCGAGGCGGGTCGCGTTAGACAGTTCGTGGGAGGAGCCTAGAGCGCAGCATAAAACTATTTTTTCCCGAGGGATTGAGAGTAGGAGTGGAGGACTCGGGTGAGTCGCAATATACCATTTTCCCAATAGTTTTAGTTGTTAACTTTCATTCGTATTTATTGTAATTGAGTGTGTGTTATTTAATTGATTTGTTTGTCTTTCTGAGTCTACTGTGTAATTTCTTAGTTTAGTAGACTTAAAATAAAATAATTAATAAATCATTTCATTTCTAACCTAAAGTGCACGCAAGTGTAGTGCCAACCATTCCACCACCAGCGATAATAATATCGTAATAAGACTCATTATGCTGTATCTTCTGAGTGCTAATACTTCGTAAAAGAACTGAATATACACCAGGTACTGGTTTTGTGATTAACTGCAATATATTTGTCTTTTTTCCTAACGTAAGCAACTTTAACACACGACACATGGCCACCATACTTTCACAGCTGATCAGTCATCTGTTGACTGTCGAAAAGAGGGCATTTCTACCAATGGAATAATTAATTTTTTATCTTGAATTTCCCAAGTATAGGTAGTATTAATGAATATTTATTTTGAAATAAGAAAGGATATTTTGCGTGTAAACTTATTTACATTCTAAACATACATAGATAAATTACATTTGCATAGAAAATCAACTATTTGTGGAGTACCTGCGTTGGCAGCAATAGTTTGGTCGCCATTGGTTACGGTTGCCATAGTTACAAACATATAAACAATCTTGAAGATGTATGTTCACAATGACAGGTAAATATACGGGAGCAGCTTTTAATCATTTCTGTTTGAAAGTCCCCGTGAATCCATCAAATAAGCAACCATTAACATCATTCGAAAGAAAACATACCGGTAACACATTTGATACTAATAAAAAGTGTTTACGGAAAGGGAAAGCTGGAAAACAGTATGGGTTTACTCCTTCACTTGATCAATTCTCTTCTACTGATTCTAGAGAATTTCGCTCCAAGTCTTCAACTCCGCAGTATAACGAAACAGCAAAAGGTATGCATGAAAGTGAGAATAAAGCATCGATGAAGACATATCTAAATTTTTATGAGAGTATACCAGATTATGGAGATGTTAATCACCTGTCTGATAGAGAATTCTATGGAAAGCTTAAGGATTTAAAAGCAAAGCAGAAAACTTATCTGAGAGATTTAGACCAAAAAGAGTTTGATAGAAATGAAGTAGTCGATGGTGGTAATGTAAACAGTACTGGAAATTTCATCCCAGAGAGAGAGAATTACAGTCCAAGCACCTCAAGGTCTATAATGTCTCATAAATGTCAAGTTTCTGGGAATGAACTGAATTTACGAGGTAAAACGTATGGATTAGATGATAGAACCTCTACTTCATTAGATTATAAGAAAAAAGATAAAGCATATTCAGATCCATATGTTGGCAGTTATTCTCCATACTGGAAGCAGTTTGATAAAAAATATTGTACCGGTATGTATTCGTCCCCTATAGCATCCCCTGTAACACCAGAGCATGAAAATAAAACTACAAGAAATATTCCAAAGCCGTCCATACAATTGAATAATTACTTAGTAAATTCCAAAGACTGCATTGATAAACATAAATATGATATACCAGTAATTATAACGAAACCCCCTGTGGAAGAGGAATTGAATATAATGAAAGACCTTACTCATAGTGACTTGTATAATGCAAAAGCAAAAGTGACCTATAGCAATGGAACTAATAAAGTGCGAGATACACACTCAGCTTCAACAAATAGAGCAGATGATAGTTCAAGCACAGTGACTGGTGTGGGTAGCCTATGTGATGGTCAAAGCATATATGACTGCATTCCTAAAGCAAAGGTACCGGTACTTTCTGATTCAGAGAGTGAGCAGGATGATATGATAGGTATCCAGCTCATGGATAGTATACCAAACAGTCCTGCTGTGAAACAAAATAAAAATGTTGTCTGGAGGGAGCCAAAAATTACAATTCCAAAACCTTTCAACATGACAGTAAGGTAGGTCTATTGTACTTCTGATAAATTATTTGTATGGTGCAATTTTATTAGTGCTGTAGGTTTAATTAACTTACTAAATCTATTTAAGATAATTCATCCATCAAGCCAGTTAAAATTAAAGGGATTTGATTAATTACAGAGTCATTCCACCTCAATTCATCCAGGGCATGTAACCCTCCGATCTCAGATTTTGATGAAAATTTGTAGTGTGGTTCCCATATGCATGAGAAACAAAGATCTGAATTTTTAGCTTCCTGTCTGTTATAGATTCGGAGATACACTTCTTTGAAAACATCGTGTTTTAGGAAGAATAGAGTCGGGACAGGAGTAGGTTTTGTGTGCAGACTGTTACATTTTTGCTTGTACCATGCCTGTGAATGTTAGCAGAACCATAACACATGATCATTCCAATGCAAAAATGACTGCTGAGTTCAAATCTGGTGTCAGAATTTGTCTAACACTTACAGAAATGTTGTTATGGGCATGTAAACTTAAAAATTGAAACTATAAAAAGGCAATCGCGCCTCCTCATAAAAACCATGATATCTCAAAAAGTAAACTAGATACAGCTGAATGCTTTGCACCATTGGAACGAGCAGGAAATTTCCATCTAGATCAAATAAAAAAACTTGTGGGACTTTGTTAGGTGAATTTTTGTTCTGCACATATGTAAAAATAGAATATTTGAGTATGGATTACATACATATGTTGAACAGAGTTTCCAGATAATTATGGAGCTACAGTCTTACAAGCCAAAGTAATTCAGTGTTATAATCAGTTCTTACCATTAAGTGCACAGAAATCCATTACCACAATTATCACGTTTTTACACGGTAAGTTAAACATAATATTTTTGGAGCAGACCTGATACATGACATTATATTAATTTGTTAACAGCTCAGTACCCAAATTATTAAGTGTGCTGCCAATCTAAATACATGAATGTTGCAAAATTCCATACACAAACTGCTATGGATTGTAGAGGAGACCAAAACAAACTTTTTTGTTAAATAACCATAGGTCGGAAACCAATAGTCACCTTCGAAGACAGACATAGTTGAGTAGAAACAAACATCCCTGTGCATGACAAACACGTGACATGTTGCAGATTGTATATAGTTTAGGTAGCTGTTTGCTTTTATTCATTCTGCTTGTTCTTAGGCATTGAGTAAGGACGATGGAAGATTACAGTTTTGTTGAACTCGCGAATATCCACCTAGTTTATGGTGCATGCAATGGCAATTCCACAGCTGCACAATGTCTCTATGCTGAGCGATATCCTGGTCAGCGTTTACAATATCCTCGCACATTTCTTTCTGTTTCAAGTTCGAGGGCATCTACGTGACACATTTGGTGAAAATTGGATTGGCCAGGGTGTAGGCCTACCCATTGCATGGCCTGCTCGTTCTCCTGACCTTACCCCACTTATCATTTAATGAGTTTAGTGTATGAAACACCAGCTGTGTCAGAGGAGGATCTTGTTGCACGGATTCTTATAGCTGCCAACCAATTACAACATACCCCTGGAGTATTCCACCATATGAGAGAAGCAGTATTGTTTCATTGCAGATCGTGTATTGAAGCAGGAGGCCGCACATGTGAACAATATCTGTAAATAAACCTCACCACAACCAGCTCAAATGGTCACCATACCTTCATTGTGTGTCAGCATGTTTCCATTCGAAGGTGACTACTGGTGTAACTATTGGTATCCGGCCTATGGTTATATAGCAAAACAACTTTGTTTTGGTCACCTCTACAATCCATAGCAGTTTGTGTATGGAATTTTGCAACACCTTATATAAAAATAGACCACAGATGTCATTTTAGATAGGCCTATAGATGTGCTATACATCATGTATTGATTATAAAAGATATAAGTTATATGAGTGGTGATAAGTAAATATTCACAGTTAATAGATGTAATAACATGCCTATTACATTTGTAAGGACAATTTTAATTGGATCTAACAGATGGTTGCACTGATTTATAACAATCTGTTGCTCTATAATAGTTAGGCTACTTCGTCTTCATGAAGTAGTAGGCCTAAGCATCACATTTTAGTAGTACGAACTGGGGGTGCTACACTGATGTTCCAACTGAGGGCCAGGAAGAAATTTGTTACATAGAAGTCTTTGCAATATATTTGTTCCATTTTTCCTGAATTTCAGCAGTACATTTACGGCAAGTCTGTTGAAGATGCTGTCAAGATAACTGCCACCAAGGCTAGAATGCAACGGCCGTACAAAAACAAATATTGAAGCCAAAGCAGATGTTTGAGTTCTGTAGCCAGCAGTTCTCAAAAATTAAATTTCAATTTATATCTGCAGCAGAAGTGGAAAATGTTCACAAACTGCAGAGTGAAAAATCCAAAGCAGCAAGTAGGGTTGCAGGAACACAAAGTTTTCATCATTTCATACCTCTATCTTGTAACATTTTTGGAGCGAAACGTCTGAGCACAGATGATCATTTGTCTTTAGTCTTCCAGTTTTCAGATGCAGAACTTACACTACATGAAACTGTAAAACTAAACAGTTTTGTTTGTTGTGTATACGACAAAAAATGGTATATTGGTTTAGTTAATGAAGTAGATACAGATGAAGGAGATGCAAGTGTAATATTCATGCATCCTAATGGCCCATCTACATCATATCATTGCCCAGAGAAAGAAGATAAGTGCTGGGTTCCATTCAGTCACGTCTTACTACATGCACCCATTCCAGATACTGCAGCAGGTAGCAGTACCACATATCTGATAAATGTACTGCTGAAATTCAGGAAAAATAGAAAAATTGGAAAGACTTCTATGTAACAAATTCCTTCCCGGCCCTCAGTTGGAACATCAGTGTAGCATCCCCAGTTTGTACTACTAAATGTGATGCGTAGGCCTACTACTTCATGAAGACGAAGTAGCCTAACTCTTATAGAGTAACAGGTCATTATAAATCAGTGCAACAATCTGTTAGCTCCAATTTAAATTGTCCTTACAAATGTAATAGGCATGTTATTATATCTATTAATTGTGAAAATTTACTTATCACCACTCATAAATATCTTTTATAATCAATACTTGATGTATAGCACATCTATAGGCCTAAATAAAATGACATCTGTGGTCTATTTTTATATTTGGATTCGCAGTACACTTAATAATTTGGGTACTGAGCTGTTAACAAATTAATATAATGTAACAGGTCTGCTGCAAAAATATTATGTTTAACTTACCGTGTAAAAGTGTTATAATTGTGGTAATAGATTTCTGTGCACATAATGGTAAGAACTGATTATAACACTGAATTACTTTGGCTTGTAAGACTGTAGCTCCATAATTATCTGGAAACTCTGTTCAACATGTGTATGTAATCCATACTCAAATATTCTATTTTTACATATGTGCAGAAAAAAATTCACCTAACAAAGTCCCACAAGTTTTTTTATTAGATCTAGATGGAAATTTCCTGCCCGTTCCAATGGTGCAAAGCATTCAGCTGTATCTAGTTTACTTTTTGAGATATCATGGCTTTTATGAGGAGGCGCGATTGCCTTTTTATAGTTTCAATTTTTAAGTTTACATGCCCATAACAACATTTCTGTAAGTGTTAGACAAATTCTGACACCAGATTTGAACTCAGCAGTCATTTTTGCATTGGAATGATCATGTGTTATGGTTCTGCTAACATTCACAGGCATGGTACAAGCAAAAATGTAACAGTCTGCACACAAAACCTACTCCTGTCCCGACTCTATTCTTCCTAAAACACGATGTTTTCAAAGAAGTGTATCTCCGAATCTATAACAGACAGGAAGCTAAAAATTCAGATCTTTGTTTCTCATGCATATGGGAACCACACTACAAATTTTCATCAAAATCTGAGACCGGAGGGTTACATTTCACTTTTTTTCTGGATGAATTGAGGTGGAATGACCCTACAGGCTAATTTTAAGTGTTTGTAATTTTCTTTTACAATTAAAGAGAATGGTTTCCTCCATACTCCTGAGACTTGGTTTTCGCCCTTGTTTTGGAGTGCTGCAGACTTTTACACCTGGCACTGTTTAAAATTTGCATAAAAATACACAATATGATGAGAATATTACAGGAGAAAAATTCCTCTGACAATGGGATTTGATCCCAGGACCTTTGGCTATCTGTGCCACCGTCTACCAACTGAGCTAAGCCAAAGTTCACATCATAGTGCCAGATGGAACCTCTCTCCTATGACTGATTGCCCTTAATGGTCTTCCTCACTGACAGACAAGTTATGTCATATGCAGTACTGTGAGGCACACTAATTAGTGATTTTTGTGACTGGGCTTTCACTGTTGTTGTACAGTAAAATTCAAGATGGATATATATGCATTAATGAACCACAGATTATTGTCTCTGTTGAACATTACATGAGAATGTTATAGGAGAAAAATTCCTCTGACACTGGGATTTGAACCCAGGACCTTTGGCTATCCGAGCCACTGCTGCTAGGATTATTGAGAGCTAGGTTTCAGTTTCAGTTTCAGTTTCAGTTTCAGTTTATTATTAGCTGTAGATTCCTTAAGAATTTCAGCTTCGTCATTAAATTACAATATACTACAATAAAAAACAATTACGATATAATATAATAAAAATGTTAGAACAATAGCCATCCTTAGCCATGGTAACCCATCCTTAAGAACTACTAAAGGACTGAGATAGGTGAAGCACTCCCAAAATATGTCCAATGTAAGTCCATTCAACAAGGAATAGAAATTATGAAAACCAAGAATTCTTACACGATTTACAAGTAACTATTTCAACCTCTAAAAATGTAATGCAAAATAAGTATTTACACAACATTTTTTCTTGATTTGTTACAATATAAAGAAAAACGAGTCTCTTTATGGAAAGAATATCATACGTTTACACACCAAAAACATCAAAATGCATATGGGTGATTCTTCAAATACGGGAAAATTTGTGTTCCGGACTGATATTTCCCTTCAAATTCAACTTTAAAAAAAATTTAAATGTAAGTTTGTTTCTACTACTTCCATACTACAACTATCACTTTGAAATGTCACTAACTTTAAATTCTGATATTCCAAAATAAAATTTAATTCAATGAAATGTCATCCACACGCCCTATCCCATACCCCGGTTTTGTATATTCTAATGCATTTTTCCACAAAACAAAATGTTATTTCCTTTTCATCTTTTTGCCTGCCAGTGAGTATGAATGTGTGAAGAATATTAACCCCTAAAAAATAAAATGAAATAAAATTGTCACCCCACCTAATGAACATAAAGAATGTCCCAAGGGTTTTTGGTCATCCACATGGCTGAAAAGAATGGAATTTTTTCTGCAGAAATGAGAAATTGGTATAACTGGCAACAGTGTTAGAAAGCCAACAGGGTAGCTTGTGGTTGAATTTTGCTTGCTTACAAACAGTTTGGGATTAACAAAGGACTTTGCATCATTTTCAAGGAAAGCGTTTTTATTCCTCGTCATTAACATGACTTCTAGAAAGTAGGCAGAAAGTGAATATTAATTAATTTTGATTATGCACTATGATAAACCTTCCAATTCAAAGTACGGTACCTGATTAAAGTTCAGCCTACAGAGGTTTAGGAATGGCTTGGTGAGACCACTTAAACTCCTTTTTTGTCATCCATATGCCTGATTTTTGTGTCATCCACATTGCCTCATAAAGGGGTATGTGGATGACTCTCAAGCCATGTAGATGATAAATGTAGGGTACTATTGTGTTTGCGGTGTCTATGACCTGTACTTAAAATCTTAAAACGGATTAAATGAATTTCTGCTTGATTCCCCCCCCCCCAAACCATAAAAACACAGTCTAGTTAAAATTACATTAATTCCGGAGTATGCACACAAATTTGCAAATTTGGTGCAAAATCAACTGAAGCACACTGAGAAAAATATGAAATCACATAAAGACAAGCAGATTGTTGCCAAAGTTAATCATTAATGTGGCTTTATGCCATCTACACGTACACGGATGTCATTCACATGGCTTTAAAAATATTAAAAAATTAAAATAAATAAAAATATAAACATTTAAGCTCTGCTGGTGTCATATTATAATCAAGTAACCCCTGAAGTATTTTAGTAATTTTTTTGAGATTTTTTAAACAAAGTAAAAAATTTGGATTTCACACACTCCAAATTTTCCCGTATTTGAAGAATCACCCATATGCATTTTAAAACTATTTTACTAATTTAATAGTTTAAGAAGGCCTACAACTTCCATAATTTTCTGCTCATGTTGTATGAGAAACGTGTAAGATAAAATGGGTACAAATTTTATAGAAAATTGCTATTTTCCTTTTCACATTGTGAAGGCACAACAGCTCTTTTGGAGAATCTGTGGGCAGTAGCCAGATATATCTGTTTTCAGAATATTTTTGGTGTAGAACTTCTCTCCATTTGTTATTTTCAAGCTTGTTGTTCTAATTGTTATTGATAATTCCCATTTCAACTAGCTTGGTTTTGCTGTTACTGAGATTCATTCATTCATTAATGGAGTTTGACATATTGAATTGAATCATGAGATTAATTTGCACTTTGTAAATAGTTGTTTTCCAGACCCTTAGGCCAGGTCCAAGGTTTCCAAAACTTGTCATTTTGCCCACTGCTGTGGCAGGTATCCTCAGAAACTGCTGAAGTGTTGACTGGAACAAAGTGTTCTTATTATAATCCATCATAATAAATCTGGAGTAGGCTATACAAAATCAGCTGCATGATTGTGATAAGTGTTACATAGGCCAAACCAAGAGAAATTTTAATACACAGATAAAGGAACACATCAGAAATATTATAAACAAACAAACAGAAAAGTCAGCTTTAGCTACCCATTTCTGGAAATAAGTCCATGAAATCGGGGATGAAATAGTAGTATTAAGACAGGCTCAAAAACCACTATAGCTTATGGCATGGGAGAAAATATTTATTCAAAAGAACTGCCAAAATCTTCAAAACTTTGACACCTCAGTGGGCATCCAAGGAACTTTGATCAACAAGTTCATAATCATACTCATCCATCGGCCATGGCCAGTCGGAATCAGCTGATGATGATGAGGATACTCATTGAAACAGTCGTTCTGGGTAAATAAACCTAATAGTGAATTTAGTGTGGATATTTCCGTACTCAATCTTGCTAAAGTGTTCTTGTTGACATCTTCTTAGAAATACCAGGTTTTGGAAACCTTGGACCATGGCTTTAATAGCCTGGAAAATTGGTACTTACATGACACCAGCTGTGAAAGCAATTGCGTTTTAATCTACAGTTTATATGTAATTGAATGATACAATATAACGTTAAGATGTTTGTGATAATTAGGGAAGAAGAGGATCGGCATATTAACTATCTGCGATACAGACTGTATGGTGATGTGATTCTTGATGAGCCTAAAGAGGAAACCCACATAATTAAAGCTCATCCTGTACCTATTGAGTCACAGATTCCACTCTTTGATAAAATAATGGCAGAACAAGAAAATAGGTATTTTGTCAATATTGTGAATTAATATTGCAGATAAAAAATGTAATTTAGCTGCTGAATTCAATTGAAAATATGTTTAATGGAAACAAAGCATCAGCAAAAATCCATTCTGCTTACAGGCATAGGGCAGATTTCAAAGTTCATATTTTGTAAAGGTTCGAACAAAAAAATGCAAAATCCATTTTAACCAAATAGGCCTATCTTGAAAATAAATTTCAGTTTAAGGATTTTTACAAATCTTACTAATAGTTTGTGTATTATTATTCTTCAAAGTTTTACCTCAAAATTTAGTTCAATTTTAACTCTGTGGCACTACATCCCTGAAGGGACAAGGCCTACCACTACCACAAGACCTACAAGGCCTACCATTGTTGAATTAATTTAGATTTCTCTTACATATAATTCTGAAATTTTAATAAAAATTAGCCCCTTGACATTTGAAATAATTTGGTACTCTTAGGAGGTATAACTTAGTAACTTCAAACAGATAAAATATTTTTCATATTTCATATTCTTACGATTAAGGAACCTTATGCTTTAGATGACCCATGTAATTCCAGCACAAATCCTTTACTTAGCCTGTATACATTTAACCAGAATTATATTTTCTATCCATTCTGTATTCACCTATCCATTCTTAAGCTCTATCGTTAATAAAGTAGGAGGATTAATTGCTTAGGTACATCAATTGTTATTTTATTTATTTTAGTTATAATAATTTTTAAGTTAAAAAAAATCTTCTTTACTGGTCCTGTTTTTCCCATTAATGAACTTGACTGAGATTTTTTATCTCTATATATCTGTGTATATTATGAGGGCTATTTTTTTTTCAACCTCCAATGGAGCATAAAATGAAGACAAGTGTAAATCACAAAATGGTCTTATTTCCAGGAGTCAAGTACAATCACAGTTACTTTTCCACATGGTCACTATGAAGATTAAGGCATTTGCAATATTGGTGGACGAGCTTCCCAATACCCTCTTCATATAAGGTTGCCACCAGCATATTGAGATAGATCTTCATTGGTGTGGAAGCGCTGTCCTCCCAGATTTTTCTTCTGCTGCCAACAAAGACGAAAGTCACTTGGCATGGGGATGAGTTCCTGAAATCCATCGTGACAGGGAATGAAACATGGATTTGTTACGAGAATCCAAAATCAAAAGGACAATCCAAACAATGGATGCACACAAACTCCCTGAACAAACCCAAAATGAAAAAAAATGAAATGAAAATCTGGGAGGACAGTACTTCCACCCAAAAAAAGAACTTTAAGACGCCGTGAAGACCTATCTCAATATGCTGCGGCAACCTTCTATGAAGAGGGTATTGGGAAGCTCGTCCACCGATATTGCAAATCTTCAGGGTGACAATGGGAAAAAGTACTGTGATTGTACTTGACTCCTGGTAATAAAACCATTTTGTGATTCACACTCGTTTTCACTTTATGCACCATCGGAGGTTGAAAAAGAAATAGCTCTCATATGTATCAATTTAGAAGTAATTTTTGCAAAATTACAGAAGTTATCATGTCCAAAAAATATTGTTCTGACTTTATTTTGGACACATCTTATATCTTACAGCGAGGGTTGGTCATATCAAAAACTGTTTCAGACAAGGTTTTAGGTTATGTTTATAACGTTTACAATAGCTTTGAAGGGATGTGGTAATGTGCCTACTAAAGGAGTTATTAATTTTTTGGCCCTTCAACGATAATTTTTTCCATGCATAAACTATAGGTACGGTATATCAAAAGTCATTGGCACTACTCTTAGGACGCACAATAATTTTAAACAAAACCATTGTTTTCATATTAACCCATCGGCTTACGTATTATACCTGGTCTGTTGAAAAATATATGTACAAGAAATTCCACCTGGTGTTGCAATCTCCCAGTTACCATTTATTTCAAGGATTATATGAAGCTCTGACCGAAGAAAATAATTTTATTACTTGGTTATATTTTGCCAGTCATTTCTTTCACTTCTTTAATGGGGGGACAGTTTTCTTTCCATTTAAATGTTGTAGAGGCCTATGTTATAAAACATATACAGAAAATAAATTTAGCATGAATTCTGGATCAATAAATCTACCATAATCTTGTGTTATTTGTCAGGATTTACTAAAGAGTTACATTTTCTCTCAGTTGTATTATTGTTAAAAATTAAAATAACATAGGCTAATGGTAGACATGAATATAATGTAAGCATGTGTAAAAACTAATTAAACAAATAATAAGATCAGGTAAATTGATGTAACAAAGTGTCAGTATGCTTTTGTTTAATCAGTAAAAAGTTAATTGGAATTATGATTTGCAGAGAATAAGTTATTTTTGTTATCGATTTCTGAGTTAAGCTGCAGATCGATTCATTAAGCAGGACTTACGGAAAAACAAAGATCTAAAGTTTGATACTTAACCTTAATTGAAACTGTATACACTGATATAAGACATTCTTAAAATAATTATGTCAACATTTCACAAAATACACTGGTGAAGAACTCCACTTAATGTATGTAGACCTAATTATTTCAGAGTTCACATCCTCTGTATATAACAGTATTCAACTTGATGAACGAAATAAACACAGAATAGTTTGATAATTAAATCTTCCAATTTACTTCGTTATTATCACTGTACGTCTCAGCTTAAATGCGAAGGAATGTGTCATGGCTAACTATTCCAAAGCCGTATATGAAGTATGTAAATCAGTATGTTGTCAGGATAACAGATTTACATCTGAAGAGTCCACTGCAAAAGGGGGGAATGTCACTTTTTTTTCGTTTTGCGTAAAATGAATTTTAAACTTTAAAACCATACCACACTATATTAAACAAAAAGAAGTGGTACATTTTTTTTCACATAACTGAACACACATTTCTTTATTGATTCTTAACAAAATGAAGCACTTCATACTCCGTCTTCATTATCAAAATAATTTCTTTGTTAACTGATGTACAAAAATAAATTACAAAAAGGGGGAATGTCAGGTAACTGAACTTCTACAGCATGTTCATTTTTCAGGCTTCTTCCTATGAGGTAGTGCATTGTAATATTCTCTTGCTTCTGGACTACAGAACTACTTTAGTTGTTGCAAATCACTGAACTTTTCCCATGAAAATGTAACAAATCTGAAACAGAAATACTCTAAGTAATGTTATCACTGCTTATGAGCTGTTCATGGAATCACTAAAATTTAAGTGCAGTAAAGTGATAAATCTTATCAGGCAGCACAAACTCTCCACTCTGTAGTTGAACATTCTTCTCTTGTGTCAATGGGCTGTTAATGGGAACCATGACTGAAGTTTCCCATAGTCCATTCCATGAAGATCTGTGCTCCACCAGACGAGGATGGTTGAATGAAAAGACAATTTCAATAATAGGTCTTGTTGCCATCGGACAGATCTTGCTGAACATCGAAGTCAAGTACAATGTCCAGTTCCTTAGCATAGCTTGATCTACATGTACGACATGGTAAGGAGATGGCTTCATGCGAGCACTCTCAAATACTGCTATTCAGTGTTCTGGCAATTCAGCTGGATATCTTTGGTTAATGAGTGCCATGATATTAATTACTATATTATGACAAAGAAAAAGTCGGCATTAATCATTGAAGCCACAACAATGAATGGTCAATTACTGCAGTGATGTCGACATTAATGTGATATGCTGAATATGAATACTGTTGCCTAATGCAATGCAGCAAACACATGACATTCCCCTTTCTTGCTCTGTTTTCCTATGACATTCCCCCTTCTTGTGTAGGAGTCAAAACTTTAAACTTCTGTCTGTGAGAGACTATCATTTTTTTTGTAATGCATTTAAGGCTATGTTATTCTACTCCATTTGGCCTATCATAATACACATTTATCTCAGTTTTCACAAAATTTTGACATTCCCCCCTTTTGCAGTGGACTCTTCATCTGTTAAATTCTTAATAATTAGGGTTCGGATGTTTATGACCTAAAAAACTGGAAAATATGACCTTAAATATGCCCTTAAAAATGACTAAATATGACCCAAAAAATCGTAAATATGACCTAATAAAAGAAAGTATTTTCTAATAATAAATGTTCCACTTTTAAATGTTTAATGAAACTAAATTACTACATCGCATGAATGCAATCAGGATCGTGTTTTTAAGAATTTTACATATTATTCACAGTTTTGCTTGTACTGGACATCTAATTTTAAAGCATTTGCTTCTGTGTGATTGCTTCACCACTTCAATATAATATTTTGTAGTCCATGCGTGTCCCTATAAAACATGAAAAATTGCATTAATTTAAAAACTAAATTACCCATTAATTGGGCATAAACATTAAATTAATTTAATAAATTTCAAAGTAGGCTATTATGTACCACTTTTCAGTCTCCATTTTTGTCTGCATTACACTATACAACCACGTGCATTTTAAGATTATCGAATAGAAATCTTCTCCTGTTGTCACTTAATATCGTCTTAAACCGCGAGAAGCTCCTTTCGATGTTACAGGATGTCCCAGGTGCATATTTCAAGAACGTCATTAAATCGTTTTGCAGCCGTCACTTTAATTTCACACACTTTGCAATACAAAATTTTCCCGTCGGTGCAGAAGTGGTTTTCTCCAAACTCTTTAACAAAACTTTTTAGTTTTACACTTTCAGAACACTTATTAGTCGGCATTTTGATGTTTCCCGATACCACTGCAAGTGTGAACTGAAAATCTTTTAAAACTGTCTCTATTGAAAGTTGTTAACAAGGAGGAAGGAGGTACAATCCCGTGCATTGTGCTCCAACTACCTGCACTTGTTATTGTCCCTTCACATTCCAGTTACAGTCAAACCAAAATATTAGTAACTCTTTCTCAAAAAAATTTTAACTCTACGATTTAATACCTACAGTATACTGTGCAATTGTGGTCTTTTACCGAATTTATTACTGAAATATGACGTTAAATTAAAAAATGACCGAAATATGACCAAAATTATAAAAATGTCCAAAATATGACTTTATATGCAAAATAAAAACGGTTCAATTAGGATAACAAAAGTGCAATTCGTGTTCAATTTCAGTTTGCGGCAAGATTAGAGGTCAGGATAAAAATATATGTCATGAACATCCGAACCCTATTAATAATATATCACCATAAAATAGGCACTAAATTGGGCATTACTCCGATACCGGTCAACCGATTTTATCCAATATCAATAGACGTCTTCCCATGGACATTAGGGCCTATAAATGCGTATATAAAGTTTCATAAAAATCCGATAAAGCGTATTTGAGTTATCGCGCCTTTAAAATAGACACTAAATTGGGTTTTACTCTGGTACCAGTCAACAGATTAGGTCCAAATACAATAGGTTACTTCTCATGGATGTCATAAATGCATACACCAAGTTTCATGAAAATCCGATAAGACATGTTTGAGTTATGGTGCCTTTCTAATATAATCTATTAAAATAGGCACTAAATAGGGCATTACTCCGGTACCTGTGAACCGATTTGGTTCAATATCAATAGGGTTCTTCCCATGAACGTTATAAATGCGTACAGCAAGTTTCATGAAAATCTGATAAAGCATATTTGAGTTATGGCGCGTACAGACACACGGATAGACAGACAGACACATTTTCCCGTCCCCACACAATCTCATAAAGTACCATATTGGCACTTAATAAACATACATTATATTTGTTGTATAGTGTAATATGCCATTTGTATGTATGCACAAACATAGAATTGTTTTTATTCACGAAAATGGATTGGGATAACTTGTCAGGCAATGCAGAAATATGTAATTTATAGTTCCACCTCAATATTGATTACAATAGGGCCTGCGTTATAAAGTACAGTAAGTTACATTCAAAATTAAATTTCGCATAATTATTTTCTTAGACAATAAATATCACAGGATCTTTCAGCATT
This sequence comes from Ectobius pallidus, assembly GCA_964059195.1. Taxonomy (NCBI): domain Eukaryota; kingdom Metazoa; phylum Arthropoda; class Insecta; order Blattodea; family Ectobiidae; genus Ectobius; species Ectobius pallidus. The sequence goes on along the minus strand of CAXKWD010000008.1, from coordinate 11,313,231 downwards.
TATCAGAAAATTCTAAAGAGTACCATTGTTCCCACTTCCCAGCATGCAGGCTACTCAAGTGAGCTCTACAACTGCCCGCCATTGTTCGTTTATGGAACAATACAAACACTTTTTCACCCACTTACAGTTCACGCAGCTAATTTTTTGCACGTGTCCATCTGTAAAGAAGACCAATCAATATACAAAATTTGAGGGTAGGTTTCAATATGACAACACTTACAGTTTCCTTGTGAGTAATATGTTTAGAAATGAGCTGCTGTTTGTTTCATTCTTGGCCAGTCTCTTATGATACTCTTTGCAGGCATGGCTGCTTAGAGACAGAAACTCTAGCGCATGTCTTGGGACAATGTGGGTAGGGAAAGCTTTCCAGAAATTCTAAACATTATACCTATATAGTAAGATCAGTAATTATAGCTGCTGCTTTAGAGAACAAAGATTGGACTGTGGAGGAAGAAGCTTTAGCCTGGGAATGGGGAGTTTACTTAATAACTTTGAAATCTGATGGCCAGGGTATCATTGCTGACCTAATGATCAGATCTCAACTGGGATCACATGAGGCACAAGAAATATTATAAGAAAAAGACAAACCTATCATCCCACTGTAGACTTGGGTACTTTAAGACTCACTACAATTTCAGTCCTTTACAGTGTATGGCCTACTCATAGGAGCATGGGGAGAAATTGCAGCATTTTTTTTGAAGACTTTAAAAAAACTCTTCATTTGCCAGTCTGTCTTCAAGATAATGTAGTCACCCATGTATTAAAAGGAATCCTGCCATATACCTACAATCATTCTTATATATATATATATATATATATATATATATATAGGCCTATATATATATATATATATAAAAATTCAGTTATGTATTTCAGTTGCATGTCATAACTTATACATGTTTTTATTTTAACTACATTATATTGTAGCCTAAGTATATTGAATTGAAAGGCTATCTTCATGAAAGACGATTTGAGAGAAAAAAAATTAAATACCAGACCATAAGTGCAGTTCGGTAAATTTACTAGAGAATATATAACTAAAAATAACTTAGAATAAACTGAGCAGTGATTTCCCAATACTCTGGATTCTTTGAATTAGAAAATATAGTGATATGACTTTTCCATGATGTACTGTTTCCATTAAACGAATTTCAGTTGAAACATAGTTCTTTGCTTGTATATCACTTTTACAAACTTAGTTAGTTTCACAAAATATGGAATGAACTACATGCTTATCACTTTTACTAAACATTAACTAATTCAACTGGCACTCTTTCCCATGTTATTTTTACTTTGTAGGCTACAGAATATTTCTACGTGAAGGGAAAACTATGCCGATCTAGCAATTCTAAAAAATAATATGAATACCTTCATGCAAACACCTACAAGAAAGGAGCAATTTTGAGATACTGTACTTATAATTCCAGTTTTGGAGCCTAAAAGAAACTCAAGGTATAATATATTAGACATTTAGGGCACAGGCTATGAGGATGTGAAATGTATTCAATTATGCATGTCACTAAAATTCTACATTAATATACACTAAATATGAAACAGTATGTACCTCTTCCATAAGTTTGGTTAACTTACAATTCTATAATAAAAATGGGTGTCAGCCTTGTTACGGTGTAGATGTCCAAACATCTATAGCAAGGTTGATAAGGGTCTAGAGGAAGTCTTGTGGGGGTCTAGATGTTGATAAGGGTCTAGAGGAAGTCTTGTGGGGGTCTAGATGTTCATACAAAACTCAAAACCCAGGTTTGATTCATACCTAGAACAAATTTTGTATGTAAGGTTAAGAAAATCCCCAAGTCTCATCTGTACTTTTTGTTTACACTTTTCTGGGCTTTGTGGCCGTGGTCTATTGATTTTGATACCGGTATCAAAACTGATAGACCACAGCCACAAAGCCTGGAAAAGTGTAAACAAATGGACACCAGCCGTGAAAGCCCAAGGCTTGTAAACTACAGAGGTAGCGTATTCCAGCGAGTTTATAGGACAGGGGGTTGCGGCGAGCAGGCGAGTGTGTGACGTCACCAGATTCCAAATCTCTCAATTCCCAGTTTTTACTCAGTCTAGAAAATCTTACACCGCGTGATTAAACTCGTAACCTTTAATTAACCCTTTGTTGTACTCCTGTGAAATTTATACAGAAATAATCTACACACATCAGCCCTACTGATGGTTAAAACAGAGCCTTAAAAAAGTGGACACAAATGTTTTTATTTCATTTTATAAACATCACCCGTTACACAAAATTCATGGAGGGAGAAGCAAATTTCACTATGCGACAATTTTTTGTATTTTTGTGTCCCGAAAAAACTTCAAGCGAGAAAGTTTTAGTGAAATAATTGAATTTTAATACAAATGAAGTTCCAGCCCCATATCTCGAATGGTTTACGAGTAATTGAGTGGTAATTATACCGGACGTTTCAGCTGTCGGAATGATTTGGCGCTTCGAGCAGGACAGTAGAGAGCATGGTGCCGCTGACAAGGCTTTTGTACCTACCGATCTCGGCCGCTTGACCATAGTCTTTTAGGATAGAGATAGCCAATACATATTGTTTTTAATAGTACAATTAGAAAGTGCTTTAGAATGTGCAAATAACTGAACCATTATGCCGGGCCAGAGATGTGCTGTGGCAGCGTGTAACAGTAATTTCCAGTGTGTAATAGTAATTTCTCAGATTGCAAGAAGCTTGACTGTAACATTTCGTTCCACGTCTTTCCAAAAAACAAAGAAGTTCGCAAGCAATGGATTGTTGCTTGCCGAAGAAATGATTCTTGGAATCCTGATACAAGTAGAGTTTGTTCCTTGCACTTCACGGAGCAGGATTACGAAAGGGATTTCAAAGCTGAACTGCTGAATTTACCAAGGGAAAAAAGTAAGAGAAAAAGGTACATAATATATTATGCTATTCTTATTAGTATTATTATTGTAATTGTTATTATTATTGTAATTGTTATTGATCATATTTACATGGGCGTTTAGGACTACAGAACTTTGTTTGGCTTTATATGTCGGGATGACTAAATAAAAAGGTACCTCCGAAGAATATCATTATTGAACATTAATTCTTTAATTGCACTGGAAAGCTTATTTTTATTGAGGAATGCAAATTAGTCTGCAGCAAGGCAATATTTGGCGTCGCCCGGGTTTTGTATTTTGTTATATGAAATAAACTTATGGAGGACTTTCGATGTTGAAACTCTAGGTCCTTATATAATATGTATGTAGAATTCGAAATGAGGAAGAACGACATATGGCACTCAGACTATTCCCTCAGAAAACGCTAGATATAGCTTTTCATGGCTCTCAGAGGATGTCAAATGTTGCATTCCATTGCTTCTAAACAACTTGTCTGGGAGGAGTGCAAATAAGAAGAAAAAGAAATTCCGGTTGCATAAGATTGTATTGTCTTGACAGAAAATTGTATTTCTCACTGTCGTATTACCACACACCGTTTCGAGGCTGAAGTAAAAAAGAAATTCAATATCACTTTCATATTTTCCTTCCCAAAAACCTGGGACAAAATATACTGCGCGCGTAGGACTGGAAATGTTCCATCCCATTTTGTCTTTTTTTAGATGCTTAGGCCCTCTGATAAACATCCCTAGGCCTATTTCTCAACTAATGCAAAGCCTACAGCTATGAGTGACGTATCAGTGGATAGGATTTGTTACCGACTTCCGATATAGCATACTCACTAGCACACACTTAAGTTGTCCCTGTAATACGACCGCTTAAGTTATGCTACATAAAAATGTGAAGTGCGGAAATGATATTTTCCATGTCGAGGGTAGAGAAAGTTATGTGACTGCTTTATTTTCGTGGATTTTATTCTTCAAGAATTATTTTCACAAATGTATTAATTAGCCTACATCGATAGTATCAGAATTTGTTAAATCCCAGTATTATAATATAGTTTCCACAGCCCTAAGGGCTGTCTCAGGTAGTATCCTTAAAAAACCAACCCAGCACCTAAAGACGGCTCAGGTGGTAGCATTACCTTCGCTCTACACTCTGGTGTTTGACTCTTTCTTCGCAGAGGGGAGAGTGACGTATTTTATACGTCCACTTATCTTGTTCAGTTGTTTTTCAATTATTTCTGCTATTTCTTCATTCAAAATGGTGTTCCGTCCTATTCTGTCTTGGGATTTGTTGCGTAAAGATGAACTAATTTTTGAATTGAGATGCCGTGGCACGGAGGTTGTGGATTCAGCGGATGTTTTTCAATTAATTTCTCTTCTTAAACAGCTGGGATCTAAGGGAGTGGTACCGGATGTATTTAGTTCACAAGATGAAATGGTGGCGGAGTTCCATGCTTTAAAAAGGAAAGTTTTTGAAATTGTAGAAACCGTTAGGGAGTTGTCGTCTGAATCCGAACTCTCCAGTAAACAAAAACGTAGGCTATTGAATAGAGCATGGCATCTTGGCAATAGAATATATGTATTGTCCTGCGCTCCTTCTTCATTTATTGATTTGGGAGAATTGGGCTCTTTGAAGGATTTGTTGGTACCTTTGTTTGCTCTGTTGGGGGCGGAAGAACCTGAAGGGGTCGCCTTACCTGGGCAGGTATTGTTGGATCTACCTGTCGCGTCAGGTCCAGTTCAAAATGTTGATGCTGGTGGGTTATTGAACCAACAAAGCTCTAATGTTTTGAATTCTTTAGACATGCTTCAAGGGAGTAGTAGTGGGCCTACTCCAGTCTTCAATGCTCCTACTATTATCGATTGGGCACGTATGGGTTCTGGAACTGTTCCGGAGGTACCTGGTCCAGCGGAAGCTTTGCAGTTACCTAAATCTAACCTGCAAGCTGTTCCTTTGCCTGAACCTTCCTTTATGCCATTCAAGATCACCCATCCGTTGCAACGTTTTGTGGAAAGTGTCAAACCCTTTGTTGTGTCGCAGGTTTCGGAGGCGATTCTTTTCCTGACCTTCTTGGTGCAGTTTGTTCGCCAAGTGAAGTCTTTTAAGGTTTCCGATCATTTAGCGTTGCAGTTGCTTTTGGGAGTGGTCAGTGGTAGATTACTGGACATGCTTAACTCGTCTTTGACCAATCAGGTTTCCTTGAGCGCCTTTCACTCTCAGGTTCTCAACCAGTTTGTACCCTCCAGATTGAGGAAGGCTTTTCTCTTACAATATGTTTATCGTCCTCAGCGGATTTCAGAGCATTTTTCGGAATACACCCAGGATATTCGCTTATATGCCGAGGTCTTCCAGGTTTCTGAGTCGGAGGCTCAAATAGTTCAGGTCATTCTCTCGGGGTTGTCACCTTCGACTAGATCATGTTTGACCTTTGCGTCTCGACCTAATTCTTTCTTGGAATTGGAAGACTTACTTGGTCACATCTCCGAGTTTGAATGTGCTGATGCTTGTCGGCCAGCAACCTCAGTCCAGTCCTTTTCTCCAGCCTTGTTGGTTAATCAAACTCCGGGTCCTGTTTTGATGAAAGATCCGAAGGTGTGCCATTATTGTCATAAACCTGGACATTTTCGTAGAGATTGTCGGAAACGACTGAGGGATTCCCAGTTTGCTAATCGCTCTGGTCCTGCGCCTTTTAGAAGCTTGACATTTTCTCAAGCCAATCACCCATCTTGACTAGAACGTAGCCCTTGTGTTGCGGGTATGCCTGTAAGGAATGACGTCTTAGATTTAAAATTATTTCAATCCATGGGTTGTAGTGGGAGAGTCCCTCGTCATTTACCTGTCTTGCAGGTGTCCCTGAATCGTCAAGTGTTCTCGGCCTTATTGGATTCTGGTGCTTCGCATTCCTGCATTTCTGTGCATACCTTACAGCAGTTAGGCCTTGGGCGCCGCAAGTTAGTTCCAGCTTCTCCTCATGCCCTTGCGGTTGATGGGTCTTCGGTCCAGTTATTAGGTTCGGTGTTCCTTTCACTCCGTATTTCTAACTTTGCTTGGAGGTTTCGATTTTGGGTCTTATCGACAACTATAGCTCCTGTTATTATTGGCTCTGATTTCGCGAGTTTCTCGGGGATGGTTCTTGACTTTAGTGTTCGTGCCTTACATTTCAAATTTGCTCCTCACATATGTTTGCCATTTCTCATTCCTTTTCCGAGTCTTGCTGAGTCCTCTCATTTAGCCCCATTACAGGATGTACCTCCTGCTCACAATGAGTCTCTTTCTTCTACTGTTGAAATTGAGTTGGATCATCTGCCTGAGCAACATCGATCCCAAATTTTGCAGATTATTCAAGCTTATCCTCGTGTTCTCAGTGATGTATTGGGTTCCACGAATGTTTTGGAATACGAAATTCAATTAGTCGACAAAACTCCTGTTCGTCTTCCACCTTATAGACTAGCTCCACCCAAATTGTTGATTATGCGTGAAAAGATTCAGCAGATGTTGAACCAGGGCATTATCCGCCCTTCGGTTTCCTCATATTCCAGCCCAATTTTTTTGGTACCTAAAGGGGAAAACGATTTTCGTCCAGTGGTGGACTATCGTGTGCTTAACCAAAGAATTTCTATTGAGTCCATGCCCTTACCGGACATACATTCGGCGGCGCACTGGTTCTCTGGTGCCACTGTGTTTTCTTCACTCGACTTGAATAGTGCTTACTATCAAATTCCTTTGGCTGAGCCGTCTCGTCGTTTAACAGCATTCTCGACCGACTGGTCGCATTATGAATTTTGCCGTTTGCCTTTTGGGTTGGCCACTGGTGCCCAAGTGTTGTCTCGATTACTTGATAAAATCTTCTCGGACATCAAATTTGATTATGTGTACCACTATTTGGATGATTTAGTGGTTTATAGTAAAGACCTTGCTTCCCATGTTCTCCATCTCCGTGAGGTTTTTCGTAGGCTTCAGCAAGCCGGGCTTACCGTCAAGCCTGCTAAGGTTAGATTTGCCAGGCCCCAGTTATCCTTCATTGGGCATATTATCTCGCCCGAAGGCGTTGCCATCGATCCTGAGCGGACAGTTGCCATCCGGAATTTTCCCCCACCTGTGAATGTGAAAGGTGTTGCACGTTTTGTAGGTATGGCTAATTTTTTTGCCAAGTTTATTCCCCGTTTTGCCGCGAGAGCTGCTCCACTAAACCGCTTGCGCGGCAAGGATGTGCCCTTTGTTTGGGGGGATGAGCAACAGGAGGCCTTTCTTGACTTGAAATCTGCCATTTCCAACCCTCCCATTCTTGCTATGGCTGATTTCTCTAGGAAATTTATTGTGCAGACGGATGCGTGCGCCTTAGGGTTAGGAGCAGTTCTCCTCCAGGACTTCCCTGATGGACGTAAACCTATTGCCTTTGCTTCTCGTTCTCTTAATCCTCAAGAGAAGCTCTATTCGGTGTATGAGATGGAAGCCTTAGCAGTCTTATTTGCATTTGAGAAGTTTCGGCTTTATGTTGAGCATGTCCCCTTTGTTTTGGAATGTGATAATCAAGCGTTGACTTGGGTTTTGGCCAGACCCAGGAAGACGGGCCGCATTGCACGTTGGGCGGTCAGATTATCCGCATTCAAGTTCGACTCGGTTCACATCAAGGGCTCTGAGAATATCCTAGCCGATTCGTTGTCTCGAATGTTTGAGGGTGAGGCGCGTCCCAGTGATGTCCCTTCTTCTGATCCTGTTTCTGATGGTGCTCACCTCGATTCTCTTTTAGCTCACTCCATCCCTCGTGCTGTTGACTCTCCTGTTCTTTCATCATGCTTGCTGGATTCCCCTTTAGCATTTACTGACATTGTGGAGCACCAACGTCTTGACCCTACTCTTAGAGGCATCATGGACCGTTTGTTGGGTGGTGAGCAAGTCGCTAATTTTACCTTGGTCAAACGTAGTCTGCGGGTTTCCTTAGGAAAAAAGGAAAATACCCGTCTTCGTTTAGTGTTACCGTGCAGTTTGATTCCCATGATTTTTGAGTATTACCATGTCTCTCCTGTGGGCGCTCATTTGGGGATTAAGAAGACTGTAGATAAGATCCGTGAGTGTTTTTGGTGGCCCTCCTTAGAACGGGACATTCGTAGCCGTATTTCCTCTTGCCAAGTCTGTGCGTTGGCTAAACCACCGTTAAATTCTCGTGTTGGATTTCTTGCCTCTACTGTTACTGACAAACCTTTCCAGCGCCTATTTATTGATTTTCTGGGTAAGCTGCCACGTTCTAAGAATGGTAATTCTTATATCTTTGTCGTGGTGGACTCCTTTTCTAAGTTCTGCTGGTTATTTCCTCTTCGCGACTCGTGCACTCATAGAGTTATTAAATGCTTGTCCGAGATTTTTCAGGTATTTGGGGTTGCGCAAAGTTTAGTTTCTGATAATGGACCGCAATTTATTTCCCGTATGTTCAAACAATTCTGTTTCCGTAGGGGTATTCATCATGTCACGACTACTCCCCATTATCCAAATCCATCTCACGCTGAGCGCGTTATGCGCAATCTAAAAAGTGCCCTTATAGCCTATCATCATGCAGATCACTCTCTTTGGGATACTAATTTATCTTGGATTCAGTTTGCTTTCAATACTTCTAAACATGAATCTCATGGTCATACTCCGTTTTCCCTTTTGTTTGCCTTTCAGCCTAATCACCCACTTAGTAATTTATGGAAGTTGTCTGATTTATTGCCTGATAATATCTCCCCTGAATTAATTCGTAAATCTTGGTCTGCCGCTGCTCGCAATTTGGCTATGGCTCAGAGGAAACGAGCTACCCGTTATGATGTTGGCCGTCGGCCTTGTGTATATAGGGTAGGAGATATTGTTATGTCACGTAACTATCCCCTTAGTTCTGCTAAAGATAGGTTTGCTAAGAAATTGGCGCCCCGTTTTTTGGGCCCGTTTAAAATTGTGCAAGTTCTAGAACATGGCGTGTCCTTCTTACTCCAAAATCTGGCAAATAATGTTTTAAGAAGGGCCCATGCCACTCAGTTGAAGCCCTTTGTCAATGTATAGATTTAAGGTATAGGCGAGTGTTTTTAGATTAAGTGGCTATTAAATTATGTTGTGGCTTGTGTATGTTTTATGAATTAGGGTTATAAGTGTTATGTTTGTCAGTTGGTGTTTGCTACTCGCACCATGAAATATTAAAGGTATTTATGGCTTGGTATTTAAGTAGGGTATTTATGTATTGTTGTGATGGGGATTCCAATTGTGCACGAATAAATGTTTGTGGTGAATTTTTTGCTCGTCCTTTGCACTCCTGTTGGGTGAATTCCGGTGATGCGGGGTCTGTTTCGTTCTCCTCCTGATTAAGTTACTACTACTAGGCCTATATTAAAATTAAGGCTGACTCATACAAATATAATAAAACAAAAGCAAAAAAAAAAAACAAAAAAAAAAAAAAAAAAGGAATACCAATAATTCAACAAAGAATAACAAGAGATGAGACAAATTTGGTATCCATTATAAGAAGAATGTTTACCCTGCTACTATCTGGAATGACTATTATCTACTGACATTTATGGCTGAAGTCGACTTCAATATCATGGTATTAAGGAAAATATGGACATGAGCTCTGCCCTTTTCCTACTACTGTATGTACTCTGGTGCCTGATGGTACTGGTGGTTGCCCCGAGCCTTCTGCATCTTGATTGTGTACTGTTATTGTTGGAGCATGTGCCCTGAATGCTGTGTCTTCTGTTCCTCGTGCTCCTGGGTGCATCGTGTAGGCCTGCACGTCGTTCCCGGCTGGGCTGGCTCATGGGGAAACGTACCCCAGCTTGTTTTTGTCACCTGTGTGGGTGGCCGGAGCCACTCCTTCCAGCACTTCTTGGTTATCTGTGAGCAGAGTACTACGCAATATAGCATCTCTATTCAAGATATATGTAATGGTGGTGTGAGTGTTTTTGACCAGTTGTTATTGGTCGAAGGTGGTAAGACCCCTCAAGTGATATGTGCTCACTCCTTTTCTCTTATTTTGAGGCTCTTGTGCATCGTTTTCATCTCAAGTCTTATATATTAGAAGAATGAAGAATGTGATAACCAAGTTAGGAATTATAGTGAAGAATGGAGTCTTATTATAGATAATATATAGATTAATGGTGTAGGCCTTTGGCCGAGGTTAACATTGAACTCAACGTATGGACTATTCCAATGGCTCTAAAATTATGTAAAAATTGTTTTATGCTATTGAATGACTCTTGATGTACTATAAAGGTTTTCAGGTTCTACAATGCATGCTTGTCAGATAACAATTCAATCTTTTGTATTCACATTTTTCAACTTGACTGAATCTACCTGACTTGGGTGTAATATATGTCTAACCTTATAATCTTATTCAATCATGTGTGAAAGTGAAAGACTCGTTGATTCTTAAGATTTCAAGAGTATAAGGGTATTTTGGTATAAGGTATAGTCCTCTTAGGGTGTAGTATTTGCATATGTTGTGTATTTATGGTTATGTAACTATACTTTGTTTATGTCTTTATATGATCTAGTACTTGTGATTTTCATCTGGCATTGCAGGCGATACCTTTCTTGTCCGGCCTTCCCTTTCTTTTTTTCGCAGAGGGGAGGCTGTGACATACGTCATGTTATGACGTGTTTAGTCACTTTAGTTCACTCTTACTCTCTCCGCTTGCTGTCTTTTCTGCGCATGCTCGGTGCGTGGTTTTTGTCTGTGTTGCGTCGGCCATTCCGGCTGACGCGTTAGTCTCTCTTAGCCTTCAGAACAGAATTGTGCCTAGTAGTGTGTGTGGAGAATCTTCTACGATGTCTGGCCTCGCTATCCGGATTTGCCTTCCAGGTATGTGCACGGGACGGGTTAGTAATTTATAATGTAATTCACCATTCTATATTCGTGCACTTAATTGTGGAATCTCCACTAAGTTATGGTATTGCCAAGCCATTTAAGTTCATTACCATTGCCGTTTATCTTATGTCTATTATGCCACGATGAAAGTCACATTTGCTAAAGTTAGGGAAGAAATCTCGCCAAGTGGTATAGGGTTTAAGTCATGAGAATAATTACGTTTGTCCTAATTCAGTTGCCTGTAATAAGAGACGTTGTCATATCTCGTGATGTTGCGGCGTCATGTCTGCAGCCATTGTACCTACCCCTCTAAGCAAGTATTGCTTGAACTACTCTAGTCCCTTCTGAGTGAATTTTGTATAGCGAGATTATATAGTGTCGAGATATTAATGACACGAGTATCTAAAACTATCCCTTAATTAATAGATGTATAGTCTATGAACTCTTGCAAAATGGGCCATTTATCTTGAAGGTCATGCCCCTGTTCTAGAACTTGCTAGTAATACTAAATTTATATATAATCGCTATGAACGGATAGGCAGTTCATATTATTATTCCTGCTAATTTAATGTTTTTCAGTACTGTAAGTTGTATTTGACAAATTATTCAAAGAAGTAATTGTAAAAATTGTGAGGCTTCAGTTGTATATTATTGGCCAGATTCTTATGAATTATCTTAGCCAAGTTTCCTTTGAAAATAATTTACTCATGCATTTACTGCTGTAATAACTGTTACCCAGTTAGATTATTATTCATGCTAATTTAATATTTTCCAGTACTGTAAGTTGTATTTGACAAATTATTCAAAGAAGTAATTGTAAAAATTGTGAGGCTTCACTTGTATATTATTTGCCAGATTCTTATGAATTATCTTAGCCAAGTTCCCTGTGAAAATAATTTATTCAGCCTGTCAGAGCTGTAGTAACTTACCCAGTTAGATTATTATTCATGCTAATTTAATATTTTCCAGTACTGTAAGCTGTATTTGACAAATTATTCAAAGAAGTAATTGTAAAAATTGTGAGGCTTCACTTGTATATTATTGGCCAGATTTTTATGAATTATCTTAGCCAAGTTCCCTGTGAAAATAATTTATTCAGCCTGTCAGAGCTGTAGTAACTTACCCAGTTAGATTATTATTCATGCTAATTTAATATTTTCCAGTACTGTAAGTTGTATTTGACAAATTATTCAAAGAAGTAATTGTAAAAATTGTGAGGCTTCAGTTGTATATTATTGGCCAGATTCTTAGGAATTATCTTAGCCAAGTTCCTTTGAAAATAATTTATTCAGCCTGTCAGGGGTGTAGTAACTGTTAACCAGTTAGATTATTATTCATGCTTACTTAACATTTTTCAGTACTGTAAGTTGTATTTGAAAAATTATTCAAAGAAGTAATTGTAAAGTTTGTGTGACTACATTTGTATATTATTGGCCAGATTCTTATGAATTATCTTAGCCAAGTTCCCTGTGAAAATAATTTATTCAGCCTGTCAGAGGTGTAGTAACTGTTACCCAGTTAGATTATTATTCATGCTAATTTAATATTCTCCAGTACTGTAAGCAGTATTCGAAAATTTATTCAAAGAAGTAATTGTAAAATTTGTGAGACTTCATTTGCATATTACTGGGCTGATGCTTAAGAATTATCTTAGCCAAGTTTCCTTTGAAAATAATTTACTCATGCATTTACTGCTGTAATAACTGTTACCCAGTTAGATTATTATTCATGCTAATTTAATATTTTCCAGTACTGTAAGTTGTATTTGACAAATTATTCAAAGAAGTAATTGTAAAAATTGTGAGGCTTCAGTTGTATATTATTGGCCAGATTCTTATGAATTATCTTAGCCAAGTTCCCTTTGAAAATAATTTATTCAGCCTGTCAGGGGTGTAGTAACTGTTAACCAGTTAGATTATTATTCATGCTAACTTAACATTTTTCAATACTGTAAGTTGTATTTGAAAAATTATTCAAAGAAGTAATTGTAAAGTTTGTGTGACTTCATTTACATATTACTGGCCAGATTCTTAGGAATTATCTTAGCCAAGTTCCCTCTGAAAATAAAATTAGTTATGCTCTCAGTGCTGTAGTAACTGTTAGCCAGTTAAACTATTATTCATCCACTTAAAGTTATTCCAGTACTGGAAACTGTACTTAACAAATTAGTCTTGAGATGTTAGGAAAATTTAGTCTAGCACATATTGCGTGTAAAATTGATTGCTTCTTAACCCCTTATTCAGGATAGCTTTATATTTATTCTCTGAATTATCTTATATCTATCTCAGTGTACCCTCCTTTATTCATAGTTACTCTCTAGCCATCTTAGTTAGGATCGAAGGTTATATTCCCTTATGGCATTTATTCATGTGATGTACCTTTGGAAATGTGTGCTATATTTTGGGAGTAGCAATCAGTATCATTAACTCTCCCGGATCCTGGATTGCTCTTTAGTGAAGTTGCCCTTAGCTATTCATTGGGTTAGATCTTATGTAACTGCTCTTAGAGTTATTTGTCAGGGTTATTCCAGTAGTTGGGTTATGATATGTTAATCGTCAGGTATTTGTGTAGGATTTATGATATTGGGTACTTGCCTTTGATCCAATTGGACGCTGTGATATTTAATGGTTGTATGTTTATTTGTTAATTTTGTTTGAAAATATAGAGATATAGAATGTTATTCCAGTATACTCTCTCTCTGCAAGATTGTTTCCCAGCACGCTAGGATTTCCTGCTTCCTGTTTCTTTCGGATTCTTATATTTATTATTCTAGTGAGCCGACACTTATCTTCCAAGCCCTAAGGGCTGTCTCAGGTAGTATCCTTAAAAAACCAACCCAGCACCTAAAGACGGCTCACCACGACTAAAATATTTAAGGATTTTTACGTAATTGCTAGTAAGAGTATTTTATAGAACAAAAAGACCTCTGTACCGTTCCCATAGCTTCAGCGCCTGGAGTAATTACCACTCTATTACTCGCAAACCACTCAAGATATAAACGTGCTACTTGAAGTATAATAAAATTCAAATATTTCCCTAAAGCTTACATGCTTGAATCATTTTCTGGTCACAGAAATAAACAAAATTGTCGCATAGTCAAATATGCTTCTTCCTGAACATTTCACGGTCGTTACAAATCTTTCCGATAACTGAAGCGCCCGGAATAATTACCACTCAATTACTCGTAAACCATTCGAGGTATAGGGCTGGAACTTCATTTGTATTAAAATTCAATTATTTCACTAAAACTTTATCGCTTGAAGTTTTTTCGGGACACAAAAATACAAAAAATTGTCGCATAGTGAAATTTGCTTCTCTCTCCATGAATTTTGTGTAACGGGTGATGTTTATAAAATGAAATAAAAACATTTGTGTCCGCTTTTTTAAGGCTCTGTTTTAACCATCAGTAGGGCTGATGCGTGTAGATTATTTCTGTATAAATTTCACAGGAGTACGACAAAGGGTTAATTAAAGGTTACGAGCTTAATCACGCGGTGTAAGATTTTCTAGATTGAGTAAAAACTGGGAATTGCGAGATTTGGAATCTGGTGACGTCATGCACTCAAGTGCTGCGATTGGTCTATCCCGGAATACGCAACCTGTATAGTTTACTGATCTTGGTGAAAGCCTACATCATTTTATCTCATCTGTACATCAAAAACAAGTTTAGAGTCATCAATTCCTTTGCTGCTCCAGTGCTGATGTACTCTTTCAGTATCATCAAATGGACTCCAACTGACATTGCAGAAATCGAAAGGAAAACACAGAAAATCCTTACTGCAAATAACATGCACCACCCAAAATCCTCGGGTTCTATGATTGGCACTACCAAGATGTGAAGGGGGTTGAGGTCTAATGGACTTGAACAACAATCTACCTAGTAAAGAGACATCAGTACTCCATCAAGCTGTTGTATTGGCAGACGATAAATTAACACCACTAAGTCTACGTGACATTATGGAAAAAGTGAGAACTGTGGCTAGGAAGAAAGAATAATGGATACAAGCATCCCTTGCTAGGAAGACATCCTTGTGAACTTGAACAAAACCATGTAGAAGCGTCGAACAAGTGGCTGGTCACAGAGAACTTGTTCAGCAAAACAGAAGGTTTTATGCTTACAATACAAGAACAAGTAGTGATCGCCATCCTGACTCAGGTGGACTACACCTCTCATCATAACAAGTAGCAAATATTATCCACCAGAAGCTTGCCTACCAACCAGAGCCAGTTTTCGAGAATCAGCAGTACAAGCTTCACTATGACAGAGGTATCCTGGCTGACAATACTGTGCCACATAATCGACCTGACATTGTCATTTAGTGGACAAGAATCAGCGATGATAATAGATGTAGGTATTCCAAACCAACTAACTAACTCCGTGGCTCTACAATCCCTGAAAGGACTAGGCCTACCATAGGCAGATGACAGGATTGGGGAGCATGTGGTCAGCATGCCAATACCCATGGCCCTTAATGATGATCTCTTTGACCAGAGCTGCTACTTCTCTATAAAGTAGCTCTTTAGTTTTCCTCATGAGGCTGAGTACACCCTGTTGCAGACATCTCTACCTCAGAAAAATGCAAGGAAGTAGCAGGGATCGAACCTAAGCCTGTGGATCCGTAGCCAGCAATGCTAACCATGAGACCAAGCAGACAGTCAGGTATTCCAAACACCAGGAACACAATGGAAACTTCTAAGGAGAAGAAATGAAAATATATTGTGCTGGCTGATTGTAGAGATCATCCCTTTCATCATATCATCTACAGGAGCCACATTTTCATACAGATGCAAAGATCAGTGACTCTCTCTACATGCAGGACAGTTCATCAATTTCTAGGACTTGAGGAATAATGTGGTCCATCAGTCATCACTTGGACAATTGGCCCATGGACATTATTTATCCCAGAATGTATGTGTCTGAATAAATAATAATAATAATAATAATAATAATAATAATAATAATAATAATAACAATAATAATAATAATAATAATAATAATAATAATAATAATAATAATAATAATAATAATAATAACCAATAATAATAATAATAACCAATATAAAATAAAATAATAATAATATTTTTATTATTGTTGTTATTAATATTATTAATTTTTTTATTGGCTATTATTATTTTTATTATCATTTACATGTTTGATTTCATCAAAATAAATTCTTCTGTTGAGTAAAAGCAGTGAACAATTAGACATGCCTTAAGGGGGGACATGCTGAAAAATAGGTGAAGTTCATTTTTTTTTTCTCAGCAATGAATTGTTCTGTAGCCTTGCAATCTGGCATGCTCTATATTGACTAGTTCTACAATTGCATACTGTTTTTAGAATTAATTTAACTAGCACAGATTGGGGTAGTTATCGTTACAAAATGGCAGCCAAATCTTGTGCACTGAAGTGCCGTTTCCCTGATAATTTTCATAAATACCAAAATTTCTGAGTGATTCTTTTTTCTATCTATTTGTAAATATCATGTGAACAACATAATGTAGAATCTTTGGATTATCTGCAGTATAAATATTTAAAAAAAATAATTAATCAAAATTTTTCAAGCTGATTCTTACTTGTATTAATATCCCAGACATGGATTTAATGTCTATTTCCTTTCCCTCCACTTAATTCTGTATCTGGTATCTGGTACCCTATGATCCCCAGGTGGGGCGAAGGGGCCTCCAATGGAGGTTTCATTACCTATACTAATTTTGATATGCTTATTTTCCGAGAGAGGGTAGAGGGACAGGTCTCCACTTAATTAATAGTATATAAATATAACTTGGCTTCAAAGTACCTACAAATGTAGGACACCATTGGATGTGAGTTCTCAACGGAGAAACCCTCCCGTGGTCAGCCTTGTCTTCTGAATCAGTTGAGGAATTTGATGTCGTACTGGCATGTTGTCATGGTAGCTCAATGGTAGAGCATCGGCGCGTTAAGCCGAAGATCCGTGTTCAAATCCCGGTTATGACATAAAATTTTTCAAGCTGATTCTTACTTGTATTAATATCCCAGACTTGGATTTAATGTCTATTTCCTTTCCCTCCACTTAATTAATCACTTGTTAATTTACAATTTACAATTTTTTACATCAGAAATATATATATATATTTAAATAAACTATTAAAGTTACATCAATGATTCTAGACAGTGTTGTTCAGTACTATTAAATATACTTGCATGAAAAATTTCACTGCAATATGTTAATAAATGTTTGAGTTATGAGGGAAACGGGGCTTGAGTGCTCAAAATTTTGCTGCCATTTTGTAATAATAAATACCCATAACTGTAATAGTTAAATTAATTCTGAAAATAGTATGCAATTTTAGAACTATTCAATAAAGAGCATGCCAGATTGCAAGGCTACAGAACATTTCAATGGATTTAATGGTCATGGTGAAGTTATTATAAAATTTAAGCCCTCAGTTTAAGGTACCTTTTTTCAGGTAGTGCTGTTTACTTGCAGAGTATGTAAGTCTGATATTTGTCTGGTATTGTCATGGAGAGATTCATCTTTATTAACGAGGGGATTATGTTCGTTCGGGTCACTTTACTTCAGTTTACTTTGGCATGCTTCTCTATGGTTAAAGAACTTTAAAATTCTTTCACTAATTTCATATTTTAAGGTGCGGTTTGGCATGAAGGCTGTAAGTATCATTTCATATGAATTTCGTTTATAAGTGAGAGATTTCCTATTAGGTTTTAATTCCAACTGAAGTAACTGTTTCCTGTATAGAAATCTGTGGGAGAGAGCACATCCAGATTAAAGTTAATGGCTGAGTATTCACTGCATTCATAGAGAAATTAGAAATTTCATTATGCCTCATACTTACATACAAATTTGTAGTTGAATTGATCACCATTACCTAACAAATAAATGGTTTGTTTTGACTCTTGGTATAACTTATATCTCAATGAAAATGTTAGTATTACTTGACATATTTGGTCCTAATTTTCACTGCTCTACGTTAATTTTTTATTAAAAGTAATTACTTACAGTAAATGTTTTTTATTAAAACAACTTCAAACACAACATTTCAACTCCTCCTTCGAGCCTTCATCAGGTGTACTCAAACCAGCAACTGTACTCCTGGACAAGGTAGCATCCACATTTCTCATCGGATTGTCACTATCGATAAAAAATATCGCACATCTCGCATGTTTGTTTGTCCAATCACTAGGAATACTGTATCCTATGTTTTCCACCGAGGTTTTGGGAGGTGAGGGAAATTTTAATTCAGTTTTCCCACGCCTCCCAAAACCTTGGTGGAAAACATAGGATACAGTATCCCTAGTGATTGGACAAACAAACATGCGAGATGTGTGATATTTTTGATCGATAGTGACAATCCGATGAGAAATGTGGATGCTACCTCGTCCAGAAGTACAGTTACTGATTTGAGTACACCTGATGAAGGCTCAAAGGAGGAGCCGAAATGTTGTGTTTGAAGTTATTTTAATAAAAAAACATTCACTGTAAGTAATTATTTTTAATAGAAAATTATTAGTATTACACTTCACACTAACACACTTCTAACTTCCTTCTTCCTTCTAACTTTCCTATTGCTGAGGTGTAGAACCTTCAAAGGGAGGTTTCTCTTATGTAGGTGAATTTTGTTACATTTATGTTCCATGAGAGGGCAGAGTGACAGGTGGTAAGTCCACCACCTCACAAATCCCCTCCAGAAATTTAGGTATTTCTTGGATGTGAAAGGGCTGAGGAATTTTGTCCAGAGGCTCTAAGTTAGGTTTGGAGTTTTTTACATGCCACCTAAATCTACGACACTGGCCCCTCAGTTTAAAGCCCCTCCTGGACGACTCCATGCCCAGAATTTTTATGTCCTGAAAAATGCATTGACCGCGACTGGGTTTGATTTCGTGACCTTTGGTTCTAGAGGCAGGCATGCTACCTCCAAACCACTGCGGCCGACATTCACCATAAGTTATAGGCCTACATTATACATAATCCATGTTGGTAATTATTTTATCATAACGAGAGGACTGGAAGAAAGTATTAATACAAATCTACTTGATGCCCTGAGGATGATAAGTAAAATACTTTATGTCCAGTACTGTATATGAAAAACTCAGTACAGTCTATGTTTTTGTTGTGGTGTTATGTTCTTTTAGTTCCATTTCTACATATTTTATTTTGTTGTGTTGCAGTAAGTTCACAGTAATGCTTTATGTGATGTGGAAGTCTACAAGGAAAGCAGCAGTTTTACACAACCAGTGGGCCCAAACTGTATTTGTTTGTACTTCCCATAATGCTGTATAACTTAATTATCTTACCCAACATAAATTAATGGGAGCATTATTATTTGGTAAATGGTTTCAAAATTGCTTACATTTAACATAATACCAGTTGGCCTCCTCTCTTCTATTTCATGTAGAAAATAGTTGCAAATACAAGCTAGTAAAATTATGTTAACTTACATAGCTTTAATTAAAATAGTTATGTATGACACTTTGTGTTAATGTAAATGTTATTTAATTGCCAATTCTCTTTTAATTTCTATTATTTACTATGCTACTTCCTATTAGCATTTGAAGCATTCCACGGACTATGAAGAATTTAACACAGAAAATGCAGGTGAAACTTGTTGATATTGAGTTAAAAGACAACATTAAAATATATATACGAGGGTAAGTCCAAGTATCTGCACTCTCTTTTTTAAATTTATTGCAACAACAATACAAAACTTTCAATTACCTCATTTTCAACTTAATCCCCTTGCTTCTCGATGCACTTTATCCATTGTTGCACAAGCTTCCTGATGCCTTCAGAAAAAAGGTTTTTCACCTGAGCAGCAAGCCACGTATGCACCGGTTCCTTCATTTAATTGCATATGGTTTGCTACTTTATCGACAGTCACTCGTCAGTTTGACTGAATCATGACATGCACTTGCTCAAAGTTGGCGTCATTCATGGATGTGGATGGGCATCTTGTTCTTTCCTCATCCTTCACACTTATCTGACCATTTTTTAACTTTTCAATCGATTCATACACACTTCGCCATGGTAAAACATTGCCCCATATTGTGCAGAAAGTATTTGACGGATTTCTGCTCTTGGTACATCTTTAGACAACAAAAAACTGATCACTGCATGCTGTTTTTCTTTGGTGCAAACGCTGAGCGATGCAGCCATGCTTAATGTGCAACAGCGTAACACTCAGTGGAGTCATAACAGTCAAAACATTCCACAAGTGGAGACAAATGAACAACATGTCAATGTACGCAAGCACAAAGTGGTACAGCCAACCTGCAGAAGATTAAACAAAAAGCGCGGATACTTATTGACTTACCCTCGTACAATGTTAAGTAATCCCTACAGATATAGTAATATGATTAATATATATTAGTGTCATGTTATTAAATAAATCAATAAATCAATGCTGCAGCCTGCTAGTTTTTCATCAAACAGAAAATGGTCCTTTAGTTAAAATGGTTGAAGACCACTGCTCTATGGTTTAACCTCTTTACATTCTGTTGGTGCACATAGCAGAACCTTTTTTGTTGTCATTCTTGAAGCCTGTTTATGAATATCACCGCAGTTCTCACCTATATGCATTCTTCTCTTTCAAGTTTTTCACAGCAGTCCACATATCTCTCCTTTCCCCATTTTGTTTTATTTACCGCACCTTGTAATGTTTCAATATACTTTATTTGAAAAGCTCGACCAAATCTTCTTCTTCTTCTTCTTCTTCTTCTTCTTCTACTTCTTCTACTTTTTTTTCCCCCCCACTCATACAGACATTCCTGAAAATAGTATTTTTGGATTCACGGGAACTCAAAACGTGTATATGTAAGTTAAGATTTCAACTTGGAATTTGGTGGTCGTACACGATACTTTCTCTACCCAAAAGTACCTGTTATTGTACCCCCCCCTTTTGAACCATCATCTTTTTTATCATCACCTCTCCTCTTCTCTTCTCTTTCTTCTCTTTCTTCTCTTTCGTCTCTGGACACTCGTGGAAGCTGCCAACCCAGAGGGAACCTGTGTCCTAAAGGAGGGAACAATCACAAAATACGCAAACTACAATAATTAATACTCCGCTACCTTTTCAGTTTGCTATAAAAATATATTTTTACTTCAAACACATATAATATGCTGGGCCAAATTATAGCCTACATTAAATAACACACCAGCTCTCTGCCTTAAACAAACAAACTCTAGACATTCTATAATAATAATAAATATGCACTCACCCTAATTTCGTCTTGCATCCATCCACAATCAGCATACGGTGATCACCTAAATTATTGAAGGCCTAACACACAATACTCACGCTTGGGAAGCCTTCGTTACTAAATTCCCAAGCCGTGAGGAGAATCCGGTTGAGACGCGAAATTACTACTACATAAAAATATAACCCGTGGCTGCTCCAAAGATAATCTGAACTGAAAGTGCTCTCATTGTAACACAATAAAATTACATAACAAAGGCGGGGAAGCTAATATTAATTTCAATTACCTATTCAAATATTAAATTCCAAAGGATCAATATGGCGGCAATGGCAAGACCTAGGCTATTTCTTAAACATGCATTATCTCAAAAATATCTTACCATCCGCCCAGACAAATTACTTACTGTGCTTCCATACACCCGAGAGAACACACTTTCACTAATATAACATTAAATACTTCTTAAATTCAATTAAAAGCCAAAATAGAACAGAGCACCAAAACGAACATCTATACACAACGCCATCCCAACCTGTTCTGAAGAAACCGGAAGGATGAAGCTCGCATGCGCAAGACTTCATTTGTCTGCAGAAATGCAAATTCAATAATATGATGACGTATACCATTTTTCATACTGGCTCACTGTGGTATTTGCAGAGGAAATAATAATAATATGAAATAACACTATGCATAACTTTACAATAGGGTAATGAGAAGAAAACTGAGAGGCTTTCTGCAGGAACTGCATGTCAACCCAATTATATTCCGTGGAATATAGCAATTATTTAAACCAAATAACACATTTTTTGTACAGGTAGGGGGAAAAAAAGCGGACCTACTAAAATATCTAAGTTGCCACTGCGCTTGCCTAGTGGGTTCTAGGCATGCGCAGTGGCTCATATAAGCAACTTAGATATTTTAGTAGGTCCGCCTTTTTTTTTTTCCCTACCTGTACATTATGTATAACCAAAAGAAAATTATTTGGTTATATGCAATATTTCTTTAAGATACAGTGTTGGTTTTCTTTTGAAAATGTTACTCTTTTAGAAGTAAAAGTATTTTTATTTGATGTTTGTAATATTGTGCACATTCTTAACAATATTCACCTTCCAATATGCACATTTGCACGAACTATATTTGTCGTGTAGCTGTTGCCATAAATACTGCAAACACAAGGTAAGTGTTGTATCATTCAAAACAACTTATCATGAACACTTTTAAACAGGCATCAAAAGTTTTAATTCTTTACCACCACAAATAATACAGTGCATTTCATGTACGAGTTGGCCAATCATGCAGGTTTCTGCCTCACGGCAGCACAGCACTAACTCTTGAGTTTTCGGGTGAAATATCTATGCAAATAAAGCCGCTAATGGCAAAATTATTCAGGTTCTCACAGTAACCTCATCAGAAGAGATGGTGGAAATGTCCTCTTCTTGCATCCACACAACACTGGCACTTTTTTAGGAAATTTTCTTTCATGCGCATAAGTTCAGCTTTCGAGAAAGATTTAATTTCTCTTGTGATATTGTCTTTAAGTTCTTCTGATGTTGTTGTTGTTTTCTAATGCCACACGTTTGACAACAAATGTATGGGGTTGTGACCTATACACTTTATTTTTGAAGTTCAAGTTCGGGTGAAATATCTACGTAACTGAAACTACTAACTTTTTAATGAATCAGGTTTTCACAATGAAAATTACAGGTGATTTATCCACACAACGCTGGCACGTGATGTTGCAATCCCACGACCTTGGTCTTTAATTTGTTTTATAAACAATGCAGTATCACTTCAGCTTGTGTCAAATGTGCATGTGTTCTGTTATAATGCCACGACATAAGTATACAAAAGAGCAATGGATTTTTATGTACGATTCGTATGTGATTACATCATCTTGCAAGGTTGTAAGACATTTTTTTTAACAAAATTCTCGGGTGTACGTCCTCCAAGCAGAGAAGCCATGCAAAAACTTGTAAGTAAACTTCAGGAACCCCCATACATTAGAAGAACTTAAGATAATATCACAAAATAAATTAGCTCTATCTTGAAAGCTGAACTTATGCACGTGAAAGAAAATTTCCTAAAAAGGTGTCAGAGTTGTGTGGATGCAAGAAGAGGACATTTCCAACATCTCTTGTGATGAGGTACATAGTTATTTTCATTATAATTTTAACTGTAACTGTGAGAACCTGAATCATTACACCACATTAGCAGCTTTATTTGCATACATATTTCACCCAATCGCTCAGAAGTTAGAGCTGTGGCCACTGCGACGCAGAAACCCACATGATTGGCCAACCTCCCATGTTAGAAATCAGTTCAGTTGTTCACTAAAAACTTACCTTCACAATCATGTCTTTCACTGTGTTAATGAATTTTTCAATGCCTAATAAATCTGCTCTTTTTATTTTCAATTTTTATGACTGTGGTACTGTTTCTACTGTTTATATTTTAGTAGAGTTTTGTAATTACTACCCGTGCACGACTTCTTAGGCGCTGGTTTTACGGGGAAGTGAGGGTTGGGGGGAAGAAAACATAGCTAGTTCGCCAGTCTTTCTGCAGTGTTGTCAACCAAAGAAATCACATTTCAGCAGAATCGTGCGTATGGTTGCTACCTCTGTCACAGGGTAAATTGTCTGTGTTGAAATCACACTGTTCTAAATACTCTAGTAATGACATTTATAATATTTTCCAGCAACACCTTGCCATACCTACTACGAAACATCAAATATGCACTGAAATGAGATGGTCTGTTAATCCATTTATTTCCATAAAAATAACTTCTTCTGAAGGCCAAACCCTCACAAAGTACATCATTGGGAAGAGGAAAGAAGCCTCTTTCTTTTGACCTATATTTGAAGGTACAGACAGTTTCAAACATATGTATATTATTTTGCAAAACTAAACTCCGTTCTGATCTGTGCTGGCAGCCAAGTCTGTGAGCAAAATGGCAAAGAACCTGGCACTAAGAGGGATAAAAATATCCCTGTTTTGCACTAGACATCAGTCAGATTGAAACAATTGTTGTTGGAAGTCTTTATAACTAACATACCTTTGAACACAGCAGCTGTGCAGCCAATTGCCTTGAGGCCAGTTCATGGACTTGTCCACTTTGGGGTTTAGAGATCTGCCAAGTAATTCTGGGGGAAAAAAAGAAAAAGAAAAAATTATCCGAAGGTGTACAATGGGAGTGGAATAGAAAAATACAACACAGCAAGACTTCTAATACTAACATTTGGTACCAACCATGGGTTGGGGGGGGGGGGGGGCAAGGTGGGAAACTGGAATGCCTTATGGATTCATTTACAGTTTTTTATTTTTTTATTTTTATTTTTTTTACTCTTGCTCTGTAAACCTGTAGTTGTTGCAAGAAGAATAAAAATATATAAAATAATATTTAATAATGAGTTTAGCAAGTTAATATTAACTTATTATAATCATATCTGCCTCAGTATAATTGTAATAATCCGTGTAATAATGATAATATATTTGTAATAAGGCTGTGGCTCAAAAGAACATAATCTATTAATTTAAAAACTCACTGAATTCAGTTGGGATTCAACACTACGAGATGGGAAACTATGTGAACATTAATGTATTTAGCCTAATCATTTGAAATTGAGGTCTGAAATTGATTTTCAGTCGATCACTTGTATCACTTAATCGAGGATTAACTTCAATTAGGAATTAGCTCACTGTACATTTATGTAAATTTATTGTCGTAATGCCACTAATTGTTCACAATATTAACTTAATTCTTATTATTGTAGATTACTGTATAATTTAGTCTAATATGTAAGAATCATTGTTCCCAGAATTCTGTTGAGTTTGTCCCCCTTAATAAAATTCTTGGCAACGCCCCTGGTACCAACAAAGACAATCATAATTTTTTTTACTGGTACAAGTCCTTACATGGACACTACTAAAGAACAAGAAAATTAACCTTCTTAAAATACTTCAAACAAGTTTGCTGCTTTGAAGGGCGGGTGATTGAAGAATTCATATGCATTTTCTTTATAGTCACATGTTATTAATTACCCTTATTGTATTTCACTTGTTTTGGCCACAAACTGCCATGGTACACATTCAGAATGCAAACTCATTCATTTACATACAGGCATTTTTAAATGATAATGGTCAGGCAGTCAAACAGACAAACACGATAGCTGAAATTTCTGCAGATAGGTATCATTTAATCATAAATAGAAAAGGTTTAGTATTATATGTGATTAAAATTTAATTAAATCATACAAGTTCTACATTTCCACAGAAGGATTTATATTCTTATAGCAACAACTCACTTCTTTTTTAAGGCATTTTGATCATCATCAATTAAGAAAACAAAATACTTTTTTAATTTCAGGAGGCGACAAGTAAGAAGGCAATGTATGAATGAACTGAGAGCTCAAATGAAACCATTCAGATTTGTGAAGCGCGATGAAGAAAACAAGTTCCTTAGATTGTGCCATTCATCACCAGATCTAAGAGATTTTGGAGACTCATTAACAAAACCCAAACCTTTCAAGGCCAGACCAGTACCAAAAAATTTGTTTAGCAATTATGTCTACCAAAGAATGAGAGAAGATGAATTTTATAGGTAAAAATATTATCCTTTATTATTGATATGTAATAACTAACCAGAAGTGTAAAAAATTGTTTTTCTAATGTTGCTATTGTTCTACTTATTTATGTTAATGCTATTTACTCATTATACCTATTTAAATAAACGGTCCAAAAAATGTTGCACAGACTTTCTCACATATACATGTTAAGAATTGTACTCGTATTATTAATACTCACATGGGAACTGTACGAGGTGTCATGTAGAAACCTACTATCGATAGGTCTTCATTACATATAGACACATGCAAAAACTTAGCTGCTCATATGAATTGTAAGTGGGTGAAAACATGTCTGTACTGTCCTATAAGGAAAGAATGGCAGGCACTTGTACAACTCGCTTGAGTAGCCCGTATGCTGGGGAACATGAGTGACAGCGGGTGCCAAGGTGTGATGCAGAGGAAGGAGCTACGTCGTTACTCGTTGAATGTGATAGTGATGCCATTTCCACACTTTGAAACTATTTAATCTGTAATATCTAAAATCCATTAAAAGTAATTACTTACAGTGAATGTATTAAAATAACTTCAAACACAATGTTTCGGCTCCGCCTTCGAGCCTTCATCAGGTGTACTCAAACCAGTAACTGTACTCCTGGACGAGGCAGCATCCACATTTCTACTTCGTCCAGGAGTGCAGTTACTGGTTTGAGTACACCTGATGAAGGCTCAAAGGTGGAGTCAAAACGTTGTGTTTGAAGTTATTTTAATACATTCACTGTAAGTAATTACTTTTAATGGATTTTAGATATTAACGCAGAACAGTGAAAATTAGGACCAAATATGTCAAGTTTATTTAATCTGTATAGACATTGAGGGGTTGTTGTGATTGTTAGTGTGTGTGTGTGGGTGTTATAGAGCAGAAGTGTGATCACTTAACTCGCATGATTAAAACAAAGATTTTTTGACATGCACGAACGCTTCTAACAATCTGTTCTCAATTTCTTTCTCATTTCTTGTCTAGACAAAACTCTTTAGGTTTTAAGAACTTGGACTAACACTGCCAAAGTAAAATAGTAATAATAATATTAATTGAAACAATTTAAATAGCACACAGGATTCATTTTGCTAATCCTAAACACTTAAACAGGTACTAATTAGTTCACGAGACCTACTGAAATACAAATGTATGTATCAGAGGAGGGTATTAACCACTTTCATAATGTTATTTGCTCTCTTAGTGCTAAGGAAAGGGAGAGATAAGATAAACTAAGTCCTACTTTGAAAGCAGGAATGGTGCTATGCAGCACTGTGACAGCTGTCGACTCACGGTACATAGTGGAGGCTTCACTATCCCCTCCTGCCGACAGCTATGTGAGGCTACTCAATATTTAAAATTTGCAAAATTCACAATTAATTTTCACCCACTTAAAGTTTATATGAGCAGCTAATCTTTCGTATGTGTCTATCTGCAAATGAAGACCTACCAACATGCAAAATTTGAGGGTAGGTTTTGACATGACAACTCGTGCAGTTCCCTTATTAGTTTATTTTGCATGCTTTAACTGCATATATGTCATATCACATGTTTCGAATGTTCACGTGTACTAGTAGTCTTTTATAATACTATAATTCATTCATGTGCATCTGTTTCTATTATTCAGTGATGTCTTCTTTTTTTTATATCAGTTTAAATGATTATAATATGTGGTGACATAGTGGCGATGAATTACGAAAAGTAAACAAGTTTTAAAAGTCCGGCATTTGCCTTTGCGAATGAGGAAACCAGGGAAAACCAAAGTCATTTGGCCGACACCACTAAGTTTGATTTGAACCCAGGATCACTTACATATTAACCTATACCACCTATCTCTGATTGGTTTTGGTGTATTCATTACCACCGAGGTAAACTCACTGCATTTCACAACAATAAGTAGAATATAGTTATGTTGTTACTATGGGCAACAAAAGAATATCATTCATACTTTAATTAATGCTTGTTCTGACATTCGTATTTAAGTTATATTTATTAAGTGCCAGTATGGTACTTTATGAGATTGTTTGGGGTACGGGAAAATGTCTGTCCTTCTGTCTGTCCGTCCGTGTGTATGTACGCATGGTAACTCAAATATGCTTAATCGGATTTTAATGAAAATTGGTATATGTATTTATAATGTTCATGGGAAGAACCCTATTGATATTGGACCAAATCGGTTGACCGGTACCGGAGTAAAATCCAATTTAATGTCAATATAAAGGTGCGATAACTCAAATACGCTTTATCGGATTTTCATGAAACTTGGTATACACATTTATAATTCCCATGAGAAGAAGCCTATTGATATTGGACAAAATTGGTTGACTGGTATCGGAGTAATGCCCAATTTAGTGCCTATTTTATGGTAATATATTATAAAGAATTTATCAGGTGCAAATCAGTTATCCTGACCACATATGTTTTACACTGTTCATATACGGCTTTGGAATTTGCAATACAGTTAGCCATGACATATCACTTCGCGTTTGTTTATGGAACTAGTCAGATGTTTATTTCGTTGATCAAGTTGAATACTGTTATATACAGAAGATATACCGGTATTACTGTGAAATAATTAGGCCTTTGTACATTAAGTAGGCAGGAGGGGATATAATGGTGAATATCCTAACTGAACTGTTCAACGAAGTAATAACGACAGAAGTGATACCCAAACAATGGACCACGAACAACATTATATTACTACACAAAAAAGGCAACAAAGCAGACATAAACAACTACCGCCCAATTGCACTAATGTCAAACATATACAAAATATTCTCGAAAGTAATCACCAGAAGGATGAACAGAACGATCGACGAAAACCAGCCAGTAGAACAAGCAGGGTTCAGACCAGGATATGCAACAACTGATCACTTACAGACAATAGCTCAACTCATAGAAAAAACCGAGGAATATGGTCAAAAAATATACTTAGCCTTTATAGACTTCCAAAAGGCATTTGACACAGTAGAACACGTACCATTACTAACAGCCATGAGGAAGCAGGGAATAGAGGAAAAATACATCAGGATCCTTGCCAAACTGTATCAACAAACCACCGCTAGAATTCAGATGGACAGAACAGGAAGAGAGTTTCAACTACAGAGAGGAGTAAGACAAGGGGATACAATTTCTCCCAAGCTTTTCATCTGTATGCTAGAAGAGATCTTTAGAAACGTCAAAGGGAACTATGGAATCAGTATTGATGGCGAGAAGATATCTAACTTACGTTTCGCTGACGATATTGTCCTCATGGCAAATACAGCAAAAGAACTGCAAGACTACATGACAGAAGTGAATGAACTAAGTAACAAAGTGGGACTACAAATGAACACAAAAAAGACAAAATTAATGACGAACAATGTAGAGCAAGACATCACCATAAATCAACAGAAACCATTAGAATACGTTCAAGAGATAATCTATCTGGGTCAAACAATCTCCTTTCAGAAAAGCATGCCCAAAGAAATTACAAGGAGAATATCGATAGCATGGTCAAAATTCTGGGCGCTCAAATTCATATTACTAGATAAATCCTTCAATCTAAGCATCAAACGGCACATTATGAACACATGCATATTACCCGCACTGACATATGGCTCACAAACTTGGAGTGCAACTAAAAAAGACAGGAAATCAATTCAAACATGCCAAAGAAAGATGGAAAGAAAAATCCTTGGAATAACGTGGAAAGACGGAGTCAGGAATGACGCAATAAGAAGAAGGACACAAATAACAGACGCAGGTAACGCCAGTAGATACCTAAAATGGAGATGGGCCGGACACATCATGAGACAAAATCCCAATCGATGGACGCACAGAATAACGACATGGGACCCAAGGACGGGAAGGCGAAAAGTGGGACGACAGAGGATGCGATGGGCGGACGAACTCAAGACAACTTTCGGCAACAACTGGACCACTACAGCTAAGGACAGAAGAAAATGGCAACTACTAATCGAGACGGCAATCCAGAGCAACAACACAGGACGACGACAGCACAACTAGCAGGACATAAGGAACCAGTGCGCCACGGAAATATGTGGGACTAAAATCGCAAAAATAATTGGACCTTAAGTGATAGACTATATACGGAAACATGCGATAGTATACAGGCATAAGTACCAGCAGGAGGATCCCTCCCGGATTGGCTAACCGGGATTGCTAAAACCAAGCCACCTCTCTCAGGAGAGAGGCCCGTGCCCCACGGGGACCCTATGGGCTAACACTAACTAACACTAACATTAAGTAGAGTTCTTTGCCTGTGTATTTTGTGAAATGTTGACATATTTTAAGAATGTCTTATATCAGTGTACAAGAGTTTGAATTAAGGTTAAGTATCAAACTTTACACCTTTGATCTTTTGTAAGTCCTGCTTAATGAATCGATCTGCTGCTTATTTTGGAGACAGAGTACAAAAACAACTTATTTTCTGTATATCATAATTGCAATGAATTAATCACTGATTAAACAAAAGGATTCTGGCACTTAGTTATACCAGTTTACCTGATTTTATTTCATTTTTTCCTTGATACATATCTATTTTATAAAGAAATGTGTTTCACAAAAAATATTAATTTTGGAAAGGTGAAGTCAGAATGAAGAATTTTTTCATTCTGACTTCACCTTTCTATCATAGCCTAAACACGGCCAGTGTGAAAGAATTATCATTCCAATGTTAATTTTCTCTACTTTACTTTACTGTGCACAGTTTTCATGTATCCCCTATTATTAGGGGGATAATCTAGAAAAATTGAAAATGGATAGAGTAAAGTGCTGCCTAAGTAAGTTTTACAGAAAAATGGATATAGCCATTTTATTAGTCATAGATAAAAATACTCAATTGAATATTTTTATTAATATCATTGGAGCCATTTTTTAAAATCATTTTGCTTTAATTTTAAAGGTTTATAAGTAAAATCCCCTTAATAATTCAGTATAAAAACCAAATTCTGGCCAGTTTGATAAAATTCCAAAAAAGTCCTTAGTTCAAAAAATGAAGTAAATGCAACAGATCATTTGCCTGCTGTGCTTGTCCACAGACAGAGAGACAGACGTCATTCCAAAACACTTTTTTCCCTTTTCCAGGCATTGTGAAACATGTTTTTCCGGTGTTATCTTGATTTCAATATTTTGTCATTATCACAATACTTCCTCTATATAACGTATATGTAAGAAAGTAAAATCTTAATCTTAAAATACAATTAACAAAAGGAAAGAACAGGCACATTGAAAGAGAAATCACAATAGTTCTATTTTTGCATAGAGATCACATGACACAGTTTACCTGTATCTACAAGCATCAGACAACTACAGCGCATTATTTACCCTCATTTTGCAAAATTAGAAGAATTGTCACCATGAAAAAAAATTAAAGATGAAAGTGTAGATTGATATTTTATGGGAACCTGTTGTTGTAAGAAAAGGTTTTTGCAATAATGAGTGATTTTTATTTTTATTGCATCCATGTGCTGTACCATTTGTTATTATGAGATATTTCAAAATCATGCTTTTGTGAAAAATTGGAAACTCTTGATTTTGTGCACTTAAGATTGAATGTAACTTACCAAATGAAGTTTAGTGAAGCATGTATGTCAATATAATTGGTTTTAGTGTAATTTAATACCACTTCACTGTGAATTCCCAACAAGAGTTAATTATATACAGGGTGTTAATGAATAACACCGAAATATTTTACCAGTGTATAGAGGGGACATAGACAAGCAACTTTTATTAGGAGATTTTTGCTCTATGGATTCAATTCTTCCTGTTATTATAACATAAAATCTCCCAAGGATATGCATGCCACTGACTTCTAATACTTGAAATGATGGGAAACAAAGGAACAGTGAATATTGTGTAGTGGTCGGGAAAATTGTAAAAAATGACGGTCGATATCTTAAAACTCTGAGGGAAAAAAAGACAAACGAAACATTTTTGTTAGGTCTGGAATTAGGAATAAAAACATAATGCAGTGGCGGGCAATCATGTGATTAGTCAGTAAATTTTGCAGATTACGAAAATTCTAAATTATGGTATAGCTGTTGATGAATTATTAATAATCAGGTTTTTATCGATCACTAGGAAGGCATGAAGTCAATTTAATGAAAATTTTAACCCTATTTCGCTCAATTATTGAGTTATGAGCACCAAATTCTAAGGACTTTAATGCCCTGTAGCATACACATTTTACGTCATAGAGCAAAAAATGTCCTAATAAAAGTTGCTTGTCTATGTCCCCTCTATACACAGGTAAAATATTTCGGTGTTATTCATTAACACCCTGTATATACTAGTGTCCAAAATTAAAGCAACAAACTGATATTTCTCCTTCCTGTGTCTACTATACGAGATATTCATATAAAATGTAAAGCTATCTCCGTACAGTCATGTTCTGAATTGGAGATGGCATTCCTGTCATCTTACAAACATGCAAACGATGACGTCAGTGCACCAATCAAAAGGGTAGTGCACTTATCAAAAGGGGCACTGCAGCATAGTTTTTGTTGCTTAGTCCAATATCAACGTTTGCTGTGTAAACATTTACTGCAGGTACAGGATGGCACAGAGAAGACGCCTAGAAGATTCTCTTCGGTGGAGGGCCATAGGAAAAATGGAAGCAGGACAGTCTCAAGCTGATGTGACCAGATGGTTTAATGTGAATCGTTCTGTTGTTTCTCGGATGTGGCAACAGTTTGTAGAGTCCGAAATGTATCCCGAAGACCAGGGCAAGAACGACCAAGAGTGACATCAGTAGTCAGGCATGACGGTACCACCGTAGTACTGCATGACAACTGGCATCTGACCTCACAGCATCCACTGGAACGGTTGTATCGAGGCAAACAGTATACAGAAGGCTTTGGCAGAGAGGCCTTTATTGTCAGAGGCCTGCTGTATGTGTACCATTGACGCGTATTCACAGAAGAGTACGTCTAGAGTGGAGTCATCAACATGCCAACTGGACAGTCGAACGGTGGGCCAACAGATGAGTCCAGATCTTGTCTTGAAAATGATTCTCGATGGATTCGCATGTGGAGAGAACCTGGAACATGATTTTGGGATGCAAACATTGTGGAAAGAGACCAATATGGAGGTGGATCAATAATGGTGTGGGCAGGAATTCTGTTCACTACCCGAACACCACTTCATGAAGTTGTACGGGTAAAATGGCAAGGTTTAACTTTTGTCAGGTATCGTGATGAGAGCTTGGCCCCTCATGTGCGGTTGTTTCGAGTGCTATGGGCCCAGATTTCATTTTGATTGATGATAATGCTCGTCCTCATAGGCAATGGTGGTGAATGTTTTCCTGGAAACTGAAGATATTGCACGCATGGATTGGCCTGCTCGCTCTCCCGATTTGAATCCTATAGAGCATGTGTGGAATGCACTAGGGAGACGACTTGCTTCATGTGAACATCCACCAGGCCTTGCAAGCTGCTCTGCAGGAAGAATGGGCGTTATTGCCTCAAAATGAGATTGATGACATTATTCACTGCATGCCACACCGTTGTGAGGCCTATATTGCTGCCAGAGATGGTCACACCCCATACTGAGCACATTAACGCATTTTTCTGGGTGTGTGTGAAAGTCATTACGTGTGAAAAAAAAAAGTTTTGTTTTACTGGTATGCACAAACGTTGCAATAGTTTACTTTCTTTATTCCTCATATTGTTTATACATTACTATCACCTGTTTATACTGTTTTGTGGCAAAATAAACCACCAAAGATGAAATTTCGGTTTGTTGCTTTAATTTTGGACACTAGTGTGTAGCCTATATATATATATATGAATGAATGAATGAATGAATGAATAAGCCTTATTTGTCCCATGAAGGGCTATGGCCTCCTAATTAGGGTCAGCTCGATTAGGTATCACATATGGAGGGCTAGTCCATATGATCTTCAACATTCTAAGGTTGACTTGAAGTCTGTCTTGTGATTGTCTTTTCCACAACACTGATTTTGCACAACTGTTTTTATAGCACTGTCTTGTCATTTTCCTTTAGTTTTGCTCTCCACTTGGTTCTGTCCTTTGCCATTGTGGACCAGTGTACGTCTGTTTCCGCCTTGAAGTCATCTGCCCACCTGGTACCTGGTCTTCCACGGTGTCTCTTGCCATTACGGGGGTCCCACGTTGTTGAAATGTGTGCCCACCTGTTGTTGTTGAGTCGTGCCACATGTCCTCCCCATTTCCATTTTAGAAGCATGGCTTTTTGTGAGATGTCCTTAGATTTTGTCATTTCTTTTAGTCGTACATTTGAAATTCTCTCCCTCCAGGTTATCCCTAGAATTTTCCTCTCCATTCTTCTTTGGCAGCTTTGAATCCGTTTTCTCTGTCCTTCCGTCAGGTTCCATGTTTGGCATCCATATAACATTGTTGGGTAGATGCTTGTTTCCAGTGCTTCCAGCCTTAGTCTTCTGTTGAGAGTTCTGTCTAGTAGGATGAATTTTAGTGCCCAGAAGGCTTTCCATGCTATGGCCATCCTTCTCCTAATCTCTTTCTCCATATTCTGCTGGAAACAGACGAGTTGTCCCAGATATATGTACTCTGATACATATTCAAGTTCTATCGTATTTACCTTGATTGGGGTTGTCTGTCTGTTGGTCATTACTTTGGTTTTTGTCATATTCATTTCTAACCCTGCCTGGATGCTGGCATTATTCAGTTCTTGTATCATTTCCTGTAAGTGTTGAGCATTTGTTGCAAACAGGACCACATCATCTGCAAATCTGAGATTTGTGATTTTGTACCCATTCATATTAATTCCATAACTTTTCCTCCACTTTGTTTTCCGGAAAATACTCTCAAGAAGACTGGTGAACAGTTTTGGGGATATGGGGTCGCCTTGTCTAACTCCTCGCCCTAGCTTGAAAGGTTGTCCAACTCTTTCTGTTGCTACCTTAGCCTGTGATTTTCTGCATAGTTGGGATAGTAGCCTGATGTATTTATTCTCCACTCCTTGTTTAGACAGTGCTTGGAAGACACTAGTGTGCTCCACAGAGTCGAATGCCTTGGTATAGTCGATGAAGGCTATGAACAGTGGGAGGTTAAATTCCTCTGACTTTTCCATCACCTGTTTAGTGGTCTGTAGGTGGTCCATGGTACTGTAACCCGATCGGAACCCCGCTTGATCCTGTGTTTGATTTCCATCTAGTTGTTTTGTAATTCTTCTGGTGATTATCTTGGAGAATAATTTATAGAGGTTTGATATTAGACTAATAGGCCTGAAGTTATTTAGATCATCTTTATTGCCTTTCTTGTGCAGTAGTACTATTGTGCTTGTCAGCCACTGGGTTGGTAGTATTTCTGTTTCTATGATTTTATTGAAGATCCTGGTGATTGGGATTAGTAGTTGGTCTTGTCCTATCTTCATGTATTCGTTTAATATTTTGTCTTCGCCTGGTGCTTTGATATAGGCCTATATATACACATATACAGTAAACTCTTGATTATCCACAATCTTCCTTTCCTTTTTTTCCCCTCCTATTTTAAGTAAGCAAAAAGGAAAAACATTTTAAAAAATCAAAGGAACAAATTTTAATGGACAAGGCAAGAAACTGTGATGTAAGACAGGAGTGTGGAGTATAAAACATTGTTGACTGGTTAAAGAGAAGAAAGTCAGATTGGAATGAACATGTAGAAAAAATTAGTTAAGAAAGACTGGTTAAGTCAGCAAAGCACAATAAACTAGAGGGATGAAGGAGCTTGGGTCATATACGGAAAAGACAGTGTGATTAGGGATAATAGGTTATTGGTCAAAGGACAGAAGAGGAAAATGATGCTTGTGACGAATGAATTGGGAGAACTCCAGTCAGAAGGAACACATATTTTGAAGCACAGTGCTACATAATGGTAGGTCCATGTGTGGTTGTGTTTTATTTTATTCCCGTAATTATCTGAACCCAAAATATAAAAATAAAAATGTTTTTGAGCCCACCCAATCTTTTTCAAAAGTTGGCACCATTGTTTGTAAAGTTCTGAAATGGGAAGTTCCCTTGTCAGTACATTTTGGGTCTATATATAGTTCATTAATACCGAAATATAATGAAAATGAGAGATATGCAAAAAATAAAGATCTATATAGCATATTTTGTTTGTTTTAAAAATTAAAATTAAAAATTAATTAATTCGAAAAACCATTGTTTGCTTCAGAAGACTTGATATCTTTCCAAGGCTTAAAAAGTATATTTGAAAAAAATCCCTTTAGGCAGGCCTACAGGCTGAGGTAGATTTCAAAGTGCTTTTGGTTTAATTTATTATCGCTGCGCAGCACTCTTCTTTTTTAGCCTTGGCATGGCAAACCCGCAGTAATAAGAACTGAATTCGGTAAAGAGGAAGAGTCTACAATCATTTGTTTTGACAACAAGAATAGGATATAATATTCTGGGAGGCCGTGCACAAGATCAGCTATGAATAAAATTAGCAAAGCCGCTAAACAAGACAAAATTATGATATTATAATAATTCTTTTAAGTGTTATTATTTTCAAACATTAAAATCTCGCGTCATATGAGAGCTATCAAGAAACTAGTTATTGATTTGTAGAGTACTCATCAAGAGCTTTTCAACGATACCCCACAAGACGTGGTTTAAAAAGTTTCGAATTTTCATCCCCACCCCCACCCTCACTCGAACCCCCGAATCGTTGGTGTCACTGTGAACTCCATAGGGAGTACTCTAATTTATTCAAACAAAGTTTCCCTCTATACTTCATAGGGGCCGAGATATACATTTTTAAAAATTTCAACCCCCTCCCCCGACCACCCCCTTGGGCCAATTTTGCTCATTAACGAACTTGTCCGAACTATTGGGCCTAGAAATAACATATTAAAATTTGGTTCAAATATCTTCAAAATTACGGCCGCTATCGTGTAAAGATATAAATATATATATATATATAAATATCACAAAATTTTTTTTTTGAACGGGCGGTGGATTCGTACTTAGGGGAGCATGAAACGTAAAGATATGAAAGAATTTTTCGAAAATCATGACATGGTATCCATTGCAATAGGTAGATTTTTCTTCGAAATCTACCTAAAAGAAATAGAAGAATTTTTCCGTAATCTAAACTTCTTTTAACCTGGGAGTAGTTGCTACCTGAAGAGTTACATGACCGGTCGCACTGGGAGTTTACTAACAGGGACATTTCTCCGAATAACCTTTGCTATTTTCGTTAAACACACTTTATTAGATAAATAAAATGAATCACAATGATTAAAAATCTGGAGCTTTCCATTTATCCAATAAAGGATAATCTCCTTAAATAATGTAGTATATGGTCGGTTGTTTAAACTCAACTTCACTTACTTGTTTCTATTCAAGAATCATGATTTCAATCAGCCTCGTGATCATCCTCAGCTTGTGTCCGGCCCGTCGGACACAAGCTGAGGATGATCAGGAGGCTGATTGAAATCATGATTCTTGAATAGAAACAAGTAAGTGAAGTTTGAGTTTAAACAACCGACCATATACTACATTATTTATAGTACCACTTCACTGTAAAAAATCCCACGTAATATATTGATTGATTAATCTCCTTATTGAAACAGTCGCGAGTGGGTTTCTTTAAAACATTATATTGGATTAAGAGAATGACTGACATGGGTTGCCGCAACCAGCTTTCTTTTGATTAGTTTCTTTACGTCTATTGAAATAACCATACAATGTTTCTTAATATTACCTTACTCATGACATTCATAATTATTATTGACAGATAATAGTAAAAATGCCCTTCTACTGATGAAAGGGAATCGTATTTTCTCAATGGTACACAAAGTTCTTATTATACAGTATTTGCATTCTAACAGGATGGTGTTACGGAAATGTTAAGTAAAGTATATTAATCTTTAACATAATAAAATAATAATAAGAATCTTTACAACACCATTAATTATAGATATAACACCTAAATTAATACTTCAAAAAAATGAAAGAAATATATTAGCAATATAAGCTGCTGCTGCTTGCTTGAGATGTACAAGGTGCATCCATAAAGTAAATTTCCCTGGGACTGTTTACAGAAACAAAACATAATTTCAAGGAAATATTTAGTGCAACAGACACAGCCAGTGTTCAGCTATTTTTCAACATATTCGCCACGGAATTGAAACATTTGTCTTACCATGGCACCAATTTTTTAATACCTGTGTCATAGAAGTGTGCGCCTGGGATTTGAACCACCATGTGACAACTACCTTCGCCTCTCTGTCATTCTCTATAATTTTGTGAGCTGTAGGAAAAGATGGAAATTACTGGTAGCGAGGTCCGGGCTTTAGGTTGAATGTTTAAACACCTCCCAGCCGAACTTCTGCAGGAGACTTGGTAGGAGGTGTTTAAACATCCACTCTACAGCCTGAATTAGCTCCCAGTGATTTCCATCTTTTCCTACACCTCACAAAATGACAAAGAATGACAGAGAGGTGAAGGTGGTTGTCACACGGTGACTCAAATCCCAGGCGGCACACTTCTACGACACAGGTATTCAAAAGTTGAAGCCATGGTAAGACAAATGTTTTAATTCCAGCGGCGAATATGTTGAAAAATAGATGAACACTGGCTGCATCTGTTGCAATAAATATTTCTTTGAAATTGTGTTTTGTTTCTGTAAACGGCCAAAGGGAAACTTACTTTATGGATGCGCCTCATAAATCACTCTATGAAGGAGTTTCTAGCAGGCCTATTTCAATGAAGGTCTTAGATTTATAACGATTTTAGCAGAACAACATTGAAGATGTACTGGTAAACAGGCATTTCAGGAGAATTACTGTCATTTACATCTTTTGATATATTTCAGGGCACTTAAAAGGAAAGTTCGAGCAGAGGAATTGTTGAAGTCTTCATCTCTTCCACCTTCGATGGCAGCTAGGGAGCGGCGTTCTAAAGCTAGGGCACTTTCAGCTGAAATGTTGAACAGTGATCCAGACAAACCAAAGAGAAGGAAGCATAAAATCCCAAATTATAAGAAAAGTCATGACTTTATGAAGAGAGAGTTAGAAGAAAGGTGGAATGAAAACGTTACTACAAGTCCTCAGCCATTTACATTGCAAACCTCACATTTACACCCCAGAAAGGTAATGCTTCTCATTTGCACTCGCTGTAATACAAAAAGTCGTAAGAACTGACTTTATTTTATTCTGACAAGAGAAAGCTATGGGTTGCATGTCAAAATCTACCTTCAAATTTAGCATATCAATAGGTCTTCATTACAAATAAACACAAAAAAACTAGCTGCTCAAATTAAATGCTAGTGCATGGAAATTAATTGTGAGTCTTGTATATTTGAAATAACCTCACAGAGTAGGTAGAGGATGAAGGGAGCTGGAATGTCTTCACTACTTCCCCTACCTTCGCTATCTGTTGGGAGTCAAGGTTTCTGATATAGTCCTATATATGGTCATATATGCATTCAGGGTGATTTTTCCATAGTTTCGGTGGGTGCCAGGTTGGGGGAATAAATTACCTATATGTATTCTGCATAAAGTGTTCCAACAAAATACCGTATTGTAGCCTAATTCACATTATTTCACATTATCCAAAAAGTAGTAGTGAGTGTCATTAAAGAAGCTCTAAGCAATATAATGAGTACCAGGTTAAGCATTTTGTATTAATATTTTAGATGATAGAACTGTGATAAAATGGTTTTTACGCAAACTGATATGCAGTTTTAAGGAGAGTCCTAAATCCCTATCTTATCAATGTTAAATTTACAATATAAAGGACCAGTTTTCTGAGAAACTGTTGTACAGAAAAATGAGCTTTACAGAGGTTTGATCTACGTTCAATCTAATACACTAACTAGGAAAATAATTAGATTTTTCTTTGTTGAACTTCATTTTGAAAGAAATTAAGATATATTTTATTTTATTTTATCTTTTTTGAATTACCGGTACCTAAGTAAGATAATTGGCTCATTTTAGATCCACATCAGTATCAAAATAATGTTGGAAAAAGTTTAACTAAGATATTATTGGTACAGTTTCTGAGAGAAAGGAGTATTTCTCATGAAAAATGCAGTGTTCTATAAATTGCAAATAAAGTTAAATTTCCTAACACCCACTTTCTGCAGAAATAAAGTGTTCTAATAGATTGAAAAATGTTTGAAAGTATTATAAAAGTGTTAGTAAGTGTTCAAAGTATTCAGGGTCTTGGGGTCTTCAAGATCTTATGGCTAAGGAGCTAAAGGTTTTAGGTTTTGTTAGACTAGGTTTGGTGGGGTGAGATGAGGTTTAGTGGAATGGAGTGGGGTGATGTGAGGTTACATTAGATTAGTATAGTATAAGTTAGGTTTGGTTAGGTTAGGTTCAGTTAATCTGTTTGGCCTAACAGTTCAAGATAAGTCAATTAATAGGCTATGATAGCCTATGCTGTAAGGAATTTTTAAAAAAGAGGTATGACTACTTTATGTTGAAGAATATATCTTACTTAAAATATAAATATTGGAATATTTTAATAAAACAAACACAAAACTAAACAGCAAATTTCATGATATGAAAAAAAAAAAAAAATATCAAAATTATTCATTTTGGACCTTTTTTACTCCCTTTAAAAGTAGCTGTAGATGTAAATGTAGATGTAGATATATAGTTCTGTAGATCCTATGTTGAGCGAGGCTCAAGGATATGGGTGATTCTTGAAATGCGGGAAAATTTGTGTTCCGGAGTGATATTTCCCTTCAAATTCAACTTTAAAAAAAATTAAAATAAAAGTTTGTTTCTACTACTTCCATACTACAACTATCACTTTGAAATGTCACTAACTTTAAATTCTGATATTCCAAAATCAAATTTAATTCAATGAAATGTCATCCACATGCCCTGTCCCATACCCCGGGTTTGTTTATTCTAATGCATTTTTCCACAAAACAAAATGTTATTTCCTTTTCAACTTTTTTCCTGCCAATGAGTATGAATGTGTGAAGAATATTAACTCCTAAAAAATAAAATGAAATAAAATGAACACAAAGAATGTCCCAAGGGTTTTTGGTCATCCACATGGCTGAAAAGAATAGAATTTTTTCTGCAGAAATGAGAAATTTGTATAACTGGCAACAGTGTTAGAAAGCCAACAGGGTAGCTTGTGATTGAATTCTGAGGTTGAATTTTGCTTGTTTACAAACAGTTTGGGATTAACAAAGGACTTTGCATCATTTTCAAGGAAAGCGTTTTTATTCCCCATCATTAACATGACTTCTAGAAAGTAGGCAGAAAGTGAATATTAATTAATTTTGATTATACACGATGATAAACCTTCCAATTCGAAGTACCTAACTGAAGTTGAGCCTACAGAGGTTTAGAAATGGCTTGCTGAGACCACTAAAACTCCTTTTTTGTCATCCACATGCCTGATTTTTGCATCATCCACATGCCTCATGAAGGGGTATGTGGATGACTCTCAAGTCATGTAGATGATAAATGTAGGGTACTATTGTGTCTGTGGTGTCTGTGACCTGTACTTAAAATCTTAAAACTGATTAAATGAATTTCTGCTTGATTCCCCCCCCCCCCCAAAACCATAAAAACGCAGTCTAGTTAAAATTACATTAATTCCAGAGTATGCACACAAATTTGCAAATTTGATGCAAAATCAACTGAAGCACACTGAGAAAAATATGAAACCACATAAAGAAAAGCATATTGTTGCCCAAGTTAGTTATTAATGTGGCCTTCTGCCACCCACATATACACGGATGTCATTCACATGGCTTTAAAAAAATTTAAAAATTAAAATAAATAAAAATATAAACATTTAAGCTCTGCTGGTGTTATATTATAATCAAGTAACCCCTGAAGTATTTTAGTAATTTTTTTGAGATTTTTTTAAACAAAATAAAAAATTTGGATTTTACACACTCCAAATTGTCCTGTATTTGAAGACTCACCCATATAGAACACGTACTAATTAATAATTGTTACTTTTTCAGTCGGCAAGATTTATATCTCCAAATTCCAGCTCATCAGGTTCTCCCTATGTGAGACTCTCTTCACCTGGTTCAGCAGAAAAAATCTGGCCAGGATCAACCTTGGGAATTCCACTTAACAGAAACAATTTAGCATCAGTTCTGAGAATTCAGTCCTCAAGGTAATGAAAATTTATGCTCTGTTCTGTATTGTCTGGTTAAAATTATGGAGTTTAAGAAAATCCTTTGGATCAATTCTCAAAATAAACCATTTGGACCAATACCAGTATCAGTGGCATATGTACTTCATTTTACCAAAGTAATTTTGTTAACTTATGTATGGTAGGGGAGAAGTGGGTAGGCTACAGTGAGTCACAAAATAGTAAAATGCATGTACTGGTATAAGTTACTGTACAAGTAATCAAACAAATTTTGAAACTCGTTCAAAATAGCGTAGCCAGCAAACAGTGAGGTATGCTCTGCCATTAGCGACCGTGCCCCTCCGAGCCGTGGGGAACAAAAGAGAAACGAACAGTGCAAGGGTAAAATTTCCCGTTGCTGAAGAGATTCAATGTGAGACATAATAAACCCCGCGCTATTCAGTATATTGCTCCTAAACTAATACAAATGTTCCTAACCTAACATAACCTGTCACTGACCTAGAATTTGGCTGTCACTACTTCTAGAAGCCTTTTTACCACGCCTTTCGTAAAACATTGTTACATGGCAAGAACCCCGCGCTATGCAGAATACTGCTGCTAAACTAACATGACTGTTCCTAACCTAACATATCCTGTCACAGACCTAGAATTCTTAATACAGAAGCTTTTTTACCCTTCCACATCTTTAATAAAATATCGTTACATCAGTCGTTTATCTGTCGAATTCAATCGGCATGTAATCATGTTCATAATATTGGTGACATTGTAGACTTGTTCCCACTCAGTATGGCCCGGCTGTGACGGCGGTCACCTTATTCTCAAGTTTAGCGCTAATTTTTAATCATCAAATGCAAAAGAAGTCTACATTAACAAACTGACAATAATATTAAACGAAGCTAGATGTGAACAGTTAAGAGATACTACACATTATGTAACATAATGTGCCAATGTTTCAGTGTACATATTGTAGAGGGAGACACTGTAAGCATCTAATTAACAAACATTAAAATTAGCTTCATATACGGTATACCAAAAGAAGGGAATGTTTGTTGTCTCTTAATCTTTCCATGTTCTATAGGCTTATTCAGAATCATTTTCATATATGACTTTGAAACCACAGCAACATCTGGGACATTTTGAAAAGTGAATTTTCCATTACATTTTAAGCTCTTGCAAAGAAATGTAACTTCATATTCGCTTGATTCTTTTGGGGAAGATACAATTTTTCCAATATAATATACAGTCTTGTTTTAAACTCTACCATAACATAATGATTTACACAGGGTTCATGTTCAAGTTTGCCAAAAGTAATGTCTGGCTCCCGGAAGTCGTCATCTGAGGAATTTTGGAGAACTTCATCTTCATCTGTATCATTCTCATCCCTGTGAAATAACTACTTTCTTTCTCTTGTCATTTTATTTTGCTGTTTGGACTTCCACCTTTCAAACTCCAGCTATTCTGGTGTGTCAGTCACAATTCTTGTTTTCCCTTTTAATCACTCAAATCTTCAGTATAGTCATTAAATTGATTAATTTTAAAAAAATGCATATAAAATATTCAGTGTTTATAGGCTTGTTTGTTTGTTTATTTTGCAACATTGTTACAAAATTACAATATAAGTGTAACTTATATATATATATATATATATGGTTTTGAATGCCACTCGAAGAAGCAAAGCTTGTGCTCGGGGGCAGTTCAGTTCAATACACTAAAGTAACTTAGACTAAAATAATTATTTAACACTAATTCAAAAATGTGATTTGCAAAACATAGAAAAGAATGAGTTAATATTATTTACAGTAACGACAGAACTTTTTTACAACAGTAGAAATGTACAAGTAAATCCAATAATATATATAATGCCTATAATGTGCATAATATTTACGATTATTTTTATTGAAAACCAGGAGATAAAATAAAAGTGTCTCACTGTTCCCCTGATGCACCCTACATTTAAAAAAAGGCGCCATTACTTGTGAATGAAAGCAACAGTAACAAAACTTTATCAAACATAACCTCAAACCACGTCTAGTTAGATAGCAAAAATATAACTTTCATATATCTGTCATCATTTCATAAATCTACATTAAGCATATGTATAGAATGTTACACTTATAGCAACCAAACACATAGTATATATTTTTAACTCACCTTTAAAAATTAAGTTAAGATATATAATACCATGGTTACACCATTTGATTCTCTGATCTTCAAGTATCTAACTCCAGGTTAGCCAACATCTAAACATCAGAATTTCCCATACAATAAAAAATGTCTCATTGCTCCCCATATCTCACTGTACCCAGTTCTCCCCTAATGTATTTATGTTTTTTAATTGATGATGATGATGGGTGTTCTGCCCGAAGGCAGGTCCAGACCCGGGACGAAGCCGTGGGGTGATGACCACGACTCGTCCGAGGTGATTCAGGCAAGGGTGATACCGCGGAGATTTGCCATTGCCTCTCACGGGATGGGA
Organism: Ectobius pallidus; assembly: GCA_964059195.1. Taxonomy (NCBI): domain Eukaryota; kingdom Metazoa; phylum Arthropoda; class Insecta; order Blattodea; family Ectobiidae; genus Ectobius; species Ectobius pallidus. The sequence goes on along the minus strand of CAXKWD010000008.1, from coordinate 11,269,204 downwards.
ATGAAAGGACACAACACAACACCCAGTCCTGAACCCAGGAAGGAAATTTTCCACCACTGAAAAATCCCCGACCCGGCCAGGAATCGAACCCGGACCGTCAGGGTGGAAGGTACCCACACAGCACACTACGTATAATATACGAATAATCTACGTATATACGTATATTATACGTAGTGTGCTGTGTGGGTAGTCACGCTACCAACTCACCCACGGCGGCGGACTTTTTTAATTACCATGATATTAATTATGATTTTATATGTCTAATTACCTATGCAATTCATTCACTCTCAAAGTCACATGGATTCACTCATACCTGAGTCTTGAAGAAAGCAATTTGAATTGTCTTATCCCAATGCTTAGATTCGACTCACCATTCCTCAAAGACCATGTGTTCCTTGGGGTAGGATCTCTACCCTGCAGATCTGTAGTAATGTGCTGGACGAGCTATGTCAACAAACAGTACCACATTTACGGAAAGTCCAGTAGGCCTACCGGTATTTCACCATGTGCTCTCTTGGACAGCTGCAGTTACAGGTTTATGCCCCTTGCTCATCATCATGACAATAGTCTCTCTGTAAACATACTCTTTCAGCAGTAGCAAGACACATAACAGTAACTGCAGTACATGATTTTCATTGGTCTTCTGACTTAATAATTTTTTTCTTTCAACAACTATAATTTCTAATCTAAGTTACTAAGTTACTTTCTTTCTTCCTAAAATTATGTTATTAAAAAAAAAATCCCTTTAGGCAGGCCTACAGGCTGAGGTAGATTTCAAAGTGCTTTTGGATTAATTTATTATCGCTGCGCAGCACTCTTCTTTTTTAGCCTTGGCATGGCAAACCTGCAGTAAAGAGGAAGAGCCTACAATCATTTGTTTTGACAACAAGAATAGAATATAATATTCTGGGAGGCCGTGCGCAAGATCAACAATGAATAAAATTAGCAATGCCGCTAAACAAGACAAACTTGTGATATAATAATTCTTTTAAGTGTTATTATTTTCAAACATTAAAATCTCGCGTCATATGAGAGCTATCAAGAAACTATTTATTGATTTGTAGTGTACTCATCAAGAGCTTTTCAACGATACCCCACAAGACGTTGTTTCAAAAGTTTCGAATTTTCAACCCCCACCCCCACCCCCACCCCCACCCCCACCCCCACCCTCACTCGAACCCCCGAATCGTTGGTTTCACTGTAAACTCCGTAGCGAGTACTCTAATTTATTCAAACAAAGTTTCCCCTCTATACTTCATAGGGGCCGAGATATACATTTTTAAAAATTTCAACCCCCTCCCCCGACCACCCCCTTGGGCCAATTTTGCTCATTAACGAACTTGTCCGAACTATTGGGCCTAGAAATAACATATTAAAATTTGGTTCAAATATCTTCAAAATTACGGCCGCTATCGTGTAAAGATATATATATATATATATATATAAATAAATATATATATATAAATATCACAAAAAAAAATTTTGAACGGGCGGTGGTTTCGTACTTAGGGGAGCATGAAACGTAAAGATATGAAAGAATTTTTCGAAAATCATGACATGGTATCCATTGCAATAGGTAGATTTTTCTTCGAAATCTACCTAAAATAAAAAGATCTTCATGGTTTAAGTACGGACACACTCTCTTTCTGCAGGTTATCATTATGAAATTAATTCAACATACATAGTCATACTTTTTTCTTTAGTTTTCTTTCCATAATGGTTATCATTATGAAATTAATTCAACATACATAGTCATACTTTTTTCTTTAGTTTTCTTTCCATAATGGTTATCATTATGAAATTAATTCAACATACATAGTCATACTTTTTTCTTTAGTTTTCTTTCCATAATGTATAAAATGCACTAGAGCGGATTCAGAAATCAACTATATCGGACAACATAATTTGAAGCCTGGAGTGGAAAAATATTATAGAATACTGATACTACATTTAAGAAAATTGTAATATAGAAATAAATTCTATAGGCCCTATGTATATTGTGCATTTCTCATATACAGGGTAAGTTATAACTATTGTATAAACAGTATGGATGTCAGTTATTGTCAGTTACGCCACTACAATCAGTAGCCTATAACAGATGGGAACAATTCCACATATTGGTTGAACTGTCTTTAATGCAGTAATTTAAGTGTTATACCCCCATCCTTCCTTTAATAAAAAAATAATAATCTTTTATGTGATCTTAGGCAAAAAATGGAACAAGAGCAAACTGCAAGGCAAGAAGAAATAAGAAGAAGAGGAGAAGCCAGATTGAAAGCAAACGTTACTCGGCAGAAACCAGCATGGCAATCTCTCAATTATAGCACGGAAGAAGATCTGGAAATGAGAATTCAGACCAGGCGAGAAGAAGAAAGAATTCGGAGAGAAGAATATGAACATGACATGGAACTAATGCTGCAGAGAGTCTGTAGAATACCAACTTTATTTGAACGACAGTCACAGGTAGCACAACTTATTTATTTATTTATTTACTTATCAATAAAGACCCCAAAGAGCAATAACGCTCATAACTAGGGGCAGTACATTATAATATACAGAGAACAATTATATTTACTAAGAGTTAGGAGGAATAAAGTACAATTATTGAATATAATCTAATGAAAACATAACACAATACTAATATTATCACAGGAAACCATAAATTTCATAGAAAAAAGGGGGAAAAAATAGAAAAAAAAAGAAATCTTGAAAATAGTTGTGACCATAAATAACATTTAGTCTTTGAAGCTTCGCTCATTGGGGGCCCTGAGCTTCTCAGGAAAGGTTTTTTAAAAGATTTATGGGAGATAGAGTGCATATATTTAGTCTGCTGAATTGGCAGAGCCTTATGTGAACTCTGATAATACCGTTGCCAAGGAAACTGAGCCCTTTTTCGGGGGGTTTTAGAGCTAAAAATTAAAAAAAAATTAATTTTTGGAATTTTCCTGTGGTTTACAGCCTAAAAGCTATACATGTACCAAATTTCAAGTTTCTGGCTCATCTGGAAGTGGGCAAACATTAATGTCAGTGAGTGAGCCCTTTTTCGGGGGTTTTGAGGGCTAAAAATTAAAAAAATTACTTTTTGGAATTTTCCTGTGGTTTACAGCCTAAAGACCGCCGGCGTGGTCTTGTGGTTAGTGTCGCTGACTACTGATCCATCAGCCCGGGTTTGATCCCCGGTACCTCCTCGGATTTTTCTGAGGTAGGGAGGTCTGGTAAGGGTGCACTCAGCCTTGTGATTCAAATTGAGGAGCTACTTGATAGAGAAGTAGCGGCTCCAGTCATGGAAACCACCATTAATGGCCGTGGGTGTCGGCATGCTGACCACATGCCCCCCAATCCTGCCATCTGCCTAGGTAGTTGATGCAGCGGTTGGGTGGTAGGCCTTCTCCCTTTGGGGATGTTGCGCCATGGAGTTTACAGCCTAAAAGCTATATGTGTACCGAATTTCAAGTTTCTAGCTCATCTGAAAGTGGGCAAACATTAATGTCAGTGATCCGAGCCGAACCCTTTTTCAGGGGGTTTTTAGGGCTAAAAATTAACTTTTTGGAATTTTCCTGTGGTTTACAGCCTAAAAGCTATACGTTTAGTATGAGCTAGCTCATCTGGAAGTGGGCAAACATTAATGTCAGTGAGTGAGTGAGTGAGTGAGTGAGTAAGTCAGCCATGTGGCTTTATCCTTAACAACATTTACAGGAAACTAATCCTAAGCTTTTTTCTAGCAATGTTTCCAAAGCATGTAAAGTAAAATTTATCAAATACACACTCCAGAACTAATAAGAATTCATCTGTCAGCTTATTCTTTTACTCACGAATGCATAATTTCACATCAAGAAACTGAAAATATAATTATTATGTACTTGGATGCACTATTACACATATACTAAATAATTAATAGGCCTATTGTTTTTGTAACACCTCACTCTTTATTTTAAGGAACAAAGTAGACAGTAATATTTCTTTGCTTCCTAGATGCATTCAGATGTTTCGGAATAGCACCACAATGAACTTACATCATTGAAGTCTTAATCCCATTGTTAACAGTGTTGTCAATGGATTGTAAAATGGCACTATGCATTGTCTTCCTCACCCCATCACCAATTGCTTCTGTCACTCACTATCTCATCGTCTGTCAACACCCTTCAACATTTTCATTATTGACATTTTTCAAAGTTTCCAAGTTCTCCAGTATGTTCAAAATCTCTGATGACATAATATCATTGTATTTGTGTTACATAGTAGCGACCTTGTTCTGTGACTTTCTTCCCTACACCCCCCTCCCTAGCAAGGTTTAACTGTTGGGAAGCATGCTAGGTGCGGAAGTATAGCCTACACGTCACCTGACCTGTCTGATGTTTATGACTCAGTTCATATGCTTTTGAGGACCCACGAGTGGAAGCTTTTTTTTTTTTATTTATTTATTTTTATTTTTAAAAATAAAACACACTGTACAAATAACCTGCAAATCAGATAATCCACGCACAAATAATTGAGAGTTTGCTGTGGTAATTAAGTTTATATGTCTCTACTCCCTATTATCTACTTTGCTTTGATTTCATTTTCCTAAATACAGTGCCTTATTTTTGACTCGTGGCCAGCCGGCGGGAGGTAGCTGCTTATGCACAGTGCTTCTCACCGTTCCTGGCTCCGGCCACGAGTAAAAAGTAAGGCACTGTATTACGTTTTCCTTAGCAGTGAGTTATATGATTTAAATCTACTACTAAACATTCTAATTTACTCTTGTGATTAATAATGTTTTTGGATGTGAAAAGACCGATTTCACATCCAACAACATTATTAAACTCTACTTTTCCTTCCTGACCAATCAGAACTCTCCAATTAATTATTCCATTTTCTATTGACCCCCCCACCCATTCTAGTATATCTAGTCTTTTCCTATATATGAACAGTTTTTTCCCAATCCAGCTCACTTCTCCCAGAAGATGGCAGCGGAGATTGCTGCCGAAAGCTTGGAACTAAACCTCCAACTCACCCGGTTGGAAGCCCGAGAAACAGTAATACATATTTGTTTCAATATTTTTTATTAAACAATATAAACAAGACATATATTTCATACTACAGAATACAATATTTATTGTATAATCTACTACATAAACATTTTCTTCAATATATCTTAAAATAATTAATCTGTTCTCCTACCAAATGCTATTCATTTTCCAATGTAACAAAGACTTAAGGCTAGTGTCCACCTGAGAGCTGAGAGTGTGAGAAACTCCCGGGAGTGATCTCAGATGTTGTGTCCACTAGAGAGTGCTACTCCAATGCTGAGAGTAGCTGAGAGTAAAACTCACAACATTACTCTCAAAACCGTGTCCACTAGTAACACAAGTTAAGATGGATTAAGAACAATGTATTATTCGATGTTAATATTAACATAGGCACATAATGAGAGCTTGCTGAATGCTTTTGAATGAATCCATTCATTCAATTATTACATGTTAGGAGAATTTAATGATTTAATATTGTCAGGATATCGTCAGTACATCATGAAGTATTAGCAAATTTGATAGGGCCACAAATTAAATAGAAAGAGATGGAAACAGGAGTGTATCCAAGATTTTTTTTCGGGAGGGGCTGTGATAAGCCTAACAATAGGTAGTATCATAGGGCTCAGAAGTGGATGACCTAAATATGCCTGAAAATTACCTATAAAATGACCTTAAATTTATGAAAATATGACAAGAAGAATTGAAAAAAATGACTCAATATTTCTAAAGACATATTTTAAAAAGTAGTGTAAAAAAATAAACAATGGACAAGATTAAAATATTTTATATTACTACTTTATTATCATGCTTTCTATTATTATTTTTACGTTTACTATATTTATGCATGAATGTCCCATAAATGAAATCGCTTTGTCTGTAATGTTGGAAAAGTTAATTCTGAAGACAAAATAGGGATAATGCAACGAAAGAATGCAAATTTCCTAAAATGGGCCAGTAAAGAATAAAATGCCGAAAAATGCAAAATAAAAGTTGACTACTTTTGTTCATTTTGAGGCGAGACGAATTTATACTACACCCTGCATTGTCTGTAATGTCTCAGAGAAAATAATGGCATTTGATGAACTTTCGAGCCAAGCTGAATTTTCTACAATTGCAATTAAACTGTCTTCAATTTAAGAAATTAAAGTGCCCTCATGTGCAACATATTAGCATGACTTAACGTTTCGGGGGAGGCTGCAGCCCCCTCAGCCCCCCTCTGAATACGCCCCTGGATGGAAATGTGATATGAGATTCCTGCTAAAAATACACTAATTGTGACTCTGTGCTTTCCTGGCATCAATTAGGTGATTTTAAATTTATGGCATGTCAAATTGAGTGGAGTGATCCTATTGAACTGTTAATCTAAACTCCATGCATTAATACAAGGTACACTCCTATAATACAAGGAACAAAACAGAACTATGTATCTTAAGCCATAATGCCTCCCTGTTTGAACAAAGTTTTGAACACAACAGAATTCATCTTTACAATAAACTCCCCAATTGCATCAAAGCAATAAATTCAATCCAAAGATTTAAATCAGCTGTCAAAAATTATTTAATGGATGGGTGCTACTATTCCATAGAAGAATATCTAACCCACAACTCACAGCACAGTGCATCTTTTGCTACTCCCTGAATTAAGTAGTGCATAAGTAAAAAAAAAAAGAGTAAAGCGTTCCCTATTACAGGCCATGGAGGCCCAGAGGGTTCCAGGAGGTTGAGGCTCCCAGATTTTTAGACATCGGCACATGAAGGTGGTAAGGTTGTCAGCCTTACGCACCGGCCGCCTTTACCCCCAGGATTGCTCCTGGTACTCATTTCTGTTGGAGGCTGAGTCGACCCCAGGGTCATAGTGCCACCAGAAGGATTAGGCCAATTGAAAAACTCCAATAACCTCATCGGGGATCGAACCCGCGACCTTCCGGTTTGTAGCGCAGCGCCTCAACCACTACGCTACGGCGTACCCCCAGTGCATAAGTATAGTACTTTATAAGTTGTTTTTTATGTTAAGATTATCTGTATTACAACTTCAATGTTTCTTCTTAGGTTAAGTTTGACGTATCCTACATCAATGTATTTTGATATAATGGATTAATAAAGTATTAGTTTTACTATTACTATTACTATTACCTCTTGTTGGCTGGTTCTTTACCGCTAGAGCAAAAGCTTTTGTGCATTGCTGTTACATGGTCTCTACTTTTATACGCAATTGATTCATGCACGGCATCTTAGTCCCCTCAAAAGAGTACAAAGACAAGCACCAAGACTGATTACAGGTGCCGTGTTTCTAAACTCCAATTTGGATACATCCAACATAACAGAATACATGGATTCCTATGTAGTCTGCATCAATATTGTGGTCGTTGTACTGCAACTTAGGCCTATGGCCGTCACCGCTATTCCGGAATTTTGTCCCGCAGGAGATCCCTACATGACTCTAATCTATAGACATGAGGGTTGCTGCACCCATTAATAGCCTTCTTTACCTCAGAATATTCTATAGAGGAATCGATGATTGCCCTTAGTAAGCAATGTAAATTACTGAACCATAGAGATTATCAGTTTTTTATTTTGTTTCATAAATTAATGTAATATAAATTTTTTTATTATTTTCCAGTAATTCCCTCATAAGCTTACTACATTTTTAGAATGAACATATGAGCATTAAACGATATTATAATCCATTACCATTGAGTACTATGCGTTTTAGATTTAGTTTTTAGAAAACAGAAATAAATAATGAAGTCAAATTAAATAACTGAATATTAGGGCCTATGTATAATCAATTTTAAAAATCAATTAATATTTTATAATTACTGTATCAATATATAAAATTATACAGATATATTAAATGTAATATTACATATTAAAACCAATAATCATGAAATTTCTTTATGTCAGTTTTATCATATGGCGTATTATACACATCCACAAGGAGAGAACTCTCGGCTATACAAAACAGATTCGGAGATTGATTGCAAAGGCTTGTCCAGCTGCGTGTTGACTCTCTGAATGCCACTCTCCACTACCTCTCAGATGCGTGTCTACATACCGAAATGCAACTCTCGAGAGTTTCTCGCACTCTGACTCTAGTAATTTTACATTTAAATAAACTAACGTGTTATGCAATTTGTTTTCATTTTCCACAGTAACATTTCACCTTACTCAGCATTTTAATGCCGTGTATTTCACACATAATTAAATATAAAATTAGGAATAACTTTGTATACAATAGTTTTGCATTATAGGTTCTGTCTTTTCTAATCCTTGTCATTTCAACTTTAAATTGGTTCTTCACTTTCATGACGTTTATTGCAGATTGTAACTATAATGCTCTTCACAGATGGTAAGACAACATTTTATGCATCTTACTGCTTTTCATTTTTACTTCTATGGCAGAACAACAATACAATATCTTAGCTTTGAACTCCAGAAAAAATAACACGACAATGAGACACTCATGTAATACATTGTGAGCAACGTGCTCACTTCATTGACATGTACCAAGTTTTCAGATATCCGTACGAGAATGACATTTTTGAACACTTAAGAACTTACATCAACTTATTCCATGGTTACACAGTGAAAGGTGTACAATATCTTACTCTATTGGCTTCAGTGGTAAACAACAGAACACACTCTGAAATCAGAAGTGAGCACAACACTTACAACACGCCTAGACAGAGACCCCAGCTTTGATATCGAGCAGGATCTACGCAGCATCTCCAGCAGCAGCTCTCACACTAATATAAATTTTGTTGAATTGTTTCACAGGTATGATAAGCCGTCGCTTTGAGACAAGGTGAAAGCTGTGAACGACAAGCTGTGGAACTTCTCTGCTAATAATGGTAATATCAATGTTTTGTCTGTTAACAGCATAAGAAGAGAAGAATACACCAGGCATGGACTCCACCTCAACTCTCGAGGGAAGAAGACTCTGGCAAAGCTGATTGCTGAAGAATTTAATTGTAACAGGCCTATTCCTGTCATAGTTGGTGGCTCCTCTCGTTTTTTAGGGAGGTTTTAGATGAAAGGGAACAACAACTTACATACTTGCCTCGAGTAAACATTGGTAATATATACAAGCCTGCAACTAGAACTAGTAAATCATTTGCATTATATCATCAAAATATAAGGGGGCTTGAATGTAAATTTGAAGAATTTAAGTTAGCTTTTCAGGATACAAATAATTCTAACAAGCAGGAAATTCAAGTTATTTGTTTAACGGAACACCACTGTGCAGAAACAGAGCTGGAACAATTAAAAATTGATAATTTTTCATTGTGCTCAAATTTCTTTAGACGTTCCATGAAAGGCGGAGGTGTGAGTATATTCATCAAAAGTAACTTAAATTTTAGTGATATAGACACCAGTTCCTACTGTAAGGAACAGGATTTTGAATGCTGCGCAGCCAGAGTGGAAACGGATAACAGTACATTTGTAATACTGACCATTTACAGAGCACCAACAGGTAATTTCAATTATTTTACAAATCAGTTAGAAAAGGTTCTTAACTATCTGTATAGTAATAATGTAAATATTATACTGTGCGGCGACTTTAATGTAGACTTCTCAATTGATAGTGAAAAAAAGATCAGACTGATATCCCTACTAGGTAGTTATAATTTAGACTCTGTAGTAAACTTTCCAACTAGAATCCAAAACAACTCTCAAACAATAATAGATAATATATTCATAGACATAGAAAAGCACCCTAACTTTAAAATATTACCAATATTAAATGGATTATCGGACCATGATGCACAAATGTTAGTGCTAAACGATAGTAAGGTAAACGCAACTAAAAAACATACCCATATGACTAGAGTAATGAATGATGCTTCAATTTTAAACTTCAAACAAGATCTGAAGAATGAAAACTGGGGATCTATATTTTCCTATGACAAAGTAGACTGTAAATTAAATGAATTCCTAAATATTGTGTTGCGGCATTTTGAAACTAACTTTCCAAAAAAGAAAACTGCTAATTTACCTAATGTAAGGAATAAAACATGGTTAACCACTGGCATTAAAATATCATGTAGAAACAAAAGAGAGCTATATTTAAAATGTAGAACCAGTAACAACCCAGCTCATAAAGAACACTATAAAATGTGCTGCCATACACTGAAGAAAGTAATTAAAGAGGCAAAGAGTAGGCATTTCTCACAAATAATTAATAAATCAGACAATAAAATTAAAACTATATGGAATATAATTAAAAACGAAACAGGGAGATTTAAAAATTGCACAACACACTAAAATCTTAAGACAGTGGATAAAAACAGCACATACATAACCGCACTGTCTTAAGATTTTAGTGTGTTGTGCAATTTTTAAATAAGTGACACAGTTGGAAAGCTTGGACTTCATGTGTTTTAATATGAAACAGGGAGATCAAAGGGAAACAATGATTGCATGTCACTAACATACCAGAACAAAAAGCTAGATAATGTATCAGATATCACAAATGCTTTTAATAATCACTTTATAAACATTGCAGAGAAATGTATTCCTACAACTAATATTAGCATTAATGCAGCAGACCTACTTAAAACACCTATAGTCCAGAACCATACATTTCAAATCAAATTAACTTCCTCTAGAGAAATTGAAAATATAATCAAGTCACTCAAAAGCAAAAACTCTTCTGGATGGGATGAGATAAGTAATAAGTTGTTAAAAAGCTGCTCATCTGAAATTAGTAAACCTCTTAGTCATATTTGTAATTGTTCGTTAAAAAGTGGAATATTTCCAATAAGACTAAAGCATGCTATTGTTAAGCCCCTCTTTAAGAAAGGTGACAAAAATGTTCCATCAAATTATAGACCTATATCACTCCTAACCTCATTTTCAAAAGTTTTTGAAAAAGTTATGTACAACCGCTTAATACACTATCTTAATTTGAATAACATTCTTACACCATCTCAGTTTGGATTTAGAAGTGGCATGTCCACTGATAATGCTACATTTCAACTCACTACAGAAATATTGGAAGCGTTAGATAAAAAGAAACATGCCCTAGGAATTTTTTGTGACCTAGCTAAGGCGTTTGACTGTATAAATCATGAAATTCTACTTCAAAAACTGAAACACTATAGGTTGGATAATATAACACTAAAGTGGTTCAAATCATACCTGTCTGATAGAACTCAAAAGGTAATAATAAATGGAAATGAATCAAAATCAGGGACTGTTAAAAATGGAGTACCTCAGGGATCGATACTGGGACCTTTGCTCTTTTTAATTTTCATCAATGACTTACCAGATAACTTAAGTGACGAATCAAAGGCATTGCTTTTTGCAGATGATACTAGTGTACTCGTAACAGGAAAGTCACAAGAAGATTTAGCAAGACTAGCTACAAAGACTTTTCACGAATTAAATACTTGGTTTCAAGCTAATAAAATGTCACTTAATATTGATAAGACCCACTTTATTCAATTTAGAACAAAAAATAGATATATCTCAAACATTGTAATCAATTATCAAACACAAATCATAGAGGAAATTAGCAACATAAAATTCTTAGGACTACAAATTGACCAAAATCTTGACTGGAAGAAACACATTGTAATGATAAGTTCTAAGCTAAGTTCAGCATGTTTTGCGCTACGAACTTTGAATGATATATTACAACAGGACGCATTACTCACGGTATATTTTGCATATTTTCACTCTGTTATGAGGTACGGAATCATTTTTGGGGGTAACTCGGCACATAGGGAAAAAATATTTAGATTACAGAAGCGAGCAATAAGAATAATATGTGGAAAGAAAAAACGAGAATCTTGTAAACCGCTGTTTGAAAAATTAAAAGTCCTCACTCTCACCGGAGAGTATATATACTCTGTTATGTGTTACATGGTAGATAATATTGATAAATTTCAAAGTAATCACAGTATACACGGGAGTACTACTAGAAACATGAATGATTTACATAGACCAGCTAACTCATTAAAACTTTTTCAGAAAGGTGCTTATTATTCCGCAATACAAATATACAATAACCTTCCAAAAGAGATTAAATCACTATGTATTAAAAGCAAATGCAAATCTTTCAAAAGAGCTCTGAAGCAATATTTAGTAACTCACACCTTCTACAATATGGATGATTTCTTTTCAGCTTGAGTAAGTGTGACATAACAATTCTTGTATCATGTTTTTTTTTTTTTTTTTTTTTTATAACATGCATGTATGTTTTTATCTGACGTGTTCTATATCCTTGAGCCCTGCTCAACACAGGATCTACAGAACGAGACATCTACATCTACATCTACATCTACATCAACAATGATGGGTTAAATATACTGTATATAGATTGCAAATTACTTATGAAATGATGTGTAAGTATTTTGACAAGTGGTCACTATAGGATGTCAGGGGAAAAAGCACTTAAGTAAAATCAATTTGTGAATATTTTTTGTTGCCTGTATCAATAGCACAGGTTATTATCTAATACATAAGCAGAATGATGTTCATTTTATAAGTGAGAAATGTAGCGATCAAAATCATCCAATATGCTCTCCTATGTAACTGCATTTCATAAAAGTTGCTCTCCTGTAAAATTGTATCTTTTTACTTAAGAGCTTTTTCCCTGACACCCTCAATTGTATAAGAAATTAGCGTATTCACAGTCAACTATAATAACAAATTATTTGTTTGTATTTTTACCGATTTTTTTTCCATTATCTTTGGGAGGGGTTTTAACCTCCAACAGCCCCGCCTAGTTGTGCCACTGGCTAACCATATTGTGTTTTGGCAAAACTAGTGATGTCAGTAAAGTTCAGTAGCAGGGGTTTCTTCTCACAACTTCAACTTAAACAGAGTTCAGCATCTTTGCATTGCTACTTTCCCTTTTTAAATTTATTTTTTATGTGAGGGTAAATCTTCAAGTCCATGATCGCATTTAATATCTGGCACGGTTTTGCTTTCTGATTCACTTTTTATGAGCTCCCTTCTTGTGTCTAGATTTTCTGCCACTAGAAATGTGTTTATCTACTCCAGAAGTGACCTGAATATGTTACTGATGACTAAGCACAAAGGAGGGGAATATTCATTTACACTTGCATTCTTTATGAAACATCAGAGAAGAATTACATCAGAGATGCTGTTCCCTCACTGTTTAGTACATTTTTAAAAATCTCTGATCTTGGGCTTATAGAAAACAAAAATGTCAGCATATGATATTGTTTCACAATAGCTTTCAGAATAATTGGTTAAATTAAATTAAGGAGGAATTCTTTCGACAAGGTCTCATGTGGTTATGGTTAAATCAACATGTGCATGGAAATTCACTGTATACAATTGTGAAGAGAAGATGTAATGACTTAGAGAGACAGATATTAGCACAGCTTAGAAGAAAAGAGAGCTCTTGTATTTTACATAGACATAAAAACCAGATAGGGTAAAGACAAATATGTTGAAGTATAGGCTACAACTAGAAAGAAAGGTAGGCACTGCTTCGTAGAGGTTGGGAATATGGAAACAAAAAGGCAGAACAGAAATTGTTGAAAAAGGCATTTGCCCCTTGGTAATCTGAGGAAGATGTCAAACACAGGACTAGTACGTTTAGGAAACTGTTGCTTGAATCTTATTTTAGTAATATTAATGAAGATATTTCTTAGTGCACATAATCCTGGAATCCTCAGACAAATAGGAAAATACTTTTTCAGAGTCAAAGCAGTATGGGAGCGTCTGTTAAGAATGCCTGAACATGGTCACATTTGCTACTAGTTATTGGAGTTTTTTTCTGTTTTATTTCGTTTCGTTGTGTGTACTGTTTCTTATATGTTTTATGCATCGTTTTGTTTCTGTTTTTATTTGAGATGTACAGACATCCCTGTAAATAGCCTATGCTACACCAGGGATGCGAGTAGAAATGCATGTAAATTTATGCTTGACACTAAATATTATTATTATATAATATACTTTCTTTAATTTTTTCAGAGGCAGCCTAAAGAATCAAGGAGAAGTCCTAAAAAATTTCGCAGAAGATCAGGACACAGTATAAAAATAAGCTCTGTTCCCACCACTCCTGATTTATATGAAGACGAAGAGGAGGAAGAAGATTATATAAACCCAAGTGACACATCAGAGAAGAATACTAAAGCGGGACTGAAGGTGTCAATTAGTGAAACTCCAGAAACTGTTGAATGCCCAAGTGAACCAGAATACATGGCTAGATATGACATAAACAACAAGGTGAACAAAGAAAATAATGAAAATGAAAAAGTGCACAATACGAAAACTATCATCTGTTTTGAAGATACAAAAGAAAGTAAAGACACAGAAAAAAAAGATGAAGATGAATGTGAAAACACAGAAAGCATTCCTGAAGACATATCAGCTGGTAATGATGATGCACATCAAGATGAAGATGACGATGATGATGCTGCTAGTGGAAATACTTACAATGTTGACGATTAACTCTTTCATGCCCACATGGGGGAGGATCTGTCATGATAATGCAACAGTGTTAAGCATAGCAAAATAATAATAATAATAATAATAATAAGCTAACAATAATAGATGAAAAATATATTGAAAATAATGAAGCAAAATATCTCACCTGTCTTGTAAGATATTATGTTATCTTAGAATTGAGCAGTGGCTGCTCATGTATAGGTACTGTGGAACTGCAGCACCCCCTGTTTCCACTTAATATTATCAATAACATTTAATATAATGCATCCTTTTTTCTTTAATCCTTTCTTTATACTTGTACAATATATAATCCTTAAGCTTAATGCCAGAAGTCATCTTCCAGTTTTTTAAAAAGAAGAAAAAAAAATCTTTGTATGAAGGCTTCACAGTTCCAGTGGCGTGGTGCTTGACTGTTGTGTGCATGCAGACATAGGAAAGTGTGCCATGGCTGGTGCACTGGCTGCGAGGGAGAGAGAGCACCGTCGCTTCCACAGTGCCAACCTTGGCACATTGGTAGAAGGTAGTTTTTTTTTTTTTTTTTATTTAATTTAATTTTTTGTACTTAGAGTGTTGTGTTTAAAAACCATGTACCATATTCTTGAAAGTGATTAAAGTGTAAAATTAGATTATTATCTTGTTTCCAGCTATTATATTTGATTCATTTTCTTAGGTTCTTTTATTTAACAGAAAACTTAAACCATGGCAGATCAAGGAGAAAATTTTTGATCTTTTTGCAGAAATTAAAACAAGAAGAATGGATTTCATTTTTAAACGAATAAATTACGCTTGAACTGTAACAATTTAGATTAAAGTAAGTAAAATTTTTGATTTTGTTCTTTTAGGGTTTTATCAAGTTTCTGAATAAATTTTATTTATTTTTATATATGTATGTTTCCTTTCACACAATTTTAAAATAAAGGCTAAACATTTTCTGGAGCAGCACCCCCACTAATTTTAGCTACGAGCTACCACTGGGATTGAGAATACTTGGGAGCTCATTGTATAGTGTAGATGTAGAGTTTTTTTTATAAAAATTTTTATCCACAACTATGAAAAACTGCATACTGAACTGTACACCGTGTTTACATGCGGGATTGAAATCTATCTGAATCCAATTCCAAATCGATATGTTCCCTTTTTACATGGAAAGTTCTAGGAGTATATTGAGATTTGTTGTAGGCCTACTATTGGCTAACTTGGTTTTGTATGGCTATTTGTGTGGCTAATCTGTGTAAACAGTTGCTGTGTTTATTAAAAATATTAAAAAGTGTGTGTTCTATTAATAATTTCAAGTCAGCATAAACAAATGAGGGTGTCAAAAGAGTAGCATAACAATATTAATATTGTAGTGTTTTTTTACTAAATTGACGATCAGCCTACAGAACAAATGATGAATGCTCTGAGGGTGTATGCACATGCACCAGGATTGAGTTCACGTTTACATGGATTTGAATATGTCTTGAATCCAATCTCTTCCTCCATTTGCAGAGGATCGGATAGAAAATTCATTCCAGACTGAGTCCGCATTTACATGACAATCTCAGTATGGGGAATGTACTCGGAACGATCTGAATCCTGCACGTAAACATACTAATAAGTTAGGTCAGAATTGTGCACAATCATCTTTCAAGAAATCTATATTTTTCAAGTTAAGCAAAATAGCACCACAGCATAGATATATTATCTTGCAACAGTGGTGAATCTGAAAGTTCAGCAACTTTTCTTTCAACCATTTTTCTCATATCTAAACTACAGAAACAATCTTTGGAAGAAAAACTTTCCAAATGAATACTGTAAAATCTAGCTAGTCATTCTTGTAGCATTGCTTCTTTTTCGTCTAGTATTATTTACTCACTTACTCAATGGCAATAGAACAAAGCAAGCTAAAGGAATATTATCTATTTTATGGAATCCAAAGGTTCATTGCCACACTTACCTGAGCCTGCCATTCAACCCTATTCTGTGCTAACTCCATCCAGCCATCCCTCTCAAATCCTACATCTCTTAAATGTATCCTAATACTGTATTGTCCTCCCAACTATGTCTAGGTCTTCCAAGTGGTATTTTCCCTTTAGGTCTCCCCGTCAATATTTTTGAGATAATTACCCTTACAATATTCGGTGAAGAGTACAGGTTCTGTGTACAAGTACTAGTATTATTTACATCAGAAAAAATTTTCACACACAGAAAAGATGTTGGAAAACTGTGGAATTTTAGCTTGTTGTGTTCTTCAGAATCTATATAATTCATACATGAAGTTAGTACTGGTATGTTTGTGAAACGTATGAAATACTAGTACAATGACAAGAACTGGCTACTGCAACATGATGCGTGTGTAGAATCATGTAATGTGACTGCAGGCTAGTGAACCAGATGGACTCTGTTCACTCGTGCATTTGACATTTGGTCACTTCGTCGCTTTGCTGCTGTGATAGAGGGTATTGACCTTCCTTCTCTTTTAGAAACATTCTTGCAGCATTGAAAATGCTTAAACTAGGAAGAATTTGAGAAATGTGGGCTTTGGAATCATGGCAGAGAATTGTGTTAGCAGCATTGATATTAGCACTAATAATAAAACCTGTGAGATGCTAGACCCAAGGCAGCCTACGAGAGTGAAGGAAGACCCCTGAAGCCAATGAGAGTCAAGGAAGACACCCTGAAGCCAATGAGAGTGAAGGAAGACACCCCTGAAGCCAATGAGAGTGAAGGAAGACACCCCTGAAACCAATGAGAGTAAGGAAGACACCCCTGAAGCCAATGAGAGTGAAGGAAGACACCCCTGAAGCCAATGAGAGTGAAGGAAGACACTCCTAAAGCCAATGAGAGTGAAGGAAAACACTCCTAAAGCCAATGAGAGTGAAGGAAGACACCCCTGAAACCAATGAGAGTGAAGAAGACACCCCTGAAGCCAATGAGAGTGAAGGAAGACATCCCTGAAACCTATAAAAGTGACGGAAAACAAGCCATAGCCCACGTTTCTTGGGATGTAGCGCCATCTATAGTATTGGTTCTTCTAGGAATGTTGACTAATAACATTTGATTATCAATACTTTTATAAGCTAAAGAACTACATATATTACTCCTCCATATGATCTAATATCCAAGAGAGATATTTAGACACCCTTGTATAAACACTTGGACTTGTGTGGGCCCCACATGGGATAGCTCCAAAAGAAACAATTCCAACTTGAAAATACTTTGGCTGATGGGTCTCTGGATGTTGAACCCTCTCCATAAGAGGTCCTCCACTATCTCCTTTACAGACGTCTTCCCCCAGATTTCCTCCAGCACACAGTTGCGTGTCAGTAAGAGGTTTCACCTGCTCTGCTTGAAGAGGGTTACACACTTCTAGAGGAGTACTATAAATGTCAGCAAACCGCAATTCTGGACTCCCACGAGACTCATCTGGAATGTGTCACAGCTTACATGAACATCTATATACTATGCATGATGGTCCGGTTTTCCACTGTACGTCACAGAATAAAAAGTTAAAACGATAAATAAAATAATAATTACCAGTGGATGCAGTTTATTAATCTCACAACGTTTCGACCCTCTCCTTTGGGTCTTCATCGGGTGACTGGACAAGACTTGGAGAAGATGTCGCCTAGGCGACCCGATGAAGACCCGAAGGAGAGGGTCGAAACGTCATGAGATTAATAAACTGCATCCACTGGTAATTATTATTTTATTTATCGTTTTAACTTTTTATTCTGGTACATGAACATCACTTCAAATGCTTGTTAATAAAAATTATTAAGGCTCAAAATAAATATGTAACTACTATAGAGAACGGATTTGATCTGTAGTCCTATGTAAGCTGATACAGAAAGATATATTTCAAATATCTTGTCCATGACGTTTATTATTATAATGGTATCTAATGCAGATAATATTTATTACATTCCATGGATTCAAAGCACTTGTCAAACAGAAAATTTGAATATAGAACAAGTCAAATTTACAATGAGTAGGCCTACTATATATATCACTGTTTGGTACTTATATTAAACACAAATCGTACATAAATACATTTAACACACCATGAACGATTCAGCCAATCAAAATAATGTTACTAATGCTGAGAGTCAATAATATAGCCTACTCTTCTACTTAACATAATTCATGCATGTCGCCAAAAAACTGGACACATTTCTTCAGTTCCTTGACACACTTCATGACAACATCCGCTTCACCATGGAAACTGAAAAAGATAGTACTCTTCCTCTCTTGAATATCCTCTTCAGTAGATAACCTGATGGTATCTTGGCACACAGTGTCTAACAGAAATCAACGTACACGGATCTCTACATCAATGCCCACAGCCATCACCATTCGACACAGAAACGAGGAATACTCAGAACCCTTGCCCATAGAGACAGAGCAGTTTCCGATTCCGTCAGCTTGCCAACAGAAATTGGTCACCTGAAAACCACCTTCTGCCAGAATTCATACAGCTAGAGGGACATCCAATGGGCCTTAAAACGACCACTGACACTCAACCACCAATCACTGAATCCACAACCCGCCAAGCCTACATTTTTTCCCCTCCCGTTTCAAATAAAATATCCAGGCTTCTAGGGAAGCACAATATAAAAACTGTCCATCCACCTCCTCCAAAAATACAAAAAACAGGCCTGTGAAGGATTCATTGGGCCTTCGCACTTCAGGCATCTACCAAATTCCCTGTGAATGCAATGATGTTTACATTGGACAAACAGGCTGCACCGTAGAGGAAAGATACAATGAACATTGCAGATGCATCAGGCTGTAATACCCTGACAAGTCTGCAGTAGCACAGCACTGTGTCGACACTGGTCACAAAATTCAATTCAACCAGACCAGAATCCTAGGGAAGCAGAGATTCTACTGGGGCCACATTGTTGCAGAGGCCTTGGAAATCTACATCCAAAGCCGAAACTTCAGTAGGAATGGTGGTCTACAACTTAGTCAGGCCTGGAAACCAATATTGGCAACGCTTACTCCCAAATAAAATAGCGGTCCTGAGAAGGACTGATTTTGCATCTGACATCATCATTAAATTCAAGTTTTCCGTTATCTACCAATCATTTTATAATTTTCCTATTGGTCCCCACCTGCTCTAGCATATCCTGTCTTTCCTATATATGAAATAAATATTTTCCTCTCCAGCTCACTTCTCCCAGAAGATGGTAGTGGAGATAGCTGTCAAAAGCTTGGAACAAATCCTCCAATTCCGAGAAACAATAATATATTCCCAACACTGGGAAAGCCTCAAGTCACAAGATAAAACTTATTTACAAACATTGCACACCCAAATTTTCATATTTATTTCCAGTACCATTTGTTTGTCTGTCAGGGATCTCAAGAAAAAGCATTTATTGGAATGAGGCTGCAGCTTACATCACTGAAGGCATAAAAGGCTATTGGAAGCAATATGCCAATGTTAGGGTGACCAGATTTTGAATATATAAATGTATATTATGATGACATCTTGTAATATGAATATGCTGGAAGGAGTAAATAAATAAATAAATAAATCAAGTAGACATGACAACAGATAAGCAGAGTACTTACAGAAGTCTGTTTTACCCCAGCCAGCAATTGTATACGTTTTCCCATCTTTTCCAGTTTCATTTAATCCAAATGGGAGACAAATTGGTCTTACATAAGCTGAAATAAAACACACAGACATAATATTAACTTATGAAGTAGTAAAGTAGTAAACTAGTAGTCTCATTCTTTTGTCTAATCTTTCAGAACTTCCTACTTGTGTCTGTTTCGCTTGCCACATTAAAATGTTCAAAATACATTCTTATGTTCTATGCTGTAAAGCCTCTTTAATTTAGTGATACAAGGGTGGATTGAAAAGTAATGCACAATCATTTTTTTCTGCGTTGATATTAAAGCTGGGATGTTGAACTTTCACCAAGATGGAGTTTGAAGCTTTCGCTATGGATGCTATTTTGTTCTCATGTGTAGCTCTAGCGAGAGAAGCATGAACTATGCAACAAAGATGGCACACATGTCAATATCGTCCACTTGTGAAGAGCAGCGAGGTATAGTGCGATTATTATGAGCTAAAGGGCATAACCTGAGTAAAATTCACAGGGATATGCGTAACGTGTATGAGGACAACTGTATGGACCATAGCAATGTCTCCAGGTGGTGTGAATTCTTCAAGACAATGCTCCCCATGTTGCTGCAGCTGTTCATGAGAAAATCAACAAATTTGGTTGAGAGGTGCTCCAGCATCTTCCATACAGTCCAGACCATCGGACTTTCATTTGTTTGGTCCCATGAAAAAATTCCTGGTTGGTAAACACTTTGCGTTAGATGCAGAAGTGAAAACAGCAGTCTGCAGATGGCTATACTCCAACCGAACGAGCTTCATAACCTGTACTCGTCACCGAATACATAGTAAGGTAATTAAATCATGGAGGATGAAACGGGCTGGACATGTTGCATGCATGGAGAGGAAGCACATAACTTATTTCAAAAAATACTGACTGAGAGACCCGAAGGGAAAAGACCACTTGGAAGATCTAGATGTAGGTAGGAGGACAATAACAGAATAGATTTAAGGGAAGTAGGATTTGCGAGAGATGGTAGGATAGTGTTAGCACAGAATAGGGTTGAATGGCGGGCTCACGTAAGCATAGCAATGAACCTCCAGGTTCCAGAAAATAGATAATATTCCTTTAGCTTCCTGAGGAATTTGTCTGTTGCCAGTAGGAGGTAATCATTTGCATCATGAAAATCAGACTTTTCATGCATAGTGAATATTTCCATGACTCTCTTCCAATTAGAAAACCTCACTTTGGTAAATATAAAGTTAAAAGCCTTTTCAATTCTGAATAATAATTTTTGCATACTGAACAGAAAACTTTTATCTTCAGATTCATCATAGTACATCCAAGTGCATGTTTTCAACCAAGAATGCAAATACTTGCATCCCTTTATTTTTGTTGTAATTTTTTTCCCCAAACTCTTCCCACCCCCCTAAAAAAGTATATTACACTTTAGAAACTTGTCTTGTGTCATAAATAGGGCTCGGACTTTTAGGTGCTTATAAAAACAAAAATGTTTATTTTTTATGTGGTTAAAAAGTCGAAAATATGTTTAAAAAATATGATAATATTTTAATTAACTTATTTAACCAATATTTACAGAAGTAGTCATTCTAGTCAACGAGTGTAGAACTGTTGCAGTGAACGACAAAAGTAGATCTTAAGTTGTGCATCTTAAAGCTGTGACGATTTTCACGGAACAGAGACTTGTATATTGAAAATGTACGGTCAACATCGCAGGATGTTAATCTTGCATATTTGTAAAACACAATGTCAATGACTCTCAGATGTTCCATCTGCTCCAAGTTCTCTACACTGTTACCCATTAAAATATCTGAAATCTTGCACAACACTTGTAACCCTTCATTCTTATTTAGGAATGACAGGAATTTTTCTTTAATTTTGTTTACTTATGAACCACTGATTTTGTTAAGTTTGTTTTCAATGTGTTTGATTTCTTTTAATGATTCTGTCAACAATTGTTTGTTGTTTCCAGCTTAGTAATGCAGTGTCAGAGAAAACATAAATTTGCACTAATAAAGGCCAAATCAGCCCTGATTTATTGTCTGACTCAACATAACAACGCAACACATTGAAAATATGGCGCAATTGTACAAAAACAGTGAAAATATTCATTTCTAAACATGATTTGTGGCAAAATATGTAAAATATATTTATTCAAATAAGAAATATCTGATTTTTTTTTTTTTTATGTGATATCCAACTCAGTATTTTGAATCCAAAGATCCCAACCAGAACTCTGACAAAGTCCAGAAATCATAAGTAATAGCAAAAAAAAATATGTATTTACCTAAAAGTCTGAGCCCTAGTCATAAATAACTATTAATCCAAGGTCTTACCTGTAAAATTATGAACTTTATTTTTCAGTCTCACCAGTGCAATATCATTCTTTAGTTTTCGAGTATCAAAACTTTCATGAGGAATTGCATTTTCCACTTCAAAATCTTGAACGTGATCTAAACAGTATTCTTCAGCTTTATCACAATCAGGTTGAGTGTCAAGATCATGCTCACCCAGTCGTACAGTCTCTCTGAAACATATTTCACAGTTATGGCTTCATTTGGACTCAAATTTGCTAATAGTACATTATAATTAGTATATGCCTGTCACTGTAGTGTGGTTGGTGGCCCGGGTTCAATCCCAGGGCGGATTATTAATCTGAACCCAAGGTGGAAAAATGATGGTGACTAATCATTAGTCTGGGTAACAAATGTACCTGAACAGCTGTCCAACAGATCTTCAACAACTAAAACAACAAGCATTTTGAACAAAGACAAAGGCAATTTTTATAAGTGATTCAAAAACATGTGCCAGAGTTGAGTAAACACTCATGGAGTCACATAATTTCTTTCTTTAGAACAATTTCAAAACGATGAAAATTGAATAATATTTGAAAAGAATCTGTTGAAATATGTAAAATTAAATAACGGTATTTTTCTTGAATATAAAAAATATACAGGTGTTAATGAATAACACCGAAATATTTTACCTGTGTATAGAGGGGACATAGACAAGCAACTTTTATTAGGAGATTTTTTCTCTATGGATTCAATTTTTCCTGTTACAGCATAAAATCTCTTAGGGCATGGTCGCCACTGTCTTCTAACATTTAAAAAAAAAAAAAACAAAAAAAAAAAAACAAAACAAAAAAAAAAAAAAACAAAACAAAACAAAACAAAGGAACTTCGTTGTTAACACTGTGGTCAGAAATTATGACTAAAAAAAGACTAATGCAGTGGTGACCAGTCATGTGATTAGTCTGTAAATTTTGTAGATTATGGAAACACTAAATTATGATATAGCTGTTGACGCATGATTAAGAGTCAGGTTTTTATTGATCACTAGGAAAGCATGAAGTCGATTTAATGAACATTTTAACCCTATTTCGCATAATTATTGATTTATGAGCACCAAATTATAATGACTTTAATGCCCTGTAGTATACACATTTTACGTCATAGATAAAAAAATCTCCTAATAAAAGTTGCTTGTCTAAGTCCCCTCTATATACAGGTAAAATATTTCGGTGTTATTTATTAACACCCTGTATATACCAGTATAATATGGCAGATATGATTCAAGATATTACAACACTTCATTGTAAATCATCAATCTCAAAATTATGTATTTACAAATAAATCCCAACTCTGTTATAAGTAAATGAATCTTTTTCCATAAAGACTTACAATGAAGAGTTCAGTAGTCTCAAACAATGTGCTGCTGTTAGGATGTACTGGTCACTAATTAAGGTACCTCCACAGATATACAGAAGGCTTCCATTCCATACTGAAACAAAAACATTATGTTAACTGACTCAGTTATATTCGATTCATAATGAATGCAATGATTTTTCTTTCTCACATACGAGGGTCATCTAGAAAGTAAGTTCCGATCACTGATAAAGGGAAGAAAAACATTAATAAGGAAGAAATATTTATTGGTGTCCCAACAAATGTATGCCATTGTCATAGGACTCTGCCGCCAGTAGTACGAAGAGAAAGGTGATGAGTTTCTCGACAATGTTGTCAATGGGGATGAAACATGGGTGAAAAATCTGAGGAGGGCGATCCAAAACAAGAGACGTGGAATACTGAGATCAGAAATTAAGCTTTTGCACCACAATGCACGGTCCCATACAGCCAACACCACACAGAATCAGTTGCTTCAGTCTGGATGGGAGATCTTCGACCATCCACCCTACAGCCCCGACCTCGTGCCAAGTGACTTCCAACCCTTCTGTCTCATGAAGCGATTTCTGGCAGAAAAACGTTTCCACAATGAGACTGAGGTACAGACTGGATTGATTTCATGGCTCCAGACGTTGGTGGCAGAGTCCTATAACAAGGGCATACAAATGTTGGTGCAGCGGTACAATAAATTCTTCAATAACAGTGGCAACTATGTAGAGACGTAGCCAGTGAATGTCTGTAAATATTGCAATAAATATTTTTTGCGTATTGTTGAAATTCAATCTTCCATATGATCAGTCTAGTGTGGTGTGTCACCTGAGGAAGACTCTATGGAAGAGTCAAAAGTCATGTGTTTTAACCTTTATCCACTGTTTTAGAAATATTTTTTTAAACAACGTCTTTTTACTTGTGCTTGACACAGTGGAATTTAGGACCAATAAGGGTGTTTTACTCAATAGGCAGGTTTGAGAAGAACTCGAAATCACAACAATGGCAAAGTCATGAACTATGTAATTGAGTGACGAAGAAAATCAAACTGAGAAGGGACAAAAATATATAGAATACATAGATATAACAGGATATTAAAGGATACAGTGAATGCCGCTTAATGTAATCATGCATAATGTTATCAATCGGTAAAGTTATCACTTTTATGAAGTCCCTTATGGATTAATGCTGATACATTGAAAACATGCTGTTTATTGTGGTTGAAGATATGAGACATTGGTATAAACAGGATCAGCATCAATGTTGACGTTATAAATCTAGTGAATGTTCATGAAAACGCGCAGAGCCAAAAGCAAACAACATGACACACAATAAAGGATTAAGTGAGATGGTGAAAATTTACATGAACAATAGTCAGAGGCAAGAGCTAAGGTCCTATTATTTATATTTCGGAAATGTTGGGATCTCATGGCAAGAATCAGCGAGCAAGCAGAAACTGATGGCAATTTTTTTCTGAAATACTGTCCCGTTATCTCATTGTTCAATGACGTTCTACAATAAATGTTTTGTATCGAGTAACTAAAATAATTTAATGTAACACATCTTTCTTTGCTTTTCTTCATTATCTAACATTCTGCATTATTCGTCCCTTTCTAGATGCAGCTTAAGTTGGTTAATCATGACTGTACTATATGAAAGCTAAAACCAAGATATGGTGATCATTCCCTCCTAGACGAATAACTGCAAGTACACAAACTATTTCTTATAACGGCTGAGTTACTATTGCACCAACCCTTATCATTATCTACACTAAACTTTCCCTTACTCTACTCCCTTATAATATAAATTACTATCAGTATCTCCTGTTACTTCAATATGACGCCATTTGATATGATCTTTGGAATTGGTGATTAGAAAAGTAACCAATTTCCGAATTTCTTTTTCTTGCATTATCAATTCTTTGTATCATGGATTATTGATTTTATTTAGTATTATTGTTATGGATTCTTAAAAAGTATCTCTAGTAGATATAACTGGATATTAAAGGATGTACAGGTAGGGGGGGAAAAAAGCGGACCGACTCTTGTACAGCTGATTTCAGAGCCTTGTGATACGTAAATAAATGTAAGAGATGTGATGGAAGCGTTTGTTTTCACAAGCAATGCTAATTACGTGAAATTATTTCTCAATTCAAGCAATTTAGCCACACTAGAACAAATTTCAATACATTCCCTGCTATCCTATGAATGCTGCTAGGCATGCGCAGTGGCTCATATCGGCAACTTAGATATTTTAGTCGGTCTGCTTTTTTTTCCCTACCTGTACAGTGAAAGCCACTTAATGTAGGCCTAATCGTGGATAATGTTATCAATTGGTAATGTTATCACTTTTATGAAGTCCCTTATGGATTAATACTGATACATTGAAAACATGCTGTTTATTGTGATCCAAGATTTGGTTTATGTTATTACATTTTCCTTTTTGCGACTTTATTTCTAAGTACTGTACATCACTCAAAATTTCGTTTTTAAGGGTTTCATTTCTAACTGAGCTGTATTGTGTTGTACTGGAGGATGACTCACAGGATGACCAGTTCGAGGGAGTGGCATTACCTAACTTTCTCTTTTAAGCAATAAAACATGTTTCACCCCACAGTTAAGCTGCACCTTTTGATTTATGAAGATAACAGTGTAGACATGCAGTGATGGCTATTGTAAAATAAAAACACTTGAATAGACATGCATTAGATGTTTTGCTCTGTGGTGTTCACCACAGATCAGTAAACTAAACTTTGTGGCACGACATCCCCGAAGGGACAAGGCCTACCACCCGACCGCTGCGCCATCTACCTATAGGCAGATGGCAGGTTGGGGGCAAGTGGTCAGTATGCCGACACCCACGGCCGATAATGGTGGTTTTCATGACCTCAATCAAGTAGCTGCTCAATTTGAATCACGAGGCTGAGTGCACCCCTACCAGACCTCCCTACCTCAGAAAAATCCGAGGAGGTACTGGGGATAAAAACCGGGCCGACGGATCCGTAGTCAGCGACGCTAACCACAAGACCATGCCGGCGGTCCTCAGATCAGTATACACTTCTAAAACACTCATAACTGAGAATGGAGTATTGGTTAATGGACTTCTAAAGGGAAGTAAAAGCAATTAAAAACTTTGTTACTGGTTGAAAAAAATAGTTGCTTGCATCTATTACTGTATTAGCCTATTAGTGGTTCAATGATTCACAGTTACATATTATTTTATGAATAAACATTTTAAACTCTGCTTTGTAGTGTATTATCTTATATATGAATAAATGACCTTCATTTAATTCCTTCAGTTACTGTTATCAATTGGTTAATATTAGGTTTGTTCGCAAAGCAGATCCGTGACTGCTTGAGAATTTGTTGTACTGCGCATGTCCAGTCTGTAACTTACCCGTGATTTGCACTTTGCAAACGGTTACAAGAATTTGAAATCGATAGTTTCTGCGTTTAATCGATATGATATGCAAATAAAATATATATTTCCCTTTAACATATTATACATGCAATATATATCGGCAATATAAACTATATTTTGGGAAACTTTTAATTATCTTCCATTATTCATACATATAAGTAGCCTATGCTTATAAATCTGGCGCAATGTTATTGGAGGGAGGAGTCAGGCGTGTGAAAATAGGTTACTGCGCATGTCTCTGATAACAATTCATGGTAGAGCCTGCAAACTTTTCTTATAGTACAGAAACTGTCCGTGAGAACTTTGCGAACAGAAGACTGAAATCAGAATCACGGATTCTCGCTTTGCGAACGCGTGTGGAGAAAGAGCGCATGCGCGAACGACGTGTTCCTGGTTTCTGACTGCTTTGCGAACAAACCTATTATGAGATTAGCTGTGTCCTAAAGTGATCACAATAAGCGGCATGCACTGTATTTATAATATTGTAAAGGACAGCAAGAAAGAAAATTTGAACTGAATTCATAGCCATTATCTAACTCCTAAGCAATAGCAGGCCTACCTGAATCATGTTAGGTTAAAAAGATGAAATATGCCTATCAAAGGCAAAATAATGGTAGGCTATAGTTATGTCTTGGGTTACAAACTTGATTACCTAAGTGCTACATAGTACATTCTGATGGTCATTACATCTAGAACCCAGAAGAGACATCCAAGGAAACTGTCCCAATGCGGCCACTTGTCCATTTGTGATCCTCTCATCGTAAGCATTGCCACATATTCTCTCGTCAGGTAACAGGTGCATTTTAGTGTGTATAGGAGCAGTAGTACTGGTGTCATTGATTCTTGCGGTTGGTAACTCGCTTGTTGGGCAGCATACTTTTTCCTTTTCTTGGTTACATTTGAAGAAAATATTACCCTTTTCTCGATTTAAAAGTCCTTGATTGCATTCCCTCAATGACATACAGGACATCTTATCACCACAGTATGAGTCTTCTTCCTCACTGCATACTAACGTTCCTGAAAAAATAAATAAATAAATAAATAAATTAAATTTTATAGAAACTGTTTATGAAAATTTCCACACATTATTCAAGGATAATCAAAAGCCACATTTCACTGCCGAGTGAACACACATTTTTTTTTTCAAGATCAAATTGAAGACGGTTGTTAGAAGTTGAAAAGTGGTTACCACAAGAGAAATTAACTCTATCTTGAAAGCTCTGAACTTATATTCATGAAAGAAAAGTTCCTAAAAAGGTGCCAGTGATGTGTGGATACAAGAGGAGGACATTCCAACATCTCTTATAACATGGTTATTTTCATTGTAATTTTAACTGTCATCATGAGAACCTGAATCATTACACCGTTAGTGGCTTTATTTGCACAGATATTTCTCCCAATCGCTCGGGAGTTAGAACTGTGGCTGCCATGATGCAGAAACTCACATGCTTGGCCAACTCATATATGAAACACACTGTACATGATCTACTAGGCGGTGCTTTGATCACAAGGTACAGAAGCATGTTTCAATAATTGATAAGCATATTTCCAGAACTTATGTTTTTCTGCAAGCATATGAGTTGTGGTGAACTTCTTTAGTGAATGTGTTTGAGTTACCATATCCTTTTAATACTGTCCAATCTTAATTTCTTTTAAGATGTTGAAGTTGGTGGATGTAGTAGAAGAAAGTGCAAATTTTCTGAAATTGGGTCTGCAGAAGAAGCACCAACAATGAAAAATTAGAAGATATGTTCATGATCTACATAGTACATAGATGTATTAATGAATATAATTTATTATTAATAATCTAGTATCAGTTGTATTATACACAATGTTTAACAATTTGTGTTAACTTTATTATGTAGCTCCATAGGGATTGCTCACTCAGAAAAAGAAAATAACATTCAAATTTAATAATGTTGATCTTGAAAGTCCTAATTCATTCAACAAATGGCATTATTAATAAATTGATACCCTGTTCATACTTTGTTTAATAAATAATTATTGCATTATTAACTACTACACCACTTTTCTTGAGATTTAATAAAATCTTAAACATGTTTTGCCATGAAAGGAGGCTGTTTTGCAAAGTATATTTTTGTTGCAAATGTCTGATTGCTAATTTGATTTCTAGTGATGAACACATTTGCTATTTCATCTAAATGCATAGTTTCTTCTCTGTGGAAAAATGATTACTATATCATTTATTATTATTATTATTATTATTATTATCTTTTATTCATTTATAAATCTCAGCTTTTAAGACTGGCACTAAGTGAGGTACGGGTCAACCAAGCACACTCACTTGCCCAAGAACTTCCTAACAATACGGGCGGTATTAATAAGCACCGCTTTTTGCATTTTAATGTAAATATTTTTATCTAGATCTAACTTCTTGATATTACTATGAAGGGATACAGGGATAACTCCTGTAGTTGATATTACAATTGGAACTATGTCAACATTAGTCAAAGACCACAGTCTCATCAACTCAAATCTGAACTCCGAATATTTATAGAATTTCTCTTGATTAGCTCTCTGTAGATTGTGGGTATTTGGGATTGTAATGTCTATGATATAAGCTGTATTAGCTTGCTTGTTCTGAAGAACTATGTCTGGTCTATTATTGGGTATAGTTCGATCGGTGACTATTGACCGATCATAATATATTTTATATTCCATTGATTCAAGCACCGGACTAGGTTCATATTTGTAATATGGGACAGTTGTCTCTGCTAGTTTGCATTTGAAGGCGAGCGCCTGATGTACTATCCTTGCCACCTGGTTATGGCGGTGAAGGTACTCAAACTGGGTGAGAGAGCTACAGGCCCCAGTTATATGCTGTATAGTCTCCGGAGCAGCTCTACACCTTCTACACTCGTCATCAATCACAGCCCTATTTTTCATTATATACTTTTGATAGTTTTTTGTGCTAATAACCTGATCCTGTATGGCGATAATGAATCCCTCAGTCTCAGGGAAGAGTTCCCCATGCCGGAGCCAAGCGTTCGACGCCTCTTTGTCGACTTCAGGGCTACTAAGGTCATTAGGGTGTCGACCATGTAGGCACATAGCCTTCCACTGGTCTATCCTCTCTTGGACCGAAACAATTCTTTCTGCTTGCTGATCAAGCCTATTTGAGAGGTTTAGTGGCGTGTGATTGTTATCAGTATAGCATATGCTATGATGTAGGGCAGAACTCTCCATCCTTTGGTGGAAATATGCTCTGAGAGAGGCTTTCTGCTTGTTGCATAGGTTAATTATATCAATAATGCCACGCCCCCCCTCCCCTCGAGGGAGGTTCATCCTGATAGAGCTTGACTTCGGATGGTGTTTCCTATACTGTGTGAACTCCGTTCTAATTTTTCTTTGTAAGCCTTCCAATTCTGTCTTAGACCATCTAATTATCCCAAAAGAATAAGTCAGAACAGGTATGGCTAGTGTATTCACAGCTTTGGTAAGATTCTTGCTATTAAGTTCAGTGTTGCACAATTGCTTAAGGCGGAAAGAAAACTCCTTCGTTAATAGCTCTTTAATAAGTGAATGGTCTATCAATTTTGACTGCTCAAACCCCAGATATTTATATGTCTCCTGTTCAGTCATTCCTGTGATAAACCCCTGGTCACTTTCAATACCACATGTTTGTATTGATTGTTTCCTTACATGTACAGTTTTACATTTAACTAATCCGAATTTCATTTGAATGTCACTTGAAAACTGCTCTACTTCCTGAATGATCTGATTTAATTGAATGGCTGAGGGAGCGTACACCTTCAGATCGTCCATGTAAAGAAGATGGGAGATCCTATGGCCCCCTCGATTTATTTCACATCCTCTGTTACCTTTATTCAGCAAATTAGATAGTGGATTGAGTGCTAAGCAAAACCAAAGTGGACTAAGAGAGTCCCCTTGGAATATTCCTCTGTAAATATTTATTTCTATTGGTAGTTGTTTATTTGACAGAATCAACTTTGTTTTCCACTGCTGCATTAATTTTTTAAGACATGTTATTATTGTTGGATGAATTTTATAAAGTTTGAGTACTTCTATTAGCCATGAGTGGGGTACAGAATCATACGCCTTTTGGTAGTCTATAAAACAACTAGACATGTTTCTCTTCTTCTTATACACTTCCTTTAGTATCACAGAGTCTATAATTAATTGTTCCTTACAGCCCTTCATTCCCTTTCTGCACCCTTTTTGCTCCTCGGCCAATAATCCATACTCCTCAACATAAGCCGTCAGCATCTGAGCAATACAAGCAGTCAGCAATTTGTATACTGTCTGTAAACAGGTTATGGGTCTGTACTTGGAGGGATCAGCAGAGGGTTTTCCTTTAGGTAACAGGTAGGTTATTCCTTCCATCATAAAGCCTGGGACTTCTTCAGGATGTTCAAGAAATCTATTAAAGTGATTAACAAGTTGTGGATGAATTACTGTTAATTTTTTATACCAGTAATTTTGGATTCCATCATTACCTGGACTTTTCCAGTTGTGGGCGGAACCAAGCACTGTTTGCAGTAATTCTAAGGTTATTTGTGGATTTTTCATAGGCTCAAGTGAATCTAAGTGTTTCCTTTCAGCTTGTAACCACCTTCCCCCGTTATTGTGATCTGCTGGTTTCGACCATATAGATGACCAAAAGGCCGCTACTTCTTCTCGTCCTGGCCGATCACCCTCAATTTCTGCTACACTATCACTTTTTAAATTTCTATAAAATTTCTTTTCATTCTTTCTAAATAAATCATTTTGCATCTTTCTCAATTTCTGCTACACTATCACTTTTTAAATTTCTATAAAATTTCTTTTCATTCTTTCTAAATAAATCATTTTGCATCTTTCTCTTATTTGATTTATGGTATCTAATAATCCGTGTTTTGTAAGAAGCAAGCTTCTGTTTCAAAGTATCCAACACTTCTTCAATTGTTTTATTTATGGGATCATACCTAGTGTGGACTGCATATTTTTTCATTATCTGTTGTGCCTTATTTCTCAACCTTCTACTGGGATTGCCTCTGTTAAACTCTATTAATCTAGCAATATCTGCTCTCAAATCTTCTACCTTCTTGCTTAGTCTTCTCAACCAAAACGGCTGACTTTTAGCACTCTTACTTTGTCCCTTTACCCCTTCTCCATTTTCATATACGATTTTACTTCCATTACTTTCCACCGTCGCAATAGCAGCACAATACACTAATGTATGTAGGGATTCAAAAGAGTCTACCACTTCTAAATACCTTGGTAACACACTAGTGTTTATCACATTAATTATTTTCGCTAATCTGACTGAAGTGTTCTGTTTAGGTATACTTGGTCTTTTTGTAGGATCTGTACCCTCAAACTTAAGCATAGCAGCAGTAAACAAATTTGCAACCATATCAGATATATTTTCCTCACCCCTAGTCTCTGTGCCTTGCTTGGGTGCCTGCTCCTGTGCTGGATCGGCTGAACCATTTGTAATCGTTAGATCTAATTCTGTACTATTATCTCCTTCTTCATGAACCAGCTCAGTTGAACTGGGTGGGGGCTGTTCAAACTCTTTTAAAACATTATCACCATCTCTCGTATCCTCTAACTGTAATTCTCTTGCTACTCGGGTCTTAATTTGATTAATTATTTCTGAGGACAGAAGATTATTCTTCACTATTGTCCGCCTCTGATCTGCTAATCGTTGTGCTGTTACTGGAACGTGTGGATACTGAATTGAAAACTGCTCACATAATGTATCCCTATATCCTGTCATGTCTGTTTCCAATTGAGTAATTTTGTAGTATGCATGCATTATAAATGTGTTCACTTCATATGTCCATTGCATGCGTACTCTCCTACGGCCCGCTTGGGTGGTCTCAGGTAACAGAGGGTTATTATTATTATTATTATTATTATTATTATTATTATCATTATTCTTTATTCATTCCACTGCTATTACAGGTATTAAAACGATGTCATCAGCTTTTAGCAA
This sequence comes from Ectobius pallidus, assembly GCA_964059195.1. Taxonomy (NCBI): domain Eukaryota; kingdom Metazoa; phylum Arthropoda; class Insecta; order Blattodea; family Ectobiidae; genus Ectobius; species Ectobius pallidus. The sequence goes on along the minus strand of CAXKWD010000008.1, from coordinate 11,236,138 downwards.
GATGACACCGTTAAATTTAAACAGAAATGTTTAGTATACTGCGGACAATGGATGTAGTACTCAAGATGACCGCTTTTTGCATACAATCCCTCACGTACTCTGTGATCTTCAAGTCTTTCAGTCTCTTCATTAGGGTCTTCGGTACAAGTCCTGTTGAGGAGATGATTAAAGGCAGCACAATGACTTTTTCTTACGGTACCTCCAGAGTTGTCGAACCTCTTCAGCCAGGGGTAAATATTTGGTTACTTTTTCATTTTCACACTGCTCTAAATTGTGAGTATTTGGTATGCCAATGTCTGTAAGATATGTGGTCCGGTTGTTTTTATCTATCAACACTATGTCTGGTCTATTGTGAGTTATTGATCTGTCAGTAAGTATGGATCTGTCCCAATATAATATATGTGAGTCGTTTTCCAGAACCACATTGGGAATATAATGGTAATAGGGAACAGTATTCAGCACCAAGTAGTGTTGATGTGCCAGAGTCTGGTGTACAATTTTTTCCACTTGATTGTGCCGTGTCAAATATTCTTTCGCCACAAGCGCCTGGCAAGCACCCGTAATATGCTGGTTATTATTATTATTATTATTATTATTTGCTGTTGACCCATTGTAACTTAGTGTAAGATTTAGGTCTATGGAGAGTGGAGAATGGTCACTCAAGAGTAGAAATAATTAAGTTAATTGAACTATAAGAAATGGTCTCATGAACTTCACAAGTTCTGGTGGCATGTCCTTGCTGAAGGAAATAAAAACAGTATAAAATCTGTGATGTGGTGCAGTTTTGATAATAACATAATCCTGTGCTTCTCCAAGTTGTCTCCATAAATGACAGAATTTCTTTCAGTTCCTTATCACTGTCGCCAATTACAAAATTCCCAAGCTTAACTGGGAAGCACTTATACAAATATTATTAAATATTATTAACACCTAAGTGAAGAACTCCTTTAAAAATTACTGTCATGTCTAGCCTTTTATGGAAAATTAGGCTTTTTTTGGGACAATGTCCTGCTTTTCATAATTTACATCTGGTACCTTAGTTAGATATCTTCTGGGAATGAGACAGAAAGATTTCCAACTACTTTCTCTTACTTTTACAATCACTTTCCATGAAAAAATTTAATTTTTAGAATTTTTCTCTAAAACTCTCTAATGGTTTTGTTTAGATTTTGCACACAAGGTATGAGGGGGGTCCAGAAAGTAAGTTTCCCTGTGACTGTTTACAGAAACAAAACACAATTTCATGGAAATATTTATTGCAACAGATACAGCAAGTGTTCAGCTATTTTTCAACATATTCACCACCGGAATTGAAATTTTTTCCATACCGTGACCTACTTTATAATGCCTGTGTTGTAGAAGTCTGCCCCCTGGAATTTTAACCACTGTGTGACAACCATCTCTGCCTCTCTGTTATTTCTTGAGGTATAGGAAAAGATGAAAATCACTGGGAACGAGATTCGAACTGTCGAGTAGATTTTTAAACATCTCCCAGCAAGTCTCCCGCAGAAGTTCAGCTGGGAAGAGTTTAAACATCCACCCTACAGCCTGGACCTCGCTCCCAGTGATATCCATCTTTTCCTACACCTCAAAAAATGACAGAGAATGAAAGAGGCAGAGATGGTTGTCACACAGTGGTTAAAATCCCAGACGGCAGACTTCTACGACACAGGCATTAAAAAGTTGGTCACACGGTACAGCAAGTGCCTCAATTCTGGTGGCGAATATGTTGAAAAATAGCTGGATACCTGCTATATCTGTTGCCATAAATATTTCCATGAAATTTTGTTTTGTTTCTGTAAATAGTCCCAGGGAAACTTACTTTCTGGACGAACCTCGTACTTATATTATCAATTAAAACTTTTATTCAAAACATTTTTTAATATACATTCTCTAAAGGGAAGTTATAAGCCAACCATAATTAGTAAGAACTCTGGCTTGCATGGCAAACAATCTTTTTTGGTGTGACTGAGACAATTGAATATGCACACACTGCAATATGGTCTCTTATTCTGTATCAGAATATCAAACGAGAGTTGTATGGCATATGCTTAGGGTGTGTGACTTTGTAAATGAATATAACACATCAGATTTTTCATTTAATATTTTGTTATTGGTATGACTTTATCTGGTGCAAATGATATAGCCCAACCTAAAACTGTTATTGAAGGAGGCGTCAAGGAATGTAAGAATAACGGTTATGGTTACATTATACTTACCCAACTGGAAGAATATTGGAAGAGCCATCATATATATCTTAGTATCCATTTCGAACCATTGAGCCTGAAATGAAATATAACTGATAAAATGAAGATGTTATAATAATTCATATTCTTAGAGAAAAGGTAAAAATTACCTTTTTTTAAATTTTAGTAGGCCTTTATTTCTATGATCTGAAAATATGATTTCTGGTAGGCCTATATACAATTTACTGCTTTCTCAAATTTTTAGTGGGCCATGGAATGAGAACACTTAAGACTGCTGAACTGTAGGCCTACATTCTTAGATTTGGAGAGGAAAAGTTTATGTAATTAGTTATTTAAGCATACAAAAATCAGATGAGAAATCATTCAAATGATAATGATGTAGGCCTATATCGATATAGATAGATCCATTTCTATCATAAATATTTAATTTATAGTATACTGTTTTATAACTAAGTGAATTAAGGTTAAGACTTAGCAATAAGAATATTTATTTATTTAATATAACACAGCCCAATCAAAAAGAACTTTTTGTTCGGTGTCTCAGATGGTTTACCGGATTTTCGCTATACTTAATGTGCTTATTCCAAATATGTAAACAGTTTTTCTCTACCAGCTCTACTTTTGTCGAGGGGGGGGGGATTTTATTCGTGAACTCTTAGTCTAGCGAAGCAAAATCTTGCTTGTAATAATATAGCTAGTGAAGGTTCTTGACCATACTTTGGACATGTAGGATGAAAACTGTAGGAAGTACAGAAAAACTAAAAGCTGGATTATTTTTTGGCCCTCAAATTGACAGCTCATAAATCATAAACGACCGTACAATATGTGATAATATCAATTTTTTGAAAGACCCCATGTTATATTGTTATTATAATGTTAATGTAATGTTAGTGTGTTGCTTTTTTCTTCACATGATTTAGAAGCTACAAACAGGCACTGTTTTATTATTTATATCAAACGTAAAATGGAATAATATGCGTAATGGTAATGCCATATCTCAAAAACTAAAGCTGATAGGGCAAAACTAATGGCACATTTGGCATCAGCAACCTAAATATACCCAAGAATAAGTATAAATTCTAAGGCACCAAAATGGCTGTTGGTCTGTGTAATATTTAATAGCGCAAACTGAAATGTTTGAAAGTATGTGATAATTATGTTCAGTTATGTTGAAACTTTACTTTGATGTATCCTTTATACAATTATCTTCTTCTACGTTTCAAGCTGGCCATGATGTCAATTTTCTATTCCTAGTTGGCTTTGCTTTTGTTTTATTGTCACCTTCTACATTCTTTTGTTTCTCATCAAATGTTTTCAGTGTGTTCTAATTTCATTTATGATCTTATACTGGACTCATTTATGTAGTTTATTATTTTTACGTTATAATGATTAGAAAATAACTAAATATTAAATTCATATTTTATTTCTTATTTCTTATTTTCAAGAAGGTATTTTCTTTTATATACATTTCTTCGTATCAAATTTCTATTATGATTAATTATTTTGTTTTCGGCCAATAGAAATCCTTCTTGCCTCATTGTTAAAATTCATTCCTTCTTCTGCATCGCCATTACACAATCCTCTTAAAGGATTATAGTCTATTCTTAATTTAACCAGCAGTGGTGTTTATCGTCATACATCCTTATATTCCGTTCCTGCGATTTAAGGATTATTTTATCATTGTTTTAATTGCAAAGAAGCAATTATCTACGTTTCATTCGGCTCAAAATAGCTGAATTATATAGTGTTTCTACCAAGAACTTCTACAAGGCATGATTATTGCCTAATGGCTAATTTCAACATCAAGATTGATTTGATGTGATATTTAACTACTTAAGGAATCTTCACTATCAGAGTGAGTGTTTTTTAAAGCCTAATATTTGATATACAGCTTGTAACATTATCTTAAACTTTATTGAATCGTAGCTGTACTTATCGTACTACGCAATTTAAATCAGTGACATTAATTGCGTTATAATTTGTGCATGAAATTCGCAGAGATTTTTTATTGTGAACATTATTAATGCAACATAGACTTGCTGCACATAACATCTATCACTTCAAGATTTTATTGTGAACATTATCAATGCTACATAGACTTGCTGCATGTATATTTTATCATTCATGTTTGTTCTTGGTATTCATTGCCAAGTGGTCTTCCGGAAATATCATCACTTCAAGATTTCACAGGAAAAACCACCTAATGTGATAATCGCACCAAATATCATGTAAATTGTTTTTAATTCTTCGATGAGAATGATTCTATTCCTAATACAATTAATAAATTTATTCAAATCGGAATGTATGGCGTGCATTTAATTCTTGTCAACCTCAATTAATTTTCCTACAGTCTACTTCTGATTCACACTCTACATTTTCTGGTCCTCCGGGCCGGATCAGAAAATGTAATTCTTGTCAACCTCAATTAATTTTCCTACAGTCTACTGCTGATTCACGCTCTACATTTTCTGGTCCTCCGGGCCGGATCAGAAAATGTATAGCGTGAATCAGCAGTAGACTGTATGAAAATTAATTGAGGTTGACAAGAATTAAATGCACGCCATACATTCCAATTTAAATAAATTTATTAATTGTATTAGGAATAGGATTATTCTCATCTAAGAATTAAAAACAATTTACATGATATTTGGTGTGATTATCACATTAGGTAGTTTTTCCTGTGAAATCTTGAAGTGATGATATTTCCGGAAGACCACTTGGCAATGAATGCCAAGAACAAACATGAATGATAAAATATACATGCAGCAAGTCTATGTTGCATTGATAATGTTCACAATAAAATCTTGAAGTGATAGATGTTATGTGCAGCAAGTCTATGTTGCATTAATAATGTTCACAATAAAAAATCTCTGCGAATTTCATGCACAAATTATAACGCAATTAATGTCACTGATTTAAATTGCGTAGTACGATAAGTACAGCTACGATTCAATAAAGTTTAAGATAATGTTACAAGCTGTATATCAAATATTAGGCTTTAAAAAACACTCACTCTGATAGTGAAGATTCCTTAAGTAGTTAAATATCACATCAAATCAATCTTGATGTTGAAATTAGCCATTAGGCAATAATCATGCCTTGTAGAAGTTCTTGGTAGAAACACTATATAATTCAGCTATTTTGAGCCGAATGAAACGTAGATAATTGCTTCTTTGCAATTAAAACAATGATAAAATAATCCTTAAATCGCAGGAACGGAATATAAGGATGTATGACGATAAACACCACTGCTGGTTAAATCAAGAATAGACTATAATCCTTTAAGAGGATTGTGTAATGGCGATGCAGAAGAAGGAATGAATTTTAACAATGAGGCAAGAAGGATTTCTATTGGCCGAAAACAAAATAATTAATCATAATAGAAATTTGATACGAAGAAATGTACATAAAAGAAAATACCTTCTTGAAAATAAGAAATAAGAAATAAAATATGAATTTAATATTTAGTTATTTTCTAATCATTATAACGTAAAAATAATAAACTACATAAATGAGTCCAGTATAAGATCATAAATGAAATTAGAACACACTGAAAACATTTGATGAGAAACAAAAGAATGCAGAAGGTGACAATAAAACAAAAGCAAAGCCAACTAGGAATAGAAAATTGACATCATGGCCAGCTTGAAACGTAGAAGAAGATAATTGTATAAAGGATACATCAAAGTAAAGTTTCAACATAACTGAACAAATAGAAGCAAAAAAGTTCCAGCAAACATGGGTCCACAAACAAGCCATGTGCGAGATTTATTATTGTGAATGGGTGGAAAACCAAGGGGGGATCCTTTTCAGACTTTGGGGGAACAGGATCAGCTATGCTGCAGAGGCAGTGGCGGATGCAGAATTTTTTTTCGGGGGGGATTTGAATAGATAGAAAGAATACTAAAAAAATTAATTAACTTACATATATAATTAGTTTATAAAACTGGCCACTTAGAGTGCAAATATAGCCTTTTTTCAAATTTCGGGGGATATAACCCCCCTATCCCCCCTCTACATCCGCCACTGTGCAGAGGTGAATTATTTCAGTGCAATAACAGCATATTGTAGTAATTTATTATTCCATTTGTGTAACTAGTTTCTTCATTTCTGTCAATTAATGCAATCATTCGAGTAAAATAAAACTTCTAAATTGTATTCTACCATGACAAAGGAGACGACTTTCTTTTGAATATTGTGATGGGGGACGAGATATGGGTCCATCATTACGACCCGGAATAGAAAAGACAGAGGGCTGAATATCGACATCCGTTTTCTCCTCAGGTGAAAAAGTTCAAAATACAAGCATCTGAAAAAAAAAAAATCTTTTGACTGTGTTTTGGGATGCTCACTGAGTTTATGTGACCAATTTTCTGGAATGAGGGGCAACAGTAAATTCTTCTCAGTAGGCCTACATACTGACTATAAAACAACTCCAACATTGAGTTTGTCATGTTAAAGAGAGCCTGGTGCCAATTATCTTGCAACATGACAATGCTCGTCCACACACCTCCCATGCAACAGCAGAGGCTCTGCGAAACCTGAAGTTTGAACTGATTCTACACCCTCCTTACTCCTCCGATCTTGCGCGTTGAGATTTTAATTTTTTTTCCTCTACTCAAGAGAAACCTTGGACAATGAGGTGAAGGCAGCTGTCAAGTCCTGGATTTGAGAAAAGTCAAAAGAATTTTTCAGTAACGGAATGAAAAAACTTGTTACACGTTGGAAGAAATTTGTTAGCCTTAGCAGTGACTATGTTGAAAAATAAATATATGATTTTGAAGCTTAAGAATTGTACTTTAATGTACTTTTTGCCCTATCTTGCTATTTGTTTTTGTTTGCGTTGTACAAGCATGTGTACATTACTTTTCAGTCTACCATCGTACTAATAGGTCTGTAGTCTGCAGAAGTGCTTGGCCGATTTACTTTAGCAGGAGGTCAAACAAGTGCATGTTTCCATTGTTGAGGGGATGTGGATGTGACAAGTGAAGCATTAAATATGTGGGTTGTAGTCGGAAGGATAATATCAATTATTTTGTTTAGCATTCTTGTACCTAATTCTATCAGTGCCCTGTGAATTAGTTTTTACCCGTTGTTCACACCTTCTACAATATGAATGAACATTTCCAGCTTGAATAAGTTTAGCTTATAGTTTTGTATATTGTTGTTATAACATGCATGTTCATTCTGATCTGACGTGTTCTGTATCCTTGAGCCTAGCTCAACATAGGATCTACATCTACATCTACATCTACATAGTGCTTTCTTTATTTGCATGGGAGATATGTGAGAGAAATAAAATGTTTCTCGAACAGGTGTAGGTAAGGTTGTCAGTTCAATAATAACTTGTCATTTAGTTGCATTGTCTAAGGTCCTGATAGGCACTGATGAAAAATGTTTGTCAGTTCGTTGAGAGAGAATTTGTCAGAAGAGTAGTCAGTTTTTCGTTTATCTTATCCCATGGTTCCTAAGTTTTTCCAAAAATCACAAGTCATCATAGTTGGCACAATAAATCTGTGTCCGTGTTGTACTTGAGCATTACGTATCATTTGAGTTGCCTTATTTCTGAAATGTTTATAGTGTTGCCAGTTTTCATCACATTTATTGTGTTTATACCTAGGTATATGATATGCCATGTCCCTCCTTGTCACATCTTCACATATTTCTTCAGCCGTCCATGGTGCTGGGGGTCAGGTTACTCATTTGGTCTGTAACAGTGCGTGTTAGTCATATAGCTGTAGTATTATGTCATTAAGAGTTGTGCTTTTTCACCAACAGTGTGCTGATTCCAGTTGTATGGTGTCTTCAATCGGTTGTAGTTTGTTTACTTTTTTAATGTCTCTGTATATAATAAGCGTTTCAAACACTGTAGCGAGTATTTGACGCAAATTAGGTCAAGTGCTGAAATGCCAGTATCTGGTAGTTGTCCATGCGTTATTATTTTTTGTGTTTGTGTGGTCACTATTAAGTCAAATACAGTGTCTGTAACATGCCTATATGGTGTGTGGGTTGAAGGGGCAGAATGGTCACATTGCAAGACTGGAATACAGATTTCAATTTCAATACAAGATCTGTAGAATTGACCTTAATAAGATGTGTGTTGATATCACCCAAGAGGAATGTGTGCTCATAATAGGGGTTAAGTCAATCAATGCATTTACTAGACCTGAAAGACGATCAACTCTGGGTGATCTATAAACTATGCAAATGAGAACGCTTGTGCTCCAGCGGATATTTAAATAAATAGGAATTCAGGACGGGCTGAATATTGAGAGGCGGACTGCGATACAATTTTAGGCTAGAGGTCACTTCTTATGTAAGCAGCAACACCACCTCCCCTCTTTCCTATTCTGTCATTACGTAGGATAGAAAACCCATGCGATTCAACAAGTGGTGAAGGGAGGAATGGTTTAAGCCACAATTCTGACAGCAGAATACAGTGGAGGTTTAAAGAGGCGAAAACGGTGTGCAGTTCTTGGGAATGACCCTTATACCATATCACAAAATAAAAAGAATAAAAATAATTCAGAAAATGACCCTTGCACCAAAATGGTTGTTTCTCATGCTCTCTGAACTTAAATAGATGAATTTTCCCTTCACGTTCAGCAATTGCTCGTGGTGTAGTGGTTAAGGCTGCTGGTTACGATGCTAGTGGTCACGAGTTCATATCCCGGTCTTTCCAACCTAAATTTGTTTAGTTTGGCATACTGAATTCTTGCATTTACAAAATGTACCATATTATATGGGTCCCAAATATCCTACGTAGGTAAGGTGAGGAGAAGGTAAGAGAAAGGGAGGAAGAGAGAGGAAAAGGAAGAGAAAGAGAGAATAAAGGAAAAATAATTTTTCCCGGTTTCACCTTTTGCATTATTAGCAATGCCATAAAGGAGGAGACATTCAAAACCCTAAACCCATCCTTCCCAGGCAGGTCTCATTAGAGTTGGTGGGAGGAGCCTAGTGAGCGACCTAAAATTGTTTTTTCCCCAAGGGGACAGTTTCCATGATTAAGCACTATGTTCATTCACAGGAAAAAAGTTCAGAATCTGTAATGTTTAGCTTCTTGTGTTCTTCGTAAACCACAGAAACCATACAGTGATTTAGTTTTTCTCAAAAGTGTCTGAAACCAGCAAAAATGAGAATGAAGATGTCACTTTTCTAACCTATAAATTACAGTCTCTGAACAGAAATTGGTGCGAATTGGGTGTTGAAAAGCAATAAGTTTACTGGCAATGAGTTGCGCATGGGTCACGTCATCCAATAACAATGCTGGGGTTGTAAACTTAACGATGTGATCAACACTAATATAAAAATTCCTAAACTAACTGCAACAAACCTAGTTCTACATGTCACTAACACTAATATCACTATTCCTTACCTAATTGCCACTTACCTAGAATCGGACATTGGTATGCAGTGCGGGGTGAAAGTGTGTGGAATGCATCATAAAAAAAACTAAATCCAAGCCAAACCCTACAGTACGTCAATCTCACTCTACACATTAGGTCTAAGTTACTCATAATTATGATGTAATAGTAAATAATAACAAGACATAATCCCACTTTAGTGGACCATTCACACGATATGCACGTTTGTACGGGCGATGTGATTTTTTTCCTGAGCGAAGCAGAATGACCAACTTTTATTGCTGCTGCCTTGTACTGCTTGTACCCACCTCTACATTAGGTAAGTAGTGGCAGATAGATTCTAATAGTGACAGTTGGGTTAGGTTAGGTTGGGGCGTTATGAACGGGGATATTAGTTTAGTTTGACATACAGAATTATATCTATCGAAAGGTTTGCCATAATTCTGGCTGCTCTGGCGGTTTGACGTCACACCTCTAGTGGCTCTAGAGTATAATCAAGAGTTTCTTCATGGCAGAAATCTCGCTACTTTTCGCTTGATCATGGTATAAAAGAAAGTGTATCATTTACGACAGCTGGTTGGACCTAATCATTCGCCGAGATAACAGCTCTTCTCCACAGAACTAGCCTATGTATAATAAAATACTCGTGATATTGGGTGCTTTATTAGGAGATTCTCAGTTGTAATAAAATGGATCTTGTTCAATGGGATTTTACCCATAAGAATGTCATTGAGCTTTACAGCAGTAGACAAAGTCAAGTCAAAATTAGGGACTTACACTATTGTCACTATCAATAATTACAAAACTTAAACTTAAATTAGGCATCCTACATAAAATGATAGGCTACACTTAAAACTAACCTGATAAATAATAAATAGGCATCCTACATAAAATGATATACTAATAAAATACGGTAGCTTAATATGAAATAAATAGGCAGTGAGATACACGTACTCAGTGGCGGATGCAGGGGGGATAGGGGGATATATTCCCCCCCCCCAAATTTGAAATAAAAAGCTATATATGCACTCTAAGTGGCAGTTTTATAAACTAATTATATATGTAAGTAAATAAAAATCTTTTAGTATTCTTTCTACCTATTCAAATCCCCCCCCCCCCGAGAAAATTCTGCGTCCGCCACTGGACGTACTGGTTTTGTTTACTTTAGCTGCAGCGAAAACAGTAAAAAGAGTTGAAATGTGGGGGAAAATATAGAGTAGACCTGCAGTAGCTTGTTTATTGACATCCGTGCTTATTCGAGGTTGGTCTATTATGTTTGTTTATGCTTCTATTCTCTTTGGCAGGATTACTCTTCTCCAAGGCAATTCGTGACCTTCTGAATGTAGCACAATTATTTCTCAACCAACTTCTTTAATTTGCTTGATTTGCTCTAAAAATAGAAGCCGCAACAAATTTTGTTTATTTATTCACATTTTTTTCTGCCACATAATAAATACACCAATTTTCATACCTTATTGATAATAGCACAATTAAATGTTTATTTGTTTAAAGGTCCCAATGAGTCAGGATGGCTCGTGGATAAGTGTTACAGTGAACTTTTATGAAGGTGTCGACTTTCTCATTCCATAATTAATTTATTATCGTACTACCTATAAATTCACGTATTCTTATATAGGCCTATTAAAAAATATATATATATATATATTACGAACACACTCTCAAGCCCAAACTTGCAAATCTCGTTTTTAAAGAACTGAAACTTTGTTTATGAAATTTCTTAACGAAATGGCATAATGTATTTTAACGAACAAAAACAAAGAAATGTAAAACTTACCTTCCTTGTCTTTTTACTCCAGTACGGTATGTGAGCTGCCTTACATGCTTTCGTCAGTCCACAGGTTGTTGATATTTCCGACTTGCAGTCCTGGTTTTCCCAACTCCGTGTGCTTGTGCAAAGAGACAGAGATGGAATGACAGCACAGTCTTGACGATGCGCGATGACCTTCATTAACATAGCCTCCAACATCTGTATTTGTCCTTGTTTTCTTCTTTCCGTCAGGTAATATTCAAGTTTTGCATACCATTATAACATGGACCGGCAATCGTAAGTTCAATGGTCCAATAATTATAAGTGCATTTGTTTTTTCTTCCACGCGTCTTTAACACCTATTCCAATGCTCACAAGCCGCTATTTATAGCCCGTTTCCAGATTTTTAACTTATAAGCTCTTCGCGAGAAATTGAGAACAATATTCCTACAACAATAATTTCACCAGTGAAGTGGCGGGCTAGGCTTAGTAATATTCTCAAACACTCTGGTCTTTAAGCATAATTTACATTTTTTTTTTTTTTTTTTTTTTTTTTTAAATAAGGGGACTTGAAAATAAAAATGATGAATTTAACTTAGCAATTCAGGATACGAATAATTGTAATAAACAAGAAATTAAAGTTATTTGTTTAAGAGAACGCCACTGTTCAGAACAGAACTGGAAGAATTAAAAACAAACTTAAGTTTCAAACTTTTGTATGATTATGAGCAGTGAAGGAAGTGAGAAAAATCCAGAGGCGGTATGCTATCCCAAAATGTTTCCCTGACATCAATTAAAAAACCACATTCCCTCCTTTACAAAATAATAATGTGATATGCAGGATATGTGTTTCTTAATTAACTTCCTTCATGAGTAACCAACCCTGCTTTATAGGTGATTGCCAAGTAGGACCACACCCATGGGCGTCGGCAAGGGGGGGCAAGGGGGGGCAACTGCCCCCCTCTGGATTGCCTTATGGATTCATTTATTTGTGGTACTCTTTGTCAACCTACAGTTGTAGCATGGAGAATAAAAAAAATAGAATTACTTTATAATGAGTTTAGCAAATATTAACTAATTATATCTATAATCGAAGTCCATACCATCGAAGTTCGATGGTATGGACATGTACGTAGAATGGGAGAAGAAAGAATACCTAGAATCGTACAGGAATGGGAAAGTAAGAGAAGAAGAGGAAGAGGACGACCTGCTACTACCTGGATACAGAATGTACACATGTCAATGGAAAGATTTGGTTTAGTGGAGGAAGATGTACAAGACAGGGATAAGTGGCGAAATGTAGTGAGCAGTGTAGAGTTCTGAATGGTGGTATCATATTTTGTGTGTCAGGATGAGTTATGTGATAGTGCTTGACTGTTGTATTTGTTTGGTTGGAGACAAACCTCTGTTTTGAGGAAATTTCTCATTTAATAATAAAATAATATATCTATAATATGTATTTATAATAATATCTCACCAAGGCCATTGCTCAAAAGAGCGTATTCTGTTAACTTAAAAAACTTTGTAGCCTCGTCGAATTCAGCTTGGGTTCAAAATAACGACCCGGTTAACTAAGTGAATATTAATGTGTTTAGCCTAATCATTTGAAATTGTCCGAAATTGATTTTGCCCCCCCCCCCTTAATAAAATTCCTGGCGACGCTGCTGACCACACCACAAGACTAGAACATCATGTACTATCGATTGACAGACCTTTATTTATTTCACATCACGGAAACCATCAACAACACCAGTGGGTGTCGGCATGCTGACTACATGCCCCCAATTTGGCCATCTATGGTAGATGAGGAGCGGTAGGGTGGTAGGTCAGGGATCTAGAGCCATTGAATTTAGTTTATTTACTTCAATAAAGACATTTTAAAAGTATTTAAGACCTATTTAAACAATATGAAAGCCACAACATTTTGTTACCGAGAAATAATTTTAAAACACAGAATCTAGTGGTGTAGTCATTAAGATGGCAACAAAGACCATCACAAGTTTTAGTGATAATGGCTACCGATGAGAGCGTATGAGTTGGTGAATAATCATGAAAAGTAATTATTATACAGTGTGTCCGGCTTAAACGTATAACATTTCATTATTTTATTACTTGACAAGTATTGATGATATTTACAATCTGTTTGCTTCTACGGGTAGAGTAACTCAAAATGTTTTTTTAATAACCTAATAAACCTCGATATGAGCATCATTAGTGGCGCGGCAGACGTCCAATCTGTATTCCACCTCTCTCCATGTGTTTTGCAACATTGCAGGTGTAACATTTGCGACAGCCGCAACAATGCGATAGCACAGATCTGGTAGATCACGAACTGGTGTCTGGTATTGATTCTTGACGAGCCCCCACAGAAAAAAATTTGAGTGGCGTAATGTTTGGGCTTCTCCGTCGCTGCTTGTCTTCAGGATTGATTTGGTGACGAAGTTGAAGTTTGTACGCCCGTAGGCGCAACCTTTCATGGACGACATCGTTGCTGTCGAACGAGGTAAAATTACCTCCCTACTTGCTCATCGGATGGATTTACGAGGGCTCCTCTGAAAAGACGTATGGATTAATTCGTAACAGCCACTGGAACAGCGCGCTTGGTGTGGTGAGCCGACTTTGAAATCAAACTCTCAGTTTCACGAAGCCGTCTGTCACATTTCATGATTGTTACGTACGTTGGAACATCGTCAGTTGGTCGCAGTTGATATTCACGCCGAAATCGACGTTGTACCTGCGTAACAGATTTCAACTCCGCGAGAACAAGCACACAGAATGCCTTTTGCTGTGGAGTCCACATGGCTATTGACGCTAATTGGCTATTGCCACGTTCTGCGCATGCGCGCATTTGATGTACGCTCCTGCCATGCAAACACAAGAAACATTTTGAGTTACCTAACCCGTAGAAGCAAACCGGGTGTAAATATCAACAATACTTCTCAAGTAATAAAATAATGAAATGTTATACGTTTAAGCCGGACACACTGTATTACTACCCAAAAGAACACGAACAATTTGTATTAAATAGCCAATGATTTTCAGTGACGGTATGCTATTTTACCATTGAAACCAGTGACGGTATTCCATACCGGCGCATACCGCCTCACTTCCCTCGCTGATTATGAGTATTCTGCCCGAAGGCAGGTCCAGACCCGGGACGAAGCCGTGGGATGATGGCCACGACTCGTCCGAGGCGATTCAGGCAAGGGTGATACGCGGAGTTTCGCCATTGCCTCTCGCGGGATGGGAATGAAAGGACACACAACACCCCAGTCCCGAGCCCAGGAAGGGAATTTTCCATCACTGAAAAATCCCCGACCCGCCAGGGTGGAAGGTAGTCACGCTACCAACTCACCCACGGCAGCGGACTAAAATGTGGTGGGTTGAGTATTTATATATTTTTTTCATCAAAATAAGCTTATATTTTAGTGACATACCACACTAGTTCCTTTTGCAAGGAACATGATTTTCAATGCTAGAGTGGAGACCGACAACGTTATATTATTTCAACATGGTTGAGGTCGCATCGTTCAGTTGATGGTACATGAACTCAATGCTTGAAGATCTGTTTTGATACCAGTAGCCCGAACGCGAGTTCTAGAGGCCCAAATAGCGATCAAGAATGGACATGCCATTAACCGATAACCCGAAGATGGTTTCCATTAACCGACAAAAACTTTTGTCTAGTGCTGCAAACAACCTGAAGAAGACTTCTTACAAGTTACAATCTATGTCAGCAGCACCTGATTGTAAAACTGTACGAAGTGCTTTTGAATGTGATTAGGGTTCGGATGTTCATGACATGTCCTATTTTTATCCTGAACTCCGTTTTCGCCGCAAACACAAATTAAACACGAATTGCACGCTTGTTATCCTGATCGGGCCGTTTTTATTTTGCATATAAAATTATATTTTGGTCATATTTGTAATTTAACGTCATATTTCGGCAAAAGAGCACAATCGTACAGTATTTGAACTACGCGGCGAGTGAAATTTGAAATTTATTTCATTAATTTAATATTTATGCCAAATTAATAGTAACGTAGGTTTTAAAATCAATGTAATTGTTAATATTTTATAGGGATATACAAGATCTACAAAATATTACGAGTATTTGGAGCTGATGACGCGAGTAAACAGAAGCAAATTCTTTAAAAATAGAAGTTCATTACGAGATGACTGTAATGACTGTAGACTGATGACTGTACAGTCATTACAGATGACTGTAGAACAAATTTATAAGCTCACACTTTTAAAATACTTTCAAAAATACCGCAACGTACATGTATCGGATCCTCATAACTACAATACTAGAAGAAATAAAACATTGCCTTTAATAGAACCAAAATACTTCACCTCTTCTGGCTCTAAACATAGCATTTATTATGGTCCAAGACTCTAAACTCTATAATTAGGTCACATCCAGAAATAGTACATATGAACAACAAAAAATTCAATAAGTTTATCAAAAATCTTATTTCATAGTTCAAAAGTTACTTCACTCTGTACTTAGTAGACAATTAAGGAACGATTTTATTTGTAATAACTCAGGGTTTCAATTGTTGTTCTTACTACTTTTCCTTTTTTCTTTTTACTATTCTGTTCTTTCTTTTTTGTTATTATTTTTTAGGTATTGATTTAATATTATATTTTCTTTATGTATTTGTAATTTGTATTTTGTAATGTAAATGGCTGAACTGTGCCCGAGCACGAGCGCATGCTCATTCGGGTGGTCTTGTTTTGTTTTGTATAAATATTTTGTATAAATATAAATAAATAAAATAAATAAGTAATACTGTAAATCACCAAAATTGTTTTAAAAAGTGATTATCTGATTGAATTCATGTGATGTAAGAATTTAGTGTCTTTAAACGTTTTAAACTGGAACATTTATTTTTTGAAAATACGTCACTTCTATAAGGTCATATTTAGGATTTTTGGGTCATATTTAGTCATTTTTAAGGGCATATTTGCAGTCATATTTTCCATTTCTTAAGTCATAAACATCCGAACCCTAGTGATCACCATGGGCGCCCATATCCGGGGGCAATGGGGGGGGCTAGCTCTCAGGGAAAGGAAAAAAGTGTATATTAAAAATTATAGTCAGCTGTTTTTCTTTTAAAACAATTATTTAAAAGTCAGTACAGACATATGCTTGCAGAAGTTTTACCAAATCGACAACATGGAAGCAGAAGCCACAGTGAATTAGGATAGGGGGCCCAGGGCGCCCGGGCCCCTAAAAATCAAAACCTAAAATTCTATTTTTATATTTAAAAAATATTATATAAATTAAACAAGTTTTGTTGGTGTATCAAATCTGATATAGCAGTTATTTTGTTTTCATAACATAATGAATAGGCTATTATTTCCATTGTTCCAGGTGTTATTTAACTTTTCTTATAAATAGTAATAAGTATTATAACTTAGGTAACGATTTCTTGTTTACGCTGGCATGTCTTAGAGTATGGTAAACAAATTTGCTAACTAGTTTTTCAGAGCTAAAATAGCGTAAAATGTGACTTTCATTAGTTCAAGAAATAACAATTTTTTGGGGGTAGACCCCCCGACTCCCCGGAATTTTCGACCCTCTCCGAAATTATTTTCTGGCTACGTCTTTTTTGCACTTATTGTATTATTAATATAATGTTACAAAGTGGTCCAAGAAGTTAAAGTGACAAAAATTAATTAATTAAAAAAATTGGCCCCCTCCTAGGAAATATCATATGGGCGCCCTTGGTATTCGCCCGTACGTGGTCCTACCTCATTTACCCGTGGGGTACGGCGAAGAAGACAGAACAGCTCTACAATATGTTTAAACCAAACACCATGGTTGAAAATGCTTATATAGAGACTACCTTGACAACGGTTGCCGTGTCCCCGAAGAAATAAACGAGCTACGCCACCAAGTTATCTCTGCATGCAGATTCAACATGGTTGAGATCGCATCGTTCATGTATACTGTACAATTGTAATACGGTACACTGTGTCTTACTTTAAAGCATTTCTTTGTCTTTTTTTTCTTTGGCATCCAAACCTCCTTCCTCCCCAAAGGGTAAATAATATAAGGAGCTCCGGTACTGTAAAGTTTGAAACTACAAACCTGTAATTAATACAGTAATAATACATCAAATAACAAAATTAAGACTATGTTGAATATAATAAGAGAACGAAATGAGAACAAAGGAAACAGCGATTATAGGCCTGTGTCAACATTCCAAAATACAAAACTAGACTAAAAATTTTTCAGATATTACAAATAGGCCTATTTTTAATAGTCATATTACACATATTGCAGAGAAATTTATTTCTACAAATAATATTAGCGTTAAGCAAAAGACTTACTGACAAAATCAACAGTTTTAAACCATGAATTTCACATAAAACTGGTTTCCTTTCTAGAAATTGAAAATATAATAAAATCAGGTAAACTGTTATAACAAAGTCAATTGGCCATATTTAAGAAACGACCGAGTTTTAGACCACGGTTTCTTGAAATAGTTTCATAAGCATATGCTAAGGATTAAACGGGATAAGTAGAACATTAACGGAATAAATTTACAACAAATTCCTCACATCAACAATAGGTCTATTCCTTTATTTTTGTCAAAACATCTGAAGCTGTACAAATACGCAGTGAAATTTTTTCAAAGTTTATTTTAGAGAAGGAAAGATGAAAAAAATTATTGAACTTTTTGGAATTTTCCCATCGGCTATATGCCAAAAGCTAGGTCTACAAAATTTGAAGTTTCTAGCTCATCTGGAAGTGAGTAAACATCAATGTTAATAAGGGGATGATTTGACTGTTGTAGATGTCAATGAGGTCACGGCTATAAAGTCAGTTTTTCAATACTTATGGGGAGCTAGAAACACCAAATTTTGCACGATTATGGCTGTTGTATGTGCCAATATTCCTGCCAAATTTTACGATTCTACCTGCCCTATACGTGTCAAAAATTGTATGTGAAGAAAATATAAAATAATATTGCTTATCATCAAAAATCTAACTCAATCTAAGATATAACCCATAGAGTTACGACAAAAAATCAAACTTGTAGAGCTCTCAAAATCCGTTACTGCTTGTGGAATAGGTTTTCTTATATAACTTATCGTTTAGCTACTATAAGCCTCCAAAGAAGGTCTGCACAGATCTTCAAGTTGCGCCCTCCATTTTGAACGTTTTTCGGGGTTAAAATAAAAATAGGATGTTTTGCAGTATTTCCGTTGGTTATAAGCTATAAATATGCCAAACTTCAAGATTCTGACTCACCCGGATCTTGGAAATTGACAAACATTTATGGCAGTGAGTAGGTTAGCCACGTGGCTTTGAAGTATAGTGATTTGCTATTTTTAAACCGTTAATTTGTCGTTACTCTGATACTGGTCAACCGATTTGGTCCAAAATCAGTAACATTCGGCTTATGGGCGTTATAAGTACCTATACTAAGTTTCATAAAAATCTCATTAAGCGTACTCAAGTTATCGGGAGTACAGGCATGGGACAGACGAATAGACGGACAGACATTTTTCTCGTTCGCAATGTAACCTTAGAAAGTGCCATTCTGGCACTTAATAAAGTTGCTTTAAAGTCAAATCTCAGTAAGTAAGCAACAAGCCTAAGTTATTACAAAGTTGCTCATCTGAAATTACAAGGGAACCGCACGGATTGTCCTGTCGAAACCTACCATCAAATTTTGCACATTGCAGATAGACACATGCAAAAAGTTAGCTTCTCATACGAACTTTAAGTAGGTGAAAACGTGTTTGTTATGTTCCAGAAGTAAACAATGGCGGGCACTTGTAGAGCTCGCTTGAGTAGCCTGCATCCTGGGTTCACGTGGTAGCGGGGTGGGGTATACGATTGAGGGAAGGAGCTGCCTTTTTATTCGCAAAATGTCTTTCACAAAATAATTTTTGTCCTTATCATTTCCTCATTTCCGCATTTGAAAACTATATAATCGGTATAGATACTGAGGTGTTACTTATGATCGTTAGTGTGTGTAGGTGTTATAGAAGTGTGACCACTCTATTTTAATGATATTTGAAGATATTTCCCATGCACAGCGAATCATAATACCAGTGCTTCAATCAACTTATTCTCAATGTTGACATTTCCACACAAACGTCTTTAGGTGTTAAGAACTCGGACTAACATAGTACGTAATAAATGTACTTGTCATTATAGGCCAAAGTAAAGTAAGTAAGTAAGTAAGTAAGTGTAAAAAAAAAAAAAAAACCCTAATGTAAACAGCACACGAGATTCACAATATTCTTAAGAAGCACTTGCATGATTTATGGATCCTGTCAGTGTAAAATTTTCCGGAGGTAAAATAGTCCTCGTTCAGATCTCCTGGTGGGGACTACACTGAGGTAGTCTAAAAATCGTAGGGACTATAGACTTGGAACTTGGAATGTTATGAGCTTGTATACGCCTGAGGCAGCTCAAATCGGTAACTAGAGAATTAGAGAAATACAGATTAGATGGAGTAGGAGTACAGGAAGTTAGATGGGAGGGGTGAAGGTTCAATAAAGACAGATGCTTATACTTTTTTCTATGGGAAAATTTTCTATGGTTCTTCATACATAGGAGAATCAACTCAGTCATTAAGAAAGTAGAGTTTATTAACGATACTCCCAACATTTTCCAAAATTTTTGAAAAAGTCATGCTTATCAGAGTTGCCCGGCACCTATTTTCTTTCTGGGTTCTGTAACTGCAAGTCCACAGATACACTGTAACAAATGTTAGTATATTTGTCTATGATTCTTTAGACAGAAAAGAGCTAAATGTAGGGTTATTTTTAGACTTTTCAAAAGTTTTTAACTTGGAGGACCACACAATTTTTTTAGAAAAATTATTAGCGGTTGGAATATGAGGAGAGGCATACAACTAGTTCAAATCATACATATTTATTCGTCAGCAGGTTGTAGAAATCACTTACATAAAGGAACAAATGCATGAAATCAATGCCTCTCTTTCATATACCAGGGAGATAAAGTATGGAGTCCCACAGGGTTCAAAACTTGCCCAGCCCTATTTTTAATTTACATTAATGATTTACATTCTTCCATCTAGAATGATAATCCAACATTTTTTGCTGATACCAGTATATTTATTTCTGGTTTAAACTCAAATTCTCTGCAGTCCAATTTAGAAATGACAATAAATCAGTTACCGGTACTTGAATGGTTGGCACACAAAAAAAGACTACAGCAATATAGTTTCATCATATACAGAACATTAACAATGTACATCTAGCAGTAGCATTTGGGGACAATAATGTAGCATACACTGAGAGTTATGGGATTATGGGTGGATGGAAATCTAAAATGGTCTTCAAATTACAAAAAAAACAGCATCTTTTCCTACATCCCAATAAATGACAGAGAATGACAGAGAAGTGGAGATGGATGTGACACAGTGGTTCAAATCCCAGGCGGCAGACCTCTACGACACAAGTGTTCAAAAATCGGTCCCACGGTATGAAAAATGTCTCAATTCCTGTGGTGAATATGTTCAAAAATAGCTGAACACTTGCTATATCTGTTGCAATAAATATTTCCTTGAAATTTTGTTTTGTTTGTGTAAACGGCCCTAGGGAAACTTACTTTGTGGACAGCCCTCGTATATCATGTAAAATGATCAAAAGAATAAACATACAATACATTACAATACAATACAATATGTTATTCTAAGAGGATGGGGTGTGACATCATGGTTATGAATGTCCATGCACCAACAGAGGATAAAGATGATGATGACAAGGACAGTTTTTATGAGGAAATAGAACAAACATTTGATCAGTTTCCAGCATATCACATGAAAATTTTACTAGGAGTTTTCAGTGCAAAAGTAGGAAGGGAGGCAAGGGCTCCCATATGATATTTTCTAGGGGGGGCCAATTTTTTTAATTAATTCATTTTTTGTTGTTTTAATTTCTTGGGCCACTTTGTAACCTTATATTAATAATGTAATAAGTGCATAAATGATGTAGTCAAAAAATAATTTCGGGAGTGTCGAAGTGACGAGGGGTTTGGGGGTAATCGAGTACCCTCCCAAGAAGGGTGGTCGGGGGTCCACCCCCAGAAAATGTTTAAATATTGAACTAATGAAAATCACATTTTATACTATTTTAGCACTGAAAAACTAATTAGCAAATTTATTTACCATACTCTAAGACAGGGGAAGTCAACTACGTCTTGTGATGACGTTTGTGGAGCAAGAGCATGCGGATCCCTTGTGTGTGACGTCAGCAAGAGCGCACGGTAGTAGAGGTGTTTAGAGTACGCTAGAGCTAGGTACTAGAGGACCTATTCACTTTAGCTCTGTGGGTAGAACAACTTCTGGTTGGAAATACGGAGCATTTTTCAAAGTTATTGCAAGTACGCGATCCTGATAGTGTTCTCTCTGCAGAACATGTGTTAGTTCTGCAAAACATTCTTCTTCAGTTCGAATCGAGGTTTCAGGATGTGGAAAACCTTTCTCCAATGTTTAAACTTTTTGCTACCCCATATTCAGTTAATGTCAAAGACGTTCCTTGCCGGTATCAGTTGGAACTGCTAAACTTACAATGCGACGATCTGTTAAAGGACAAATAGGCCTACGAACGTCAAGTGGTCTTGGGTAACTTTTACAGAAATTTCTCTGAAACCAGATTCCCGAGACTTGCTGCACGAATATTATGTAATTTTGGATCGACATATGTGGCCGAACAATTTTTTTCACTAATGAAACGTGCAAAGCTCAAATCAAGAAGTACATTGTTAAATCACAACCTAAATGTAGTCTTCGATTAAATATTGCTCAAACATTACGTCCCAACATTGATAAACTTGTTAAAGTTTAAGAGACAGGAAAGTCAGAAAATTGTTACTGTAATCTTGTATCATCTAAGGTGCAGACGAGCTTGTATGGTAATTAATTCAGTTCATTTTTTTTTTATCATTTTTACTGTAGTGAATTATGTTAATTCAAATGATAGTAGCCTATTGTCTATTTTTGTCAAAGAACATAGATTTTGTGGAAAGGGAATTGTTCTCACAGAATAGAAAAATAGAATTATTTATAATATGTTAAACTGCTGCGCTGTAATTAACCGATAAACTATCAAAAAAATCGATCGATGTTTCATTAACTCGGAAACACGTATTACGTAAGTTCTAACCCCCTAAATTCCCGCTGCCCACAATACTAATGCCCCTCTCTTCCCCCCTGTTCACTGATGCCTACATTTCACATGCTCCTCGCAGAGATATAACGCGAGCAGTGAGAGCAGAAAGCAGTGACGTCACAGAGCAAGCTTCTGTCTTCCCCTGCTCTAAGACATGCCAACGTAAACAAGCAATCGTTACCCAAGTTATAATACTTATTACTATTTATAATAAAAGTTAAATAACACATGGAACAATGTAAATAATAGCCTACTCATTATGATATAAAAACAAAACAACTGCTATATCATATTTGACACACCAACAAAACTTGTTTAATTTAATTTTTTTTTAAATACAAAAATAGAATTTTAGGTTTTGATATTTAGGGGTCTGGACCCCCTCTCCTAATCCACTGTGGATTCTGCTTCCATGTTGTCGATTTGGTAAAACTTCTGCAAACTTGTAATGACTCTACTGACTTTTAAATAATTGTCTTAAAAGAAAAACACCCAACTATAATTATTAATATACATTTTCCTTTTCCCTGAGAGCTAGGAGAGGGCCGCGGCCCCCAGCCATGCCCCCGGGTATGGGCGCCCATGAAGTGAGGCAGTGGCGCCAACTTTTGAAAAACATTGGGTGGGCTCAAAGATTTTCAAATTTTCATACTCCCGCACCTTATTTGATTCATGAATGGGTTTATATAATTCGGTTAAGTATAGAATTGGGTAAGAAACGATGTCTTTGTAATAATGAATAACAAGCAACGTAATTCAACCGCCAGAAAAAGAAATATGTAGCCTAGTTAACAGAAATCCTTTAAAATTAATAATGTTATGTTATAGACTTTTTTGTTTTAGGTAGTTACTAAAATAAAATATTTATGTAGCATGGCGTGTTCCAAAATGAGTTTCTCCTCACTGGAGTAAATTATCTTCTTCATCTTTCCTTAGACCAGGAATTTATTCTCGCCAATCACACTATCTTTTTCGTGGTTTATTGTCCCTTGTCGACCTTTTTAATTCATTCTTTCTACATTTTCCATTCACTCTTTCTTTTTAACCAGTTACCATGTCCACACTTTTGTCATATATCACAATTGTTTGCCTTGTCCATTAATGGCCTTCCTAAGATTTTTTCTCACAAACATCGTCTAAATTCTAAATCTAGCTTTTTCTCTCCTTAAGTATACAGTCTTTAGAACAGCGGTGGCTGTGGAAACTGTACTGACAGACGTAAAAATGTAATGAATTGTGGAACGATTTCAAATTATCGTGAGGGAATTGGAACAAGAGAAGATTGTACTATATGTGTCTACAATAGCCTGATTTTCACTTTACATTGATTCAACAAATAAACACAATTTTGAGTAATAGCAATAAATAATTATAATAACACAGTGCAAAATATTGGGTGGGCCTGAGCCCCACGGGCCCATATAAGTTGGCGCCACTCAAGGGAGGATATTTTCAAGCCCATGATTGGGAACGGAAGTCTCCACTTTCAGAGCAATGACAGTGGAGTTAGATTAGTAAATTATGTCACAGCTAAAAATGTAGGTAACGAGTACAAAATTCCCACATTATGATATTCATAAATACACATGGACCTCGCCAGATGGAATGACTCATACCAGGAAGTTGATGTATCTGTTGGATTCATATTCTGACATATATGGTATATTTTTATGTAGTTTAGAAACTGTGTTTTGCTTATATGCAATAAGATAATGTCATGAATAAAATGGAAATTTGACACCAAGAAATAGTACCGGTAGTGAATGACTATGTTATTTAACAAAAATAGTTGATATATATAATAAATGAAAGATATAATGACACATTGTTACAAATTACTTTGAAGGTGTATACAAAATGCAATAGCACTTCAACAAGTATTGTAACTAAAGTAAGTGAGATGCGTATATTGTGAGATCTTAAAAATAAAAAAGGAAATACTAACAGATCTAAACAATCAATAAAAAAAAGTCTATGGTGTACAGTTTCCTTTGAATAGCAAATTTATTAGGCACTTTTAGGGATTTATAACATTTCACAGGTTAAAACATTAAAAACAATTAAAATGCTTATCTTGAAAGTGGGTTTTCTCCATAAAATAAAAATGTTTACAAAAAGGAAATTAAAATAGCTCATTATAATATTAAGACAGAAACTTAATTTTTGGCAGTGGCTTTCTTTATTCAAAGGAAATTTAAATGTGTGAGTAAAAAATGTCCGAACCATGGTTTTAGAAGAACTGGAATTGCAAGACTAGGATTTAATCCTAACACACCTTTCAATATGCCTTTTCACTGAGTTAAATAAAGAATTTAGTACTATACATGTGTATGGCAGGATGCCCAATACTAGTCATGTCACACAGTTCTACTATTCACATGGTTACTTAAGCTAGCTAAAACTAACTCCATGGCACAACACACCCTGCCACCAGAATATACATCATCTATCTCCATCCTTTGTCAGTGGCAGATGGCTGGATCAGCGGCATCTGATCAGCATACCAACATCCACAGTTGTTAATGTGGCCTTTGTGGCTCGAGCTATTATTTCTTTACCTAGTAACTCCTTGTTGTCCTCATTAGGCTGAGTGCAACCCTTTCCAGAACTCCCTACCTCAGGAAAATCTGAAAAGGTCCAGGGAACAAACCCAGGCCTGTGGGTTTGTAGTCAGTAATGTTAAACATTAGGCCACTCAAGCAGCCCAGTTCATTTTTAATTATATTTCAAAACTTTCTAGATTTGAAAAGTACAACATTTGTTGGCTCTTTAATATGGCATAGTTTTGGAGATGAAAGATTCATTATACGTTGAAGGAAGGCAATCCTAATGCAATTGCTAGCTAATTTAAAAACTTGGGATCAGCCAATTTCAATTGAATTTGTTTTAAGTTCTATCAGTAAATAAAAAAATATATATAGTATTATTCATCAGGAAATCCTGGTTTCTTCACATTTCTAGATTATTTATCAGGAAATTCTGGTTCCTTCACACTTCCAGATTATTTATCAGGAAATTATGATTTCTTCACACTTCCAGAAAACATATTTAAACAAGTAGAAGGCTTACTGGCTACCAGTACAGTAAATAATGACAATTTGCAAATTGTAAAGCAGTGTCATGTCATGAAATATTTTGTTCATTATGGCAACAATATAATACAACTATTCACATTCTTTCTTCATGGCTTCATGTTACTTAATATCCAGTCAACGTAATAAGGAACATTGGTGTACACAGCAGGAAATCCTTTGATGCCACAAGATCTTGGTCCAAAGGAAACAACTCCATATTGTACAAATCGTGGTCTTGAATTAACTTCCCCTTTTGATATTAAAGGGCCACCACTGTCACCATCACAAGAGTCCTCAGAATTCACACCACCAGCACAGATCTGCTGACGCGTGATCCTAATTGGATTTCTGTAAGTGCTACGATTATAGACTCCTGCACACGTCTCCAACGGCACAACAGGAACAGCAACTTTGAGGAGTATGTTGCTTGCTACACCTGAAAAACAAGCATTTATCCATTGTAATCACAATTATCTAAAAAAATCTGATGTGAAACACTTAACTTCCTCTACCCAAATAAAAGTTTTGCCTCTTAGTATAATATATTATGTATGACATTCTCTTCATGTTAATTCACACAACAATTACCACAATACAGACATCGTATTATATCTCTGCCGGTCTGTCAACTGACTATTTCCTGGTAGCAGAAGAGAGAGAGGCTCGATTCTACTAGTGTGCACAAAAACATGTCTTAAATTTACAACGGGCAGCAGATTTGAGCTCGGACAAGCATTGACTAGAAAGGGAACAGGATGTCTTTTGTATTGGAATACACGGACTACCTGCTCCCGCTCAAGCACTTGTAACAAAATTCCAATGGTCGGCGAGAGGCACAGATATAAAACGACAGCTGTACATCTCTAAAGAATCTAAAACTCAAATAAAATCTGATTAATGCACTCGCGTATCTTTCTTTACGTTAAGCACATTCTAATATAGAATAAGAGACCGTATTGCAAAAAGCACATATTCAATTGTTTCAACCTGATGCAAAGCTTTATTGTACACCAGATAAGACTGGGTGGCTTGTATTTCCCTTCAAAGAATTTTTTGTGAACATTTTTTCAAATAATAGTTTTAGCTCTTAATATGAGCATCTCATGTACAAAATTCCTGCACACGTAGCCAATGGCAGTTAGAGCAGTTTACGTCTTTACGAGAGTCTTGAAATTGAGATATTCTTCATTTAAAGAGCAAGTCATAACCAATCTTTGTGTTACATCTCCTGAAGATACTTAACCCAAGTACAAAATATCATTTCTATATGATTTTTCGTTCTGGAGTCAGGCTGTTCACAAACACAAAGACATGTTTCTGAAAATATTATTTTTACATTCAGGGGACCTCAAATCGTGTATTTATGTTAAAACCTCAACTTCGAATTTCCGGGTCGAATACAATATTTCCTCTACCTATAGTACCTATGGTATGGGCAAGGGAAATAAAAATGTCTCACTTACATGATTGTGTGTATAACCTTTATTATAGGTGTGTTGTCTGAAATATTTACATACAGTGGTTGTGAAACCATGGTACTATCAAGGGAAACTAATATTGAGGTGATATAATGTGATATTTAAATTATTTTATTTATTTTTGTACTATATTAAGGGTATTAATCAAATTAGAATGGTAAAAACAAAAAGAGTTTTAAGGGGGAACATACAGCTTTCAATGAAATTCATAGGTGAGAAATAGATAAACTTAATTATTTTTTCCCTCAGCAATGAATTGCTCTGGGATATGCCATAGCGTAGTGGTTGAGGCGCTGCACCACAAACCAGAAGGTTGCGGGTTCAATCCCTGATGAGTTCGTTGGAGTTTTTCAACTGGCCTAATCCTTCTGGTGGCACTATGGCCCTGGGCTCGACTCAGCCTCTAACAGAAATGGGTACCAGGAGAAATTCTGGGGGGTAAAGGCGGCCGGTGCGTAAGGCTGACAACCTTACCACCTTCATTTTCCAAATGTCCAAAATCTGGGAGCCTCAACCTCCTGGAACCCTCTGGGCCTCCATGGCCTGTATAGGGAATATTTTACTAATGAATTGCTCTGTAGTCTTGATATCTGACATACTCTCTATTGACTACTTATAAAAGTGATTAGTATTTTCTAAATTAATCAAACTGTTACAGTTATGGGTAATTATCGTTTCAAAATGGTTGCCATGATTCATGCACTGAACTGCTGTTTTCCTGATAACTTCCACAAATATCAATATTTCTCACTGATTATTTTTCTATGTATTTTTTAATATCATATGAACAACACTATCTAGAATCATTCATTTAACATTATAAATATATATATTTTTTAATGAAAAAGAAAATTTAAAGAAATTAATTTTTAAAAATACTTATACTGAAGATAATCCAAAGATTGCAGATGATGTTGTTCATGTGATGTTTGGAAATAGAAAAAAGAATCACTAAAAATATTGCCATTTGTGGAAATTATCACGGAATCAGCGTTTTAGTGCATGAAATGTGGCTGCCATTTGGTAACGATAATTACCCAAAACTGTGACAGTTTTATTAATTTTGAAAATAGTATGCAATTGTAGAAGTAATCAATAAAGAGAACCTCAGATTGCAAGATTCTACCTAGGTAGAGCAATTCATTGCTGAGGAAGAAAATAATGAATATCACCTATTTCTCACCTATTTATGAATTTTACTGAAAGCTGTATGCAAAAGTAAAGGTAAAGTGATCCCTATACAGGCCATGGAGGCCCAGAGGGTTCCAGGAGGTTGAGGCTCCTAGATTTTGGACATTCGGCACATGAAGGTGGAAAGGTTGTCAGCCTTACGCACCGGCTGCCTTTACCCCCAGGATTGCTCCTGGTACTCATTTCTGGAAGAGGCTGAGTCGACCCCAGGGCCATAGTGCCACCAGAAGGATTAGGCCAATTGAAAAATCTCAATGACCTCATTGGAAATCAAACCCGCGACCTTCTGGTTTGTAGCGCAGTGCCTCAACCACTATGCTATGGCATAGCCTACCCCACTGAAAGCTGTATGTCCCCCTTTAATTTACTGTGGAGAATAATACAGTATTGCATCCAGATGCAAGACTGATGCTTTAAACACTACCTTTAAAATGTAAGAGTGTAACTTGTATTCTACTAAAGTAGTATGTTTCTTAAAACTTGTACAGAGTCAACATTTATTTAATATTTACACTTCTTGCTCCACTTACATTTAATTTGCAGGACTAGTTTCCAGGGATTACTCCCTCATCCTCAGCTGGTGGTTGACTGATAACAATGTCTTAACTGCAAATTAAATGTAAGTGGAGCAAGAAGTGTAAATATTAAATAAATGTTGACTCTGTACAAGTTTTACAACATGCTCTACTGTTTATAGTACTTCAATTAATTATTTTAACACTTCAGTATGTTTCTTGTTGAGGTAAGCCAAGAGTGAAATGTTCAGTCAAATTAGATAAATTCTAAATTTCAAATTTAATTGCACCAAGAAAGAAGATGATTACATTGAATTCAACAGTGGCTTTTAACCACAAATTTGCAATTCCGGGGTGCGCGGGCAAAGAGAGTTAAGTCCACCATCTTAAAAAAATTGAGATATGTCCATAGAGTTATAGATAAAAATGTTCTCTACATTTGTGTTAAGTCCAGTAGGTTATAATCAAAATTGTATGGTAGTTATGGATGTGTGCCTCATGGGTTTATCCATCTCTAAAGCTATGTTGGGCTGGTATAGTGTGTTAAGTCACTCTAATTCTCAGTAACAAGAAAGTGGACTTAACTCTCTCTGCCCGCGCACCCCGGAATTATCTCACAAACTGCTTCTTTGCAGATCCCATTTTTACTAAAATTTTTTACTTCTATTTTCGTGCCACTTTGCTTGTGCTATCACTTAACTGTTCAGATTTTAAAAGCTTATTCCTTCAGTAGAAACACACAAATATTTGTCCCAAGCGAGTCCTTTTCTTATTAAAAAAATTATCCCTAATGTTTAATTATGCTGTACTTGGTAGAACTACCACATTTTTGCAAGGAGTCCTTCAATTACTGTTTATACTATTTTAACCCATCCTGTATCACATGGAACTCCAAATTAAACTTCACAAACTGAATCAGCAGTTACCTCTTTCTGTTGTACCCCACCCAGAAACTATCATCATCTCTCCATCCAGATTCTTATTTTGGTCAGCACCTATTGGTAAGCATATTGGCTTTACAGAATCTGTAAAAGAAAAGAAAGAAAAATCATATTAAAGACATGCTTCTCAATATTTTTATTTTACAGGGAGACCCAATGAACTATGAACCTGCTGCATGTGTTTTTTTCCGGTTTGGGATGGCGGATGCATTCCAGTTTGCAGCTATTATAAATGGTGCAGTTGGGACCAAACAACAATTTTCTTAACTGTGTTTAAAGGCTTTACTTACCAACGTTATGAAAAGAGCTGCAGAAACTGGCCACCATTGTGCCCATATATCTGTGGCTTGGTTCTAAAAGGGCCAATGTCATAAAACTTGCTTTTGAGATAACTGACTTTGAAGCCTTTATAGAAGTAACAATTTTTGCTGAGAACTTCCCACATTGGCCTCTAAGATTCTGTATTATGCCTATTAATAGCCACATGCACTGGCACTTTTATTACACAAATGATAAAGACTAGCAGAACTCAGGCCCAATGAGAGGGAGGGGCAGCCGGTGCTGCAGCCCCCGGGGCCCAGGCCCTAAAGGGGGCCGACCAGGATTTATTTTTTACTTTCTAAATTTACTCTAAAATAAAATTGATTATAAGTCAATAGACAGCTTAAGTTATGTTTTGTGTGTTTATTTTGTCTGCATTGTCTTGTCGTATAACGATGACATGGAATTATCAGTTAATCTGAAACGGATTAATCTTGAAGAAAAATTGCTATTTTTGAAAAAGTAGAAGCACTAACGTTCGGCATTTAAAATAATAATTTTCAAAAGATTAAACTGGTACATGCAGATAAAATTGTTCCTAATTAAAACATTTTAATGTATTTTTCTGTTTCCTTCCCGGCATCAGTTAACCGATTTGGTCCAAAACCAATAGGCTTCGTCCCATGGGCGTTATAAATGGTACACCATGTTTTGTGAAAATCCGATAAAGCGTATTTGAGTTATCGCGCTTACAGACACACGGACAGACAGACAGTCAGACAATCCTGTCTACCAGACAATCTCATAAAGTACCGGTACCATTCTGGCACTTAATAATGATGTAATATCATTACATAATCTTTTTGATGTATACATTATAAATGGCGAGTTGGGTAGTGAATTTAATATTTGACGGGAAAATTTTTCACCGGGCTGGGCTGAAATTTATTTTACATATCCGCTTGCCTTTAGTAATACTACAGAAAAGGATCATTAAAATATGTCTAAGTAAACCTGCTGATTACCCCACAAAAATAATCATTTCGGAATTTAATGTCTTAAATGTAGAATAAATATTCAAACTCAAATTACTGACTTACTTTCATAAAATTAGAAATGTTTTTAAAATCAACAATCCTCATCACAACCTTACTAGACAGAACCAAAATTTTATTCTTTATGAACCCAAATGTATTACCTCTGCTGGATTAAATAACACTATACATTTCGGCCCAAGATTATGCAACTGCCTAATAAGAGCTCATCCAGAACTATATGAACTAAATTTACGCAGATTCAAGAAACAAATTTGTAAAATTTATACAGCCTAGTGTGTGACTCATATTCATTGTCCTAGTATTCTGCTTTTCATTTTCGCTGTTCATGTGTATCGTTTATCTCAAAAATGCATGATGTTTAATATGTTTATTTTGCTCCTGGTTTGTATTATGTACCATTTGCCTTGTTGGCATGTATATTTATATATATGTTTTTGTATGCATTGTATGTACAGAGTGGACCAAAAGTCGCGATCGGATAATGTTTATATTGAAATAACTCGTTTTTCGAAACCGAAAACTAATTAAAAACTATTCATAGGCTGAGAGGAATATTTAACCCCTTCATATACTTTTTGTAGCATTAGTTGGTCAATTTTCCGATAGAGCAAGGGCATTGTTATGTTTTAGTAACAAGCAAGATTTTTCTTGCGCGCGGGTTTATTAGGCGATTGTTGTCGATGTGAAACGCTGTGTTATGTTTGTGTTGTAAGCAATGGCGGGTACAATCAAATATACGATTGAGGAACGTCTCATTGTTAGTGTGTGGGTTCATGAAAAAGAACAAACTGGCGAAACGTACGAAGAAATCAGAGAGAACTTCTTTCTTCGTTTCAATAAAGCAGCTCCCACTGATGCCAATCTACGGAAACTGGTTCCGGAACTTGACAGAGTTTGTATTCTTAACACCGTTGTTCTTAAACAAGATGGAGCCCCAGGACATTTCTGGACTCCAGTTCGGGAACGGTTAAGTACCAGCTTTCCTACGTGGACCTCTCATTTGGCCTCCAAGAAGCCCCGACCTCACAGCGTGCGACAACTGGCTGTGGTCCTACTTAAAAGAAAATCTTGGAATGATTCGGATGGATTCTGTTGAACAACTGAAGAGAGAGATCATCCGTATCTTCAGAACGATCACTCTCGAAATGCTGAGGCGGGCAAGCAGAAGGACATGGCGGCGCATTCAACTGTGCGCGGAAAACGATGGTACAAATACCGAAACTTTGGACGTTTAACAATGACGCTGACAGGCCCAGGGAACTTTATTTTACCATATTTCCATCCCTTAATACTTGCTACTTCAACAAATAAAGTTTTTACGTCAATTGCGGCATTTTATTATTGCATAAACTAACATACAAAATATCCGATCGCGACTTTTGGTCCACCCTGTAGAGTGACTTTTCTTTAAATTTTTAGTTTGTAGTTCCAGTATTTGTCACATTTTCTGTCACTGTGCTGAACTGTGCCCGAGCACGAGCTTTTGCTCATTCGGGCACCAGTAATGATCGTACTGTGTTTTACATAGGTGGAATAAATAAATAAATAAATAAATAAAATAAAAAAATAAAATAGATTATGGCCTGTTGTACGACCTGGAACCTTTACACCCAGGAATTGTTCTGCAAATTGTATTTGCACTTGTCGAGCTGACTGCGTTAACACATACAAATCATATATAAATACATGCTGCACAATATTAAACATATTCTGATCCATAATTTTCACTAAATACAGTACACAATAATAAATTACTCGTAACAGCAAAGCAAAGCTAGCAGAATGAACTCTTAACTAAGCTGGACAGTCAACGCAATACTGCAGAGTAGAATAAAGCGAGCATGACCTTGATTGCAGCAGCAGGAAACATGTGTCCACATGCCCAATGGATAAATATCGCACGGCTGATTCATAGTCCATTTGGTCACTCTGTAATACAGGAATATTGCAAATTTTAATAAAGAATTCAGACATTCAATTTCCAATTTCAACTTCCATTTTATTATGCAGATTATACTTTAACCCTTTTCTGTCCCTAACACTCTACATTTAAACTCATAGTGCCATTCTATGCACTTTAAAACTCTCCTGTAAGGTGTGCACTTACTCAGTGCATTGAAAGATTGGGCAGAACACTTGAAGAAATACGGCATTTCTAGGAAAGGGAATATGTCTTATATTTCCTTCGCTACCTACAGAGCAGTTTATATAAATAATGGGGGAAGAAGTTGTGAGCACCATTGTGGCAGAATATCAGGCAGCTAAGTACTTCTCTATCAGCATAGATTCAACACCAGATGTTTCTCATATGGATCAGCTGACTTTTATAGTTAGATATGTATAACAAAATGGTAAACGTGTAGACAAATTTATTTTTATCATTCCAAATCATTTAAGCTTGCCGACACAGTCTTCACAATTCTTTCAAAATACAAGTTCGATAGAAACAATCTCAGGGGATAGTCATATGAAAATGCTCAGAACATGTCTGGAAAATACACAGACTTCAAGAAAGAATTCTAGAAAAGAATAATTTAACTGTTGACTCTCCTTGTTCGGCTCACTTTTTGAATCTCATAGGAACTTGTGCTGTATAGGAGCTTGCAATTTTTTTGCTCATTGCAAAAATTGTACAGTTGTTTCATTTCTTCTTTCTTTCCACATATCAGTGGAAACTGTTGCAGGAGTCTGAGGACAAAGTTCAGGACAAATCAGACATGGCTGCTACCTTCGTCACTGTACTTGCTGGAGTACTCGAGAAGATATATGGCATAGTTTAAATCACAACTGAGCTTTGGAGAAAACTGAAGTAGATGACGAGAAATTAACAACATGACTTGAAGCTAGAGGAATTCTGAAGAAATTGCCATAATTCAAAACAGCAATTTTAGCTACACTATGGGGTGCAAGCCTAGGGCAATTTAATGCAGAGAGTTCACATAGATATCAGTGATGTAGTCCAACAGCATGATGCTTAGCAGTGCTTTTAGCAGAATATAAAACAAAATTTGAAGTTTATGAAGAAGGAGTGAAAGAGAAGTCAGGTCTTCAGGATTACAGTGAGAACAGTGAGAGAAAACATAAAATTAAGAAGAAGCTTTCCTTGACGATAATCAAAATAAGGAATCACTTGAGACTATCATCATTTGTTGTTCATACTTAGTTGACTATATTATCAAAGTTAGAATATGAACTGAAAAGAAGGTCACAAGCATACAGGGTATGATAAATTTGGGTATTTTTCTCAAATAGGAAATACACCAGCATCAGAAGTTGCAAGTGAAGCTAAGAAGTTGCAGGAAATATAGAGAGCAGAAGTATCTGTGAACGATTCATCTTTGGAGATATTTAATAAAAAGAGAACAAGCTGTAATGTTCCCACTCAGACTAATACATTTTAATGAAAATATATTACGAGGAAGTGAACAACTTATTTCTCATTTAGCGCAGAGTGAATTTAGTTTTCAGAACAAAATAAGAGTCTTTCACAAAGACCTTGAGACTAAACCTTCGCTCATTTCAAATGTTTAAAGAAAATTGCTGCAAGTCTTCCTGGCGTTCAGGAGGAAACAGAAGATTATTTGTGTATAATGTCTGGTCTTGCTAAAGAAATCAATGGCAGATTTAATTATTTGAGAACACTTAAACTTTCTTTTTCACTCCTGGACAATCCTTTTGCTGTTGATGTGGGCGATGGCTGTCCTATTTCATCACCAATTACAGAGGATACAGTTGGAGTAGAGTTGGAGCTACTAGAACTGCAAGGGAGGACTAAAAGGACTTAAACGAAGTGGTGTTTCGGCCATAGAATTTTGGAAGAAAGTTCCAGAAGAAAAATACCTACTAACAAAAGAGTGTATGAAGAGACTTTTCTCGATATTTGGGAATACTTATGTGTGTGAATTTCTGTACTGAACGCTTAAGTTCATTAAATCTAAATATTGATCTGACATTTAAGTGAATTCTTGCGAACTGCGCTTATCAATTATCAGCCAGATTTCAAACAACTAACAGCAAATATTGACACTCGAAAACGCACTTCTTAAAAGTAAAACCTTATTTCTTGTTGTGTAATTGAACAATAATGTTTATGTGTACAGTAAAAGCAATGTGGTTCACTTCCAACAGCTTCATAAATTTGCGGCTCCCAAAGTTAAGGTTAGTGGCCATCCCTGATATATATATCATAATAAATCTCACATATGTTTTGTTAAGTAAATCCAAGATGTTGAGGGTAGGCCTATATTAAAGCCCCTGTTAACTTAAAAAATGCATTTTTAGGTGAAAGCTGGTTTAAAAAGAGAATATTTAGAGATTAGTTTGTGCGAAAACCCGATCTTTCTATGTTTAACCGTTCGCCCGCAATCCAAGTAGAAAAGTTCCATCAGTAATGCGATATGACGTCACAGCGCTCTCACCACTGTGAGGAAGCATTGGAATGCCAGCCATATGTAGCCGACACATCAGTCTGTGTTTGCTAATTCATTGCTGGTGTCATAGGCGTAACGAGGGGGGGTTTGGGGGTTTGAAACCCCCCCCCCCATTGCTTAAAAAAAGGAAAATTGTATAATTTTTAAAGTCTGCCCATAAATTACTAAATACCCTAAAAGTATAAAGCGTGGGAAGCTTAAAACTAGTTATTGTGAATCTTAATTTTTTTAATTTTCCGGGGGATGTTATAACCCCCCATATGGTCGGCCTGGTTACGCCTATGGCTGGTGTCATCTCGTGTGTTAAAATTATTATAAATTTAAAGTTTCTCGTGTCATGTCTGGAATCAGGCCATATCAATTCGAGCTGAAAAAAGTGTAATTATAAGGTCAGATGAAGAAAATACTGGGAATGCTGACCGTGTAAATAGTACAGATTAATGCAACTGTGGTGAATGTGTTGTTTTTTCAGCGATTCATAATGAATGTTTCTGCTGTTCTGAAAGTGTTATGATAAGGGAAGTGCTGACTGCATTACATTCTCATAATTCCCTTCATTCTGTTGTATTAAATAGGGACACATTGAACACTGCTAGGCACCTTATGATGGTGAGAGCTGAATCCAATTTTGAAAGGGAACAGTTACGAGTAGCGAACAATACGAACATGCGTTATGTAGCTTACAGACAATTCGTCTACTGGATTAATTCTTGGAAGCCTTTCGGAAAAGGCAATAGAAAAGTCATACCATCATGCATAGTTAAACAGATTAGGGACGAATACCCTGAGCCTAACAAAGAGTACAGACAATTTCAACCTGCTGACGGAAGAGATATTTCGTATTTTGATTAATTGAAATTTTAACCCTGAATCCACAACTATGGTGAGGTTAAAAAATGTTATACAGAGTTTTTAAAGTCAACTCAATCTTATTTTTACAGTACTAGGCTTATGACTGTAAAATATTTAGTTTGGTCATTTATTTTCATGCAAGTGAACGAAAAATTAAATCCTAGAAAAAAAAGTATTATAATTTAAATGTTGCTGTAAATAAGATCAAAGTTGTAAGTAATATAGGCTACTAAATTTAAACTAATAATTAAATACCGGTACTGTAAATATATATCGAAAGTTACTACTGGACAAAGTTGTTACTGCGGTATCTTTAAAGTTCTTGGAATCTCGAAAGAGAATCTCTCCAAAGCTTCCAGCGATTCAGGATGGGCCACTGGAGCGATACATCGTGGAACATCTTTAGCCAGGTAGGGATCTTCCACAAATTCAATGTTTGAATTATTCACGTAATGTAATACCCTGTTCACTATGTCATTACGCCACTCGTTACTTTTACTTTCACAAACTGAAACCATTACTCACTTTTTTTTTAGGTTTTGAATATTTCAGTTTTTCACTTGTAACGTTTCTGTTTACATTATAGTTATAATCCATAATCGCCAACATCGATTGTAGTACCATTCCGTCGTAACTAAAGTGAATCTTTTTCGGCTTGTATTTTAGTGCTACATTATGATAAGACTCTAAATGTCCTGTATGACAATAGTTCTTTGCGTGCTTCAAATCTTCAATGAAATTCCTGTTTTTATAACAGATGACAGTAACATGTAATCGTTTGACTCCGGTCTGATCCATTCACTTGCTTCATCTTCAATAATTTCTTCATGTTCGCACTGATTAATTATGTTATTTCCAGTCCAGCTATGTACATTGGAAATATGAAATAACACCGATTGAAATTTTTAAACCAACACGGTTTGTCCCCTCCACAAGTCTGACATGACCACCATAGGTGGTTAACAATGCTGTCTTTCCAATAATAATAATGGTGAATTTTTTCCGATCTCTTTGAGCTTTTTAGCAAGAGACTTAGACAGATGCCACACGTCAAACTACAGCGACGGCATGCGGGCTGTGTGCAGCTAGAGCGCTCTGACGTCACTCCGCTGGAAGCCGCATCAGTTTTTTGTAATTAATATAATGTTTTTTATTCACCTTTAGAATACAGGATTCATGGCTTCGTCAAACAAAACAAGAACAAACAAAAACTTTACAAACAAATATGACAGGTACTAAAAAATAATACAAGGACTAAATGATACAAGTCAAAATTACTCAGTAGTACAAATAATATTGGGTGAAAATACAAAAATAACTTAATCATGTAAAACATTTAAGATGTTAGGAACTGAGAAGTATAGTAACAGATAAATCATACAGAGAAATAGATTTGGCCCTTAAAATAACCTTGTTGATTCTATGGAAAGTGGGGGAGGGATAAGAAATCATTTTTTTTTTATATATATAAACTACCTATTCCCATGCATAAGATATTCCTCCACTGAGTAGAAACTACCATTAATCAGAAATTTCTTTAATTCCTTTTTAAAATTCTTGGCTAATTGTATGTTTTTTATGCAAGAAGGCAATTTATTGTATAAAACTGTCCCGTTATACTTAAAGCTATTTTTAAAAAGCGTACTTTTATGCCAAGTGCTGTGTAAATTAGATTTGTTCCTTGTGTCGTGATGGTGTACCTGTTCGTTTGAGAGAAAGCTGTTTAGTTGGTTTCGCGTTTGTATAAGGACCTCATTTATGTATAATCTTCGAATTCGCGAGAACGAAGCATCGTAGAAACATGGGGTTTTCACTGCTGTATTTTACTAAACAAACTCTTTATTCTGAGAGTCACTTGATTTTAAGTTAACAGGGCCTTTAAGTAATTATGAAGTATGATCCTTTTACCCAGCAGCATAGCCCCTGCTAACTTTAGGTACGCAAAATGCACAACTTAGCAGTTTGTACTGAGCTATGTGAACCACTTCAAGATGTTATTATATATATATATATATAAAGTAATTATCGGGGCCTGGATTTTGATGACCTAAAAATACTTTAAAAATGAGCTATAAAATTACTGCAAAAATAGAAAAAAAAAGACCCAAAAATAAAAAGACCCAAAAATAGTATGAAAATGCTAGTTTATTCATCAGATTTGTCTCTATTCTACATTGATGTTGTTGTTCCAATTATAGCCTTGTAATTAGTTAGTTGGTAGTCTACATAGGTCTCCAGTTAAATGCAAACAGCAAACACAGTCTTTCTGTATCCAAATTGAAATTGTAACAAGATCAATTATTTATGCTCATTTAGAGTTCTGATAATATTCAACTTAAGTAAATGCACAAATAAATAACATTACACAGATATGGACTAACAATCAAAAGACCAAGCCCATTTCAATAAGAAGAGGAGTGTTACAAGGATCGCCTCTGTCACCTACTTTGTACAATCTAGTGACAGACCATATCCTACATGAACTGTCTTCCAATGAAAATGCTGAGGATTTTGGTTATTCTATACTGCCAGGTCTCCCTAATATAACTGTCATGGGATTTGCAGATGATACTTTAATAGTAGGCAATAATGAAGAATCTGCCAAGAAACTTGCCGATATAGCCATTCAAAGGTTTCTTGAAATAGGCTTGGCTATTAATATGCATAAATCAAAATCTATTTCAATTACTAAAGGCACTATAAAGTATGATGATTTCGTTCTAGACTCTGGACAAGTCATTCCTTCAATTGCACCTGATGAGACTATCCGCTATTTGGGTGTCAACTATCATCATGCAACGGTTTTTGACCCAAAAGCAGCGATGAACGATCTTAAAAATAAATTTGATGCCTTAGCTTCCTCCTCTTTATTACAACCATACCAGAAATTTAACATCTTGAGTACTTTTATATGTCCATCATTGATTTATAAATTTCAGACTACACCATTAAATAGAATACCAGTCAAATTTCTTTCTGACGCTGACGTATTAATTCGAACAACATGTAAAGAGATACTTCAACTCCCAACCGACACCCCTGATAGTATGATGTACTCAGCCAAGAATTATAAGGGATTAGGACTCTTTAAAGCATCGTGGGAGGCATATTTACAATTCATTAATTCCTGCCAAAGTCTCATGAATTCTAATAACATCCACATAAATCACACAAGAGACTTGAACGATGAAGTTAACAGATGTCTCGAAAAACTTAATCTGCCATCAGATGGAAGGCCTGCCTGGCTTAAAGTTCCTTCCATACGGACGCAACTCCGAAATAAGGAATTTGAAACTTGGTGTTCTTTGCCCCAGAAAGGAAAGGGTGTCATCCTTTTTAAAGAATATACGCCATGTAATAAATGGCTTAGTAAGCCCAAAGGATTGACGAGTAGTGAGTGGAAGGATGCAATTAAGATGACAGCGAATGTATGTCCAGTTCGTGCTCTACCAGGCAGGTCCCAAGACGGTCACCATTGCCGTCGTTGCGGCAGTGAGAAAGAAACTCTTGCTCACGTCTTGGGTGCTTGTCCTTATGGTGAAGTGCTGAGGAACAGTCGCCATCACAAGATCCGAACTTTAATTGCAAATGCTCTGCGGGAAAATCATCATCAAGTAGCTGAAGAGGTCTACGGCGTTTCTGAAGGTGGCTCCTCTAGAAGAATTGACATCATCGCCATTCCACCAGGCTCAACCAATGGATATGTAATCGATCCTACAGTCAGGTTTGAAACAAGTAGCACCCAACCTGCAGAAGTTCATGCTGAAAAATGTCATATCTACGAACCCACCATCGCATACTACAAAGAAAAATACTCCCTTTCTTCTATTACCATCTTTGGCCTGATGGTGGGTGCAAGAGGAACAATTCCTTCATTCTTTGTAGATTTCTGCAGATTCTTCCGTCTGAACAGCATTTTAATAAAAGAAGTGTCTCTGACAGCCCTGAAAGGTTCCCTCTCAATACTCAGGAATCACTTATATTCCTAAATTGTATATATTTGTTTTCAATGTTCTTTTTTTTCTTGTTTCATAAGTTTTCTTGATATATGTGAGTTTTTTCTTTATGTTTATTGTAAATACTTGTAAACACTTCTTTGTGGTGCAAATCATTTTCTTTTATATTACGCTTTGTCTTAGGGCAACCCTTAACTAAGGGAAGCTGAATGTAAATAAACATTAATATATATATATATATATATATATATATATATATATATATATATATATATATATATATGCGAGAAACAACATAAAATAATGACTTTATATTTTTAAAATAACCCAAAAATATGAAATGTGGAAAAATGAGTAATACTCCTAAATAGTTTTACAATCTATCACCTTATTAAATCTCAGCCACCCTACGTTTGAAACAATGTTTATTCTCAACTAACCCTAAAGATATTGGCACATTATACTTCATTTTTGGTACCTGACCAAAGTAAAATGACCAAAAAATGATCAAATGATGACAATGAATTCTAAAAATGACCTAAAATTGAAAAATGGGGAAAATGACAAAAAAATGACCATTTTTATAATTGAGGAGCGTTTTTTCAAAAGCCAATAACTGCAGGTTTTGACGAAATTGAGATATATATTGTTTCGTACAGTTTAAGTAGCTGCCTTTCCAATGGTTATACTGGTTTTTTCATATTCCGACATCTATTCCTTTCAGAAATGGTAGAAAAACGGTAGTTTTTGCAAAATCCGATATCTACAGTTAAGGTGTTCTATCAAAATCCGATATCTCAAAACTATACTTTATGTAGATATAGGCTTTTGAAAAAATGCTCTTCAATTTAGGAGTCATGTGCAGAATATTTGCACTAGTACATGATGTTCCAGTTAAAAGATTACATGTCGTCAAAATCTGGGTCCTGGTAATTACAATTTAATCGACAGGAGTGAAAAAAATGAGGTAAGATGAGGATTATTGAGGGGTCACATGCTTGTGTGACTCTATGCATGAGACACTGCTGTTTTTGTGTTGCCTCTCTCTGAGCGAGAAAATAACCTTAACCCTACCGTATCCTTAAAGGGAGAGGAACAAGAATAACTTACAAAATAATAAGTCAAGAGTTATATCAGGATAGTTTTAATCACATGGCAGTCAAACTTTTCAACAGATTACAGACAACAATTAAAGCTCAAACTAAACTAACAAGATTTAAATCAGCGGTAATTGGATATTTGCTGGATCTCCAGTTTTACACAATAGATGATTTTATGAACCATGAGTAAGATTTGAAGCAAGAGCAAGACACTTTTATTATCCTTTATGTTGATACGTATGTTAGTTTTAAGATAATGTTTAATATTGAATATAACTTGTACTTTGGTTTTTAAGATTAGTATCTAACTTGAAGACTAACTAATGTTCAATTTTGAAATTAATATTGTAATTTTAGTTTTAAGATTAGTATTAGTAACTCTGATGAATCAGTTTGTGAGCATTGCTCAGAATGTAAACGTATGTGATAATAAAGTTATTATTATTATTATTATCATCAATGTCACTGTAGACTTCGTTGGAGCATCTGATGGAAACACTACATTTTCTGGTCCTCAACTATGTCTGCAAAAAAGTGTGTCCAATGCAATGTCAATGGATCCATAACGTATGCTCGTGTGGTCACAGTCCTTGTCAGATCACAGACAACTTAACCTCAATAATTATACTAGTACTACCAGATGTCCAGTTTTCAATGGAATTGTCGCATGTTTTAGGTTGCCTTTTTTATTAGTTCTGTCCCATTCTGTCCCTTTTAAAATTCCTGACATTGTTTCTTTCTAATTATTCCATATGTTTTCAACATTTTCAATGCCAGTAAGGAAATGAACACCTCAGAAACATAAAATACATGCAAACCGAAAAATCAGCGGTAGCCCATCATTTCGGGACAAAAAACCACCACATCAAGAAAGACATCAAACTGTTAAAACACGTAAAGAAGCCATCTGAATTAAATACATGGGAGAAGATATTTATTACCAAGAATAGCAACAGCATAATGAACTTTGAAATACCGCCAGTGGATGACGTCATAAAACTTACAATGAGGAAGGAAGAGGGCAGCACTGAACATACCAAGACTGCCAGCCATGATCGCCAAACTCCAACTCCAGTAGACCAACAGCCGATGATGGGGTAACTCCCGAAACTAGTCCTGTGATTCTAATTCCAGACGTAAGTGGAGCACAAAGTGTTTTTATATTTCAACTATCTTAGTTTAATTTGCCCCACTGTTTACATTACTTCATTTTAATTTTCTTTTTTTTAAATAATTCTTACTTACCTAATCTAAAGTTTGCTGTTCCCCTGATTCTTAGAAGTCCTATATCATTTTGAAGATTTGAACCTGAGTAGTTAGGGTGTGGAATGGCTGAATCAATATCGTAATCAAAATGTGATGGATTGCACACTTCAATTCCGTTTTCGTCGTCCATGCAGTCTATATCAGTTGACATATCATGCTCTCCAAATCGAACACCAGCCCTAAAGCAACAAAATGTTTAAATTATGAATGGTAGGCCTATTAGGCAATGTTGAAAGAACACTGGTCTCCAGCACACATGAAGGTAAGATAAGATAAGAATAAGATTTATTGCTGTTGACATACAATACATTTTAGAACATAGTCAATGGTTTGTATTTACATACATGTATATGAGTTATCAAAATAAAGAAAAATATAATATATAACATAACATGCATACCGGTACTGTACATCATGCGTATACCCAATTTACCATACCATAACATACAACAATATGCACAATTGTGCGAATTTCTTCATTCATTCATTCATAAGATACATACTATACTTCATATATACACTCAACACATATCCAAATTATCATACCATACATTATACGAGGGCCGTTCAATAAGTAATGCAACACATTCTTTTTCTCGGCGAATTTTAGTTGAAAAAAAATTGGAATTTTGTTTGGGGCATCTTTAAAATACGAGGGTCATTTCAAAAGTCCTGCACACTGTAAGATAAAATTGAAGAAAATAATTTATTTTACAAAATACCTTTACAGGCCTTCAATATAATCTTCATTCTTACTTATGACAGCTTCCCAACGTTTTGGCAATTTTTTTATTCTTGATAGGACACCTTCATTGTTGATCTGTCTGATTACTCGGGTCACCTCACTGGAAGTTGATCACGTTCATTGTTGATCTGTCTGATTACTTGGGTCACCTCACTGGAAGTTTCATCAATTGTAACAAAACGTTTTCCACGTCCGTAAATGGGAAAGACTTCCCCACCCATCATACAGTCCTCATTTGAGCCCACCAGACTTGATTTGTTTCCCAAATTGAAGGAACCACTCCATGGGAAACGTTTTGTTACAATTAATGAAGCTTCCAGTGAGGTGACCCAAGTAATCAGACAGAACAACAATGAAGGTGCCCTATCCAGAATAAAAAATTTGCCAAAACGTTGGGAAGCTGTCATAAGCAAGAATGAAGATTATATTGAAGGCCTGTAAAGGTATTTTGAAAAATAAATAAATTATTTTCTTCCATTCTATCTTACAGTGTGCAGAACTTTTGAAATGACCCTCGTATTCCCTCTTCATCTCATATGGTTTCATTAATTTCTGATTGGTGGCAGCGCTATAACTAGCCTTCAAAATGGCATCTGTAATGGAGGTGCCTTTCAAACAGAGAGCAGTTATCGAGTTTCTTTTGATGGGAAACCAGAGCATCACAGATATTCATAGCACTTACAGAATGTCTATGGAGACCTGGCAGTGGACAAAAGCATGGTTAGTCGTTGGGCAAGGCGTATGTCATCATCACAATAAGGTCAAGCAAACTTGTCTGATCTCCCGCATCCTGGCCGCATGGATTTCTGAATTAGGGGTACAGTTATAATACCGGTAATCACCTACCTTTGTCATGGAAGATCTTGAAAATGATCTCCGTCTACCTCCACACATTTCTGACATCTTTTAAGACAGTTTGCATTCACACACATTAATTCTTCTTGTGAAATTGCTGCAATTTCTCTTCTTGTGTTCTCTTTAAGTTCTTCAATTGTATGAGGGTTATTCTTGTACACTTTATTTTTTAAGTTCCCCCCAAAATTAAAATTACATCACATGTAGATCTG
Source organism: Ectobius pallidus (assembly GCA_964059195.1). Classification (NCBI taxonomy): domain Eukaryota; kingdom Metazoa; phylum Arthropoda; class Insecta; order Blattodea; family Ectobiidae; genus Ectobius; species Ectobius pallidus. The sequence continues at coordinate 11,191,699 of CAXKWD010000008.1, read as the reverse complement.
TGATTTTTATTGTAGAGTGAAATCCTCCCTTGCTTGTATGCAAAAACATAACTTACGACAATTATTATTACTTATGCAGAGACTTTGCTCCTGTCAGTCTGTCTCTTTCCTTCCTCTTTCAAATGCCCTGCGAACTTCAAGTTTCTGAAACTTTCTCTTTCTTGCTTACTAATTAATGTGTGTGCATAAGGGTGTTAATTTGTGATCCTATTGGAAACATCTACATTATAAATGATTAAAAAATGTCTGCAGACTTTATATCCTATATCATTATAATAGTGACCCCTGTATGTGCTGTGGAGACCTTTAAGGTTCCGGGGGATTGAGGCTCCCAGATTGAGACATTCAGCACATGAAGGTGGTAAAGTTGTTAGCCCTAGGCAGTGACCACACTTTTACTCCCAGGAATACTGGTACTCATTTCTGTTGGAGGCTGAGTCTACCCCAGGGACTTAGTGCCACTAGTAGGATTAGGCCAATGGAAAATTCTTACAGACTTCATCAGGAATCGAACCCGTGACCTTCTGGTTTGTAGCCCAGTGCCTCAACCACTACTCCATGGCATACTCTGTTATCATTATAATGCATAATATTTGCTTACTTTATATAAGAAACAAGCTTGTATTAGTGTCCCGTTTTAAGCAGTCATGTGCATACTCACAGCTTAAGGGTGTTCGGTAGACTGACAATGCAATGTGCTGCAGTTATAACATATTTCTCATTAATTATAGTTCCTCCACACCGGAAGACTCTGCGCTCTGATCCCGCTGCAATAAAAGAATCAAAATTCAATTAAGTAACATAGACAAACTGGAACTTTAAATTATGACATGAAACAACTATACATCACAAAGTAACACCCTTCTCATGCTACAGCAAAGAGCAATTAGAATTAAGTGGAGGGAAAGGAAATAGACATTAAATCCATGTCTGGGATATTGATACAAGTAAGAATCAGCTTGAAAAATTTTATGTCATAACCGGGATTTGAACACGGATCTCCAGCTTAACGCGCTGATGCTCTACCATTGAGCTACCATGACAACATGCCAGTATAACATCAAATTCCTCAACTGATTCAGAATACAAGGCAGCAATTAGAATAATCTTGGGATTGAAGCCAAGAGACTCATGCAGGGAAGTTTTTGCTAAACTAAAGATTTTAACCCTAAATCTATACTATATAATCTCATATGTTAGTCAGAGCATCCACCTAGAGACTCAAAAAACAAAGAAATACATTCATATTACACCAGAAAACAAGATGAATTCCACATACAATCTTATATACTCCAATCAAATAAATAAAAAAATAAAAAATATGTTTGCTGGACTTACATACTACAACATGTTACCACAAGAAAAGCTGCAACAACTGCCAAAGAAACTAAAAAAAGTTCCTAATAGGGAAAAGTTTCTATACTGTGGAAGAATTTATACAGTAGCCTACTGCAAACACTTGACATAGAAATCTCTGAGCCCAGTTTTCTGAATTCGCAATATGGTTTTGACATTAGTTATACCACAAAAGAATTTTCCTGAGAAGGATTTGGCAGTTGACAGAGTTTTTGAAAATGGGGAGGAGGCTCCTTGAAACGTGTCATACTAAAATATTGTAAGTGAGCATTAAAGTGTATTTATGTCAACTCATATAGTAAATTAAATTTACAATGAGCAGTACTTACATCTGGTATATCCGATAAGTGCCATCCAAGGATATTCATTTAACTCCGTTTTCTTTCCATTAAATATCTTGCTTTCTGTATATGGACCGCAGATGTTAAGGGGAAGTAACCTCAAATTTGGATGATTGGATGCATCAACAGGACGTTCTTGAGAGGGCCGCACTGAAATAATTGGTCCAGTTGTGGAAGTTTGAGAAGGTGATGGTGGCACTACATTCTGCAAAGAACAACACACTTGAGGGGTCATGCCATCAAATCCACACTGCGATCTTCTCAAGAACTCCAAGACGTCAGGTGGGATTGGGCGGGTCTGTGTCAGTAGCATGATGATAGAAGGACATTGCTTGATGTTTATACATTCTCCTTGTTTATTGTCTGGAGTAATGCAACTATCTCCTCTTTCTGAAACAACAATACATAAGTCGGAAATTACTAATTGAGAAAATCACAATATCCACAATAGCTATTTATGCATCAAGTATGCAAAATAAGGCTTTAGCAGACGAATCTAGTATTGCGGCCGAGGCATAAACTTAGGCTGAAATGCTGGATGAGTTCACTAAAGTTTTTGCATACGTGGTGCATACAATAGTTTTTGGTAAAAGTTCTTTAATTTTACAACTAATGAGCTCAGTTTTTAACTTATTTTCAATAATTCTGCATTAAGAAAGCAGAGATAATGGCAATTATATCAGTAGTGCATGTTTATAAACTTCAGTTGCTGTGGATTGTTTCTTTTCCTTAAAAACAAACTTTTAGAAACATCATGTAGATAATAATGTTGATTAATTAAACTAAATATATTTACATAAATTAAAATAATGAGTAATTTTTATCATATTTTCTGCAACAAAACTTATTATGCCTTGTTAAAAGAAGCAATCACACCAGATGCTCATTTGAAGTCGTTCCTTTCAACTAGCACTGATGGTCTAGGGGACTAAGCTATGGCTTAGTAATACGATCTTCGTGAGTTTGCTCCCACCCCCAGTCGTTAAAGATATAAAAAGTTATTATTATCGAATTTATTTCTTAAATTCAAGAAATCTAAATGACAAGAGAATATTATAGGAGAAAAATTCCTCCGGCACTGGGACTTGAACCCTGGGTTCAAGTCCCAGTGCCGGAGGAATTTTTCTCCTATAATATTCTCATGTAGTGTCCAACAGAGACAATAATCTGTGGCTCATGAATGCTTGTATATCTATCTTAAATGACAAGGTTTACTATGTTTGTTTATAGATATTGAACAATAAAATCCTTAACATATAAAATTGAACTTACACTGGGAGACACTGTAGAGACATCTAGGAGCCATTTTTTAAAAAAATATACTTTATTCATCAGCATGCCCCATTACTGTGCGTAATATTACATGCTATACATTATCTTCGTACAAAATTATGTTTATAATATTATTTAGATGTTGTAATTTATCATAGTTTGAGCCTAATATATCTTAATTATAACATTGTCAATTACAGAGTGTCCAGATCAATTGATGTTACGTATTTAATAAAACTCTTAAAGTGTCTTTTCATTAGTTTATCATTTGTTATCGACCATTTACCACTACGTTTAATCACTTCACTAGGTAAAACCTTTCTTTTAGCACATAGTTGTTCACATTCCCAAATAAGATGATCAACTGTCTGTACATGTTTGTTACATGAACAATAGGGATTATTAGTGATATCTAGGAGCCATGTTTGGAACTATGTCCACTGGGGTTACCATGGTAACTTTACCGGCCTAGTAAGGTAAAAGTACTTTACTGGCCTAGGACGGTACATAGACCTACTGTATAAATTTATCATAATTTTAGTTAGTACCATACAGGTTGCAAATTGGAATTGGAATACTGCAAGAGCCAGTATCGTATTAATGTTAGTAAAACAACTGAAAGAAATACAAATTGTTGTCAATTTATATTTTGTATTTATGGTATTGTATATTTTTTTGTAATTGAGGATTAAGGAATGATGCTACTTTATTCAACAGTCTGGACGTTTCGAAAATAATAGATTAGTTTTTACCCTGGCTGAGGTGGTATCATATCCACTGATAGCATGAATAAACAAAACAACATTAAATAAATTATGATTGAATTATGTGGTGGAGTAATAGCTATCTAACGTTTTCCCTCTTCCACACTTTTGGAGAAAAATATTTCGTGTGTGTTGGAGCCAATGCAGTGATGGGAACGAGAAGTACAGGGACTACAACTGAGGAGTACGAAATGGCAATGTTCAAAATCATGAGGTCTGCATCTTCAACTGACTGCTGCATGCAGATGTTAGCTTTTTGTAAATCCTTCTCGAGGAGTTCTATAGATAGTTTCTTAATGTTTTAATTTGCAAGGAACACTACATCAGGAGACATGGGCGCCCATACCCGTAGGCAGGGGGTGCTGCGGTCCCCCTAGCTCTCAGGGAAAGAAAAAAAATGTATATTAATAATTACAGTTGGGTGTTTTTCGACAATTAGGATATTATTTAAAAGTCAGTAGGGACATAAAAAGTTCGCCGAAGTTTTACCAAATCGACAACGTGGAAGCAGAATCCACAGTGGATTAGGAAAGGGGGGTCCAGGGGGTCCGGATCCCTAAATATAAAAACCTAAAGTTGTATTTATGTATTAAAAAATTATTTAAACAAGTTTTGCTGGTGTGTCAAATAGAACTTCTGCAGGAGACTTGTTAGGAGATGTTTAAACATTCACCCTACACCCTGGACTTCGCTCCCAGTGATTTCCATCTTTTCCTACACCTAAAGAAATGTCAGAGAATGACAGAGAGGCGGAGATGTTTGTCACACAGTGGTTCAAATACCTGGCGGCAGACTTCTACGACACAGGTGTTCAAAAGTTGGTACGACGGTAAGACAAATGTTTCAATTCCGGAGGCGAATATGTTGAAAAATAGCTGAACACTGGCTGTGTCTGTTAAAATAAATATTTCCTTGGAAATGTATTTTGTTTCTGTAAAAGATCTCAGGAAAACTTACTTTCCGCCTCGTATTTGCGGAAAAGAACTATCTTCTACTATGGAATGATAATTCTTTCACATTATCCGCGTGTAGGCTAAGGTGAAAAGGTAATCAGACTGAAAAATTAAATGCCATAGCCTGAAGTCTGATGAAATCAGTTCGTCTTGAGAGATGATGAGTGAAGAACAGAAAGCGCCACGCTTCGAATGACTGACGGAAGCGGTTACCGCAATGACGTAATTCAAGGCATACAAAGGTTAGCAGGATTCAGAGTTTCCGGGAACCACAGGGTATATCCCAACAACTATTTACATTTTAATCTGTGTATTTCACAAATCTTGATGGCATAAATTATTTCACTGGTTAGGAGATGAGTATAATCGATATTTTATTTAAAAAAAAAATCCCTTTAGGCAGGCCTACAGGCTGAGGTAGATTTCAAAGTGTTTTTGGTTTAATTTATTATCGCTGCGCAGCACTCTTCTTTTTTAGCCTTGGCATGGCAAACCTGCAGTAAAGAGGAAGAGCCTACAATCATTTGTTTTGACAACAAGAATAGGATATAATATTCTGGGAGGCCGTGCGCAAGATCAGCAATGAATAAAATTAGCAAAGCCGCTAAATAAGACAAAACTATGATATTATAATAATTCTTTTAAGTGTTATTATTTTCAAACATTAAAATCTCGCGTCATATGAGAGCTATCAAGAAACTATTTATTGATTTGTAGAGTACTCATCAAGAGCTTTTCAACGATACCCCACAAGATGTGGTTTCAAAAGTTTCGAATTTTCATCCCCCACCCCATCCCCACCCTCACTCGAACCCCCGAATCGTTGGTGTCACTGTGAACTCCGTAGCGAGTACTCTAATTTATTCAAACAAAGTTTCCCTCTATACTTCATAGGGGCCGAGATATACATTTTTAAAAAATTTCAACCCCCTCCCCCGACCACCCCCTTCGGCCAATTTTGCTCATTAACGAACTTGTCCGAACTAATAAATTGACATAATAAAATTTGGTTCAAATATCTTCAAAATTACGGCCGCTAGCGTGTAAAGATATATATATAAATATCACAATTTTTTTTTTTTTTTTTTTTTTTTTTTTGAACGGGCGGTGGTTTCGTACTTAGGAGAGCATGAAACGTAAAGATATGAAAGAATTTTTCGAAAATCATGACATGGTATCCATTGCAATAGACCTAAAATACACTCTCCTTTGCGACTTGAGGGTTCTTTGACACTCTACTTGCTGTATTTTATTACTTCCTCTATCTGTACCATAGGTACTATAGGTAGAGGAAGAATTGCTTTCGAAACCTAAATCCGAAGAAAATTTTTTAACATAAATACGCGTTGTGTGTTCCCCTGAATCCAAAAATATTATTTCCGCCAACATATCTGTGTGTGTGTGTGTGCCTGTGAACAGCCTAGCTCCAAAATGGAAAATCGTATGAAAACAAAATTTTGTATTTAGGTTAGGTACCTTCTGTGGATGTAACACCGAGATTAGCGACAACTATTTCTTATTAAGTACCAGTATGGTGCTTTATGAGATTGTGTGGGGGACGAAAAATGTCTGTCTGTCTGTCCGTGTATCTGTACGCGCCATAACTCAAATACGCTTTTTTCGGATTTTCATGAAACTAGGAAAACACATTTATAATGTCCATGGAAAGAACCCTATTGATATTGAACCAAATCGGTTCACCGGTACCGGAGTAATGCCCAATTTAGTGCCTATTTTAATAGATTATACTAGAAAGGCGCCATAACTCAAATACGCTGTATCGAATTTCCATGAAACTTGGTATACGCATTTATGATGTACATGAGAAGAACCCTGTTGAATTTGAAGCTAATCTATTGACCGGTACCGGAATAAAACCCAATTTAGTGTCTATTTTAAAGGCGCAATAACTCAAATACACAGCACAAGGACTGGCTTGAACCGAATCGAATCTGATGCACATTTTCATTATTTCAATTTCTAAACAACTTGTATTGTATAAAATAATGTGTTTTCATTATGTTCATTGGCAGAATCTCACGTATTAATCGCTGCACGTTTGATGCCTTAGGTGTCCAATAACAGGCTGACGTTTTATCAGACAAAATTGCATTCTTGCGATCCGAGGAAGGATAGTATAAGATAAGCGATCGTGATTGGTCTATATCCAAGGAATCGCTTAACGTTATTGGTTAACGCGTATGAATGAAAGAGTCTAACTTGTTTGATGTCAGATATAGACTATAGCATTACATTCCACAAAAAGGCAATTTTATTGGACATTAGATAAAATGGCCCGGCGTCGCCCGGGTTTTGTATTTTGTAATATGAAATTAACTTTCGATGTTGAAACTCTAGGTCCTTATATAATATTTATGTATATAATATTTATGTAGAATTCGAAATGAGGAAGAACGACTTATGGCACTCAGACTATTCCCTCAGAAAACGCTAGATATAGCTTTTTATGGCTCATAGAGGATGTCGAATGTGGCATTCCATTGCTTCTACACTCCATGCCTGGGAGGAGTGCAAATAAGAAGAAAATGAAATTCCGGTTACATAAGATTGTATTGTCTTGACAGAAGATTGTATTTCTCACTCTCATATTACCATGCAACCGTTTCGGGGTTGTAGAAAAGAAAGTCAATATCACTTTCATACTTTCCTTCCCAAAAACCTGGGACATAATATACTGCGCACGTAGGACTGAAAATGTTCCATCCCATTTTGTCTTCTTTTAGATGCTTAGGGCCTCTGATAAACATCCCTAGGCCTATTTCTAAAGAATTATTTTCACAAATGTATTAATTACATCGATAGTATCAGAATTTGTTAAAGCCAGGTATTATAATATAGTTTCCAAAGCCCTATGTGAACACCATAAACTATACTTTCGTTAAGTAAACAATTAACAGCAGAACTCTCTAACTGTGCTCATTTCACATTTCCAACTTTTCCCGTGGATTTTCCAAAAAATTCTTTCATACAAACATTGTACTGACAATTACGAATACAACAAAACAAAAATCAGCCAAATCGGTCGAGCCGTTCTCAAGTGATGCTCCGTCATACATTTTGGAAATTCATATTTATTAATATAGATTAATAGGTCCATTTAAAATGCATACTCATTTATAGCGACTATTTAATGATATAGAATTGATAGCCGTGGCCCAATGTTCTCACAATAGCCTATAATGACGTTTACTAAGATGCGATGCTCATTTCTTAATTTCCATAAGAGTGTCTTAATTAGCATTATAGGCAAATTGTATAGGACTGTTTTTGTTCGACGCCATGAATCTTTGCATGAGACGGTTGTAACGTTTCTTATCTTCTACGAGAGGTGGCAGGCACGGGCGTACAGTGAAATTTTGTTCGGGAGGGTTTCAATGTAAAGTCATCTCAGCTCCATGTCCTTGCGCACATTGTGAATTAATACTTTTTTTTTAAATTACTAAACAGTTGTATTGTGATAATTAATAAACTGCAATAAATTAATATGCAGCTCAGTCTTTGAAACTGTTTTTCTTGAGATTTCTATCCATTTCTCATTTACTCTAGAGTCTATAAATAAAAACTTTCTTTTGAAAAATTATCATAAGTTACTAACTGTAGGCTATGATGTTTAAGGCATATTTTTTAAGTATTCTGTAAATCCACCGGTGGAAAAACCTGATTAATGCTGAATACTTTATGATAATTTTGTGATGAGTTCGTGATTACTGTTGGCTTTACAAACAGGTTGATGGATTTCGGCGGGAGTATTCGAGTTGTTGTTTGACAGATCCCAAAGGGCTTTTTGTTTACTAGTAATGCATCACTGTTATTAAGCTGAAAAACTATCAACACCACGAGGTTTTGAAATTTGAATCTTAAATAAATTACGATAAATCTTAAATGATGCTTTGATATGTACGAAACTGTAAAATATGTAAAATCAGTTTTTTAAAAAAATTTCGTTCCATTTGAAATATTGCAGATATTTCGGGAGGGGTTTCAACCCCCTGAATCCCCCCTTACCGTACGCCCATGGTGGCAGGTCATGGCGTCGGCAAAATCGAAACTTCCTTTTGATAATATTTTGACAACACGAAATGAAATCATTTTAGTATGATATTAAAATTAATACGAACAGCTGTATTTTAAATCCCGAGTAGCCTATTTATTACGACGCAGTTTTCAGTTACTAGTCTCAAGGTCTCAAGATCGTTCCGTGTTCGATAGTATCGATACTACATCGATGTCATAACGGAGATCTGTATCGTTATGGATATCATCTAGACACCGTTACGTCACGCGTAATAAGCGGATTTTAGTATGGTCGAACAAAACATGTTTATTCAAAATTCTTCACTTAGGCTTTTCGGCTGTAAAATAGTCAAGGACTTGAACGTGAAGACAAGTGATTCCCTGCTTTCAGTCGGGTCAGTGAATTTATTAGACCGACCGTGTATTTATCGGGCACTCGTGATATGATCTAGAATGAGATATAATTAGCCTACAGCACAGTAGGAAATTATGCCTAATTTCGCGGTATCTTGTTACAAAGGTTGAATCGAAAAGTAACGCACAATATTTTTTCTTACAAAAATCTAATAGGTACAATTACAAACAAATGCACACATGAAGCGAATATTTAGTCTATTTCTCTATATAGTCGCCAAGTTTCTCAACACATTTCTCCCATCGTGAAAACAGTTTCAAAATACCCTGTTCATAGAAGTCCGTTCGGTTGGAGAGCAGTCATCTATATACTTTGGTAAAGTTGTGTCGTGCCCTTCGTGACAAACGCTGTAACATTCATGCTGATGGTTTCAAACTTCTTCACGCAATGCTCGCCCCCATGTTGCTGCAGCTTTTCGTGAGAAAATCAACAAATTTGGTTGGGAGGTACTCCAGCATCCTTCATACAGTCTAGATCTGGCACCGTCGGACTTTCATTTGTTTGGTCCCATGAAGAAATTCCTGGCCTGTAAACGTTTTGCGTCAGATGCACAAGTGAAAACAGCAGTCCGCAGATGGCTATAGCCTACTCCAACCGAACAGACTTCTATGAACAGGGTATTTTGAAACTGGTATGACGTTGGAAGAAATGTGTTGAGAAACTTGGCGACTATATAGAAAAACAGATAAAAGATGTCCCTTCATGTGTGCATTTGTTTGTAATTGTACCTATTCAACTTTTTTTTCTAAATCATTACTTTTCGATCCACCCTCGTATTTTATTTATTGCGAAATCTGGAAAAGTAATGAAAAATGAAAAAATCATAAGATAGACGAGAATCTGCTCATTCTGTTCAGTTTTTCAGTTTGACTTCACTTTTCCATATTAGCTTACACACGGCTAGTGTGAAAGAATTATCATTCCACTGTGAGTGGTATACTACGAAGCCCAGTTCTTAAAGCATTTACGAGTTTCTAAGTCGCCACTGGGTTGGTATCTCATATTGAGAACGCCTGGTGTTATACCGGGATGTGAGTCAGTTGGAGAATTTAATGCTGTTCCGGCATGATACCATGGTAGCTCAATGGTAGAGCAGCGGCACGGGCAGTCGAAGATCCTGGTTCAAACCCCGGCTGAGACTGGATTTTTCAGTATGACTCAACATTTCCATTTCCACTGCTGTTCCCAGTTTTTGCAATAAAACATGAGATACTCCGAAATAAGTCATGGTTGCTATATTTTGACAGTTGAAAACACATTCTTAAGATAAGCTAATTTACTACATCTACTAATGGGTTTAATTTTTAAGTAACAAAGTAAAAGATACGGTACTTTTCCATTTCCTTTGCACAGTAGCCTACACCGAGGATTACTAGAAATCATGAGGTTTACAATGCATTACAGAAAATTAATAACGAATGAATATTCAGACATTTTTGATGAATTAAATGTAATTGCTATGTAAGAAGAAGCTGAGGACTTCAGTGCCAGGCAGCATGGCTCAAGAAAACTTTAAAAGTGTGGACAACATCCGGAAAGGCATGATTTTGAAATGGAGGGACAGAATACCACAGATTCTGGTAGCGTGCGGGGGTAAGTAAGAGGTTACAAAGGTTTTGAATTAATATAACCTAAGTCTTGAATACTAATAGGTAGATTTTGAAGAAAGACTACCTATTGTAATCGTTAGCAATATGCAACTTCCGGAAACGTATACATATATACGTCTAACATACAGTTCATTTCACGTAAGAGGTGGCCAATCGTGCGGTTTTCTGCGTCGCGGCGGCCAAGCTCTAACTCCCAAGCGATCAGGTGAAATACCTATGCAAATAAAGCCGCTAACGGTGTACTGATTCAGGTTAAGGGAAGACAGATGTGTTGATTTTGCTATTTTGGTCAAAAAATGCGATTTTTGGATTTTAGTGTAAAAAAATCATGCATACTCTAAAGTATATCAGTGCAAAATTTTATGCCATATGGGCGCATGGAACAGGCGTTTCTGACGCCATTTGTAAAGTAATGGACGTAATCCTCGAACTATCCTTTGTTACCTAGTCGTATTTATTATAGTGTATTTAGGTATAAAATTTATAATATTAGTATTGTGCAGGGCTCCAATCATATTTCGTGATAGTTCAGTGTAATTATAAAGTTTGTAATTATTAAGGTTTATTTATAGGTACAGAAGATGCATTTTTTTTACTTTGAGTGCGTGTAGACTTTAATAGCTTGTTTTCTCAGTTTCAATTTTCATGTTAATTTGCCACATTCAAAATCTATCTCCTCCGACAGATATTAAAAAATGGATCTGAATTTTTTATGTGAGATTCTATGATGCTTGCTTAACAGATTCAATGATTTAGATTTTTGATATTATTTATATTTTTTGTTAAAAAAAATATTTTACAAAAAATATATCAATTTTTTATGAACTTTTCATTTCTCTGGGTAAAATATTTTTTTTAGCAAAAAATATAAATAATATCAAAAATCTAAATAATTGAATCTGTTAAGCAAGCATCATAGAATCTCACATAAAAGATTCAGATCCATTTTTTAATATCTGTCGGAGGAGATAGATTTCAATTTTGATTTAAAAAAATCAATTAAATTAATTATATCTCAAAGACAAATTGAGATATCAACATGAAATTTGAAACTTGAACATCTGTTTATGTTTAAATTAAGTGTACAAAATCTCAAGTTTCTAATCCAAATAGTTTAGAAAATCACTCTCAACACTTCGGTGTTCCCTTAACACAATTACAGTTCAAATTACAATGAAAATAACCATGTACCTCAACACAAGAGATGTTGGAAATGTCCTCCTCTTGCATCCACACAACACTGGCACCTTTTTATGAAACGTTCTTTCACGCGCATAAGTTCAGCTTCTGAGACAGAGTTAATTTCTCTTGTGATACTATATTTAAAGCCTAGGTGACTATTATTTATGAGGGAAATTGAAAAACAAAGTGTATAGGTCACACCCCCATACATTAGAAGAACTTACAGACAATATCACAAAAGAAATTAACTCTATCTCGGAAGCTTTATTTGCATAGATCAGGGGTGCTCAGGTGGGCAGGAAATCGGGCGTGCCCAGTTGAACTGGGCAGGGACTACGAGTGGTGTGTCACAACTGGAGATGGTAGCGATTGCAGTGGCGACAGAAACAGTGTATTCCAGGGCAGTTTCATATTGTCAATAACAGCACGAAATATGTCTTCGCTAGTACATGTATCTCTCAAGGGGATTAAATCCAGAAGCTCTTCTGTGTTATTCAGATCTATATCTATTTCTCGAATGAAAATAGCCAATTGTGATGTATCAACAACGTCGATACTTTCATAAAGGCACAGAGAATATGCAATGAATTGTTTCCCTCTCAATGTTAGTTGTCGTTCGACATTTGTACTAAGGTCTTCTATACGGCGTGCAATTGTATGACGAGACAGACAAATTGCATTAAATTGCTGTGTACTTAGTGGACATACAGACTCACTGGCGATCTCGAGGCACTCCTTTACAAATGGCCCAGTGGAGAATGGTCGAAGTTCCCGTGCAATTAAGTGAGCAATTCTAAAGCTCGCCCTCACCGCACCGTCGTTTGTAGCTTCAACTTCCTAGAATTAAATTTGGTGAATAAATAAAATGATATAATAAACTCGAATAATATTAATGGGTCATTAAAATAAAAGAGCTTACCTCATTGACGTGGGCTTCTTTTAAATTTACAATTAGTTGCAACCGCTCGTCTCCCTGAACACTGTTATACATGTCACCATGTTTTGAATTGTAGTGTCGCTCAACGTTATATTTCTTTGCTATAACGGAATCTCCACATATTAAACATTTAGCACGTACAAAAAGGCACTGCCATTCCCATTACATTATTCCCATTCACATTATTTCCACTACAACTTGGTCTCTTCTACGCCGAATCCATATTCACGGCACCAGCCGTCACTGCAACGAGACAACAGTTTTGTTTACGCTGCGAACGCTGACAACACGCAACTACTCCGCCCGCCCGTTACGTGCACCGAGCGCCCACTGGGCGAAATGCCCGCTGTGAGCGATCCTGGCATAGATATTTCACTCAATAGCTCGGGAGTTAAGAGCTTGGCCGCCGCGACGCAGAAACTCGCACGATTGGCCAACTCTTCTGTGAAACGAACTGTAATATAAATTTTTATGGTCACGTTAACTGTCATAATTTTGGTTAAATTAATTCCAGGCTAATACATTAGATAGGCCTACACAGATGGAAAAGGTCGGTCGCTTTAGTCATGGACACAAACATGAGCAAGGAGTTATTATGGGAAAAACTTTTTGAAAAACTGAAAATCACTATAGGCCTAGCCTAATTACATTAATGTGAAAAATATTGGCCCTAATATTACTATTTGTTAGAAAGGTTTTTGATAAAACTAGAAATTACCTCAAGGATTGGAAAACATAGGGGTTTAAAGACAAGAAAATCGTAACTCCTTTAGTAGGCGCAGTATCTAATCCATTCACTCCTAAGCTCCGTGGCTACATCCATAGAGGGACTTGGCCTACCATCTACCACAGGCAGATGGCAGGATTGGGGGCATGTGGTCGGCATGCCGACACTCACGGCCGTTAATGGTGGTTTTCATGACCGGAGCCGCTACTTCTCTATCAAGTAGCTCCTCAATTTGAATCACGAGGCTGAGTGCACCCCTACCAGAACTCCCTATCTCAGAAAAATCCGAGAAGGTACTGGGGATCGAACCCGGACCGACGGATCTGTAGTCAGCAACGCTAACCACAAGACCACGCCGGCGGTCAATCCATTCACACTTATTGTAAACCTTTTAAATATTACATAAAGCTCTTGTCAGGAACACGTTCTGATATGACCAATCCTTCCTATAAAAAATCTGACATGAAATTCACTTAACTTCCTCTGCCCAAATAAAAGTTAGCATCTTAGTAAATTATATTATGTATGACATTCTCTTCATGTAAATTGGTTGTAAAAATGAAGATAATGTCGTTACCACTTCACATCGCATCCCCGAAGGATACATAACCCAAATAAAATCTGACAGTATAAATAATGCCTAAGTTCAGCTTCCGAGATAAAGTTAATTTCTCTTGTGATATTGTCTTTAAGTTCTTCTAATGCATGGGAAATTGACCTATACACTTTATTTGTCAAGTTTCCCCATAAATAATATTCACATACTGTTAGAAGAACTTAAAGACTCACATAGGCCTATCACAAGAGAAATGAACTCTGTCTCGGAAGCCGAACTTATGCGCGTGAAAGAAAATTTCCTAAAAAAGGTGCCAGTATTGTGTGGATGCAAGATGAGAACATTTCCAACATCTCTTGCGATGAGATACGTGTTTATTTTCATTGTAATTGTAACTGTAAATGTGAGAACCTGAATCATTACACTGATCGCAGCTTTATTAGCGTAGATATTTCACCCGATCGCTCGGGAGTTGAGCTGTGCCCGCCGCGCCGCAGGAACCCGCGTCATTGGCCAACTCTTGCATGGGACTCACTGTTGAATAAGAGGCCGTGAATGTCCGCGTATTGAGTTGTTCACCAGGCAAGACAGAGTTTCTGCAAACAGTGGGTAGCTTACAACCACCCTTCAGAGATTTTTTTTGAAAAAAGTTTCAAATGAAAGTTTTAGCTCTTTGCATAAGCACTCCATGTACAAGATTTAAAGGAAACCGTCAGAGCTGTTTTTGAGAAAATCGAGAAAAAAAATCTTCATATAAAGTTTCCTTAAATATAAGAGAAGGTTGTCGCCAATATTCATGTCACAGCCTCAGAAGGTAATTATTCCAAATACAAAATTTTATTTTCGTACAATTTTTCCATTACAAGAGGCCGTAATAGAAAGAGCGCGTATTCATAGTGGGTGGCTTATAACTACCCTTCAGAGAATTTGTTCGAAAAACGCAAGACACAATTTTACGATAATTATGCAATAAATACCTGATAACCCGAAGCGACTAATAAAAATGCAGACTATATAACAAACTAAACAAAAACAAGTGACTGCAGACGTTTATTGAAACTTCCGTCGTTGAGAATAATTTCCGAAATTTATCAAATATTTCCCTCAGATACTTATTTACTTTATGCAAGGCCAACAATACATCTTTTTCATTTCATTCTTATATAGAATAAAATCAGGTAATCTGATATAACAAAGGGCCAGAATGCTTTTGTTTAATCAGTGATGAATTAATTGCAATTATGATATGCAGAAAATAAGTTATTTTTGTAATCTATCTCCGAATGAAGCTGCAGATCGATTCATTAAGCAGGACTTACGGAAGTACAAAGGTGTAAAGTTTGATACTTAACCTTAATTCAAACTCGTATACACTGATATAAGACATTCTTAAAATATCTCAACCTTTCACAAAATACACAGGCGAAGAACTCCACTTAATGTACGTAGGCCTAATTATTTCACAGTAATATATTTTCTGTATGTAAAAGTATTCAACTTGATCAACGAAATAAACATCTGACTAGTTTTATAATCAAATGCGAAGGGATATGTCATGGCTAGCTGTATTGCAAATTCCAAAGCCGTATATGAACAGTGTAAAACATACGTTGTCATGAAAACCCATTAGCATTTGTTAAATTCTTTATAATATATTACCATAAAATAGACACTAAATTGGGCATTACTCCGATACCGGTCAACCAATTTGGTCCAATATCAATAGGCTTCTTCCCATGAACATTATAAATGCATATATCAAGTTTCATTAAACTCCGATTAAGGGTATTTGAGTTATCGCGCGTACAGACACACGGACGGATGGACAGACAGACATTTTCCCGTCCCCATGCAATCTCATAAAGTACCATATAATAAAAGACCGTGAAAGAGCGCGTATTCAATTGTTCACCACGCAAGACAAACCTACAAACAGTGAGTGAACAGTGGGTGCCTTGTAACTACACTTCAGAGAATGTTTTTCGAAAAAAAGTTTCAAATAAAAGTTTTAGCTCTCTGTATAAGCAACACATGTGCAAAATTTAAAGAAAATCATTAGAGTTTTCGAGAAAATCGCGAAAGACGAAAATTTCTTCATGTAAAGTCCCCTTAAAAATAAGATAAATTTGTCGCCAATCTTGGACTCTTATCTTCAGAAGGTACCTGACCCAAATACGAAATTTTGTTTTCATACGATTTTCCATTTTGGAGCTAGCTTGTTCACAGATATCCACAGACACACAGACACACAGACAAACAGGGGACCTTGATACGTGTATTTATGTCAAAAACTCAACTTCCTATAGTACCTATGGTACGGGCAGAGGAAGTAAAAATTAATTACTTGCTTAGTATACATAACATAGTCGTTTGTTCTAAATCTAACATCTCATCGAGATCGGCCGAGTCGCTTGTTTGTTGAACTACAAGGCATTAAAAAGAAACACAAAACTTATAAATTTAATTATGGTCGAACAAGAAAAGTCGTATGGAACTTACAATTAATGGTAGGCCTATATAACACAGTAGCTGCGCTCTTTTCATAAACATACTCGTGCCATAATAAATGTCATTATAGGCTAGTTACATAATCTACTATTTTAAACTTCCTGCTACCAGGTTATTAAGTGCCAGTATGGTAAGTTACTTGATGAGACTGTGTGTGCGGAAAATGTCTATCCGTTTGTCCGTCCGTGTGTCTGTACGCGCGATAACTCAAATACGCTTTATCGGATTTTCACGAAACTTGGTATACGCATTTATGACGTCCGTGGGAAGAAGCCTATTGAATTTGGACCAAATCGGTTGACCGGTACCGAAATATCGAGTAATTAACAGTCACATCTATTATAATATAGCCTAATCTTCGTTCTCCAACAATCTGAACCATTTTGATTTGCTCGCGGACAGCCAATAGGCGGCCGAGCTCCCGTAACCAATGTAAACAAGACACATTCAGATATATCAGTTTCAGACAGTAGAAATAGGGGAAATTACTTATTAAAGAGCATGCTTTCATTTCCAATTTAATATAAATAATAATTTTGTAAAAGATACAAGACGCTACAATATTATTTCATGGCCAACAATATATTAAACATAACGTTAACAAATTGCCAATCGTTTATTAATATTGTTAGCCCGCCTTGATTGATTCATTTCTTCATAAAAATGTAATATAATAAATGTAATTAAAAGATTTAAAACACAACTAGCCGTTGAATGTTAATATAATATTGTGCAATCTATTGATGTGTATGACTACCGATATTTACATAATATTTTAATGTGAGTATTTTTCTTATTCGCTCTATTGTATAAATAACTTCTTTTCTGCATGGGCCTATCATAACTGCAATTATCACTTATTTAAAAAAGTATTCTAGCACTTTGTTATATCACTTTGCCTGATTTTATTATTGTTACACTGAGTACCACTAAGGTCATAAAGACCTCAAGTAATTTGCGTGGAATATTTCGGTAGTATTGCAATTATTTTTTTATAAACTGATATACAAATATTAATTTTCACCTTTAAAACAGGACCACAAAGTATATAAGGATTTTTGCGTTGTGTTAAATTCAATAAAAATAGCCAATTTTGAATGGGGTCTTATTGACTCCAATGGTAGGTAGGCTACTTAGTGGGAAAACAATGAATTGTTTTAATATGAAGATAATATCAAAATTGATAAAACTTTATTGTATACAGTTGACTCAAAGAAATAAAGATATAAATTTTGAAAATTATAGTTTTAAAACCAGCTGTATTTGGGATTGATGTACGTACACTGAGGAAGAATTTAACATCCTCAACTTTCGGTAAACGACCTCTTACAATTAATTTTGTTGCAGCTAACATGTCAGGAGTTGTGACCGGGATGTGTATAAATTGGGCCACACCATCACTTCCCCTCCTAAAATCGCCGAACACATCGCCAATAGACGGAGGCCGTCCTATCACTGATGAAGAAGCAACATGGCTGACGTCTCTTCTGTACTTGGGCGCACTCTTTGCCTCTCCGGTCTTCAGCTGCATCAGCCAACACTACGGACGCAAGATGTGTGGCTACGTCACAGTTATTCCCCTACTGATTGGCTGGCTTCCCATAATTTTCTCGGATTCCATTTACCTCTTCTTCTTAGGAAGATTCTTAGTGGGTACTGGAATTGGTGGAGTTCTAGCTTTTTGTCCGATGTACATTGGAGAAATAGCTGAAGACAGCATCCGGGGCGCTTTGGGTACCTTCCAGTCTAATTTCGTCAACATAGCGGCCATTCTGGTGGTGGGGATTGGGCCACACCTCTCCATAAGGCAGATGGGTATCGTCATCATGGCGGTTGTTTTTATGTCTGCTATGGCACTCTTCTGGTTGCCAGAGTCACCGCTGTTTCTCATGAGGAAAGGCAAATCGAATGAGGCCATGGATGTTTTGACTTGGCTACGTGGAGGAAATAAACAAGCGGCTGAAGAAGAAGTGGCTAAACTTGCAGTTGTCATCAGAAACACCGGTGCCAAAGAAGTATCTACTTGCGGACTGCTTTCTTCTAGTGGAACCAGACGTGGGCTGATGATATGCGTTCTATTATCAGGTGGCATGCTGCTGGCTGGGAAGTCTCCTATTTTAAATTACTCTGTAGGACTTTTCGAATCTGCCGGTGGATCTGTATCCCCAAGCACCGCTTCTGTCATAGTCTCATCGATGCAGCTTGTTGGATCCATGTGTTCTGGTATACTACTGGAGTTTGCTGGAAGACGTCCTGTACTCATAAGTATGCAAATTTGTATGTCATTATGTCTGTTTGGACTTGGTACGTACTTCTTCCTACAGCATCTCAATTACAACTTAACGATTGTGGGTTCTTTACCCATTTTGGTAGTGTCGGCTTATGTGTTGACATCAAGTATAGGACCAACTTCAACCAGGTTTGTGATAATGGCAGAAATATTCAGCCCTGAAGCCAGAGGTTTGGGAACATCAGTATGCACTTTGTTGTTTTGGGCCATGTCTTTCATTATGAATAAGATTTACTACAGCTTAGTGAACCTACTGGGATTCTATGGTTGCTACTGGTTTTTCTGTGTCATGTGTACAACCTGTACTGTGTTCGTGTATTTTATTATGCCGGAAACAAAGAACAAAAGTCTCGACACTATACTGAAGGAGTTAAACGGATGAAGTGAGATGAAAAATTAAAAAAAAAAATTGTGAAATGAAGAAGCATGCTTGGAAATTTTGATGAAACGTAGCACGTATTATATATTCAAACTTCCTGGACGTGGCAAAAAAATCGAGTAAAAGGAGGATACAGTTTACGTTGATCGACATGTAAAATTTGCCACAAAAACTAATACCAATTCTTGGGTAATCAAAGTATGTACAACATTTTTAGCTTAGGTGGTTTTTAAATGTACATAATGTCACTTTTAAGGACCCATCGCTCATAATCTCTTCATGTCGCACATTAGGTCTGTGTCAGAGAAATGTTGGATAGGAGTTCACATATTTATTAAAGTATTACTACAAGAGAATCATCTTTAGCAGTGGCGGCTATTCAGGGGAAGTAGGTGAAGTAGCACTTCACCAGTATTTTTCCTTTACAATACGTATTTTTAAAGTTTATTTTCCATACCATGAATGTTGGTTTTTACTATAAATGTATCTGTATTTTTTAATTGCCCGCCACGCCACCACCTGGTGTCAAAGCTAGGAGACACTGAAATCCTGAGTGCGCAACTTGCTTCAAGTCGGCCGTGTGCATTGAGCTCTATTACATACTGGAGGTAGCACTGCATGATGAAAAATCGTGACGGCAGAGTTCGCGGTCCGCCATGAAAGTGAACGTATACTTTAGCTCCTATCCCGTATCTCCTCCTAACAAACTCATGTGTATTAATGGAATTATGAAGATGTATTGGCGTTTTTAAAACACTTTTATGAATGAAACGCTCCAATATAAACTACTTGATGCTTTTTAAATACATAACAAAACTAATTTCATATCGTAATGGTTTGGTAAAAGTATTTCTTTAATCTCGATCAGGCGTGAATGTACATTGGTAAACAGTTGTAAACACTCGCATTTTAAATATTAAAATAACTTCACAATAGGCCTTCATTTTGCGATATTATGCTTGATTTCGATATATAAAGAGAATAGACAAAATCTGTTCTAAGTGCTTTGGAAATGTATAAACCGTGACCTTCAACTGTACCGTTACTGTACTGGATACAATTCACATTATTTATTTATTTTGTTAATAATTCCTGTAGATTAGTGTAAAGGGAAGCCACTGAAATGAAATGTCAAAATACTTTAAGTCAGTAGGCCTACTTAGAAGTTCATTTTCTTCGAATCTGAAATTTAATTAGCCATGCTACTTATCTTCTTATTCTTGCGACAGACAATCGTCTGTAGCCTTTTGTTCTTTCTCAATTCTGTTTGGATAGGAGATGGTGGGATATCATCTGTTTGTGTCTGTTTATCTATTTTCGTATAATTTTCAGCGAGGTCTTATACAAAAACATCTGCTTCCTCTTATTT
Organism: Ectobius pallidus; assembly: GCA_964059195.1. Classification (NCBI taxonomy): domain Eukaryota; kingdom Metazoa; phylum Arthropoda; class Insecta; order Blattodea; family Ectobiidae; genus Ectobius; species Ectobius pallidus. Next base: position 11,171,005 of record CAXKWD010000008.1, on the reverse strand, counting down.
GTGCAATTAAAAACTAGCATGAAAAATTTAGGCCTACATGCATAAGAATACTACGTTTACATGACTAACATATTGCATAATTTATATTCCTACTTGGTACCTAAAGTAGGCCTACTACTAACCACATTACGAACCAGAGGCGTACCGAGGGGGGGGGGGTTTGAACCCCACCCATTGATTAAAAAAAAAGGAAAATTGTACAATTTTTTAAATTCTGCTTATAAATTGCTTAATACGAGTATAAAGCGTGGGAAGCTTAAAACTCGTTATTGTGCATCTTAATTTTTAAAATTTTCCGGGGGAGGACCCCCGAACCCCCCCTCTCCCTGGGGGGTATTTTATACCCCACAGATGTTGTAACCCCCCCCATATGGTCGGCCTGTTTACGCTTTGTTACGAACCAGTGGTCTTTTTGGAACAATAATTTTTTGAAGGTGTCCTGGAAAATTGAAGACTGATGGTACAGCATCTTTTAGTGATTTTATAAGTGCACCAGACCTTGACTGATAGCAATCAGGTGTAAAGTGTCTGCTGCTTAATTTACTGTACGCTGTGGGTGACCAATATTCTCTGCGGATTGCTTGAACCCACTTCTTCGGAATATCAGGTCAAGAAAATGGAAACCTGTACAAATAGGCAAGAAAAAGACAAGCGTTCGTGGCTAATCTACGATTGAGGTTAAGTCAGATTTGGCCAGTATCCTCAAATGTTCCAAACAAAAATAACCTACTTGTGAAACTTAAGTCCACTTCTATTTATCTGGAGCTCTGTGTAGCCATATACCACGCAATATTCGACCATTTTGTCATGAAAAATATCAAAAACACATTCATAAATATATGTTTACCATACGAAGCACACTTCACCAATACGCACGGTGTAGCCAACTTAACAACAAGTGAACGTCACGATTTATGCAATTCCAAAGCACAGCTGTTGTGTATCCTGTTTATATATTGAGATCACTGGCCGTGTGAAGGTGAACTAGAAACCACGCCCTCCGTTGCATGGGTAGTCTGGTCAACTAAAACTGAGGATATGCAAGCAGCAGTTTTCTCGCTTATCCCACGTCCCCATGCCGACGCGAACAGACTACCCACGAAACCGTCCCTCTTGTTCAGCCAATTTCTTCGCCAGCACCTCATACTGTCAGCTCGGGCACGTTAGATCTTCCACCGTCTGACGCCGCCAATTTCGAATGTGTTAAATTCAGAAAAACCCGGATTCCACAACCCCGATTAAGTATTCTGTCGCACTTGGAACACTTAGCGACTTCCTCTACCTCGATCATTAAAAATACTATTTTCTCGTCTCTTATTCCATTTCGGGGATCTCTCACGCGATTTTCCCTGCCCTAATTATTATTATTATTGCTGTTGTTATTATTACTATTATTATCATCATTATTATTATTGTTATTATTGTTATTTTTATTTTTTTTTGCTATTTTCTCTCGTCACACAACTCACACAACGTTCGACGAGACGAGAGAAATTAGCAAAAAAGTAATTAGGGCAGAGAAAAACACGTGAGAGTTCCCAGAGATGGATTAAGAGACGAGCAGTTTAGATAGACCTACTCATAATTTCTAAAAATATTTTAAGTTTGCTGTATGAAATGGTATTTGCAGCACGCCCTCGTTTTGAGCCACGAGCCGCTACTGGGTGAATTCCGTTATTAACATAAGCATGTTGCATTTTGTTTCTCTTCACCTAATTTTCCGGCCACGAGCCGCCACTGACCTATATATGGTGCAGGACAGTTTAAAAGGCAACAATTAGGTCTCACCCTTAAAGTTGATTTTCTCAATATTTATTTTCGGCAGATCATGTAGGAATTTTCAATCAAGTAGTACGAAATTTGCAAAAAAAGCCATATCAGGAAATAAAACTCACTGAATATTTCTTACATTAAAAGAGTTAGAAATATTTCAAGCCCTTATAGACTAACATATTGTTTAGGATATAAACATTAAAATACTAAGTAAAATATTCGTTAACTATTTTTTTTCTGTATAAAAGAGAACGTCAATTATACTATAAAGTAGGGGGTAACCTTTTTGGTTTTTGGTTTGAAATTGGATCTAAAATTTGAAAAGTGCATAAAATCCACGAATTAGATGTTTATATTGGGAAAACACACCGTTCTTTATTTACAAAAGCAAACGCCATGTGATATGATCTGTATGAGTTACTAGCTTAAAAGGCCCGGCGTCGCCCGAGTTTTGTATTTTGTAATTTGAAATTAACTTATGAAGGAAATTCAATTTAAAAACTCTTGGCAGTGGCGTAGGAAGGGGGGTGCGGGCCGCCCCGGGTGCCACCACTCGGGGGGTGACAAAATAAAAATCTGTTTTTTTAAGTAAAAAAATAGCTCAATGGAATTTAAAGAAAATACTATTATTTAAAATAATTAAATAAGCTTAACAACTTTCTACAAGTCAACATGCGTATTGAAACTTCTTTTAGTTTTAAATGCAGTCAACAAAGGTATAATAATAAAACGCGGCTTAACTGGCTGCTGCGTAGATACGAAGAATAATATTATGGTTAGGGGGAGGGGTGTTTATTTCTGCCGATGCTTGTATCTGCAGTTTTATTAATTTAAATGAGACTTCAACAATCGGTGATATTTTATATCACTCAAGCCGCAACCAATTCTACCCGCTGCGGCAGTCAGGACTTTGACGAAAATAAACTTCGAATGTGAGTTGACCCCGAAGTCTCCGGCAATCTACTGTAGATTGTCGTAACGAATCCACGTTTCATCCCCTGTCACGATGGATTTCAAAAACTCGTTCCCGTGCAGAGTGACTTTCATCTTTTTCGGCAGCTGAAGAAAGATCTGGGAGAACAGAGCTTCCACACCAACGAAGAATTTCAAAACTCCTCAAAATGCCGTGAAGACCCTTCTCAATACGCTGGCGGCAAGCTTCTATGAAGAGGGTATAGTGAAGTTGGTACCACGCTACGACAAATAATGACTCAATCAGAGCGAGATTATATAGAGAAGTAGCTAGAAGGTGTACCTAAATGTTCCAAATAAAAGTTTTGATTTTCACTGTGGTTATGACCCATCGGAGGTTAAAAAAAATAGCCCTCGTATTTCCGAAATTGAACTTACTTTTTCCGAAATTGAAATTACTTTTTCCGAAATTGAAATTACTTTTTCCGAAATTGAAATTTTTTTCCGAAATTCAAATTACTTTTTCTGAAATTGACGTTGAAAAGGTGTAGATTTCGAACTGGTATGTGCGCATATTTAAGAATAGATTATTAATAATACAGTTCTGTAAAATAGTTACATTATTAAGTGCCAGTATGGTACTTTATGAGATTGTGTGGTGGACGAAAAAATGTCTGTCCGTCTGTCTGTCCGTCTGTCCGTCTGTCTGTCTGTCCGTCTGTCCGTGTGTCTGTACGCACCATAACTCAAATACGCTTTTTCGGATTTTCATGAAACTTGGAAAACACATTTATAATGTCCATGGGAAGAACCCTATTGATATTGAACCAAATCGGTTCACCGGTACCGGAGTAATGCCCAATTTAGTGCCTATTTTAATAGATTATGGCGCCTTTCTAATAGAAAGGCGCCATCACTCAAATACGCTGTATCGGATTTCCATTAAACTTGGTATACCCATTTATGACGTCCATGAGAAGTGCCCTATTGAATTTGAACCTAATCTGTTGACCGGTACCGGAGTAAAACCCAATTTAGTGTCTACTTTAAAGGCGCAATAACTCAAATACGCTTTATCGGATATTTATGAAACTTCGTATACGCATTTATAATATCCATGGGAAGACGTTTATTGATATTGGACCAAATCGGTTGGCCAGTACCGGAATAATGCCCAATTTAGTGTTTTTATGTTAATATATAAGAAGTCGCGATAACTCAAATATGCTTTATTGGATTTTCCTGAAATTTTGTATACCCATTTATAATGTACGTGGAAAGACGTCTACTGATATTAGACCAAATCGGTAGACCGGTACCGGAGTAAAACCCAATTTAGTGTAAATTTTAAAGACGCGGTAACTCAAATACGCTTTACCGGAAACTTGGTATACACATTTATAATGTCCATGGGAAGACGTCTATTCATAATGGATAAAATCGGTTGACCTGTTTCGGAGTAATGCTCAATTTAGTGCCTATTTTATGGTAATATACGTATTCGAAAGAATTTATTAAAAAAATGAAAATCAGTTATCTTGACAACATAGCCTATTGTTTTACTGTGATCTTATAAGGCCTTGGAAATTAAAATACAGGTAGCTATGACAAAAAACATATTGATTTACATGCGTTTATCCAACTAGACCGTTAAAATGACCCAGGTGGCCGAGATGGTAGACCTTTCTTCTTCCGTAAGCCCTGCTTAATGAATAAATCTGGAGCTTAACTTGGAAATCAATTTAAAAAAAAAACATATTCTGCATATCATAATTGCAGTCATAACTGATTAAAGAAAAACATACTGGCACTTTGTTACATCAGTTTACCTGATTTTATTTGTTTATGAAATTTATTAGGATCAACCCATAAAAAATTATGTATAATTCACATAACTTCCTCTGCCCAAATAAAAGTTAGCCTCCCCTTAAAAACAAGAGAAAGTCGTCGCCAATCTTTGTGTCACGTCCCCAAAAGGTACCTAACCCAAATACAACATTTTGTTTTCGTACGATTTTCCGTTGCAAGAGGCCGTATTGCAAAGAGCGCGTATTCACAGTGGGTGGCTTATAACTACCCTTCAGAGAATTATTTCGAAAAAGTGTTTCAATTAAAAGTTTTAGCTCTTAGTATAAGCAACCCACGTGCAAAATTTAAAGAAAATCGTAAGAGCCGTTTTCGAGAAAACTTTCTTTATGTAAAAATAAGGAAAACCTGTCTCCAGTCTTCGGTTCACATCTTCAAAGGTACCTGACATAAATACAAAATTTTGTCCTTTTGTCAAAATTCATCTTTCCAAAATTCGAGATTCCGCTTGGAAAACAAAATAATAAAATATTAAAAAATCACTCCAGAAATAAAACTTTGCATAATTTCGGGAGTGTATTTTGGCCTAGATATTCGTTTTATTAACGGTAACACCCACAATTCGTGAATCTGTCGCTCACGAAAACAATGTATATCTCTCTGTCTATAACGCACTTTAGATTAATTCAATTCAATTCAATTCAATTATTTATTTAAAGAAGCTACAAACAATTTTTACAAATTTTAGACAGTAGGCTTCTAATGATGTATGATGAATTGATGAATTGATGAATTGATGAATTGTTGCTTATGATTATGTGTATGATAATGATACTGATATTATTAGTGATATACAACCGGAATTACATATTAATGCATAATTAAAGATCTGACTGTCATTCTGCAGTTTTAACCTAATTGAGTGTGTGGTCATAGCATTTCTGGTTAGCTTGCATAAGTCTGCTATGTCAATGGCATGAACACTGTATAGTCAGCACATTCAAGAGTTGTTATTTCATTGCAGACACAGAAAGTTTGTTTGTACTTGAAAAGCAGGTCATATTTTGTAATTATATGATTTTGCCATTTCTTATTAGCAACATATGACTGTGTTATGAACCCTTGTCAGTCTTGTGTGAATATAATAATAATAATAATAATAGTAATAATAATAACAATAATACCAATTAATAATAAAAATAATAATAATAATCACTGCTTGTGGAATATATCAGAATTTTTAAATAAGGCATTGCAAGCAATAGCCATTCTGTTGACAGGGATTGCATACGGTTGTTGAACCGCAAAAATTGTACGATTTCTTGTTCCTCGTGTAAGGGGTACAGATAGCCCTATGCTATCTAAAATTGATTTGCAATGTATTTCCCCACGAAAGACTTTAGCTATGAAATTAGCATCTGCAGAAACACGCCTATTATATAATGTTTCCAAATTTAATAACTTAAGTATATCATCATAGTCCAAATTTCTGTTAAACTTATTACGTATAAGGGAAACAAATTTTCTTTGTATTCGTTCCAGCTTATTACTGTCAGATATTGTAATGCTGTTATAAGCAACACTACAATATTCTAAGCCACTGCGAATTAAAAATTTGTAAAGAGTAAGTAATGACTCTATGCTTTTTAAATTTTGAGAAATTAAACGAACTAATCCAAGAGTTTTTAAAGCCTGTGTGAAAATATGGTCAATATGGACATGAAAATATAATTTTGAGTCAAGATAAACTCCAAGGTATTTTATATTTTCTGAACGTGCTATTATGTTTTGGCCAAGACGATAATTGTATATTATTTGGTTAGTTTTTCTACTAAATATCATACTCTGGGTCTTACTGGTGTTAATTATCATTAAATTTGATTTACACCACTGGTGTATGTAATCGATATTCCTTTGCAGTAATTTGCAGTCCGAAGCCGTAGATATTTTATTCCATATACATAGGTCGTCTGCGTATGCTATTTTCTTACATGTTAGCATATTAGATATGTCGTTAATAAAAACTAAGAACAAGAAGGGACCCAACACTGACCCCTGGGGTACACCATCTGGTATGTAAAAAGGCTCTGAAAAATAGTTAGATATTCTGACTCGAGCAGATCTGTTTCTTAAATAACTTGAAAACCAATTGACATACTTGTTATGTAGACCTAAATTACTCAATTTTTTAACAAGAAGTTCGTGATTTACTACATCAAATGCTCTGCTCAAGTCAAAAAATATGGCATCTGATTGCGATTGTGAGCAATTTTCTTTAAGTATGTCATTGAGAAAAGTGATAATATTGGTTGCTGTGGACATGTCCTTGGTAAAACCATGCTGGAAATCATTTAATTTATTTTTACTGAAAAATGAAATATGTTTATGAATGATGGTTTCAAAAATTTTTGAAAATGTATTTAATATGGCTATGGGCCTAAAATTTGCCAATTCTTTGCTTTTGCCTTTCTTGTGTACCGGTCTGATAGCAGAAATTTTCCAAATTGAAGGAAAAGTTTCTGTTTCCAGCGAAAGGTTATACACATATGTAAGTACAGGTGTCAGTATTGGGGCACACCCCTTAACAATAAAGCTTGGTATCTGGTCGAGTCCCGAACTCTTAGATGGTTTCAAGTTTATTAATAATAATAATAATAATAATAATAATAATAATAATAATAATAATAATAATAATAATAATAATAATAATAATAGTAATAATATTAATAATAAAAATAGCATTTATTGTCATTTAACAGTAGAATGTACAATGTACAGCATAACTTAATGTGCTTGATATGTATGTCTTTCCTTAATCCTAACAAAATTGGCTGAATTAGGTTAACTATGTCTTATAGGCACCATTGGTAGCACTGGTTACAAGTTGGCGACAACATGGTAATGGAATCGCTTTATGGATGGTTGATTCATAGTATGCCATGATTTCGGAGCTTAGTTTTGTTTTTATATAACAAAGTAATTATTATTAATTTTGCAAAATCCGTTGAGTTTACTAGTTACATCAGATAAATTCGCTGCAACTGCATCTATCGATAAACTCTTAAACCCTCATGGGATTACCTTTGACTGTCCAAAAAATAACACTTAGAACTGTTCCATCTTTTAATAATTCAAATGGGGGGGGGGGGTGACAAGAAATTTTCCGCACCGGGTACCACCTAAGCTTGCTACGCCACTGACTCTTGGTCCTTATATAATAAGTATGTAGAATTTGAAATGAGGAAGAACGACTTATCACGCTTAAACTATTCTCTCAGAAAACGATAGATATCATAGCTGTTTATGACTCCTACAGGATGTCGAATGCTGCATTCCGTTGCTTCTATACACCAAAAATGTCTGCGTTAAAGATCATGAAGTTGAAATTTATACTGATGGGTCAAAGATCATTAAAAAAGATGGTGCAAATCAGGTAGGATGTGTTTTTGTGGTTTTTTGCAATGATGCTGAAATTCATAACCAGATGTTCAAACTAACCTGAGTGCTCTATAGTGCAGGCTGAATTACTAGGTATCAAAGAAGCACTGGCATGGGTAATTGCTAATAATCTGGACAGTAGCATCCACAGTGACTCTCAGACAGCCCTCAAATCTATTAATAATAAAATCAGGTAAACTGATGTAAAAAAGTGCCAGTATGTTTTTGTTTAATCAGTTATGTCTGCAATTATGATATTCAGAATATGTTTTTTTTTTTTTATTGATTTCCAAGTTAAGCTCCAGATTTATTCATTAAGCAGGGCTTACGGAAGAAGAAAGGTCTACCATCTCGGCCACCTGGGTCATTTTAACGGTCTAGTTGGATAAGCGCATGTAAAACAATAGTGTTTTTTGTCATAGCTACCTGTATTTTAATTTCCAAGGCCTTATAAGATCACAGTAAAACAATAGGCTATGTTGTCAAGATAACTGATTTTCATTTTTTTTTTATAAATTCTTTCGAATACGTATATTGTCATAAAATAGGCACTAAATTGAGCATTACTCCGAAACAGATCAACCGATTTTATCCATTATGAATAGACGTCTTCCCACGGACATTGTAAATGTGTATACCAAGTTTCATAAAAATCCGGTAAAGCGTATTTGAGTTACCGCGTCTTTAAAATATACACTAAATTGGGTTTTACTCCGGTACCGGTCAACAGATTAGGTTCAAATTCAATAGGGCACTTCTCATGGACGTCATAAATGGGTATACCAAGTTTCATGGAAATCCGTTACAGCGTATTTGAGTGATGGCGCCTTTCTATGAGAAAGGCGCCATAATCTATTAAAATAGGCACTAAATTGGGCATTACTCCGGTACCGGTGAACCGATTTGGTTCAATATCAATAGGGGTCTTCCCATCAACATTATGAATGTTTATACCAAGTTTCATGAAAATCCGAAAAAGCGTACTTGAGTTATGGTGCGTACAGACGCACGGGCAGACGGACGGACGGACAGACAGACAGACAGACGGACAGACATTTTTTCGTCCCCCACACAATCTCATAAAGTACCATACTGGCACTTAATAAATTGAATTTGAATCCGTTAGCGGTATCAGTTAAAACAAGCCTGGGGACATACAATAAACATATTTGTTTAACCTGGGTTAAAGGACATAGTGGACAATATGTTAACGAGAGAGCTGATGAATTAGCGAAAACTGCTGCTGCCTCTAATTTAGATATCAGTTATAGATTGTGCCCCTTTTCACATGCTAAAAAGCACATTAAAGAGCACATTCTGGTTAAATGGAACAACAACAACTGGCTCAGTACCACAAAAGGATTCGTTACTAGGGATACTTTCTTTCCAACGGTTGAAGTAGGCCTAGGCTACGTCTAAGAAGTGTTGTTAAATCTGACTTTTTAGTGACCCAATTTCTGTCTGGACATGGGAATTTTGGCTCCTATTTCGAAAGATTTAAAGTAATAAGAGAAAATGGATACTTGTGTATATGTTGCGAACAACAAACTGTCGAACATATTTTATTTAACTGTCCAGTGTTTGAAAGAGAAAGACACATTTTAAAAGGACATCTAGATTATTGTAAACATCTTTACGCTAAACCATTATTTCATATATTTCTAAGAAAATGCTGTTCTAGACAAGTTTATTATTTTCTTTCTTATGTACATAACCGATTATAGTTTAAAGTTACCAGGGTGACTGGGTGTAATGCTCAGCACTGCTAGTTATAGAACGGATGGTATGTCATAGCCAAATAGAGATAGATAAATATGTAAATTACAAATTAAATTTGTTAAAACTATAACCCTAATGTGCCTTCTGGTAAAATAGGGTTCATAAAACTGTATATTCAATAAATGAATAATATACACCATGCCTGGGAGGGGATGAAATAAGATGAAACAGAATTTCCGATAACATAAATTTGTGTTGTCTTGACTGAAAATGTTATTTCACTCTCATGTGACCATACAACCGTTTCGGGGCTAAAATAAATAATAAATTCAATATCACTTTCGTACTTTCCTCCCCAAAAACCTGGGACATAATAATATACTGCGGGCACACGACTGACAATGTTCCATCCTATTTTGCCTTCTTTAAACATCCCTATTTCTCAACTAATATAAAACCTACAGGTATGAATAACGTATCAGTCGATAAGGTTTATTTATTTATTTATTTATTTATTTATTTTTATTTATTTATTTATTTATTTTTATTTATTTATTTTATTTATTTTTTTTTACCGATTTTTGCTATAGCATACTCGTTGGCACACACTCAGGCTGGATTAAGCAGTCCCTGCAAAACGACCTCTTATTCTACATCAAAATGTGAAGTGAGAAAATTATGTTTTCCATGTCGAGGGCAGAGAAAGTTATGTGACTGGATCACATTGTGATTTATTTCCGTGGATTTCATTTTTCATTACTTATTTACAGCAATGAATTATATCGATAGCATCAGAATTTGTAAAAGTCCAGTATTATGCAGTTCCCAAAGCTCTATATAAAGACTGTAAAGAATACACTGTTGTCATGTGAGCTGAATTGTATTTTCATTAGTTCAGTATAATATTCTCACTAATTATATAATTTTCAAGGGAAGGAGTGGTTTGTTTGAATTTTAATGTTGATCGCGTTACTTTCCGGGCTGAACTGGGTATGTGTGCAAAATTTCATACAAATTGGCCAAGAAGTGTACATTTGTACAGGGAACATACATACCCACATATCCACACACTTTCGATTTTATATATTAGAAGAAGATATGCGAGTTTACTGTTAGTTAAATGCAACGTTTACCACCAGAGCAGACCAGAATGAAGCTTTAAATAAATCTAATGACTTGTGGCAATCTATGCGTGTAATTGGAAAACCTTACTTTCTCTTCATTCCCGAAAACCGATCGAAACTATTTGTTTTTGTATACAAATTGCATAGCAGAAGTTAAAGCTTTCATCCGAAACATTTTTTTCCAATACATATTTCGAATAGTAGTCATAACCTATTCACATCTCATCCACAGGCTAGCTAAAACTACTGAATGCGCACTCCCGCACGAAGGGTAGAGAAAGTCATGTTTTTCACATCAGATTCTTTTCTGAAATAAGAGGCTTGAAACTCCGTATGACGAAAATAACCCAATGATTTAAAACATTTTTGCATCTTAGGTTTTATAATCCGGACATTGCATTGGTGAAAACGTTTTTACAAGCGTAATTATACAAGTTTCAACATCGAGGTCGTATCACGTGTCGGGGTTTATGGGTATATTAGTAGGTCGTGCAACTATTGATGTACTTTTTGTCTGTCGTTGGTTTATAGCATCTGACAATTTTAACCGGTTTTCAATTTTGTATTACTGTGATGTAGGATGAAATAGTGGCGATGAGTCTGGCATCCAATTCGGCATTTGCTTTCACCACTGGGGAAACTGCGAAAAAAAGTCAACTTGGCCGGCAACAGAATTTGAGGCCGGGAACTCCCTGATGAGAACCTGAGCATTCCTCTCTGTTAAAAATCTTATAAACTTTTCCTACTCATTAGAAGACGAATATTGCACTATTACACTAAGAAGACGAATATGCACACAGTTAAAATATAAAAGCTATATAAAACATAGCTTCTTCCACCCAAGTAAAAGTTTGGCCCTTAGTATAATACTCAGTTTAGGCCTACCAGTCTACCACATAATAAGTTATAATCAGGGCCCGGACTTTGATGACCTAAAAATATTTAAAAATGAGCTATAAAATGACTGGAAAAACACAGGAAAATGACCCAAAAATTAATAAAAATGACCCAAAATTTTATGTGAAAATGCTATTTTATTTATCAGATTTGTGTCTATTCTACATTAATGTTTTTGACCCCATTACATAGGCTGTAATTAGTAAATTAGCACATATGGTTAAATGCAGTCAGCAAACACCGTCTTTCAGTATCCGAATTACAATTATAAGAAGATCTATTTAATTGCGATTATTTAGAGTTCTCATAATATTAAATGTGAGTAAATGCACAAAAACTCCATATAGTGCAGAAACAACACAAAATAAAACAAACAATAACTTTAAAATTAAAAAATTATTAAAAATATGAAATGTGGGAATGAAAGACCATAAAATGGTCAAAAATGACCAAATAATGACTTTGAATTCTAAAAATGACCTAAAAATGAAAAATTGAAAAAAGACCCTAAAAATGGCCATTTTTGTAATCTAGGAGTCATGATCACAGAATACCTGCACTATTGGGCAACGTCCATGATGTACCAGTTAAAAGATGACATGTCGTCAAAATCCGGGCCCTGGTTATTATGCATATAATGGAATTTAATAAATACAAACAAAATCGTAAGAGCCGTTTTCGAGATAATATTATTCGTAAAACTCTTAAAAATCTTGGATTTATTACGAGAAACTCTAATGGCCGAGTGCACCAATCTCGGTATTCAGAATACCGCGGTAAAGTTGCTTAGCTTACCCTGGTAAAGTCTATTTTCGTTGCATCGTGCTCGGTTTCGACTTTTACCGCGGTAAGATGCAAACCGGCCGTGAAGGAGCTGTAAAGTGAGAAAACCGCTGTTTTCTTTCCAAGATGGAGATCAGCGTAATGTATCATATTTATGATATCTAGGCCAAAAGCTAATTGAATATAAAGAATAATGAGAGACAGGTGGGATCTATTTGAAGAATGAACGATGGTGCATATCTTTGCAAATACTGTGCTGTAACATCGATTGAAATTAACTTCCTTTCTTACCTCAACTAAACCAGGTCCATCGAGTAGGCTAGTGGGCGTAACCACGATTAGTACGATTAGTACAGTATTTATGGTGTTTGAATTCAAACTTTCAATTCAGACGACATATATAGGCAATATAATAATCCATTTTATCCTTATGAACATTTATTACTGAACAATAAAGCGAGAAATAAATGAAAAATGGAAAACCTGTGGGCCTAGGCCAACTTTGCAATGAATGGCTACATGCATCACGATATAGCCTATGTACCGGTATATATCGTGCATGTAATCAATTTATCATACTTGCACACACACACGAACATAATTATAACAGCCCTTTCATGGCTATGTAGATGATTTTGCACCTAAAATTTCCACTGGTCGAACGGGAATAAAAGTGAGGCTATGTCGAACTCAGAAAAGAGATTTCATGGTGTTGCTTTGCCTTAGATATCACAGGTGAGATAATTATTCTTTAAAACATCAATGTTATTTGATTGAAATGTACAGTCATGTGGGGTCTATTTGAGGAATGAACGATCTTTGCAAATACTGTGCTGTAACATCGATTGAAATTACCCTTTCTCACCTCAACCAAACCAGTAGGCGAAATAGAGTCATTTCACGATTGGTACGGTATCTATGGTGCTTGTATGCAAAGTATGAATTCAGACGACATATATACGCAATATAATATTCCCTTTTATCCTTATAAACATTTTTTTATTGAATAATAAGGGAACAAATACATTGAATTCGGGACCCCAATAGCCTGCCAGAGCCACCGTGACTGGCAGACGTGCAGAGAGAGAGCGAACCTAGCGGCCATGGAAGAAACTAACACAAACCAACACAAAATTTCTCCATGGGAGAAATTCATAGCAGAGTAACCGCGATATTTCCAAGCATTAGCAAACCGCGATATTTTAGCAATGGTGCACAGAGATTTTGAGAATACCCCGGTATTACGTTTACCGCGGTAACGAAACGGCTGAGAAAACCGGAGAATGGTGCACTCGGGCATAAATATTGTAGTGTAAGTACACTACTTAGGCTATATACAATCATTGTCAGGCCAAAATTAGAACATTGCCCATTAATTTGGAATACTGCTATCATTAAATATAGTAAATTAATAGAGTCCATTGAAAATATTGCAAACAGTTTAACTATTACCCTAAATTTGAATAATATGCAACTATGTTACGGTAATTCAATATCAATTAAACATATTATATTAGTGTTGTTAAACTGGTGCAATTGGTATAATAGAATATTTTAATCGGACAATTGAGCCTGTTATATTCTCAATATAATAAATAGATAAATAAATGGCAAAAATGAAATTCTCTTCATGTAAAATGGTTGTAAAAATGAAGAGAAGTCGTTGCCACGTTTCGAATCGCATCCTTGAAGGGCAAACAACTCAAAATCTGATGCAATGCACTGATGTTAACATTCTTTACCCTACGCATGGGCAATAAACCTTTCTCACTTCAGATTCTGATCATGGCGTCCGCAGAAATTTTTTCAAGGGGGAGAAATTAAAAAATTATTGGCACCTCCAATATCACTATGCTACTATTACTACTACCACATTACTATTACTATTATTATTATTATTATTATTATTATTATTAACATATCAAGCATTATTCCAAAGCACAACATTATATGGAGCTGAAACTTGGACCGAAAGTAGACAACAAGCAAACACATTAATGGTATTAGAAATTTTGGAGACGTTGAACAAAAAAGTCCAGGAATGAAAAAATTCGGAATAATAGAATAAGGGAAATAATGCAAGTTGAAAAGAATACCTCGCAAATTGTAGAAGAAAGACGCTTGAGATGTATGGACATGTACTCAGAATGACAGAGGATAGAATACCCAAGAAAATTTTGGATCGGAAAGTAGAAGGGAAAAGAAAAATAGGGAAGTCCAAAGAGTGCTAGATAGAAAGGGTGAAAAGGAGTATGGAGAGAAGAGGGTTAAGTGAAGAAGATGCTATGGACAGGGACTTATGGAGGCAGAAGATTGTTGTGGGATGAAGGAAAACTATTGTATTGTGGAATATTCCTTAATAAAAAAAATATTATTATTTTTTATTTATTTCTCTGTTTAACAAAGCAGGTGTATATATATATATATATATATATATATATATATATATATATATATATATGTATGTACATACAGCTTTACACGCAGGTAAGTAGCCTACACTGTAAATGTATATAGTAACAACAATTGTTCTGTTGTAGACCTACACAACTTCTATTAGTTTACTTTTTCCCCAAGTAAAGGATTCTTCTGATGATGTTACACGTTTCTAGGATTACCGCACGCTGCATAGATAAGCACAAACATTTCTGTACTTTTAATCCCTTTAAACTGTCATGAAGCTTGAAGGGAATCTCACCAGTACATCCCAGCACAATAGGCACAATCTGTACAGTGTCCATATGCCACATAGCCTTGATCTCATCAGCAAGTGGTAAGTATTTATTAATTTTTTCCCCATAAACTTTTTCTACATTGGCTGCTAGCGGAACCGCATTGTCGATGATGTAGGTGAGATTTTCTTCCTTCAAGGAAAGCACAATATCTGGAATATTATTTTGTATGGTCTTATCTGTGATGATCTTCCTATTCCAGTACAATTTCGCCTTCTGATCCTCACATACAGCAATGGGAACATATTTATAACAGGGCACCGTAGGTTCCTTTTCAAAGTACATGTTTTTCAGCTCTCTGTAAATAATATTGGCTACCTTATATGACGAACACTTCCCTTATTATTATTATTATTATTATTATTATTATTATTATTATTATTATTATTATTACTATTATTATTATTATTATACACGTCCTTGATTTACTGTAGCTTCCCCTATGGCAATGAATACAAAGAGGAATCTGATATAGTACACTTCAAGTGACTTTTTCTACCATTTTACAAACATTATCGAAATAAAATGTGATATTTCCATTGCCTTACCTTCATTACAATAAAATGTTTGGTAAAAAAATGCTCAACGTTCTCTAAGGTAGTCAGCTACTGCAACTTTTTTGTCCAAAGAGCCCTAACTACAGTATGTGGAAACTTAAACCTCACTTCACATTAGTTACTTATAGTAATTTAGTAGATTTATGTATTAAAAAAATTCCAGGTGGGGCAGCGCCCCCCCCCCCCACCTTCGGACGCCCATGATGATTCAACCTTGCAAAAAAGTATTGTTCACTACTCAAGAGTGAGTTTCTATAAACGATGGCTGGCTAATAACCTTTCAAAGAATTCCTGGAAGAAAAAATGTTTAGAATAAAAGTTTTAGCTCTTAGTATAAGCACCTCACCTACAAAATTTAAACAAAATCGTTAGAGCTGTTTTCGAGAAAATCTCGAAAAATACAATTTTATTAATGTAAAGTGGCATTACTATATAGTAAGAGAAAGTCGTTGCCAATCTTCGTTTCACATGCCCAGAAGGTACATCATCCAAATATATAATTTTGTTTTTACACGATTTGTCCTTCTCAGACACGCAGACACAACACACAGAGATATGTTTATGAAAATAGCATTTTTGGATTCAGCTACTGCAACATTTGTATTTATGTTAAAACCTAGACACAAAATTTCGGGTCGAACACAATACTTCCTCTACCTTATCGATATGGGCGGAAGAAGTAAAAAATAGCTGTTATTGAAAAAGACCCAGGTTAAACCATCAATTAATTATCTATAACAAGCCGTTATCCATAAGGAAATGAAGTCTGGTTATGTGAAATTTCCCGAGGGCATCACCATCTGAAAACTGCCTGTCATGGTATTTTAGGTAGATTTCGAAGAAAGATCTACCTATTGCAATCGATACCATATAATGACTTTCGAAAAATTCTTTCATATCTTTACGTTTCATGCCTCCCTAAGTACGAAACCACTGCCGTTAAAATTTTTTGTATGTGTATATATATCTAACAGAAATGAGTACCAGGAGCAATCCTGGGGGTAAAGGCGGCCGGTGCGTAAGGCTGACAACCTTACCACCTTCATGTGCCGAATGTCCAAAATCTGGGAGCCTCAACCTCCTGGAACCCTCTGGGCCTCCATGGCCTGTATAGGGATCACTTTATATATATATATATATATTTTTTTACACGCTAACGGCTGTAATTTTGAAGATATTTAAGCCAAATTTTATTATATTATTTCTAGGCCCAATAGTTCGGACAAGTTCGTTAATGAGCAAAATTGGCCCAAGGGGGGTCGGGGAGGGGGTTGAAATTTTGAAAAATTTATATCGTGGCCCCTATGAAATATAGAGGGAAACTTTGTTTGAACAAATTAGAGTACTCCCTATGGAGTTCACAGTGACATCAACGATTCGGAGGTTTTGGAGGTACGAGTCGGGGTGGGGGGATGGAAATTCGAAATTTTTGAAACCACGTCTTATGGGGTATCGTTGAAAAGGTCTCGATGAGAACTCTACAAATCAATAACTAGTTTCTCGATAACTCTCATATAAGGAGATTTGAATGTTTGAAAATGTGCTCTTTCCTCTTTTTTGCAGTTACTATTGCGGGTTTTTCATGCTAAGGCTAAAGAAGAAGAGTGCTGCGCAGCGACAATAAATTAAAACAAAAGCACTTCGTAATCTACCTCAGCCTGTAGGCCTGCGAAAGGGATTTTTTTTCCTTCTTCTGCCCATATTATACTGTTGGTAGAGGATGTATTGTGTTCGATATCGCGATTTCAACTTAAAACATGTTTTGAGGTACCTTCAATCCAAAAATACTATTATTTATAAACATTTCTGTGTGGGCTTTGCTTGATACTTTCTGGGAACGAGACATGAAGATTGGCAACGACTCTCTCTTACTTTTAATTTCGTTTTTGCGATTTTCTCGAAAGCTGTACTAACGATTTTGTTTGATTTCTCTACGTCATGATGTGCTTATATCAAAAGCTAAAACTTTATTTTGAGACATGTTTTCGAAAAAATTATCTGAAGAGTAGTTATAAGCCATGTAATGTTCACAGAAACTCAGTCTTGCCTGGTGAGCGACAAATCTTTGCATCAAAGCTGAATCAATTTGGTACAATTTTGCCAATTATTAAGTGCCAGAATGGTACTTTCTGAGATTGTGAGGTGGACTGAAAAATGTCTGTCCGTCTTTCTTGTCTGTCTGTGAGTCTGTATGAGCGATAACTCGAACGCGATTTATCGCACTTTCAAGAAACACGATATACACATTTATAACGTTCATGGGAAGAAACCTATTGATTTTGGACCTAATCGGTTGACCGGTTTCGGAGCAACGACTAATTAACGGTCATATGTTTTTTAAGTGACATATCATCACTATACTACAAAACCGCGACGCACTGTTTTCTTTTGCTAATCATAACCACGGTTCCCACTAACTCAGGCAAGACGTCATGCCACGTCATGTAGACACAATCTATAGTAAGCCGGGTTTGATAGCGAAAATTCATCATCAGTCAGCCATTAAATACGTTATGCTGGATGAAAAATGTATGTTTATACATTTTGTGTTTTGAGTTTCTGGCTTTACTGTAGTAATAAATATAATTTCAACGGAGAGCCTGTCCAAGTGTCTAAATTCCCCAAAAATTATTCGAAAAGGCTTAAATGGATATCTGCAATTCACAGAGAAAATGTTATACAAACACAAGTTAACGATAAATATTTGTCAGTATTTTGTTAAACCCATATTGTGGTAGTAATCGTGATTATAGGTTGTGAAGGGTATTTGGGTTTAGTTTCCCATTCGAAACTATCCCCGGGTATTTATTTACATTAGGTACTGCTAATGAATTGCTTACTAAACCTATTATTATAATATTTAAATAGAGTCTATTAATAATAAATATTTATGTTTTAGGTAGGTCTGTATAACTATATTAATACTACAACGTCTGTGCTATATAGCCAATATACCTAGGTACAAAGCATGTGAAATATGGCCTATTAACTCAATCTGGCACTTTGTTATGTCAGTTTACCTGCTTTTAATTTCTATCAGAATGTGAAGAAAGATGTATTGCTTAGGGTAAAGAAAGTTATCTGAGTGCATTAAATCAGATTTTATTATTGGTTTGTGCATCCTTCGGGGATGCGACACGAAGCGTGGAAGTTATTTTCTTTTCATTTTTACAACTACTTTGTGTGAAGATAACTTCATTTTTTCTTGAAACTTCAACGATTTTGTTTAAGTTTTCCAGAGGAATTGTATAATGTGCATAATATGTATTGTTATAACACGAGCTAGTAGGCTACAATAAGACCTAAACTTTCATTCAACTTTTTTCCCCAATAAATTACTTAATTCCGTAGTTTTAAGTTATTCATTTCATAAACAAACCTAGGTTTTAAGCTTTGCCCCGCGAATTATGCGACTTTGGATGGGGCTGAGACAACTGAATGCGAAGTACTGCAATGCTGCCGTGCACTGTATACTGGAATATATTAAAAATAAAGAAAGTTAAGTGTTTCATATAAGATATTTAACATAGAATCAGCGTACTGCCCAGTTGTCGAAATTCTCCAGCAGAGGCAACACCTTACGCACCCAGATTCCTCCTGTTCTTCTGCTGTAGCGTTACTCATTTAGGTCTACATCTTTACATTTTCAAGAAGTAGAGAAAGGCACCTGCCAGAAATCAAATTCCCATCTTTAAACCACAATGAGTTACTTTGAATTCATTTTTTGTAAAATTTTGATTTCACGGGGGAAAAGTCCCTTTGGAAATAAGACCTTCAAATGAAAAATAAAAATACAAATGTTTTAATGATTGACACAATGGCGAAATCGATGTCAAGTCATTTCAGTGTATCACGATAAATCAGAAGAAATGTACGTACAAAAGTTCATTTGCAGTTATGATAACAGTATAAACCAAAATGTACAGTGTCAATTGGGGAAATTTTCGGTAATAACAGGAATCGTATGGATCAGGGGCTCCACAGAAGGCGTAAGCTACACTGATTTTATGTCAGTTGCATTTCGGAGGTATTTATCCAGTGATATAAGTTTAGTGCCAGTTAGTTAGCGGTTTATTGATATTAGTTTAGCTGTGACGGCTCTAGGTTAGTGCCTGTTAGGTTAGAATCAATGACAACTCTAGGTTCGTGGGCTAAATTAACAATAGTTACCGTACCTTGGAAATTGCCGGATTTTTTTTTTATAGGTACAGGCTATAATATACAGAGTATATCGAAAGTGATAGTGCAATCGGGTCTTCTTTAGCACTCTGCACAGAATTCACCGGATGTTGCAGCGCAGGTTATGCGATCAGTAGAATGTTTCCCAAAACTCTGATTGGCTGGCTGTAATAGTTACAGACTTATTTCGATTGCGTTGTACAATGCTGCCAATAACTTTTCACGTGGCATGAACAAACGGCGAGGTTAGTGACAAGTAGCACGAGGTTTGCGACATAATACAGATTTGTGACAGATTAGGTTAGGTTAGCTGAGAATAGTTTAGTTTGGTGACAGGTAGTCCTAGCGGCAACATAATAGCTACCATCAATATCGTCAGTTTGTCTACACTGTTTCACAATGAGATCGATTCTGCACACCGCTCCCCCGTCATGACCGCCTGCCATAACGAATACAAACTACGCCATTTTTAAGCTCACTTCTTCCCGATTTTTGTTTCATATCGCAAATCTTTAAGAAGAAACTGAATATGAATTCTACAGGTTCTAAAGAACAATATAACCTCAACTACTCCCATTTTCGTGTTTCTGAAGAAAAAACCTCATGCACAGTGCCCTGAAACTATTATTCCCTTGTAATTGTATTGACTAATTCGTTATTAGATTGTAGGGTATTTCAAGGATTTAGGTCACGAATTGGGTTCTTCAAAAGCTTACGAAAAATGGCAAAATTACGGGTTGAGAAAGATTCTAACCTGGAGAAATCTTTGTTCAACCCGTCCACCCACTCTATATACCTGGGTTCAATCTTATACCTCTCCGCAATGTGTATGGTGTGGAAGCATATGTCGCCGTTAATAGTGGATGTGGACGTTAAGCCTCACGGCCCCTCACCGTGATCACTCATACTCCACACTTTACTGTACACACAGTCATCTCGTCACACATTACACATCTCGCAGTTACACGTCATTATATCACCGTGTAATGTGGCCCGTCCAAGTGAGCATAGCTCGAAAATGGGCCACAGTCTAGCCAATTATCCGCATGAGTATTGACCCCAAATGCATCAGGACAACGGCGTTGGCATTGGAAACACACTTTTTGCACAGGCATGTGTATTGAAGACGAACTGATGCCCACAAAAATAATAAAAATAATAAATAATACCGGCATAGTGTTGTGGTTAGCGTCGCTGACTACAGATCCGTCGGCCCGGCTTCAATTCCCGGTGCCTCCTAGGATTTTTCTGAGGTAGGGAGGTCTGAAATGGGGTGCACTCAGCCTCGTGATTCAAACTTAGGAGCTACTTGATAGAGAAGTAGCGGCTCCGGTCTTGGAAACCACCATTAACGGCCGTGGGTGTCGGTATTGAGACCACATGCCCCCCAAACCTGCCATCTGCCTATAGTACATGATGCAGCGGTTGGGTGGTAGGCCTAGTCTCTTAGGGTCGTAGCGTCAGGATTAAGGCTTTAAGGCCTTCTCTTACACTCAACCAGAGACAGAAAAAAACAAATACACTTAGTTCTATAAGTAATAAGAATACACTAGTTCAATATATAATACAGTGGTCAATTGAGTCTATGTTACATAAAATTAAACTATTTTAGCAAAATGCATTACATTAAGAAATGAAGTAACTTAACTGTAGACCTACAATATACAAGAAACAATAACAAAACAAATGTTTTTTACCCCAAAAATTAGCGTTGTTTGAATAGACATTTGTTTAGCCTAAATGATGTCCAGCAGAAGATTTCTAATTTCTCTACGCTAACATGGCCGAATTTAAGCTGTCAAGTGTTTTGCCTTTCTTAATGTTATTAACATGTAGGTATTGTTTTGTACTAGGCCTATGTACTGAAATTCATACCGGTATTTATTTATTTATTTATTTTGTGATGAGATAGCTGGTCTTCAGGAAGTGCTTTAACGTAATGTAAACGTGTTTTGAAATCAGTGAAAATCAGTTCCCATCGGAGAAAAGTTGTGTAGCAAAAGAAATCGTCCACGCGGACTGTGACCTCGTGTTCTAGTTTATCCGAATGAAGACAATTTCAAAACGACAGAATTACAATAAGAGAGAAATTAATTAATTCACAACATATGTCTCCAGAATACTGAATTACTACGTAACGGAAAAAGGTTGGTCCCCCAGCAAAGTTTAATTTGAGCACAGTAACAAAAAATTACGTTCAAGCATACGGATTCAGTAACATGACTTCGCCCGCGGAAAATATATTTGATGGCCTAACGGGACCTCTGAGGTATTAAAACTTGGCTGTATTATTAGTAGCTGTAGTGTAGGAAATTAGGAAATAAAGTAGTATTACATCCTAAATAGCTTACTTCCAAAATCCAGCACTGGGACACTGAAATATGTAAAATCCTTAAGGGTGAATGGAAGCTGAAAAGACATATGTTATGTAACTTATATGAGTTGTTTTCGGTCGAACAAGTGGAGAAATTCTAATATCTGGGAGCAGACACAAATAATATTAAGACAGAAGTTAAGTGTAGACTCAAATAAGGAAATGCTTGTTTTTATGCATTTCAGAAACTCTTATAGTCTTGTCTTCTGTCCAGAAATCTAAAAATAAAGATTTACAAGACAATTATCCTGCCGGTTGTATAATACTAGAAAATAGCCCAATGATGCTTAAATACGAAACTTACAGGTCTAGAATCCTGAAGGCACTGACAATACATTTACAAAAGTCAGCGCTGGCTTCATCAATTTTTATTTAAAATATCTCATCATATACTATCGCTTTTCCCTTTAGAATACAATTCGTTCCTACCAGTAAACTATCAATATATTATAGCTGGTGCCCGCGGCTTCGCTCGCCATTATTAATTGACTCCAGGATTTATAAGAAATTTACACTGGCAGTTTATTAAAAATGTTATGAGCGAGGCAGTGTGACCAACTGTTCTTCAAGCTCCACTGTTTTGTTAGGTTAGGAACGTTTATGTTAGTTAAGGAGCAATATACTGAATAGCACGAGATTTCTATCACAACCACCATTTCTTACGAGCAGCTAGTGGCTTATACCTTTGTAAGTTTGTCAGACTGATCACCCACAATCATATCTCGTTTAGCGATATGACGTCACACCTCCAACGTCCAATCACGAGGACGAGGACAGAAAAATGGCGGAGAACAAGGAAGTTTTCGCTAGATCGTGA
This sequence comes from Ectobius pallidus, assembly GCA_964059195.1. Lineage (NCBI taxonomy): Eukaryota > Metazoa > Arthropoda > Insecta > Blattodea > Ectobiidae > Ectobius > Ectobius pallidus. The sequence continues at coordinate 11,147,894 of CAXKWD010000008.1, read as the reverse complement.
TATAAAAGAAAATGTATCAATTGACTTAGGGTGGGTGGGTCGGACCAAATCATTCGCCAAGACAACAACTCCTCTCCACACATCTATCTATAACAAAATTCATGTGATATAAGTGTTTTATGAAGAGAATCTCGGTTCTAAAAAATGGGTCCGCGCCTACGGGATTTTACCCAAAGTCGCAATGTACGGGAACCCTTCTCGCGATGTGAACAGGCTTCCACGGAAGGGAGTTTTTTTGTTTGTTTGTTTGTTTGTTTTTTTTCAGCGAAGTAGGTTGATCAACATGTGGAAGTTAGGTTAGGAACGGTGATTAGCGACAAGTTCTGTTAGGTTATGAACAGTGATATTAATTTAGTAGGGCATTCTGAATTCTCCCGTTTCGTAAATGTGCCATATTGTATCTTTCCCGCGAGATTGGTTGTGTTTGTGAACCTGTTTCCCAGAATTGTACGTATTCTGCTGGTGTGACGTCACACCTCTAACGTCCAATCACGAATTTATTCATCACAGGTAGATAAAAATATGGCGGAATTGACGCTACTTTTCGCTAGATCCTGTAAAAGAAAGTTATCTTCTAGAGCGGATGGGTCGGACCGAATCATTCGTCGAGATATCTCCTCTCCAGAGAAATATCTATAACAAAATACGCGTGACATTAGGTGTTTTATGAAAAGAAAATTGGTTTTAAAAGTGGGTCTCTTTACATTGCGATTTTACCAAAAACAGGACCCAGTATTCAAAAATACGAACACACATACTATGTATAATTTAACTAAAATAAGTTACAGAAAAAGCTAAAATTTCGTCAAAAATTAAATTTTGTTGTTGTTTATATCTAATATATTTGACGACCTACTTTACATTTTTATAACCACCGTTTTCCATGTTTATAATTTTACTAACACACAGCCATTTCATAAAATATGGGAATTTTTCCCTCAAAGAGAGAAGTTATAAAATTATTGCAATTGGGTGGTCAAATATAAGTTTAAAACCTCAAATTCACTGAATATTAAGGACTTAGGCGTATTTGAAGTGGTTTCATGTGTAAAATCTGTCAACTTACTTATTTATTGTGTAGTGGTTACTTTTTTGCCATTTTTAGCATGATTTTAACACTCTTTAATACCAAGTAGTCAAGAGTAATCAGCTATGTACATTTTCATTTGAGAAAATATACATCTTAAAGTACAATTTGGTATAAGATTAACTTCAAAAAATGTTTGGTTAATTATTATGTAAAATAACAAACAGTGATTTTTTGTCCCACCCGTAATGGTGATAGTTTTGTAAAATTATTTTTGATGAGTTAAATAAATGTTCTGACAACCTGGAAACAGTTTATAATTTGTATTTAACCCCTCATATCTTCATTAATAACAACATTAAGACCCTAACAGTAATAGCAGAACAGCAAATTAACTTTTGTTTTGAATCATTAAAATCAGTGTCCAAATTATGTCTCATCCGTAATAGATTTTGAAAAAAAAAAGAAAAAAATTTAAAATTAATGCTTTGCATGTAGTGTGGAGGAGAAGGCATTGTAAATTTCACAGAATGAGCAGAAGAGTTCTAGTTCATTATTTAAGATACGTAATAAACAAAAATAGTTTTCATAATTTGCTAGAATGTCCCACCCGTAATTATGAAATGGCTGCACAGAGACGTATGTTTTGTATTTTTCAGGATGAAAATATGTCACGCAACGTGTTATGATATGCTTTAAGAAATTCAGCCCAAGTTATATTCTCATTGCATAATGTTGCTATTGTTTCTAAAATCAGAAATATCAGAGTTACAGCAATTTAATATTATAGTAACGATTAGCCTGAACCATAATGGACTTCCTGCCAATGTTACTGTTATGTCTTCAATAAATACCAGTTTCACTATTACTACGGGCACAGTTATTCTGGTTAAGTTCTTGCAAGCTAGAGAACGGTACAGATAGCAAACAATAGAGAGGAATGTGAGATTATTTGACATAGGTATGGAATGATTTTCATTACTCACGAGCTGAACTGTAGCCTTGCAAAACTGTCAACAACACTGCCAAGACTATATCCGTGTTCATTTCAGCACGCACTGTTAACAACTCTCCACATGTACACAGTCCTTCGTCTGCCGGAGCAGAACTGCCACTTTTCCTCCCAGGAAGCTTGCATACAGCACCTCCTCTGGAGGGGAACAACAACTTGAACTTGTCCTTCAACATCAGCTTCCGACCTAGGGTACCGGTAGGACAGTTACAAGTTTATGAGTAGAGACCGGATTTTAAAGGGATTTCCTTTTTTTTTTTTTTTTTTGTTTTTCATCACAAAACGTGATAAAATTGAACAGGACATTACTGAGCAAGTTTCAATTGCAAATGACCTGGTTTTAACGTCCCTTTTTTTCCTTTTTTAGGCTCATTTCCCTTTTTTTTTAGGAACTTTCCCTTTCCAGTACCTTTTTTTGCTAATTTATTTTGAAAAATTCGTAAATTACCCAGTATTTGGTAATATGAAAACATTAAAAATTGATTTCACTGATTCACCATTGAAAAAAATAATTCCTCCCAGCAGAATAGAGCGTTACAGGGAAATCACAGGCTTGCATTGCCTAAGATTCCAATTATAACAAGGTGGGGAACATGGATTTCGTGTGCTATTTTCCTCTGTGAGAATTTTAACAAGATCAAAAAATTTCTTCAGTCATTAGATGTTACAGAATCAGCAGCTGTAGAGCAAGCAAAGGCTTTACATAAAACAAACATGTATCTCTTTGTTGAATTTTTACACTCTCTTACTTTTATATCCCTTTTTTTCCCCACCTTTTTGGCAATAATTTTCCCTTTATTCCCACCTTTTTTTGGCAATAATTTTCCCCTTTTTCGTCCTTTTTTGGGTGAAAATTTTCCCTTTAAAATCCGGTCTCTTTTTATGACTTTGCAGTTTGCATGTAGGGAGAATCAAACAGGGGATCCTTAATAATATGAGCCAACACTAGCTGGTCTTTACATCTTCAGATCCATAATTCACATTAGGAAATATGATACCCCCAAAACAAATTCAGACATGCATGATCAGTTGATCACAACACAAGAAACAAGGAAAATACTGCAGCAATCAGCCATAGACTAACATTGTTTTTGCACGACTTAACTAATTAATGGTACTTACGAATGTTTTTGGATCGTAAGTTGACATTCCCACACGCAGTCTTGTTGCTATGTGCGGTAAGAGTTTCCGTGCGGTAAGAATTTACTTACGGCACATCATAATACAAGCCTTTATGAAATGTGGGGTATGGAAAATTATGTGAATGATTGCTCAAAGGAACAAAAATCTGGGCTGGCATGGTGGAGATTAGGGATTTGGAGGGGCAAGAAGAGGGGCAAGGTTCTTCTTAGAGGGGTAAGAAGAAATTTCGAGAAAGGTCGTTGCCCATTATGTCTTAGTAATGAAGATACAGAGCATATAATTTTAAGTTGTCCCGAAACTGAAACACTAAGACATAAGTTTTTAAGTAAAAAAAATGTTAAAGTTAAATAAAGAAGTGGCATATAAGAAATTAACTGTAACAAAAAACACAAAAACACTAAAGGAACTGAGAATTTTTTAATATATAGTTAAAATAAAATGGGAAAAACAAATTAGCTGCTTAGGGGAAATTGGTTAGAGATGGTAAATGGATATACCTACAAAAGGTAAACATTTATTAGTAGTAGTACTGATTTCAGATGTATGAGTTTTTATGTATGCAGACGCCCTTTGGTGAAAAACTTTCTGTAACACCAGGGGTGATCATTTGTATAACTCCAGATACAAGAATAAATCATTCATTCATTCATTACAATACAAGCCTTTATGGACAAGGCCCCCCAGGACAAATATTCTGTTCCCATAACAACAAACACATGCGAATCACTTTCTGAAATAAACATCTATCTTCAAAAATGTATATACATAATATTTTCAGGTAATATCACAATTAATATAATTAAATTGATATAAATAATCATCGTGCAAAAAATAGCATGCTATACTCGTGCCATAAGCGCATAACGGATCTCGGAAAATTGAAAAAACTCTTTACTCGATCCGTATGCATCGCTTACGGCACTTGTATCGCAATATACTATTGAAAAAGTACCCAAGTATCAAGGGGCCAAACTATTCAACATGCTGCCCCAGGAACTAAAAAATTACTCAAACCAAAAATGCTTCAAGGCAAAGTTGGAAAATTATTTAGTAAATAAAATCAGGTAAACTGATGTAACAAAGTGCCAGTATGTTTTTGTTTAATCAGTTATGATTGCAGTTATGATATGCAGAATACAAAAAAAAAAAGTCAAATTGACCGGTTTCAAGATTTGAACCATGCAACTCCAGAATGTGAGACCAAGACCAAGACGTTACCATCTCAGCCACCTGGGTCACTTTAACGGTCTAGTTGGATAAGCGCATTTAAAGCAATAGTGTTGTCATAGCTAACTGTATTTTAATTGCCAAAGCCTTATAAGATCACAATAAAACAATGGGCCATGTCATCATGATAACTGATGTGCATTTCATTAATTCTTTCGAATACGTATATTACCATAAAATAGGCACTAAATTGAGCATTACTCCGAAACAGGTCAACCGATTTTATCCAATATCAATAGACGTCTTCCCATGGGCATTATAAATGTGTATACCAAGTTTCATAAAAATCCGGTAAAGCCTATTTGAGTTACCGCGTCTTTAAAATAGACACTAAATTGGGTTTTACTCCGGTACCGATTTGGTCCAAAATAAGTCTTCCCATGTACATTATAAATTGGTATACAAAGTTTCAGGAAAATCCAATAAAGCATGTCTGAGTTATCACGACTTCTTATATATTAACATAAAATGCACTAAATTGGGCATTATTCCGGCACTGGCCAACCGATTTGGTCGAATATCAATAGACGTCTTCCCATGGACATTATAAATGCGTATACGAAGTTTCATAAAAATCCGATAAAGCGTATTTGAGTCATGGTGCGTACAGACACAAGGACAGACAGACAGACGGACAGACATTTTTTGTCCCCCACACAATCTCATAAAGTACCGTACTGGCACTTAATAAATCATTTTATAGCGTCCAAGAATTTGTGGACGAAAACAGAAGCTCCAGGGAAACGATCAAGCCATGCTCAGAATCTCCCTGATGTATTTAATGGTTTACGGTAAACAGGGTAGGCTAGGTGCTGTATTTTGTGGTATGGTAAATTGGATATGAGTTGGTTGTAAATATGATGTATGGTACAAATATGTATGCTATGAACGACTGAAGAAATTAGCACAATTTGTGCACATACTGTAGTATGAATGTCATTCATGAGTGTGGTGAATTGGGTATGTGCTGAGTGTATATATGATGTATGGTACCAGTATGTAAGTTATGTTAATATTGTGCTTTATTTTAATTCTTATATTATGTATGTATGTATGTAAACAATGTTCTGAAATGTTTTTCAACATTATACAGAATAGCAATAAATAAATAAATAAATAAATAAATGAATAAAACAAATCTAAACTGTCAACTGAGGACCAGCATAAACTTCCGTACGATCATTCTGTGATGAACGCATGCGTCTGCTAAGTAAAAAATCTCGATGCCGTACTGGGAAGGGGGGTGGGTCCAGGGGGTCCGGACCACCCCCGAAATCAAAACCTAAAATTATATTTTTGTGTTTTTTTTAATATTTATAAAATTATACAAATTTGTTGGTGTGTCAAATATGTCATAGAAGTTATTTTGAAAACATTAGAAGAAAAAGTTTCGCTTGGCATGACTTGACTGCTGGTGTCATGTGTATTCGAAAATATTCGGGTGAGTTTCCACTGTTCCGTGTGTTATTTAACATTTATTATAAATAGTAATAAGTATTACAACTTAGATAACGATTTCTTGTTTAAGTTGACATACTTCAGAGTATACCTAGGTAGTAACAAATTTTCGAACTATTTTTTTTTAGTGCTAAAATAGCGTAAAATGTGTTTTTCATTAGAATTTTCCAGGGGGACCCCTTTCTTGGGGGGTATTCCACCCTCTCCAAACCAGCGGTAGTTTAGACCCTCCAAGAAATTATTTTCTGGTTACGCCACTGATGCCGTACTTTGCCGGTTTGTTTTTCAAGTACTGGCGAAAGCTATAGGCCTACCTCCTTCTAAATGGCTCTAACATTTCATCAGCAGTAGCATAGGCTACTCACCAACACAATAATGTAGAGCACATCGACCCACAAAATTACTAAAAACCATCCTAATAGCTGCTTGCGGGGGGGACGGGGTGTTAAGACGCAGAGCAGGTAATTGAAATTTCTGGAGGATGGGGGTTGAAAATTGTTGCAAAATTAGCCTTTTATATCTCAAAAACAAAACGGTGAAGATTTATTACTTCAAATAGTAATAAAAACCTCTTCTAATTCTTTAGAATGTATTTTGTAATTATAATGTAAAAGTAGCCTCATTAAACATACTTGTTCAATTAACACCGTTGTTATTAGAAATACAATTAGAAATTTGGAAGAAGTTTTAGAGTAGGCCTACTGTTATACTACTATTTGTAAGGGGGTTACTTTTCATGAGTGATATGAAATTGGGGGGGGGGTACTTTTCATGAGTCTGGGGTGACTTGAAGTTGGAGTAGGGGGAGTACCTCTGTGATATGAAATATTGTTCAGTGTTCCATGAACATCAACAAGTCCTTTAACAAACAAAAAATATTAACCCAAAATCACCAATAGGTAATCCATTTTGTCTCCAGCTTCAAACTCTAATTTTCAGAACAAATGGTTACATTGGAAAGCCTGCCCAACTGCTTCACTCCGTCATTGCGCGCTGCGAACCATGAAAAACTAGCAGGAAACTATCTCTTAGGAAATATAACGAGAGGTCCGGATTCCATCCATAAATCTTTAGAGAATCTCGACCTCGAGTTAAATATATTCTTACTAGGGTCTAGGCTATTTAGCAAATACTTTCAGAATTAAAGGCTAGTTAATGAATATATATATACGATATATATAATTTATAATAGCAGGTTTACATAAAAAAATATCATTAACCTCTGCAACCTAAAAACAATGTTGGACGCTTAGCCGGAAGATGGCAATCGCTTTGTTTCTTGGCCAGTCAGGAGCAATTTCCTTTTCCAATTTTTGTAATTAATTTTTTGTTCATTCCTTTTTGTGTATGTCGTTGTATATTTTCTTTATGCATAGTTTGATAGAGTGGTATGAAGTTTCTTGTAGGTGGGTTTGCATTATTTTTGTTCCCTTCTTTGCCAGTGCATCTGCTGCTTCCTTTCCCGCAATCTGACAGTGCCCTGGTATCTGCCCTGGACTATTTCCTTGTTGTGTTTTCCTGTAGTTGATGGAATAGGGCTTGACATTCTTCTACTGCTGACGAAATAAGTTTGTCTGTGGAGCTCACTGATTGTATTGCTGCCTTCGAGTCGACAAAAATGACAGCCTTTTCTAATTTGTCTTTTTGAATGCGTAATAATTGTTGAAGGGCGATGCGAATTCCTTCTATATCGCTATATATCACTATATATATGTATATGTATATATATATATATACATATTATAGTGGCAACTCAATGTATTACATCGATGGGCATGCTGTGAGCCTGGATTTGCAACACATAAATTCGGTTTTATGGGGGTCAGTTGCGAAAGCTGCATGTAACGGAAATACGTTACGGTTTTAATAGTAATAATAATAATAATAATAATAATAATAATAATAATAATAATAATAATAATAATTACTTGCTCAATGGCAATAGACAATTCCTAAAGAATCTAACGGTATATTATCTATTTTATGGAACCCGGAGGTTCATTATCGCGCTGAAAAAATCCAAAAAATAAAAGAAAATCAAAGATTCAAAATTTAAAAAATCCAAAATTCCAAAATTAAAAAATCAAAGATCCAAAATTAAAAAAGTTCAAAAATCCAAAATTTAAAAAATAAAAAATCCAAAATTCCAAAATTTAAAAAATAAAATATGCAAAATTAATGAAACCAAAATTCAAAATTTAAAAATTAAAAAATTAAAAAATAAAAATATCGAAAATCCATAATTGATCAAATTTAAAAATCCAAAACTAAAAAATCGAAAATACAATACAAAAATACAAAAAAATAAAATATTCAAAAACACAAAATTAAAAAAAATTAAAAAAACAAAAATTTTAAAAATAAAAAAATCGAAAATTTAAAAATCTAAAAAATAAAAATTTCAAAGATCAAAAATTTAAAAATCCAAAATTAAAAAATTAAAAATTAAAAAATTCAAAGATTCAAAATTTAAAAATCCAAAATTAATAAAATAAAAAATCCAATTTTCCATAATTTAAAAAAAGGAAATTAAAAATTAAAAATCCAAAATTTAAAAAATATTAAAATCCAAAATCTAAAATTTAAAAAATAAAAAAATTCAAAGATCAAAAATTAAAAAAAATCAAAATTAAAAAATTGAAAAACCAAAATTAAAACAGTCCAAAAACTCAATATTAAAAAGTCGAATAATGCAAAATTGAAAAAAGCAATTAATCAAAAACTTAAAAAATAAAAATTAAAACAAGTTTCACTTCTGTCGCGTGGCGTTCCACGCACACTTTTTTTAAGTGAAACTTCTTTAGCCGCACTAGGAGTAAATCGTGAGCTAACCCAAACTTACATTACGAACAAAATCGTCACGAAATTAGTGGGACGTGACGAAACGGACTGCACAGAAAACAATCAACTCAATGATTAGGCTTATCCAAAATTTAAAAATCCAAAATAAAATAAAAAATCTAAAATTAAAAAATCGAAAATCCCAAATTAAAAAATCTAAAAATCGAACATTAAAAATTCGAAAATCCAAAATTTAAAAAAATAAAAATCAAACATTTTAAAAATCCAAAAATCCAAGATTAAAAAGTCCAAAAACCCAATATTAAAAAAGTTCAACAATCCAAGCTTGATAAAATCCAATGATCCAAAATTGAAAAAATAAAAAAATAAAAAAAAGTTTCACTTCTGTCGCTTGGCGTTCCACGCCCACTTTTGAAAAAAATGTCTTTAACGATTTTAATAAAGATTTAATTGAAAACTCTTAATAATTAGTAAAATGGCTATAATAGTTCATTTGCAAAATGACTTATGGGGAACTTTACTTCATTTATTTTGACTTACTGGTGATAGAATTGAGAGGTCATATTATATGAATGGTATTCCTATTGATATCAATATTATTCTACGATGAGCTACTACGGCTCCCACCTCCGTTCTGCGTGCTTAACTATGTGGATAGTATTATGCATTGTTTAGGCTATCTGTACAAAATCTGTCACTTACTAAAGCGAGTTCTAGAATTAATTTTAATGTAACATGTCACATTGTGATACAAGCCATAGTCAATACAACAATGCAGTGTAACAATGAGCTCCATTGCCGCCAAGGTGGACAAATAATGGTATTGGCAGTATTGTACGATCGTTCGAAGACAACCGACAAACCACGTAACCACATGAAGCAGCAATTGCAAGACCACAGTACCAGCTATAGTAGACCCAAAAATAGAAGTTAAAAAATTATGGACAAAAATGAAGTAAATATAGAAGATTGGAATTAAGTGGGACTATAAAGAATAAACATTTAAACCAATGTCCTCTCATCATACAAATTAAATTGAATATACGTATTTTAAATTTAATATAAAAAATAATGACCGCCAGCATGGTCTCGTGGTTAGCTCATTGGTTACGGATCCGCAGGCCCTGGCTCAATCCCTGGTACTTCTTTGGGTTTTTCTGAGGTAGGGAGGTCTGGAATGAGGTGCACTCAGCCACGTGACACAAATTGAGGAGCTGATTGATAGAGAAGTAGCGGCTCCAATCACGGAAACCACCGTTAACAGCCGTGGGTGTCGGCATGCTGACCACAAGCCCCCCATTCTACCAATTCTGCTATCTGCCTATGGTAAATAACGCAGCGATCGGGTGGTAGAGCAGTGATGTAGCACCACAGAAATAAAAAATAATTATACTACATTATTAATTTAAATGCAAATGAGTACGCTTAAGTTAACAGTGAAAAAGAATAAAATGGTTACAACCACTAAATTTACAGAGCAGAAATAAAATTAAAAATCTTCGGTAAGACCTTGATAAAATTGTTAGTTTAGCTGAATTAAATAGTATCAAATTAACTGGCACCAAAAGTAAATCAATAACATTCTGCAGAAGAAAAAAGAAATTTATGTAAATTACAAAATAGATCATGCAAGACAATCACTGTAAATATCTAGGTGTTTATCTGAGTTTAAATCTGACATGAGAAAACCAAACTGATCAAGTTACAGGAGAAGCATGGAGAGCTTTGCACTTTGTGATGAGGAACCTAAAGAAAGTGAACCCAAAGACCAAAGAAGTAGCTTACATTAGTAATATGCCCATTCATGGATTAACCCTTTCATGTACATGGGAAATATTTGTTCCTTTTATAGAACTCCTTATAGATTATATCAGGATCCAAAGATTTTGGTTTTAAATGTCTTGTCAGCATAAACAACATTTGTGGAGAGTTTGGTTTTCCCATGTCAGATTTGAACTCAGATAAACATCGTCTTCCATCACAGCGATAGTATTGCATGATCTATTTTGTAATTGACATGAATTTATTTTTTTCTTCTGCAGAATGTACTTTTGGTGTCAGTTAACTTCATGCTATTTAATTCAGCTGAACTAACAATTTGAATTACTTTGATGTCTCAATCATCTCAAATGTTTGTATAAATAACAGTCTTCAGCAAATAATCTCACTTCAGACTCATCATCCCAATAACTAAAGGCATGTGGAATAATAATGATGGATCTGAAAAGTTGCCTCTCCGTGATTCAGCTTCCACCTTGCAGCCCTGCCACCAATCCTTGCCCAAAAAGATGCAAGATTGCACGCCATTGCTGGTAGACAGACAATTAACCACAACCGTTCTCTTCAACAACCTGCTTAGGTATAGGGGAGTGCTAGTGAAGCACGCATAGACAGTCACATAGCATTTGTAGGGGGAAAAAGGAAGAAGGAAGATCAGTTCAAAACTAGGAGGCAGCAGTCATGCTCTAAACTCCTGTCTTATACAATACCACACAGGGTGTTGTGCATATTGCATAAAGACGGGTTTGAACAACCCAATCATCCATACAATTTTTCATAATTTGTACCCTCATAACTTCCAATAAAATAAATTCATAAAAATTCTTAATATAGGAGTAAGCACTATGGAGTGGAGGGAGTCCATGTTCCAAATTTGTGAAGTGTATACTCAACCTTTTTGCATATCAAACAATGGCTGTACTGGTAATTGTAAATTATTATTTCAAAATACAATGATATAATAGATCTTACGTGATGGTGCACCCAGGTATTGGCATTCAAAATGTCTTCAAAGATAAGCTGGTGTTTGTTTCCTTCTTCATCTCTAACATCTCTGAAAACACAAACACAAAGTGCATTTAAAATATATATTTTTAAATTATTTTGCATTATTTTTATATCATATCTAGGTACATTTACCGTGAATTAAAATTTAATTTGTTTCATCAGATGATTATTGTAGTGATTTAACAAATTTAGTTCCAGCAATGACTCCAGTGCGCTGTGTGGGTTCTGAGAATTGTTGATGTTGTAAAGTGACAAAAAACAGGAAAATGATCTGAGTCCAATGCATTTACGGTTTCCATTGTTGCTGGATTGGTGGTTGCTTTAAGCAGCAAATATCCAAAACATCAGGGCTATGTTCTCCATTATATAGATAATGTGTTGGTGTCTCTAGGCCTATAAAGATATATTCATTCTCTTCTGCATGTCGTTAAAATCTTCTTTCTTTAGGAGTAATGATTTTAGAGTTCCATATTTTATGTTTTGAATTTAAATCACCTCCAATGGTTAATTTAGAGTGATGATTGGTGATGACAGAAAATTCATTTGGATTTAGTCTGCTGTTTCGAGGAATATAAAGGGATGCGATCATTATTACTTCTTCATTGTTGTAATTTCTGCCAAATATAGTCCGGTGATTTGTACTGGGTAATATGTAATGCCTTGTTTAATTACGATAGCAGTGCCACCTCCTCTTCTATTGATTCTATCTATACGCAGACATTTTTAATCATTGTTGATTAAAAATGATATAGATTCAGCCACATATGGTGCTGATACCTTCACTAAAGTGGAGTTCATACCATATGGGTGATTCTTCAAATACGGAAAAATTTGGAGTGTGTAGAATCCAAATTTTTTACTTTGTTCAAAAAATCTCAAATAATTACAAAAATACTTCAGGGGTTACTTGATTATAATATGACACCAGCAGAGCTTAAATGTTTATATTTTTATTTATTTTAATTTTTTAAAAGCCATGTGAATGACATCCGTGTACATGCTTTTCTTCATGTGATTTCATATTTTTCTCAGTGTGCTTCAGTTGATTTTGCACCAAATTTGCAAATTTGTGTGCATACTCTGGAATTAATGTAATTTTAACTAGACTGTGTTTTTATGGTTTTGGGGGGGGGGGGGGAATCAAGCAGAAATTCATTTAATCAGTTTTAAGATTTCAAGTACAGGTCACAGACACCGCAAACACAATAGTACCCTACATTTATCATCTACATGACTTGAGAGTCATCCACATAGCCCTTCATGAGGCATGTGGATGACACAAAAATCAGGCATGTGGATGACAAAAAAGGAGTTTAAGTGGTCTCAGCAAGCCATTTCTAAACCTCTGTAAGCTCAACTTTAGTCAGGTACTTTGAATTGGTAGGTTTATCATAGTGCATAATCAAAATTAATTAATATTCACTTTTGCCTACTTTCTAGAAGTCATGTTAATGACGGGGAATAAAAACGCTTTCCTTGAAAATGATGCAAAGTCCTTTGTTAATCCCAAACTGTTTGTAAGCTAGCAAAATTCAACCTTACAATTCAACCACAAGCTGTCCTGTTGGCTTTCTAACACTGTTGCCAGTTATACAAATTTCTCATTTTGGCAGAAAAAATTCTATTCTTTTCAGCCATGTGGATGACCAAAAACCCTTGGGACATTCTTTATGTTCATTAGGTGGGGTGACAATTTTATTTCATTTTATTTTTTAGAGGTTAATATTCTTCACACATTCATACTCATTGGCAGGAAAAAAGTTGAAAAAGAAATAACATTTTGTTTTGTGGAAAAATGCAATAGAATATACAAAACCGGGGTATGGGACAGGGCATGTGGATGACATTTCATTGAATTAAATTCGATTTTGGAATATCAGAATTTAAAGTTAGTGACATTTCAAAGTGATAGTTGTGGTATGGGAGTAGTAGAAACAAACTTTTATTTTAATTTTTTTTAAAGTTGAATTTGAAGGGAAATATCTCTCCGGAACACAAATTTTCCCGTATTTGAAGAATCACCCATATATGTCTAGAGCTTTACTATTCTTAAGTGATAATATCTTACTATATGTATCCTATACCTCATAACTGTGGTCAATCTGGATAAATAAATATGAAATATGAAATAAATACGTATGATATCATAGTGTCTTATCTTTAGACAATCATTCATGTCAAGATGGGTTTCTTGTAAAAGAGCAATGTCTAAATCATAATTGGTTAATAGCAATTGGAATTCAAAAAGTTGTCATTTTAATCCATTGGCATTAAATATGACTAAAGAAATTTGTTTAACTGTATTTAAGGACTGCCATTTTTGAGGTTAAGAATATTTGTGACAGCATCGAATAATATGGTAATCTTAGAGAGAGTATAGGGAGCGTGTTTAAGCCAAACAGTGGCAAGCTTTAATTGCGATATGATTTTATTTATGCCTAGGCTTTTGACAAAAGTGAAAAGTACTTGGATATCTCCAAGAAATTAATTGTTTGGCATCTCTTGAATGTTGGGTGGCGATTTTGTGGCCCATGCTGGAGAAGTAGTTACTGTTGGAAGAGACGGGAAGTCTTTTGAGTTGATGGTGAAAGTAGGCTCCCTATCTGTGAGTCGTCGTTGTTTTAGAGTTTCTCTGTTTTCTATTATGGTTTTCTGTGCTAAGTATGTCTCACATTTCCTGTAATTTGCTGTGTGTGATTTACCACAATTAGCACATGTAGGAGAAACTGAAGGTCCTTTAATAGGACAACCCTAGTAGCACACTTCGTTGGCCCAACGGAGAGATTTGGTTGGCATGGAAGGGATATGTTGGGAAAAGGTTTATGTTTTTTCAGATTTTTCATGAATGCTGTTCAGATTAACTGGGAAAAGGTTTTGCCAACGGATTTATTCGTTGGCTAAGCCTCTGTTGGCGTTACCAACCAACAGGATTGTTGGCCCAGCAATACATTTCGTTGGAATATAATCACATTTATGTTAAAATTAAAAAGTGTTGAAATAACATTATAAGCGTTAAATTTTCATTTCCTACAAAATAAAACAGTGTTAATTCATTAATTATTCGAGCTCTTTGTGCGCGTTACATGCTAAAAATTTACTTCTCCACCTCTTCCTGCCAGTCTTCGGCAATTTCCGGCGTAGTTCGTAGGTCATCACGTAGACGATGAAGATACAACGGTTATTCACCATCTTGATATGTTGAAGAATCCGAATGGTGTTTTTACTTCTATTAATATTAGGGCCCTTTATTTGTTCTCTGAAAATAACGTTATCATATATTCACATCAAATATTCAAAATACGAGATGTATATCCTTCTTACTAGTTATCATGTATTACACATCTCTGTAGTAAATAAGCTAGAAGAATTCTCGATTTTTATTGCAACGATCACTAATGGCGTAGTGGTTAAATCGATAGACTATAACACTAGCGGTCCTGGGATCGAATCCCCATAGGTGCGAATTTTATACGATAGGAATAGGTAGGTAGGGTGAAGGAGAGAAGGGAGGTAATAGGGAAAAGAGGAGGAAGAGAGGAGAAAACGGATGAAAGGGAAAATAAAAAATTAAATTTTCTGTGCTTCTAGTATTTCCGCCAGATGTCTCTGCGCTGCTAGTAGTTTCACCATTACCTAATAGATGTCTCCCAACTGTTGGGATTTTGTTGTATATTGGTTGGCTACAGTTGGCAATTGGTTGGATAAAACGCTTCTTGGCAACGGAACCCCGACGGACATTCCTAACCGTTGACCAACGAAACATGGCGATCATTTCCCAACATTGGCCCAACGATCTGTGCTACTAGGGAATCTACTAAACGATGATTTTTACTGCATTTGATACATGCAGGAGGAAGGTAACAACCAGAAAAGGTGTGTCCAAATTGTTGGCAATTTTAACACTGATATAGTTTGGCTATGGGAGTATAATCACAGTATAGTATAACAGTAGCGAAGCTCTAATGAAAGGAAAATGCATCCTTTTTGACAGATCGGTGCGACACTAGCACCCCAAGCGGCCAGCAAGAAGCAACTAGCAAACAGCCATTTCAAGCATGGGAAAGATACGAATATATGGCTGCATTTCTTCTTATTTTTAAAATTACTAGAACGAGATTGTTACCGGAAAGGCATACTGGTGAACTCATCAAGTCATAGACTTTATGGGAACATAAAGAAGTTGTAGTTTCAAGATCGATGACATTGTATATCTTGTAAAGTATGAGACCGATTTCCGTCCACCATATAAGCTACATCCCTACGACAATTCTTCAAGAATTTAATTGATCTACTACTAGCACATACTTAGGCTACACTGAACATTCTGACAAATAGGAAAACTTAATAATTTCATTAAGCATGTACTTAGTAGTAGTAGTTCAGAAATTAGGGGGGAAAGTTCTAGGCTTATAGCCCCAGGCCCGACGAGAGGGAGGGGCAGCCCCGACCAGGTTTTATTTTTTACTTTCTTATTTTACTCTAAAATAAAATTGGTTGTAAGTCAATAAACAGCTTAAGTTATGTTTTATGTGTTTATTTTATCTGCATTGTCCTGTCGTATAACGGTGACACGGAATTATCAGTTAATCTAAAACGGATTAATCTTGAAGAAAAAGTGCTATTTTTGAAAAGTAGAAGCACAAATCCTTTTGGACTCAACAGTAGGCTTCACTAACGTTCGGCATTTAAAATCATAATTTTCAAAAGATTAAACTGGTACATACAGATAAAATTGTTCCTAATTAGGACATTTTAATGTATTTTTCTGTTTCATGCCCGATTTGGTCCAAAATCATTAGGCTTCGTCCCACTGGCGCTATAAATGGTATACCAAGTTTTATGAAAATCCGATAAATCGTATTTGAGTTATCGTGCTTACAGACACACGGACAGACAGACGGTCCTGTCAACCAGACAATCTCATAAAGTACCGGCAGGGCCGTGGAAAGAAAACAAGGACCCCAGGGACAAATTTTCCCGGGCCCCCGTCAAATATTAAATTCACTACCCAACTCGCTCTTTTTAATGTATGCAACAAAAAGATTATGTAATGATATTACTTAATTATTTAGTGCCAGAATGGTACTTTTTGCGATTGTTTGGGAGACAGGACTGTCTGACTGTCTGTCTGTCCGTGTGTCTGTAAGCGCGATAACTCAAATACGCTTTACAGGATTTTCATAAAACTTGGTATACCATTTATAACGCCCATGGAACGAAGCTTATTGATTTTGGACCAAATCGGTTAACTGATGCCGGGCACGAAATGGAAAAATACATTAAAATGTTCTAATTAGGAATAATTTTATCTATATGAACCAGTTTAATCTTTTGAAAATTATCAAAAAGCTTTCTGCTTCTACTTTTCAAAAATAGCAATTTTTCTTCAAGAATAATCCATTTCAGATTAACTGATTGATTCCGTGTCACCGTTATATAACAGGACAATGCAGATCAAATAAACACATAAAACATAACTTAAGCTGTTGCGCCGGCTGAAAAAAACTGTATGGAGCTTCACTACTGTTATACTATACTGTGGTATAATCTTCAACAAGGATTGGTTGGTGATAGATGGCCATGAGATTATATATGCCAAGGCCATTGCTATTGTTGCATAGTGAGACTACCCAGATTGGTATGAAAGTTTTTAAGGTAGCATCTTCATTTTCTTACTGTCTTCAAGCAAGCTGTCACACATGTATGACAGGAAAGTTTAACAATTGTAATTCCTCTTTAACCAGCTCTGCTGTTACATGTACAGGCAGCCTTTTTATGACCACTTGTAATGGTTTCTGAAATTTTGGAGTGTGTGTGTAGTAACCTATATCATTTTTCTGGAATAGTTCTTGTAATTTAGTGAAGGCCTCCTGTGAGGCTACATCATATTTAGTTCCTTCTTTTTGGTTATAAATTACTTCGATCGAGTAACCCAGTTCTTGCTCTAATTGCTTGTGGTATGTGAAGTAAATATGTCTTGGGAGTTTTGGAACAATTACTGGGGGAAATCATGGTTGTTTAGATTTATTTGTGTGTTCATTTGTTTGTGGATTTATTTGACTAGGCTATCTGATAATTCCATATCATCAATGGTACTATCTAGCTGTGCTAGTGGAGCAAAGAGGTTTTTAGTTGAAATATTCGGTATTGCTTGGCAATCTATGTTATCAGTACATCCAGGGAGTGCTGACAATGACATGCATGGGCTTGTCAACATTGTCTCCAATCAGATTGTTGTTTTGAGAATGGGAGGTAGGCCTACTCTCCATTTGGTATATTCTTTCCATAAGTTTATCAGAGAACTAGCTTTCCCTAGAGGGGTAAATGCATGTTGCTGACCTTGAGATGCAAAGCAAGTTTTTGGGTTTGGGTTTCGTAACACAGTTCGATCGGTAGCTTCGTCTTCCATATAGATATTTCGTTGTGGTAATGTCATTTCATTATCATTATTAACTGTTCCCTTTCCAGGGCACTCTTGAGTCACAGATCTATGAGCAATTTTTTATTTAAATAGTTCTGTATTTATAGAAGCACTTACGTAATTTTTAATAGAATTGATGCACCTCTAAACTATAAACAGATATGTAAAACTAAAATAACTAAGCGAGCACGAAATTAGTAATTCAACTACTTTAAATAATGTTGAAATTCGCGGTCGTGTGTCTCTGCTGCCACCTATGGGGAGTCGATGATATTAAAAGTTCCCAGTGATCAGTGCGTGTGTACGCTGTGTAACCAGAAATGTGAACAGTATCACATACTTGACTGGCTTGGTGTTTGCAAGCTTCTACGTTACGTTTAATTTTACGTTTAAGTTTCACGTTTACGTGATGCATTGTGAATGGTCACATTGAAAAACATGGCCGCACGCTTCTATGTTTACGTTACGTTTACGGTTAATTTTCTATCTGAATGGGCCATATAGCTAGAGCAAGATCCCTCAAATTCTATGCAGATGACAATAACTTTTCTTCTTAATGCACATTGTGCGAATTTCCATTAAATAATAATAGGTTTGTTCGCAAAGCAGTCAGAAACCAGGAACTTATCGTTCGCGCATGCGCTCTTTCTCCACACGCGTTCGCAAAGCGAGAATCCGTGATTCTGATTTCAATCTTCTGTTCGCAAAGCTCTCACGGACAGTTTCTGTACTATAAGAAAAGTTTGCAGGCTCTAGCATGAATTGTTATCCGAGACATGCGCAGTAACCTATTTTCACGCGCCTGACTCCTCCCTCCTATAACATTGCGCCAGATTTATAAACATAGGCTACTTATATGTATGAATAATGGAAGATAATAAAAGTTTCCCAAAATATAGATTATATTGTCGATGTATATTGCATTTATAACATGTCAAAAGGAAATATATATTTTATTTATATATCATATCGATTAATCGCAGAAACTATCGATTCCAAATTCTTGTAACCATTCGCAAAGTGCAAATCACGGGTAAGTTACAGACTGGACATGCGCAGTACAACAAATTCTCAAGCGGTCACGGATTTGCTTTGCGAACAAACCTCATAAAAGTTACCATTCATTGCATCAGAGTTGCCAACCTCAAAGAAATTTCTGTACATTTAGAGAAATCTTGCTTCATGCAAAGAATCAAATAATTTTGTCCTAAATCTACAGAAAAAAATAATTTATTATTTTCCATAATAATTAATAGAGATAAAGCGGAAATTCGGAAAAATAATAGAATAGAGAGCGAGAGAGCTGTTTACAACTATTTAAATGTATAATAAATTAAGTAATTCGCACAATGTGCATTTGTTTATTCTTCACAGAATTTGGTCAGGGAGAGCCCGCGTCGTTCACAGAACATCACATGGTATCTGTCGCATTGACGTCCGCACAATTCACACTGACACTGTAACCCTGGATCATGATATTTCTTGATAGAACACACTTTATGATGGAACCCGTGTACCGCGAAACGAGTGACTATATGCCTCAACTCATAATTTGAGTTCCTCCATTCATTGAAGATCATGGCATCGGTACAATAAAAGTCCTCCCATATCATTGCCCTCTTTTGTTGCAGTTCATGTATCAGCTCGTCGTAGGCCGCTGTAGCGGGCAGAATCAACTGTGTACGGAGTTCTGCTATAAAGTAATCTTCTTTGGATAGGACATATACGAGGCGTGAAGGGGTAAATTTTGAGAGATTCATTATCTTTTTCAAATTTAAATGTATACCCCTGAGTTAAAAACGACGCCTCAGCACAAAATTTCTCTCTTCTCTCAGATGTAGATGTAGATGTAGATGTAGATGTCTCGTTCTGTAGATCCTGTGTTGAGCAGGGCTCAAGGATATAGAACACGTCAGATAAAAACATACATGCATGTTATAAAAAAAAACATGATACAAGAATTGTTATGTCACACTTACTCAAGCTGAAAAGAAATCATCCATATTGTAGAAGGTGTGAGTTACTAAATATTGCTTCAGAGCTCTTTTGAAAGATTTGCATTTGCTTTTAATACATAGTGATTTAATCTCTTTTGGAAGGTTATTGTATATTTGTATTGCGGAATAATAAGCACCTTTCTGAAAAAGTTTTAATTCAAATTCAAATTCAAATTCAAATTCTTTATTGGTCCTGAGAATCACTATGTACAACGTACAATTTGATATTGGACAAGTCAACATATAATTAAACTAGACTAAGCTAAAATAATAAGAAATATTATTGTTTATAATAATTGCAAGATGAATCTAAAGTACCTATGCATTTTTTGTAAGGTATTCCTCAACTGAATAAAAGCAATTGTCTATCAAATATGCCTTAAGGGATTTTTTGAATGAGGGTTTTTGGTGGATTAATTTGAGCTGCTTTGGAAGACTGTTATATAATTTAATTACAGAGTAAAAGGTTCCTTTATGAAATAGAGTGATTCTGTGGTGTTGTGAATAAAAATCAGAACGGTGTCTGGTGTAGTGCGAGTGTACTTCATTGTTTTTTACAAATGGAGAGTGGCCATCTATTGTAGTTTTACTAATTAACATTAAGCTTTGATATATGTACAAACATGGTAGTGGGAGGATACCGAGGTTTTTGAATAGGGGTTTACATGAAGCTCTTGAATTTAGCCCTTCCATTATTCTAATTATTTTCTTTTGGGTTCTGAAACATTTAATAGCTGAAGATGATCTTCCCCAAAATGCTAACCCATATGCAAGGAGAGAGTGGATGTATGCAAAGTAAACTATTCTGAGAGTTTCCTTACTAGTACAGTTGGATAAAATTCTCATTAAGTAGGTGGCTTTACAGAGCTTTTTATTTACTTCATCAATGTGAATATCCCAATGTAAATTATTTTGAATCCATAGTCCTAAAAATTTTGTGCATTCAACTTTTTCAATTGTCTGATTGCAGAGTGTTATTTGAGTGGAGTGTTTATTGTTTCGAGTCGAGTGGAAGTCCATACAGACGGTTTTATTTAGATTAATAACGAGATGGTTAAATGAAAAGTAGTTAGTAATTTGGTGTGTAGTGATACCTATGGAGTTTAGAAAGGCGCTTTCATGAGGAGCTTTAATCAGGATATTTGTGTCATCTGCGAATAAAATTGAGCTTGAGTTGGGATCAATCAGACAGAAATCATTGACAAAAAGTATAAATAGGATAGGTCCTAATATTGAACCCTGTGGGACACCAAACTTCGTTTTTAATAGATTGGAGCGATAGCAACTAGTTACATTGTCTTGCGAATGCTTAATTTCTGTTAATTGAAGGCGGTTGCACAGGTATGTCTCAAGCCATTTATTTGGCAACCCCCTAATTCCAAAATTTTCAAGCTTTAGTAGGAGTTTCTTGTGGTCAACTAAGTCGAATGCTTTGGAGAGGTCTAAGAATATGGCAGAAGTAAATTCTTTCTCGTCAACAGCTTTAAGGGCATCATACAAAAATTTGAAGATGGCTGATTCTGTAGAACGATTTTTTCTGAAACCATGTTGGGACTCAGATAATAGTTTGTTCTTTTCAAGGAAACTTAGTAAGCGTGAGTTGAAAATTTTTTCTAATATTTTAGAGAATACTGATACTAATGCTATGGGCCTATAGTTTGAAATATTATCTTTTTTACCTTTTTTAAACAGGGGTTTTATTATAGATGTCTTTAGACATGTCGGAAAATTTCCATTTTTGAGGGATTCATTGCAGATATGAGTTAAGGGCTGGATAATCAGTTGTGAACATTTTTTGATAAGAGAGTCAGGTATGTCGTCGATTCCTGAAGTGTGTTTAGATTTCAAATTTTTTATGATATTGATGATTTCGCCTTCATTTGTTGGGGCAAGAAACATTGAAGACTGATTTATAGGAAAAGAGGATGGAATTGTGTGTGATGATATGTTGTGAGTATTTTTTGATATGAGGTCTTCGGCTATATTTGCAAAGTAAGTGTTAAAGAAATTAGCAATATTTATGGGATCAGAGATACAGTGCGAATTGTTGTTAAGGGTGATGTTTGGTTCAACCCCTTTCCTGATGTTGGTAGTTTCTTTTTTGACTACGTTCCATGACGCTTTCATTTTATTGTTAGAGTTTTTAATGTAATCATGATTAGTTCGTTTTTTAGCTTCCCTTATCACACTAGCCAAAGTTAATTTAAATTTCTTGAAGAAGTTATTAAAATCTGTATCGTTAGTTCTGATTTTAGACAATTCATATAGATGACGTTTTGTTTCGCATGACTTTTTGATGCCTGATGTGATCCATTTATTGTTACTGGTATTTGTAATGACTTTTACAAGCTTTTTTGGAAAGGCAATGTCAATATAGTAGCGAAGGGTGCTAAGAAAGATATCAAATTTTTGAGAAGTGTCTTCATTTAGGTAGACTTCAACCCAAGTTTCTTTCTTTAGTAAGAATTTGAAATACTCGATTGCTTGTTCACTAAATATTCTTTTTTCAGTAACTTCTGTTCTTTTAGGATTGTTCAGTGAAATAGGAAGGGTTAGCAGTTGAGCATAGTGGTCACTGAAACCAGTGTTTAGAATTTCGATTTGACAGAGATTTATATCTGTATTTAATATGATCTGATCTATGGTTGATGAGGAGTGCGGTGTCGTGCGAGTTGGCGAATGAACGGCTGGTTTAAGATTGAAAGCTAATAGTAGGTCCAATAACTCTGATAAGGTTTTAGACTTTTTGCTAAAATCAATGTTGAGGTCTCCACATAATACAAGTGTTTTATAAAGAAGTTTAGTTTTATTGAGGGCAATTTCTAGAGTGGTAAGAAAATTTTTTAGGTCACCTGATGGTGATCTGTATATACATATAATGGCAATATTGTAGTCTGGTAATGTTAGGCCTGAAATTTCAAAGTCTTTTTCGATGTTTAGGTTGTTCAGAATGTCAAGATTAGCAAAAGAAAGAGAGTTCCTTATGAAAATGCAGTTACCCCCGTGAGTAAATGTTTTTCTGCTTGAATTAGCAGCAAGAGTGAAGTTAGGTATTATTGTGTGTTGCAGGGCATCCTCCCTAAGCCAATGTTCAGTAAAGCATAATACACTTGTATTTAAAAGTTTGGTTGACAGAAGGATTTCAATTTCATTGATTTTGTTATTAAGTGATTGGACATTCTGATGGTAAAGGAGTATATTAGTAGGGGGCATATTTGAAAGATCACTTACTTTTATTTCGGATACTTTCACCTCATCCTGATGTGGAGTAACTTTAAAGTTTCCTGCTGAGCTATTGATTGAGTTAATGACAGGATGGTCAGTTACAGTAAAAAATCATTTGCAAGTTTAGTCGGAAGTTTTGAAAGTCTTTTTGATTTGGATTCTACTAAAACGCTTGAAGAGTCCATATGGCATTCTCCAACAGAATATGCTCTCCGCAAAGCTGGTGCTGGTAGCTCTACGCTGTGCTCAATGCAGGGGCTAGGAATGCCAGATGAATTGCATTCTGTTGTAGTCGTAAATGAAGAATTTATAAAACCCACTTCTGTTGAAGTAGGCTTCTGAGATGCGTGTGCTGGTAGCTCGACGATATGCCCTTTGCTTGAGACGGGAATACCAGGGCCCTCAGTGGAAATTAACGTTGGTGCTGGTTGCTGCTCCATGGTAAGTTTCCCAGCCCTCTGGGATACCGGTTGCTCCACGATGCAATCGATGTGGGGCACCACAGATATGTTTGACGCTGTAGTCTCCCTTGTTGAAGAATCTATATTATTCATATTAGCCTTTAGAGGAACAGGTGCCGGCTGATTGACAATACTCATGGGATAAGATACCATTTCAGATGCTTTGATTACCTCTGTAGGTTCACATATTGATTTATTTTGTAATGAGGAAATTACATTACATAGTAGCTGGCCAAATTTAAGGGAACCAACCCTATTTAAATGCACACCATCCTTGGCCATATCACTATCGTCCAGCCAACAGTTACCATCTACCAAGGTGATATGTTCTTTAATTGAGCATAACCAGTCGAGTTCACTATTTATTCTGTTTATTCTTTTTTCACTAACATCTTTTCTTCTGAGAATGCAGCTTAAGACAATTTCAGAGTTTGGAATTTTAGCACGGACACTGTTTACCAAATCCATGGTGTCACCCATAACCTCCTCTGCCATTACACCTCTGTTGATACTATTGGTACCAACATGCAATACAACAACTTTTGGATTTATATTAGCTAAGGGAATTTCGTCAATTTTATGCTTTAGCCTCTCTGTGGTTATCCCTGGGTAGCAGAACACAGGGAAGCCACGTTTTATGCATACATCACCCGATAACTTCAACAGGGAGTCACCGAGAATCACTGCTTGATGGGCCTGGCTTTTTTGGCCTAGCGTAACTCCCTCTTTTAGAGCAGCTGTAGAACTAGACTGGCTGGTTTCAGATAGGTTAAATGTTGAAGGGGTCATCTTTTTGGCGTGCTTCAAGTTTGCTGAAGATCTGTTCTGAATAATAGGTGTAGCTGGATAGCATTTTTTTAGGTTATGTAGCAAGGCATTTTCATTATTACTAGAAGATGGCTGGTTCCAATCTTCGTGATTACTTCCTTCAAGAGGAGCGTAACTGTTTTTTAGTGGGATTGGACTAGAAATCCAGGATTGTGGTGGGATAATACTTGCACCAGGTTTTATAAAACCAGTAACTTTATGATCACATTTCTGCATTAATTGTCTTGAAAGGTTTCTTCCTTGGCTGTCCGCAAAGATATTAACTTTCATGGGATTAGAGCCATAAGATTTCTTGGCACACGAATTGTTTGCAGTCTCACGTGTTACATCACAAGACTTGGCTCCAGGCTTACCATGACTAATCACCTCCTCTTGACGATTTTCCAGGATCTCATATCTATTTGAAGTTGATATTGCAAAGGAATTAGCAACTGGTGAAGACGATTTGTTAGTGTTGCATCTATTACTGTTATAGACAACTGACTCCCAGCCCCTACTGGGTCTCCTATAGGTACAATCCCTCATTTCAAGTAAGTTGTTATCAACCCCTCGTACATTTTGGTTTACCTCAATATTAGCAATTCGATTTTTCAGCACTTGGTTTTCACTTTTTAACTGCTCTAAGTCAGATTGCAGTATGTCTATAATTTCCATGGCATTACGGTAATTGTCATCATCCAAGATAGCGTCGTTCAGACTGTAACCGCCATTTTCTCGGCAAATATCACAAAACCACACTTCCTTTTCGTCTATAATTTCTGAGTTTGTGAGTTTTGCACAATTGAAGTGCCACCAAGTATCGCATGAATCACACAGAACACCATTTTTTACCATCCTTCTACATTTACGACACCTTTCATTTATCTTTAGTCGAATTTTAACAGGAGCAGACACAGACTCGTCACTACACCCAGGCGCCATCTTAACATGAGTTAGCTGGTCTATGTAAATCATTCATGTTTCTAGTAGTACGCCCGTGTATACTGTGATTACTTTGAAATTTATCAATATTATCTACCATGTAACACATAACAGAGTATATATACTCTCCGCTGAGAGTGAGGACTTTTAATTTTTCAAACAGCGGTTTACAAGATTCTCGTTTTTTCTTTCCACATATTATTCTTATTGCTCGCTTCTGTAATCTAAATATTTTTTCCCTATGTGCCGAGTTACCCCAAAAAATGATTCCGTACCTCATAACAGAGTGAAAATATGCAAAATATACCGTGAGTAATGCGTCCTGTTGTAATATATCATTCAAAGTTCGTAGCGCAAAACATGCTGAACTTAGCTTAGAACTTATCATTACAATGTGTTTCTTCCAGTCAAGATTTTGGTCAATTTGTAGTCCTAAGAATTTTATGTTGCTAATTTCCTCTATGATTTGTGTTTGATAATTGATTACAATGTTTGAGATATATCTATTTTTTGTTCTAAATTGAATAAAGTGGGTCTTATCAATATTAAGTGACATTTTATTAGCTTGAAACCAAGTATTTAATTCGTGAAAAGTCTTTGTAGCTAGTCTTGCTAAATCTTCTTGTGACTTTCCTGTTACGAGTACACTAGTATCATCTGCAAAAAGCAATGCCTTTGATTCGTCACTTAAGTTATCTGGTAAGTCATTGATGAAAATTAAAAAGAGCAAAGGTCCCAGTATCGATCCCTGAGGTACTCCATTTTTAACAGTCCCTAATTTTGATTCATTTCCATTTATTATTACCTTTTGAGTTCTATCAGACAGGTATGATTTGAACCACTTTAGTGTTATATTATCCAACCTATAGTGTTTCAGTTTTTGAAGTAGAATTTCATGATTTATACAGTCAAACGCCTTAGCTAGGTCACAAAAAATTCCTAGGGCATGTTTCTTTTTATCTAACGCTTCCAATATTTCTGTAGTGAGTTGAAATGTAGCATTATCAGTGGACATGCCACTTCTAAATCCAAACTGAGATGGTGTAAGAATGTTATTCAAATTAAGATAGTGTATTAAGCGGTTGTACATAACGTTTTCAAAAACTTTTGAAAATGAGGTTAGGAGTGATATAGGTCTATAATTTGATGGAACATTTTTGTCACCTTTCTTAGGGCGGTATTCCACTATCCAATTCATTGGACAAGAACTTCATGAAGAACTTGTCAGGCGATATTTGAATCAAAGATGCGTTAGTACACTACATCCAATAGCTTTGACCAAAACCAGTTTTCTCTGTATAGGGAAAGCTTGAATTTTAAGATTAAATCATTAAAAAATTCTTTATAATGGCATTAGTTTATTAGTTTTATATAAATGTTTTGTAGCATAACTGCAGAAATATCTAAATGACAAGGAAGTCAGGCCGAATCGTTACTTTCTTTAAATTGAAGGTTATGTTAACGATGCCACGAGTTTAGGTTCGCTTGCAATGCCAATATTTATATCTTCTGGTATGTCCCTTTAGAAATGTGGCTTAAATAGTATAAATGCTCTGCCATGAAAGTACTGTTTGAATGTTTGTGATTTATAATGCAGACATACATTGGGTCTGCTCAATACTAAGTACAAAATGCAGGCTATATACAGAA
The DNA here is from genome assembly GCA_964059195.1 of Ectobius pallidus. Lineage (NCBI taxonomy): Eukaryota > Metazoa > Arthropoda > Insecta > Blattodea > Ectobiidae > Ectobius > Ectobius pallidus. The sequence continues at coordinate 11,120,935 of CAXKWD010000008.1, read as the reverse complement.
GGCTTGATTTTCGATGGTGAATCGTAAAACAGTATAAATAATGGCATAAATTTATTAGTTTATAAATGTTTTTGTAGCAGTGACCCCGCATTTGAGAAATATCTAAATGACAAAATCAGGCTGAATCATTGTTTATACATTGGTTATGTGAGACGAATTGAGGTTAGCTTGCAGGGTTTTTAAAAATATATCCCTATATTACTACTATAGCATGTATTACCGGTACATAATTTTTTAAATGTGGATTAAATATTGAATAATCATATATAGGCCTACTTGAAGAAAATGTGGTATCAAACTATTTTGGTGCCGTTTATTTCTCAAAACAGTCGATGTTTACCCGCCATTTTGGACCCCTATGCTATGAATGCCGGGAAATCTTTGATCCAATGTAACGACATGCAGAACGTCTTCAAATGCTCGTCCAATACGGTTTCCTTGAAGCAACGGGCGGCCATTTTATTTTTTCTAGACGATTTGATCAAATAACTTGGATAGTGGAATACCGGCCTTAAAGAGGGGCTTAACAATAGCATGCTTTATGGCCAAGTGCATCAACAGTGATTAAGATTTGGTTAAACAGTGTTTACCTACACACGTTTAAGATTTTAAACATGATTAAAAAGAAATGTGGAGCACCATTCCTAATCTCTGTTTACGGAACTGTGTTTAGCTGGCGGCTTGTTTAAACACAGAGCATAAAATCGGAAAGCGAGCGGAGTATAATGAACGCATTCTTCTGTTCACGAGGCCATTACCTAGAGGAAGAAGAAGAAGAAGAAGTTAACAACACGAAGACACCATGGAGGAGCGAGGATATTCTCTGCTCTGCCTGTGATGTAGGGAAGCATATTATTATGTATCGGCGAGTCAGTGAGGTTATTGCATTGCTTTCATCATGTATAATTCGAGCTGCAGTTCTGAGCATATTTCCAATGTCCCCTACAACTATATTGAATGATCAGGTAGCATAATACCTCAATACAGTTAGGAAAGTTCTTCGAAAGGATTTCCTCGCTGCACTATAAAATTTCTTCGCTCGTTTTCATTCCGTTCAAGATATTCCAGATATAATAACTCTCTTCAAAGTCACCGTCTGTACATTGTGTTTTCTTTGGCTTTTATATCATGAATACTTGCATTTCAAAAATACACTGTCATAGCCTTGTTTTTTCTTTTGTTTTGCTTTCATATATTTTAAAAACATAAATACACTGTACCGTTTAACATGTTAAGACTTCACTGCCTAATATATATATTTTGCTTTCAGAATATTTTAAAAACTGAAATACAGTGTTCCATATAAGACTTTATAGAATGCGCTGCTACTGCTTTGTGTCTGTATTTTTTCTTTTGTAATATTTTAAAAACGAAAATACAGTTTACCGTATAATATTTTAAAAATTCACGCCCACTGTCTTTATATAATATAATAAACTGTCATAATGATTCAGACTGCAGTCTACTGAATAAAACTTCATGAATTATCTGTCAATACCTCATATAATTATTCACCAAGAATTATACAGGGCTGTAATAACTGTAATATCCTTATATATATTCAGGGTAGTTTTTCTTGTAAAATAAAAATAAAAAATGAATGTCACAATAAAAGAGATACATCAGTACGACACAAGATCAAGAAAGAACTTATACACAATAGGGCACAATAAAAAAGCATCGGAAAGGGATCCATACGTAATCAGGGTAAAATTTTATAACAAACTACCAGACAGTATAAAACAGTGTATCGGGACAAAATTCGCCAATAAATTTAAATAATACCTATGCAAAAGCACTCTACAGGATAGAAGAACTATGAAATGGAGAGCCTTAGCATGTATCTCTATTGTATATCTATTGTATAACTATTGTATAATTCAGATTGTAAGTTTCGGACATGTCCAACATCATGTCTGTATTTGATACAGGGACGAAATAAAATTATTATTATTACTATTATTATTATTATTATTATTATTATTATTATTATTATTATTATTATTACTTATTACTGACAGTGAATTCTTAAAATTTCATACAGTACCGGTACACTAATTAAACTTAAAAATATTATGATAAAAAAAATTAGCCGCGACCGGGATTTGAACCTGCGACCTCCTGCACCACAGCTCAGTACTATATACACTCAGCCAAGAACGACGGTAGGAACATCGCTTGAATATGGGCAATGTGAACCGGTAAGGCTTCTCTTGTGTCGTGCTTCGAGACTTAAAACCGTCTTTGTAGGTCTATGAGATGTGTTTATATAATATTTATTGTACCTTACAGTTCGGAAAAATGGTATTATGATACTGATGACATTAATATCGAGACCTAATTCGTCTGAAAAGAGAAATATGAGAAGAAGAGAGTCTCATCTATTGTTTGCAGTCGACCCCCGCCATTTCAGCAAACTGCTAATCATTGTTTAGCTACAGTAACCGCCCGATTTTGACTGTTTAAGTTTAATCAACGGTAATCGGTGATTTCGACACTAATCGAGGTTGATGCTCCATAACTTTCCCTAATCATTGGTTAGGAAGAAATTATAAACGCTGATTACACTAATCGGGGTCGGTGCACTTGGCCATTAGTCTTATTGGAAATATTCCACTTTTTAACGAACAATTACAAATATGACTAAGAGGTTTACTAATTTCAGATGAGCAGCTTTTTAACAACTTATTACTTATCTCATCCCATCCAGAAGAGTTTTTGCTTTTGAGTGACTTGATTATATTTTCAATTTCTCTAGAGGAAGTTAATTTGATTTGAAATGTATGGTTCTGGACTATAGGTGTTTTAAGTAGGTCTGCTGCATTAATGCTAATATTAGTTGTAGGAATACATTTCTCTGCAATGTTTATAAAGTGATTATTAAAAGCATTTGTGATATCTGATACATTATCTAGCTTTTTGTTCTGGTATGTTAGTGACATGCAATCATTGTTTCCCTTTGATCTCCCTGTTTCGTTTTTAATTATATTCCATATAGTTTTAATTTTATTGTCTGATTTATTAATTATTTGTGAGAAATGCCTACTCTTTGCCTCTTTAATTACTTTCTTCAGTGTATTGCAGTACATTTTATAGTGTTCTTTATGAGCTGGGTTGTTACTGGTTCTACATTTTAAATATAGCTCTCTTTTGTTTCTACATGATATTTTAATGCCAGTGGTTAACCATGTTTTATTCCTTACATTAGGTAAATTAGCAGTTTTCTTTTTTGGAAAGTTAGTTTCAAAATGCCGCAACACAATATTTAGGAATTCATTTAATTTGCATGCAGTTAAATTGAGGTAAGATTCATATTAATAAAATTATTATTAATTATTATTATTATCGGTAAAATATATAATTAAAGATTTTGTTAATGCGTCAAAGAAATTTAAAGAAAATGTATGGAGTTGTCAAAGAGATTTTTGCTTTTGTGGTTGGCAACACTGCATTTCCACGACCCATGTTTGTGTTCTGTGTCCAAGACGAACAACAACATAAGTGTTTGGGAATTTGAAGTTCTTATTTCTTCTTGGGCAGATCATAAAATGATAACAGTAACTTGTTCACATCTTGACTTACATTTAGATGTTGAAAACTTACAAATATCGGCATCAGAGGTTGGAACAAAGATACAGAAAGAGTGGGTAAGTTTACTCCAGTTTGTTATTGTTGATATGTTGCATCTCCGATTCGTCTGGGGGACATTTACAATATAATTATATGGGGATTCTATAGCTTGTACTGTGGTGTATTTATTTTTTCACTACCAAAGATTGACAACTATCATGTTATAATATATGCAATTTTTTTGTAGGTTTAGTCGAAGTAGAAGTCAGAAACAAGTACACTCAAAACTAACCAAAAAAAAAAAGTATAGCCCTAATGTCTTAGCCTTAATCAGTGTTCAGTTCCAGAAAGCAAAATTGCAAGGCTAAGGCATTGTTGCTCTTCCCCCCAAAAATGAATGAAGGTGGATTTGTGCACAAATGTGCATGGGTTTGTGTGTTTCACTCCCTGCAGAATTTCGTGAGTGTGACTTCTCTTCTTGCACAACAAATCATGTTATCTTTCACACTTTGTTCCACATAATGAACACACACATCCCTCAGTTGGCTGTGGTCATACACAATTGGCTCGCAAATTGCATGACTGTGCCTTAGTTTGTAAGCTGCATTCATCCACTCCTTACATATCATTGTGGTGGTGACACAGAAGTCACTCCAGGTCAGTTGTTTCTTTCTATGGAGATGTAGATATCTCGTTCTGTAGATCCTATGTTGAGCGAGACTCAAGGATATAGAAAGCTTGTAAAAAATGACACCTTTCTCACTTCTGAAGGTTAATTAGAAGAGTTGGGGACCAGCCCAATTTCTTTAGCAGTAGCCTAACGTTTTAATTTTTACTAAACGGAACAATGTTAAAAATGTGTCCCCGCGTGTAAGGATTTTAATTAGGTGCGAAATTGGTTCATATATAATAAAATAGGTATTGCACACAGTGTGTATTCTTATTAACTATTAGTTTTCTGCCAGCTTGCTTATTGATCATGTTCTCGCAGAGCACCTTGTGATGTGATACCTATCACATGGTCTACCACAAAGCTCACACACACACTGATCACTAGGGTCACGGTAGCTTTTCATTGAACATATCCTGTGGTGGAAACCGTGAACTGCTAAGCCCGTGACTATCCTTCTTAGCTTGAAGTTGGTCCCTGTCCACTCTCGTGTTGTCATCGCTTCTGTCTGGTAGAATTCTTCCCATATATCAGCTTTCTTGCTGTCCAGTTCAACTATTAGTCGATTATGTGCCTCCGTAGATGGCACAAGCAGTCTGACTCGCAGGTCTTGTTTGAAATATGGCTCTCTGGCTAGCACATACACCATCACGACAAGGTAAATTTTGATAGACCCATTACCCTCTTTAGGTACCTTGCTTTTAGGTTTTCAATCTACCTGAGTTGGTTCAGTGTCAGATGCTCCCATATGATATCCAGGCCATATGTGATCGTCGGGCAGACTTTCACGACAAATAGCTGCATCGCGGAACTCATCAATAGCTCAGTGTGATATGATATATGGTTCATATTTAAGAATATATTCTGTAGCCTAATTCTCTTACCTTAAAATACGGTAGGCCTACGTAATTTATGATAGTAAAGCTGCAATTCCACTGAGGCAACATTTGGGCAACATGTAGCATGCGTCAATGCCGCATGCTACACACAGTAATTCAATTGCAGCAACACGAAGCGACAAACGACAAGTCGCCTTGCCGCATGCTACAAGTTGACTGTTGTCGCCAGGAGGCCTTTGTCGCCCTTCGACAAAATTCCTCGTGTCGAACAGTGTCGTCGCTATCCGACAGCCAGCGGATCGGGGCGACATGTAGCATGCGACATGGGCTGCTTGCACCTCATAAACAAGCTATGAAAACAAACAAACAAGGGTCTTCATAGAGCAGAGCATTTAAATCACAGCCACGTCAGCATAAAGGAGGAGAAAGAAAATAACTACTGTAGTACTGTATATCGGGTCTCCTTGAAGTTTTAAAACTTAATAATTGTTTTCCTTCAAATCCCAATAATTGCCAATACAGTAGTTCAATTGGAATGGGAAGCAGCAATGAAAGTAGTTGTTACATATATACATTCGAAATTAGGCTTGAAAAATAATAATTCCTTTATTGCAACCAATGGTTATATCATGATCATGGCCCGGATTCTAATGACATGTCATCTTTTTATTGATGCTGCATAGACATTGCCAACTTGTGGATAAATCCTAATCATGGCCTCTAGATTATAGAAATGCATTTTTATTAGGTCATTTTTTGTCATTTTATGCAATTTTATATTTTTAGGGCATTTATTTCAATTTTAGGTCATTATTTTGTCATTTTCGTGTCATTTGTTTCCTCATTTAGTCATTTTCATGTGTTTACATTGAGTGTATTAACTTCTTTTTCGTCGCTAGCGGTGCTGTCTTTGAAGTGTTGTCTGTTTAATGCAAGAAAGAAAAATTCGGCGTTAAAGTGTTGATATGTTTCAGTCGGAAGTGAGAATCAAAGAAACGCCAAAATTTTGTATTATAATACTATTGTTATTAGATTGACTTGGCACCAGAGTCTGCCACCTGCTTGGATTTGAGAGTGCAAAGTATTGTTTACCCTCAATAAACGACAATAGAGAGTTTTTGCCATAGCGTGTTGTCGGATACGGTACACACTAATCACATGATCGAATACGGTAAATGGAATAATGTCTTGTGCTACGACGGAGTTTTTGCCAGCGTAAATTGACACGGTACGGTATAAGATAACAGAGAAAATGGAGGAACTGCTTCAGACTGCCACACTTGAAGATTTTAACAATGAGTTATTGGAGAATATGATAGGCCTACCAAATTGTTCTCCGAATGTGATAGGCCTATGAATAAATTTAATTTTCCATTGTTTCTGTTATAAGCCTACAGATATATGAATTCCATAGCACCTCATAACAGCATATAAACATTAACATAACCTCAAAATGGGATTTTAATAAGAAAAATATATTTAACTTGTGAAAATTTATAAACACTGCTACGCAAGTTTATTGAAATGTTTTTGAGTTTGTTACAGGCATTAAATTATCTGCAGTGGTTTATTATACTAGAAATAAGTAAGGCTATAAATACCGGTACTCATCATTGAAAATCTACTGTAACTTTCAGAATAAAAATCATATAAGATTATAGCTATATGCCATAAGTAGCCTAGCCAGAGAAATATTTTGTATATTATCAGTAAATATTATTCAAGAAGTAATTTTATATTGGCATCTTTTTAGTTAAACTCTCAAATTGAAATAAAAGTAAATAGGCCTATACATTATTGAAAGAGTTTCTTCTAGTTCCTTCTGTTATAGATTGCTTTTGGTATAAAAACGCTGAATTAGTTTTTTTTTAGTATAGATTCCCTGCGTCTTCTTTTCCTCATAGGAGGAAGATGTAAAAATCTAAAGTTGGGACCTTGGGCAATCAGCTGGCCATTGGAAGTAGGGTGAGTTTCTAGTTCTTTATTGAAGGTTAAACAACTGCTGTGTGGTGGGATGTCATCCACAATCACGTCATTGTTTATACTGTATACTGATTATTTATGTCAGCTATAACACCAATACTGCACAGTGCCTCTCCCCTGTCTTCTAGTCCTCTCCTTCTTGAAGCTGATTCACCAGACTCCATTTTAACTTTAAATGCGTTAGCCATGTCTGAAATTATTGCCATCTCCTACCAAAAAGTCGGGAACATCATAAGCATTTGAACCAATAACCTCACGCAAGAGAATCAAGTCGTTATTTATGTTAAAGCGAAGTCTTTCCTGTTTTTCGGGATTCATGTCTATTACCGTAAGCTTCACGCTAATCATTCCGAAATAACGTGTCACGTTATCAGATATAGCGTCACGGCAAACCGGCGCATGCGCACAACATCAATCACGTGACTTTAACGTTTACGGTAACTCAACGTAAGCTGGGCAAAAACTCTCTAATATAATCCGGCAGACCACAAAAGGATGTGCCGAATTTTGACTCGCCAGTGCCTCAGAGCCAGTATAAATTTCTGTGAGAAAAGAACATTCACAACATTACAGTTATTTACAGTTTTTATAATTATGTACAAACTAGTCTATAACTTTGTGTGTACAATAATAATTTTTTATAAATAAAATATCAGTTTTAGGTCATTTTTTATAATTATTAAGTCATTTTCTTTAAAATTTAGGGTCATTTTATAGGTCATTTTTCAAACAATTTTAGGTCATCAGAATCCGGGCCCTGATCATGATGAATGAGCACTGGTAGAATGATGTATTGCAGGGGAAACAGGAGCCCCCCCCCCGATAGACAAAGTCAGGTAAAGTAAACTATGCAAAGTGACAGCAAGCTAAGTATTACGCCATAAGAATCTTACATTTTTACAATTATTACATAACCTGTCAATAGACCAAGTTAGCGCATTCTCAAGACACAATAATATAGAGAATAAAAAAATAATTTAAAAAAATAAAAATGTAAGGATTATAGTCCAGTCTGATTGATGTTAAATAGAAATAAGACAATATTAGGATACATTGTTACGATATATTACTATTAAAAAATTCATCTATGTTACAAAATGGGGTTTGAATATGCCAATTCTCTGATACTACTGGAGTAACTAAAATCAATTATACCAAAAGTCCCTCTTGATGGATTCCTGGCCAACCAGTCATGTGCTCTTATCTTAAAGAAATTTACAGGTAAATTTTGATAAATTATTGGTAATTTATTAAATAGTGTCTGCCAATAATTTGACAGCTATTCAGACATTTTAATAGCCCATGGTGTTGTATATAAATATGGGTATTGTATATGGTATTATTAAAGACATGTTGCACCAGACTGAAGTTGCTTCAGTTGAATCGTTCTAGTCCCATGCTACACGCCTAGGCGACAAAGCGAATACGACATGGGGAGACAAATGCCGCATGCGGCATATGGAATTATTGTGGCACATTGTCGCACGCCTACAATCAGGCAACACTAGGATACAAGTCGCATGCCACATGTCGTTCAGTGTTGCTTCAGTGGAATTGCGCCTTAACATAGCCTATAACTGATGGCCATCTTATGTGGGTAAACAGGTTAACCAACACGACAAACCTCACTGGAGATATAATATGGCATATTTTCGAAATGCGTGAATTCGGTATGCCCTATAAAACTAATATCGCCGTTCATAACCTAACCAACCTAACCTAACCAAACCAAATAATTCTAACCTAAACTAACTGCCACTAAAATAGAATCTACATGCCACAACTTACCTTAATGCAAGAAGATCAGTTGGTCGTCCTGCTTCGCAGATGCTCATCCTACTTCGCAGATGCTCATCCTACTTCACTCAGAATCATAATATGGGCGGGGTGTTTTATGCGTAATAAAAATGAACTGATTGAAATTGGTAAAAATACAAGCTAAAGTACTAAAAACCTGGTAATTTCGCCTCTTAATCAATTCCTTGAACAAAAGAAAGTACATTTAATGAAGTTTCCAGTTCCAGGAAGGAAAACTGTATGGATAAGGATATATAGTGCTCTACCCAAAGAGTTGCTAGTTGAAAGATATGGTTTTGATGCAATTTTTGTTATTTTTAAAATATTTTACATGGCTGTATTTTCACAACGGATTTAAATATTTCAGTAATAGTTTGTATTTCTCTTAATATACACGAAAACTACATCACTACAAAATTTCATCCAAATCTGGAATGGTGAGGTTCAATGGGTGTGTTGATTTGACACGGAATGTCCCAGGCATGAATTTTGATAAACATAAAATCTTCTTGAGGAATGTTGCCTTTAGTTTTACAATGTCTCTGAGATTTTGTGTGTTGGCTTTTTCCCAAATAGCTCCTCGGCCATAAGCAAGTATAGGTGTAATTTAAATAATTTGAGTCCGGGTAAGAGAGGGAAATTGGCAGTTGTAATAGCGAATTCTTTAGTGTATTAAAATTTTCACTAGGCATGTCGACTTGTAAATCACTAATAAAAAGTGTGAACCGCTGATAAATAGCCGAGAAATCGACAAAATAAAGATGCACTATTTTGTGTTCTTACTCCATTAGAATTCAATGACAAGGGGACTGTGTGAGCCATTCGTACTTCCGACTCTGCCACTAGAGGGCAAGAGAACCCCTACTCATGGGCGACAGTTTCATCTTCCAACATATCAAAAATATCAAAACTACCATATCAAAACTACAAAAAATAAAATAAAATATTACGAAAATGACCCTTACACCATATAAAAAATACAGAAAATAAAATAGCGTATTCTTTAGAGCCATTCCATTGTTACGTATGTTACATTTGGATGCACTTTAGATCCCTACAGCAATTAAAATATGGCATTAACTGGAACTTTGTACATATCAGAAGATAGATTCAAACTTTCAGAATATATGAAAGTTTTATTAATCAGAATTATACATTAAATATTATTATCAATAAAATGGGTGTTACATATGTTACAGAAATCAGACAGAGAATTTAACCTTATCTATCTTACATGGAAATCTCTGTGAATTATGTAACACAAGAACTCCAGTACTTTTTTTCTGGGTAGCCAAGATTACACTAATTAACCTAGTATCTTTGTTTAATAGTTCAGGCTGATTTTCAGAAATTAAAATGTTTTTCTTCTGTTACGTATGTTACAGTACTTTGTTACGAATGTATGCAAATTAATAAAGAAGAATAATGTTTTATTGTGCAACGTTTCAACAATTTGAATGTTTTAAGAACTTTTACATGATAGTTCACTTATATTTAAGTTTTTATAGTCTCACATGTCATCTGTTCGCGACTTGTTTATTCAGCATATTCACAGCTACCCTCCATATCTGGCGACCATATCCTCTATCCGCAACCTTAGGAAGCACCATGCTGTGGTGACTGAGACCCACCCCTTAGATATATTATATGTGTATTTGACCGCCTGATTGGTCTTGTGGTTTGCGTCACTGGCCACGGATCCGTAGGCCCAGGTTCGATTCTCGGTACCTCCTTGAGGTAGGGAGGTCTGGAACAAGGTGCACTCAGCCTCGTGATACAAATTGAGGAGCTATTTGATAGAAAAGTAGCAGCTCCGGTCAGACCACATGCCCCCCAATCCTGCCATCTGCCTATGGCAGATGACGCAGCGGTTGGGTGGTAGGCCAAGTCCCTTCAGGGATGTAGCGCCAAGAAGTTTAGTTTATATGTGTATTTACACATACATATATATGAAGCAAGGTGTCTTCCCACATGCTTTAGTATAAATTTCCTTGGATTGTTAGTCAGATATTGTTTTCCAATTTCTCTTTGTTTTCCTCTTTCTCTTTCTTTCTCTAAATTGGCCGCAAATACCTCTTTATTTTGTTTTATCCTGTCTCTCTATTTCGTAACTCTTTCCTTTGAACTCTTTTCAAACTACAAGCCAAATAGAATATCTTTCGTTTATGCGTAATTTTATGCAATTTTGATTAAATACCAGTAATAAATAATGAGGCCTATTTTAATTATATATTTATATTCTTGAGACAAATAATTATTTTATTAATTATTGAATTTTACATTTAGGCCTATACAGTGGTGCAGCCAGGATTTTAATCTGGGGTTGCTAAAACTTAAAATGCATGTTAATAAAATTTAAAAAAGATAATTTATTATAAGCTGGGTGCATAGGACTAATTTTTCAATTTTCTTTACAACCCATTCTTATTCAATGAAGTTACTATCCTATTGCAAACATCATTAACATTATTATTATCATTATCTTCATCATCATCAAATTGGATATCAACACATATTTCCATATCACCTGCTGTTTATAAAAAGTTTGATATTCCATTTTTAACACATCACAATTCAAAGCATTTCATTCAACTTTTGAAATTTATAGTTATCGTACCATTAGGTCTAATCAGAACAATCTAGTCATTGAATAATGGATTGACGGAGAATATAGCACTGGTTGTTGTTACTGCAGTAATATACAGAACTAAACATACTACCGGTAAATTGTTTCAACTTCTGTGATGACTTGAAATTATTGCTATTATGGTACAGAAGATTTTAGCATACTCTGCCAGTATGAATTCTGTAGCAAACATGGTGCAGTGGGATTTGGACTTGATTCAGCAAATGTAAAGCGAGGCTGCAAACTAATGCATTTGAAATCGATATAGAATTTCTTTATGTAAGGCGAAAATTAATTATTATTATTATTATTATTATTATTAATCCAACTAATAATTTCAAACACTGTGAAACATTTTAAGTAGTCTTGCCTAACTGTAGGCCTATCAAAAAGGCAAATTTGTATTTTATTCCAAGGCAGTAAAAGTGTTACGTATGTTACACTTATTGTTTACATATTTTTTTAAGGAAATAATTGTTCTTTTGGTGAAAATAATCTTGCAATCATTAGAACTCATGACTAACCTTACTTCCATAAGGTAACAAAGAAATCCACCAGCTCTTTGCAATTAAATAAAAACTTTTTGAAGTTTTTTGTTACGTATGTTACATTTATGACTATGACAACTTAATATGCATTTTAAAATAAACTCATCGGATGGATTAAGATGAAATGCAGGTAACATATAGAGCAAAAGACGCTGTTAACAATGACCTGAGCAGAACAAGTCTCTGCTGGTTCTGGACAAGCTGTCTAGCCAACTAAAAAATACGTTTTTTTAAAGATAACAGAGCAAGTTCAAAGAGAGCCAACTTTAACTCCATATTTCTTAAAGTAATTCTTCATATTATGTTTTGGGTACTTTGTATAATAAAATATAGATCTTCAAGAAATGTTTACTGCAAAAATAAACATTATACACCAAATAATAAAAATTACCCCTCATGTCCACTTTCTCATGGAATGGCCCTTTAGTGTATTTTTTATATAGTGCAAGGGTCATTTTCTTTATATTTTGAACTTTGTCCTCTAGTGGAACACAAAATATTAGTGATTTACAAGTGGATATGCCTAGTGAACATTATAATACACTGAAGAATTCGCTATTACAACCGCCAATTTCCCTCTCTTACCCGATGAGATAAAAGCCCCAGTTTTTGGAAACCAATGTGATAAATTTTCTTTATCCAATAAAGTGTTTTTAATCAAAAATAGCAAAGGTTATTCAGAAGTAAAATACTCCCAGCATGACTGGTCATGCATCAATTCAGATAGCGACCATTCCTGGGTGAGTTACCAGATGTCTGTATTTAGCAGGACATGTCCATATATTTTAAGGATGTCCTGGCATCTGTATTTAAATTTCAAAGCTTGCAATATGTTCACATTTTTGTATAAGCAATGTTTTTTAACGACTGAAAAAGGATGATTTTGTTTCCAGATTTTACCAAAGATGTCTCTGAGTATCGTATCACAATCTAATTTCTTCTGAAATCGTAATCCTTTTGAATCTTGTGCATTTTTCACTGTTATTATTACCAGTAATAATCCCTTTGTTGTAATCTCTTTGGAGGAAATATAAATTTTTGCACTCCTTAGCTAGTAAGTGTTTCTTACGGAAGTTGTTTACATGGCTCGTAACTTGACATTACCACACGCAATCTTGTTGCTAGGGGCGACGGGCGGAAAGTGAATTGTTGCTAGGGGCGACGGGCGGAAAGTTACTTTACCGCCCGCAAATGCTTATTTGCGAGCAGAAATGACCAAGGCCTCCCCGCTTTATAAATATTCGGTTGCCATAAACAATAACAAATGCGAATCCCTTTCTGAAATAAGCACCATTCTTCAAGTCTGTATTTACATAATATTTTGAGGTAATATCACAATTAATATAATTAAATTGATATAAGTAACCGTCGTGCAAAAAATAGCATGCAACACACGGACCGTAAAGGCATTTACGGGTCTCGAAAACTTAAAAACCCGAGGCTAACCCGAGGCTGTGCCTCGGGTTTTCAATCTGTTTCCTCGACCCGTAAACGTGCCTTTCCGCCCTTGTGTCGCAATATACTATTAGATTCTGCTGTTGGTAGTATTGCCCAGAACGTTATTGAATATTACGGACTGTTTTTAATGTGAATTTTATTTTACACGTTCAGTTCTTAATGGGGGAAAATAATAATAAAACGGAGTAGCGCACAATGTTCATTCTTAGTTTTGTTAAGACTCGCAGAATTTTGTGAGAGAAACTGTCCTCATTTTACACTGTTGTGCATGGTATCGATCACAATTTTCAAAGCACAATTTGCATACACACTGGTCGTCTGGTTGATGAAATTTCACATTGCTGCAGATTTTGTGATGGAAGCTATGTGCAGCATACCTTGTCATTGTATGTCTTAGTTTGTAGAAAAGAAAATGGGGGAAAAGAAAACACTTAAGTTACTGCTGAGTTTGAGATAAGATACAAATGCTTAAAAAGAAAGAGCTGTTCCGATGAGGAAGCTGCGTCTCTGTTTCTAACCATGAAGCACTTGGTGTCTGTGAAGTTCAGTTTGAAAGAATTAACATGTTCTCAATTTTATGATTATCTGAAAGCCAACAAATAGTCCAGTCGATATCACTTTTTACCTGGAAAATATTCCGAAGTTAATGAAATTTTTACAGGTTATTTGGGGGTACTCTAGGATGTTTATCCTAAGTTTTCGACCTCGAGGACCCTGTGCTAACTTGGGGGGAGGTCAAAAACCTCAAAATTTTTGGACTTTTTTCAGTTTTTCGCTTTTATCTCGTAAACTAAGCATATTGTGTGCCCCATAGTACAATACAAAGTTGTAGAGCATTAAATTTGCTAAAGTTTGGTTGATTAAACGAATTTGTAGACCCAATATTAACCGAGATACGGCCGATGAAACTTGGACAAAGTTTCTCGAAATGTAAAAAATATACGAAAAACGAAGGTTTTGGCGCTATAACTATTTATTACCATCATTTCCATGTTAATTATGTTAATCACTCGTTAATATCAACATCTTGGAATACCTATGACCCCCTTCCTCCACCCCCTCTTCCCACTTCCCACCCCTCCCCCTCCCCCAAACGTGAAGATGCCTCATTTTAATGTATGAAATGCATTTTAAGAAACCTTCTCACACCTAAAACCCTTTCGTTGTACACACAATGTGATGTCACCGGAGGGGGGGATCCGCTGACCTAGAGCCTATTGTGATTTGCAGTTATTTACATATTTTGGTGCCTGGTCATCACCCTACTGTGAATTCCTTTTAACCCACAATCTTGAACCTCTATAAACGTAGATGAGGTAGTTTAAAATAAATAATTAGTAATCAAGAATTAGTTTATAAAAGTATAGAATTTATTTACAAAAATCATAATTTAGAGTTTAGAGCATAATTATAAATAATTAAGATAATTGCAGGTGTTATGACCAACTTAGAAATAATTTCAAATAATAATTAGTACATAGTGTATCAGGCTACGAAAACCTTGGAGCGCTTGGGGGCTGCCGGACCTTCCTCGTCGTCGTCGTCATCATTGTCGGGGTCCATGAACACGTCAGTGGGATCTTCACTCTCGTCATCGGTGTCAGGCTGAGGGGAGTTTTAGCATGCTGTTCCCACGCAGTGCTTGCATACTGCACTCAATTAATACACGTGCATTATATGTTGTTACAAGAATAAAAAGCAATAAGATATCGTGTGGCAGGTTTTAAGAATGAAAATGTACTATTACAGCATCACTCAGTATTGATAAAGTGCATCAAAATACCCATCTCGTTTGGTAAGCTTACATCCCCATACAGAAGGCAACTTCTGATTTCTCCCTTGGCTTCCTATCCACGCCTGGACTTGCAAGTACATCCTGGCGGCATCTCTCGTTGGTGGCAGTCTGGCAAGTTGACATTTCGGCTTTGCCATAACTGTGGAAAAAATGCGGTACCTCAGGTCTTCGAGGTTGTCAAGTTCGATGGTCCCTCCATACAGTTTCACAAGAAATTTCTCTCCAACATCAGCGATTTGAGTTGGAGTTGCGTCGGGGTCTTTAAAAATCGCCAACATCTCTGAAAGGCTAGAGTTCTTGCTATACATCTCCATCACCTTCTTTCCAATACCAAAGGGTGCTGAGGTGGTGTCACATGCAGGAAAAAGAATGTCCTGTGGTTCGTACTTGAACGAGTGGGATGAATACAGCACAGTTGGGATATTACCCTTTCCACTCTTCTGGAAATAGACGTCCTTTTTGGAAGAACCCAAAGCAGTGGGTAGCACCAGAAGATATTATGTCGTAACCTGTTATGATGACACTGTCATATTTGTCAGCAGCTAAGCTAAGACAGCAGTATCCACAATCATTACATCGGGGTCTTCTACTGCCTGCTTCACTTGGATCCCCTTGGCTTCCATTTCCCTCTTCAATATGGTTATGAAGTTGGTCTTGTTAATATCATTGGAAAGAAATTTCGCCTGCGAAATCGTGCTAATCAAAGTTGTCTTGGAAAAGACAAACTTTGTTGAGGAGTGCAGCAAAGAACGCCGATAACGTCCAGCTGCTTTGGTGCTTTGGTAGCTTATCCCTATAGGATAGCAATCAAAAACCACTATGACATTCCTACCGAAGTGCCTATGGACGTAATCCACGTAGTTTTGGCAGACTACCTGAAATGTGCCTTCACTTGACTTGGTACAAACAACCCTATGCAACAGAAACCCACCATCAATGACATTGAATTTTCTGGCACGAAAATCTACGTCTTCACCCACGATAGGAAGGAATGCATCATATAGCATTGACAATAGCCCCCCCCCTCCGGTGACATCACATTGTGTGTACAACGAAAGGGTTTTTGGTGTGAGAAGGTTTCTTAAAATGCATTTCATACATTAAAATGAGGCATCTTCATGTTTGGGGGAGGGGGAGGGGTGGGAAGTGGGAAGAGGGGGTGGAGGAAGGGGGTCATAGGTATTGCAAGATGTTGATATTAATGAGTGATTAACATAATTAGCATGTAAATGACGGTAATAAATAGTTATAGCGCAAAAACCTTCGTTTTTAGGATATTTTTTTACAATTCGAGATACTTTGTCTAAGTTTCACCGGCCGTATCTCGGTTAATATTGGGTCTACAAATTCGTTTAATCAACCAAATTTTAGAAAATTTAATGTTCTACAACTTTGTATTTCACTATGGTGCACAAAATATGCTTAGTTTACGAAATGTAAGCGAAAAACTGAAAAAAGTCCAAAAATTTTGAGGTTTTTGACCTCCCCCCAAGTTAGCACAGGGTCCTCGAGGTCGAAAACTTAGGATAGACATCCTAGAGTACCCCCAAATAACCTGTAAAAATTTCATTAACTTCGGAATATTTTCCAGCTACCCCCCTATTTTTCATTATATCGACTGGACTAAAATGCCTATTGAATGGAATTAGATAAATATCTCAAGTTAGCAATATGGATAAGAATGTACATACAGGCTCAGATACATTAAATTAAGATTGACAGATAAATGAAGGCCACAAAAAAGGAGCTGATCAATCATTTTAATGTGTCCTGCTTTTGTCAGTGTCTTTTTAGTCTGATATGCCCTCCTTTCCATCCATAACCACCTGGTAGGGTTAATATACTCATTAATCTAACATCTCAAGTAAAGGAATAAAAAACGAAAAGCAGAACCACAGTATAAGTATTAATACAGTACAGAAACTCAGCCCGTTTTTCTGCCAGCCGAGCATGCGTGCGCATTTACTAGCGATCGTAGCGGCCATTATGTAACACTACAGAAACTACTCCGGGAAGTATGTAAATAAATAGGAGTGTTGTATTTATCAGAACACGCTATATTCGAAAGGACCTTATTATTCTGCTGTAAATTTCAGTAATAATAAAAGACAAAATCCTGAATTGCATTTCTTCACTTTCTTGAAACATCCAGAAAGGTAAGAACGAAAATAAGTAATATTTATTGTAGGTCTACTGGCTTACTCTTGATTCTGGTGTGGTTATGTTTCAAGTTACTTTAATGTAATAGTTTTATATTTTATTCTGTTGTAATGATTTCTGGTGTATAAAATAGGTCATTAATGGTCGACAAGAAAACCTAGTAACAAAATATGTAAAATATTTGAGTGAAAATTACCGTCTATGCTTGACACACGCCGAAAACAGACAGTTTATGAATTCCTATAAAAACTCGTTAATTAAAACTGCTGTACCGACGGTGTCTTCAATTCCAAATGCTCCTGAATTTTTTGTTTTGTTTAATGAAGTCCGTCCTGCAGTAATTGACGCTACATAGCCCTACAATAAATTGAAGTCGTATATTGCCATATAAGGCAAAGAATCAAAATACACTGTCAACAATGACGTGCAGGATGAACAACGTGACAGACCTATAATATAATTTACATAATTAATATGTAGGCTATTTATTATCATAATTTGAATTATAAATTATATTAAAGGGCAATGATTTTAAAGAAAAAATACTAGGCTTAGGTACAGTCCTTAACAGTAGCCTATTTAGGTATTGTTTACCTCTAAAACTAGAATATAGGCTAATACATTATCTGTTTTATTATTTCTTAAATTTAAAATTAGATTTGCATTAAATAAAAATATTCTGTATTTTTCTCTTTTTCTCTTTTAACATAACATATTTTGCGATGTGTTTATGTATTTTCCCAAGCCATTTCATATGATGAGAATGTAGCTTTACTCAATCTCCGCATGGAGCGCTAGTGTCGTCCAGTCAGCATGTTGTCATAGGACTTTTAACCACCGCCGTCTCGAGAATTACACTGCCTGTCCTATGCTTTATTTTAACATGGAGTTCAGAGTATTGTTAAATTGCCTAATTTATCCAGTAGAGGCGACACAGTTCACACCCAGATTGCAGCAATCACTAATCAAAATAAGCATTAAACAGACACAGATACTTGTGTTATTTGTTTAGAACGTAATATTATTCCAGTATATGACACTTACCTTGAAATGGAATTTTGGAGCAATAATTAAAATAAATGTAAATTAATTAGGCGCATTGATAGACTATATTATGAGCACCGCCGTCTCGAGGAGTAATACAGTTTAGAAGGCAGTGATTATGAGACGGCGGTGACAGCACTACATAATCAACAATGTCGTAGCAAAAAACAAGAAGCAGTCTGGGTGTGAAAGGTGCTGCCATCTGTAATGTCGCCGAGTACGCAAAATTAGCCGTATAGAACAGGCAGTGTATACACGATTAATACAGTTTAGAAGGCAGTGCTTTTAACACACACTTTCTTTACTGTATTAATACTTATACTGTGGCAGAACCATTATCTATCTACAGTGAGTCTCAGGCAGATGGGTGCCGCCGCGCCGCGCGTTGGGTTCCCCGCAGATGACGCTCCTATCCCCGGTATGCGGCAAAGGAACTCCCCGGCAGCTGACTGACTTGTCCGTGCGTGACAATGAAAATAAATGAAATAATTTTGAAAATAACGAAAATAGGCACCTACCTTATTACAGGAGATGCTGGAAGTGTCCTCCTCCTACATCCACACATTTTTGGCATCGTGATAGGAAATTCCGATTAATACGCATTAATTGTTCTTCCGTTATTATTGAGTTTATCTCTATCCTAATGTTTTCTTTTAGTTGTGACAACTACCGAATAACACTTTCACGTCTGTACAACACGAGAACAATGCTCAACTGCAGGCTATGGAGGAATTGTTTACTTATCTGCAGGGCCACAGCTTGCCGCGATGCGGGTAGTGTTGAGTCATCAAAGCGGCAAGCGGCACCAATCTGTCTGAGACCCACTGTATATGAAAACGAATGTATGTGTGTCTGTCCTTTATGTATTACTACACCATTCATCCGATCGCCATGAAACTTTGGGAAATTGTTGAGTACACTCCTACGAAGGTTTCTGACATAGTACATTTTTAATTTTAGCTTTTGTTTGCGAGCTATGAGCGAAAAACAGGAAGGAAACGTGCATTTTTTGTGCTTTCGAAACATCAGTTATCAGTAATACATTTCAGGTCATATTAGTCTTTGTCTACTTTTGTCATACCTTGGAAATAAAAGCATCACAATCGCTTGAATGTTGTAAGCCCACGTTGGTCGATTCATTTGTTTATAATGTCAAGGCATGCAGATATTTGAATTTTTCAACCTAGACGGAAGAGGGATAATGAATATAGGTCTCAATGCGTAAACATTGTTCGATTTAGACGACACTCACTATGCAGGGGTTTTCTGGGTCAGGGAACTCGAATCTGAGGTTGTTTTTCCCATGCTGCGCTTTCTAATCGTGGAATTCACTTCAAAGTCGGATTTATAGCTGTTTCATTAATTAGGCCTACCGGTATCAATCGTTTTGTTTACCTATGAATGTTTCGCATGCAGAGTGTTAATAAATATAATATTTTAATTATTTTGCTCTTAATTGTTAATCTTTCGATTAATTATCGTGGGCAAAGCCACAGGGATATGCTGTAAGCTATAAAAAGGTATATTTAGCGTTTCCTGAGGGAATAGTTTCAGTGTGATAAGTCGTTCTTGCTCATTTCAAATTCTAAATACCTATATAAGGACCTATAAGTTATTTTCGAATTTTCAAAATACAAAACCCGAGCGACGCCGAGCCTTTTAGGCTGGTTATTAATATTTATGCATTCTTTTACATTAGAGGCTAAGTTAGACTGAGTATTAGCAATGATCCCAACTTCAGTAATACATCACAGTAGTCTAACCTACGCAAAAGCAAGTTATCTTGCATTTATTTCTATACTTATATGATGTCCATAATACATTACTTAGGTCTACAGGCAGTAACGGCATATAGAAAAGACTGATGCTTTCTGGTCCAGTAGCATAGTGTGATAATAATTTTTGGGTAAGATGAACATTTGGAGGTCACAACTTGCAAATGCATTATGCACCACTGTTTTCAGAATAGACAGTGGGATAACCAGCCTCCCTAAGTCGTCTTGGAATACTGGTGGACTACTCAGTATCTCACTGATGCTCCAGTAGGTTGAAGTCTGAATGACTTGCTTGGGTAAAATATCGTAAAGTTTTGTTATTATTATTATTATTATTATTATTATTATTATTATTAGAAAGTTTCATGTTTACCCAAGTTTTATCCAAAGGATTTTTCTGTCAGAATCTTAAAAACGCTCCTGAGTTAGCTAAGCTTATCCTGACGCTTTGCCCCTTTTCTGTACATTCACCCTAGTGCATGCACTCCGCTCTCCATTATAGTTGGTTAAATGATTATTTAACAACGGGAATGCACTGCAACTTAGGCTTGTGATCACCCCCATTTTGCTGAAATTTTGTCCCACAGATGTTCCTGTAAAGCTGCAGACACGTGCCTGTCATATCTATACACACATAAATGCCATTGACCTGAGTTAGGATCAAACCCTTGACATTGAGCACACAAAGCCAGTGCCTTATTCACTGTGCTACCCAGGGCGATGCTCTCGTAGAACTATTTTCGTTCTGCACCATAAAAACTGCTGTTTACCTTTGAGTATAAATATGTTTTTGTATGTGTTTCAGAATTTCCAAGAAGATGACTTTTACCTATTGTACAATGGCAAAATTTTGCCCAAGTTTGCAGTTCTTACATGTGGAGTTGTGTATGCTGTTCCTAGACTTATTGGAGGAAAAGGAGGTAAATACATGGAACTACATAATCATTTCCATAGAGGACTGTATATAGTAATGCTGGGTTGATTTAAGTTTATGTTTTCGTTGTGTATTTTCTCTTAAAGCAGTAGTCCAAAAGCATTGCTTCGTTCCACCATTCTTGATATTGTCTTTCCAACTCCCTATTTCCTGATGAAATCTTTAACCTTGCTCATCACTCATGAGTCCCAAATTATGTGGAAAGTAGTGAAGGTGAGAGTGCCAGAAGTAAAGTTTCAAACTTATATTGCAACCAAAAACTTGCAGTTTTCCTAACATGTTTCTTACAATTTTAGGGTGACCAGATATCCTGATTTTCGGAGGATACTGCTCTATTTTAACACCTTATCCTGCTGTGGCCTATGAATAGGCTTGGAAATCTCATTTATATTCTGCTTTTTAAAAATATCCTGCAAAATGTGATTTCACGTGAAGTATAGTATTTTTCCCATTCCTATAAAGTGTATTATATGTAATAGCTAATGATTAATAATAAAATTATTGTTATATTTCAGGATTTGGGTCCATGCTACGTGCTATTGGTGCACAGATTGAAAAGACTACAAACAGGGAGGCATGTCGTGATCTAAGTGGACGAAGACTCAGGGATATTAATGAAGAGAAAAGGTACAAGCATAGAAATTAAATTGCTAAGATAATTCTGTCATGATGGTCCAGATTTCCACCGTATAATATATTTACACAAGAATAAAATAAAAATTGTTTCTAGTGGATATTTATTTGTCTTTTCTACAAAACACACAACATTTCGGTCATAACCATTAGATCTTCATCAGGTGACTGTTATTTTATTCTTGTGTAAATAAATTGCTAAGGCTTTCCTGGCTGAGTCATTGGAATAGCTGTTCAGGGTCTGAAACCTGACATTCCAGTAGTCAGTGCCTCAGTAACACCACAGGGAAGCCTGGAAATCAGTTACTTACCTGCATAGTATTTGCTGCATTACACAAACATTACCAACTAAAAGAGTATAAAAATTAATACTCATTTGCACAGCTTAATCCCTCTAACCTGGAACCATTCAAGAACCTGTTTTCTTATTCTTCTTTCTTTTAATGTTGTCTGGAGCTAGAAGGTGTCATAACTAAATTTTCAGGGCAACTCCTGGAATCCTTCAGAATTAATTTTTGTGAATTAGAAAATATTTTAATCCAGATCTTAAAGACTCATTTCAATAGCACTTACACTGTAATTGAAGAGTGGTTTCACAAAACTTAACATTTACTGGCAGCGGGTTTTTACAAAAGTGAACATCTACACATCGCTCACTGAAACTTGATATTCTTGATTTAAATTTACAGGGTAAGTACTTAATCCTTGGTAGAGATTGGCAAATATTTTATTTTAAAGCTAAATCTCAGGACATTCTGAAGAAGAAGCTTCCATTCAAAATGACTAACGCCCATGTGCTGTGATATAAGAAGGGACAGGTATCCATGAAAACATAAACATGGCCCATTATTCAAGTTGAAGTTCTTAAGCCGAGAATGAATAATACAAAGACCATTGATACAGCCATGAAACTTCCTTTCATAAATCATTTTAGTGAGAAAAAAAGACTGCTGACGTAAAGAAGTTACTTGAATATTACATAAAGAGGTGTACTGGCATTGTTAGAAGAATGGTGAAGATAATGCTGCATCTATGCATCTTGATGAAGAAGCTTCATATTAGACGATATCATTGTGTTTATCAGTGAGGTGTCCTGTTCTCGTTATGACTTAATTACACAGCCCAACAGCCATTTTGGTGCCTTAGAATTTATACCTATTCTTGAGTATATTTAGGTCACTGATGCCAAATGTGCCATTAGTTTTGCCCTATTAGCTTTAGTTTTTGAGATATGGTATTACCACAAGTAAGAATCAGCTTGAAAAATTTTATGTCATAACCGGGATTTGAACACGGATCTTCAGCTTCAGAACACGCTCAGCGCGTTAAGCTGAAGATCCGTGTTCAAATCCCGGTTATGACATAAAATTTTTCAAGCTGATTCTTACTTGTATTAATATCCCAGACATGGATTTAATGTCTATTTCCTTTCCCTCCACTTAATTTATGGTATTACCGTTATGCATATTATCCCATTTTACATTTGATATAAATAAAAAACAGTGCCTATTTGTAGCTTATAAATCATGGGAAGAAAAAAGCAACACACTAACATTACATTAACATTAAAATAACAATATAACATGGGGGTCTTAAAAAAATTGATATTATCACATACTATATGGTCGTTTATGACTTATGAGCTGTCAATTTGTGTGCCAAAAAATAATCCAGCTTTTAGTTTAACTGTACTTCGCACAGTTTTTGTCCTACGTGTCCAAAGTATGGTCCAGAACCTTCACTACAGTAATTTTCAAATGGGAAGCGTTTTCCTTCACCGCCAATCACGTGTACGAGCTAAAGAAATACCGCTATCAGGAAGGGTCTTCCTTCCGTCTCGCCGTCTCTGATTGGACCGTGCATCTAAGCAAGAGGAAGAACAAACCGCTTGTCATCTGCAAAACACTTTAGCTATATTATCAAGCAAGATTTTGTTTCCCTAGACTAAGAGTTCATAAATAAAATCCCCCCCCCCCCCCCTCGACAAAAGCAGAGCTGGTAGAGAAAAACTGTTTACATATTTGGAATAAGCACACTAAGTATAGCCAAAATTCGGTAAAACATCTTACATATTTGGAATAAGCACACTAAGTATAGCCAAAATCCAGTAAAACATCTTAGACACCAAACAAAAAGTTCTTTTTTATTGGGCTGTGTTATTGACACTATTGTTGGACAGAATTATTCAATGACACAACCAGTGGTGTACCAACAGTGATGAGGACCTACCCGGTATCCACTATTTATACCATTCACATAGTCTACACAAATGTACGATAGTAAGCAGCCTAATTCAGTATAAACAATTAAATAATGACTGTGGCTGGAGAAAATCCATGATAGTATACAATTCTTTTAGTCGTCGTATTGAAAACATATTTCAACTAAATAGTTGTGATTTCACAATATTATTTTATGCATACTACAAATCAAATATAACTCAAACAGCAAAGATTTAAAAAGCAGATTATTAAGAAACTAAACAGTACATGAAATAAAAATCTTTCTTGCGAGCTTTTGCCTCTGCAAATGTTATTACATCATGAAAATTTACTCGTTTTGCAACAAAGCACTCAGAGCTAAACTTGACAAACGAGATTGCACTCTCTTCACTTGTTTGTCGAGCCTTATATTATTTTATTATAGTGGGCCTATGGTACTTTGGATGTTATTGTTTCTGATCTGTTTTTTATTTAATTCATTATTTTAAAAAGTGTATAATGTTGTTAAATAGGCAACAAATTCAAACTTCAAATATTCACTCAAACAAAGACTCCTTATTGCTTTGGTAAAATTACATAAATACAATTTAAGGGCCTATGTTCAAAGCGCCCTTCCACCCCCAGAATAAAGGCATATATAAGTGCCTCAGATTTGTTAATACACTTTTTACTGCAAAATGTGCTTTAAAAGTCAAAGGATAGTAGGTTTTTCTTGAAAATCTTGATTAATAAGTTTAGAAAATGATGAGAAAAGTGCGTAGATGTTGACTTTTGTGACAATTCTTTATTTTCAGGGTTTATTTAGAGACAGTATTTATAGTAAAATTTCCACAATCTATTTGATTCATATAATTTTTCCTAAACTGATATTAGCTGTGAAAGTAATGTGTTTAATTTGTGAATTAATTAAAAAAAATATCTCCTGAAAATTTCTGTTTTTGTAGATGTCAAGTTTTGTGAAACCCCTCCTCAATTGTAATAATATTGCTTCCTTTGTTAAACTATGTGATTCCCTTTTACTCAATTTTATTGAATTCCAAATTAATTGAATACCATTGTTAAAGATACTGTACATATTTTCAACATTTACAAATTATTTTAAATTTCCCTATTTTATGGTCAGTTTCATTTGAGACCATATTATTTTTGTTTCGTCTCTAAGATCCCTGAGTTTCTCAATTCTTTATTATATCTTTGGAGCTATTTTCTTAAGTGAAATTTTATTGTTTATTTAGATTAAAGAATTGGATTATACAGCAAGCAGATCGGGAAAGGGAAGCAGCTGAACGAAAGAAGAAGAAATTGGAACGACTTCGTGCTCAACCAAAACATGAGTTCCATGATAAATGTTATGAGGAAGAGCGCTCTCAACTCACAGAGAAGGTTTCAGATGCTGTTGAACAAGGTATTACTATTAAATTATCAATTTATTTTGCTCTAGTCTAGACTCACATGTATTAGAGATCTAGTCTTCATTGGTCGATACATCTCTAGAAAACATCCTGTGCACAAAACACTGTTCGTAATGGAGCATTATATTGGCAGGGGTGGGATCAGTTTTGTAGCTCTCCTTAGGTCGGATCACCTCTCTCTAGTTTGTAATCGTTTCCTCTTTTTTCCTATTCTTAAGGTAGGCTTTTCTTTTCCTATCTTGAAAACACTTCCTAGTAGATTGCATGCCTAATGACACCAAGTCAGAGGAGAATTGAAAACCTGTAGATTTCTTTTGTAACTTGTAGAGTTACAGCTCTACCATATACATGGTACTATTCTATTGCACAATACTGCAATAATTTTTATAAAATGATTTCAGATTTGGATTACTAGTAATGTTCCAAAGGTTATAGTTGACTTCTCTTGCTGGTGCATAAGTGTTCCTTGTGATGAGGTTGTGTTCTACTGAGATGTCAAAATTCATCAATTTTCCTTTGTTTTCTCGACTGCATAATTTTTCTCGTACTATTAATTCTATGAGGGTAAGTTGATAAGTATCTACACTTTTTGTTTAATATTTTGTAAGTTGGCTGTACCGCCTTGTGCTCGTACACGTCGACATTTTGTTCATTTATCTCCTCTTGTGGAATATTCGATCGTTATGACTCCATTGGGTGTTGTGCTGTTGCACATTAAACATGGCTGCACTGCTCAGCGCTTGCACCAAAGAAGAACAGCATGCAATGATTTGTACCAGGAGCCAAAATCCATCAAAGAAGTCGTATTGCACAAGCACAAAGCAGTACAGCCAATGTAAAGAAGATTAAACAAAAAGGGCGGATACTTATTGACTTGCCCTTATTCATGTTATCTAGTGTTTCAAAAGTTTGTGTACAGTATACAGTAAATGCCAAGTGTTTTTCCTTATTTAGTACCAACAATTCATTACTAAACTATGCTTTTTCCCTCAGGCTTTAAAGTTGCATCCAGTGAAAATCCTGGCGTGAGCCTAAAAAGGAAAGCAGCGCATGCATCATCAACTGCAGTTCAGAAGAAGAAAACATGTTTATGGTAAGCTATTTTATTTCTCCCATTTTCTTTCTTTATTCAATTACAAAAAAATCTCTCGTAGTCAACAGCTCTTTGCAATATGATTATTTAACTCATGAGTGGGAATCTTGCATTAAAGTGGTTCTTGGGTTTCCAGTCGGGTAGTTATAGAAGTATATTCTGAGCTTTCGGCGACTGTCTGCGTCATCATCTTCGGGGAAGTGAGATCCAGAGATTATGGTGTTGTATATATACCCATGGTAGGACTAATCAGATGCAGTCGTGGATCCTGATTGGTCGGTGGAAGTAAACAATCTCTCCCTCTGTGATTGGAGCAGAGAAATAGCAGGTTGCCAGGAAGCGGCCAATTGGAACCCTCCGTCTCTATTGATGTTAATGGGGTTCAGTCTGATGTGAAAGGCTTCTTTGATGAGACGGTCCCATAAGCCTGTGGTAGAAGCCAGTACTGCTGTGTTGAGGTAGTCCATCTCGTGGCCCATGTCGAGAGAATGTTCGGCGATGGCGGACTTTTCAGGTTGCCCCAGACGGTAGTGCCGTTTGTGCTCCTCAATCCTGGTGGAAATGTGGCATCCTGTCTGACCAATATAAATCTTGCCACAACTACAAGAAATTCCATAAACCCCGGGTCTCTGTAATCCAAGGTCATCTTTAACAGGTCTTAGTAGTTGCTGGGTTTGGTAGGAAGTAGGTGTATCGTCTTGATCCCGTGGTAGCCGAGCAGTCGAGAGATCTTCCCGGAGAGAGGGCCAGTGTACAGGATGAATGCCCGCTTAACATTCTCGTCTCTATCCCTTGGTGCTGAAGAAACGGTCCTTTTAAGGGTTTGGGTTATATTGAAGTCTGCCGTTAGCACTGAAGGTATGTCGGAGGTGTTGAAGTTCCCCATTAAGGTTAGCTGCATCGGAGATGGCTCTGGCTCGGTGCACTAGGGTGTTGAAGACAGCCTGTAGAGCGTGGGCTACTGTATACCCCCCATCCCCCCCCCCGTGGGATTTTCCGACTCATATATTTTTTTGTTGGTATTGACATGTAGTTTCATATTTTAGTTGTTTGCCCCTTATCAATTACAGCATTTACCCGGAAACCCCGGAAATCCGGAGAAAACTAGTTTGTTTGAATTTTTCTTTGTTCTTTGCTCCTAATATGCCCAGGGAATTTCTGAATCACATATTTATTGTTGGTATTGCCATCTAGATTAAGGTTTTAGCTGTTTGCCCCTTATCAATTACAGCATATCCCCGGAAAACAACGGAAATCCGGAGAAATGACTTTGTTTTAATTTGTCTTTGTTCTTTGCTCCTAATATGCCCAGGGAATTATTGACTCACATATTTTTTGTTGGTATTGTCATATAATTTAAGGTTTCAGTTGTTTGCCTCTGACCAATTACAACATATCCCCGGAAAACCCGGAATACCACGTATATACGGAGAAAATGACAATGTTTTATTTTTTCAATCTTTGTTTTTCCTTCTAATATTCAAAGGGAATTTCTGACTCATATGTTTTTTTTGTTGGCATTGCCCTCTAGATTAAGGCTCAGTTGTTTGCCCATTATCAAATACAGTATATCCCCGGAAAACTCCGAAAACCACGGAAACCCGGAGAAAATGACTTTGTTCAAATTTTTTAAAATCTTAGTTCTTTGCCCTAGTATTCAAAGGAACTTGGTGACTCATGTGGTTTTGTGTTGGTATTGCCATCTAAATTAAGGTTTCAGTTGTTTGCCCCTTATCAATTACAGCATTTCCCCAAAAAACTCTGAAAACCACGGAAATCCGGAGAAAATTACTTTGTTTATTTTTTTAATATAAGTTTTTTCCTCCTAGTATTCAAAGGGAATTGGTGACTTATATGTTTTTGTATTGGTATTCCCATCTAGATTAAGGTTTCAGTTGTTTGCCCCCTATCAATTACAGCATTTTCCCAGAAAACTCGGAAAACCACGGAAATCCGGAGAAAATTACATTGTTTTAATTTTTTTAATCTTAGTTATTTGCTCTTAGTATTCAAAGGGACTTTGTGACTCATATGGTTTTGTGTTGGTATTGCCATCTAAATTAAGGTTTCAGTTGTTTGCCCCTTATCAATTACAGCATTTCCCCAGAAAACTCTGAAAACCACGGAAATCCGGAGAAAAATACTTTGTTTTTTTTTTTTAATATAAGTTTTTTCCTCCTAGTATTCAAAGGGAATTGGTGTAGGCCAAGTCCCTCCAGGGATGTAGCGCCACGGAGTTTAGTTTATTTGCTCTTAGTATTCAAAGGGAATTGGTGACTTATATGTTTTTGTATTGGTATTGCCATCTAGATTAAGGTATCAGTTGTTTTCGCCTTATCAATTACAGCATATCCCCGGAAAACTCCGAAAACCACAAAAATCCGGAGAAAATGAGTTCGTTTTAATTTATTAAAAATCTTTGTTCTTTGATCCTAATATTCCCAGGGAATTTCTGACTCACATATTTTTGTTCGTATTGCCATCTAGTTTAAGGTTTCAGTTGTTTGCCCCTTACAAATAGTTTTAATTTTTTATTGTTCTTTGCCCCTAATATCCCCAGGGAATTTCTGACACATATTTTTGTTCACATTAGAATATGAAGGGTGTGCTGCCAGGTTTTCAATCGCTTTCATCCCTTCAGCATCATTATTTTTTGTCATGCTGTAATTGGTAAGGGGAAAACAACTGATACCTTACTAGTTGTCACTTCCAACACAAAAGCATATGAGTCAGGAATTCTCTTCGAATATTAGGAGCAAAGAACAAGGATTTAAAAAGAAAACAGTCATTTTCTCCGTATATACGTGGTTTTCCGGGTTTTCCGGGGATATGCTGTAATTGGTAAGGGGCAAACAACTGAAACCTTAATCTAGATGGCAATACCAACACAAAAACATATGAATTACCAATTCCCTTTGAATACTAGTAGCAAAGAACAAAGATTTTCAAAAATTCAAACGAAGTAAATTTTTCTGGATTTCCTTGGTTTTCGGAGTTTTCCGGGGATATGCTGTAATTGATAAGGGGCAAACAACTGAAATCTTAATCTAGATGGTAATGGCAACAAAAAAACATATGAGTCAGAAATTCCCTTTGAATATTAGGGGCAAAGAACAAAGATTTAAAAACTAAAACATAGTAATTTTCTCCGTATATATGTGGTTTTCCGGTTTTTCCGGGGATATGTTGTAATTTGTAAGGGGCAAACAACTGAAACCTTAAACTAGATGGCAATACGAACAAGAATATGTGAGTCAGAAATTCCCTGGGAATATTAGGGGCAAAGAACAATAAAAAATTAAAACAATCCCATTTTCTCCGGATTTCCGTGCTTTTCCGGGGTTTCCGGGTAAATGCTGTAATTGATAAGGGGCAAACAACTAAAATCTTAAACTAGACGACAATACCAACAAAAAAATATGTGTGCCAGAAAATCCCACGGGGGGGGAGGGTTTGCTATTGGTAGCCCATGGTCTACTGTTTCTGTGCTGGATGATGAAAGCTGAATCCTCTCAGATACAAGTCGGTGTCCATAGGTTTCCTATAAACACCATGCCCCAGAGTTTTATCGGCACGTCGATAAATGAGCATGTCTAAGAAAGGCAGGCGGCCATCCTTTTCCAAATCCATAGGAAACTTGATGTTATTGTGGATCCCATTGAGATGGTCAAGGAACTCTTGCAGAGCCTCTCTACCATGGGGCCAGATCAAGAACGTATCGTCTACATATCTGGCAAAGAATGTAGGCTTCAGACGAGCGGTCTCTAAAGCACGGTGTTCAAAATGTTCCATATAGAGGTCAGCTATGGCACTTCTATAACTACCCGACTGGAAACCCGAGAACAGTTTCTACAATGTATTCGTCGGGAGAACCTTCAAAGTTTTATTGGTAATAAATTATTAACGAATACACTAATTTTAATACCCAGTTGAGACCAGCTGACAATGAGTGTGATTAAGTTCTTGAAACATGTCCAAAGATATAACACCTTTTTAGTGAACTGTATATGTTAATATTAGCTTGTTTATTCATAAGCTTTTTTTGAATATGTTAAACTCTAACATTTACGAGAATCAGTAAAGCCTCTTCTATGGGAGGGGAGGACAGCTGAATTTGCTGACTTCTACACTCTTTATGAAACTGTCATATTGCTGTTTTGAGAGCTTGATACACTACCTATGAAAATCTTTTACAGTGATCATTACAAATAAATCTTTCTTCCTCATTTAAACATTTATTTCTGAACACAACACAATATTCAACTTCCACCACAATCACAACCTGCTATTTTACTATACTCCAAGCATTTGGAAGGAAAAGGGAATTTTCATGGTTTTGCTGTAGTAGAATTTGTTATTGAAATTGACATTTTACGAATTTTTGTATGGTTTCACTGCTAAATATGTTTTATAATAGGTAACATAATGAGAAGTCTGGATTTTAATCTTGTGAGAATCAGGTTGAGTATATTTATTGTGACTCTTTATGTAATCCATACAGAATTAAGCATGTAATGAATAAATAAAATCTCAAAAATGAATAAAACATCACAATTTGTGTCATTATAAGTGAGGTACCTAATGACACTTAGGAGGTGGCAATTTGCAATGATGGCACTGCTTGCAGTTACTACCAACACTATTTGTTAAGATGAGCTGTTGAACTTTTTGGAGTAAACTCTTTGGTACCAGTAATAATATCTAGCGTTATTAATAGGGTTCGGATGTTTATGACGTGTCATAATTTTATCCTGACCTCCATTTTCGCCGCAAACACAAATTAAACATGAATTGCACGCTTCTTATCCTAATCGGACCATTTTTATTTTTCATATAAAATCATATTTTTATATAAAAACAACAATACATCTAAAAATTAAAAAGTGTATCTTGATTAAAACGAACTTACTGATGCCACAATGTTTTGGTCCGACCTCCAGACTTTTCTCAGGTGGACTGGCTGGAAGTTGTGAGAACCAGATAAGAAAGATTTGGAATAGTGCGGTTAGCTGTAAGGAAAGAATGGATCAAGGTGGTCATAACAACAGGAAAAACACGGATATAAGATATGTAGGACTACCTTACCAACCAGGTGTGAGTGAGAGATTAGGGAAAGTATTTCAGAAATATGGGCTGGTACCTGCATTGGGGAGATATTCTCACAATACAAACGAATAGGAAAGGCAAATGACGTCATGGAATTACCAGAAGTGTACCAAGTGTCGTGTAGGAACTGTGGGAGAAACAGACCCTGATATCAAGACAAGGATTAAAGAACATGAAAGAGACATTGAGAATGGTAAACTGGTAACTGGGTTAAGTCAGCATATGGCAGCGTTTCTCAACCCTTTTGAACCCGAGGACCTCTAAAATGTCTAAAATATTTACGGACCCATAATTTTACATCCCATTTTTAAAAGTAGGCTATATGTAGGCCTATCTCTTAATATTTGGGGTATTAATTACAACGAAATAAATCTAAATACAATGGAAACACAGTTATTCAATTGGAAGTAAACTATTGACAGCTTAATATTTATTACCAATTTGATAATATAATTAGGAATTATGTTGTTAGTACTAACATTACTTTTAATGAGACGGTTGAGCTTGTCGCCTCTTGCAGAGTACCTGGATATCTAGCTCAGTATTAGTCAAATTTAGCCAAAGATCAGCAGATACATTAAGTCATCTTAACTTAGTTCGCAGGCTTCCACGGCCAGAGTTATACTTAAAATGATAGTAATTGCAATTCTTTCTCAGAAGAAGGACACGATATGTTGTCCGAAACGTCAGAAGACACCATAAACACGACGCGGCCTAACCCGGATATCAATTACTATCATTTTAAGTATTAAGTCATCT
Organism: Ectobius pallidus; assembly: GCA_964059195.1. Lineage (NCBI taxonomy): Eukaryota > Metazoa > Arthropoda > Insecta > Blattodea > Ectobiidae > Ectobius > Ectobius pallidus. The sequence goes on along the minus strand of CAXKWD010000008.1, from coordinate 11,088,511 downwards.
TAATTATGTCTGCGGACCACTGCACCATCGTCACAGACCACCAGTGGTCCGCGGACCATAGGTTGAGAAACGCTGGCATATGATATCAGATGGACACTGTTTTGGGAAGTGAAGTTATTAAAAGTGGAATATGAGAAGATAAAAAGGAAGGTGTATGAGGCATGTAAATGAGAGAGGTCTGTTTAAATAGATATGATGGGGATTTAGGTGAAGAATGGCTGGGACTTATTAAAAGGATGTTTGGTAAAAGCCATGTGGTTAACACATCCCAATAACCATACCCAGCGCTCCAACAGATGCCTATCACACAGATATATAGGAGCCTGATGCCCGGTTTAGTCACTGACCTTCTGGCTCTGAAGAAGACAGCAACATTGTCTGTGGAAACATTGGCCTTTCAACACTCAACGCGACGCTACCTGGATAGCCTAGACTGTGATGACTCCGGCCTTGGAAGCCTAGGGACTCATTTAGCCATGTGGTTAAGTTCCCTCTGGTGCCTACAACTCAATTTGGAGAGCAAGGAGTATGGTTTCCCAAGAGAATGGATAGACAAGCACAGGAGATATACAAGGGTCATGGTCAATTCTTGTCAGGTAGCGGATCGAGATGACATCCTCGCACCAGTGGCTACAACTTCCAGTCAGTCCACCTGAGGAAGGTCCGGAGGTTGGACCAAAATGTTCTAACATCAGTAAGTTTGTTTTAATCAAAACCACGTTTTTAATTTTTCGACATATTGTTGTTTTTATATTTATGTATAAGTGGAAATAGGACCTTAATGTCAAGTTTAATCATATTTTGGTCATTTTTGTGATCTTGGTCATATTTTAGCCATATTTGTTATGTAACGTCATATTTCAGTTAAAAATTTGGTAAAAGGGCACAATTATACAGTGTATGTACTACATGGTCGAGTTAAATTTGAAATTTATTTCATTAATTTAATGATTGTGCCAAATTAATAGGTAACTTATATTTTAAAATTAATTCAGTTGTTCATATTTTATAGGGACATGCTAGGTCTACAAATTATTTGCACCTGTTGAAGCGAGCTAATAAGAGCAAATTCTTTAAAAATAGAAGTTTATTACAAGTAAAACTCTAAATCACCAAAAATGTTAAAAAGTTATCTGATTGAATTCATGTGATATAAGAATTTAGTGTATTTAAATGTTTTAAAATGGAGCTTTTTTTTTTTTGAAAATACATTATTTTATTAGGTCATATTTAAAGTTTTTGGGTCATATCTAGTCATTTTTAAGGGCATATTTGCAGTCATATTTTCCACTTTTTTAGGTCATAAACAACCGAACCTAGTCATTAATATTGTATTCATTATTGCAGGAGCTTTATAATACTTCACCACACATTATTTTTACATAAGAGATTTAAATTTACTCATTTTCAGCTTATTATATACCCAAAAATTGTACGTTATTTTCACATCCTTTTGCACATATTCAGCTTATTATATAGGCCTATCTGATTGCTGGGTTCAATAATTAACCGTTTTTGATCGAAGAAGTTACGGGCATGAAGATGTTTCAGTGTTCAATCCCTGTGAATTTACATAAAAAATAAGTGCACCTAAATGCAATAAAGTGAAAGGGATCAAAATAAAACTATAAAATTATGACGATAGACACTTTCATTTGGTTGAAATTTCACAACCAAAATTTACATTTGTAATGATTTTTATCTTTGACAGTAACTGTAACCAGAGGCGGATTGAGAACTTATTGAAGGGAGGGCCTACCTAAAGGACAGTTTACAATTACTGGAGGTGTGGGGGTATGGAATATTCCAAAAACAGGGGGTCTGGGGGTCCTCCCCCGGGAATAAAAAAAATTGAATTTCAAAATGACAAATTTTTAGGTAATCACTTGGGTGATTACTCCAAATTTCTTATCAGACTTGCTTTTTACCCAGAGTTTTAGTTCTGTTGAAAAATTTGTCTGATTAATTAGGACTGGACCCGATCCGAATAATCAAATATCCGGTTGATGATGATGATGATGATGAAGTGTTCGGCCCAGAGGCCGGTCCTGCCCTGGGGGACAGCCGTGGGGGGATGCCCATGGCCCGACTGAGGAGCACAAGGCCAGATGACCCCACATAGGGTGGCCAGTTCCTTTTGTGGGATGAAATACCTGGTTAATTGGATAAATAATGAAAAAAGGCAATTTCTTTCAAAATAAACTACTGTACACATGTGTGTCACATCTTAAACATTTCGATCAGAGTCAGTTGTTTTGCTGACAAACTGTTGATTTTGTAGACTAGATATGTTACATTTTCACAAATAATGAGCCCTGAAAGAGGATTTCCCAATGCTTGCGACTGCAAAGACCACTTGAATATGGGCTCAAAACGATCCAGATGATTGGAGTTCTACTATACTTACAAATTAAAATAATTAATCAAACTTTTTATCTTCAATTTGAAGTAAGTGCTAGTCTGAAAAAGTCCACGAGAAATCAATTATTCATTTATATAATAAGAATATTAAAGATAAGGAACATTAACAACTGCTGTCTTTGTCTTAGGGGCTTGTCACAGCTAGTCTACACATTTGACAAATGGCGTCTAGAAAATAAATACTATTCAACTTGCAATTTACAATCCTCTTAATTGAAATAGGGCGAGTGTATCAAGGCCGCCACATGGGGGGGGGGGGGTGTTGCCGGATCCAAGGGACCCAGGCCCGGGCTCCTAAGTGGCCTGGCTCGGTACTGTTGATGTGATATAATTTTATGGGAAACTGGAAAAATTTGATAAAATGTTCCATTACACGAGTAACAAGTTAGTACTTTGCGACTCACCCTGTTCCCCTTTCCACTCGCCTGGCTGCTTCCCTGCAACGCATACCTTCATGCCTGTAGCCATTATCAAGGCCGCCACATGGGGGGGGGGGGGTTGCCGGATCCAAAGGACCCAGGCCCGGGCTCCTAAGTGGCCTGGCTCGGTACTGTTGATGTGATATAATTTTATGGGAAACTGGAAAAATTTGATAAAATGTTCCATTACACGAGTAACAAGTTAGTACTTTGCGACTCACCCTGCTCTCCTTTCCACTCGCCTGGCTGCTTCCCTGCAACGCATACCTTCATGCCTGTAGCCATTGCTCAACGCCGGTAATGCATAATTGCAATTGATATGTCACCTAATATTTCACAATAAAGTAAGCCCCTTGCACCTCTACATAATATTCCACAATTATAAAAACGACCCTTCCAACAAAATAGGCTATTTCACAATACAAAAAATACCCTTGTACCATACATAATATTTCATAATTATAAAAAACGCCATACTATAACATAAAATGTGGCTTAATTGATGCAGGAAAATTCCCTTGTTCCAACACTACTTATAAAAACCGATTCTTGCGTTAAAACTCATGAAATCCCCCTAACATAACTCTCATATACGAAAGCTTCCTTCAGTGCTCAACATTCACTCGTGGCATAGTGTTCAAGACTCCTAGCTATAATGCTAGGGGTCCCGGGTTCGAATCCTGGTCGATCCAAAATTTACTATTAGGAATAGGTCTCAAATAGGTAGGTAGGGTGAAGAGGAGGTGAGAGGAAGGAGACGGGAAAGGAAGAGAAGAAGATAATAAAGAAGAAATAAATTATTTTTTCTGTTTCATCAGTTGCTTAAGAGATGGTGCTACCATCACTACTAGTAGTTCAAATGCCGCCGCTAGGGGAGGGATTGAGAGTAGGAGTGGGGGACTCGGGTGAGTCGCAATGTACCAATTTCCCCGAGAGAGAAGCTCCACAGAGAAGGGAACTGAATGAGGGGCCCGCGACCAGTACATGGTCCTGAACCCAACCCCGAGATGTGGCGGCCCTGGAGTATATAAATGCTTTTTTTGTTTATTTATTTATTTTTTGTTCAATTAAATTTGTATGTTATTTTATTATGTAATTACTTTCGACGAATAAAAAAGTAAAGTCAACAGGAAGGCTGCCAAGCAGTAAAATTAGCATTAGCAGTTTACAGCATGAAGAGAATTTAGATAATTGTACGGTACTATCACATATTTTGACAATTTACTATTTTGTAGGTTGGATCCAGATGAAGATGAATTAAGTTCTTCTCTTGATAGTGATGATTCTGATGATGAAGGACCCAAACCAGGCTCAAGTAAAAGTGTTGATAAAAGTTCCAGTTCAGGAGAATTGGGAAATGTTCCTGACAGGAATAAACCATCAACAAGCGCACACGACGGATCAGGCAGTTCATCACCTGGCTTGAATGTGTCTGCTTCAGAGAGTTGATGTGAAGAAATACCCAAAACTGTATAAAGCTTGGTTAATTTTAAGAACTTATGTACGTATTAAATTTGGTGTACAGCTTATTTTCTCATAAATTTCATTCATCTGCATTTTTTCTCAAATTATTATTCTGAAAAGAAAAACAGATTGTTAACAGTGAATAAGGCTTTCTGGCAACAGAAGCATTATGGACAGGTTGTCACAGTGGTGAATAGGGTTCGGATATTTATGTCTTGTCAAATTTTTATCCTGACCTCCATTCTCACTGCAAACACAAATTAAACATGAATTGCACGCTTATTATCCTAATCAAACCGTTCTTATTTTGCATATAAAGTCATATGTTGGACATTTTTATGGTCTTGGTCATATTTTGGACATATTGTAATTTAATGTCATATTTCAGTTATAACTTCGGTCAAGGAGCACAACTATAACTTAAAGTATATGTCGAGATAAATTTGAAATATATTTTATAGGAACATGCATGGTCTACAAAATATTATTTTGAGCTGATAAAGCGAGCAAAGAGGAGCATATTCTTTAAAACTAGAAGTTCATTACTGGTAAAACTGTAAATCAATTTTAAAATTGTTAAAAAGTGATTATCTGATTGAATAATAGTGATGCAATAATTTAGTGTCATTAGGCCTAAACGTTTTAAAGAGGAACATTTATTTTTAGAAAATAGTTCTATTATTAAGTCATATTTAGGGTTTTTGGGTCATATTTGGTAATTTTTAAGGGCATATTTGCAGTCATATTTTCCACTTTTTTAGGTCATAAACATCTGAACCCTAGTGATGAACATATAGAGTAGTTTGACAGGACTGCTTTTGAAGAGTCAATCCTTGCAAGAACTTAGCTCCATCCGTTCCCACATCTCAGTAGTTGATGAGTCTTCCCAGAAGTTTATTTTCCCTTTACCATGAACTGTGTTCAATTACCGTATTTCATTACGTAATCGTTGCCACCACAGAATCGTTGCACTTTGATCTTTCAGTCCAAAAATGGTGTATAAAAATTTCATAGCATAATCGTTGCAGGGATATTTTGACATACAGGTAATTCTTTTTTTCACGATGATTCAGAAATTTACAACTTACAATTTACACATCGCCGCTGCAATCTAAAGCACCGTTATCCTCCACCCAATACATTCAAGGTTAAGGAATGTGCTGACCGCCAGCTTGACACATAGAAAGGGGTAGGGATGGTAACTCACGTGGAATTGCGGTAACACCATTTGGATCAGTTTCAATACACTACATTTGCTTGTTTCAATAGTATACCGTAGAAAATGGGAAGATATAGGAATTATAGTTGCAAGTAATAGCATTCGTGGAAAAAAATCAAAACAGAACTGCAGAGAGGGAGTTTTCAGTGAATGAAAAACTTGTACAAGACTGGCGAAAAATAAAAGAGCGATCACAATCAGCAGTGCACATCATTGGGACTTGTTTATTCATGTGTAATTCAAAGTTGGAATCACATCTCTCATGAAGGTCATTGTAAAGAGCTTCAAGAAGACAGGGAATTCCAACAGACGGCACAAGGTGTGGATGGCGGGGTTCCGATCTCAAGATGATTGTACAACTGGAGGGGAAGCCAGTGCATTAAAGATGCGAGATGCAGGCTCCAGCCGAGAATCATTGTGATGAAGAATAAAAAAATACTGTTCTGGAAGTACGTTGTTAGTATTTCAAGACATCATGTCTAATAAATTTTCACAATCGTAATATTTTCTAACTTTCTTCAGATTGATCATCTTTCCAAAAATTGATATGATTGACATAATTTCATTACACATGCAGATTAATAATTCTATAACTGTAAATAATAAAGTGCTCTGGTAGTTTAATAATGCTTTTTTCTTTCATTGTAACGTATGTCTACTGTGGCCTATACATGTTAAGTTCCAGCCTTTCCTCGCATAATGGTCGCACTGTTTTTTCACACTGGGAAAAAAAAAAGTATTAAAAATGCGACAATTATGCAGTGAAATACAATAATTCTCTTGTTTTACGAAATAACATAACTTTCAACTTCATCATAACAGTCTGTCCTCCTACAGTTGTTTTCATATGATTTACTGGATTTGAATCTTGGTCAGAACAGTGCCAATGTTGTTCGTGTGATCTTTTCTAGAGTTTAGTTGTTGAAAAAATAAAATAATAATAATGGTACAGTACAGTTAAGTTATCAAGAGGGTGGCCGATATCTTGGACTTGACGTGTGACTATTGGTTATGATGGGGCTCACTAAAAATGGTATGGGATAGAATAATTATGTTGACATATTAGGACTCAACTCGATAAAATCAATAAGAATGACCTATTTTTACCACAGGGAGGAAATTGATGCCGACCAGTGTTATTTATAGTGTTATTTTAGATCAGGGTTGGGTGAGTAATTTTTCTATAAGTATTTTACATGTAAAGTACGTGTAAAAAACTTAACTTAGAAAACAGTTTTGTATACGTGGTGTAATAAACTAACATTTAATTGGAACGATAATTCTTTCACTCTGGCTGTGTGTAAGCTAAGTTGGAAAGGTAGAGTCAGACTGGAGGAAGGATTAGAACCACAGATCTTCGGCTCTTTGTCAATGCATTTGGTACAAATTTTCACAATACGCAACTGTCCTGTAGTTGATAATATTATAGGAGAAAAATTCCTCCGACACTGGGACTTGAACCCAGGACCTTTGGCTATTCGTGCCAATGCTCTACCAACTGAGCTAAGCCGGAGTTCAATTCACAGCGCCAGACGGAACACCTCTCCTATGACTGATTGCCCTAATGGTCTACCTCACAGACAGACAAGTTATGTCACTAATTAGTGTGCCTCACAGTACTGCATATGACATAACTTGTCTGTCTGTGAGGTAGACCATTAGGGCAATCAGTCATAGGAGAGAGGTTCCATCTGGCGCTGTGAATTGAACTCCGGCTTAGCTCAGTTGGTAGAGCATTGGCGCGAATATCCAAAGGTCCTGGGTTCAAGTCCCAGTGTCGGAGGAATTTTTCTCCTATAATATTCTCATGTAATGTCCAACAGAGACAATAATCTGTGGTTCATGAAAGCTCATATATTGTCCTGTAGTTGCCGAGAAGGCAAATTTCCAAATTTAAATCAAACCAAATGTTCAAATTTAAACCCAAGAAGGCAAAACCATATGTACATGATGATGATGATGATGAAGTGTTCAGCCCTGAGGCCGGTCCTGCCCTAGGACCAAGCCATGGGGGGATACCCACAGCCTGACCGAGGGACACTAGGCTGGATGATACCGCGTAGGGTGGCCAGGTCCTTTTGCGGAATGGGAATGAGGACACAACACCCAGTCCTGACCCAGGAAAGAAACTTTACATATCTGTAAAACCCCCGACCCGGCCGGGAATCGAACCTGGGATGCCCAGGTGGCTGGCAGTCATGCTGCCGACTCACCCACGGCTGCGGACATGTGCATATAATGTAAAATAAATTTTTTATGTTATTACTAGACCTGGGATTTTAGGCTCTAAAAAACTTAGTTTTAGGCACTTAAAATAGGCTTTTAAAACAAGTAAATATTCTTTTAAAAAAGAAAATAGGCACTTAAAATATTTAAAAATGTGGATATAGACAGAAAATAGACTTTAAAATATTACAATATACACTTAAACTGTAACATGGTCTTTTTTACTGGAAGAAACGTGGTATACCTATTCTTAACAGAATTAACTGCAAAATTAGGCATCACGAACTATATTCACTTAAACAGATGTTCTTTCACTGGTGATTTGACACAGTAGTCATTCCTCCCTAATCCTCCTCCTCCCCCATCAGTCAGCATTCCTTTAGCGACAATTGTTTGGAATAATCAAGTTTCAGTGAAAACCCCACCTCTGCTGTTCTGCTTTTCATTGAGGGATGTCCATTATAAGATTGTGAAGTTGAATTTTATTTTAAATGTACAAAATAGGCATTTTAGGCACTAAAATAGTAAAATAGGCTCTAAAGGTCCAAATAGGCGTTTTAGAGCACTATAAAACTCTATAAATGTAAGTGATTTCTCATGAAACGTCAACATATTTAAAAAATTTCATGTTATTTCATAAGTAACAAAATAGGCATTTGCCTTAAAATCCCAGGTCTAGTTATTACTTCAGTAAGATCACTCTTGGTAAAAATAAATGTAGCTATCACCCCAAAATTGTGAATTGTCCACCTTTTTTAACTGTCTTGTCCCCTATTCCTTCCTTTAACAGTTTGTCCCCTAGCCCTGCCTGAAGACCAGGTATTGGGGGATGTTGAGTGGCCTTTTCTTTTGCCTCTACTTGGATCTACCTTGCCTGAAGACTGGGTCATGGGGGATGTTTGGAGTGGCATCTTCTATCTAAAGCAAAAACAGTGATTTTTAAGAATTAATTAATTAAAGTGCTTTTTGTTATTAAGGCTGTTTCTTAAAATTAACATTACTATTAACAATAATTGAGTGAAACATACTAGTAATAAACATTAATAAAATTTTGTTGAGGGAGTGAGAGATGACATATAACACAAGGAAGTGAGAGATAGCCATAATATTATGTAATCTGCAAGTACTATATATTTCTAGAATATAAGTTTTCCACTCAAATAGGTACCGTATTTTCCAGTGTGCAAGACGCACCCCAAAATTTAATACAATTTTTTATGGAAAAACACTTTTTCATAACCAAACTCAAACCAAATATGAACTCACCTCAAAAACAGCATTTACAGTCCTAAACACTTCATTAGATACGTGAACAATATGTTCGTGGTCTGGCAGCACGGCACCAACAGGATGAACGAGTTCCTGGAACTTCTAAACAGCATCCATAGCAACATCCAGTTCACCATTGAAGGTTGAGAAAGATTGTTGCCTGCCTTTTCTCGATGACTTCATCAGCAGAAAGGCAGATGACAGCCTCACTCACAGAGTGTAGAGGAAACCTACTCATACTGTCCTCAACTTGAATGCCAACAGTCACCACCACCCAGTCCAGAAGCAAGGCATTCTGAGAACTTTAGTACAAAGAACCAGGTCCACCTCAGACGCTGCTAACCAGTGGCGGACGCAGAAATTTTTTTCGGGGGGGGATTTGACTTTCAACTTACATATAAAATTAGTTTATAAAACTGGCCACTTAGAGTACATATATAGCCTTTTTTCAAATTTCGGGGGGGGATGTAACCCCCCTATCCCCCCCTCTGCGTCCGCCACTGCTGCTAACCTACCATCAGAGCTGAGACACTTCTAAAACACCTTCCTCCAGAACAGCTTTGCTTGGGCACAGAAAAGGACTGCCAGCTCGCCCACTCCAATGTTGGAACCCAGCCCTCACTGCATATACATCCCGTTTCTCCACCAATCTCAAATAAGATTGCCAGGAGTTTACCACTGAAGTTAAGACAGTTCCATGCCAATGTGGAGCTTTAAACATTGGGCAGACAAGCTATACCATTGAGGCCAGATGCAGCGAACACAAGCGCTGCATCTGACTGGGATAATACAATTAGTCATGTTGTGGTCCTGATTTCCACCGTGATGCCAAATATATGATCAATATTAAAATGAATTGTATAACGGTGGATACCTATAAAACGCTTCACAACGTTTCGGCCCTGTTCCTGTGGGCCTTCCTCAGGTGACTGAGTCACCTGAGGAAGGCCCAAAATCACTTAGTGTGATTAATTGTGGAAGACTGCTTAGCATGTTTTCTTACTTTGTCAAGTGTTGACCGCATGGCGTTTCATGACGACTTGGAATGTAGGCTTAGTGAGCATGTTTATTTGGGGTTGGGTCCTTGTATGTAGGATTGAGTTTACTTGGTATGAAACTAAAGTAATTTAATTTACGGGGTTAATCTAATTAGTTGCCGGGAAGAAATATGATTGTTTTTCTTTAAGTTTTACCCTTCCCTTGTGTTGTAATTAATTTGCTTGGGTCTGTTTGAATTTTCTGTCGTGTGGGTCAACAGTGCAGGATTACTTTAGTTTAATATTTTATTTTAAATTTTTATTTGGTTGGTGCAGTCTTGTCACTCGGTCCACATACCTGTTGTGAAGTGGCCCTTCTGTTTGTACAGGTAGGGGGAAAAAAAAGCGGACAGACTAAAATATCTAAGTTGCCAATATGAGCGACTGCGCATGCCTAGTAGGGTTGCCACCTGTCCCGAATTATGCGGGACATCCCGCATTTTAAGGAATTTTTCAGCGTCCCGAATTATGCCTAAGAGGGACGCATTATATTGCGGGACGCCAAATTATTCCGAAACAAAATATGAGACAGCAATTCTTGGTGGCGTCTTTTGTGAATTTCGTCTCATGGTCAAGATATCGATGTCGTCCATCGCTAAAATGTATCGTGTTGGCAGCATTGAAATCACCGCCCATGATGTTATTCTTTGTAATTCATTTGTATAAGTCGCGCGGGCATTCTTGGGGTATGTCCGTGATCTGTACAACCAGCGTGCGAGCCATTAACTGGTGATCCGACGGGGAAGTACCGAAAACAGATCATATGACACTCTGCACTGATTTGCCAAGTACAGTTCCTTCTGGAATTAAGCACAGCAAGACGTGTGTAGTGTTATCAGTTGTAATTTGAATCCACGTTATCTGTGTGTTTTATGTGTCGTTCGTTGAGTAGCCTAAGAACTAATTAAATATTTCTCCTGTTATTCCTAAACTTAGTGGTAAGTCATTATCTGGATTGCCAATGTTCATAATTTTTTCGAAACATGTCTATGAGTGTACATTGTTTTTTTGAAATTCTATGAGAAAGCTTTAAGTTCCTTAGAGAAAGTATTTGACTTCACAGAAAACAATCTTTATGGCACACTGAAGAACTTGAATCTTAAGAGTTCACTATCTTTCAAACATCTCAAAGACTCTGTGAAGGCACATAATGTAGAATCTGATGTTAATTTGAATGAGTTAGGCCTAGGCTATATGAGTATTCTGCTTTAGTTCAGATATAATAAATGCTACTTAAGTGAACTATACAGAAGGAGAGACTAAGTATGAGTATGAAATGGAAGAAAATTATTCAGGAGATTGGTAAAGAACACATTCCCAATCTCAAATGCTTTGTTCTGAGCATTCCTGGTAGCAATGCCTTTGTGGAAAGAGTGTTCTCTCTCTTGAATCTAAAATGGACAGAATCCAGAAATAGGTGCTCAGCTGACCTCATAAAGAGTGAAATCATTTCTACAAAATGTTACATATACCTGCAAAGATTATTTAGTGAGGGTGAAACAGAACAAACAACTATTAGAAGCTGCCAAATCAAACAAGAAATACAGCTTCTAGTCATGAATTTGCCCAGTTTTTTAATATTTTTATTTATTTATTATTTTGCTACCTTTTCTTTTCTAATGTTAGTGTTACTGTTACACAGCCTATTCAGTTTTGGCTTTGTAACGAATATATACCAACTTTCTGTTATTAATAAATTGTTCCATGTACAAATTTAGGTATGAAGATCGGCGATATGCATATACTTGATAAGTGTCCCTCCTTAGCCTTACCAAAAGGTGGCAACCCTAATGCCTAGTGGCATTCACAGGATAGCAGGGAATGTATTGAAATTTGTTCTAGTGTCGACTGTTGACTTATTTCACGTAATTTGCATTGCTTGTGAAAACAAACGTTTCTGTTACATCTCTTACATTTATCTACGTATCACAAGGCTCTGAAATCAGCTACAAGAGTCGGTCCGCTTTTCCCCCCCCCCCTACCTGTACATACTTTCGGTTTCCAAAAGAAGAGCCTATCCTATCCTACGCTGGAGAATGGGATAGTGTGCGAATGGACTACTAGTGTGCCGGTAAGGTATGTAATGAGTAATTTCATTCTTCACTGTAAAGTCTGTTCTAATTAATAATTATCATTCTAAAATGTAAAGAACGTATTGTAAAAATAGCAAAGTTGTTTCATGAACGAAACAGTAATTAAAATCATTATTATTTTGGTTTCTAATTAATAAATATTTTTACCACTAGATTGTTTAATTAATTATTATTTGGAAAAGTGCCAATTTGTGAATACGTTAAGTTTTATCATGAAATTTTGGCAATCTAATTTGTAAATTTCCAATGGTGCTTCACACCTTGTATTGATTAATAATAATATTGGGATTGCTATATAGTTTTGTTAATTTATACATCAGTTTCTGTAAATACATCTCATTGTACAGATATTAAATTTTAATAATAATTGTCGGAAAACTTCCACAGACTTTCAATAAATAAAGTCATTACAAGCGAGGAGCCTTGTATTAATTTCCAAGTCTTTCGGAAAAATGCTTCTCCCTCCTTGGGTCCTCCTTGTTTCCCTTTCAGAACTTCTGCGGAGATGAGCCCAGCTTCTTTTTTTCCCCCACTGTTGAAGAGGACAATTGGTCAATATCGATTACACAGAGCAAATGGAGTAGTCTGTAAAAATACCATAAATCTTCTATGTGGAGCAATTTTGATGCAATTCAATACAAAATTCAAGATACTTGAAGAACCCTAATAATAAATAAGGTATACAAACAAGAAATTTCGTAAATAATCATTTCTTTCCTATGCATTTAAGTTTGAACCAAAGGGATTAAAATTGTACAGTTTGAGAATTTAATTACGGAATCGCGCACAATGTGCATTATCTTAATCTAAGACTTAACCTACTGACAAACACCCAGTCCTGAACCCGGGGAGGGGATCTTTCACTACTGAAAAATCCCCGACCCGGGCCGCCGGAGTGGAAGGCAGGCATGCTACCGACTCACCCACGGCGGCGGACACAGTTTGAGAATTTCACTTATGCTTTTTCCTTAAACAAGGGCTTCATCCATACAACTTTGTAACACGGTTCTCTTAATCTTTTCACTGCTAACATATTATCCTAATCACTGTGCAAACTGATGGTGAAGAATTAATTTGTTGATTTCTTTTGTAATCGTAAATGGACAAGCAATTGCAAATAATTTGTCAGTTTCATTTGAAACAAGAGTACAGTAAGTATTTTTTGGAGTTCAGACTGATTTACACAACCCTCGGTCTGCATGTCGTCACACTACAGCAGTTAGATACCATATGTTTCAATGGATGATACAATAGACTGCTTGAAATATTTAGCTGCAGATGGTAGCCAATTCAAAAAACGGAACTAATTGTGTCAGGAAGTAGACAACAGAACACACTACATGCTGACATACTTGGAATCCCTCTCACAAAGAATATCTTTTGTCTATTGGCATGCAAAGTGGTGCATTGGGTATAAGCTTACGTCCCCTTAGAATGAAAACCTCGTATCTCATAAAACACATACATGGCTTTGACACTTAATAACGCTTCCTAGCAATACACTAGGTTTTGTTTTTCCTCTCTAGAGGACAGCACACATGTTATTCTTGTAATATTGGCTGGCAAATAGTTGAGATACATGCTTTTCTATCTAATAATAAATTAAAGTACTCTTGCTTCTGTTTTGAGATACGTGGTTTTCATTCTAAGGGGATGTTATCTGTCAACAGCACGGCCAGCAGTGACAGTAGTGAAAGGGTTAATACAGTAATAATTTCCCAAATGTTATATTCAAACAAAACAATATACTGTACAAACAAGTTGATTTTTAAAAAAATGAGCAATTCACATTTATTAAATTTTAAAAGTAAATAAGTAATAATACCTTTTAATAGAGATCTGAACATAGCCGTATGATCATTTACCTGAAGAACTATAAAATAACTCACTAGTAGAAAAAACCTGATTCATTTTCTTCCTTACCATAAACTAAACCTGCAAACAATATAACCACTTTTTCACATCTCAGTGGCAGTACAGTAGAGTCCTGCTAATCCGGACCCTGCTCATACGGTTAATCCTAATGGATTTTTTGTGCAGAACAAACAATAAATTATGAATTTCAATCATGAAGATGTTTTGTTCTGTTAATTCTATATCAGTTCATAGGTAAAAATCATAAGTCTATGTATACAGTAGTATGAAAACTAAAATTAAGTTTTAGGAAAAGTTAGTCTATTTATGAAAAAAAAAAAATAAAAAAAAAACTTTTGAAAGTTTTACCTACCTAAAATTTGTATGAAAGTACAGTATGTGCATTTCAAGGCATATTCAGTCTGGATTAGTGTAAGAACTCTACTGTACCTTTAATACAGTGTGTTTCACATACGAGTTGGCCAATCATGCAGGTTCCTCCATCGTGGCGGCCACAGCTCTAACTCCTGAACGATCGAGTAAAATATCTACGCAAATAAAGCGCTGACGGTGTAATGATTCAGGTTCTCACAATTACAGTTGAAATTACAATGAAAATAACCATGTACCTCATCACAACAGATGTTGGAAATGTCCTCCTCTTGCATCCACACAACAGTGGCACCTTTTTACGAAATTTTCTTTTAAGTGCACAAGTTCAGCTTCTGAAATAAGAGTTAATATCTCTTGTGATATTGTCTTTTAGTTATTTTAATTAATGGGGGTATGAACTGTAAACTTTATTTTTCAAGTCCCCCCATAAATTGTAGTCTCATACTGTTAGAAGAACTTAAAGACAATATTACAAGAGGAATTAACTTTATCTCGAAAGCTGAACTTACGTGTGTGAAAGAAAATTTCCTAAAAAGGTGCAAGTGTTGCGTGGATGCAAGAGGAAGACATTTCCATCATCTCTTGTGATGAGATATGTGGTTATTTTCATTGTAATTTTGACTGTAATCATGAGAACCTGAATCATTACACTGTTAGTGGCTTTATTTGCATAGATATTTCACCCGATCACTCAGGAGTTAGAGCTGTGGCCACCGCGATGCAGAAACCCGCATGATTGGGCAACTCTTACGTGAAATGCACTGTAGAAGTCATACTGTACATAGGTCTAATAAGTTTACGAAGTAAGTTATAGCAGACTATTCTTACATTGTGCAGGGGGAAATCATCTTACCTGCTGTTTTTAGCTTTGATTTCTTCTTTATTTCTTGAGAGCCTGATGCAAAAAAAAAAATATATATATATATATATATACATGGTAATAATGACAATTACACATAACTTTCTTTGGGGGACGGTTGGTTATTTTCAGAAAAAAGTGAACTTAAGTTTTAAGTTTTCGTCCCACAGTTTTTTTATAGTATATTTTACAACAATAATTTGAAATTTAATGATTTATGTATAGCGTAGAGCTTTATCACTGGTACTCACTACTAAATTGCGGTATTTTTACCTGTTGGAGCGCTATCAACCGCATGGAGCGGCCATCTTCAGCAACTGAGCGCTCCAACAGGTAAAAATACCGCAATTTAGTAGTGAGTACCAGTGATAAAGCTCTACGCTATACATAAATCATTAAGATTATCGCTACAGAATGGACAAAACTCAAGAATTGAAATTTAATTTCTAATTCAAATTTGAAAACAGAAGAATATTACTGTATAGGCGTACTTAAAATCCTGAGTTTAAAATTTCTTCACTTTTAGAAATAGGATAAAAAAAAAATATTTCTCTACATGTAATCACATTCATTTTAGAGTATGAATTATGCAAATAAGCTATCTCAATTCCAATTTAACTTACAACAGTGGTGTAGATTTGAGAAAAAATTACGTCAAGACCCCAAATTATAATTTTTTAAGCAAAGTTGAAACTGTGGGTATAAGACTCCAAACAGGCAATAGATAATAGCATAATATCAGGGTTAGCCTGTCCTAATTATTTATTTATGTACTTGTGATGTTGACATAATAGGCTACATTCCCCCAGTTAACCTAGTACGTTCGTAGGTTGGTTTATAGTAACTTAGGCCTAGCTTGTTCCTCACAAAATATACCAACACCCAACATATTAGCTACTTAATTAACAGTAAAGTAGCCTATTGTTAATAAATAATATTTCATTCAAAAGCATTTACACCAGAAAATTTAATTTAATTTTTAAACTTCTTTTCAAGTTTAACCATTAGTCTAAACATATTAAGCCTAGAATTTGAAATTCACACTATGATCCAAAAACTAGTCCTATCAAGTAAGATATGATAGTCAATATTAGGGATGCTTTAAACCAGAAAATAATATAGGCCTATCTATTTTATGCAGGTCTAAACTATTTTTAGAAGTTAAAGGAACTCCTACTTCCATGATTGTTAAGTTTTAACCTCTCACTTACTAATATTTTGCTTGAATATTAATATCAATCACATTGTGAATGATTATTATTGCTTGGAAAGCTTGGAGAACTTTTATGATTCTTAGAAGAGTTTTTACTTTTAGACTTAGGAAGCTTCTCTCTCTTCTTTGATGAAGATGAACTTGTTGACGTTGAATCTGCAGGTGATGATGTATTTGAATGTTCTTGTTCCCAACTACGCAGTGATTCCCTCATACTCTGACCATCCCCTTCTTCGTACGTATCCACATCCACTTGTAAGATTTCCCCACTAGGATTAGCCTCTTGGACTTGAGGTGCAAGTAGAGAAGCTCTTACAGCTCGACGTTGTTCATCCGAATGCTGAGGACATCTCATGGATCTTGTACACAACCTTCTTGTGTGTTCTGAGATTACTCCACATATCTGTGTTAAAAGACTTTTCTTTTCTTCGTAATTCATACCATCATAATTCATACCATTGGAAGAGTTCACATTAGATGAGCTGACTTCTGCATTAGCATTATTTTCAACACCTACATCACCATTACGTACTGTTTTCTGGTTCTTTGTTCTTCTGCTACCATTCTTTTCTTTTTTCTTTCGGCGACGATCTGAGCTTGCAGTCCAATCAGCATCATCTTCATCATCACTCATCATTCCACTATAACCTGAACTTTCCTTACTATTATTAGCAATCCTACGACTAGCAATTCTTGAGCTGTTTCTCCCCATCCCCATACATTTGGCTAAATGAGGAGCAAACCGAGAAGCAGCTAAACTATGTTTACATGTTGGACAATAACAAATACATTCTTGTGCTTTCTTTACTGGTTGATGGCCAAAGACGTCCACATCTGAACTATCCATTTGGGTACTTGTCTTTTCTTCTTGAAAACAATTATCCAGGTCAAATAAGCCTGCTTTAACTGCATGATGAACTTCAAAAACAACACCTAATAACACCTCATCAACTAATTTTTCAAAAACACTATTTGCTGCTACGGCTACATTTTCGGGGTTATTCATATACAGCCTAAATTGTCTTATAAGTTCCAACTCCTTTTCATCAGTTGACATGTCGCAAGTTATTTGAACATTTCCTGGAGCTTCAATGAACATAACCAAACATTTTCAAAAGCACTCTTTATCGCCTTTTAAGCATTCTTTTTCCGCCTACAAAGACTATTAAATGTTCAGTTTAAGCACATTATTATTTTATATAAATAACACATGGAACAAAAATTAAGATATCAACAAATTTGACCTGTCAGATTGAATAAATCAGCATTCGTGGTGGACCGGTTGGCGATACTCGATAGTTAAAAGCACATGAACAATCGATAATATTCGCAGTTCAAATATAATAATCGATAATATTCGGTTTGTTTATTCAATATATAGATAGTAGGGAAGATTTCCTCCCGCTAGAGGCGCTCATTTCGTGGTATAAATCAGTATAGTTTTGTCTTTCCGACCAGCCACGAGTAACGTAATGAAATAAATCAAATGCGTCGGGTTACGAATTTATATCATAGTGCGGGTCCAAGACTTCGCGCCGGGTGTGATATATAGTGTCATACGAACTGTAAGTATAATCGTTTCTGATTTAATGTGCAAAAGACCAGTTTATCCCCTTTTCAACCCCACGGGAGGGGGGATTGTTTAGAATAAAATGACGGACCCTCAAATTGTAAAATCGCTTAAGGAAAAAACAGAATTCCTTATAAACAGGATTCTATTCTAGATTGTTCTATACGTACATCAGAACAAATACGAGTACATATGGATTTGGCTAAGTCCAATAATAAACTCACCCCATCGTCATATAGCAAAATTTCCCGGACCTTTCACGTCCAAGAAATACTTAGTTTCCAGAGGGGGGGTTGCGAGGCGATGGGCTTACCACCTGTCCCTCTACCCTCTCTCGGAAAATAAGCATATCAAAATTAGTATAGGTAATGAAACCTCCGCTTGGAGGCCCCTTCGCCCCTCCTGGGGATCATAGGGTTTCAGATAGACCCTAGTAGCACACTTCGTTGGCCTAACGGAGGGATTTCGTTGGCATGGTTGGGATATGTTGGGAAAACGTTCGTTGTAATTTCCTCGGTTAGCCCACGTTACGTTTCCGTTGCGTCATGCGCTAAGTCCAACCGTTGGGGCTATGACGTTGGCCCAACGAGGGCTCTTCCTACCGTTCCTACCGTTGGGGTTATGATTGCTGGCCCAACAATAAATCTCGTTGTAATGTGATCGCATTTATGTTAAAATTAAAAAGTGTTGAAATAACATTATAAGCGTTAAATTTTCATTTCCTATAAAATAAAACAGTTTTAATTCATTAATTATTCGAGCTCTTTGTGCGCGTTACATGCTAAATCTCCACCTCTTCCTGCCTGTCTTCGGCAATTTCCGGCGTAGTTCGGGTCATCATGAAGACATGAAGATACAACAGTTATTCGCCATCTTGATATGTTGGTGTTTTACTTCTATTAATATTAGGGCTCTTTATTTGTTCTCTGAAAATAACGTTATCATATATTCACATCAAATATTCAAAATACGAGATGTATATCCTTCTTACTATTTATCATGTATTACACATCTCTGTAGTAAATAGGCTAGAAGAATTCTCGATTTTTATTTCAACGAGCTCTAATAGCGTAGTGGTTAAAGCGATAGACTATAACGCTAGCGGTTCCGAGATCGAATCCCCATAGGTGCGAATTTTATACGATAGGAATAGGTAGGTAGGGTGAAGGAGAGAAGGTAGTTAATAGGGAAAAGAGGAGAAAAGGGATGAAAGGGAAAATAAAAAATTAAATTTTGTGTGCTTCTAGTATTTCCGCCAGATGTCTCTGCGCTGCGTAGTAGTTTCACCATTACCTAATAGATGTCTCTCAACTGTTGGGATTTTGTTGTATATTGGTTGGCTACAGTTGGCAGTTGGTTGGATAAAACGCTTCTTGGCAACCGAACCCCGACGGACATTCCTAACCGTTGACCAACGAAACATGGCGATCATTCCCCAACATTGGCCCAACGATCTGTGCTACTAGGGGAGATACAGATCGTCATATAGTATGGGCTGCTTCGTATGGCCGACGCAATGTGCAACAGGTGCAGTGACTTATACGAGTTAGTGACAGGTTACGTTTGGTTAGGAACAGTGATATTAGTGTTAGTGACAGGTTCTGTTAGGTTAGCAACATTAATATTAGCATAAGAACTTGAGAAGTGGGATCACTCTTGTAGTTCACATGGTCCGCCGCAGTGAGGCGCTTCTATCAGTAAAGATGATTGCTGGCTATAAGGCTAGACGCTAAGCAGGGCACCTTATTATGAAAATACTGCTACAAGAAAAACGAAAATAGTAAGAACTGTAACGTGCACAGTGCATTAGCCAAGGGAACGTAAGGGAATGCCGTTTTATAACAGATATACTTTATATTTACTTTATAGATTTGAAAATCCTGCCTCAAAAGCGTTTAACGAAACAAGTGATTCTACTCGTGTTTGAGTTATCCCAATTTTTTTCGGACTAAAGCCACGTTCACTTGTATTTACAATAACCTCGTATTAAAACTCCTGGAATTCTATAGGGCATTACAGTTTTAATGCTAATCAGTGATTATTTCAGGACTCACATTTCTCCTTTCCGGGAATTGTAGGTGTAACTAATATAAGTTAATAGCTCAAAGAGACAATTACTATGACTATGACCAACCTGGAAGACCTCCAGTATTCTCATATGAATTCACCTGCAACACATACACTTATGGATCCAGACGCTTCACCCACAAATCCTACTTCTAATGGAGAACCATTGCTGGCCCAAGTTACTAACCTTAACAATTCAATCTTGCCTGAATCTACTCAGATTTCAATAGAAATACCCACAGATCAACAAACTAACAGTCAGCCGATATTACAGACATCACACAATACTCAAGCTCGACAGAGAGCGGAACGCCGATATATGGACCTTTCTTTTTTAAGTAAACAGAACGGTCAACAACTTGGAACCTTACACCCCAGGGAAATCGGTAGATGGTTTATTCTTGCTAAATATGACGTTAATTGCATAAATAAAGTGAATAACTACTAATTAGATGTTCATTTCAAAACTTTTCATGCTGCAATTGCCTTCCGCAACTCAGATTTTGATAGCCTACATAACACAGAATCTTTCATTCCAGCTTATAACCTTTTTAGTTCAGGAGTCATAAGAGTAGTAGAAATTAGTATTACATATGAAGAAATTATTACCGACACAATAGTGGCGGAAGGAAATCACGAATGTATATAGATTCAATCATACAGTAAACGACGATCAAGGAAATATAAAATATTTATTTACAGAATCACTTTCAGAAGCCAAAGGTTACCAAAAGAAGTATATTTAACCATCAAAAATGCCCTGTAGAGTGTAGAGACACATCAAGAACATACACCCTTATGCAATAACCGTGGAAATTTAACCACAGGGCAAAATATTGCTGATCTAATCCAAAATTTCTCGTGTGTGGTCAGGACTCCCACCAGGGGAAATGTTCAAGCGAGGAAAGCAAATGCAATAACTGTAGAGCCAATCACAAAACTACAGACACGGAACTCTGCCCTGTCTATTAATTGGAAAAACACAAATACCAAACTTTCAACACTACCGGTCTCGAAATATGAAGCAAAACAAATAGTTTTGGGTAGAACTTCATATGCTTCAAATGCTAGAAAATCATACACAGACGGCCTTTCAAACCATTGTTAATTTTCCACCCTTGGAAAATCGAGCACAGAATTTCCCCAATACTTAAGTTGTGAGGGAGATCAAGAATCCAGCTACAGTAGCTTCTGGGACAATAACCACTACAACAAAACGTAAAGAACAGGAGTCCTCCAATGGAATTGAAATGACCAAATACAAGAAATTGCTACTATTTCTAACAGGTAGAGTTCCGGAACTGACACGTCCAATCATGTCACAGGACAGTAGACATACGGCCAGTGGAGTATCACCGACAGGGAGGATTCCATCACCGCCCCACTCAAGAGATTACCAAATGTTGGAAAACAGACAACATCACGCCAACCTCCACCTCCACCTCCAAAATTCACTGTATTGACAGCTATAAATGAGATATTAAGTGAAGCCCCAGACAACATGGGACATCTTAAAATCCAAATCAACGAACTGATAGATTAACACCGATACGCCTTCCTTGAATCTCACAGGACAACTGCAATAAGTTTTAGTTTTAACAGCCAATGCCCAGGAAAAATAATATTCAAACCCTTTACTAGAATGCGCGGAGTATAAAAAACAACGGACAGAAATACAACAGTTACTATGCATCACTACTTACCATCTCACTGTCGTCACTGAAACACACTTAGAAGCCTCGGATCACCGTTCTATTCCTGGATATCGCACCATACAGCAAGACAGAAATAAAAATGGAGGTGGAGTCATCCTCCTCATAAATCAACACATTAACTTCACCAGTTACGAAACTAACATCAACACAACTAGAAATGATTCACATCGCTTTCCAGTACATTTCTCTCTACTCTGTCTACAATTATTCCGATCACACCTCACCCACAACCCGACAATGGTCTGACATTTTTACAAATATCCAAATCATCACACGTTAATATTCGGTGATTTCAACATTCCCAATTTCCACAGATATTCCAACTGACATCAGATCCCTTACCCCCTTATAGCGTTCTGTAATCAAAGAAACTGGAAAATTTTGAATGCTCACATCATAACCCGCCAAAGTTATCCTCATCAACATGACACAACACCCCTTATCCTTACTTCCCAAAATCACCTTCCGTTCATCCGTTGTACTCACATTAGTGACACTTGCAATAGTGATAATTTCCCCCAAAACATAAAAATAGCCCCGATTAACAATATCTGGGACAATCTATACACCAAACATAGAACGTGAGCTATAGACCAAGAGCATTTCACTTTGTATGTCACCAAATGCATTCATGAATTGAACACAACTGAAATACCATATTCAACATTAGAACACATACTAAACAGATACCTGAACACCCTTACACTATTAAGAACCTGCCAAACGATGTGCAGCTGCGGTCACACAGAGATGTAGTTTCATGAAACAGTACCGGTCAAATACAGACTTCCACACATACATCGCATATAAACAACAGAAAGCAAGAACAAGCAGAACTTTAAGCAAACAAAAACGGCTATGATGGATAAAATACTGCACCTCTATAAATCAATCCAATTCCAATAAACAAATATGGAACAAAGTGGCATGGTTCACGAAACAGAAGACTTATACACATATTACTCCACTATCCGGCGATCTAGACCTACAACTTAATTTCCTACAGTTAATAGCTCCCCCGATCCCCCAATACATTGCCCATTCACAAGAGACCCCCCACCAACATAACCTACTTCACCCGATCTCACCAAGAGAAATATTACAGGTTGGTCCACAAAAACACGGGCAACGTGTCCTGGACCGGACATTACATATCGTCTCCTAAAAATGATTCCATTAATATTTACACACTCGCTTGCAAAGTCATATACCAAGATATTACAGCCTTGAGAAACTCCTCTCTCGTGTTAACGAGCCTATGTGTGTCCTATATAAAAACCAGGAACAACTGGACAAAATCTCACGTACTACCGTCCAATCACACTCTTTTCTACACTCCGCAAAATCATTACAGATAGACTAACATTTTACATAGAACGGTATTCTCTCTGGCCCAAAACACAATATGGTTTTCAAAAATATTATAACGCTGAATTCAATTTATACCTCCTCACCACTGACGTTCAATTAGCTTTACGTCATAAACAAAATCTTGCAGCCCTATTTCTAGACGCCTCCGAGCCTACGACTCCGTTAATATACAAATCCTTATACAGCGATTACAAGCTTAAATCTTTCCTACCTCATCATCAGTATTACGGTGCAATTACTTCTAGCTGGCAGTGCGCAGAGAAATGCGCAGTAGCAAGGAAGAGTCTATATCGAAATATTGTCGTTTGAAGGGGTGGTGATTCATTCAGTCGCCAGTCTTCAGGGCAGTCACATCGTGCTGACTAAGTATACGGATACGACTGTCATGACTTGCGGGAGGGGAAGATGGCTTGAATTCAACTCCCACCTGCTCTGAAGGCCCTTCCCCTGAAACACGTTTCTCCGCTGCCAGGTAGAAATAATTTCACTGTACATACAATTTTCTGCAGCATCAGATAGTGATGTTTCCCCCCAAAAATACAACTCTGAATGTAGAATCACGATGCAGGGCCTTCCCCAAGGATGATCCTTTTCCCTTAGCACTGTAAGCATTATACACACAAGACATGAAGACAAACGCCATTATTCTCCTCAGAATTTTGCAATATGCAGACGATATGTATGTACAGGACCTTTAATCCCCACACTCGAACCGTAGATCTGGAAACATTTCAATCCACTGTAAAGGAAGGAATTTCTCACCTCAATCACCTTGATATTCATATTGACCTACAAAAGACAAAAATTATGATTTTCCAGCCAGGATCCCCGCGTAGGGTGGATTCCATCATCATAGGGCGTACCATACTACACACAGTTAAAACTACTACTTTGCTTGGACTTCTTCTTGACTACCGCTTAACACTAAACCAACCCTTTCAACGTAAGATCAGAACCTGTAACAATATCATCAACCTCGGAAAAACCTAATATATACATTGACTCAGCATTGGGAAACAGGATGGCAGCCACTGAAGAAGTTCCCCAAAGCGGGGGCGAAACGTCTGGAGAGATTTATGTTGCCTTGGACCACGGCCCACAGCCCGGAAGATGCTTAATAATACAGTCCCTGTAATGGAGTCCCGTAAAAATTTTAGTACTGATTTGTCTAACCAACAAAATCGTGTAAAGTACATATAGGAGAGTCAGAAAAAGTTGGGTAGACATCACCATATTCTGGACCGGGTGTTTTAGACGCCATTTTCCAAAATGGCCGACACCGATTTTATTTTGTATATATTTCTGCTCCTATGGCAGTCATACTCAGGGGCGGCCGGTGTTAATGTGCTACTGTGCTATAGCACACTGATCATTTCGTTAAATAAAATATTGTTGATTACTTAAACAAATATTACCAAAATTCTGTTAAAAATACTTTTATAAAATTTCGATCATCTTAGATTTTCAACCGCTATACAATATGCGATATCCATCACAACGTCGGGCGGTCAGCTTGAGTTGCCAAGCATTATACTGCAGTGTGCTCTGTCCCCCAGTAGCGCTGCTTTCCTTGATGACGAAAGCGTGGAAAGTGCCCTAAGGCGAAGTGTAAATTTGTCGCTATTAGCATGGAAACCGCCTCGTTGGAGCTATTCGTGGGGTAGAACCCGGCCCCCTATAGGTAAGCTACATGCCGCACAAGAAACTGGCTGGTTCCAGGTGGAGGGTTGACGACCTCTTGTTTAGTATGGTTGGGGGTGGATATTTTGAAGGCTGTTTTGCAAGTCTATAGGGACAGTCCTTGTCAACACATCTTATTGATGGCGGCTTTTCTTGATGTGCAGTTTTAATAGAGTTCAAATCCGTGGCTTGACATTAAATTTTATGAAAATATGAGACAGCTTAGCTTCGAGAACTAAATCTATACTTAATATTAGCCTCATAGAATTCAATGAGTACATATAAATACATAATCACATAATAATAATGTAAATACATAAACAGGTGCAAAGCTAAAGTCCAGGTCCCATTCCCGCCCAAGTCGGCAGCGGTGGTCTAGAGGTAGCGTGCCCGCCTCTAGATCCGCAGGGCGCGGGATCAAACCCGGCCGCGGTCGATGGATTTTTCAGGACGTAAAAATCCTGGGCACGGAGTCCTCCGGGAGGGACTTTAAGCTGGGGGTCCCGTGTCGTAGATTTACGGCACGTAAAAGAACTCCAAGCCTAAATTAGAGCCTCTGGACAAAATTTCTCGGCCCTTTTACGTCCAAGAAATACATAGTTTCCGGAGGTGGGTTGCGAGGCGATGGGCTTACCACCTGTCCCTCTACCCTCTCTCGGAAAATAAGCATATCAAAATTAGTATAGGTAATGAAACCTCCACTTGGAGGCCCCTTTGCCCCACCTGGGGATCATAGGGTACCAGATACAGAAACAGATTCCCGCCCAAGATAAATTTTCCTCCATAGATTATACAGTGGAGTTGAATTGCGAAAACTTTAACAATTACCTAGGAAAGAAGAAACTGAATGCTGAAAACTACTCATAATTATTGTAAAAAAATATTATTTAATTTCAGTATAAGGATTAATTTTTAGCGAATTTAACGCGCACGTTAGCTCAGCACCTGACGAAGAGTAAGTTAGTACAATCTTATGTCTGGGGGACAGGACATTGTGACCAGACACCCTCTTAATTCTCAAACTGCATTCTGTTCCTGTGCAAAGTGCGACAGACAGAACCGACAGTGGAACAAGTACTAAGTATATTTCGTGGTGCGTGTGTGTTCATGTTCAGAATTATTGCTGTGAATGTGAAGAATGAATACAGTAGATAGTTTAATAACTTATCTATTTTCTAATAAAAAATCGAGATAAAACAATTAGGAAAGTAAACACCCGAGTTGATTATGATTCAAAAAGCGAAAAGGGCGGTGTATGAAAACAGTTGGATATGAGGTTGTGAAATTAGGAATCCTCTCTTCTCTTTTCCTTGCCTTATATTTGGTGATTCCAATTCCTGGAGTACAACGGGATTAACGGATTTCGGACACCTTGTAGTACGTTGACAAAACAGCATAAAGATAACATTTGGCACATGCATAATGTATTAAATATTAGTCCTCTAGGCAGTGTGAATACTGGAGCACAGTTAAGCTAGGTACATATCACAACAAAAAATTGAAACACAACCAACAAGTGAAAAAAAAGGTACGTACTTTAACAAATTATTGATTGCATTAAGTCCTGTGGGGCTTTTGAACTTGCTTTGAGAGGTCACGACGAAACCGAACAATCTGAAAACCCTTGCATCTTCTTAGGACTGATAGATTTCGTTTCGAATTTGGACACTGCTGTGCGGGAACACATGGAATTGCATGGACATCATTTTTCGAAATAGGTGAATGGCATGTGACAATTTATTTTTTGCATGTTCATACTATGTATAGCACACACAATGTTTTTGTCACCGGCCGCCACTGGTCATACTCATCATTTAGGTGTCTAAATACATGTTTTTAAGGGCGAGGAATCGATTAAGATGGATTGTGAAGTTACCTGACTGCTATTTATTAAAGAAAATCAGTTATTTTGGATTTTAAATAAAAATATGAACAGAAATGAAATAATATTCTCATAGACAAAGAAATAAACTCTGTTATGGAAAACTGAGTGTAAAACTAGCATATTTTTATCTCAGCCTATCTGTAACATTGTTCACCACATTTGCAATACTCTGTGCATGTCAAATATTGCAATTTACATTTAACCTGCTAGAAGCACATGCTCTACAACTGCACTATTTATAGTTCAGAAGGCATTTTGTTAAGGCACAGATCTGGTTTTAGAACACCATTTGCATCTTTGCACCATCCATAATCTGTCAGCTGCAGGCTTGTGACAGGAAAATAGTTTTTTGATAGGTTTAAGCATTCCCGTAAAACAAAAAATCATTCTCGATTATGTCCATTTCTTATTGAAAAAGATGAGGGTAGCTCTACTTGTGTAATGAATAACGAAGTTCATATGTCCTACACTTTGATGATGGATAACTTGAACAAGTATTCCTCTGCTTTGTCGAGTGTTTCTTCAGACAGAGTATTATCTTCTGCAAATCGAAGTAGTAAAGTTTCTGGCGATGCTTTTAGTGTAGATGGTTTTCTTCCAATCTTACTTGAGACATCACAACCTGTAAGTATGTGGGCTTTAATTAAAGTGTTGCAAAGTGCAGCTCCCAGTTACCTTCCAAGTGTGTGTAGAGGCACATATCGCTTTTTATCACCCACTCCCACTTTGATCCACAATTCTTGCAATCCATTACTGAATAGTTAAAATATATATCGAAGGATGAGAACAACGACATCAGTGTCATTTGATAGCACTATAAGGTATGTTATGCCAGACTGAACAGAATAGAAGAGATGGATTATAATTCTGCTATCTGCTTCTTCAACAAAGGTTCGAAGGTCCGAGCAAGTTTCAACTTCTTTGTTCATTACTATTAATGCATCCCTGCTGTCATTGTCTCCTGTGACGGTTTCACTTAGCACTGTAGTGAAGTCAGTCATTTTTGCCTTTTTCAAAGTCTAGTAGCAGTAGCCAATTGGAGCATCTATTTGTTTTTATCTGGAGACCAGAATCAGTCCATCTGTATAGGAATGAGAGTCTCCTGTTTGATTTTTCTCAGTTCGATGGGATCAGCATTTCTTCGTCTTTCTCTTTCACCTTCTTTGAGTGACTGCTCAATTTAGCTGTCAAACACAAAGTCTACTCGTTTAATTATCTTGCAGTAACTTGCATTAGTTCACAATTGATCAAATATATTTTTAAAAGTTAGTTATGAGTTGTCGAATTTGTGACATAAAATCAACTATGACAGCAGTATCCATTACACCACGCTGTTCAAAACAGTATTCCGTCTGATCGAGTTTCTTCTCTAGTTCAGTCAATACTACATGCTTTACAGGTTTACTTGTGTAGCCACTACTATCTAACAACATATTAGTTGGCAACACATTATATTGCAAAATATCTTTCATAGTTTCTCCTCTTGCGCTATGTGCCACACACTTTAGAGGTAACTGGAAGCTGCACTTTGCAACACTTTAAATAAGGCCCACATACTTACAGGTTGTGATAGAGGTGTACATATTCTGATTTTAGCTTGCCTGCCCCTTTGAAATTCTGCAACCAGTCACAGCTTTTAACTTGCTTGACTTGAAAGCAAGCCAGATTACAACGATGATAAGAAATACTGTCGCTATGAGTCATAAGCTCTTCATAACTTGGTGGGTTGCTCAGGACCTAAGGAAACTGCAAGGCCTGGCGGAAAGAATTTGAAACTGGGTATAGCAGTGCACTGGTAAGTCGTGCAGTTACGTAGTTGAGGAACTTCAGATGTATTTAGAGAATTTTACCCTGAAGGAAGCCGAGGAGAAACTAAAATGTGGACAGTTTTAATTAATTATCAATGAACAAAAGTACTAGTCCGGCATGGGAAAAATTTTCAAACATTTTCGAGAAAACATCATAAAATCATTAATAACAATAACAAAAATCCCTTTAGGCAAGCCTACAAGCTGAGGTAGATGTCGAAGTGCTTTTGTTTTAATTTACTGTCGCTGCTTAGCACTCTTCTTCTTTAGCCTTGGCATGACAAACCCGCAATAATAACTGCAAAATAGAGGAAAGATAACTTTTTAAAACATTCAAATCTCGCCTTATATGAAAACTATCAAGAAACTAGTTATTGATTTGTAGAGTACTCATCAAGAGCTTTTCAACGATACCCCACAAGACGTAGTTTCGAAAATTTCGAATTTCCATCCCCATACCCCCACCCCCACTCGTACTCCCAAAACCCCCGAATCGTTGGTGTCACTGTGAACTCCATAAGGAGTACTCTAATTTATTCAATCAAAGTTTCCCTCTATACTTCATAGGGGCCGAGATATAAATGTTTTATAATTTCAACCCCCTCCCCCGACCACCCCCTTAGGCCAATTTTGCACATTAACGAACTTGCCTGAAGTATTGGGCCTAGAAATAAGATAATAAAATTTGATTCAAATATCTTGAAAATTACGGCCGCTAGCGTGTAAAGATATATATGCATATATAAATATATATATATATATATATATATATATATATATATATATATATATACATATACATATACTGTATATAAATATAAATATCACAATTTTTTTAACAGGCGGTGGTTTCGTACTTAGGGAGGCATGAAACGTAACGATATGAACGAATTTTTTGAAAGTCATTAGGTAGATTTTTCTTCGAAATCTACCTAAAAATAAAAATAATAATTGTGTTAAGACGCTAAAACGATTTTTAATACTTTATCCACCTTTTATTTATCTGCATGGTGAATTTCTTCTACCAGCATGTAGAAAAGCAAGAAAGTATTACCTACACTCAGCAACTACAGTTGTTTTGCTGATAGGAATGTCGCAAGCTTATTCTGACTTGCCTAGGCTGGGTTTGACCTGACCCATCGGGCTTAAAGAAACCTGCCTGCTTCCTAGCGATGACGCTGGCAACTTGCTTGCCTGGCGTTCAAGCGGGTTTGGGCAAGCTAAAATCGAGATTTGTACACCTCTGGACTTGTGATGTCTCAAGTAAGATTGGAAGAAAACCATCTACACTAAAAGCATCGCCAGAAACTTTACTACTTCGATTTGCAGAAGATAATACTCTGTCAGGGCCGGATTTAAGAGTATGGCGCCTATAGGCTAAAGTCCATTTGCCGCCCCCTCTAGATATTTGCTTAATACATTTTTGCACGACTTAACTAATTAGTGGTACTTACGAATATTGTTGCCGTGGATCATAAGTTGACATTCCCACACGCAATCTTGTTGCTATGTGCGGGAAGAGTTTCCGTGCTGTTATGAATATTACGCCACACCTCATAATACAAGCCTTTATGGACAAGGCCCCCAGCACAAATATTCGGTACCCATAAACAACAACAAATGCGAATCACTTTCTGAAATAAACATCTATCTTCAAGAATGTATATACATAATATTTACAGGTAATATCGCAATTAATATAATTAAATTGATATAAATAATAATCGTGCAAAAAACAGCATGCAATACTCGTGCCGTAAGCGCATAACGGATCTAAGAAATTGAAAAAACTCGGCGCGAGCGCCTCGTTTTTTCAAACTATTTCCTCAATCCGTATGCATGTCTTACGGCACTTGTATCGCAATATACTATTGTTTTATACAACAAAAGGATAGAGTTCATTGGTGTTTTCATCTTTTTTAAACATAAAGTTCATTTCGTTTAGATAAAACTCCAATTTTAATGGTTTACGTAATAAATTATATTATAATCAAATTAGTTATCTACTTTTTTAACTTACTTCTTTTAAGATTCGATAAAAAATGAAATGGGTTTCGAAATGAATTAATCAATTTGTTCTTCGAGATCAGTGATCACTATTTTAAACATATTTTTATATTTTAATGCTAATGACTATCTTTTGCGTAATTGAAGTACTGTGTTCTTTTTGAATTAAGTTGTCCTACACGGTGAAATGAAATTGAGCAAAATGTAGTTAATTACTGCTTCATTTGTTTAAAAATATCATTACGGGCTGTGAATTTGTATTATGTTATTATTTTAGAAACTAGGCTATGTAAAAGGACTAAAAAATATTTTTAAGTAACATGTATTCTTAAATTCGTACGGAAAATATTATTAACGTCTGAAATACTTCATTTTAACTTTTGAATAAATTGCCAAAATGCCGCCCCTGAAAATTTGCCGCTCTAGGCTGCAGCCTACTTAGCCTATTTATAAATACGGCCCTGTACTCTGTCTGAAGAAAAACTCGACAAAGCAGAGGAATACTTGTTCAAGTTATCCATCATCAAAGTGTAGGACATATGAACTTCGTTATTCATTACACAAGTAGAGCTACCCTCATCTTTTTCAATAAGAAATGGACATAATCGAGGATGATTTTTTGTTTTACGGGAATGCTTAAACCTACCAAAAAACTATTTTCCTGTCACAAGCCTGCAGCTGACAGATTATGGATGGTGCAAAGATGCAAATGGTGTTCTAAAACCAGATCTGTGCCTTAACAAAATGCCTTCTGAACTATTAATAGTGCAGTTGTAGAGCATGTGCTTCTAGCAGGTTAAATGTAAATTGCAATATTTGACATGCACAGAGTATTGCAAATGTGGTGAACAATGTTACAGATAGGCTGAGATAAAAATATGCTAGTTTTACACTCAGTTTTCCATAACAGAGTTTATTTCTTTGTCTATGAGAATATTATTTCATTTCTGTTCATATTTTTATTTAAAATCCAAAATAACTGATTTTCTTTAATAAATAGCAGTCAGGTAACTTCACAATCCATCTTAATCGATTCCTTGCCCTTAAAAACATGTATTTAGACACCTAAATGATGAGTATGACTGCCATAGGAGCAGAAATATATACAAAATAAAATCGGTGTCGGCCATTTTGGAAAATGGCGTCTAAAACACCCGGTCCAGAATATGGTGATGTCTACCCAACTTTTTCTGACTCTCCTATATGTACTTTACACGATTTTGTTGGTTAGACAAATCAGTACTAAAATTTTTACGGGACTCCATTACAGGGACAGGAGTATAACTATCAAGACTCTGGCCGTGAAAGCCTCAGATTAACACTGTCATAATGTTTCGTTTTTTAAGTAAAGCCAGTAATGTCCACAATATAAAGTAACAATCATCGTGATGATTCTTTGGCTCCCACCAAAGCATGGGGATGGCAAACTGCAATGTTACCTTTCCCTTGTGTAACCATTCACATAAGCGACTGGAACGCGAAGAACACACAATGTGAGGGACCAATCTTTGTCCTGATCTCCAAGTGGACAGTCAAAATACAATCTGCATATCTTCTGCAGGGTCTGATGTGATTGTTCTGGATTGAGATTTTGTTGTAGATGAACCACATAATTACACAGGGTGTTAATGAATAACACCGAAATATTTTACCAGTGTATAAATTTTAGCTCTATGGGTTCAATTTTTCCTGTTACAGCATGAAATCTCCCAGTGCATGGCCGCCACTGACTTCTAACATTAGAAAAAGATGCAAAACAAAGGAACTTCGTTGTTAACACTGTAGTGAGTAGTTTTGAATAAAAAAAGACTAATGCAGTGGCGACCAGTCATGTGATTAGTCTGTAAATTTTGCAGATTATGTAAACACTAATTTATGATATAACTGTTGACGATTAATTGTCAGGTTTTTATCGATCACTAGGAAGGCATGAAGTGAATTTAATAAACATTTTAACCCTACTTCGCGTAATTATTGATTTATGAACAATAAATTATAATGACTTTAATGCCCTGTAGCATACACATTTTACGTCATAGAGCAAAAATCTCCTAATAAACGTTGCTTGTCTAAGTCCTCTCTATATACAGGTAGAATATTTTGGTGTTATTTGTTAACACCCTGTATAACACAATATATTGGGATGGTTGACACACTTTCGAGGCATTACTGTTTCTTGTTTTATCAAATCAACATGAAACAAAGGTATATAAACAGTAATATGTTGTACTGAATTTTCAAATTTTTCACGTTAAATTTATATTTATTCGAATAACTTTCATGCACAATTCATTATACCTTCGGGTATAGGAGATTATTTTGAGATGGCAATTCTACAGCAAATAACTTGGGGAAGAAGGGAATATATTTCTTAAATTCAAGATTTCAAAATTTCAAGGTTTACTATGCTTGTTAATAGACAATGAACAACAAAAACCCTTACCATCTAAAATCGAACTTACACTGGCAGACACTGTAGAGACATCTAGGAGCCACAGTTGGAACTACGTCTGCTAGGAGTTACCATGGCAACTTTACCGTACGAGTACGAATAACGAGTACGGTAAAGTGCTAATTTCCAGCGTGTTAGCAGTCCGAGAAACAGCCACTTGGCGGAGCATGTACTAAAAATGATATTTTCTTTATGCAGTGCTGTAGTAAAAGTAAGAAGTCGTCGCCAATTTTCGTGTCACATACCGGTACCCAAAAGGTATAACATTTTGTTTTTATACAACTTTTCTGTTCTCAAGCTAGATTGGTCACAGACACACATATAAATACACAGATATGTATCTGAAAATAACATTTCTGGATTCAGGGGACCCCAAAGCGTGCAATTATGTTCAAATCTCAATATTGAACGGATTTATGAATCATCAGCTGAATTAATGTGAGCACGCCTTCAAAATTGGCAACCTTGTCCGTCGTCATGTAGTGTCATGTACGTGCTGTTCATATTTTTGTTTTTCTCCTAGGCTTGAAGAAAATTACAGTTCACTACAAATAATCGAGAAATTAATATGTGAAATTCTTCTTCTTGGAATGGAGATATGGGTTTATGTTTCATTTGTTGTAATATCTTTAGCTTATTTTGCTAAATATTCAGTATATTGTGAGGTTCAAAATGATTTGTACAAACAGCCTTCAACAATTTTTATAGACGATGGCCATGACATCTTGCAAAATTACTCTATTGTTTTTACTCGTCTTCATTTTCACAGCAGATTTAAACGTAGTGAACATAAAAAAGACAAGTGCAGGTATTTCACTTTACCAGTGACTCATTCCTTTCATACATTTTGTGTTCTTGAAAGAAATTTAGCAGATGAAGCTGTTGCAAAGAGAGGAGTGAAAATTCATATTTATACACACGAAATAGACACATTCAAGAGGAAAACTTACGACTTGAAAGATATTAATGCAACAAAGGCTATAGGCTACGACTTACAGCAACCCTACGACAGTTATTTGGAAGGATATATACTGAATAATAGCTTCTATGGGCGTATCTCTCTAGAACACAATATATATTATATAGAACCGTTAAAAAAATTTCCAAGCATCATTAAAAAAATTAAGCCAAATGAGATGAAGGAAATAACTACTGAAGCTATATTTTATAGAGAAAACGATATTAAATTCAATCTACAAGAAAGTAGATATAAAAATGTCAACTTAAAGGAAATAAGAGGAAGATTTTCTACTTCTCAAAAGGACATTAGGCACAGGAGTAAGTGGTTCCAAGATAAAACCAAAGGGTGAGTGACTTTACGATACTTTGGTTAAGTGTTATAAAATCGGAAAGTGAAGATATTTAAAATTAAATAGATCGTAACCTTATACTGTAGACTCTAGTAATGACTAGAGCCCGGATTTTTAGGCTTTTATAAAAGGTATTTTAGCCTTTTATTTTCATGGAATAGCCCTTTTTAGGCTTTAAACGAACAATTTTAGCCGTCTTAATAAAAGATATAATTAATACCAATTTTAACACCGAAAATTGTAGGAATTTTGACACAGTTATTTTAGTCTTTTTACAAAATAAACAAGCAACTATTCATTATATCGGCACTCGAAAAATAGCATAAACAATTGAGATATTTACCCTTTAATGATACAATTATTCAATGCACCACTCAATTCACTTCCTATCTACAAAAATAAGTAACTGAATTTGTTCCTTTAATATACTTCTTTGTCGTTGGTCAGCAAATTTTTTTTTGAAGTTGAAACGACAATGGATTAGTTGAAGACTTCAAAGAATTGCAGACGGCTCAAATTTCATTTCCTGCGACGGCGAGGTGGCACATTTTCGAGTTACAAAGACCACTGACAAAGCGACATAATATATTGTTAAATTTCAGTGCGTTGTATAAATTTATTTTTATTGTTAATGTATTTTCTTAAAATGCACAAATTTACATATTTATTTTCCCTTGCATTAATTGGAAAATCTATTTAAAAATCGTGTTTTTCTGCAAAGGTCCTCTTTAGCCCCTAGATTTTCAGCAAAAGTCCTCTTTAGTCCCTTCAAGTCCAATTTAGCCCTTTTTAGGTTCTATAAGATTCACACATTTGGATGCAAGGGGCATGAAACGGGGAAATACGTTAAAATGTTCTAATTAGGGAGGTGGTGGGGGGAAATAGGTTAAAACCTTCAAATCCGGGCCATAGTAATCACTTGTTGATAATACTCAACTTCTACAGGAAATTCCTTTGAACGTTCGAGAACCATCCTCAGAGGCCTTTCAACCATTCTATCCAAACGGTTCTTGCTATAACAACTTTCAGTCGCGAGCGTAACATTTTCTACAACTTTCTTCCAGTACATTTCTGACGTAACTCTAATGGATTACCGGCATTCCGCGTGTTTGTAAATTTGACGCGTTGTTAAGTTAAGTTAGAAGTAATTAATCTGGAGTTGTCACTGTGACGGCGGAAGATAATTTTTAAATCACTGAGGATAATTTAAAAAAAAACAGCTGTGTTTTACGAGTTATGTTCGTAACGAAGGATAACGATCTGCACTTTTTAACATAAAACATTACTATATAGCATACTGACAGTTCATAATAATTGTGGACACATTTAAACAAATTTTCCTCGTTGAAACCATAGATAAAGATCTGCATAGATAAAGAAACGCATATTTTACACGTCAAAAACAAAAGTCGAACTGTGAACACATTTGAAAATTTAGAAATTTTTATAGATCAACTTCATAACAAAGAGGGAAATCTGAACGAATAAACATAATGTCCTCTTTCATACGTCGGTTAACATTCTGTAGCATTAAATATTGTGGGTGTACTCTGTGCTCATCTAGTGAAACTTCAGTTCAGAGCTGGCCATGTAAGTAACATAGACCTAGGCCTACATTATAATATATTCTTGTATAGACAGAAGTTTGTAACTATCTTCGTAACTTCTTTTTCTAGAATATTATAGGAGAAAAATTCCTCTGACACTGGGACATTAAGGGCAATCAGTCATAGGAGAGAGGTTCCATTGGCGTTGTGAAGTGAACTCTGGCTTAGCTCAGTTGGTAGAGCAGGGGCACGGATAGCTAAAGGTCCTTGGTTCAATTCTGAGTGTCAGAGGAATTTTTCTCCTATAATATTATCATGTAATATTCAACAGAGACATCAATCTGTGGTTCATAAATGCATATATATCCTCATTTTTCTAGGTTGGTTTGATGTGGCAATGATTATATATTTTGAGTAGTATTTATTTACCTCCTTATTCCCTCTGATATTAAAATAAAATCAGGTAAACTGATATAACCAAGTGCCAGTATGTTTTTTTTTTTTAATCAGTGATACACGCAATTATGATAGGCCCATGAATAAAAGTTATTTTTTTAATAGATGTCCGAGTTAACTCCAAAAACAAAATGTGCCGGCAATAATAATAATGATGCAATAGACCTACGATTCGCTGATATCTCTGTTTCAATTTAAAGCAGCCTTAAAGGTTATGAATGAATAATAAGCATATGAAATCTATCTGTCAGGAATTACATTAGGTATATTGCTGCACAGGAACGATAAGAAAAATACTCACAGTAAAATATAGCCTAATGTAAATATCGGTAGTCTACATAACCATAGAATACACATTATAATATCAATATTCAACGGCTAGTTGTTATAAATCGTTTATTTAAGTTATTATTTAGCCACACTGACATCGTTATGAAGAAACAAATCAATGAAGGCTGCTAACAATATGAATAAACGATTGGCAATTTGTTAAGTTTTTTTAATAAGCTTACATTGTGGGCCTTGAAAGAATATTGATTACAAAATTAATATTGATATACGCGTTACTTCGGTACCGATCAACCGATTTGGCCCTAATTCAATAGGCTTGTACCCCAAAACGTCATAAATTCGTATACCAAGTTTCAAGAAAATCCGATAAAGCGTATTTGAGTTATCCACGCCTTTGTGATATATTACCATAAAAAGGCACTAAATTGGGCATTATTCCGGTACCGCATAACCGATCTGGTCCAATATCAATATACATCTTCCCATGGACATTATAAATAGGTATTCCAAGTTTCATGAAAATCCGATAAAGCGTATGTGAGTTATGGCGCCTTTAAAATATACACTAAATTGGGTTTTACTCCGGTACCGGTGAACCGATTTGGTCCAATTTCAATAGGGTTCTTCCCATGGACATTATAAACGCATATACCAAGTTTCATTAAAATTCGATAAAGCGTATTTGAGTTAGAGCGCGTACAGACACACGGACGGACGGACGGACGGACAGACGGACAGACATTTTTCGTCCCCCACACAATCTCATAAAGTACCATACTGGCACTTAATAAACATACAACACACTGTGACGTTGATATTTATGTATAGAACACTAAAAAGATAATTAAAAATATATGTACAGATTAAAAAATTAATCACAAATTACACAGGTCTATGTAGTAAAAATAATAAAATGTGTATAAAATGGATTTCCCTATTGCCGGGATACCAAATATATGACGATGATGTCAAAATCTTCAGGATTGTAGAGTGTTCATTCTTGATTATTTTGTGAAATTTCTTGCAGAATCGGATTTCTAGTCTGTTGTAGTGTTGTTTAAAAATGAATATGCATTTCGGCGCAATAGTTACGCCATCCTCAGTTCCGGCTCCACACCGGCGTGCACCGTCTTATGTCCACATGCACACAGCAGTCAAACACCACGCCGCTGGAACTGTGAAACGCACAGTTCCATATAAAGATTTGCTTTTATCTTTTAATAAACTGGGGGTGGCTACTGGCATTAAGCTTAAGGATTATATATTGTACAAGTATAAAGAAAGTATTATATTATATTAAATGTTATCGAAAATAGCCTATCAAGTGAAAATAGGGAGTCAGTTCCACAGTGCCTATACACGAGCCGCCACTGTTTGAACTACTTTTGATGACGAACAAAGAACCTTGATTTCGATATTCGTAATAAATTGAACACATCTCGTTAACTCATCCGAATATTTCCTATCTGAACTTCGACATTACACAGTGCCCGGAGTTTTCTTTGGTTTCTTTTTCTTCATACACTCACCAGTATTTGCACTCTTCAGGCCATTCTGCCATTCTATTTTATTTTACTGCGAATTTGTATAACTTATTCATAATTGTACAATACAAGAAAGCATATGATGTAGTAAAACTACCAACTACCAACTAGTAAATAGTGATAGCTACAACAGGATAATCCCGTTAAACTTAATATCGCGATAGTATAATCCACGTAATCTTGATTAGTGTGCTAAATGCGATCATGTTTTCAGCGCGTTACTTACTTAGTGCTATAAAAATAAAATAATGTAAACTGATGTAATATAACAAAGTGCCAGAATGCTTTTGTTTAATCAGTTATAATATTGCAATTTTGATATGCAGAAAATAAGTTATTATACGTTGATACATTAAGCATGACTTACGGAAGAACAAAGGTCTAGTTTGTTTTAATCAGATTAACATCGTCCAGCATCAGCAGAACTATACAGATTTGTGATATCCTGACACTCGCAACACTTACATAAAAATACAACAACAAAACAAAATTGGCCAGGGACCTCGAGAATGCGAGTCCGAGATGTTACCATATCGGACACCTGGCTCAGTTTAACGATCAAGTTTGATGAGCATATGTGAAGAATAGCGTTATTTGTCAAAGCCAACGGTATTGCAACTTCCAAAGCCGTATATGAATACTTTAAAGCAATATGTTGTCATGATAACTAATTTGCATTTGATAAATTGTGTCTAATGTATTACCATAAAATATGCACTAAATTGGGAACTACTCCGGTAACGGTCAACGATTTGGTCCAATATCAATAGAGTTCTTTCCATGGACGTTATAAACGCGTATACCAAGCTTCATGAAAATCCGATAAAGCGTTAATTTGAGTTATCGCGCGTACAGACACACAGACGGATGGACGGACGGACAGACAGACAGATGGACAAACAGACAGACGGACGGACAGACATTTTCCCGTCCCCCACCATACTGGCACTTAATAATTATGTTACCTATTATTCTTGTTCACTTAATAGGCGGATATGTTCAGTGATTCTGCATGCAGACCACACTTATCTTCAGGAAGTAGCCCTCGGCAGCGTGGAGACGGCTGTCGCCATGATGCTCAACACCCTTCATCACGCAGACGTTATTTTCCGAAATGCAGATTTCAACAACGATGGACTTCCAGACAACATTGGATTCCAAGTGAAGCATATAGTGATACAGACCACGGAACACTTACCTGAGTCAATAGATATTAACACCCCAATCGAAGCCAGAGATTATTTACTAAGTCTTTCTTTCAACTTATTTCTGCAAAACGTTTGCATAGGTAAGCTATCACCAACATCTGGTTTATGTTATTACATAGCCATCCCGAAATTAATTTTCTTTAGTATGAACGGCTTTAAGGGTATATGTACGTGAACAACCACAAAAAGATTTTTAAAAATGTAGGTTCTAAATTATTAAAATTTTACAAGAAAATGAACTCAGAAGTGGACAAAAATTACACGATCCTATAACAAGGTTTACTAGAAAATAACTAGCAGATAAAAGTTTAAAAAATTTACCAAGTTAATTTTAAAGTACATGTTTTATAGGAGCATGAAAAAAATTAATTCAGATGCACTTA
Organism: Ectobius pallidus; assembly: GCA_964059195.1. Classification (NCBI taxonomy): domain Eukaryota; kingdom Metazoa; phylum Arthropoda; class Insecta; order Blattodea; family Ectobiidae; genus Ectobius; species Ectobius pallidus. The sequence continues at coordinate 11,048,750 of CAXKWD010000008.1, read as the reverse complement.
TCACTTCCTATAGGCATAACATTTTTCTGGTTTCTCTGACACCTTTCATTTTTTAATGTATATAATGAACATATTTTTCTACAAAGTAGACTACTTTTATACAGCTAAAGTTATTATTTTTAATGCAATTAATTTTTATATATCAGATATAAAATATCTTGAAATTTGATGAATATTTCATTACACATTTTCTTTAATTTTATACCCATGGGAATCATTGTAGTCTTCTTTATGCATATATGCATGAAAAATTAGTGTAAAAAATTTCAGCCTTCTATCTCTAATGGTTGTGGAGTTACCTAACAATATGTGTGTAATAAAATAAGAGTTACCGGGAAATTCAATTTTAAGTTAATAGTGAATAGTAGCTCAGAGCATGTAAACATATTTAAATGGCACAAATAATTTATAAACCTATATAAACTATATATTAATGGATGCAGAAAATTCAGCACAATTTTTAGTGTTATAAACAAAAAAACATACATTTCAAAATAATTCACGTACATATACCCTTAAATAAAGTAAATGTCGACATGTACTATTTAATTCATTATTATCTAGTCCTCGAACTAGGACCAGAGTCAATAGTACCACCAGTACAGTTTTCTCATTCTGTACACGTAGTTATTCTAAAAGAAACTCTATCATCAGACAAATTATATAAAAATCAATAAATGCATCATAAGCGCACATGTCAGTTGCTGGAAATATGTTTTGGACGTGTAATTCCCGAAACATTGTTAATTCGTAACCTTCCTTGCACACCGATTGGTATTATGACTGAAAATGAAGAAATCTAAAAACGAGTTTGAGTGGTGCAGCAACATTCCTGCTTGAAATTTTTCTGAAAAGAAACACCTGTCAAACAATTGTAGTTTATTGAGCTGGAAAGCTAGGCTATGAAATAATGGAAAATATAAATACAATGGTTAGGAGGATAAAGTATAAGTAAATAGGCCTAATCATTAGCTTAAAAAAAGCATTGGCCCAATTAAAAGAACACTTATTGAGTGAGAGTATTTTGCTGTGTGGATTAATAAGTAATTGGGAGACCCGACATATTTTTGCTCAGGGCCCAGCTGCGAGAAGTTACGCCACTGATGAGTAATTAATATTAGAGTAGAAATTTTCCGGCCTATATGTCCGTGACCTATCGGATTTGATACTATGTTTCGACTGCATCTGCCATAGACATAATCAGTGGTGAAATTGTTGTCGAAATTTCCTCGGCGAAGTCTCCTTGACATTTTGATATCATGTCTTGGGTGGGTATAATGGTACCAGTGCCTACGTTTTAGTCGTGTAGTTTCGCCATTTTATTTAGGCCTATTGCGTCATTATGCTATTCAGATTACAGTAATAGGCTGTGCGGATTGCGTCTGAGATCATCCCATGTTCTTTCTAGATTCTTATATCCAGCTATATCCAGCTTATATCCAACTATAGGATTGGAATTTTCTGCCGTTTTTGCGATAATTTATTGCCGGCTGATCATTTACAGATAGACAAACAGAAATAGATCACGCTATACATAGTCCTGGAAGTTTCAATTCTACGAACACCTGCCTGAAAGCTTGCAACGTAGGCCTACTGTAGGTGTACAGCGTAGAAAAAAATCTGATGTGAAAGTCACATAACTTCCTCTGCCCAAATAAAAGTTAACAGTATTCACACATCCTTCAACAGAATCGCAAGACACAATTTTACGCTAATTATCCTATAAATACCTCTTCTTTCAATGATGCGACTAAAAGCGCAGGCTATATAACAAACTTAAAAACAACAAACAAACAAGTGACTGCAGGAGTTTATTGAACTTTCAGCCGTAAAGAATAATTTCCGAAATTTATCGAATATTTCCCTCAGATACTTCTTTATTATATGCATGGCCAACAATACATCCTTCTCACTTCACAATCTTATATAGAATAAGAGGCCGTGAAAGACCGCGTATTCAGTTGTTCATCACGCAAGACAAACTTTCTACAAACAGTGGGTGAACAGTGGGTGGCTTGTAACTACCCTTCAGAGAATTTTTTTCGAAAAAAAGTTTCAAATAAACGTTTTAGCTCTCAGTAATAGGAACACATGTGCAAATTTTAATGAAAATCGTTAGAGCCGTTTTCGAGAAAATCGCGAAAAAACGAAAATTTCTTCATGTAAAGTCCCCTTAAAAATAAGAGAAAATAGTCGCCAATCTTATTCTCACATCTTCAGAAGGTACCTGACCCAAATACGAAATTTTGTTTTCAAACGATTTTCCGTTTTGGAGCTAGAGTGTTCACAGACAGACAGACAGACACACAGACATGTTTCCAAAAATAGTATTTTTGGATTCAGGGGCCTTGAAACGTGTATATATGTCAAAAACTCAACTTCGAATTTTGGGGTCGAAAGCAATACTTCCTCTACCGACAGTACCTACGGTACGGGCAGAGGAAGTAATAACTTTGGCAGTTTTTAGTACTCGCATGACTGTAATGGGAGGCAGGGCCGTATTTCTAAATAGCCTAGAGTGGCAAATTTTCAGGGGCGGCAGTTTGGCAATTTATTCGAAAGTTAAAATGAAGTACTTCAGACGTTACTAATATTTTCTGTATGAATTTAAGAATACGTGTTACTTAAAAATAAGTTTTAGTCCTTCTACATAGCCTACTTTCTAAAACTATAACATAATACAAATTCACAGCACGTAATTATATTTTTCAACAAATAAACCAGTAATTAAGCCTAACTACATTTTGTGTAATTTCATTTCACCGTGTAGGACTGCTTAATTCAAAATGAACACAGTTCTTCAATCACGCAAAAGATAGTCATTAGCATTAAAATATAAAAATCTGTTTAAAATAGTGGTCACTGATCTCCAAGAACAAATTAATTAATTAATTTCGAAACCCATTTCAATTTTTAGCGAATCTTAATTTGATTACATATTTTATTATGTAAACCATTAAAATTGTAGTTTTATCTAAACTAAATGAACTTTATGTTTTAAAAAGATGAAAACACCAATGAACTCTAAGGTCGCGGGTTCGATTCCCGATGGGGTCGTTGGAGTTTTTCAATTGGCCTAATCCTTCTGATGGCACCATGGCCCTGGGGTCGACTCAGCCTCTAACAGAAATGAGTACCAGGACTGACAACCTTACCACATTCATGTTCCGAATGTCTGAAAATCTGGGAGCCTCAACCTCCTGGAAACCCTTGGCCTTCATGGCCTGTAATAGGGAACACTTTACTTTATTAAGCAAATATGAACTATATAGGGGGCGGCAAATGGACTCTAGCCTATAGAGCTCTGCGCTTTTAAGATGGCCGCCAAGAATGAGGTATTATCCACTTCCGGTTATCTCAGATGCCTGTGTTTACAATACAGTTCTGTGCTTGTGTCTTGTTTTGGAAGTAATTATTCCGATTCCGATTAGCTGCTATGTTTTCGGCTGTTCAGCCGTTGCAAACAAAAATTTAGGACTTAGTTTTCCAAAAGATAGGGTTGTTTTTCGAGAATGGATGGTAAAATTACGCCATGGAAAAACACCTTCCCAGTATTCTCGTGTTTGCAGCTGTGACTTCACAAAAGATGATTTTAACGTTCCTTTGAGCAGTTTTGGCGAGTATTTCATGTTTTTTTAGAGTGATTTAGATATTTTTGATATAGTAGATGTTGAGAAAAATATATAAGCCTATGAAATAATAAGTATACCTGACCAACTTAACCTCGTTTAGGCTCATAATCAAGTTTCATTTCCATGTTAAATTAGTATTTCATCTTTTCAGTGTAATTTTTGTTGACAATTTATTTGGTCATGTATTTTGACACTTAAGAATGTCAATGTTAATCGAAATTTCTCCCAAAACCGATAAAATGGTCATTCTGTATTGTAATTGAGTAAAAAGCAAACTACATACAATTTTTTAGGAAAATATGGGTCCGGGCTTGATGATTTTTTAGAGTAGATTGTGGGCCTGGGCCTAAGGATAGCTTAAATATATCTGAAAATGTCCAGATTTGTTGTATGCCTGTAATAGAATCTCTTGTAACAAGTAGATCAAAACCTGATAAAGAAAAATGTAATCATAATAGGCCTATAATTAATTATAACACTAATTTTGTAAATGTCATGTTTCTTAACATTCAAGGTTTTCTAGGTAAATCAGATATGTTATGTATTATGTCATTAGACAATAATTTGGAGGTAATTGGGATGGCGGAACACTGGCTGGGCCCAGAAAATATAAATTTGTCAAATACTCAAAATTTTCAAGTAGCTTCTTATTTTTGACGTAGTCATAAAAAGCATGATGGTTCATCTATTTTTATTTAAAACAAATCAAAAGACAATAGCAACTGTACAACTAATAATTCTTATTGCTATTTTGCAGAAGAGGCAAAAATACTGTTTGATAATAAACATTTACATTATGAAGTAGCCCCTCAGAAAATGCTTTGTTAAATTTTATGTATTGAATAATGATGCCCTTCTTAGTCCAAATAACAAAGTCACACCTGTGAATATCAGTCAGTATCATCTGTGCCTGTATTTGTACATAATGTTTCTTATTCACTAACTTGAACTTGATGAATTTTCTAATTGCTAGAGTCCGGCCAGCTTTCATACTGCTGCCTGCCCTACGCTTTTCGAACCAAGTGGTTATGGAGTCTTCGCCAAAAAGTTTAAACCGTTCATTCTTGAATGAATTTATTTTGAAGAAATTTGTCGAAGGAAAGTCGTGGGTACTTTCTGATTCTATAACCTCAACTTCGAATAAGGCAAAGTTCCTATCCGGATTTTTCTCTCGCCTGAGCAACCTGCAGATGTAGATGTAGATGTAGATGTAGATGTCTCGTTCTGTAGATCCTGTGTTGAGCAGGGCTCAAGGATATAGAACACGTCAGATAAAAACATACATGCATGTTATAAAAAAAAACATGATACAAGAATTGTTATGTCACACTTACTCAAGCTGAAAAGAAATCATCCATATTGTAGAAGGTGTGAGTTACTAAATATTGCTTCAGAGCTCTTTTGAAAGATTTGCATTTGCTTTTAATACATAGTGATTTAATCTCTTTTGGAAGGTTATTGTATATTTGTATTGCGGAATAATAAGCACCTTTCTGAAAAAGTTTTAATGAGTTAGCTGGTCTATGTAAATCATTCATGTTTCTAGTAGTACGCCCGTGTATACTGTGATTACTTTGAAATTTATCAATATTATCTACCATGTAACACATAACAGAGTATATATACTCTCCGGTGAGAGTGAGGACTTTTAATTTTTCAAACAGCGGTTTACAAGATTCTCGTTTTTTCTTTCCACATATTATTCTTATTGCTCGCTTCTGTAATCTAAATATTTTTTCCCTATGTGCCGAGTTACCCCAAAAAATGATTCCGTACCTCATAACAGAGTGAAAATATGCAAAATATACCGTGAGTAATGCGTCCTGTTGTAATATATCATTCAAAGTTCGTAGCGCAAAACATGCTGAACTTAGCTTAGAACTTATCATTACAATGTGTTTCTTCCAGTCAAGATTTTGGTCAATTTGTAGTCCTAAGAATTTTATGTTGCTAATTTCCTCTATGATTTGTGTTTGATAATTGATTACAATGTTTGAGATATATCTATTTTTTGTTCTAAATTGAATAAAGTGGGTCTTATCAATATTAAGTGACATTTTATTAGCTTGAAACCAAGTATTTAATTCGTGAAAAGTCTTTGTAGCTAGTCTTGCTAAATCTTCTTGTGACTTTCCTGTTACGAGTACACTAGTATCATCTGCAACCAAAACAAACAGCGTTGTATATTAGACTGTGTGTTCAATAAGTTATGATTCGAGAAAGTTCATGCATATTTGTAAAAAAGACATGAAAATAAATCGTGCAACAGTATACAAAAATATTTGAGACCACAGACATATTGCACCATATTAGAACAGTTAGCGAACGTTTCAGAAGACAGGTAGCTTTGATTTCTCACCTTGCAATCAACTCTTGCTTTGTTAACTATGAAATATTTGTTGCGCCGTCTTCGGATAACATCCTTTTTAACTCCTTCACTGTAAAATTGGCGAACCGTCCCGAACTCATATTGAAAACACACAAGAATGAGGAAACCGGAAGTTGACAATACCTGAATGTGGAGAGCAGCGCGCTCAAGTGGCAGGAGGAAAAACTACAAAAGCCCTGATGGGAGGGGCAGACAGCACCAGTCAGGCAGTTCTCTTCCCTTTCCGACAATGAATATAACTCAGCGCTGTGTTTGTGAGATCGTCTCAACACGGCTCGTCTACTGCACTCGAAAAATTCAAATGTAACATGTGCTTGTTAGGAATTGACCTTAGAGGTCTGAAGCACTACTGACCTCCACCACTAGCACCGCGCGTAGCAATCACAACACGGTTCCGCGCAGGCTCTTTCTCTAACTTGTAGTAGGGTTGCCACCTTTTGGTAAGGCTAAGGAGGGACACTTATCGAATATATGCATATCGCCGATCTTCATACCTAAATTTGTACATGGAACAATTTATTAATAACAGAAAGTTGGTATATATTCGTTACAAAGCCAAAACTGAATAGGCTGTGTAACAGTAACACTAACATTAGAAAAGAAAAGGTAGAAAAATAATAAATAAATAAAAATATTAAAAAACTGGGCAAATTCATGACTAGAAGCTGTATTTCTTGTTTGATTTGGCAGCTTCTAATAGTTGTTTGTTCGGTTTCACCCTCACTAAATAATCTTTGCAGGTATCTGTAACATTTTGTAGAAATGATTTCACTCTTTATGAGGTCAGCTGAGCACCTATTTCTGGATTCTGTCCATTTTAGATTCAAGAGAGAGAACACTCTTTCCACAAAGGCATTGCTACCAGGAATGCTCAGAACAAAGCATTTGAGATTGGGAATGTGTTCTTTACCAATCTCCTGAATAATTTTCTTCCATTTCATACTCATACTTAGTCTCTCCTTCTGTATAGTTCACTTTAATAGCATTTATTATATCTGAACTAAAGCAGAATACTCATATAGCCTAGGCCTAACTCATCCAAATTAACATCAGATTCTACATTATGTGCCTTCACAGAGTCTTTGAGATGTTTGAAAGATAGTGAACTCTTAAGATTCAAGTTCTTCAGTGTGCCATAAAGATTGTTTTCTTTGAAGTCAAATACTTTCTCTAAGGAACTTAAAGCTTTCTCATAGAATTTCAAAAAACGATGTACACTCATAGACATGTTTCGAAAAAATTATGAACATTGGCAATCCAGACTCTGACTAGATAATGACTTACCACTAAGTTTAGGAATAACAGGAGAAATATTTAATTAGTTCTTAGGCTACTCAACGAACGACACATAAAACACACAGATAACGTGGATTCAAATTACAACTGATAACACTACACACGTCTTGCTGTGCTTAATTCCAGAAGGAACTGTACTTGGCAAATCAGTGCAGAGTGTCATATGATCTGTTTTCGGTACTTCCCCGTCGGATCACCAGTTAATGGCTCGCACGCTGGTTGTACAGATCACGGACATACCCCAAGAATGCCCGCGCGACTTATACAAATGATTTACAAAGAATAACATCATGGGCGGTGATTTCAATGCTGCCAACACGATACATTTTAGCGATGGACGACATCGATATCTTGACCATGAGACGAAATTCACAAAAGACGCCACCAAGAATTGCTGTCTCATATTTTGTTTCGGAATAATTTGGCGTCCCGCAATATAATGCGTCCCTCTTAGGCATAATTCGGGACGCTGAAAAATTCCTTAAAATGCGGGATGTCCCGCATAATTCGGGACAGGTGGCAACCCTATTGTAGACCTATGCTTTTTCCTGGAGGGGTAGAGCACTATATCCTTAGCATTACAATTTGCTCCCTGGAACTGGAAACATCGTTAAATATACTTACTTTTGTTCAAGGAATTGATTAAGCGGTGAAATTAGTCATTTTTAGAACTTTATCTTATTTTTACCCATTACAATCAATTCATTTTTATTACGCTTAAAACACGCCTGCCGTATTATGGTTCTGAGCGAAGAAGAAATACCAACTACGAAGCAGGATGACCAACTGTCCATCTTGCATTAACGTAAGTAGTGGCAGGTAGATTCTATTTTAGCGGAAGTTAGGTTAGGTTGGTTATGTTAGGTTAGGTTATGAACAGTTTTATTAGTTTATACCGAATTCACGCGTTTCGAAAATGTACCATATTATATCCCGTGAGGTTTGTTGTGTTGGTTAACCTGTGTACCCAGATAAGATGGCCGTCAATTATATGTTATTATCATGAATTACGTATTTTAAGGTAAGAGAATTACAGGATGTATTCTTTTATATTACCAAATTTCGCACCTAATTATACTCCTTGCACCTAGAGACACATTTTTAGGTAGATTTCGAAGGAAAATCTACCTATTGCAATCATGACTTTCGAAAAATTCTTTCATATCTTTACGTTTCATGCCTCCCTAAGTACGAAACCACCGCCCGTTCAAAAATAAATTTGTGATATAAATAAATATAAATAGGCTATATATATATATAGATATATATATATATATCTATATATATAGGCTATATATATCTTTACATGCTAGCGGCCGTAATTTTGAAGATATTTGAACCAAAATTTTTTATGTTATTTCTAGGCCCAATAGTTCGGATAAGTTCGTTAATTAGCAAAATTTGCCCAAGGGGGTGGTCGGGGGAGGGGGTTGAAATTTTAAAACATTTATATCTCGGCCCCTATGAAGTAGGGAGAGGGAAACTTTGTTTGAATAAATTAGAGTACTCCCTATGGAGTTCACATTGACACCAACGATTCGGGGGTTTTGGGGGTACGAGTGGGGTTGGGGGGGATGGAAATTCGAATTGTTTTGAAACTACGTCTTGTGGGGTATCGTTGAAAAGCTCTTGATGAGTACTCTACAAACCAATAACTAGTTTCTCGATAGTTCTCATATAAGGCGAGATTTGAATGTTTGAAAAAGTGCTCTTTCCTCTTTTTTGCAGTTATTATTGCGGGTTTGTCATGCCAAGGCTATAGAAGAAGAGTGCTACGCAGTGACAGTAAATTAAACCGAAAGTACTTCGAAATCTACCTCAGCCTGTAGGCTTGCCTAAAGGGATTTTTTAACGTTGTAATGCTAAGGAGATAAGGCTGGTCCCTTCCTGGAGAAACTTGCAGTGTTCATTAATATTGTCGTATAACTAAAGGTGTTTCTCATCCAGTTGGACAAGTCGTTCCAATAGCACACACCAATGTGTATGCTGGTAGCTGATGATGTTCCATATACAGATGTAGTGTTGGTCCTGAAATCTGTATGAAGGCTTGCACACACGAAAATCGTAGGTTTAATTCCTAAGAAATAATACAAGTACTGTTAAAGTTGAGAAGAATAGTGTTATTTTGTAGTGCAAGTTACACGCCGTGACAGTTGTCGACCAATGATGAAAATCCACTGATTACATGTTCTTAATTATATTTATACTCTCCTAAGAAGGGGAAATTTAGTCTAAATTATTATACTGATTGACAGGGGAATTAATAGATTTCTAAGCTGAGTCATGAAGAAATTATTATGTTTGTGATTTAAGTGACTAGTGCCAGATGATGTGAGCATTTTTTAAATGTTTACCTTGCTGTTCTCAATTACTTACATTCAGCTGACTTTACAGGATTATTTAACACTTCCTTGTGTAGTAAGTTATCTTAACCTAATTTCAACACATATGTCTGGCAACCTTCATTTCCTCATGTCTCAATTATAAAATCTCTACTTAACTTTATACTTAATTTCTTTTCTTAATTTTATAATATAAAATTATACAACAATATCTCTGTATTTTGCAGGTGTGGGATTTACATCGTTGCGCTTCAAAACAGGCGCAATTGGACTTAGCTTCACGCCGAATACTGTTAAAGACAATAGATTGGTTCCTGGAGGAATATGCGAGACTCAGGTGGGAGGCTTGCAATACAATGTACTGGTTGTTACTTCGTTTTCTGAGCAAGGAATTCGCATCCCTGACGCAGTGCATAAGTTAACTCTTGTGCATGAACTGGGACATAGCTTTGGAAGTTTACACGACAGTCAGAATTCTCCAGAATGCGCAGGATATGTGATGAAGGACACCAGCAATGATGGCTCCACGAGATCTCACTACATGTTTTCTCCGTGTAGCAAACGTAAGATACTTCGCACACTGGAGAGCAGAGGATACTGTCTCGAGGATTCCAATGAACCGTTTTGTGGAAATGGTAAGTAATGGAATCTAACCTTAAAGTAACCTAAGCTTGGTTTAATTCTATGTACTAACAAGGACACATAGGAAGCGAGGAGGATATGTGTCATGAATTAAAAGAAAAAGAAAAATATATTAACAACAGGAATTCGTGAAAATATGCATGTACTTAATATATTCTTTTATGCATGCATATTACTGATAACTGAATTATAGGCCTACAGGCTAATGTCCGATGCTATACAGTGATTAACAGTCAAATGGTACGTACACTCAACATTCTAACTGAAACATTAAAAACTAGCAGGTGCCCGCGGCTTCCCCCACGATAATTAATTCAAAATTTAAAAATTAAGAGCATAATAATTAAAGCGTTATATTTATAAACTTACATGCTAATCATTCATAAACTTAACGATTAATAATTACGATAATGAAATAATGAATACGTATAATGAAACAGTTAAAAATCCGGCTTTGGAGTGCAGTCCACGATTAGAAAGCGCCGCCTGGGGGAAAAATACCTCGTGTTTCAGTTCTTTGGCCCATAAAACCCCTGCATAGTGAGTTCCGTCCAAATCTATCAATGTTTGCCCATTTAGGCCTATATCCATTATCCCTCTTCCGTCTATGTAGACACTTTCAGATGTATACGTGCCTTGAAATTATAAACAAATGTATCGACCAGGGTAGGTTTACAAAATTGAAGCGATCGATAATCCCATGCGGTATGTTCAAAAAAATCTCGATGCTCTTTTTTTCAAGTTATGACAACAAAAAAGTAAAGACACCTGCAATTGATTTGATAATTGAAATATACTCGTAATTGCATATTAAGAAAGGACTTTGCAATTTTTTTTGTTTTTTTTTGAGGTTACAAAAAGACTTTTTACACAAAATTATCAAATCCAAATCACATTCCATGTACGCGTACAGTTCTTGTGAAAACAGTGTATTGTTGGTAGTGGTCACAGGTAGCTTTGGAAGTAAATGGCACGGAACTTTGCAAATTAGAGAAGCTATCGGTAGAATTAATTGGTGTAAATAAATATTGAAGAATGAAATCCAGGGTCACAGGTAGCTTTGGAAGTAAATGACACGGAACTTTGACAAATTAGAGAAGCTATCAATGGAATTAATTGGTGTAAATAAATATTGAAGGATGAAATCCACGAAAATATTGCACAATGTTATGCAGTCACATAACTTTCTCTGCCCTGGACATAGAGAATACCATTTTCTCACTTCATATTTTGATGTAAAATAACAGCCTGAGTGTGTGTCAACGAGTATATTATGCCATATCAGAAGTCTGTAAAAAATTCTTTCCACTGATACACTATTCATAGCTGTAGGCTTTGTATTTTAGTTGAGAAATATGGATACCTTAAGCATGTAAAAGGAGACAAAATAGGATGGAACATTTTTAGTCTTATGCGTGCAGTATATTATTATGTCCCAGGTTTTGGGGGAGGAAAGTATGAAAGTGATATTGAATTTCTTTTTTATTTCAGCCCCGAAACGGTTGTATGGTAACATGAGTGTGAGAAATAAAATATTCTGTAAAGACAATATGACCTTAAAAATTACCAAATATGACCCAAAAATCCGAAATTTGACCTAATAAAAGAACATGTTTTATAAAAATAAATACTCAAATTTAAAATTTTTAATGACACTAAATGATTACATCACATGAATTCAATCACCTCTTAACAATTTTTCAGGTGATTTACAGTTTTACTTGTAAAGATCTTGTAATTTGTTAATGTCTTCAGATTTCACTGCAAATGTGAACTGAAAATCTCTTAAAAACATGTCTATTGAAAGTTGTTAACAACAACCTGCACCTCTTATTGTTGTTCCTTCACATTTCAGTTAGGCCTACAGTAACACCAAAACATTTGTGACTCTCGGAAAAAATTAACTCAACCATTTAGTGCACATAGTGTGCTCCTTTACCGAATTTATAACTGAAATATGAGGTTAAATTACCAATATGACCGAAAAATGACCAAGGCCATGAAAATGACCAAAATATGACTTTATTTGCAAAATAAAAACGGTTAGGATAACAAATGCGCAATTCATGTTTAATTTGTGTTTGCAGCGAGAAAGGAGGTCAGGATAAAAATATGACTTGGCATAAACATTCTAACCCTACTTATGACAATATGTCATAATGACAGATAGGTTCGAGTGCGACATAGCAATAACCCTTTAAATTGTGTTACCCTAACTGCGAATATGACCACCGCCGAATCGTATTTATAAACGTAAAACCAGTACTTTTAAATTTAATATCAGAAAATGAACAATGATGTTAAAACTCTTGAGTCATTTCTGTGATATCCCAGCACAGTTATAGGCTACAGTGAAACGCGAAATATACTTTGGTCAGAGTCTTTTGAGTCAGTGGAATGGGTAGATATTTTCAGCTCTAGAACCGGGCCTAGAGTAAACAAGCAAGCCTGTCTCACTCTAGCACATTATTCGTATCTACCTAACAGTGAGAAAGACTTATTTTGTTTACTCTAGGTCCTGTTCTAGAGCTGAAAATATCTACCCATTCCACTGTCTCGAAAGATTCTGACCAAAGTATATAGGCTAATGCTGTTCGACTGCAGAAGTGTATATAAATATGCCTGTAATTTCATCGGGGGCATAAAGACTCAGGGTAGAGGGAGTGGACACTGAAATTCACTGTCCAGCTTTCTGCATTAGGCTAACATGAGTTAATACAACATTTGTAAACATACCTACGAGAAGGTTTGTCAACTGTATACTGATAACTGGCCCTGACCTATGAACAGGCCCGATGAGAGGGAGGGGCAGCCGGGGCTGCAGCCCCGGGGCCCGGGCCCTAAAGGGGGCCCGGCCGACCATGTTTTATTTTTTACTTTCTAAATTTACACTAAAATAAAATTGGTTATAAGTCAATAAACAGCTTAAGTTATGTTCTATGTGTTTATTTTATCTGTATTGTCCTGTCGTATAACGGTGACACGGAACTATCATTTAATCTGAAACGGATTAATCTTGAAGAAAAATGGTTATTTCTGAAAAGTAGAAGCACAAACCCTTTTGGACTCAACAGTAGGCCTTACTAACGTTCGGCATTTAAAATAATAATTTTCAGAAGTTAAACTGGTACATACAGATAAAACTGTTCCTAATTAGAACATTTTAATGTATTTTTCCTTTTCCTGACCGGCATCAGTTAACCGATTTGGTCCAAAATCAATAGGCTTCGTCCCATGGGCGTTATAAATGGTATACCAAGTTTATGAAAATCCGATAAAGCGCATTTGAGTTATCGCGCTTACAGACACACGGACAGACAGACAGTCCTTTCTACCATACAATCTCATAAAGTACCGGTACCATTCTGGCACTTAATAATTATGTAATATCGTTACATAATATTTTTGTTGCATACATTATAAAGGGCGAGTTGGGTAGTGAATTTAGTATTTGACGGGGGCCCGGGAAAATTTTTCCCTGGGGCCCTTGCGCTCTTTCCACGGCCCTGCCTATGAATGCGTGCGATACGACGGAAGCATGGCGACATTTTTCTGTTAATTTTACTACCCCTGTGGATTCTGTTTTTCGCGGTTTCCTCGCGGTTTTGTTTAAATTCTGGAAACCAACTGCTTGTATTAAGACCTCCTTTTGTTTGAAACATTTCATCGCAGGATTCTCTCACTGGTTATTACTGTACGTCTGAACTTACTTCCTTGCGTGAGCTTGAGGCCGTTGAATGCACACTTCTGAAATTCCACCTTTTAAAGTTACAATAATGAGAAAGTAGTAAGAACCAATTACAGGTGGAGAGTGTAGCCTATATGAGTTCTTTTTTGTACTAAAACCCGTAGCCTCTATCCCAATTATTCTTAATCCTTTTCAGAAGGGCTTATATTCCTGCAGAGGAAGGATTAATTATGATGGGCTGCTAAAACAAGACAATAGATAGCTCTGTGGACAATCACTTTCGGGATACATGAAAGGTAAATTACAATCCAATTAACACCATTACGAGAGGAAACCCCGCCCCTAAAAACTCATACTCAATTGACCGGGCGCGAGATTTGAACACACAACCCTCCGAATGAAAATCCGCGACGTTACTGCCTCACCAGCTCGGAACCATGAGTCACTTGGTCACGAATCACTATTCCTGCCACACTCCATAAAAATGTTGATGTTCCCGCTAGGAACCTATCTGATCACAGAAAATTGCAAATTAGAGAAAAGAAATGAGAAATGCTATTTATATAGTAAAGCGGATTATTGATTAGCGAGAATTGAAGTTCCCAAATCAGTGCAGTTGATAACTGCAACAAATACAAGAGGAATATACCAAAACCTATATATGTATATATTCTGTTACCTATGTGAATTTTGTTACGCTTATTTTACGAGAGAGGGCAGAGGGTAAGCCCATCGCCTCTCAACCCTTCCCCCGGAATCTAAAGTATTACAAGGACGCAAAGGCTCTAATTTAGGCTTGGAGTTCTTTTACATCTAAATCTACGACATGGGCCCCCGCTTCAAGTCCGTGCCCAGAAATTATACGTCTTGAAAAATCCATTGCCCGCGGCCGGGTTTGATCCCACGACCTTCGGATCTAGAGGAGGGCACGCTACCTCTAGACCACAAAGCCTAGGCTATATTATAATGAGTGGTAATTCATCAGTTTAAGTGAATATACTTTCCTTTCTGGAGTGGGCGGTATACAGTAATCCAACTCTTGGTGAGGTTTTTGTCGCCTTTCTCTCGGATATCGATTGCTTGCCACGATGTTGTTCGTCGATAGTCGAGCTAGGGTAGAAGAAGGGGGGAGGGGAGTGAGACTAGAAAGCGGGGCTCATCGTAATCGCAGAATTTAAGGAAGGCGAAGTATAAGAGACGGCTTGTTATGAAAGGTCAATAATTGATACGATTAGTAACGTCCTTACATATTTTAATGTTTAGGTTCCTTGGTTGATTTTAGGGTTATTTAATGACGGGAAGTACTGCAGGTGTGCCGGAATTTCGTCATGCATAATTTTTTTATTTATATCTGTAAACCTAAAGATGTGGACTTGTCATATTTTTGCACACATATATGATATTGACTTAGGCCAGAATCGAACCCTCCACCTTGACCACATACATAATTTATTAGTGTCCCATAGAATCGTAGTGCTCTCCCTCAGCAATAATTACAGATACAAATAATATTAAGGCCGAAGTTAAGTATAGACCCAAATCAGGAAATGCCTGTTTTTATGCAATTCAGAAACTCTTATCTTCTCGTCTTCTGTCCATAATGCACATTGTGCGCGATTCCTTAATTATTATATAATATAAAAATAAAAATGTATAAGACAATAATTATCCTGCCGGTTGTATTATATGGCTGTGAGGCATGGTCGCTTACTCTTCGGGAAGAACATAATCTGAGAGTGTTTGAAAACAGGGGGCTTAAGAAAATATTTGGGCCTAAGAGAGATGAAAATGGGGACTGGAGAAAACTGCATAACGACGAGTTTCATAACCTGTCACCGTCACCGGATATAGTAAGGGTAATTAAATCACGGAGGATGAAATTGGCTGGACATGTTGCACGCATGGGGAGGAAAGACATCTAACAAATATAGACTGGGAGACCCGAAGGGAAAATACCACTTGGAAGATCTAGACGCGGGTGGGAGGACAATATTAGGATAGATTTAAGGGAACGGATGCTTGGATGGAGCTAGCGCAGAATAGGGTTGAATGGCGGGCTCAGGTAAGCTCGTCAATGAACTTCCAGGATCAATCAAATAGATAATATTCCTTTAACATACTTAGGAATTATTGTCTGTTGCCATTGAGCAAGTAAGAATTGTTAAACGAAACAAAAAGCACAGTAAGTGAAAACAGAGATAATAGTTTCATTTATGGAATATATCAGTGGAAAGGATTTCATAGGTAATGCCGCAAGTTGCATGTATAATGGCTGTTTAACGAGTAATACGTAATATAATATAATTAATAAAATGTATTGAAATTAAATTATTATTTTACATTATCACGGTAAGTTATTATTACAAGGCATTCATGACATATAATCAATGCGGCTGTTTTCTCTGAACAAAACACGCTCAAGTAGCTTATTGTTCGCTTAAATTTAATATTGGAGATCTTACGTAAAACATAATTATTAAGCGACAGAATGGTACTTTATGAGACCGTGTGGGGGACGGGAAAATGTCTGTCCGTCTGTCTGTATGCGCAATAACTCGAATACGTGTTATCGGATTTTCATGAAACTTGGTATACGCATTTATAACGTCCATAGTGAGTGAAGGTAAAGTGATCCCTATACAGGCTATGGAGGTCCAGAGGATTCTAGGAGGTTGAGGCTCCGAGATTTTAGACATCGGCATGTGAAGGTAGTAAGGTTGTCAGCCTTACGCACCGGCCGCCTTTACCCCAGGATTGCTCCTGGTATGCATTTATGTTAGAGGCTGAGTCAACCCCAGGGTCATAAGTGCCAACAGAAGGATTAGGCCAATTGAAAAAGTCCAACGACCTCATCGGGAATCGAACCCGCGACCTTCCGGTATGTAGCGCAGCGCCTCAACCACTACGCTACTGAGTACCTCTATAACGTCCATAGGACGAAGCCTATTGGTTTTAGAGCAAATCTGTTGACTGATACCGGAGTAATGCCCAATTTAGTGCTTATTTTATGGTAATATAATAGAAAGAATTTATCAAATGGAAATCAGTTCTCATGACAACATATAGTTTTGCAGTGTGCGTATAGAGCTTTGGAAATTGCAATACATTTAGCTTTGGCAAATAACACTACCCACATATTCCTTCACATATGCCTATCAAACTTTAGATCTTTGTTCTTCCGTAAGCCCTGTTTAGTGAATCAATCTGGAACTTAACTCTGAGATACATTACAAAAATAACTTAATTTCTCCATATCATAATTGCAATTATTACTGATTAAACGAAAGCATCATAGCACTTTGTTATATTAGTTTACCTGATTTTATTTAATGCCAATGTTGATGAACCCTGGAATACGTTTCCTTAAAATATTATAACGTCGATTCCTGAACAGATGTAAGCATAAGTCACTACTTGCAGAGTTTCCGACCTGATCAGAGTAAAAAGAATTGGTCCAAATCTAAAGAAAGACGTATGAGCTAAATAGTTATAGGTTGACGAGTTTATCGATAGATTCGCGCAGCAGAAGCGAATTTACCTAATGTAACTCGTCAACTCGAGTTGGATTTATTAAGACTATTCCATGAATAAAAATGTAACGGATTAGGTTATACAAATAATAATTACTTTAGTGCTTTGTTATATAAAAACAAAACTAACAGCTGCGCGTTCACGGTATACTATGAATCAACCATCCATGAATCAATTCGAACTACCTTGTGACCAGTGCTGCGATTCGAGTTACCATGTCCAGTGCTACCAGTTGTGCATATAGGACATAGTTAACTTCATTCAGGTAAGCTAACAGCGGAACATAATAAAAGCACACGAACTGGCTTGCGCCGAATCGAAATTGTGTTTTTAATCAATGTACATTTATATTATTTCAATTTCCAAACAAGTTATGTTGTATAAAATAATCTGTTTTCGTGCCGCTTAGTGGCAGCATCTGACTACTAATCACTGCACATTGATACTCCCGTCTCCAGTAACGAGCAGACGATTTTATCACGATAAAACTCCCTTCTCGCGATTCGCAAGATAAACGGCCGTGATTGGTCTATATCCGAGGAATTGCTAAACGTTATTGGTCAATATCAAACACGTGGCGTATGAGTTGAATATTCAGAATAAATAGATTTTAATAATTGTCAATGGAGTACCAGTAAGCTTGTTCATTGACTGAGACTCGAATTTCACTTACATTCTCAAGGAAAGCTGCTGTCCGGTCTGCACATTGCGTACCCAGGCTGTTTCAAAGGAATAAACCATTAAGTCGGTCATTCTTTATGTTAATTGATCTGACCAAATCGGTCTTTGTTTCCGCTTTCCTAAACAAAAGCAACGTTGCAATATTCTCTCATTGTTATCACTTACCTCAGTGCTTCCCTCGCTTTAATCACTTCACGCGTATTATGTGTACTGTAACTAGATCTTGCCGTTTCACTCCGCGCGGAATAAACGAGTAGTCCAAAGCAGAGTACTTCCCTGCGGTGTGCGCTGCTGATTAGAGGGGCAAGAGGCGATATATTGCTCCGGTGGAGAAGGAGGAGGTGAGGGGTACCATCACAGGTGGCTAGGCAGATTCTTATTGGTCGCCGGCGTGCTTGCGCGCGCAACGGTCACATTCCTTGCATTCCTCACAGGGAAGTTCTTTGCTTTGGAGAACAGTACCATAGCCGTCACAGGACATTCTTAGATTTTGATTGGCTGAGGTAACTAGCTGATTGGTCCGGTAAAAATAAAGAGCATGGGTTGAGCTTTGAGCAAACCTTTCCTCCTAACGAAAGGAAACTGCATGGGTATGAACTTTTCTAGCGTTGCCAAACTCTGGAAGAGCGATTTATGTCGAGTAAGGTATAATGCTAGATTCCTTCAAATTATGCTTGAGTTCCTAGTATTAGTAGTTTTATTAATAAAGCGTATCTAACACAGTACATCCTAAGTTTAAAATAATCCCCTTTTAATTTAAGTAATTTAATTTTTAAATTCCCATCCAAGTTTCTGTTTTAAAAGTTTAACGAATTGTATTGTTTCCAGAATTATTGTATTAATCGATTTTAAAACTGACAGGACGAGTTTCCAAAAGGACAATGAGCGATATTTTCACACCAACATAATACTAGTTTTAAAATGTTTCAATATGTTTCATATGTTCTGTTTTTTGTATTTCTAGTGTCTGTATTATTTTACTACTCTCTGGCGGCGAGCTGAAGGCCGAGCTAGCATTCCCCCACTACCTTACCATGCGCTTGCATTTACTGTCTATGTCTTTCCCCCACTATGCCACCAGCTCGGCCTTCAGCTCACAGTCAGACAGCTGGACTTTTGTCAGTATAACCTATCATTCCCATTGCATTGATCACTATTCTATTATATTTAGTGAACCATGTTGTTCATGGAAGGAAATGCAGTTATGCCCATTAAAAAGTATTATTACAACTCACATACAAACACATTCATGAACGATAACCGTTTCTTTTTTCTAAATAAAGAAAAAACTGTTCCGAAGAAAAATTGCAATTATGCTCTGTTTCAGTAATATATTAATTCTAAATACAGATTCGAAATATACGAAATTGTCAGATCTAGCACTAAGGTGCGCGTGACACCTTGGAATTTGGTGGAAGTAAGTTCTTAAATCTAAAGCGCCGCGGCTTATTTGCGACATCTTGCCAATGGGACAAAGACTTTCACAGATCACCAGAATGAGTGAATAGTCCAGGAAATAAAGGCAAAAAAACCACTGATTAGGTAAAAGAAAATCGTTTAGTTTTGAAATTTGGCAGAGTTGCCGGCAGGAATGTCGTGAACAATGTACTAAAATTTCCCGAGGGGGGGCAGGACACAGGTAGAAGGTACCTTTTATTGTTCTCTTCCTTATCTAAAAGAAAGATGCATCGTAGAGAAAAGATACTCTGTTCAGAATTCAAGCTGATAAAATTTCCCCAGGAATGCTCCTACGCACAAGAGTTTTCGAGATATCCGCCAGCGAAATTATCTTATTTTCGAAATACTCTTTTTTGCCTCATGCTTTTTGACATACTTTGCCTTCTAGCACTTCATCACTACAATGATATAACCCCTAAATAAAGAGAAAGTGCAATGTATGCTGTGCTCAAGTCCGTAGAGAAAAATACGTCGCTCCTTAGACATTCTTGAGGTCACCGAAGAAAATTCAGCCTGCCATCTGATGAACTTTCCGACTGTATATAATCCAAGGTTGATTATTTTGAAATTTGTTATGTGGGAAAATAACAGTTCTTTATTTTTACACCCTTACAGGGCTCCTGGAGGAGGGGGAGGATTGTGACTGCGGACTCGACATAGACTGCTTGGAACGGGATCCTTGTTGTATACCTCATGGTGCACCGTACAATTCTTGCCGAGTAAACAGAGGTGCTGGCTACTCATGTCACCCGTCCCAGGGCCCTTGCTGCAAGCCCAATTGCCAGTTCCGAGATCTCCAGCATTTGGGAATGGTAATATTGATTAATTATCCTATATAAAATAAAGTTGTTCGGTTGAAAGTTACACAACAGTACCGTCTAAGGCACTCCTGCCAAACTCACTCCTTCCACACCAACGAAGAATTTCAAAACTCTTCAAAATGCCGTGAAGACCCTTCTCAATACGCTGGCGGCAAGCTTCTACGAAAAGGGTATAAGAAAGTTGGTATCATGCTACGACAAATGACTCAATCGGAGCAAGATTATGTAGAGAAGTAGCTAGAAGGCGTACCCAAATGTTCCAAATAAAACAGTTTTGATTTTCACTGTGGTTTTCATTTTATGCCCCATCGGAGGTTTAAAAAAATAACCCTCGTATTTCCGAAATTGAAGTTACTTTTTCCGAAATTGAAATTACTTTTTCCGAAATTGAAATTACTTTTTCCAAAATTGAGGTTGTAAAGGTGTAGATTTAGCCTGATCGTTCATAATAGGTAGTACTTCAGAATATTTCATTTCACCTTATAGTCTTCATGGTCAAGCATGCATGGACATATAATTATATGGTTTGTTCTGTTCTTTTTGTTCGACCATACTATATTACACTTATGAAATGCGATGTATCATAATGACATAATTGAAGTACAGAATTTCATTATTTGTCCAACTATCGATAAATATCGTACAAGGAACGATCTTCAAGCCTTGATAGCAGCAATTCAAAGTACAATAAACAGAGTGTAGTTAAAATAATATCAATTCTTTTCTTGCTAACATATTATACTATATCGAGTTCATTTCGTGTGTTTTAATGTGCGTTACTTTGAAGTTAAGACGCCAAGAGAAGCCCTGCTCTCTGCCCGTCGTCACTTGCAATCTGTCGCAAATAATGAGAACTAACTAACAGTTGATCGCTGACACAGAGAGAGTTGTTTGTTTGATGAATTTCATAATATCATAAAACTCAAAACTCTAATGGTGGTAGCAAAAACAATCGTAGGCTATACAACTTGCCTGTAATGGTAATTAAGACGTTTGTAGGGAAATAATGCTGACTTTGTCTTATAAGAATTTAGTTGTTAAATTTTCACTTAACAAGCAAACTTAGATTTACCTTTGGTAATCCGGACGGCCGTTTCGCACTATTTTAGTGCATCATCAGCTGTTTTCGAACTGCTAATGGTGGATGCCTGTGTTGTACGCCTAGGTGGTGTGGGTGTTGCGTTGGTCTTGAGGTGGGAGTGGGAGTGGGAGTATTTGGCGGTGTTTGAATGTCAGGTATCGTGTCAAAAAGTGTGTGTGATTTGAAGTGTAGTTGGTCATTCAGTATAGATGTGGGGTGATTTTTTGTGTGTTTATATATTTCTAGTTGTTCTATTGTGTTTAGTTTGCGACTTTTGTGGAGTGTGTGGAGAATTTCCATGTTCGTGTCTATGTTAGTGTAATTGTGGTTTGTGTCAAGTAGGTGTTCTGCATAATTTGATTTTCTGTTGTGGGGGTGTTTGAGTGCTTTTATGTGTTCTTGGAATCTTGTTCTAAAGGATCTGCCAGTTTGGCCTATATAGAAGTTGGGACAATTATTGCATTTCAGTTTGTATACTCCAGTTTTGTTGTAGGTGTCCATTTGTGTGCTTTTCCTTGTTAGGTGTTTCTTTAGCGTGTTGTTCGTTTTGTAGGCTATGTTGTACTTGAGTTTTTTGAAAGTTGATGCTGTTTTGTGAGTTTTCTTACCGTAGTATGTTAGTGTGATGAACTTCGTTTTTGGTTCTTGGGTTTGTGTGTGTTCTTTTAGCTTGTGTTTAGTGTTTCTTAGTATTCTATCTACTGTGCTGGGGTTGTAACCATTTTCTTGGGCTATGTATTTGATGGTGTTTAGTTCATTTTTGAAATCTTCCATCTCCATTGGTATATTGAGTAATCGGTGAACCATGAAGTGGTAAGCTGCGTGTTTGTGTTGGGCAGGGTGGTTGGATGAGTTATGTATAGTTGTGACTGTGGTTGTGGGTTTCCTGTAAATTTTGAATTTGTGTTTATTGTCTGTTGTGGTGATTGTGACATCTAAGAAGTTGATGGCTTTGTCTTCTTCTGTTTCCAGTGTGAATTTCATAGATGTGTGTATCTTATTGATGTATGTGTGAAGCTGTTCGACCTGTCTTTTGTTCCCATTGTACATCATTAGGACATCGTCGACATACCTGTACCAATATATGATTTTGTTTGCGTGTTTATTTACTTCTGTGTTGAGTATGTACTTTTGTTCAAGATTGTGTACATATATTTCAGCTAGTATGCAGGAAATGGGAGACCCCATAGGGAGGCCTTCAGGTTGTTTGTAGAACTTGCTGTTGTATGTGAAGTAGTTTTGTGTGATGTTGATTATTTCGTTTATACTGAATAACTGAAATGCAATAATTGTCCCAACTTCTATATACGCTAAACTGGCAGATCCTTTAGAACAAGATTCCAAGAACACATAAAAGCACTCAAACACCCCCACAACAGAAAATCAAATTATGCAGAACACCTACTTGACACAAACCACTAACATAGACACGAACATGGAAATTCTCCACACACTCCACAAAAGTCGTAAACTAAACACAATAGAACAACTAGGAATACATAAACACACAAAAAAATCACTCCACATCTATACTGAATGACCAACTACACTTCAAATCACACACACTTTTTGACACGATACCTGACATTCAAACACCGCCAAATACTCCCACTCCCACTCCCACCTCAAGACCAACGCAACACCCACACCACCTAGGTGTACAACACAGGCACCCACCAGTAGCAGTTCGAAAACCGCTGATGATGCACTAAAATAGTGCGAAACGGCCCGTCCGGATTACCAAAGGTAAATCTAAGTTTGCTTGTCAAGTGAAAATTTAACAACTAACTTTTGTTAAAGCAATCAAGAATGGACACTCAAACATACAGTTATAAGAATTGTTATTACGTATATTGACGATGCCTCACCTGTATGGGCATTGGCTAATAAACATTATTATTATTATTATTATTATTATTATTATTATTATTATTATTATTATTATTATTATTATTATTATTATTATTATTATTATTATTATTATTGCTGTGCTCGTTTCAAAAACATATACTCGTGTCTAAATGAATGTCATTGTAGGCTCATTGCATAATATACTATTTTTATTCTGGTTTGTTTACAGAATTGTACTGAAATGATGAAAACATGTCCTTGTGTAAAGAGTGATTCCTCGGGCTGCGACTGTGGGATTTTCGGATCTTGCGTGGAAGATGTCTGTCACAGTAAGGAGTGCACAAGGATTGGCCTCACTGAGTGCGAGTGCGAGGAAGTATATGAAGTGTGCACAACATGTTGCAACCACCCTGTCACTCATTCTTGCATTCCTGCTGCAATATTGACACGTTTTTTGGTTCAAGGCGGCAAGGTTCCAATCTCATCTCTTCGCCTCGATGCCCAAGTCCCGCCATTTGAAGTCAACAGTTCGATATCTCAGATTGTTGAATTTTGCTACAAAGATAAATGTGCGAACCTATCGTTTCGATTATGGAAGAAAACCGAATTTTGCGTAGCGTTTGGTGAGATAGGCACTTGTTCGCATGGACGATGTAATATTTCACATCTCCGAAATGTGTTTCCAGAAACAGGTTTCAGATCTGCACACGATTCAAGTTTTTCGTACCATTTGTTCCCTCAACAGTCCATTATTTATTTCTGTATTATAATAACATATTCTTATTCTTTTATGTTTGCGTCTTAAATACTTTTTTCAGTCAATGTGGCCAGTTCGTATACAGAGTAACGCTCATAAGAAATACTGTTAAGGATTTTACTATTTTATTGTAGGCCTAGTTTATTTTCAGGTGTGTAGATGTCAATGTGTTATTTTTG
This sequence comes from Ectobius pallidus, assembly GCA_964059195.1. Taxonomy (NCBI): domain Eukaryota; kingdom Metazoa; phylum Arthropoda; class Insecta; order Blattodea; family Ectobiidae; genus Ectobius; species Ectobius pallidus. The sequence continues at coordinate 11,024,402 of CAXKWD010000008.1, read as the reverse complement.
TATATGAATTGCAGATTTTCTAGTATATGTTCAAAGAATGTAAAATTATTTGAATATTAGAATAAATTTGCATATACTGAGAGACCTACATGTTTCGTGAATTCTTTTTTTAATAATTTTCTTCCTTCATTTAAATACTCTTACTGCTTTAGGTGAGGAATCCCAGAGAGGAAAATTGTGGAGTAGATAAAGCCATAATACAATGGCGTACATAAAATCCGCTACTTAAGTCGCAAATCTGAAACAAATATAAAACAGTTGTTTGCTGTAAATGAAAAAAAAAGTGTGCGTGGAACGCCACGCGACAGAAGTGAAACTTTTTTTTATTTTTTCAGTTTTAAATTATTGGATTTTCAATTTTGGATTGTTCAACTTTTTTAATATTGGGTTTTTGAACTTTTAAAATTTTTTATTTTGTTTTTTAAATATTTTATCTTTTTTAATTTTGTAATTTTGGATTTTATTTAAATTTTGAATTTTTGAATTTTTCATTTTTGGGATATTTTAATTTTTAATTTTTTTATTTTAGATTTTTAGATTTTTAAATTTAGGATTTTCGATTATTCATTTTGGATTTTTTTATTTTTAAAATTGTTTGGATTTTTTATTTTGGATTTTTTTAAATTTTGTTTCTTTGAATTTTTTAATTTTGGAATTTTGAATTTTTTAACTTTGGTTTTTTTAAGTTTTGAATCTTTAAATTTTTTATGGTTTGGATTTTTTTTAAATCTTGGTTTTTCTATTTTTAATTTTGGATTTTTATATTTCTAATTTTGGATTTTGGATTTTTTATTTTTTATTTTGAATTTTTTAAATTTTGGATGTTAGAATATTTTAATATTTTGGATTTTTTATTTTTAATTTTGGATTTTTAGATTTTTATAATTTAGATTGCCTAGTTTTTAATTTTAGATTTTTAATTTTTTTTAATTTTGGATTTTTGGATTTTTTAATTCTATTTTTTTAATTTGGATTTTTTTATAATGGTGAAGGGTTCACCACGCCACTAGCTCGAAGCAGTAATAGCCCCCCACTCAATGCTCGATAATTTTCCCCGCGCGCTCCCGTGATTTTTTTAAATTTTTAAATTTTGGATTTTTTAATTTTGGATTTTTAGATTTTTTAAATTTGGGATTTTTGAAGTTTTTAAATTTTGGATAGGCATAATCATTGAGTTGATTGTTTTCTGTGCAGTCCGTTCCTTCTCAGCCCCACTAATTTCGTGACGATTTTGTCCGTAACGCAAGTTTGGGTTAGCTCTCGATTTACTCCTACCCAGTGGCGTAGCAAGCTTAGGTGGTACCCGGTGCGGAAAATTTTTTGTCACCTCCCCCCCCATTTAAATTATGAAAAGATGGAACAGTTCCAAGTGTTATTTTTTGGATAGTCAAAGGTAATCGCACGAGAGTTTAAGAGTTTATCGATAGATGCAGCTGAAACGAATTTATCTGATGTAACTCGTAAACTCAACGGTTTATACAAAATTAGTAATAATCATAGGTGTAACCAGGCCAACCATATGGGGGGGTTATAACATCCGTGGGGTCTGGGGATTATGGAACACCCCGGAAAATTTTTAAAAATTAAGATGCACAATAACGAGTTTTAAGCTTCCCACGCTTTATACTTGTATTAAGTAATTTATAAGCAGACTTAAAAAAATTATACAATTTTCCTTTTTTCAATCAATCGGGGGGGGGGGGGTTCAAACCCCATAAAAAAACCTTGTTACGCCTCTGGTAATAATTACTTTGTTATATAAAAACAAAACTAAGCTCCGAAATCATGGCATACTATGAATCAACCATCCATAAAGCGATTCGAGTTACCATGTTGTCACAAACCCCCCAAAAAAACCTTGTTACGCCTCTGGTAATAATTACTTTGTTATATAAAAACAAAACTAAGCTCCGAAATCATGGCATACTATGAATCAACCATCCATAAAGCGATTCGAGTTACCATGTTGTCACCATGTTGTAACCAGTGCTACCAATGGTGCATGGTTAACCTGATTCAGCCACTTTTTTTAGGATTAAGGAAAGACATACATATCAAGCACATTATGCTGTACATTGTACATTGTACTGTTAAACGACAATAAATGTTATTATTATTATTATTATTATTATTATTATTATTATTCTAAAGCACGTTATAGACAGACAGATATACACTGTTTTCGTGAGCGACAGATTCACGAATTGTTGGTGTTGCCATTAATAAAGCGAACATCTTTTCCAAAATACACTCCCGAAATTCTGCCAAGTTTTATTTTTGGAGTGATTTTTTAATATTTTTATATTTTGTTTTCGAAGCGAAATCTCGAATTTTGAACAGATGAATTTTGATAAAAGGACAAAATTTTGTATTTATGTCAGGTACCTTTCAAGATGTGAACCGAAGATTGGAGACAAGTTTTCCTTATTTTTGCATAAAGTTTTCTCGAAAACGGCTCTAACGATTTTCTTTACATTTTGCACATGGGTTGCTTATACTAAGAGCTAAAACTTTTATTTGATACACTTTTTCGAAATAATCTCTGAAGGGTAGTTATAAGCTACGCGCTCTTTGCAATACGGCCTCTTGCAACGGAAAATCGTACGAAAACAAAATTTTGTATTTGGGTTGGGTTAGGTACCTTTTGGGGATGTGACACGAAGATTGGCGACGACTTTCTCTTGTTTTTAAGGGGAGGTTAACTTTTATTTGGGCAAAGTAAGTTATGTGAATTATACATCAGATTTTTTTTATAGGTTGTTCCTAATAAATTTCATAAACAAGTAATGTAAGTATTTTACGGAACTGTATTATTAATAATCTATTCTTAAATATGCGCACATGCCAGTTCAAAATCTAGATTGCCGGAGACTTCGGAGTCAACTCACATTCGAAGTTTATTTTCATCAAAGTCATGACTGCCGCAGCGGGTAGAATTGGATGCGGCTTGATTGATATAAAATAATTATCACCGATAGTTGAAGTCTCGTTTAAATTAATAAAACTGCAGAGACAAGCATCGGCAGAAATTAACACCCCTCCCGCTAACCATAATAGTATTGTTCGTGCAACACAGCGGCCAGTTCAGCCGCGTTTTGTTACCTTTGTTGACTGCATTTAAAACTAAAAGAAGTTTCAACACGCACGTTGACTTGTAGAAAGTTGTTGAGCTTATTTAATTGTTTTAAATAATATTTTCTTTAAACTCCCTTGAGCGATTATTTACTTACAAAGACACATTGTTATTTTGTCAACCCCCGAGTGATGGCACCCGGGGCGGCCCGCACCCCCCTTTCTACGCCACTGCTCCTACCGCGGCTAAAGAAGTTTCACTTCAAAAGCACTGTTGTGAATTCTTTTAAAGGCAACATTTTTAGGTAGATTTCGAGGAAAAATCTACCTATTGCAATCGATACGTTTCATGCCTCCCTAAGTACGAAACGACCGCCCGTTCAAAAAAGAATGTTTGTGATAGATATATAGGCATATATATATATTTACACGCTAGCAGCCGTAATTTTTAAGATATTTGAACCAACTAGCAGCCCAATAGTTCGGACAAGTTCGTTAATGAGCAAAATTGGCCCAAGGTGGGAGGTCGGGGGAGGGAGTTGAAATTTTGAACAATTTATATCTCGGCCCCTGTGAAGTATAGAGGGAAACTTTGTTTGAATAAATTAGAGTACTCCCTATGGAGTTCAGGGTGACATCAACAATTTGGGGGTTTTGGGCGTACGAGTAGGGGTGGGGTGGATGGAAATTCGTAATTTTTAAAACCACGTATTGTGGGTATCTTTGAAAAGCTCTTGATGAGTACTCTACAAATCATTTATTTTATTTATTTATCATATTTATACAAATACAAATACATAACTTATTTATACAAGTAAAATAAAAAAAATTTCAAATTTCAAAAGTAACTACAACTACTATTTAAAAAGAGGAAAAAAATATATAGGCTATATCTTCACAAGAAATATTAACATTTAGAAATACACCCGAATGAGCAAGACTGCTCGTGCTCGGGTGCAGTTTCAAAAATATCAAAGTGAAGAAAGAGGAGAGACAAAGAAATATGAGTGTATAATGTGATTAACTAAAAATGAAAGTAAAAAATATTAAACATAAATACATAAAAGGAGTGAAACAAAAATTACTTAACAGCAAAAAAAATTAAAAAAATTCCTTACATATCTATTAAATTTAACAGTGGAGTATGCTGAGAGATCAGGATATTTTCTGATAATTGAGTTATAGAAGAATGGTCCAAAATTAATGCTATGCTTTAATCCTGTCGATGTGAGACATTTGGGTTCTAATATGAGTAAATTAGTATTTCGTCTAGTTTTGTAGACATGATCACTGGAAGAGTATTTTATACGATGTTTGTGAAAATATTTTAATATGGAAAATTTGTAGATTTGGTCCAAACAGAAAACATTAAATTCGGAAAATATTAGGCTAGTCGGGTAATCAATGTGTTTTCTTGGACAGATTTTTATTATTCTCTTTTGTAAAAGGCAAGAGGGGCTTAAGGGTAGTTTTCGCTAATCCTCCCCAGGCGAGAAGGCCATATTGGATAATGAACTGGAAAAGTGCTAGATAAACGGAACGTAAAACAGTAATGGGCATACAGTGATGTAAAATGACAAATTTATTAATTGTTCTGCGTAGTTTATTACAGACGTAGTTAACATGGTGAGACCATTTAAGGTGTTGATCAATAAAAATACCCAAATATTTCACAACGGCTGTTTCTCTCAGTGGTAAGCATTTACAATTCACATCCAAATCACAATTATGTATTATTAAATTTAAATTTGTACATTTTTTCCGTGTTATCTGACCAGTAGATGTTAATGAGAAAGGAACCAATGTTGATTTATCCACGTTTAGTGACAGAAGGTTAGAATCAAACCATTTTTTTTTTTTTTACAATTTCCATGCCTGTATTAGCGTATTTATATGCTACTTCCCATGAATGACCACTGAAAATCACAACAGTGTCGTCTGCATATGAAAATATGGAGCCATTTATTTGATCTAGGTTTAAATTTAGAAAATCATTTACATATATTAAGTATAAAATTGGTTCTAGTACCGTTCCTTGTGGCACACCAATATCGATATTTGATATTTCACTTATATGGCTGTCTACTTTTGTCATTATACATCTATTGCTCAGATGTGATTCAAATAATGTGTAAACTGCTCCTCTAATTCCTATCTTATTTAGTTTATCTAATAGTATCGAGTGAATAACAGTATCAAAAGCTTAGCGTAAGTCCAAGAAAATTCCTAAACAATTATTACCTTTATCTAATTCTTTAGTAATGTTACCTGTAACGTTAATAAAAGCATCGTCAGTAGATATGTTGCTCTGGACACGAAATTGATTTTTTTATATAATTTCATGTTTTTGTAAATAGTTTAGTAGCCTAACTTTTATGCATTTCTCTAGTATCTTGGAAAAGGCCGGAAGTAGTGATATTGGTCTATTATTGTTTAAATAATTCATTTTCCCGGATTTATGAATAGGTATTATCACAGCATTTTTTAGAATATTGGGGAAAACACCTTCTGTGAAACAAAGATTGTAAATATAGACCAGAGGTTTTACAATATATTTAATTATAGATTTCAATGTTTTTCAATGGATTTATTCCATCCATTCCTGGAGCTATATTATTATTTAAGGTCTTCACAATGTTAATAATGTCGCATTCATTAACAGGACTAAGAAACATAGATGTGATTGGATTCATGGCTGTTTTATTGTACGCCGAAGAGTCTGACGATGTCTTATTAACGTTTGAGGTTACACTGTGCCTATTTTTGAGAAGTATTTATTAAATTCATTTGCGATATCATCTTGTTTGTTATGTGAGTACCATTTTCATTTATTAAGTGCCAGTATGGTACTTTATTAGATTGTGTGTGGGGGACGAAAAAGTCTGTCTGTGTGTCTTGTACGCGCCATAACTCAAATACGCTTTATCGGATTTTCATGAAACTTAGTATACGCATTTATAATGCCCATGGGAAGAACCCCATTGTTATTGAACCAAATCGGTTCACCGGTACCGGCGTCAAACCCAATTTAGTATTTTTATTTAAAAGCGCCATAACTCAAATACGCTTTATCGGATTTTCATGAAACTTGGTATACAGATTTATAATGTCGATGGAAAGACGTTTGTTGATATTGGACCAAATCGGTTGGCCGGTACCGGAATAATGCCCAATTTAGTGCATTTTTATGGTATTATATAACAAAAGGCCCCATAACTCAAATATGCTTTATCGGATTTTCATGAAACTTGGTATACGCATGTATAATGTCCATGGCAAGAAGTCTATTAATTTTGGACCTAATCGATTGACCGGTACCAGAGTAACGACTAATTAAAGGTCACATGTTTTTTTAATTTTTGTCTACCGGTATAATATGACAATTAACACTATTATTTCACTTATGATTATCAAACGACACCGTCAAACTGACTGAGTTATCCAAATGGTAACGCCTTGGACTCGTATTTTGGAGGTCCCCGGATCGAATCTCGGAGCCTGCCGATTTGACATGGATTTTTGTTATTTTATTTTTTATTTTTATGTGAGTGCGCGATTGTCAAGGTATCACAAATCTGTAGTTCTGCTGACGCTGGTCGATTTTAATCTGATTAGAAAAACTTATGCTGCATATCATAATTGCAATTATAATTGATTCAACAAAAACATACTGGCACTTTGTTATATCAGTTTACCTGATTTTATTAATTCTGAAACCTATTTTTTTTCAATACCTATATCTGTGGCTTCATTAACGGTTTTCCAAAATTCCCTAGGGTTGTTCTTATATCCTTCAAATTTTAATTCACAATAACTAATCTTTATATTTCTTATAACAAGAGTCAGCATATTTCTATAATTTTTATAATAATTTTTCAAATTTTCATTGTTTGGGTCATGAATTACATTTCTCACAATCTTGTCTCTAGTACGAATAGATTTGATTACGCCTATAGTGATCCATGGGTTAATTTTTTTAAATCAATAACTAGTTTCTCGATAGTTCTCATATAAGGCGAGATTTGAATGTTTGAAAAAGTGCTCTTTCCTCTTTTTTTGCAGTTATTATTGCGGGTTTGTCATTCCAAGGCAAAAGAAGAAAAGCGCTGCGCAGCGACAATAAATTAAACCAAAACAACTTCGAAATCTACCTCAGCCTGTAGGCTTGCCTAATGGGATTTTTTATGTTGATATCATGCTTTGTTCAAAACGATAATTCTCAATTGAAACTGTTTTTGTTGTTCATTTAAGACAGACTTAAGACTGAAGGGAATTGTCTGGAATTCTTTGTTTTTAAAACATTATTACTTGCTATTCGTAGGCCTATAGCTTAAGTAAATTTCATCTGGAATTCCACTATATATTATTATATTCTGTAGACAATATGTAATCAAACCTTTAAAAATATTTTTAAACTTGTGATTATGCAGAATATATTTCCTAATGTTTGGAAACTTCCTAAAATCACATCTATCTATAAATCGGGTAACCCAAAATTAGTGGAAAATTATTGACTAGTATCTATATTACTAGCACCTTCTAAAATATTTGAAAGCTTATTATATTTCCATATCTTCAGTCAAGTCAAAAATAATGTGTCTACAGTACAAATCAACATGGATTCATGCCTAGATGATCAAAGTTCACAAACTTTTTGAATTTTACGCACTATGTTTCATCGGGATTAGATAGGAGGAGACAAGTCGATGTGATGTATACTGAATTTCAAAGAGCGTTTGTTAAAGTTGATCATGACATTTTAATTAAGAAACTAGTGGTTTATAATTTTGCTCCACCCATACTAACACTTATTACTTCATATTTAGGTAACGGAGCACAGGTCGTAACATATAAATCTCACTTATCAAAAATAATAAATGTCAGTTCTGGTGTTCCTCGGGGATCAAATCTTGGTACTTTATTTTTTCTCCTGTTATGAATGACATCTCAGAACAGGTCTGTTTTTCAAATTTTCAAATTTTCAAATTTGATGATGACATAAAATTATTTAAAATAATTTTGAGCCCTAATTACGGAACTACAGAATGATTTGAATAAATTAAGTGAATGGAGCGGGCATAATAGATTACCTTAAATATTTATTTTATTATGGAAGGAAGAAGTTCTAATGTATAAGTAAAGTAAGAGTGAGCACAGAGTATTTAGAAATCTGGAATTTATGCACCAAAACACCTAACATCAATTGTCGCCCCTGCTAAAAGATGCAACCTAATAACTTTCACTTGATCTAAAAATAATATTGAGTGGCAATATTGTATTTGTGGAATTTAGTTGAACAAAATTTCAACAATGGATGATTTTTTATATTATTCAACAGAAATATGACTTTCTTCAATCACATTATTAATACAATTTGAAAAACTCATAAAAATCTAGGATTTATTACTAGAAACTCTAAATATTGTAGCATAAGTACATAATCTTTTTATGTTCCACTTTAGATATTTTCTTAGACTACGTTATAGAACCATTGTCAGACCAAAATTAGAATATTGTTCATTAATATGGAATCCTATCACTAAATATAGTAGATTAATATGGTCCAATCAAAATAATTATCTAAAATATACTTTTTGTAAACAGTTTACCTATTGTCCTAAATTTGAATCAAATTCAATTATGTTACAATATTTCAATATTCCTGAATTATCACTCAGACGAAGTTGTCATGCATTGTTGTTTCTACACAAATTACTTGATAACGAAATATATTATACTAATATTTTCGAAGAAATAATCTTTTTATGTTCCACGTTAGATATTTAATAAATTAAATAATTTGTTTCTTCCTAAAAGCAAACTCCCATAATAATTCTCCTCTTTATAATGTGCTCCATCTGTACAATCAATTGGACAAAATGAGCTGGTTGACTGCCCTGAAGGGGATTTAATTAATTAAATAATTGCAAATCATTAACTAAATTGTATACAAAACTATAAAGAAAATGTAGATTATACGAATCTTTAATTATACATTTTAATGATTAATTTTACTATAACATCGAAATGGCAGTAAAGTCAAGCAATCTTAACTCTGTATTAATTTAAATTTAAAGTCACATTTACAAAAATGTATTACATGCTTACTTACTATTATTATTATTATTATTATTATATTGGTGCCCTTAAGGTGGGGAGGGAACGACCCCTAAGGACCGCAGCCGCCAGGGCTTATTGTACCTACCTCCGGGATGGGATGAGTTGCGTGCCCACAGGCCGCCCCGGATCCGCAGAGCCCCCCGCGGGCCCCCATGGAGCTCCCTACTATTACCATGCCACGTGTGCGCCACCGCCTGCGGTACCTCCAACTGGGAGCCCCGACAGGTTCGCGACACACACCACCAACAACCTCTTGACCACAAGCAGCGGGGAGAACGGGAGAGGCCCCCAAAGGGCTCTGACTGCCGAAGCAGACCCGATACCAGAAGCGAAAATGGGATGAGGATGAAAGGTGGGATGAAGTAGAGAGTGTTATTGGAATGAAAGGGGGAAACGGGAGAACCCCGAGAAAAACTCCCCATGGCACGGCTTCGTCCACCACGAATGACACACCCGCCGGCCCCGAATTTGAACTCAGAACCGTTAGCATGCCAGGCTCCGCCGGCATACTTACTTACTTCCTCAATGGCAACAGACAATTGATAAGCAAGCTAAAAGAATATTATCTATTTTATGGAACCCGGAGGTACATTGCCGCGCTTACCTCAGCTCGCCATTCAACCCTATTCTTGCTAGCTCCAACCATCCCTCGTAAAACCTACCCCTAAAATCTATCTATCCTAAATATCCTCCCACCCACGTCTAGGTCTTCCAAGTGGTCTTTTCCGTTCGTCTCTCCAAGTCAATATTTTTTAGATATGTGTTTTCTCCCCCTCGCGCGCGATATGTCCAACCCAATTCATCCTCCGTAAATTACAGTATTCGGGTAGGAGTACAGGTTATGAAGCTTGTCGTTATGCAGTTTTCTTCAGCCCCCATTTTCATTTCTCTTAGGCCCAAATATTTTCCTAAGCACCCTGTTTTCGGACACTCTCAGATTACGTTCTTCTCGAAGAGTAAGCGGCAAAGTCTCACATCCACATAATAGGCTACAACCGGGGGGGGGGGGGGGAGAAAAAAAGAAAGAAAGAAAAAAAAACTTAGATTTCTGGACAGAAGACGAGGAGAAGACGAGAGTTTCTGAACTACATAAAAACAAGCATTTCCTGATTTCAGTCGACACTTAACTTCTAACTTAATATTATTTGTTTCTATAATTATTTCTCCCGGATATTTGAATTTCTGCACTTGTTCGAACGATTTACCGGCTATTCCAACATTTTGTAGCGCAATGTTTTGACGTTTCATAAACATACTAGTATACTTAGTTTTTCTGTATTATTTTCCAATCCAACATTCCTGCAGGCATCGAAAAGACTTTCTGCATTTCTCTGGACTGTGTTTATGTCATCGCCCAACATGAAAATGATAACATTACCCGATTGATAACACTATCCGTGATTAAATTAAGCGTCGTTCACTGTAATATGTTCAGAACGTTACTACACTAACTCCATTAGTCTATTTAAACAGTTACAATAGGATACATTGAATTACAAAATAATAAAATATACCACTTTCAAAAAAATATTGTGATTTTTTAAGTACTGTACAGTCGGTCAAATAAAAAACGTCGGGCGGTATTTGATTAAGTATCACGAACGAGCATATGCGCATGTACAGGAAGACTTAAGGTTAGGTTCACACACGCCTCTCGTCTATCCATGTATTTTCTTGATTATTTAGTCAGTTTTGTTCCAAAACAAACATGTATAGAAGGCTGTGGCTATATGCCTCAAATCCGCCATATTCTTGGTTGCAAATTTTTATAATATTAATAATTAATAGATTCGCGAGGAATATGTTTATTCAAGGAGCATTTTTTTAAGATTTTATTTTATAATACCGGTACTTCTAGTGCAAAATCAATAACTTACGCTCAACTTCTGCAACCAATCTTAGCATCGAAATACGCGTCCGGCCAGATCAACGTTTGCTATGAAAACTTCCGGTCGCATTATAGTCAAGTTCCCTCCTCTGAGCTGCTCTTTCATAAATATGGAACCTTCTCGCTGCTTCAGAGACCGAAAAATGCAGGTCAATTACAGCCCTAACTACACTTTCTCTCACGTTAGCATTTGTATGTGGCGATGACACAAAGCAAAATGAATTATGACAATGCATTAAGTTGAATATCGTGTGTTGCGCTTTCCGCGATTTTCATTTTTTCCCTCCTTGTTCATATTTTCCCTCCTGCCGCATGGCCTCATATGTTCCGAAAATGACCTGTATTTTGTGTTTTTTATAGGAAACTTGTGAACTAATGCGTCAAAACTTTAATTTTAACAGCATACGAGTCCCGACGTTTTTTATTTGACCCACTGTACATATATTACGATTTTTGATCAATTTTTACTTTCTAATTCCGGACCTTGTTAAAATTTTTATTTGTACCGGTATCACAACAGCTACTGAGTATAATTGTGATTTGCAAAGATTTCCAGCTACGTTATAAAAAAGTTGAATTTGAGCCAAGATCGATGGTTTTTTTTTGGGGGGGGGGGAATGAGCCATATCCTTTAGGGGAGATGGACACCCCTGGGCTGAGGAGGGAAGAATCTCCATACTCTTGAGTCCTCACTAACACATTCATCCGAGTCTATCTAAACTGTCCAACATCTCGTCCATGAGGCCATCTCTTTTCCAATAAAATTCTTCTACATTACGAACATGTTCACAAGACCTTCTCCAATGTTCAGCAGTCAATTTTTCTACTTCAGCTTTGAACAGTTTCCTTATTGGAAAAGTGAAGTCAGACTGAAAAATTCAGTGCCGTACCCGGGATTTGAATCAGGATTTTCGGCTCTCCGTGCCGATTTTCTTATTGTTAACCTTGAATTCTGTGTTGTGTTTTGCTACCTATTTTTTATTAGCCCCCATATGAATTCGATGGGGTTACGTCTCAGTGACATGGTGGTAGACGTTAAATTGTGTTCCCATGTTGTGCAGCAATTTTATCAGTTGCATGGTCCTGAATTTGTCTTTAAAGCCTTTAATAATGTCATATAAAACGGTCTTGGTATAACGAGGATTATAATCACAGTTACGTAGCCATTCCTCCAAAACTGATTTCTAAGTGGAGGAAATTGTAGCTTTGTTTAAATCGATTGAATAGTACGGAGCATTATTCATTACGATAATTGAATTTTGAGGAGTTTTCAGAAGGAGCGTGTTCACAAACCAGTGTTTAAAAAGTTTTCTTATATTTCTTCGTGGTAATTTTTTGTCTTCGATTGGAATAACAGCCATTTGGGACAAATCAGCACTCCAATCCAGCATGCAGGATTATAATTCTTTGGCCTTTACTTACTGCAAGGGAATGCACAGAGATGAATCAAACTCTCCATCAGAATCTTCACACATTCATATTTTCCCTTTTGTATGTTTGGCCCATGTCTCGTCCAAATAGATAATTGGGTGCAGTGAACTACGGAAATCTCTCATTCTAAAAAATAAACCATCCCTACCACTACAACCAATTGTTTGATTGTCGGTCTTGTCCCTGCCAAGGATGTATCGCTACGGATTGTATTGTTCATTCCTTTGTGGTTGCAAATATTGATCTTGATTCTTTCAGTAGGATTTTTTTTTATTAATATTCGATTTAAAATGTAGCGTAGTTTTGTTTATTTATTACTTTTTATTTTAGTAAGATGAGTCCTCGGGACAATGAACGGGCATTTGTAGTGATTAGATTTACATATTGCAGCAGGAGATTTAAGAAAAACATGTGATGTAGCACGAAGAGGTAATAGGAAAACAATACTGTGCAGGACCAATAGGATGCTAGAAAGAAACGGTAGTGAGAGAGAAACACAAAAAATACTAGAAAGAACATGGGAATATTGTATTCTATATTCCGACCCATTCTTATTTACTTACCTACCAATCAGATTATGAAAGAGAAAATTTACATTTCGGTTTTTATAATATGCCGTACCGGCACTGTATGTGAAAATCCAGTCATTTCAACCCTGAAACAAAGCTGTAAGCATGCCTTTTAAGTTATGACACTTAACTATCAAGATTTATAATATAAAGATAATCCTCATTTTAATAACACATTATCTTCATCTCTCTCCAGTGAATGAAGGAAAGTCAAACATGCCAATAATAGAGAATTAATCTAAAACACTCGCCATTCGGCATTGAGAAGCTATCCGTATAGAAGTAAATTAACATGCCACGCTTATACAACGTCAACTGTTTATTGATCGAGCAGAAGCAATTACTTTCTCATATAGAGCTGTAAGACATAGCCGATTCCCTATGTTGCATATGGAATTAATACATTATGGGGTATTGTGGTTTGTCTTACCTGTGCAGATGCCACATAGTAGCAGATACTACCACACTATGAAACATTATGACATTTTAATTCTGTTATTGGAGCTCTTATGCTAAGATTTCATATTACGCGGTGTTCCATCTTACTCCTCATGTGAACCCCGTAGAGCGTTGTTGTGATTCCAACATGGCGCTTAATGTTGTGTCCAATTGTACGGGAACGTCAATGTGTTAAGACATTAGGTAATTTTAAACAAAGAAGATTAATTGTGTTTTATGACATTTATTAGTTGCCATAAAAATTAACCAGTGGTATCTTTACCTTCGTGAACTGGAGCTTATGGATATATAACTTCTTGCAAATCCGTGCCAGTGTACAAGGCCTATCGTTTTGTTAGCGAATGGTTATTAGTGTCTGTATTGGTGAAATCATCTTCTTTTGCAAGAAACAGATACAGTGGGATACACACGGGTAATTCAGAAACTGATTTAATATCTGTGTCTTTTTGTATGTAGTGCTTTGTAACTCATACTTGTTGAAAACGTTTTAAATGTACGAAATCATGCACCCAATTCTTGCATATTACTACTGCTGTGATTAATGTAATACAAACGATGACCATTGGTGTACTGTATTTCCATAAATGTGATACATTTTTTTATTTGGGTGAGCTGAAATCATACATCGTGAAAGATTAGGTTATGTGTACCGAATCTCACTTTCAAATAACCTCATAAAGGTCATGATATAAATGTAGCCCTACATAAAGGCATGATAGAAGTAGTGGTCTAATCCAGTTAGTCATCAAGTGTTTATTCCTGCTTTGTTCTTGTTTGTAACATTGTACTGTATTTTGAAGATGTGTCAAGTAATCATTCCCCATTCATTCATAGTATTGCGAAAAATAGGCTACATTGCATTAGGCCTATATGTTCACCTGTAGAGGGAATTAGGAGTCGATCCTATAATTTTTTACTTCATGGGTCCTGAGCAATATACAGCAGTTAGTTTAACAACAATGACATTAATTTAGCATCTTGGCAGTTAAGATTGCGGACGAAAGTCGGGATCGATGAAGTATGATTACCGTACTGAGTTAGTTACCAGTAGGGCCTACCGCTTGTTGAGGGAAGAGAGAAAATGGGCAATAGACAAATACTTGTGGCACCTTGGCTTACACTCTCCGCTGCGCATTACCATGGCGATGGCCGACCTCCCCTCACTTCCCCTACCCTTCAGCCTTTCTCGTTGAAAGTTGTTCAATGCCTATAATGCAGTTCACTGTTGTACTATGCAATATTAATTGTACCAAAATAAGAAAAGATCCTTGTACCATAATTATCAAAGCAACAATCACCAGAGCCTCTTTGGTGGATAGTATAGCACTACTGTTTGTGATATTTTCATTTTAAAAGCATGGAAAATGGCCAGATTTTATTTTATTTCATTGTTTAGAACCTGTAGATTCCATTTATAAGCACCTTAGGCCTATATTTGTACAAAGATTCTAAATGTAAGTAAAATCATGAAGTATACTCAAAATTAACCTAAAATGATGCGCTGAGAACTCCTGTCAAAATACGAATCTCCGTGCCCGGGCTGATGTTCTATTGTCGGACAATCGGTCACATGGTGATAATTTAATTGGCCTACTGGAATCCTAATGCTAGAAAACTGGTCTCGGTGGCTCAGTCACTATCGAGGCAGCATAATGGAACTTTACGTCCCACTCTTCTCCGCTCACCTGCTCAACACCGGTAATAATATTTCGCAATAAAAAAAGAGCCTTGTACCAAACATATTTCACAATTATAAAATATAAAAAACCCGTATATGTAATAGAAAAGACCCTTGCACCAGTAGGAGTTGGAGTGAGAGACTCGCATGGCGTAAAGTTCCATTTTCCCACGGTAAGTTACCGTCACTTTGTGTCAGCTCCGGATCCCTTTCCTGTTGTTCTTTGTTGAGGGCTTTACCTCCAAGCCCCACCATGGACTGTGCCCCCTGCACCCCTTCCAAGCTTCCAGCAGACCCCCTTCACACGGGAAGCTTCAAGTACGGTACTTATTATAAACAGTAATGGGGGAACCAAACCACATAACTAGATGTGTATATAGAACTATTGGCAGCACTAGATAAGCCTTTGCGGGAATGGCCAAAGAAATGCAAGATCATCGGCAAGCCAGTGTGTTCAACCTTTGGGTCGCGTAACCACTCTGAACATCTTGCGTGGAATTACAGTAGAGTGCTATATTAAACCCTCTCTTTGGCGTTACTCAGGATCCGCCAGATGACAAAATGACCTTTGCACCAAAAAACAGCTATTTCTCATTTCATGTACTATAGTCCATTTGAAACGTCGGAGGAGCAAACATAAACACGGGAGGGAAGAAGCGAAAAGCGCAGTTCACAAGATGTCGAACGAAGAAGGTTTGGCAGTGTTTAAGTTTAGTTGTCCTTACTTTCGCCATTTTCCCACGCAATTATCGAAATACTGCTAGCCTACTTAACTCCTCCATGCCCAATGTACCCTTCTCAACTCACAATATTTAGCAGCAACATTTCAATCACTTTAATTAAAATCCTTTTTGTGCATTATAAGTCTACATATTAGTTGTATTTCAACAAATTAAGCAGTATTTTTAGTATAATAATTTTAAAACAGAATTGACACTTGGACAGCACGAGAATATGAACATAATAATTACAATAATAATAACAAAAACGATAATAATAATAATAATAATAACCATAATACGCAATAATAAACAATAACAATAATAATAACCATGATACACTATAATATTAATAAAATACTAATAATAATAATAATAATAATGATATTGATGATGATGAAAAGAATAGAACAGTACCACTGCCGAAATTACCTTCGTGTAAAGTTTAAGAGATTAATGAAAGTGGTAGTATTAGAACGCCTGTACCGTACCATAAGGTCGATGATGAAACTTTATTTAGTAGCCTATATCTCAAATCGATGTATGTGGATAATCATGCAGTACAGTTTTGTACAAATTGATTATTCAAATTTTTTCACCACTACTTAATGCTTTACCTCGTGGATGTTTTTTTCACCGGTGACTGCATCTTGGAGCTGCCAGGTTGAGCATTATCCTCCATTTTGCAAAGTAGCACAAGTAAACTTAACTCCGTGGCGCTAACATCCCAGAAAGGATAAGGCCTACCACCCGACCGCTGCGTCATCTACCATAGGCAGACGGCAGACAGCAGGATTGGGAGCATATGGTCAGCATGCCGACACCCACGCCGTTAATGGTGGTTTCCATGACCGGAGCCGCTATTTCTCTATCAAGTAGATCCTCAATTTGAATCACGAACGAGGCTGAGTGCACCCCTACAAAACCTCCCTACCTCAGAAAAATCCGAGCAGGTACCGCGGATCGAACCCGGGTAGTCAGCGACGCTAACCACAAGACCACGCCGGCGGCCTAGTAGCACAAGTAAACTACTTAATTTCTAGTTCACTCACTACTCCTAATAGTGATAAATATAACACTATCACATTAACAGTACCGTAACAAAAACAATAACGATGACGGTAATAATTAATGATAAAATTGGAATAACGATAACAATAATAATAATAATAATAATAATAATAAAAACGTGCACGAAGCAAAGATTCACTTCTGAAAGAAAACAAGACGTCGCAAACACACTACCACCAGACACTGCGTTTACTTCAAACTAATACAAGAACAAGCGAAAGGTTGTGAACCGTGCTGCCAGTGGTGTGTTACTGTCTCAACCAATGAGAGCCAGCAAGAAAAGGTGAGTGACACAGAGAACGTGTTTATGTTTGCTCCTCCGACGTTTCAAATGGAGTATAAAGCTCTCTACACTTAATTAGATGAATTTTCTCTTCACCGCTCAGCAATCACACGTGGCGTAGTGGTTAAGGCTGCTAGCTATGATGCTAGTGTTCCTATGTTTAAATACCGGTCAATGCAAACAATTTATAGATAGGCATAGGCCCCAAATACGTAAGTTGGATGAAGCGAATGTTAGAGAAAGGGAGGAAAGAAAAGGAAAACATAGACAAGAAGGGAAGAAAGGAGAAATTAATTATTTAATTTTTTCACCGTTTCACTATCTGCCTACTAGATGGCATTGCTAGTAGTACTTGAAATGGTGGCCACCCCCACCCTAAACCCCTCCTTCCCAAACAGGTCCCATTATTGAGTTGCAGTGGGGGGTTAGGGTGCCACAAGTATCTATTTATATGCCAAAGATTTGCTAGGGTATTCCACTCTGGATTCACTATGCACAGAATTCCATTCTTTTTTCCCTGAGGTTTTTTACAATAGAGTAGGCGTACATGGTATCGAGCACATTTCTGGTTACATCTTTCACATACCGGTACAAGCTATTGTCAGGGTCGTGGTAGGCTTTTGTTTTGCAAGCCTTGTGGTGGTAGCCATGCACAGCTATTGAATTGGCAAAGTGTCAAGTACTTGATTGGTGTTCTTCCAGGTTCTTTTCACCATAGCCTCGATCTCATAGAACTCCATTAGGATTTCTCTTTTGTATTCCCTTTCTTGTCCTACTTTTTTCCCAGTTCTCTGCGAGCGGCAGTTGAAATTTCATCCTCGGATTCTCTATCAGGAATGTTCCTTTGGCAAGCTCATGCACTAGCCTAGATCTAGTGTATCTGGCTATTCCCAGTAGGCCTGCTCTTTTAGTTAGTGTGTTTTACGCTTCCAGGATGTGGAGATCTCTAACACCCAGCTTCTCCCAGATTATTTCAATTCCATAAGTTAGGATTAGAGTTATTTTGTGTTGAAAAGGAGCATTGCTGTATCCCAAGACAGTTTTGTTGGGTTTTTGATGGTGGTCTGAAGTGTTAGACCTAGATATTTTAATGAGCTTAGGCTTTCGTAACTATACTTACCGGTAGTGGTATATTTTCAAAAGTAATTTTGTCTTCTTGATTTGCCCTTCCACCTCTTCTGAAAGTCGTTTAGACTGTTTTCTCCTTGTTAATAGCCTATTCAGTTTGTGTGCCCATTTCCTCAGAGCTTGGATCGCTTTTTGCAGCTCTCTCTTATTGCTTCTTGCAATTGCCATCAGCATAGATTTAAATTTTCATACTTTCTGCTTCTTGTCTTAAGCCGATATGTTGTACAATGTCATGGGTTGCTGTGTTGAACAAGAGGGGGTTGAGAGGATCTCCTGGTAAGACCCCCTTTGTCCGAATGATTTTCTCTGGGGTGGCTTATTTGTCATCTAGCCTATGTAGGTTGTATATGTTGCGTATTAGTGCTCCCACGCAAGAGTTGGCCAATGACACGGGTTTCTGCGTCGCGGCGGGCACAGCACCAACTCCCCAAGCGATCGGGTGAAATATCTACGCAAATAAAGGCGCGATTGGTGTAATGATTCAGTTTCTCACATTTACAGAACTTAAAATTACAATGAAAATAACCACGTACCTTATCACAAGAGATGTTGGAAATGTTCTCCTCTTGCATCCACACAACACTGGCACCTTTTTTAGGAAATTTTCTTTCACGCGCATAAGTTCAGCTTCGGAGATAGTTAATTTCTCTTGTGATACTGTCTTTAAGTTCTTCTAAACTCTATCTCGGAAGCTGAACTTAGATGCGTGAAAGAAAATTTCCTAAAAAGGTGCCAGTGCTGTGTGGGTGCAAGAGGAGGGGATTTCCGACATCTCTTGTGACGAAGTACGTGGTTATTTTCATTGTAATTCCAACTGTAAATGTGAGAACCTGAATCATTTCACCGATTGCAGCTTTATTTGCGTAGATATTTCACCCAATCGCTCGGGAGTTGGAGCTGTGCCCGCCGCGATGCAGAAACCCGCGTCATTGGCCAACTCTTGCGTCGGACTCACTGTAGTTTCGAGAGTATGTTTCCTTTATCCAGGTGGTCAATAGCTTTGCAGTAGTCAACAAAGTCTGTGTAGAACTTTCCTCTTAGGGTTCCGATGTTTTCTTCTACATCATCTATCAGATTGTGTATTGCTTGTAGCATGTTTCTTCCTGCTCTGAAAAAATCCTTACATTTTGAAAATGAGATTGTCTTCATAAAACAGGTAAAACACACATAGGCCTATTTCATCATATTTCATTCTTGGGAGAGGAGATGTTTTATGAATAATTTAGTCTGAATCCGCCCACCCTAATAGTACATTTTCTTTTATCCCTACTATGAGGTGGCAAAACTACTGATAGGCCTATTTCCACCATATTGACATTGCATACGGTAACTGAAATGATGGGACGTTGTAGTGACTAACATAACAAAAAGCACAAGATTCACTAAGGTACATTACGAAACTTGTCACTAACACTAATATCCTATCACTATTCCTTACATCCCAGTGTTGGGTAGGCTACTCCAATTTTAATACCGAGATGGTCTTCATAAAACTCCTATTATCACGTGTATCTTGTTATGTATAGAGATGTTGTCTTAACGAATGATTTGGTCCAACCCACCCGCCCTAAATGATACATTTTCTTTTATTACAAGATCTAGCAAAAAGTAGAAAAATTTCCGCCATATTTCCATCTCTGTATGATGAAAAAACTTTTGATTGGATGTTAGAGGTGTGATGTCTAGGGTTACTGTACCAGGTCTTATGTTTTTCCTGTAATTTTAAATTTTTTCCATATATTTTATGACTTATGTGTTTCTTTTGTCTGTAAGACTACTGGCATTTCCTTCTTTTTTTTCTCTGATCCATGTGCATCAACAATTTTTATTTTAGAACACTTGGAATACTGTAATTATGTTGATTATTCCACTCAAACGTGTTTGATATTGACCAATAACGTTTAGCAATTCCTCAGGAAAAGACCAATCGCGATCGTTTATTTTATAATGCTTGCTATTAATACGAGGATGGGATTTTATCTGATAAAATGGTCAGCTCGTTACTGGACACGTAAGCATCAATGTGCCGTGATTAATGTGTTACAAGTTGCCATTAAGCAGCACAAAAACAGATTAGTTTATACAACATAAGCTTAACTTGTTTGGAAATTGAAATAATATAAATGTAGGCCTACATTGATAAAAAAAAACAATATTGATTTGGTGCAAGCCAGTTCATATACTTCTATTCTGTTCTGCTGTTAGCTTACCTGAATTAAATTAACTACGTCTTAATGCACCATTGGTAGCATTGGTCACAACATGGTAACTCGAATCGATTCATGGATGGTTGATTCTTAGTATGCTGTGATCTCGCAGCTGTTAGTTTTGTTTTTATATAACAAAGCACGAAAGTAATTATTATTTTATAATCCGTCACATTTTTATTCATGGAATAGGCCTAGTCTTAATAAATCCAACTCGAGTTGATGAGTTTCTTCAGATAAATTCACATAATCTATCAATAAACTTGTGAACTCTCGTGGGATTACCTATGATAAAGTTTCTTCGTTTTAATAGCTGTGTTAATTTTTTCGTGTTTCAATGTTGGCATACTGATTTTCAGCTTGTTTATTACTGAAGGAACCATCCTGAGCTGATCAAAGCAGGAATACAAGTAATACAACATTTTTCTTTCAAATATAAACAGTTTTATCAATTTGAAAAGCAGGATGAACAATTGTTAAAGAGCTCGAACATCTCAAAACAAGTTTCTATAAACTCGCGAAATACCTATGGGTAAATTATCCAATGGACAAATTAGTCCAGAATCACCCACCAGAGCAATAATTAATTATAGTGAAGAAGACCTTGCATGGAGTTGTACCGTTTATTTCAGTAGGCTTTGATTCTCATTGTTTACATATTTTTGGATTGATTTCCGAAAACAAGTAACTTACTGTATCTATCCTGTTAATGTGATATCAAATTCCAGAATTGAACACAAGTTATAAAATTTAAATAAAAAATGTTTATATAAATTCTGATAGGCCTGATATCATGGAGAAACTAAGTCAACACTACAAATCATCAGCACTTCTAAAACTGTATTTTACAAGAATTGCAATCAGCATCGTACGTCCGCCGTATTGATCCTACGAGAGGTAATTTTATCCAACCATCCATGAAAGGATAATTTAACCCAGTGATTTACTCTTGGAAAGATCTAACCTGAGTTTGTAGATACACTTTTCCCCCCCCACCTTTTTTTTTTTCCATTCACTTTCATTTCATTTTTTTCATATTTAGCCAGAGGACATTTATCTAAAAACTCGCCATAAGTGTACCGGTATGATAATGTTATTTTTAAATTATTTGAGTTTGTAAAAGAGTTATTCTTGTGTCAATTCTGTCCATTGGATAGTTTACCCATGGGTATTTCGTGAGTTTATATATAAACTGAATGTTAATTATTCAGTATTAACTTTGTGTCAAGTAAGCAGCCATTCAGGTAAGCCCACGCATTTCCATTAGGTTATTATGTCAATTGTATGAAACAAGCAAGCAACAATCAGTTCTAATAGGAGACTTGCACCTTTCCTTACATATAAACAACATTTGTTCATATTAGGTACAGTACCGGTACCCGAGTTTTCTGGTCCACATTAGTTTGAATAATTGGGTTCTTATTAAGTTTTCACATCAGCCAAAAATAGAAACAGAACAAGCAGCATGATCAATACACACCTGAGGATGGACTATTGAGTCAGAAACATCGACACCAAGAGAAGTTTTACATCTAGATATAGGCTGCTGTGATTTTTAAGTCTTATTCTCCTTTTATTTTTTCTACGTATATGTTAAATATGACTTGTGTTTTATAATACGCACGTACGAGCAAATATGAACTGATTGCAATTTTAACCTATATAGGCTACATAACTGATTGAGCTATTGGTGGTGGACTATAAATTTTTTAATAATTGGGGTTCTACAGTTCAGATAATTATAGAAATCCTATCATACTCACATTATCGCGTGGGAAACTTTATGGGAAGAAATAGGCTATAGGCTACAGGTACGTCAAAATAGTTATTTTTTCATATTGACCTTGACTTTAAACTAATGACAAGCATTTTTGTTTTCATCTAAAGTCGATGGTTCTCTACTCTGTACTAAAATGGCAAATTATGCCAAGTTTAGGTGCTTGCTTCCAGCAATAACAATAATTATAATGTGGAGATGACAAGATGGTTTCAGTGATCACACACTATGTTTATTCACATAAAATATTGAACATCAGTGATATTTTGCTTGTTAAATTCTTCAGAAACCATATACAGTGTGTTTTCACGTACAAGTGGTCAGTCATGTGGGTTTCTGTGTCGTGGTGGCCACAGCTGTAACTCCTGGGTGTTCGGGTGAAATATCTACACAAATAAAGCCGCTAATGGTGTAATGATTCAGGTTCTCACAACTACAGTTAAAATAACAATGTGAAAAACCACATAGGCCTAGGCCTATCTCATCACAACAGATGTTGGAAATGTTCTCCTCTTGCATCCACACAACAGTGGCACCTTTTTAGGAAATTTTCTTCCATGGGCATTAGTTCAGCTTCCGAGATTGAGTTAATTTCTCTTGTGATATTGTCTTTAAGTTCTTCTTGACCACCTATTCACTTTATTTTTCAACTTCAAACTCTGGTGAAATATCTATGTAACTGAAAGGGAAATGAACTCTCTCGGAAGCAGAATTTATGCGCATGAAAGTAAATTTTCTAAAAAGGTGCCAGTGTTGTATGGATACAATAAGAGGACATTTCATCTTCTCTTATAATGAGGTACGTGGTTATTTTATTGTAAACTGCAATCGTGAAAACCTGAATCATTACACCGTTAGTGGCTTTATTTGCTTAGATATTTCACCTGAACACCCGGGAGTTACAGCTGTGACTGCCGCGATGCAGAAACCCGCATGTTTGACCAACTTGTACGTGAAACACACTATAATATTTTACTTGTTGTGCAAAGTGTACAAAACACTGGGAAAATGACTTAAAAAATGGCAGTGTGCGAATAGAAAATGGCTGTTAGAAGGTGAGAAGTACAATTGGCAATCCATAAACAGGGCTGTAAACTTCATGGCGAACAACACTAATATTACTGTTCCTATCCTAACTGTCACTTACCTACAATCGTGAGTAAACAGGTCAGGAAATGTGTGCTTTGAATCACGGCACAAAAATGCAGTGGAAGCACTGATAACAGAAAACCAATGAGATGCCAGATCTGTGTCAGCCAATGAAAGTCATTTATGGCAAGCATTGCTCCGATGCAACTTGATATGTAGTGCGGTATGAACAAAACCAGAAACGTGCAAAGTGCTTACTGAACAAATGTATACCCGAGAGTGAAGTTTTTAAAACATACGACTTCCTGTGTTTACATTTCCATTCAATTCTAACTTATGACAGTCTTGTTGGCCCAGATGGTAAGCCTAAGGCATAATGAGTAGAAGGAAAAGTGTGATCACTGAAGAAGTTAACTGTTCCTCTGCAAGATGGATCCACGTCTGCTAGAGGCAGCAGAAATTCAAGAGAGCAAGCTGAAAGAAACTCTTTGCATGCATACCAGTAATAAATTATATTCTCACTCACGCTTGTCGAAGATCAGTTGTCAGATACTTTGGACAGCTTTCGGGTAGACTTTGCAGTTTTAGAAGAATTTAGCTCTTTCCTCATTTGTTTGGTCACAAAAAAGAATCGGCACTTCATGTAGTGTAATATGAGTTTAGGAATAATTTCCAAAACATGATCTTCACAACAGCCCACTTTGGAGGATGGAATAACAATGTGGTCCAAGTTATCTAAACACTTGTAAAATATATCCCCCTATAGACTGTGTTTACATGAAAGTTTTTCTGAAATAACATTTTAAACCTGTATAAACAAATTAAATACATCTGCCAATGGGTGTGTTACAGGAATGAACTGTCCATGTCGGCATTGTCACTGTAATCTTTAATTAAGGTTAGAGCTGCCGCAGGAACTTGTTCTGGGCATTTTCCATGAAGCAGGTCGACACATTTATGACATTTTGTCACTTTGGATGCCTGGCGTACAATATAACCCCCTACATAGTAAACCAAGCATTCTTTTGCAAGATCTGGACTAACAATAGGAAGCAAATTATTTTCCCAATCTGTTATGCAGTCAGACATGTTTTCAGGAACCCTCATATCCAATGCTTGTTTTATTTTACCCTCTGCCTCTCTTACTATATCCTTATTCTTCTGTTCTGTTTGTTTTGCAAGGGTCCTCATTTGATTTATGAATGATGTTAAAGGCATTTCCGCCTTATATTCACAATTAGTACCTGAAGATAAAGCGAGTTTTGTCGGGACAAATTGACTGCATCATATGTAGATTAAGAAAATCTACAGTTGATGGATGGTCATCACAGCTGGGAGAGCGTAATATACCAAAATGACGTTTTAGAGGGTCTTGATTAAATTTCTTTGTGAGGACATAGGTAAACCCCCTTCTCAGTACATGCTTAGACCTGTATAGTGCTCTCAATTGTTACCCTTAAGGATTCAAGAGTTCTGTCAGAAGCAAAGGTGTTCTGACTTTCGTTAAGATTTTCCCTCCACTTATACAGGATGTGGTGACCAATCGATTCTGGAGTACAAGAATTTAATATGTCTGTTAAATTATTTACATCTCTTGTAAATGTCTCAGTAGGCTAGCTGTCTTCAAATCCTTCTGATTTTATTTCTCTGTGAAATTTTAAACCATTTGCAACCGAATTACTAAAAAGCTGGAAGGCAATTCTCACGTTCATACGCTGAAAAGCAGATGGATCTAAATGCGCAGATGTTAGTTAGTGACAAACTTTCAACCCAGCAAATTTATTATGTTTATATATCTCAAAAAGTTGTCGATAAAATTGCACCATTGCACCTGTAGGAATATACTTGTTTTTTGTTGTGAAAGTTTTTTCTAATGCACTTGATGATATGAACGGCATCAGAATAGGCCCATACTCTTCTCTTTTCGCCGTAGGGATTAGGTATAGAACAAGCTATTTTGCCTTTTTTGCCACTTATTCCCAGGCATTTCCATACTTTCTTGTTCGATTGACTGCCATCTGAGGTAAATGCTACAATCTTTGCTCCAACCTGTTCTAATTGCAGGATAATCTGAATTAAAATTTCAGAAAGAATGTCACCAGGTGTGGAATTACGACTTGCATATACAGCGACAGGTTGCACCCAGTTGTGTAAGAGGGGCACAAACATAAACACCAAAGCATGATTTGCCAGCTGGCTGTTCATATGTTCTCGGGTGTGTGCACTTAGATTTACGAATCCATCTACTTTCAAAGAGGTGGCATTAAACTTCATTTCTTCTCTTAAGTTGACTTCATCAAATATGAGGATTCCCATGCGATTGTTTTCTTCCTTTTCTTCCCAAAAATAATTTTCAATTGCACTGACAGCTTGTGCATTTACCCCATATGGACACTATCATTATGAAGTTTCACCATATTACGACTCTATCTCTTTAGACTTCTTTTCAATGCCGCTACTGTTTTCTTTGCATTGTTGGTAGTTTGATTCCTGTCACTGTTTGAATTTGCATTATTACTTGTACAAGCATCGAAATTCAGGTCCTGTACAACTTTTTCCCTTGAACCCCCCTCCATATGATGAAGCTGTTGTTTCCGATGCGATTTTCCTTTCTTTACTTCCTCAGAAGTTCCACCTGTTCGTCTCGCACTGTAAATGAGTCTGATTTTACAATAAATTCATCAGAAAAATGGATATCACACACGTAACACTTGCGAGAAATTTCTTTGTCTTTCCTCGGAATAGCTTTAACCCATTTCAGAAACTCTAAATTGTCCCTAGGAGGCTTAAAAAAGTGCTTACCTTTAGACTGTTTTCCGTAACCAGACTTACAACCTGGAATGAAGCAAGTAGGCATTTTTCTCCTGTTTTTCTTTTTCACACGTGTCACACTTCACTTATAACTTTAAATATATATTACATACTCAACAAACAGGGATAACAAACAAACACACGAAAATCGGGATAACAAAAACACACTAGGGATAACAAAAGCACACTAGGGGTAACAAAATCAAAATAAATCGACCACAACTGAAACTTCTTCTTCCTAATATGTATACAAATAACATAACAGGCAAGGCTCAACTGTACTCAACTAACGATGGTGCTACTCCCTGCTGGCAGAACCATAAACCTCCGTCAGGACTAATGGTAAAGGAGCGAAGTGATCACACTTTTCCTTCTACTCATTATGCCTAAGGTTTAAGTCTGGCAGCTCTATCCATTTATTGCTGCTATAACTCCTGCCAGATGAGCCCACAATTTTGTGGCACTAGGCAATACTTAAATGTATGTTCTCAGTATATGTAGGCCTAATTTTCTTGCTAATAGTGAGATATATGTGCTTATGTTCCTCTTAGAAGTTATACCTCAAACATGTTCCAATTATTGACAGTTTGGTGTTCCAGTGTTTGACACCCATGTCAAAGATTGGTAAAAATGGTTATATTCTTTAGATAGGAATCCATAATATTTTCAGCCTAGATGTAAACTTAAGAATAAGTAATGTCAATTCAGCATATCGGTATATTAATCATTGTACCGATCATTGACAGGGGATGTCTAAAACTGGATCATCATGATAATTTAGCATACAAATAATTGACACCCCTACTATAAATCAGTAACTTAATTAAGATTAGGGTGAAGTTTGACCTGATATGTCTATTCCTTCATCATCAGCTCCTACATTATATTATTTATTAATAGCAATTTAAAGCTGTTGTCATTAACATACAAAATAATGTCTTACCTTAAGGATTGTAGCAGCAAAACCGAGGAAAATTTGATGATCTTGTGCTGCAATAATGCCACAGAAATTTTCCCACCAGAACAAGAAAGAGTTGAGTTTCAGATGTTCACAAGGTGTGCCACATGAACTAAACTAAATTTACTTATGTAGACAGAGAAATTAAAAAATATATATATATATATATATTAATATTTCATAAATTTAACGCCTGATGTTTTTACCTTATGTTCGTATTATGTGAAATAATTTATCAGAATTCTTTCCACTAGATCACTTAATTTCTTAATACTGATTGCATTCCATTATATTCTGTTTTACAGTAGGCTAAACAAAGAAGTTCATAAACATATCTTATTGATTAAATGATTATGTTTAACACACTTCATAAAGATGTAACCTCCCCCCCCCCCCCCGTGTGGAGGCATGATCGTGGGAACACTGCCTGATTTCTTTGAAGCATTGACAATATCATGTGGTGATTTGGTCCACTGTCACCTTCCACCAAATACAGTATAGTTTTGAAAGGAATCGCCAAGTAATTTGTTTTTCAATACAAAAATTGAACAATTACAAGTCCTCATGATAGCCATCACACCTCGATGTGCAAAAACAGTTGAGTTTGTCTGGATTCCATCTCATACTTTTTTTTTTTTTCAAATACAAGAATTTAATGCATTTGACTTAATTAAGTTTACTACTTTGATAGCGGTATTTAATATTTCACCTGCAAAAGGAGTTGCTGTTTTTAGCAACTTGGCTTCATGAGAAATATTTGAATTGCAATTTTTTTTTTTCCCAGTGGTTTCTGCACTTTGCTCAATAGCTTCTTGTGCCATGTCATGAATTCTGTACCCTACAGGTGTCAGAACTTGGAATGGTTTTTAGTACATTAGCTAATTTTTCCTCTAACATTAATTTGTATGCTATAATCAAAGCACCAGGAACAAAAAGAGACTCCACTTCCGTATAAGATGCTTTATTTTTAGCAGCCAGTAAGGCTAATTTATATGGTGTCTAGTGCCACCTCCAATGCCTGTAAAACTGTACATTAACTACGTTTGACTTTTGCACAAATTTTCTGCATTGCGAATGAAAAATTAACTGGTTTGTCCTTAAACATACGATGATTTGATTCGAAATGCTGATGAAGGAAGGATGGTTTCATAGAATTATTCGGTGAAGTTGGTTTTAAATAATGCAGAGAAAAAAAGATTGATTAAACATATTTAATCGGAATCCATATTTAATTCATCATCATCATCAGCCAATCATGGTTTGGGCCCTGATGTATAGAAATGTTCATGTAAATTGATTGTTCCTACAGCATACACCTATTTGAATTTAGGGCAATTCATTTATTATAATATATTTTATTTAAATATAAGAATACGTGGTAGCTGTATTTTGGTACCCAGTAATTTACAGCCTGATGGACCCTTGATATAAGTAGGTCAAGGAGATCGTGTTACACCAAGCCATGCTAGGCAAGTGTTAATAGTCAACTTATATAAATTATTAATATCTACAGAATAAAACACCTCAAGTCAAAGGGAATTTCAATTGTTTTGTACTGCATGAGACATAAATCTATTTGGTTTTAATACAAAATAATACTGAAATTGTATGCAAAATAGCTCTAAAATTAACCCAACTTTTGTACTGAAATTTAACATTTTTATTTATTTATTTATTTATTTACATTGTCATGAGCATCGTGAATGATGCTATAGACTAACTATAACCCAGCACTAACACAAAAACTACAAGTAACTAATAAACAAACCATCGCCTATATACAACATAAAACATCAAAATGTCTTACACATTACAGGAAGTTCGATAAAGTCATTAATATTATAAAAAGGATGTTCAGAAAGCCAGTTATATAAAACACTTTTAAATCTATTTAGTGAAAAATAATGAGACTCATATGGTAGTTTATTAAACATTGTAATGGCTCAAATATGTAAACAGTTTTTTTTATTTTGTCGGTCTAATAGGTGATTGACGTATGAGATGGTTACTCCTGGTGTGATGATTATGGTTGTCTCTTCTAAGAGTAGCAGAATCAAGATTTTGTTGTTGTGTAAGAAACAAGTAAAGATATACATATTTATTACTATTAAAATTCTTTCTTCAATAAATAAAAGCTTGCAGTGCAAGCAGCTGCTTTACGAATAAAGACTTTATTCACAGGCTATGTGAAAGCAAGTCCCTAGGAATGTGTCACAGTAAGTAGAGCCTGTTATAATGCTTATTGCCTTTTTTTGTAAGTCGAGAACTTTTGAAATCCCTGTGTCATTTCCCCAGAGATGAATACCATAAAGCAAAATGCTATTAAAAAATGACTAAAATAGGTTTCCTACAATGATAGATGAAACATAATATTAACTACTACTGTATATCTTATGGAGGGTTGTTTTTTAATTGTTGGATCATTGTAGGCATATTTAAGATATTTCATCGTATTGTATTATAACCTAAGTTCAATTGAGGAGCATCGTTTCAAAACGTATTAAGTGCACTAAAATAAAGTTGTACATAATCCGCTTTGGACCGTTCATTCCCGTGCACATAATACAATTTGATCCGATACGTCAACTTTGACAGTGAATTAACACGGGATATAACATGAAATGTTCCATTCTGAATTGATAGCGTTAAAGAGCGCTTAAGAAATAGGGTGAATTCGTATCAAACTGTATTTTGACCAAGAGTGCACTTAATACGTTTTGAAACGATGCTCCTCAATTCATTCATCTGGCAGCTCTATAATAAGGGAAATTTTTGTAAATTTGTAAATAAAAAATAGCCTTTTGCAAATAGAATTGCCAATCACATTCTATAAAATAATGGATCTGTAGCTTTTCAGCAGTCTTAAAGACGGCATAGATGTGGAACAAGTTGCTGGAGATTGATGTAGGAATTGCAAACATTAACAATTATGATTTTAAATCCCATAACTGGTAGAGTATAATGCACCGTATCTGAAACTTCAAATAGTTTAAAATGGGTTTATTGACAGATGTAGAGGGCAATAGTGGTAGGATATTATATTTGATATTTTCTTTTTTTACAGTGACGCCAACTTATATGGGCCCATGGGGCTCTAGCCCACCGAATAATTTGTCGTGTATTATTATAATTTATTATTTGTTGATATTACTAAAAATCGTGTTCCTTTGTTGAATCACTGTAAAGCAACAATCGGGCTATTGTTGACTTATATAGTACTATCTCCTCTGTCGATGCAGTTTTACTGACAAAGATGACAAATTTATTGGGAGAACTCCGTTCAGGAGAAATACGTTTTGCAACACTCCATGCTACATAATTTTATTTTAGGTGTTGCCTAAAACCAAAAATTAAAAAATAAGTGTATACAATATTATAAACTTTTAAAAAATTTTGTTAACCAGGCTACACACCACTTTCTTGGCTGTTGAATTACAAAATATGATTGTTACTAAACACACTGGAATCGTTTCTTGCACAGTTCTATATTTATCTGCAGTTACATCGATATTACAATCATTATAAGACAATTTCATAAACCTTAATAAAGGGTGGAAGTGTGAAAATTTTAAAATCTTTGAGCCCACTCAATGTTTTTCTAAAGTTGGCGCCACTGTCTTTTTATACTACAATGGATTTGTGAATGCTGATAAATAAAGGTTGTATAATGGTTCAGGTGGGTTAAGAGGAAGGGGTGCAGGACAATAGATACTTATGCATTGAATCCCACTGCCTTCGGCACGTTTGGTGTTGAGCTTGAATGTCAAAATAACACATTAATTTAGCCCATGTTTGTGCGTACCGGTAATATGCCAACAATAAATACAAAGAATTTGAGAATTACAGCAATGCATTGTTACCTAGTTGATCAACGTTACTGCCAAACTATGGAATGGATTTGCACTCGAATGTAAAGCACTGTCAAATCTAATGCACACCCCAATTTCAAATGCTACAAATGGACAAAAAAGTGTGCATTATATTTGAGTATTTTTGTAAACATTTTTCAATATGGATCCTCGAGGGAGTGTATTTCACACTTATTTACACCTTTTGTGAAATCCAACGAAAGTAATGATATTTCATAGTTATAATTTGCTTGATAGTGATTTTCAGCATGTGAGAAGCTAAATGTAGTTAAGGAAAGCTGATTTGTAAAATTTCCCACTTGTCATTACCAAAAGATACTGTCTCTACTAATAAGTTTTCTCTTGTAAGTGAGTTCTACTTCCAAATGGACATATTATACAATTTCTACTTCACAACTTGTCCAGTTTTTTTTTTTCTTTTTTTCCTTCCTTTCCTCTTTCTCCCCCCCCCCCCCCTGACTGTAAAAACTAGACTGCATCAGGTCTGAATCCCGCTCCTCAGTTAAGTTGACTGCATGTGATGGATAATAGTGTGATGTTTAATGACCTTACTTATTTTGTGTTTCAGGATACTCCAACATGAGTTTAGGTTGAAGGAGTAGCCTAACTTCAGTACATAGATGCACGTATATGATGGGTTGTAAATTGTGTCACATTCATAAGAAAGGAATCATCTTAAGAAGATAAATAAGTTTTCCATTTGAGTGAGGTAATTTGTTTGTATAACTAATTACAGTTTAACAGCCTTATTGATAAAAGTTGAATTAAATAGGGTTCATCCTATGGACATTATAAGTGTGTATATATACTAAGTTTCATGAAATCTGATAAAGCGTATTCAAGTTGCTTACAAACACACGTATGAACAGAAATTTTTCCAGTCCACCATGTAATCTTAAAGCACCATTCTAGCACTTAATAATAATAGTAATAATAATCAGCAGTCAACTCTAGACTGTATGAACAGATAACAAACCTAATGGAACAATGAACACAATCTGAAGACTCCAGATGAAAAAGATTTTATAATAATTTAGTAACGACAGTGACCTAGCTTGATGGAGTAGGGACTGCCTGCTCAGGGGGAGTGCAGTTCTTAGTTTCCCAACAGCTTAGATATTCTGCCAGAGGTAATGATTTTACAGAATAATTTGGGAATAATTCATAAACAGCATCAAATTTAAAGATGAAAGTAAGTGTGCATTTGCACATTAATTCTCTTAATAACTCCTAAATTAATGTATGTATTGTAAAAACTGAACTAATCACATGAAGATAAATCTAATTTCTTCTTATAAAAAGAGAAATTGAGAAATTACTGTGTAGATTGTAAAGAAACATGTTCTTGACTTTCAGATGATATTACCTGGGAGTGTTAAATAAGTGTTGTCTGCAGAAAAGCAATATGACGGACACACGAAGAAGAGTTAAACTTTATGCACTGAATGCAGACAGACAGTGGGATGATAGAGGAACGGGTCATGTTTCGTCATCGTATGTAGATCGTCTGAAAGGCATTTCTTTGCTTGTTCGAGCAGAATCTGATGGTAAGTTAATTTCATAATTCATATTTCCGCTGTGAGACAGTTCAAACTACATTACTTAAACAGAAAGGAGATTGCAGTTCTCAACTTAACCAAACTCATGGTCATTGTCTCAAAAATAAAGTCTATGAATAAGGCTTTTTACAAAGTTAAACTTTGCTAAGAAACACTGCTTTAGAAAGTCGTCTGGGTATGACACTAAGCAAAGACTCTACCCTGGTTTCTTACAAGGGTGGATAGAAAAGTAACGCACTTTTTTGTTTTTTGTTTTTCTTTTTACAAAAAGTTTAATAGGTACAATTACAAACAAATGCACACATGAAGGGACATCTTTTGTCTATTTTTCTATATACTCGGCAAGTTTCTTAACACATTCCTCCCATCGTGATACCAGTTTCAAAATACCCTGTTCATAGAAGTCCGTTCGGTTGGAGTATAGCCATCTGCAGACTTCTGTTGTGCATGATACATTGAAGTTTTGTAAAGTTAGGGCTTGCTGGGTGGCTAAGAACCTGACAGATGACCACAAGGGCCAGCGAATGATGACAAGCTTGGATCACCTATCGCATTACGCTGCAGAAGGGCATGATTTTCTGAAGGGAATTGTCACTGGGTGTACCACTACATGCCCAAAACAAAACAGGCCTTTATATAGTGAAAACATGCTGCTTCCCCGGTTTAATAGTAATAATAAATAAAAAATTACTATACTCCAACCAAACGGACTTCTATGATCAAGGTATTTTGAAACTGGTATCATGATGGGAGAAATGTTTTGAGAAACTTGGCGACTATATAGAAAAATAGACAAAAGATGTCCCTTCATGTGCAATTGTTTGTAATTGTACTTATTAAACATTTTTAAAAAATTGTGTGTTCCGTTTCGATCCACCCTCATATTATGTTCAGCATACTACCATTAATAATAATAATTGGTATAAAAATTATAATGTGATTATTTGCTTCATAAACATAATATTTACTATTAAATGGGCATTGTTTTCCACAGCTATACTAATTTTTTTCATTGTCTTAAATTTCTATTAAGAAATCCATAAATATTTAATTCAGTGTCGAATGTAGGGGGTAAAAAGAATTCATGCACCTAGTTCAAAATTTTAGAATGATGGGATTGAACGTAGATGAACCTGGAAAATTTTATATCTAAGAAAACGGGATAATTTAAAGAGACTGCAAGGGATTTAAAAGTGTGCAGACCTCTGGAGTCAGCTGCCAAATTTTTCTGGACATACCAGATGGTAGATTTTTAATTTTTTTATATTTGATGAACATTCTGCCATTGCGCATCATTTTTTTGACCACATACCATGAACTTGAAAATTATATAAAATTGTTAAAAGCTCTGCAGAATCTGAAGGAATTGACTGTTTGGTAGAAGGTCTTCATTTTAAAAAATGTGGTAAATTTTGCTATTCCAAAGGACAACAACCTCATCTCTTTTAACACTTGCCAGTCTTTCACTTAATCTCAGCTGATGGTGAAGACCTTATAGTTTGTGAAATAAGATCTGAGTAAGTGAACACTTACAATAATGAAGTTGATTGGGATTCTTTTCAGTGTTTTATTTCATTATGTTATTGTTTTCCCCTTAATAGGATTTTATTATTCATCATCATCATCATCATTGGCACTACGGCCCAATAAGGACCTTCGCCTCCTTGATGAGCCTCGTCCAGATATCCCTCTCTTTCGAAACCAGTTCCCAGTTGTTAATATTACATCTTTTTAGATCTTGGCGCACACAGTCCCACCATCTGTTCTTAGGTCTCCCTCGTAGTCTAGTGCCTTGAGGTTGAGAGCTGAAGACTTGTTTTACTTTCCTATTGGTTGGCATTCTGTTGATGTGTCCGATCCATCTCAAACGACTCAGCCTAATGTTTGAGACAATATCAGGATCTCCTAGTAGTTGCATTAACTCTTTATTGTTTCTACGCCTCCATATGTTATCTATACAGACTGCCCCCAGTATCCTCCTTAGTACTTTCCTTTCAAAAATGTTTAATCGGTTACAGACATCAACATCAAGCACCCAGGCTTCCGAACCATACATTACAATAGGTCTTATCAAAGTTTTGTATATTTTAATTTTAGTACATCTGAGTACTGACTGGCTCTTTAATAGGGGAAGGAGAGTATAATATGCTCTATTTGCAATCCCAATTCTCTTATTTATTTCAGACTTTAAGTCATTTTTATGGGTGAGCAATGTATTCAAATTCATTAACAATGTCGAAGCTATAAGTCCCCATAGCAATTCTCTGACCATCTTGGAAACTATTCCTAGATATTATTATTAGCTGAAGATATAAATAGCTCGTTGAAACATGTTCCATGATGTACCAATTAGTAACGTAGGGAGGGTATTTGTTTATATTCCACTGCATTTCATATTCCATAGTAAGTTGTGAGTTAATAAAAATAATGCTTTTTTATTATTTTCCAGGCTCACTTCTGTTGGAGTCAAAGATTCAACCTGACACAGCCTATCAGAAACAACAGGTAAATATTTTGTTTTTATAGTATTCCTCTTGAAATAGTGTTTCATTACATATACAAATCCAACATTTGTTGAAATTATTTTTTATCCTCTGTCAAGTAGATATAATTGTCAGTGCAACAGTGATCTAACCAAGAAAACAGTGTTGCAGGGTCTCATAAAAATTATAATATACATCTGAACAGTTGCAACAGTAGACCATGTAACATTGTAGTTAGTTGACCAAGCACCATAGAATACCCCACTACCAACAAAATGTACCATATTGGCCTGAATATAAGACGATGTTTTTTTCCCCTCAAAATGTGCTTATAAAAAAC
The DNA here is from genome assembly GCA_964059195.1 of Ectobius pallidus. NCBI lineage: Eukaryota > Metazoa > Arthropoda > Insecta > Blattodea > Ectobiidae > Ectobius > Ectobius pallidus. The sequence continues at coordinate 10,988,891 of CAXKWD010000008.1, read as the reverse complement.
TATACTCATCTTATACGCGCAGCCTAAGATTTTCAACAACTCTCCATTCATGAATGCAGCTGAGCAGCGGGAATCCCCACGTTATTACGTGCGTCCTACCCAAGGTCAAAGTCACGTGGAAATTGATCAAACTTGACCGAATTTTACCAAACTTTATTTTTCCCGAATTCGTGCTTCTCCTTGTACTGCCGTGTACTGCACTGCTTGGCATCTCTATTCTCTAAGTGTAAAGCTTTGTTTGACCATCATCATGGGGGATCATGTGGAAAAGAAAGCATCTTTATTATCTCAGTGCGTAAATAAAGGCGAGAGAAGAAGTTACGACATGAACTTCATAATTCCATTTTATGTGAAGCAAAATGTACTAAAAAGCTATTTCTATTTATTTTTTGAAACTACCCTTCAAAAATTCAAGGTCGTCTTATATTCAGGCCAATACGGTATTTTTCACACTGTATGAAAACCACTTTTTAGTACTAATATTTTTTTAAATACCATTCAGAAATTGGTACGATCACTTTTCTATTTCAGTATGTTGACAGCTTCCTGACAGGTTTTAAAGTGTAGAACTATAACTTGCTTTTTCTCTAAACTTGAAAAAATTGGCTTAGACCATCATTGCACTGACCTCCTCAATTCTTCCTTTTGTAGGACACACTTATTGTCTGGTCGGAAGGAGACAACTTTGACTTGGCACTTAGTTTTCAAGAGAAAGCTGGTTGTGATGAAATATGGGAGAAAATTTGTCAAGTCCAAGGAAAGGACCCTTCAGTTGACATCACACAAGATATTGTGGAAGAATCAGAAGATGAACGTTTTGACGATATGTCGGAGTCCGCTCCACCCATAGAATTACCTCCTTGTGAACTTAGCCGCCTTGAAGAAATAAATGAGGTTTGTATTATTGATTATTGTGTATTTTGTGTGTGTGTGTGTGCTTTTTTGTGTCTCAATTTTCTAAGGTTGGTCGAGATGTTAATTTACAAAAATAAAACTCCTAAAATTGAGAAAAATAAATAAACAATTTACAGCAATTATAATAAATACTTTAGGGAAAATTAGAAGATAATTGCTTCACCATGAATAAAAATTTTGAAAGGCAATCATGCCATGGAAGTAGGATCTTTACAATCCCTTGTGAAGACATTAAATTTAGATTTAAATGAAAGAAAAGGAGACCAAAGAATTCCTAAAATTTAGGGAAAAGAAAAGAAAAGAAACGTTCTGCAGACATAGAATTTCTGAATAAATGTGTTGAGAATCAGATCATGCCCACACACTTAAGGAATACAAATAAACAAATTACCACAAAAAAGCTGCAGAAAAGACTGTCACTGAAATTGAATAGAGTAAACCATACTAAACTTGAATTGAACTAGACTTGTAAGAAAACAAATCTTAAGTTAAAATTAGTTTGATTGTTGGATGGTAGGCCAGTCCCTCCAGGGATTTAGCACCATGGAGTTTAGTTTAGTTTAGTTTAGTTTTAGATGATAGATTAACCTAGAACAATGGTTTTTTATTTCCTTCATTTTTGGACTTCCCACCTCTCACCAGCCCTGGGCTTGAGTCTGTGTATTTTCGTGTACTGTATTTCTGTGTTGTATGATCATGATCATTGAGGAGTGGGCAAATTAATAAATATAATTCTTGTATTATATTTAAGAAAATTAACAACAAATAGAATTAACAACTTTACAATAGAGCCTATTTCCAAATTTTCAAAGCCTATTTTCTAAAACTTTGGAGCCTATTTTAGGCATGTAAAATTGCATTTTAGCAACCTAAAATTCCGAAGTCTACTCATCACTATTGGTAGTACCGTATTGTCCCGAATATAAGACGATGTTTTTTCCCTGAAAATGTGCCTTTGAAAACTATACTCGTCTTACACGCATAGCCTAAGATTCAACAACCCTCCATTCATGAATGCAACTGTGCACGTGTGTACGGGTATTCCCAGAACACAAACATGTGGCGTGTGTCCAACCCAAGGTCAAAGCCGCACGGAAATTACCGAATTTTACCGAACTTTATTGTTCCTGAATTCGTGCTACTCCTTGTACTGCACTGCTTGGCATCTCTATTCTCTTTGACCACCATCATGGCAGACCATGGCATCATGTCCCAATGCGTAAATAAAGGCGAGAGAAGAAGTTACGACATGAACTTCAAACTTCTGTTTTATAATAATAAATAATGAAATGTTTTATGTGAAGCAAAATGTACCAATAAGCTACAGTGGAATCTCGTTAGCACGTTCCTCATTACTACGTTTTCCCGCATAGTACGTCGGTTTTTGGAAGTCCCGGTCCCAATCTTAATAATTACATGTTTAAATGTTTCTTAACACGTTTTGGTTTAACGCTTAGTATATTCGTATTTGGCTCGCCAACCACACTTTGCCAAACATAAGCTTTGAAAGCGCATCCGATTGTGTGATCTCTATGTCAGAATTCTTGTACACTCTGGTGTCCAAGTCTCAATCTTTGCTCTATGGGACCAATCATCAGCCATTTTGAACCATTGCAGTTTGCTTCTCATGAAGTAGTGAAATATATTTTAAATTTCTTACGGTTCGTGTGGTGAGGAGAAGAAAATATTAGAATGTTTGGAGAAATGTATGCCAAAAAAGCAGACCGTGCTTCTCACGTCGGTATTGGATCGAATTTCATTACCAAATTGTGGCTGTGAACATGACCGTGTACACGACTGTTTGCAGAACTGGCACATGTGAAATTTTGCACAATTACAATATTTCATGTTTGATAATAGATTGTGGAATGCAACTTGTTTCATGTGTGATTTTCAGAATAAAATAGATGCTTTCTTTGTGAATTTCGTCTTGATTTTTCATTAACCCTTTCAGTGCTGAGATATTTTCACTGTCACTCGGCGCTAAATCCGAAAAATAAGAAGGCAGTTTTAAAATACGCCAGAACTTCGTCATCACGTTAGAAATGTTTTTCCTTGCTCGTGAAAGCAATGACTGTGTTGAGATTGAACATACCATGGCCTTGACTTGATTCCCGGCTTGTCATATGACTCGTGAGTTCAATGGCTTCTTGAGACATCACAACATTGTGATTGCACAGATTGCACCACAGGGCAAGGAAAGCAATGAAAATAATTTCTATCTAACCCCAAGAGATGGCAGGACATTATCCTTTCGTTGAAACCTTGTTAAAGAATTCTATTCTACGAGCAATTGTTTTATTCGTAGCACTAACTTCGCGGCAAATTTGAGCAAGGCCTCACATTTTGATGTACAAATTGCACCACAGAGCAGGGAAAGCAATGAAATTAAGTTCTATCTAACCCCAATAGATGGCAGGACACTATCCTTTCGTTAAAACTGTGTTAAAAAATTCCATGCCTTGTGGAATCGTCTCGTTCATAGCACCCACTTGGCGGCCGTCACAGTTCCGTCGTTAGCAGTGAAAGGGTTAAATATGGCTCCCATACATTCCATCAATTTTTTAAATTTTTTTTTCCAGATAAAATTGTTAGGCCTATGTATTTGTTTACATAATATAAATCTCTCGTAACAAATGGTTTGGCATAGAAGCACCTGTGTATCACTGTGGGTATTTCTGAGCCATTAGGATGCACTTTTGGGTGGTTCTGAGCAACTTAGAAAACATAGGCCTATCTACATATTCCCTACGATTTTTTATTTTATTTTCAGTAGTACGTTTTCCCGTTTAAGACGTCTATTTTTTTTAGTCCCTAGAAAAACGTCTTAACGAGGTTCCACTGTATTTTATTTATTTTTTCGTAACTACCCTTCAAAAATTCAGGGTCGTCTTATATTCGAGGTCGTCTTATTTTCGGGCCAATACGGTATTAACACTACCTAGGAATTGATACACAACTGCACTTTTGATGGCACATAACTATAACCGATATATTCTGGATACTGTAGCATATCGTTGCTTTACTGCCAGAAAGTTGTATATTGAGTGTGCTCAATCACTTCAAACATATGCAAAAATATTGTACAAAAAGGTTGTGTGTTGTGTTAATGTGGGTGTAAATTCCATATAGGCCTAGTTGTACAGTGTGTTTTTTCCCAATGGTTCCAGAATCAAAAAGTCCTATGTTATGTATTAAACTTTCTGGCAGAAATTCACATACAACCTTATGGCAGAATAGTGATGATATTGTGATTGCTAAACACATTTATTTTGTAACCACTCTCTTCCTTTAGCTACGGAACAACTAGAAATGAGCATTCTTTCCTGTCTTGTGGAAATTATCAGAAGCCTCATGTTTTGTTTTCAAATAGGGGAGGCAGCATTGGGGGGGGGGGCATACCAGACATACTTGGTCAGTAACAGCATAGGAAAGGAATGTACCTCATTCTTATTTTCCTACAATTCTATCAGGCATTAATATGGTTCATAATACTGTTAAATGTGGGTGGTTCTACTTATTCTAGTAGGCTTATGCAGGAATATTCGAACAAAGACTTCTCTGCCATCTTGTTTTTAAGAAAATGCGAGATCTAATGCAATCAGTTCCTGTCGTCAAGTTATTGCGAGTGTGATGGTCTTACGAAGCTTGGTGGAACATAAACATGACACAAGCAAAAGAAAATAATGCAAAGCATAATTGCCATAATGAAGTGTCAGTGGAACTAGCCATAAGTGTAGGACATGATCATTTTAAATTAAATGTTATACAACAGATTCTGTAATATGCCACTTGGGTTTTTAATAGCGTTGAATTTCTTTACTGATGACACCAAATCTCTGAATGGTGTTTTTTTGTGTATTTTTACTGAAAACCATGAATACTCGAAAGCAAAATATTAATGTTGAATTATATTTTAATAAATTTATTGCTGTTTGTTCCAGTTGATGGGTAGCTGCCTAACAACACCCATGAGAAAGGAGAAGTTAGCAGTGGCCATTGAAAACGAGGGCTATATAAGAAAGTTACTAAATTTGTTTCACATGTGTGAAGATTTAGAAAACACAGAAGGCCTCCATTACCTTTATGAAATATTCAAAAATATCTTTTTATTAAATAAAAATGCTTTGTTCGAAGTAATGTTTGGAGGTAAGTATTTCCATTGTTTTTGTAAGCGTTTGCATGGACAGGTTTGTGCATGCACGCGTTTGTGTGCGTATGTGCACATGCACTTATAACAATAAACTGAAATGTAGTATTTTTTAAAGTACATACAGTAGAAACCCTATTTAACAGAACCTCGATTTAACTTTTTCCCACATTTAACATCAAATTTTGAAAACCTCAAACATTGTCACATGTAATTAATTTGTTAATAGCTTCTATTTAACATTATTCCCAATAGCATAAAACCCCCATTTAATGTTAAATCTCTCAGAGAAATTCGGTATCAGAGTAATAACTGAAAGCGTAGTACTTTTTAACATTGCAATTTGACAATAGGAAGTGCTTGTTGCTGCCTTCAGTTCTATAGCACAGAGTTGGTTAGTTAATCTTGTCTGTTTGCAGTGATGAACTTTTCTGTTAAGAATCCTGTCGTTTGCAGTGATGAACTTTTCTGTTAAGAATCCTGTCAAATGAATGGGAATAATATTAAAGCCTTTGAACATATTGTTTTATATTTTGTGTGCACCTTGGAACTTGAAAGAGGAAAACACTTTCCTAAACGAAGAAGTGCATATTGTACAGTAAGTGGAAGTAATGAACACAGAATAGCAGAAAAGGCTAGACCACAATTTAGCAAATGCCGTAATATTTCACACTAACTAGTTTAATTGTGATTATAGTCAGTCTTAGCATAAACTCAGTTTTAATTCTTAAAAATAACAAAACCCTCATTTAGCGTAAACCCCTATTTAGAGTAATAATATTCTGTATCCCCAGAAAATGGAGGTTCTACGGTATGAAATTGTGGGGAATATTATCCCATGGGTGATTAGCCTCATTGTCTACTAATTAATTACTAAATACTAATCTTACCATGGGGAATTTTATTTTCATATGTTATCCTGGTCAGGTTAATAAGAAAGGATTTAGGTATAGTGACCTCCCCTAGCTACTATGTATCCATAAATCACTCCTAATCTCATTTCGAGGAAGCCCTATGTAACATGTGTCCCAGCTTGAGAAATGGGGCTACACTTCTGCTAAGATGGGGAGAAATACTTACAGACCCCATCAGGGTTGTAGTGTCTTTGACTAAAAAAAAAATCTGTAAGGAAAATACGTTATAAATGTAGAAAACTTGGGTGAGGAAGAACAAGTGACTAAAACTAATTGTGTATTAATGAGATGTGCTTGTTTATTTCCAGAGGAAACAATATTTGATGTGGTGGGTTGTCTTGAATATGATCCTACTGCTCCAGCTCCCAAACGGCATAGACAGTACCTGAAACAGTTGGCCAGGTTTAAAGAGGTCATTCCCATTTCAAACCCAGAGCTCCTTGCAAAAATTCATCAAACATACCGTGTACAGTACATTCAGGATGTTGTACTGCCAACTCCATCAGTGTTTGAGGATAACATGCTGTCCACGCTCTCAAGTTTTATCTTTTTTAACAAAGTGGAAATAGTAACATTAATACAGGTATGTATGTGAACATAAGAATTTACATGAGACACCTCATATCTCTGAAATGGAAACTTTTCAGAGACAAAAAAGTTGTAATTATTAGATCATTCGATAATTTGTGGCTTCCAAGTTCATGCTACATTCATACCAAAATCAGTTATTGTTCACATATGAGGCTTTGCCAGGAACATAGAGCTGTATTTATGAATATTTCATAACTATTACCGAAAAACAGCTTTTCGTAGATATGAGGTCTCTCTAGTTAGAAATTGTAGACAAAGTGAGAGAAACCATGATTTTTCCCGAGGGCTTGCAAATACACTGAAGAGAAACTTTAATGAGTGCATGTAGGCGCAGAAACAAAAACAGTTTCGTGGCAACATTACTTTACAGTATGAGACTTTTGCCATTTCTGCATAAACATTTTCACGCTATATAATAGAATCGTTTCTGGAGCAGATTAGGGGCAGAATTCAGGAAAACAACAAGGTATATACAAGTGTTAAAATAATGAATTGAAGTCATATAAATAGTAGAGCATGTTGTAAAACTTGTACAGAGTCAACATTTAAAAAACACTTCTTGCTCCCCGTACTTTAAGTTGCAGGACTAGTTTCCAGGGATTAAAGCTACTCCCTCATCCTCAGCTGGTGGTTGACTGATAACAATGTCTTGTTGATCTGATGCATCTGCTCCTATAGTGTTACCATTCCTATTACCTAAAAAACTAAATATTCCATCTGCTGCTGGGACATCAAAATTCAAGATCTTGTTTGTTTTTTAACGAGGTATATGTTATGTAAGAGCATATATGTTGTTTTTAAGCATGATTTAAGTTACTTTCAATTGGTTTTTCATTAACTAATTTTCTTCTTTAAAAATTCCTTCTGCCCACAGCCATATAACATTGCTGCCCACAAAGGGTTAATGTGTAACTCTATCACAGAAAATGTTATTGACAGAAGTATCAAATCTCCTATGTGTTGGTGCAGTTCTGCTGCCAAGAAAAATATCCTATGTGCTCAGCTCTACACGAGGTTTGGTACCGACGTATTTTCGCCAGACTGCCATGAAATGCCTACCTCTCATGTGTTCAACTTGGCACATAAGAGGTTTAGTATGATTACGCTTACATGCGCACAATAGATTTATTTCTATATTCACTAATTTATAATTCACAAATGTTAATAATTATTTACATGCATAGCCTACATGACTTGCTGTCTATCAGTCTTACTAATAATCCAGTTGTAACATTTATACCGTCGGCCGCGGTGGTCTAGAGGTAGCGTGCCCGCCTCTAGATCCGCAGGGCGCGGGATCAAACCCGGCCGCGGTCGATGGATTTTTCAGGACGTAAAAATCCTGGGCACGGAGTCCTCCGGGAGGGACTTTAAGCTGGGGATCCCGTGTCGTAGATTTACTCCAAGCCTAAATTAGAGCCTCTGGACAAAATTTCTCGACCCTTTCACGTCCAAGAAATACTTAGTTTCCAGAGGGGGGTTGCGAGGCGATGGGCTTACCACCTGTCCCTCTACCCTCTCTCGGAAAATAAGCATATCAAAATTAGTATAGGTAATGAAACCTCCATTGGAGGCCCCTTTGCCCCACCTGGGGATCATAGGGTACCAGATACAGAGATAGAGAACATTTATACCAGGAATATACACATCTGAGGAAAAAAAGTGTACTAATAATCCTTGCATAAGGCTGAATGTGTGCAACGCTTTACACAGCCTGGCCCCCTTGTATAAACTTGACGTAAATAATCAAGATGGTCGATATCCTTTACAGCCGGTTGTTTCGTAGATGTCTGAGATTGAATTTTGAGGCTACACATATTCTGAGCTGCTTTTGCGGAATTATAAACATTGTTCCTTGTTTGCGGGACATATTTCCATACTTGTACCCATGATTACAGCTTTCTGAAAACAATATAATGAAATACTGAAACTAGAATTACTGTCTGCAGACGACGCATCGCTGTCTGCCTTCTGCTCCAACAGATGGCGTTCAGCAGTCCCTTCATAGCCAGGGGCTAGTAACGTCATGAAAAGCGTGACGTGTTTGATGGCGTTGACGTACAAACCCTGTGTAAACCTCGGCAGTTTCACTACGTTTATTGGTAATACGGCTTATATAGAACTTGCACGGTGAACAACCAAACAACCGTTCAACGCAGATATAAGCTGCTTTTATTAGTAAGGCTGTATGTGTTTTATTGTATATAATATAAATTTCAATTTGTAAATTTATCTCCTGAAGTAAATGTATGTTGGTGTGGATCACATGAGACATTTGGCATATTATGGGCTTCAGAGCCAAAGAATGTGGTTTGTTTGCCATCCTCTTTGTTACTTTGTTTCAGTATTTTTTGCTTTTTCTTGACCTTCAGAGTGTTGAAAAATTCCTCTGACCACAGGACCATACATTTTGTTAACTGAACACTAGAGACAAACTGAAAGTAGTGACCAGGTTGACTTTATAGGTTGTAGGTGTGTAGGTGAGCTAGCCATGGTAAAAAAAATCAGTGCAGTTGGCACTATCGCAAGATTATTCAGCTGATTCACCATATAACATCGATCCATGCAGTGATAGTAAACTTTCAGATGATGAGCAACTATAGAGATAAGATTTATTTATATGCTTGGTATTTCAGCAGTATTCTCAACACACATGGGGCGAACGAAAGTTGCCTATCTATTGAGTGCGAGGCATGCCCATAATTACATGAATATATCTATATACTCAACTGTTCCAGAAATTACTATGTTCAGAATAGGTTTGTTATAGCTTATAGTAATATAAGAATTGAGTCAATTTTTGTGACACTTACTTGAGTCCTCTTTTTGGAGACTAGTTTCGGGAAATTTTTTCTCCCAAAATGGAATGAATATGGGAGAAAAAATTTCCCGAAACTAGTCTCCAAATAGAGGACTCAAGTTAAGTAAGTGTCACAAAAATTGACTCAATTCTTATATTACTATATTAGAAAACTTCACTATTACTAACTTGTTGTAATAATTAATATTTGTTATAGCTTGTCGTTTTTTTTCCTCAATTCTCAGCTGTCAAATTTCCGTACCACCAGATGTTGCCAAGTGGTTTTATAAGTTTTTTAATTAGGTGCAGCTCATTCTCCCCAGGGCGTTTCAGTGTTGTATAATGGAAGCACTCTTATATGCATTATCTCACTAAGAAGGAAATGCAATGTTTCTCTCCAAACTTTGGTGCTGTAAACAACTTCTGCTTCCAGCCTTGGCAAAAATAGGTTTTTCTTTTCCTTAAATGGTTTTGCATGTGAAAAAATACTGTAAAAAATAGATAATAGAACTGTTCTCTCACAAGAATTAACTGGGAGATAACATTACCTGCTTGACAGTTTTTATTCGGTTCTAAAAATTATTCTTATATTTGTTTCAGGAGGATGAAAAATTTCTTAGTGAACTGTTTGCACAATTAACAGATGAAGGGACTGATGAACAAAAACGCCGGGACCTGGTACTTTTCCTTAAAGAATTCTGTAATTTTTCACAGAACTTACAACCTCAAGGAAAGGAATCATTTTATAAGGTATATATAATATGTGTCGTCTAAAGAGCAAATGGAATTATCTTTTCTAATTGCTTTTATTTATACTTTAAAAATTTTAATTAAATTATGGATAGAGATATGAATAATTAAAAACTAAACTCCATGGTGCTACATCCCAGAATCAGTAGACTCATCTGGTTGATGAAAGATCATCTTCTGAATCTGAATCAACAAACTGCCTGAGCATCTCTTTATCCTTTTCATGTTGTAGTTCTTCTTCAGCTGCAGATAGTAACAATAATATAACAATAATAGTAATAATTATTATAACTAATGATTACAAACACACACTAATAAACGGATTCTTATACTTACATAATTCCTCTGAATTCCATTCCTTGTGACATATTTTGCTTCAGGAAGTTAAAAACACTTATATATCTTAAAACTAATTAGTTCAATAGCAAGGGAAAAAATAGGTCACAACCTAAAAATCCAAGCTCTAATTATAATGTATAGTATAATTTTAAAAGATGTCTTGTGAGAAATTCCATTCTTATATAAGAGGAATTCATTGGGTAAAATTGACTCGAGAGGAAAGCATAATATTTTTTTTTAAGATTTATTGCTGTTCTGTATAATGTTGACATAAATTTCAGAACATTGTTAAAAAATAAAACCGAAGGTTGATTTATCATTAAAGCAAAAGTTATTAAATGTGTTGTACATCAGTCGTGTCCTCTTCTTTTACTGAAAGAAATGTGGTAACCCTGAGTATAACCAACTTCCGGAACGTGAGTGATGAAGTGAATTGTCAAACATCACGTTAAGAAGATCATGGCTTTGTTTTCAAAGAGCACTACAAATGAATCTTGCATTTTATAAATATGATTGGACCTTATGGTACGCTCTATATTGTGAGAAGAGTGTTCAATTATAATATAGTTCAAATTTAAAAAAAAAAAATCTTTGATATGTTAAAGGAATGTAATTTTAATGTGTCATATATCACAATACCGTACATACTCGAATACTACCAGCATATTTTTTTCAAAAAACGCAAGTGAAAAACTTGGATGCGGGTATTCTTTGAATACTGGTCTCCTCTCATCTGAATTTCGACATTTTGTACCATATCGGCTCATTATAGCACGATACTTTGTAGTAGTATCACAGTATAGTATATTAGTAGCAAAGCTGTAATGAAAGGAAAATGAGACAAAGAAAATGCTTTCTTATGCACATGGTCTACCATGACTGGCGGCGAAACAAAGCTTTAGGCGTAGAGACACCAAGCAAGTAACAGTACAGTACAAGCAGAAGCATTAGTTCAGTAAAGTTCGGTGAATTTCCACACAACTTAGACCTTGGGTCGGACCAGTTGGACGTATGTCATCACGTGTGATTCCAGCTGAACAGCTGTTGTTATTGTTGAAAGTGATGCAGCACGTATAAGACGGCGAGATTTCCGGCTGCCCATTACCATGTTATTTTTATAATTACATTTTACCCTACCATATTTAATTCTGTTATTATGTGTTAATTATAACTGTTTAATTAAGAATAAACCTGACAAAATAATTTTATATAGAGGCATTTAGATTTTTTTCCCAAAATTTTTTGAAAGAAAATTTGGGTGCGGGTATTATTCAGGGGCGGGTAGTATTCGGGTATATACGGTAGATCTTTGATAGGTAGCTATTTTGTTAGGTAGTCATTTATGTCCGTAGGTTGCTGGCCTTTGATTTTAGTTAACCCTCACTATACATAAATATCAACTGAGTTATCAAGAGCCAATTAGGGAAAGTGCATCCTGGCCTAAAGAGAATTATAGATGAATGTGAAATAAAAAAATATAAATTTAAAAAGTGATAGGCCAAATCAAGGGAAGATTAGTTGAATTGGATTGTGTGATAATAATCAGCCTTTTCTGAGACCAACAGGTAAACACAGCCTATGATAATTGGAGAACATTTACACAGTCTATTTTCAACATTCTAGAGTTTGATTTGAAGTTCATTGTCCAAGTGTTTAATTTTATTTTGGTCGCTTCCATTTTCTGCCGAGGAAGTTTTTTTTTGTAAATAAAGTTAATAAATAAACCTCATTAAAATAGTTAAAACGATATCATCATGTAAGTATTGTTCAACGGCTTTCCACAAAAGTTGAAGATTCAAGTTAAACAAGATATTATTACTGGCTCGTTTTGCTTTATTCTAATTATATTTAATTATTTTCAGACACTTTCCTCATTGGGAATCCTTCCAGCTCTGGAGATCACATTAGCTGCAGATGATGCTCAAACTAAGACAGCATCAATCGATATCCTTACTTACATTGTCGAATTCTCTCCGTCCGTCGTCCGCGACTACACTTTACAACAGACCAGCAATACTGATGAAGTGAGTTCCATGTGTTTTTCTTTATTCATTAATATTTACAGAACTACAGTAATAAATTGAAACAGTAAGCATTATTTTTAGAGACCATGGAATTTCATGAATGGATTTTTGCATGAACTTTTTTAAACTCAAGAAAACAGATATATTTAATTATTTAATATTGTAGACCATCATGGTCCAACATTTGGCTCTCATGCCACATGCAGCCCTTGTACTAATTTTGTTGGTGCGTAGACCTCTTGTTCATTTTTTAATATATTATTAAAGATACAGTACTTTGTTTTTACGGATGACAGATTCACAGATTGTAGGTATTACCGTTGATAAAGTCATCTTGTGTTGCAAACATTCATAGGTCATCTTACATTCATAGATCAAGATGTTGTCGTTTTACACTCACAAAAAACTATGCAAAATTTTAATTTTTGATGCAAAATTGGTTTTTTTTTTAATGAATTTATTTTTTAAGGGAAATCTGGAGTTTCAGAGAGATATTTTATCAAAAGAATTGTAAACTTGTATTAAAACTCACATGGATATTTGCGCTCATTAATCAATACAATTTCAATGAACCATATTCATGAGAGTTGGCAATTATGTGTGATTTAATTATATCCAAAACCATAACATTGGCAGCATTGTATACATTGTGAGCCTATGAAAGAGTGTGTTGTAATATGCTTTTGGTTCAAAGGGAATAGAAACAATATTTTTGATAAAGTTCCAGTGAATACATACCTCTGGATTCACATTGCTCAGCTTTCTTACTTTCTTCGCCTTGGATTGCAATATGAATGTGAGAAAATAATTCATTACTGAATTGTGGTTCCAGTTTCAGTGTTTCAAACAATTGAATACTGTTTCAAGTTTTAACAGATGCGAACAATTAAGCTATGGCTCTAATGTACTTAGGTTATTTTAATTATGTTGCAATGTTGAAAATTACCACAGTTTTTGCAATACACAATATTCTGCACCACATAGGGCAGAAGCATATTTGGTCTTTGTGTGAAATAACACCGTTCTTTCCAAAACACAGATGGGTATATTATATTAAATTAGCCTACTTGTCCACTAAATTGTTTGCAGTAAATTTTGGAAATAGAAAACTTGATATTTTATAAATATAAACATCCTGATAAATTATTTGTATGAATCACAACTTTTCTAGTTTCTTGAGTGAATTCTGTTGTTCATATAAATCATATTTGTGCCCTTTTAAATTTTTGCATCATATTCTAGTAAATGTGTTCTTGCTTAGCATATTTTAAGAATAACAAATATTGTTAACGTATTTATTGTAATTTTCTTCTGGTCCCGTGCATCACTGACCTGTTGCCTTGGTTTTTTCTCCAAATTCGTTGTTTTTATTTTATTTTTTCATGGTTTCAGGACCAAATGTTAATCAATGTGGTGATTGAACAAATGATCTGTGATAACGATCCTGAGTTGGGAGGTGCTGTGCAGCTAATGGGCATACTCAGAATACTTCTGGACCCTGAGAACATGCTTGCTTCCGTCAACAAATCCGAGAAAACAGACTTCCTTAACTACTTCTACAAGCACAGTATACATGTACTAATTGGTATGTATAAAATTGAGAAACACATTACATAATATTAATAGGGAAAGAGACATGTATTGCAGTAGGAAACTTCATTTATTGTATATGTTTACCTTAAAACATGTTTCCTTCAAGAGACCTCCCCCCTCCCAAATCATCAGCTGATTCAAACTAACAATCTTGTGGCATATGAGCGAGATTTTAGGTGAAAGTTAAAAAGTTTTATTGTAAATTAATATTTTCTTTCAGACTGTTAGCTCTTTTCTTTATGGGCCTCTTTTGTTTCTTCTATTTCATTACCTTCTTTCTAGAAATGGTCTACTGAAGCTGATTTTTCTATTTACTTAGAATTCAGTTTTCTGTAATTGTAGTACCGTAAAATATCCATCCATTTTTGGCCACCACTGATGAGATTTTGTCTGATGTTATAAAGAAAATAATTCATACTTAAAACAAGACATGTAAATAGACAAAGGACTTCTTCAACACCTTTGACAAAGATTATTTGAAGGAAAACCAAAATACTGGCAGTTCTGTCAGTCGGTGAATAACATGGAGGAATTTCGAGTTAGCAAGGATACAAAACAGAAGCATACTAAAATCACAGTTTTTAAATAGAAAGTGTAAGGTATTTTGGAAAGGTGAAGAAAGCTTGAAAAATTCAATGCCATGGCCGGGATTTGAACCAGGATCTTCAGCTCTCAGCTCCGCTGCTCTTGCCAATTGACCTACCATGCAGCCATTCCATTGTTACGGTCCAGACATTTACACACTTTTGGAGTCCTCATACTCATTGTTAAGATAAATTTTCAAAAAGGTTAATAATATGTATGAATTGCCTTCAAATAGTACTTCACCCCTGATGTATTTTTAATCCCATCTCAACATTATTCATTCAAGAAATTTATAAAAAGTACCCTGTTACGGTTCAGACTCACACGGAAGGTTACCCATGTCATTTTTGTAAAGACATGTAAAACTCTGTGAGTTGTCACAACTTTATGGTGAATCATATTTTTTCCCTTCTTTATAAATGTTCAAGGATAATTATGCACTATTGATCAGCCTCAAATTTTCAATAATTAACACACAGTAAATTTTCAAAATATGTTACGGTCCAGACACATGCTGTTACGGTTCAGACACTGTGTAAAATCACACAAGTGAGAATTACTTAACAAATTAAGAGAATAGAAAATTTACACATGTTTTGCAAAATCTAGGATCCATGAGCACTTAACTAGTCAAAATAAGTAATTTAACATAAACTTAGGCCCTTTCATAGGGTTTATAAAACTGTTGTCACAAAGAAATGGTGAATGCTTATGAGGATGACTCATTATTAGGGATAGGAATTTTTCGCGATCGCGAATTTAACGATTTTTATTAAGAACTGTATTAGGAATGATAACGAGCTTCAACACACACAACAGTACCCTGAAATATGTTTTTTGTACTCGCGAATTGATGCGAATTTTGCATGAAAGCGCGAATTTTGCTTGAAAATGCGATTTTGTCGCGAATTTTTACTTTAAAGTGCGCTTTTGGCACAAATTTTAACTTTTTTGCGAGAAAGAGTCCGAAAACAAAAAAGCCGGCTGATCTACCGTAGCTGGTTACCCTCTTCCAAGCACCGCCACCTATCGATTATCTCGAATCGCCAAGACTATCGATATATGAATCGATTTAACATCGAAAATATATCGATTTTAATAAACATCGTAGAAGAAGCGTAAAATGCGCAAGTGATGTTAATTTTATTAGCTATGTTTAATAATAATAATAATGTTTTGCGTATTTTGTCATTTTTTATAGTGGTATTACAGAATATGCGTGTAATATGAGTTACTCAGAAGTAAAAAAAAATGCTGTAGCTTATGGGAATGCAAATAATGGTAACTGAAAGTGGTTATGAAAAATAGAAAAATCGCGCGAAATTCAACAATGAAAGTCATATTAAGTGTAAAGTACAGTTTTCTGTTTTCGTTTCCGTCAGTTTTATTTAATTTTATTAACTTAAGTCAGTTGATACCGGTACTTTCTTTTTCTTATTTCGGGCATATTTCAGCTACGAAATGTGTTACTTTAATATTATGAATATGAGGCAATTGATTGTTTCACTTTGGGGGTAATTTAATTATTTTCCCTTTACGTTACTGTTAAAAGACAGGTGAGGCTTAAATTCAGGGGTGGCTTATATTCGGATAAATACGGTATTAGGATTCGATTAGTATTAGTATGACGTATTTAGTTCTCCTTGGAGTTTGGCGTCGTGGATGCCGTGTGCATATGCAGACTGCGAAAGATTTTTTTCTGCAAACACTAGCGTATTGAGTGACAGGCGCCATCGTTTGTCCCAAGAGAACGTTGAACTTTTTAGTGAAATGTTCTCTGAAGGATAAACTTTACTTAGCCTTGTACATATTGTGTCTTGATTGAGTTTAAATATGTATTATTTAGCCTTTTGTAAATATTGTGTCTTGATTGGGTTTAAATGTGTATAAGTTAATTTGATTGTATGGTTTAAGCACATAAAAGGTATGCTTTCCCGTGAACCTGCTATAGTTTTGAAAGTACCGAAAAGTTCAATTGAAACCACCGAATTTCACATTTCAAAGTACCGCTTTCTTCGATTTGAAAACACCGAAAAATTCCTATCTCTACTCATTATGTCTATTAAAAACAAATTATCCACTATTATGAGTGACAGTAGGTAGTTTGACCACACAAACGACTGAAGCATGTACTACAAAGATGACCTTTTTCTTGAGACTATGGTCGATGACATATCGATGTACTACTGGAATTAGTATAGTTGATTCTGTAATCATCGCTAATAGTGTTACGTAGGCCTACCTCAGCCTAGTATGTCTTTCAGCTTGACAAGGACAAAATCACAAAATTTAATTTACTCTGATGATTAAGGAAGGGTGATAATAAATTATCATGGTGAAGCACCTGAACTTGTCTGACCAACTAGTGATTTTTTTCTGGTTGGCGTAACCTGAAAGTAATCAGCGCTCTGTAGGTTGGGACTACAAAGAATACCAGACTACCTTTTCTCTGGTTTTGACTTCACATGCTGGCACCCATAGTATTCTTACTGCTGACACTACTTTTTTTGCACATTATAAAACTGCTCAGGTGTATCCAAAAAATATTTTTGGCTCTTCGCTGGTATCCGAATATTATGCTTTGACTTCTAACTCCATCCACTGCCACTTTCCCATAGAGTGGTGCCTAAATATTACATTCAATATTTAGAGAAACTTGTTTCCAAAGAATAGGAGATTGAAAAAGGTAAAAAAAAAAATTCATTAATTGTGCTGCTGAACCATTAGAACATATTTTTATATTAACTACATTAGTAGGCCTACATTATCAAATTCTGCTTTCATTTCTCATATGATTGTCTTTAGAAATGTCCAGACAGCAAATTATAGCTGAAAAAATATTTTTATTGCATAACTATTACTCAGTGGAGGAGTTCCTGTCTGAACATTGAGTTTTTACGCATTTAGATGAATAAGTAGACGAGCCAGGCAACAGCTGTGAACAGTGTTGCTTGTTGATGGGCCTAATGAGCTGACTGAATTAATGCATCCTGTGCAATGAGTGAGTAATTCTCAGCAAAAGTATCTGTAATACATTATACAAGTTCATTCATTTCCACTTTAGTTTTGTTCCATTTCAAAATAGGATGACTGCCTATGCGTCTCTTAACGTTCGGTAATTGAGTTGATAATTAATTTTAAAACCAGTTCTTTCACTGTAAAATTTTTTCCAAAATCCAGTTTATCACAGTCTGTCTTTTAAGCTCATCTTTAATCTAGAAATTGTTCAAATTAATGGGTAATTTAAAACTTGGGTCAACACTGGGTATTTGTCCTCATTTTTGGTGTCTGGACCGTAACGCTCATTAAATGGAAATAAATTAATATGCAAAAATTTTAATAAGTGATATGAGTTACATAACCCTTCTTGTTAGAAAATATTAAATATTACTATTGTACAAATTATTGTTAACATATAAAATAAACTTTTTCACTTTTTTTGTTACGGTTCAGACAAATGTATAGTACCTCGTAAATACAAGTAGCAAAATTTATAATTAACCCTTGGTAGTAAATAATAATACTTCATAAGACTAGTAATATACTGAACAACAACTTTTGGAGAGAAATAATCAGCTGATTCTCCAGGTTGTCAACAATAGGGATTAAATACGAACTGTTACTTTTTCAAGAAATTGGTTGCTTTCGTTATGTTCAAATTTAACAATCAATAACAAAATGATACTTGCAGATCATAAAAAATGAGTACTGACATTTAAAAATATAAGCTTTTAGCTTTCATTTGACATACAACATGTCTACCTTACTTAAAAATACCAATATGGTAAAACAGGCTCACTTTTAATGGAATGGCTGCATGGCAACGTGCCAGGACAACATTAAATTCTCCAACTGTCTCACATATACTGGTATACCACCAGGAATTCTCAATATGATATATCAACCCAATGGTGACTTACAAACTTGTCTTTTACAATACCTCCAGTCTCTTCATGTGACGAAGGACTTATTTACTGTATTTACTGCATTTTTGTTGTCTTGTTTCTTTAATATTAAAAAAGACCATATTATCAAAAGGCAGTGGCTTTAGAATCCACAAAGAGTTCTTTCATATTGGTAATTAATTGAAATCTCGTTTAACATGTTTTTCTGTGGACAGAAAAAAATGCGGTTGACTCTTTTGCACAGCTAGCTGGAGGGTATGTGTAATGTGTCCTAATATACAGTGCGCCCGAGAACAGTCTCCGCAGTTGCTATTTGCTGGAGAGAGGGCTAGGTGCAACAGTTACGTTGGCAACACGGGCTTTTATAAAAACAAACCGCCAGCTGTGTATGCAGGCAGGCAGAGGTCACTGTCACTTTATCAATGGGTGCATTGTCTAATTACTAATCAGTACATATTGCAGTGTGCAAGCATTTTAGATCGAATATTGTGACAGGACTTCCAGCACCTGCAATGATCAGCTGTGGTGAGTACCAACTTAACTGCTGCAGCTAGCTGCCTCTCCAACAAGTAGCCGCTGCGGAGAATATTCTCGGGCGCACTGTACTACCATGGTACGTTAATCCCTTTAATTACTGAATATTTAGCAAATTCAAAGTCCATAAACTTTCCACCGGTCAGAAATATAAAATACTGTACAAACAGACTAAAACTTTTAACATCGGTGGATAACTCAAACACTCACGAGCAACGTTTCAACTAGACCCTTCTAGTCTTCCTCAGGCACTGGTAGGTCGATCAGCTGGGTTGGGTGTTGTAACCCCCTCTACGTCACCATCATCATCGGTAAGGAGTGGGTGGGTAAATTCACAAAGTGGACGCTCAGATGTATGAAGAAACATGGTGTTGCGTTGGAATCTCTTAATCCACTCAGTAGGAATCGCAAAATCAGATTCGAGACTCCCGAATCGATTCCCCGAATCTGATTTTGCGATTCCTACTGAGTGGATTAAGAGATTCCAACGCAACACCATGTTTCTTCATACATCTGAGCGTCCACTTTGTGAATTTACCCACCCACTCCTTACCGATGATGATGGTGACGTAGAGGGGGTTACAACACCCAACCCAGCTGATCGACCTACCAGTGCCTGAGGAAGACTAGAAGGGTCTAGTTGAAACGTTGCTCGTGAGTGTTTGAGTTATCCACCGATGTTAAAAGTTTTAGTCTGTTTGTACAGTATTTTAAATTACTGAATAATATGTCAAACATTCTACCTCTATGTAACTTCATTGTTATTTAGTTAATTTTGAAATATATAAACTAATTCACAAGCAGATATATAATTATATAATTAATTCCAGCTCAGCTGCCATTTAATTTACAGGCCTATTCCATTTCGATATTTACAGTTAATTATATGGATCGATCCCGGTGCAGATACTGCCCGGAGATAGAAGCCCTTGCACACATCTTGGGACAATGTGATCATGGAATGTTTCTCAGAAATTCTCAGCACCATATTGTGTTTTCCATGCTGGCTACTGCATTGAATAAAATAGGTGGATTGTGGAAGAAGTTTCCTGCTTAGCAACCAATATTAAGGCATTTAAGGCAGATGGTCACGGGGTAATTGTTGACCCTATTGGTTTGGTTGTTGGTTTGAACAGAGTTGTCATCAGGCATTAGAAGTCCACAGAGAGAAAGCTAACATCTAACACCCTACCATAGTATATTTTTAGGATAAACATAATCTGATTGGATTCTGTGGAGCTATTGCGAAGTTTATTGAGGAATTCAGGAAGGAATTTGACCTACCAGCTTCCTTGAGGGACAGCATTGTTCTAACAGTCCTTCACAAATCATGTCAAATTCTGCACAATCATGTTTTTCAGTGTACTCTCTTCAATGTAAAAAATGTGTTCTCTTTGTACTCTTTTGTACTTTTGTTCTTTTTTCTCTTATTACCAGTATTTTTTTATAATTTGTAATTTTGGGAGTATACTGAGTCCACTGGGCTGCCTCCAACATCAATGGGAGGCATTTGTTTGTTTGAAGTGTTCTGTCAACTTAATTTTGTTTTAAAAATGTTCCACTGAATTGTTTATTTCAACCTTTGTTTGGTCACTTTTGGTTTGAATTACCCAATTTTAATTATCTTAACAGAATGCATTGTCCTAAGTTTGCTGTAGAAATTGTCCTTTTTGTGGCTGATGTAATTATTGTTATTATTTTCTTTTGCAGCACCATTATTAGCAAATACAGCAGAAGATCATCCTGCAAAGGAGGATTACCAAACGGTACAATTGTTAGGTCTGATTTTGGAGCTACTCTCGTTTTGTGTGGAACATCATAACTACCACATAAAAAATTGCATCCTCAACAAGGATCTTCTTAGAAGAATTTTGGTTCTCATGAAGTCCACTCACACGTTCCTTGTGCTTTGTAAGTATATATCATGAAAGCATTTCTTTTGGGGGACGGCATATGTATGCAGTTCTACTGCATGGACCAGAAATCACTATTTTATAAACATTCTATTTAAAAATCTTACAATTAGTCTAATACCATTAAGATAAAGAAGGGCAACACCATTACAAAAAAATCTAATCCAGGGAGGGCTGCAATAAATTTTTGATTAAAAAATAAGTTTCAGTATTAAAATGAAATCAAGTGCCAGAATGCTTTTGTGTAATCAGTGATAATTGCAATTTATCCAGAAAATAAGTTATTTTTGTTATTGATTTCTAAGTTAAGCTCCACAGCGATTTGTTAAGCAGGGCTTACAAAAGGACAAAGGTGTAGACTGGTAAGCATATGTAAAGGAATATGTGGGTAGTGTTTTTTGTCAAAGCTAACTGTATTGCAACTTCCAAAGCTTTATATAAACACTGTAAAATAATATTATATCATGAGAACTGATTTGCATTTGATAAATTCTTTCTAATATACAACCATAAAATAGGCACTACATGTCAACTGCGGGATCTTCGATGTTTGGAGGTTCTCCCTGTTCCCCTGGTGTCGGTTTAATGTACTTGGCTATTAGGTTGTCTTCTTTCGGAATATCAAAATTCATGAATCTGTTTTCGTATTTTTTCATGTAAATCCTTTCCCAAATCCAGAGTTCTTTAGGTGTTCTTACAGACTTAATAATTGTGCATCTCTATTAATTTCATGCTTCTTCTCCCAGTGATGTGCAGCTACCGCCGATTTTTCTATTTGTTGTAGTCTAATGTTCCTAAAATGTTCATTCACCCTGATATCTATGTTCCTTCTGGTCTGTCCTATGTATACCTTGTTGCACTCCTTACAGTCTATTTTGTATATTCCAGGTTTTTTGTTCTGAGGTATGTGATTTTTATGCTTATTAATTATAATGTTCTTTATACTGTATTTGTTTTGATTGGCTAATGTAATCCCATGTTCATTGAAGATCTTTTGGAACTTGTGGTTTAATCCTGGATGGTAATTAAATTTCCTGTATTTTGATTTGTCCTTCTGATTCTGTAATGTAGTGATACTTTGGAGCTGTTTTTGTTTCTGGAATTGACTGATTAATTTATCTAATAAACTTTTGCTATATCCATTCTTCCTTGCTGTGTTTACAATGTGATTGTATTCTTTTTTATACTCTTCCTCATTAAGTGGTACCTGTATCAGTCTATATGTTAAGCTGTTAAGTATTGCATGCTTGTGTGGCCTAGGGTTGTATCCATCCGCTTTTATGTAGTTGTCCGTGTGTGTGTCTTTTCTAAAGATCCCAAATTCAATATTTTCTTCTGTCCTGGTGCATTTAAGATCCAAAAAATTGAGTACATACTTGTCTTCTATTTCTAAAGTGAATTGAATCTCTGGTTGCTGTAAGTTTAATAGTTTTAATGAATCTTGGATGTGTTTTTCTTTTATCACAGTGAAGATATCAGGAAGTAGGTTAGGTATGTGGACAATATCTTCGCTGTGGTAAAAGAAAAACACATCCAAGATTCATTAAAACTATTAAACTTACAGCAACCAGAGATTCAATTCACTTTAGAAATAGAAGACAAGTATGTACTCAATTTTTTGGATCTTAAATGCACCAGGACAGGAGAAAATATTGAATTTGGGATCTTTAGAAAAGACACACACACGGACAACTACATAAAAGCGGATGGATACAACCCTAGGCCACACAAGCATGCAATACTTAACAGCTTAACATATAGACTGATACAGGTACCACTTAATGAGGGAAGAGTATAAAAAAAGAATACAATCACATTGTAAACACAGCAAGGAAGAATGGATATAGCAAAAGTTTAGTAGATAAATTAATCAGTAAATTCCAGAAACAAAAATAGCTTGAAAGTAGCACTACATTACAGAATCAGAAGGACAAATCAAAATACAGGAAATTTAATTACCACCCAGGATTAAACCACAAGTTCCAAAAGATCTTCAATGAACATGGGATTACATTAGCCAATCAAAACAAATACAATATAAAGAACATTATAATTAATAAGCATAAAAATCACATACCTCAGAACAAAAAACCTGGAATATACAAAATAGACTGTAAGGAGTGCAACAAGGTATACATAGGACAGACCAGAAGGAACATAGATATCAGGGTGAATGAACATTTTAGGAACATTAGACTACAACAAATAGAAAAATCGGCGGTAGCTGCACATCACTGGGAGAAGAAGCATGAAATTAATAGAGATGCACAATTATTAAAGTCTGTAAGAACACCTAAAGAACTCTGGATTTGGGAAAGGATTTACATGAAAAAATACGAAAACAGACTCATAAATTTTGATATTCCGAAAGAAGACAACCTAATAGTCAAATACATTAAACCGACACCAGGGGAACAGGGAGAACCTCCAAACATCGAAGATCCCGCAGTTGACATGCAGTTGAAGATACAGGCGAATGGCCTGTGAAACGCATCCTACCAAATGATTGGTAAGTGAAGTTCAAGTGTGTTAATCAACTCATATTAATAAAATAACAAACATTACATGTAGTTACTTTGTTTTCATCAAGAATTATTCAAATCAATCTCATTTTTATACAATCACCGTTCAATACAGTAATGAAAATAATTATTCTTGTATTTTTTGTCTTAAAAAGCAGTTTCTAACAATTTAACAGATTAAGCTCATAAAGAGCTTGGCCACCACTACACTGTGTAATTTGATTAGTAGCAACTTATTTGCATGCTTTGTTGATAATTGCCTTTGTATTTTTCAGGTGCATTAAGGTTTATGAGAAAAATAATAGCTTTGAAAGATGAATTCTATAACAGATACATAATAAAGGGGAACCTCTTTGCACCAGTAGTAGATGCGTTTGTAAGGAATAATGGAAGATACAATCTTTTGGATTCAGCGATACTTGAAATGTTTGAATTTATCAAGTTGGTAAGTACATTATTCTTACATAAACAGAAGCATTATGTGTTTTCAGCCATCTTTAATGTAAAACCTCCATTAACTGAATCTCTGTCAAATGAGAAAAGAAAATTAAAAGACACTATGTTTGATTTTATGAAACTCAAAATTTATTTAAGATGTACAGTAACTCATTTTATAGTTTTATTATTTAATTCTTAGTAATTAAGTAAAGAATGCGGAAAACTGGCATTGGGAATTATGGGAATGACAGTAGGTTTACTCTAATATGGCAAACTGAGCGCTGTATTTTAGATTGAGAGAGGGAATGTGCAGAATATGCAGCTGTGTCATAGATGTATTCCAGATTTTTCCCTCTTCTTTTCTTGAACTGTTGGTCAGTGAGTATATTTTGGAAAGGTAAACGCTGAAGGAATAGATTGCATACTGCATAGTTCTGACCTACCACGTTACAGTTGATGCATTCCTTTGCTGACAAAATTGTGGAAAAAATTGAAAAGAAATGGTTACCTGAAAATGTATCTTATAAAATTTTGTCTCAATTTTTGTTGGAATTTGTTTTTAACACTTGATTATGATTATTTTTCATGGTTATATGAATTTGTATTATTTTTTGGTTCATAAGTGCAATGATTTGGGTATCTCTACCAATTTTATTGAAGTAGGAACTTTTTTTTTTGTTTTTCCATCTCACAAATTTCATAGATCTACTTATAGATGGAGGCACCTGTTTCAGCCAAGTGCAAAAAAGAAGATTTTTCATGAAAATTGCAAAAACAACTAGAAAGCATAATGTTTCAACTTTCAGCAAAATCGTGGAGTAATTGATAAAATTATGTGATTTAATTGGAAGTAATTTGAAGCTGGCTGCAACTGCGTTTCAATCATCGAAGGGAAACTGTGACAGTAAAAAATTATGGTAGTTATTATAAATGATATCTTCACAGATCAATGTATACTGAAATGAGTTTTGCACTTTGAAAAGTAAACCAAGCTGCATAAATTAAAATTAGCCTTTGCAGAAGCTATTATTCCTTAAGAATCCTTATGAAAATAGCAAAAATACCAAAATAGCTATAAAAAACTGATGAAATTTGGCAAAAAATTTCACCAAAAATAATTATTCGTAACAAGTAGTAATGTGATGCACATTGTACAGATTAAATAAAGAATTCCTTCCTGCTAAAAAAAAATCAAAATGTGCTTTACTTTGTGATAACTAAAGCCCGGATTTTCATGCACTATCAAACTTAAAAATATGCATGCATTCATGCACTATCGTATCTCCAAATATGCACAATGAAGGGCGAAACATGCACTATCAAAAATCCGCACTGTACTGCAATATATTTCAATTTCTCTTAAAACAATATACAACAACGAGTTTTTCCAAATTCTCCTCACTTAAACTCGTGCGTTTATCAGTTAGGGCATTCTTGAACGCAGAAAAGGATCTTTCTACTTCACAAGAAGTAACAGGTGCATACTTAAGGGAAGAAATTTGACTGAGGGTGAGATCAAATTCCATGTATTTTACATTTTTTCCACACAATAAGTTACGTCTTTCACTGTTTTCAGAAGTTTAAGATCGGGATTTGAACTAAGTACCTTCTCAAGTTTTCCCCTAATTGTCACAACCATTTCTCCACAACACGATTCTAAAGTCTTCAACAATGGCTAGTGACTGACATATTCAAGCAGTGAACATTCTGTTTAGCAGTTTTCTTCCAATGGAAGGTGGTGGGGCCCGGCGAGTCGGCATTTTCTTTTGTAGCCTTGTGTATTATAATTATTACTGTTTATTTAGGACATACAGTAGTTTGCACTCTCAAATGCATGCAGGTGGCAAACTCTGTTGCCAAGTCAATCAAAATATAACAATGGTAATACAATACAACATTTTTACGTTTCTTTGAGAAGCCGAGATTATATGGAGGCACATTCATAATATGCACAGTTATGCATGGTAACTTGATATTATGCACTAAAACCAGAAAATGAGGGTTTTTTATGCATTAAAAATGTCTGAATATGCTACATTACACCCAAAAAATCCAAAACATGCATTATGCATGAATTTTGCCATAAAAGGGCCGAAATATGCAAACATGCACGGAAAAAATATGGTTATTTGGAATCCATAAGTCATGTAATGAGTAACTACAAAGTTTGAGAAGTCTAACCAAAGTATATAAAAACATGCATTTGCATGGAAATCCGGGCTCTAGTGATAACTGATAAATGAGTAAGAAAGAACTAACTCACTGATTTGATTCCTTGAATCTCCAAATTTTAAGATGGTATCACTGATTATGGTTTTCTTTTCTCACTTGTTGCACACTGAAGCACACCACTCAGCTTTTCTCTTTTGTGCTGAATGCAGAGTTTTTATGTGATCCTTTCAATAAAAAAGACCACTTTCAAAATTACTATTCTTCAAGTGTATTCAAGAAAACTGTGATTTCTGAGGAAAGTAAATTCAAGTTTTCTTACCATAGTGGACAGAAAATGAGCAGTTGAAGCAATTAGTTTTTCCAGTAGAACAGTATTCCGCTTTGGGGAAGCCAAAAACCATTAGAAGGACTTGCCATGCCACAAAACAAATCCCCATAAATGCAACAAGAAGTTAGATTCTTCTATGATGAGCTTTAATGACTCAGTTTGACATAAAAAGCGCTGAACAACCAAAATGTGACTTCATAAGATGAGGAATTGCATGAAATATCAATAAATCGCATTTCAACCTAACAGCAAAAAAAAGGCTTCATAATCAATCCCACCGTTCGTTTTGATCATCATACCATCCAACCTGAAGAAGTTAATGTATGAACCTACTACAGTTTAATCTAGATGTAACATACTTCAGTTTAGCATACTTTTCAGTTTTAAGTAGATATTTTAAATCCCCCATTTAAATCCCATTCATTATAATACAAGAATATTTCACTTTTATTGTTCCATTACATACGATAATTTCAATATTTAGTAGCAAAAAATTAATAATTAATAATTGGGCTTTTACATCTTTTTGTTCATAAATATATATTAATGTATTTTTTAAATTTTTTCCTATGCTTTTTTTTTGGTAAGAACGATCAACATTATTGTATCGTGTCTACTTCAGAAGAAGTAATTGTTTATTGACAATGAGAGTACAAAAGTCTCCGAGTGTGGCTCAAAGTGTCACATCATATCTACCTCATACTGTAGCATCTTCGAATTTAAATCTTCATGTTCTTCTAAATATTGAAAACTAGAAACATTACTTTTGTGATGTGTGCTTTAAAATAAATCAGAATACTGTATATATTTGAATTGTATATTTATAACAATGAAGACAAAGCATAAAACAAAAGGTAGAAATCATTAGAAAAGTTGAGGGTGGAATGTAACCGATTCTTGTCTCATGTGTTTACAATATATAACCAGCAATAGTGTCACCTATGTTAATAGAAAAAGAAAAATTCCTTCATAGTCCAGTCACAAAGGTCCGAAGTTAATGATTTGTTGAAAAATGAACGTTACTAGGAAAAATCCTGCATTTTTCGCAGTTTTTCGATATTTTGTAAAACTTTTAAAACTTTGAAGCACCATATCTGAGTATGTAGGCTATTTGGTTTTTAAAAACATTTAAACAGTGCAAATGGTAGGAAATTTAATGCTCTTTAACTTTTGTAATGGAGTGTTTTAGGCT
Source organism: Ectobius pallidus (assembly GCA_964059195.1). Classification (NCBI taxonomy): domain Eukaryota; kingdom Metazoa; phylum Arthropoda; class Insecta; order Blattodea; family Ectobiidae; genus Ectobius; species Ectobius pallidus. The sequence continues at coordinate 10,961,226 of CAXKWD010000008.1, read as the reverse complement.
AAACCGCGTTGTTTAGGAGTTGTAAGGAAAACATTGAAAAAAGCCCAAAAATGTCAAGGATGCCCTGAAGTTCGCAGAGGGTTCTTGAATTGGTAAACATGAATTCTACATCACAGAATACCCATATACAACATAAGATCATTAACTTCAGGCCTTTTTTCAGAACCTGGTAACTGAACTATCAATGTTCATTGTGAAATAACTCTTACTGCATTCTGGGGGGCACCACGTCGAGTGTTGGTGTGCCAACATTTCTACAGCCATGTAGCTGATTTCTTGTATACACTATTGGTTTTCAGATTTCTTGATTTTTGTTGGCCATATTTTGAGTAAATCTATTAATATTTTCTGTTTCTAAAATGTGCTGATATTCCTGTTTATATTATTTGCTAATTTTGATGTGCAGAACTAAAAAGCATTAAGTCAAAATATTTTATATTTTGGTATTTAAATAATATTGGGTAACAGTCTTCTGTAACCTAAAAATGTTTATATGTAAATATCTCAGTATCTAGTTACTTTTTAAAAATTCAGCTTCAATTATACTCCTTTGAGCATCGAGGTCATTTCAGGAGTTCAGGTTCTCTGTGTATACCAACCAGTAGGCCATGCAACTTATGATGCTCAACTATTTTCTGTTGTTGGGTGTGTTTTATGGCGTATCAACTAACAATAATTTCAGTAAATATGATACATGTTGAAATAACGAGGATGAGTCGTGGCAAGTAAATATCCAATTCGGCATTTGCCTTTACGACTGGGGAAACCATAAAAATATTCATGTCAAATTGTCTGGCCACAGGATTTGAACCTGGGACCTCCTGAATGCAAGTCCAAGGTATTACCATCTCAGCCACTTCGCTCGGTAGATGTTAAATTTATCCTAGAAAGTTTGGGGGGGGGGGAACCTTAGTTCCTTTTAGGAGTGTTGCATAACAACTTACCAATACTGTTGCAAATTCTTAAAAAAAAAAAAAATTGTATAAAATAATCTCAACCAAGATTATTATTTACTTTGCAGGAAGACATCAAATCTCTTTGCTCACATGTTGTAGAGAACTTTGGTAAAGTTCTAGATGACATAGAATATGTCCAAACCTTTAAGGCCCTCAAAATGAGGTATGATCAGCACCAAGACAAACTCAAGGACAGGGATAGAACAGCATTAGATAGGTAAGTACAGTTGCTCACAGTCAATGTTCAACAGATTATGTAGTGAACTATATCTTAAATACATTTTCTCTATCGAAAATAGTTAATATGTCAATTATTCATGCATTATTCAGGGATTATCCGGTTTGCAAGTTATCCCTACAATGTTGTTTATAAAATTAAAAAATGAATAAATGTACCTTTTACAGTTATTATTTTTCAGCTGCTTGTGTACTAAGCTTTCTGCAATATGAGTCGTTCATAGCCAATATTGTAGTCTTATAACACCAGTAAACCACCCATCACAAGACAATGAAAGCACTGTTTCCATTATTATCAATTTACCTGTTGTGTGAAAATTAAAATTGACTCAGTTTTCATTTGTCTATGCATTGGAGTGGGGGCGGTTAATTTTTGTACAGTATTTCACTTCCGCAACATTATTCTGGACTAAGAGAATGTAAATCTGTTAAAAACAATAAACCTGTACATTCTGTATTAGAAAACATAAAGTGATAATTATTGAAGCGTGCAATGTATTGAGGTGGCAGAAAACTTGAGTTGGGGGGGCAAAATGCTAACAACCAAACAAAAGTTAAATTTAATTGAAAGATTTGAGAAGAGGGAAACTGTTGCAAAACTATCAGCTGAATATGCATTGGAGTACAGACTATTTGGAACATAATAAGAATAAAATAAAACTCCAAGGATTTGTAAGAAATTGTGAACACAGAAAAGTATAAAAAAATCTACATGATTGCTCTTTTGCAACTTGGTTTAATCATAATCGAGCAGAAGTGTGTTGCAAAATGGCAAAATTTATTCATAAAGGTCTATTAGTTACATGGAAAATTTAATGCCTCATCTGCTTGATTAACCAGATTCAAATGACATGGCATTTTTGAACTTGCCGTGCATTGTTGCAGCAGTCATTTCCTTCCGGGCAGAATTTAAGGAATTCGTAGGGGAATTTCACACGAGACCAAATCTACATTGCAGATGAAAGTGGTCTGTATTGGAAATGTCCACTAACTAAATCCCTTGCTTTTAAGAACGACAAAGGAGTTCCTGGACATAGAAGGTCCAAAGGATGCATGACGATTTTGTGTTGCTGTTATGCTTCAGGAAATCACAAATCAAATTGTTAGTGACGGGGGAAAATCCTAGCATTTAAGGGTACTGAAGCTAAGGATCTCCTTGCACATTATTACAACCAGAGAGGAGCGGTTCCACACACTTATACAGCCTGTGGTTTCAGGCATAACGTAATCACTAGGGTTCTGATGTTTATGACCTAAAAAAGTGGAAAATATGACTGAAAATATGCCCTTAAAAATGACTAAATATGACCCAAAAATCCTAAATATGCCCTAATAAGATAATGTATTTTCAAAAAATAAATGTTCCAATTTAAAACGTTTAAAGACTAAATTCTCACATCACGTGAGTTCAGTCAGATAATCACTTTTTAACAATTTTGGTTATTTACAATTTTACTTGTAAAGAACTTCTATTTTTAAAGAATTTGCTCCTGTTTACTTGCGTCATGAGCTCCAAATACTCGTAATATTTTCTAGACCTTGCATGTCACTATAAAATATGAACAGTTTCATTAATTTTAAAATTTAAGTTACTTATTAATTTGGCATAAACATTAAATTGATTAAATACATTTCAAATTTAACTCGTCCATGTAGTACATAGGCCTACACTGTATAATTGTGCTCTTTTATTGAATCTATAACTGAAATATGACATTAAATTACAAATATGGCCAAAATATGACCAAGACCATGGAAAGTCCAAAATATGACTTTATATGCAAAATAAAACGGTCTGATTCTGGTAACAAGCGTGCAATTCGTGTTTAATTTGTGTTTGCGGTGAGGACGGAGGTCAGGATAAAAATATGACATGTCATACATCCGAGCCCTAGTAATCACTAAAACAGCGTTATAGGGCTGGCGTACTGAAAATGCTAATTGATGAAAATGTCTTGCTGGCATTCTGGAAGAAGTTGACTTTTCTAGATGTCAATACATGGGATTTATAATGCCTGGAAAGATGTCAAACCACATACGTTAGTGCGATCATGGAGGAAAATTCTTCCAGATATAGAAGAAAGTGTTTTATAAGTTTTCAGGGAAGAATAAATAAATAATAATAAAAATAAAAAAAACAACTTCTTAGTCTGGTAACAGATTTAAAAAGGTTTGAAAATGCTAATGAGGAAAACCTGGATGAGTGGCTGAAGGTGGATGCATCTGAACCCAACTGTCAGTACTTGAGTGATGCTGAAATTGTGACTGCTTCCGTTGCCACAGAGCAGGACAACAATAAAAAGGAGGGAAGTGGAAAGCTTGATGAAATTGCAATGTGTTGACATACTTCTAGATTATTTGTGTAAAAGGGCCATTATTGCAGCAAGGAAAATTTGTGGTACCATGCAAAAATCAGAAACTTTTATCTTCTCGACTTCTATCTAGAAATCTATAAAGCAGTTTTATATTTTTCCTACGGTTCTTGTAGTAGAGAACAGAACTTGAGGGTTTCATGAAGATTGGGTAGGCAAATTATTTTCTACGCATAGATACTTCTGGCTTCATGTCATCCAACCCCCAAAAGCATCAAAATCTGAATTAAAATGGAGTGATATAGAGAAGTGAAATTAGGTGTAGTTATTAATCTCTATACATAGAACAAATAAGCTAAGTCATAAGTTGCATTTATAATGTCCGTCTAATGAATAATCTTCTTCTTCTTCTGCCTATCCATTAATGGATGTTGGCAACCACATGATGCATCTTCATTCTATGAACCACAGTATGTAATAGTTGATCTACCCGTGGTAATCCTGTCCACTGCTTAATGTTATCCAGCCAAGATATTCTTTTTCGCCCTCTTCTTCTTTTACCTTCTATTTTCCCTTCAATTATCAACTGTAGAAGCATATATTTAGTATTCCGTAATAGATGTCCTAAGTATGCAGTTTTTCTTCTTTTAAAAATTCTTAGTATTTCTCTTTGTTTGTGTAGCCGTTGCAATATTTCGGTATTAGTTATTCTTGCTGTCCATGGAATTTTAAGCATTCTACGGTAGATCCACATTTCAAAGGCCTCGATCTTTTTTGCTGAACTGTTGTATTCAGTGTCCATCCTTCAGAACCATACAGAAGTATAGACCAGATGTAACATCTTACAAATCAAACTCTGACGTTTAAATTTAGATCTGTGCTTGTGAGAACTTTCTTGAATTTCATGAAAGCATTACGGGCATTCTCTATGCGACATTTTATCTCCATGTCTGATCTCCAATCTTCACATAACCATGTTCCAAGGTACTTAAACTTGTCCACTCTTTGTATTAAAGACTCATTGAACCGGAGCTCTGCATTTAGAAAGGAGTCGGGCTGACGTGTGACAATCATAAAATGTGTCTTTTTGACGTTGATGTTCAGACCTAAGTTTCTACTATACTTTCCTACTAAGTTGACGAGTTGCTGAAGATCATCTAAATTATCAGCAATCAATACTGCATCATCAGCATATCGAATGTTGTTGATGAAGAGTCCATTAACCTTTATGCCTTTGCTTATTTCCCCTATTGCTTCTTGAAAGATATTTTCTGAATATAAGTTGAATAACAGAGGTGAAAGTACGCATCCTTGTCGGACTCCCCTACAGATACTAACTGGATTGGTGATCTCATTATCAAACTTAACCTGTGCTGTCTGATTCCAATATAAGTTTTCTATACATCGAATGTCTTTCTGATCTATATCCGTTCTTTTGAGGATTTCCATTAGTTTATGATGTTGTACTCTATCAAAAGCTTTTTCATAGTCTATAAAACAAAGGGCTAATGAATAATATGTATAATTAATTAATAATGTGTATTGAAATTTAATTATTTGAAAACATTTTATATTGAGACTATACTAATCTTATTAAACATAATCTTATACCGTATCTACTTGCGTAATGGATGCACGTCAACTTTTCACATTAAAAAATAAAGAATCTCTGCACAATAGTTCATCTCATTTGTAAAAAGGAAAGTTTTATTAATATCTAAAGTCATAAGATTGTCGATTATTATCACCTTATTCTTAGGACATTTGTAGTCGATAGTTGTTTTTGGACAGTGGATAAGAACCGACCAAAATATTCAAGTTATACAGCTTGTTTTATGCTGAAATTTGTCAAATTCATAGAAGAACACGGTAATAGAGCCACTGAGCGAGAATTTATAGTGTCTGAACGTAATATGCATAAGTGTTTCTTGTCTGTTTATGCAACTGCTAACTATCGATCATCATATGTACGACACAATCAATATGTAAATTAGTCAAGGTTGCTATATTAATACGTATACTGTCAATTGTTAGCTGGTGCATCTTTTAATACAAATTTTTTTCTCATGAACATTTTTCCTCGTTTAAAGGATGCACCCTAGATTTTGTTACAAAAATCTGCAGAAAAAGTGCATCTATTACGCGGGTAAATACAGTAATTAGCGTGGCTGTTTTATTTGAAAAATAATATTATTAAACATCAATTTATTCAAGTATTATTTGCTGAAATAAACCTTTTCCCTCTTGTTGATTACATATGCACCATTGCAAAAATTGTTTAAAGGCTGGTATATAAGCTTAATATTAATATATTATTGTAAAATATGAAGATATTTTATTCATCTATTATAACTGTCTGAACCAACTATTTCTCTATTAAAAATTTATTTATAGCAAACTTATAACCTGCTAGTGTCCAACAGAGACAATAGTCTGTGGTTCATGAATGCTTATATATCTAACCTGCTAGTGGTTTTACTTAATGTTAAATTATAATTCAACTCTGAAAGTGTTATATTGCTTAAAAAATACCGTATTTATCTGAATATAAGCCGCACCTTTTTCCCTAGTTTAAGCCCAGCGAAATATGCCTGTGGCTTAAAATTGTGTACAAGTATCATAATATTTAGGAAGTTTATACAGTGAAGTAATTATTATTTTAAAATAATAATGAGATGGATTGTAACACACTAACTTCACTAGAATTGTCACTAACCTGGACTGCAGTTTCGAATGGCATCCTCATTCATCCTCAGCTAGACTCCATCTGCTGGTTTGTTGGTGTCAGTATCCTCTTTTGGGCAAATTACAATTTTACAATTTATTGTTTCAAATTACACGAAAAATATACATAAAAAGTTGATACAGCACCCGAAGAAGCAGAGCTTGTGTTCGGGGGTGGTTCAGTTCTATATATGAGAAAAACTTATACTAAATAATTACTTAAAACAACACAAAATTTAGAGAAGTATGACAGAAATAATGAACGACCTCATTACAAGGTTCATTATTTGCCCACCAGAGGATACTGACACAACAAACCAGCAGATGGAGTCTAGCTGAGGATGCCATTCGAAACTGCAGTCCAGGTTAGTGACATTTCTAGTGATGTTAGTGTGTTACAATCCATCTCATTATTATTTTTATATTGTGTACAAGTGTTTTCAGGGAGTAGTGGTAAAAATGAGCACAATATAGCCAGTTGATCTACTGTGCTGGTTCCCCTCCTCCAAGCATCGCCACTTATCGATTATCTTGAAACTCCAGGACTATTGATATATTAATCGATTCAACATGAAAAATAGAAAAATCATGCTAAATTCAACACTGAAAATCATAGGAAGTGTGAAGTACTGATTTCTGTTTTCTTTTCTGTCAGTTTCATTTAATTATATTAAATAAAATTAGAATTTCATAATTTAAGTCAGCTGATACTTTCTTTTTCTTATTTCAGGCCTATTTCAACTAAGAAATGTGTTACTTTAGTGTTATGAAATGAGGCAATTAATTTTTTCACTTTGGGGTTTATTTAATTTCCCCCCCCCTTTACTATACTGTTAAAAAGGGAGGTGCGATTAAATTCAGGGGCGGCTTATATTCGGATAAATATAGTAATTATATTATTACTATAATTCCTAGTGATGCATATTGGTAAGTACTGTTTCTTGAAAGATATTACACACAAGGAACATATGTAATTTTGACCTTGCCTGGTTGAGACTACTATCGAATGGGAGAGAGATGGTAGCTTGTCTATCTGAATGGTTTCTCTTCACCGTGCATTTCACCAGTGTACATTCGTGCTGTCTTTATAATATTTACAGGAAGTGATTACACTAATTAAATGCTGAACTATGGAATATGTTTTCCATTAATATTATAATGCTGATTCCTGAACAGATGTAAGTGTATTATTCATTTGGACCACATTCTGCAGAAAGGAACCAACCCTCAAATTTAAAAACCGGAGTAGATGCTAAATTTTTGCTACTGAACTATGTATCTACTTTGTGCAAAATAACCAACCCTCTTCATTTATTTATATGCCATCTGTGGATCAAACAAAAACACACTGAAAAGATCCAAGTGGCTTTTTGTTTAACTTTAAATGCTTTCTTTTTAGCTTAAAAATCATGTGGATTGGTTCCTTTCTGCAGAATGTGGTCCATTTTATTTCCAGAATAAATCTTAATGTACTGCAACAATAGAGACATATGTATAAGTCACTACCGAGTAGTGATGGGTCGTTCATGAACGAACTGACACTTTTGAACGGCACGTTGTTTTGAACTGGTAACGAACCAGCTCGTTTACTAAGAGCTGGTCGTTCAAAATAAGAGTCGGCACACAAAAGTAACGAAATTGCAATGAGGCAGGAGTCGTACCAGCTCATTTCGTGAACCAGCTCATGAGCTAGCTCGTGAACAGCCAATAAGGTGGCCTTAAATACACACGTGACTTCGACTGCTCTAACATGAGTGTTATGCCTGGAGAATTGAAGGAAACCGAACTTGCCAATTTGTTTTCTCGACATTCATGTGGGCTGCTTTGTTACACATCTTAACATCTAGCAGAACGAAGAAAAGTTATGATTTACGTCTAAAGCCACAAATACTCCAACGTGGAGGTAAGATGCGGAAAGATTGCCATCTATGAGATGCCATGCGAACTACATGAACGAGGTCGTTCAAAAACGAGCTGGAGATATGGTAGGCAGCTCGTTTACCCGCTCGTGATGCACTTGCCATCTATGAAATGTCATGCGAACTACGTGAACTGGAAAGAGCTGCCTCAATATACAAACTTGTACCCAGCACAATGAACGAACTGACTCTTTTGAACGACTCTCATTTGTTTGTGGGAGCAAAAGAGCTAGCACGCACATTTGAGCTGGTACGACCCATCACTACTACTGAGAGAGTTTCCAACCTGATTAGAATATGAAGAAAAGAGGACATGTCTTTATCAAGTTTGTAATAGGTGATAAGGAAATTCGATAAAGATTGAGTGAATCAGGTTTGTGATTGGCTGACTTGAGATTCATCCTTGTATGTTATTGGTCCAGATTGAAACTATAATAAACAAGTATTAATTTGTGAAGTAATGAAATACTAAAAATTAAATAGGGTTACCACTCAAGTTCACTCACTGCATCATCAGCTGCAACAGCTATAACAAACTACAGTGAAGCAACTATAATAAAATAATTTTAATTATTTTAGTTTATCCTATTGCTTATCGGATTTAACTGTTCGGCCTAGAAAGACTAATTTTTCCTAAAATCAGTTTGATCTGTAGCCGTTTTACTAATAATCTTCAGTAGCAGATTCCAGCCTTCTTCCAATATCCATTATAAGCTCTGTTGCTTCCACACTCCATGGCCCCTTCGTCTTAGCGACCTGTCACAGCAGCCTTAGCGCTCACAACTATATTTCTGTTCCTGGGCACACTAACCATCGAGCTTTATCGATCAGCCATCCCCGAACTGCTATTGGGAAGAATTCAGTAAAGTTTAACTTGTTGAGCAAAGAGGTGTGTTGCAGTTCAATCAGCCACTGCTAGGTGCAACAACTTGATGGTATTATATATTTGTATTTGTTCAATTAAATTACATAAGAACATATAGTTTTAAGTGCATTAATCGATTTGTGCAATTCTATTTCATTCAAATGTGAACCTAAAACAGCATTATTGTGTAAGTTAAATCTTCCAACATCAATTCTGAAATTCAAGTGGCTATGAAGCTGCTGAGTGCTGTCATTGACTATCGCTTGAAAAACAAACAAGTTTGATTTCACAGACCAGTTCATCCCCCACGCTCATTGTTGATTGCTGACGATCAATGCTATGTGTCTGGTATCACTGCTGTTTATATGTTTGTTATAGCGGTCGGTTGATTTCTGTCACTCAATCGGTTTAGTGTGACAGCCCCTTTAGTAGCAATGAAGCAATCTCTTTTACAGTATATTTATTCAGTTTTCAAAAGAACAACTGAGATTGCAGTGGAGCCCACTTGCCCAGACATTTCCTTGCAATGAATGAAATGTACTGTTTCAGTTGCCAGAACAAGAACTGTAAAACTTTGTTAATTATGCCCAGTGAAGCTGATTGTCTCATGATAACAGCAGAGGTACTGGTATTGTGAAAAGATCTGTAATTTATGCTACGTATGCAAGCCTACGAATAGCAGTAATTAAACTTGTTACACCTCCAGATGATTTATTTAATTGTGCTAAATACAGTGGTCTAGGCCATGGAACACTTACCTTTTTGTGGAAAACTGGCAAATCTGCTTCTGGAAATCCTGGTGCACCTGATGGACGTTATTTTAACAATTTTCCTTCTCTACAGATTATGTGGTCACTGTCCAAGATTGAGATTTCTCTGTCTGATTTCTCATGTGTTCTTTGAATCTAGTGTCAGTATTTCTTTTCATTTTTCTTACATATATCTTGCTGCAATTTGTACAATTTAACTGATAGAAATCTCCTATGAGAGGAGAGAGGTTTCATCTGGCGGTGTGAAGTGAACTCTGGCTTAGCTCAATTGGTAGAGCAGTGGCATGGATAGCCACTATGGTTCTATAGATTTTAAAATAACAGTGAAAACCCGGTCACAAAAGTACTAATTAGTGTGCCTCACAGTACTTCATATGACGTAACTTGTCTGTCAGTGAGGTAGACCAGGAGAGGTTCCATCTGGCACTGTGAAGTGAACTCTGAATTAGCTCAGTTGGTAGAACAGTGGCATGGATAGCCAAAGGCCCTGGGTTCAAATCCAAGTATCAGAGGAATTTTTCTCCTATAATATTCACAACATAACTTGTTCAGAAATTGAAATTTATTAAAAACACAATTTTGATTCGGTGCAAGCCAGTTTGTATGCTTGTATAGTGTTCTGATGCTGATGCACTCCATGCACATTATTTGTAGCATTGGGAACTCAAATCGATGCATGGACTGTTCATTCATTTAGTATGCCAGGATCTCATAACGAGCAGAGTATTAATAACAAAATAAGAAAATAATTATTTACAAAATCCGTTACATTTTACTTGTGGAATAGTCTTAACCCTTCGCGGGCGGCGATGTTTTATGGCTGTGGGCGGAAGGCATTTTTAAAGAAAAAATAAGTTAACGAAAAACCAATTGAAAGTAACTTAAATCACGCATTCATGCATAAAATCAACATATACCTTGGAGTTTTGCCGAATTCTGCCCCTAATCTGCTCTAGGAACGATTTTTAGTATTTAGCGAGAAAATGTTTATGCGGAAACGGCACAAGTCTCACTGTGCGCATTATAAGTTTACATAGGCCTACAGTGGGCTATGATTATCAATTGGATCAGTATTTTGTTCAAAATCAGAAGGGAGAACTGGCCCTTGCTGGATATTATATATTGTAGTAATAGATGATGTGCCTGCATCAAAATTACTCACTTCTATTGAGCTGGGCGCACGATTGCCTCCAGTGTCACTTACGTCGCTCTCACTCTCATTAACGCTGCCGGTAGCGATCTCGGAAAAACATCCCTTACTATCGGTAAATGATAATTCTGACACTTCACTGTCACTTTGAATACTTAATTCTTCAGTTTCAGAACCTGTAGGACACTTTCTTTTTGCAATTTTACCGAAAATAAGGGAAAAACACGGAACAAAAAGTGCACACTGTTCACTAGTTACGCACGGCCACTGAAATCCTCTACTAAAATTGTCCTGGGCACGTATATTGGGGAATTCCCTAGTCACAGTGGATAAGAGAACATTCTCCTGCCATCTGTTGAAGATTTTACGTACTTAGTGCTTGAGAAGAGCCGGTCACATTATGAGTCGGTCAGAGAACCCATATATGGGTTATCGCGCTGGTGGCATCGGACAGGCGTCCCATATATGGGATTCCGCCCGGGAAGGGTTAATAAATCCTACTTGAGATTACAAGTTTCATCAGATAAATTTGCTCATTCTTCATTCTCAGCAAATATATTGATAAACTTGTAATCTCTCATAGGATTACCTATGATAAATGGTTTATGGTAGATAGGTAGACACAACTGTTCCTAAATTTCAAGAGGAAGGAATCGATGTTTCAGCCTTTTCATGTGGTATAATTTGCTTTTTCTCTTCCCAGCATCAATTCCTCTGTGGAGTGTGTGTTTTCAATTATGAACTCTTTATGGGCAGACGAAGGAAATCTAATATTGACACTGTTGAAGCTTCTGTGGTGCTTAAGACCCTTTTTTTTTCTTTCTTCTTCTTTCTTTTTTTAAATTATCCTGTGCAATTTCACCAGGAGATACTTTAACATAAAAAAATTACTAAAAATTATTTCTAGCTATTCCGTGGTAACAACAAATACTAAGACTTTTTATTAAATCTTAAGTATTGATACTTGAATTGAATTTCTGGTGTTTTAACACATACTGGACCATGACTACAAAATAAAATAATATTTCACTTATAGCAACCTTATGCAAGCCACCTGCCATTAGACTAGAAAAGACCTGAAGGCCTGTAGTAATAACATTCATTGTATTGTGCCACAAAAGGGAGAAATGTGTGTTACGCTGAAGTATTATGGAATTCAAACATTTTCTCTTACATCCATTTGTTTAGCGTTTAGTTTGTTAATTTTATTACATTGATCTATAACTTGTTAATTACATGGTGTTGTGTTTCCATCGTGATAGAGGTGATATCACATGTCCTGTTATTTTACCAAAGTACATTATTATATGTATATCACTGTCTTTATGATGGTAACAAAATCTATGTAACATTTTTAAAAATCCACATATATCTGAGGTTGTATTCATACCTCTGTTTGAATTAACAAAGCAGTGATGAAGTTAATGTACAGTAGTTCCATATGTTCTAGTGTGCCTTCCATCTTAAGAAACAGTCGCTACAGAAGAGATCAGCGCCAACTAGAAGAGGAAGAAGAAATGTGGTTCAATGAAGATGATGACTTCGATGATGGTGAAGCTGTAGTTCCAGCAGCTAATGACATTCTCAGCAAGAAGCTAGATTCTGACATAGATTCAATAGGTAATGTCCATGTGCACTTTTATCCCCTCAAAAGAGAAAACTTGTAAAAGTTGAATGTGCATCATACTTGAAGGCTTATGTTCTCTATAGATTTTAAATTATTATGTATGGTAATTATCAGGGCCCGGATTCTGATGACCTAAAATTGTTTGAAAAAGACCTATAAAATGACCCTAAATTTTAAAGAAAATGACTTAATAATTATAAAAAATTACCTAACACTTATATTTTATTTATAAAAAAAATATTATTTTACACACAAAGTTATAGGTACTAATTTGTACATAATTGTAAAAACTTTAAATAACTGTAATGTTATGAATGTTCTTTTCTCACGGAAATTTATACTGGCACTGAGGCACTGGCGAGTCAAAATTCAGCATTTCCTTTTGTGGTCTGCCGGATTATACTGTTATTTATTGAGGGTAAACAGTAGTTTTCACTCTCAAATCCAAGCAGGTGGAAGACTCTGGTGCCAAGTCAATCTAATAACAATAGTAATATAATACAACATTTCGACGTTTCTTTGATTCTCATTTCCGACTAAGACATGACAACACTTCAACACTAAGTGTGTCCTTCTTGCATTAAACAAACAACACTTCAAAGACATCACCGCTGGGGACGACAAAAAAGTTAATATACTCAATGTAAATACATGAAAATGACTAAATAAGGAAGCAAATGGCAGGAAAATGTCAAAATAACGACCTAAAATTGAAATAAATTCCCTAAAAATTTAAAATGACAAAAAATGACCTAATAAAAATGCATTTCTGTAATCTAGAGGCCATGATTAGCATTTATCCACAAGTTGGCAATGTCTATGCAGCAGCAATAAAAAGATGACATGTCAATAGAATCCTGGCCCTGGTAATTATATACCGTATTGGCCCAAATTTAAGATGACCTCGCATATAACATGACCATGATATTTTGAATGATAGTTACGAAAAAATATATAAAATAGCTTATTAGTACATATTGCTTCACGTAAAGCAGAATTTTCAAGTTCATGTCGTAACTTCTTTTCTTGACGTTATTTATGCATTGAGACAATGAAGATGCTTTCTTTTCCACATGGTTCGCCATGACTGGTGGTCAAACAAAGCTTTACACGTAGAGAAGCAGAAGCACGAATTCGGGAAAAATAAAATTCAGTAAAGTTCGGTGAATTTCCACATGACTTTGTTTGACCTTGGGTCAGACACACGTCATCATGTGGGGATTCCCACTGCACAGCTGCATTCATGAATGGAGAGTTGTTGAAAGTGTTAAGCTGCACGTATAAGACAACTATAGTTTTTATAAACACATTTTGAGGGGAAAAAACATTGTCTTATATTCAGGCCAATACGGTATACTGTATTATACAGTGCAAGCCAAAGATGCAACCGTGAAACGTCTACCATGCATAACTTCCAGCCTTCTCCGAGCTTTCATTGTGACATTTTTCAGCTCTCACTGCTACTTCTCTTTCTAAAGAATTACAGAAGAGAATATTCAAATTAGAAAAGAATCTCGTATTTCACTCACTGTTTTAAAATAGATATTGCAGATATCGCCCCTTTCTAAATTTTCTAATTTATTTAAATTAATTTTAAAGCATGCTACTTTTAGGTGTTTTTGTAATTTGCAAATGCATCTTTTATATGATCTTTTCTTCAGAAGATAGGTTTCAGCAATGAAAGTGCTCTGTTAAATGGAAAATTCCACCAATTACAAACACTACTGGAACAAAGATCATGTCCTAAGAGAGCTCTGACTAAGAAAATGTTACATTCATGCAAGAATTGTTGAAATATTTCATTTTAAAAAAGTCCAGGCCATTTAACTCAGCAATTTGGGATTTAACAAACGTCAGTGTAAAAGGGATTTAAAAGTTTGAAGCAAAGTCAGCAAGTTCATGATGAGCTAGGAATATTTATTGTAAAAATGAAACCATGCAAAAAACATTTTGTTCTTTTTTTTTTTTTTCACCTGTCACTTCAGCAATCATATTTATTACTTCGGTCCCATGATTTTTATAATACAGAACTGTTATGCAAAAGCCAATAATAAATTAACATCACAAATTTGAAAATGCAATTCTAATGTGCATTCCTGTTTTGTTTGGTTTGCAAATGATGCTCAGTGGTATGTGGAATGCATAGTAATGCTCCTTTTTGTGGTGTTGGAAAGCCTGAATTCATATACAGTGGAACCTCGTTAACACGTTTTTCTAGGGACTGAAAAAATAGACGTCTTAAACAGGAAAACGTACTACTGAAAATTTAAAAAAATCGTAGGGAGTGTAGATATGATTTCTAAGTTGCTCAGAACCACCCAAAAGTGCATCCTAATGGCTCAGAAATACAAACAGTGACACACAGGAGCTTCTGTGCCAAGCCATTAGTTACAAGAGATTATACATATGTAAACAAATACATAGGCCTAACAATTTGATTTTAAAAATTTTAAAAAAGACTTGTGGAAAATTAAGAAGGAATGTATGGGAGCCATATTTAATGAAAAACCAGACAAAATTCTCAAAAAAGCATCCATTTTATTCTCACACATGAAAGAAGTTGCACTCCACAGTCTGTTAACAAACATAAAATATTGTAACTGTGCAAAATTTCACATGTACCAAAATGTTTCGTAAACAGTCAGTCTGACATAGACATCACACAAATTGCTAATAAAGTGCGATCCAATACCGACGTGAGAAGCATGATTTGCTTTTTTGGCCTACATTTCTTCAAACATTCTAATATTTTCTTCTCCTCACCACACGAACCGTAAGAAATTAAAAATATATTTCACTACCTGGAGATCACAACAAAATTATTACGATACAAAATGGCGGCCAAATTAGCTGATGCTGCAAAATTTGTGCCAAGTCAAAATTACCCATGAGAAGCAAACTACAATGGTTCAAAATGGCTCACAATTGGTCCCATAGAGCGAAGGTTGAGACTTGACACCAGAGAGTACAAGAATTCTGACATAGAGATTACACAGTCAGATGCACGAACAAGGCTTGTGTTTGGCAAAGTGTGGTTGGCGAGCCAAATACGAACATACTAAGCGTTAAACCAAAACGTGTTAAGAAATATTTAAACATGTAGTTAGTAAGATTGGGATCGGGACTTCCAAAAACCGACGTACTATCTGGGAAAACATAGTAATGAGGAATGTGCTAACGAGGTTCCACTGTATTAATTGCTTGAAAAACGTGTGCTAGGCAAAAAGTCATTGGTAGGGTCCAGAAGTTGATGAAATGTCATCTTTTTCCTGAGACGTCACAGACAATGCATGAAATTGTATAAATTCATCTCGCCTCAAAACAAACAAAAGTAGCCTACATTTTTTGGGAATTTTATTCTCTACCGGTGTCTCTCTCTCTCTATCTTTCTAGTAAACATAACAATAATAATATAAAACGCAGTAATAAAAGTAGTAATGTGAAATACTTAAATCTTGGCCTTCATTTATTAAATTTTGTAAGTGTACCCCACACTCCACTGCTTAAGAAATGTATCTCAGGTGCATGTATCAAGAGAGGTAACTCCAAGAGATATCTTAGCCAGGAATGATGACGGTGTGTACAGAGTGGTAACTCGTATCATTGTAGTGTATTATGCAGTAACTATTCTCTAAATCCATGGTGTATAAAGAGGTAATTGAGGTATCTCACTTTACACTGTTTAATTTTGGAGTTCTTAAAATGATTACTTACCTCATTATGCACTAGTTTTATGAGATACTTCTCTTTTCACTCCCATGTTTATCTCATAAAACGTGCATCATGAGGTAAGTAGGCTAATGAATGAAATAACACCCTATATGAATTGAGTGGATTAATAAAGACATAGGAAATTGACGTGAGATAAATTTTGTTTCATATTAAGGGGTTATACAAGTTTCCGAACAGTACTTACAAGAATGAGGGAACTTGACTTTCTTCTCAGCAATGTTGTATCTGCAGGTTTACTAAGATGTGTATTTTTGTCATTTGTCAATCTCCCCTGAGTGATTATTATTTCTAATCATTCCTGAATGTCATACAAACCATACAACCTGCAATCTTTGGAGTATCTACAATATAAATATTTTTTGTTAAAATTTTGTATGGAACATTTGACTGCCTGCATGGTCTAGTGGTTAGCGTTGCTTACTAAGGGTCCGCAGGTCTGAGTTTGATCCCTGGTACCTCGGTCTGGATTGGGATGCACTCAGCTTCAAGAAGTGAGTGCAAGAAGTAGTGACTCTAGTCTTGAATGCCATCAATAACAGCTGTGGGTGTCAGCAAGGTGACCACATGCCCCCAATCCTGCCATCTACCATGAGCATTTGGATGGTAAGCCCTGTACCACAAAGGATGTAGCGTCATAAAGTTTAGTTTAGTGTATGAAAAGTTCATTTTATATTTTTATATTGAAAAATTACATTTGTTCAAAAATGTCAAAGATTCAAAATTTTATTGCCAGATCTTTAAAATGTAGCCTAAATGATAAATTACAAAGTCCTAAACAGAAATGACTGAAAATTAGTGACAAATAGCATCAAAATGAAACTGGAGAGTAAGCGTGCACTTGCACATTTTGGTCATAATCCCAAAAATTTTGTAAAAATTCAACCACTGACTTGAAGAAGTAGGTTCAATCTTTGCACTAAAAAATACAATTTATTTATTTACCCTCAAACTTGTATAAGCCCTCCCCTTAAAGCTATCTAAACATGCTGTATAGAGTGACTAACATACGTTAATTGAACTGTTGAATGTCTCCTAGGTAAAATGATCGATAAAAAGCAAGATAGCAACAGTCCGAAGTTGAATAACAGCAACAAATCTGGTAACATCCTTAACAATAATGCAACAGGAGGTTCACCGCAAAGCCCTACGCAAGGAGATGTTAAATCCACAACTCTATTTAAAAAGGTATGATCAAGCTTGGTAATATCACTTCTCAGTTTTCTTATGATGTGCATGAAGTAGAACAATTTTCCAGAACAGTTCCAGGAAGTGCCACAGATTTCTTTATGATTATAATTTCTTTGGATATAAATGCCCAAACTTTACAGTAACATTCCACTCACGTACAGGTTGAAAATGTATCCCATGAATATTGGTCTGAACATCTTGATTTTCTACAACTCTGCTTACTCATGTTTGTGTGTGCTGCTGCTGCTGCTGCTGCTGCTGCTGCTGCTGCTGCTGCTGCTGCTGCTGCTGCTGCTGCTGCTGCTGCTGCTGCTGCTGCTGCTGCTGCTGCTGCTGCTGCTGCTGCTGCTGCTGCTGCTGCTGCTGCTGCTGCTGCTGCTGCTGCTGCTGCTGCTGCTGCTGCTGCTGCTGCTGCTGCTGCTGCTGCTGCTGCTGCTGCTGCTGCTGCTGCTGCTGCTGCTGCTGCTGCTGCTGCTGCTGCTGCTGCTGCTGCTGCTGCTGCTGCTGCTGCTGCTGCTGCTGCTGCTGCTGCTGCTGCTGCTGCTGCTGCTGCTGCTGCTGCTGCTGCTGCTGCTGCTGCTGCTGCTGCTGCTGCTGCTGCTGCTGCTGCTGCTGCTGCTGCTGCTGCTGCTGCTGCTGCTGCTGCTGCTGCTGCTGCTGCTGCTGCTGCTGCTGCTGCTGCTGCTGCTGCTGCTGCTGCTGCTGCTGCTGCTGCTGCTGCTGCTGCTGCTGCTGCTGCTGCTGCTGCTGCTGCTGCTGCTGCTGCTGCTGCTGCTGCTGCTGCTGCTGCTGCTGCTGCTGCTGCTGCTGCTGCTGCTGCTGCTGCAGCTGCTGCTGCTGCTGCTGCTGCTGCTGCTGCTGCTGCTGCTGCTGCTGCTGCTGCTGCTGCTGCTGCTGCTGCTGCTGCTGCTGCTGCTGCTGCTGCTGCTGCTGCTGCTGCTGCTGCTGCTGCTGCTGCTGCTGCTGCTGCTGCTGCTGCTGCTGCTGCTGCTGCTGCTGCTGCTGCTGCTGCTGCTGCTGCTGCTGCTGCTGCTGCTGCTGCTGCTGCTGCTGCTGCTGCTGCTGCTGCTGCTGCTGCTGCTGCTGCTGCTGCTGCTGCTGCTGCTGCTGCTGCTGCTGCTGCTGCTGCTGCTGCTGCTGCTGCTGCTGCTGCTGCTGCTGCTGCTGCTGCTGCTGCTGCTGCTGCTGCTGCTGCTGCTGCTGCTGCTGCTGCTGCTGCTGCTGCTGCTGCTGCTGCTGCTGCTGCTGCTGCTGCTGCTGCTGCTGCTGCTGCTGCTGCTGCTGCTGCTGCTGCTGCTGCTGCTGCTGCTGCTGCTGCTGCTGCTGCTGCTGCTGCTGCTGCTGCTGCTGCTGCTGCTGCTGCTGCTGCTGCTGCTGCTGCTGCTGCTGCTGCTGCTGCTGCTGCTGCTGCTGCTGCTGCTGCTGCTGCTGCTGCTGCTGCTGCTGCTGCTGCTGCTGCTGCTGCTGCTGCTGCTGCTGCTGCTGCTGCTGCTGCTGCTGCTGCTGCTGCTGCTGCTGCTGCTGCTGCTGCTGCTGCTGCTGCTGCTGCTGCTGCTGCTGCTGCTGCTGCTGCTGCTGCTGCTGCTGCTGCTGCTGCTGCTGCTGCTGCTGCTGCTGCTGCTGCTGCTGCTGCTGCTGCTGCTGCTGCTGCTGCTGCTGCTGCTGCTGCTGCTGCTGCTGCTGCTGCTGCTGCTGCTGCTGCTGCTGCTGCTGCTGCTGCTGCTGCTGCTGCTGCTGCTGCTGCTGCTGCTGCTGCTGCTGCTGCTGCTGCTGCTGCTGCTGCTGCTGCTGCTGCTGCTGCTGCTGCTGCTGTTGTTGTTGTTGTTGTTGTTGTTGTTGTTGTTGTTGTTGTTGTTGTTGTTTTTTTGGTGGGGGTTGCAGAATGCAGTCGTAGCTGTCGTGGTACATTACATCCCATATTACATTATGAAATGTAAGATAACATAACACATAAAAGTTATCTTATAAGAAATGTTGCTATATTGTGGGGAATTTTTTATTATCTTGCAGCCTTCATGGTATATACAAGGGTTGATTTTTTAGTAGTGGCAACTACTTTATTTCTACACATTCAACATATGTGCATGGTTCTAAGTTTTATAGACCTTTGATATAATCACCACCATTGTGTAAAACATGTTCCCAGTAATGCGGAAGTCTTTGGATCCTGTTGGCACTGCCTAATATGTTGATGGTGCGAAGATTGCCTGTAAAACATGATTGGGATGGTGTGATCTTAAAACATACCGTTCCCCCAAAGCAGAACGTTATTGCGGAATACTAACTGTTTGTTTTTGCGAAACAATCTGCGAGCAGCTCTAAAAAGAAAATGAGGACTCTTTATGGATAATCCACTCATCATTCTGCATGACAACGCTAGGGCGCATACAGCAGTAGTTGTGTCTGAACTGTTCAGTCGCTGGGGGTGGGAGGTGCTCCATCACCCTCCATACCCTCCAGATTTAAGTCCTGCGACTTTGATCTAATCCTGAAGATGAAGGATCCACTGTGCAGGATTCGCTTTCGTATGGTTGAAGATGTTTTACAGGCAACCGACCGCTCTCTTCGCACCATCAACAGATTAGGCATCCCCATCACTGGGAACATGTACGCAATGGTGGTGATACATCAATAGCCTATAAAACTTAGAACCATGTACATATGCTATGTATAAAGAATTAAAATAGTTGCCCCCCCCCCCCAAAAAAAAAACACCCTGTATTTTACACCATGGTTTCATTCACAAGTTTCCAAATTCCCCCACAAAAAAAGTCTGCTGGATTTGAGTCAGCAGAGCAATGGGGGCCAAGGAATTGTTCCACCTTTACCTATCCATCTGTCATATAACAAAACAGCTTGTGCGTCACAGTAAAAGCAAGTTGTAAAATGAGCTCTAACAAGGAAACAAAACATATGAGGAATGTTCCCATAAAGTTTTGATGCGCCTTTTTCTTACACCCTGAATAGAAACTTGACCATTATTTGATGAATTTCTACCAGTACCTGTAGCAAGAAATAAGCTATATAAGCTATTACCTATATTTACCCAGAATGACTGTTTCAATGATTATCCCTATCATCATCAGCTGATTCCAAGTGGCCATCTCCCGGCGGGTGGATGAACTTGTTGATTGAAGTTCCCTGGATGCCCATTGAGGTGTCAAAGTTCAGAAGTTTTTGGCAGTTCTTTTGAATAAATATTTTCTCCCATACCGTAAGCTCTAATGGAACTTGTTTTAGTAGTACTATTTGATCCCTGATTTCATGGACTTCTTTCCAGATATGGGTTGCTGAAGCTAACTTTTCTGTTTGTTTGTTTATAATAAATATTTCTGAAGTGTTCTTTTCTCCTTGTATTCAAACTCCTTTTGGTTTGGCCTACCTAACACTTATCACAATCTTTACAGCTGATTTTGTATACTCTAGAGTTGTTAAAATGAGGTTCCTTATCTTTCTGGTTGGTTTTTATTAGATTTTTAACTCTGAATTTATTCTGAAGTGCCAGTTTGATGTTAAATTCACTGAAAACCTTATGAAATTTGTTGTTCACCCAACAATTTTTTGTGATTTGTATTTACTTGTATATTTTGTAATGCACAAATCTCTTTAACCTTCTTATTATTTTTAATTTCTTTTTGTTTTTTTCAACCATTTTCTTCTGTTGTTTTTACTATGTGTCTGTATTCTAGGTTGTATTCATTTTCATTTAGAGTCTTTGTATGAGGCTGTTAAACACTGCATGCTTGTGAGATGTGGGGTTGTAGCTGATGTCTGTGTGGGTCTTTTTCCTATAAATGCAAAATAATTGTTGTTTCTGTTGATAATTTTTAGATCCTGGAAAGGTAAGTACAGTGAACTCTCGATAAAGCGGACTAAAGTGGGCGGGGGTCTGTCCGAATTATGAAATGTCCGGCTTATGGAGAGTAAATTAGGAAATGGTATGTAAGTAACGAAATTTCGTGTTTAAGCTGCAATAACAAAACGTATGAGGCAGAACATAATATTTACACTTACAACTGGAACAAAAAAGAATAACACTTCAGTTCTATATTGAAATTTATAGTCAGAGTCTGAAATACACACTGTTAAATTATTAGTACAATATTATGATGATGGGGCACTATGAACATCTTTTTCTGAGAAGATTTGGGCCGAAAGAAACTGTAAATGGTCTTCTGTGTACACATTCTTTCTGTTGCTTTTGGATAATTAATTCTCTTGCAGTTCTGAAGTGGCCATAGAATGGCTGTAGATCTGGGTCTGGATCGCCAAGAATCTGTCCGAGTTATCCAAAGTCCGGCATACTGAGGTCCGAATTATCGAGAGTTTACTGTAACTCTCTGAATTTCCATTGTGAAATTTATTTATTTTTCTTGAATCTAAGGAGTTTCAATGAATCATTTAAGTGTTTTTCTTTTACAATGGCAAATATGTCATCTACACTTCTGTACCAAACTCTGAATGTCCATGGAAATGTTTTTTTGATGATTGAGCTGATATTTTGAACTCAAAACTTTATCACTCAAGGGTAGTCTGCTGCTGTACTGAAATCCTATAGCCTGTGACATCTAGTGGCAAATCTCCGTACTTCTCTCTGCTCTTCTCTCTTCAAACGTATGTTCGCTACTGACGCGCTCTCTACACGCTAATCTTCGAAGCTCTGATTTGGTGCAAGTTCGCGCGACAGCTGGTGTCAGTGGATCGTGACCTTAACATATGTTCATAATGACTGGCATTTCTCGGCGTGCTGTGATGTTTCGAACTTTTTCATTTGTCTAAACAACAAAGACGCCGTGTTATTATAATCTTCTGTATTGGACAAGAAATCATCATACACCTTCTTGATTGGATAATTTATTCCCGCTGCACCCCGTTACTTCAGAGTTGAAGACCCTGTAATAGCATCTCTTGTTCCGGCGTCATCATGGACGGTAAAGTACAATTTGCATGCTCTGTGAAAATCAGAGTATGGAGGTATTTCTCCGTATTTAAATATAACTGAAACATTGTATTAGAGCCATAAGCTTTGTGTTATAATTTTTGCTCGTGAAATCTTATATATGGATAAATAAGATTTGTTTTAGTCAGAGCCTAGGAGGCGTAGCCTGGCTTAGTTCGGCTCAGTTAGTTTATCCTGTCTTACTTGAATAAGAGCCTATTTATGTAGTCTTCCCATCTTTTCTCTTTACGTAAAGTAATTGCATATATTAATTACCCCTCTATCTTGTAGCTTTTATTTCTTTACCCCTTTGGTTCCCGCCATTCATGATGGGCGGATATGAGATCCGTTTCTACTCGGGGTGGCGAGTAGAAACGTTTGTGTGAATCTAAATTTTATTTAGAATTATCTTAATTAACTTTCAGTAAAATTTCTCCACCCATGTATGAATGAGATTAAAGGATTGTATGAAATAACAAGCGTGGGGACCCCTCTTGTATCAAATCGTTTTAGAAATAAGTAAGTATCAAACTGTTATATTCTGTTTAGAATTTTATCTATCTGTTTAATTCTTTTCAATGAATTAGTTTATTGTATGTATATAAATCTTTTATTAATTTTGAAACTCAAATCAGTATAATTTCAATGGTGTATTTTAGTAGGCCTAAATTTTAGTAAATTATCAAATTCTTCCAGCTTGTTGTCTTTAACTTAACTTGCAGTTTCATTAACTTATGAAACTGCACCAAATTGTTCTCTCTACCTCCTTTCGTTTGTCCTCTTCCTTGCTTCCTTTGGGAGGGGTTCTTCCTTAGATGTCTACAAGGGACCGCTTCCACAGATGGCCTATGCTGGTGTATGGGATGAAGAGCCTTTGCCTGCAATCTTGGCCTGTTCAGGTCCAGTCCGGAAAGTGGTTATGCATAAATTGTCCCCTCTCCACAGATACAGGTTAGGTAAGGGTCGGGTAAGTTTAGTTTCCCTTTTACCTGAAAGATGTTTGCCCTCAGAAGGTCACTAGCATCCGAAGTTACTTAACCACTTTCCGGACTGGACCTGAACAGGCCAAGATTGCAGGCAAAGGCTCTTCATCCCATACACCAGCATAGGCCATCTGTGGAAGCGGTCCCTTGTAGACACCTAAGGAAGAACCCCTCCCAAAGGGAGCAAGGAAGAGGACAAACGAAAGGAGGTAGAGAGAACAATTTGGTGCAGTTTCATAAGTTAATGAAACTGCAAGTTAAGTTAAAGACAACAAGCTGGAAGAATTTGATAATTTACTAAAATTTAGGCCTACTAAAATACACCATTGAAATTATACTGATTTGAGTTTCAAAATTAATAAAAGATTTATATACATACAATAAACTAATTCATTGAAAAGAATTAAACAGATAGATAAAATTCTAAACAGAATATAACAGTTTGATACTTACTTATTTCTAAAACGATTTGATACAAGGGGGGTCCCCACGCTTGTTATTTCATACAATCCTTTAATCTCATTCATACATGGGTGGAGAAATTTTACTGAAAGTTAATTAAGAAAATCCTAAATAAAATTTAGATTCACACAAACGTTTCTACTCGTCACCCCGAGTAGAAACGGATCTCATATCCGCCCATCATGAATGGCGGGAACCAAAGGGGTAAAGAAATAAAAGCTACAAGATAGAGGGGTAATTAATATATGCAATTACTTTACGTAAAGAGAAAAGATGGGAAGACTACATAAATAGGCTCTTATTCAAGTAAGACAGGATAAACTAACTGAGCCGAACTAAGCCAGGCTACGCCTCCTAGGCTCTGACTAAAACAAATCTTATTTATCCATATATAAGATTTCACGAGCAAAAATTATAACACAAAGCTTATGGCTCTAATACAATGTTTCAGTTATATTTAAATACGGAGAAATACCTCCATACTCTGATTTTCACAGAGCATGCAAATTGTACTTTACCGTCCATGATGACGCCGGAACAAGAGATGCTATTACAGGGTCTTCAACTCTGAAGTAACGGGGTGCAGCGGGAATAAATTATCCAATCAAGAAGGTGTATGATGATTTCTTGTCCAATACAGAAGATTATAATAACACGGCGTCTTTGTTGTTTAGACAAATGAAAAAGTTCGAAACATCACAGCACGCCGAGAAATGCCAGTCATTATGAACATATGTTAAGGTCACGATCCACTGACACCAGCTGTCGCGCGAACTTGCACCAAATCAGAGCTTCGAAGATTAGCGTGTAGAGAGCGCGTCAGTAGCGAACATACGTTGGAGAGAGAAGAGCAGAGAGAAGTACGGAGATTTGCCACTAGATGTCACAGGCTATAGGATTTCAGTACAGCAGCAGACTACCCTTGAGTGATAAAGTTTTGAGTTCAAAATATCAGCTCATGTTTATCTCAAAAATACTCATATTCAAACTAACCAAAAAAGGAGGGCAAAGTCCAGTATCTCCCCCCATCGTCACACTAGGGTGCTTCACATGGCCGGCACGATGTATTTGTTTTCAACCTAACCAGGTTGACCAACTGCTTGTTGCAGCAGTACATTAATTTTAAACATATAGTCTAAATAATAATGTCCACATAATTAAGCGGGGAAAACGGAGGCAGCGGCCGAAGCGGGGCGCAAATGCAGTTATTTGTAGTAGCATATCGAATTGTGCACGTCTCATTATGTCGTGCATTTTATGTTGGTCACAGTTCATCACTAGACGACGTCACACTGGCAATATCCAATCATGCGCTTCTTCTCCAATCTGTACAATTAATATGGCGGAAATATTTCTACTTTTTGCCATTTCGCATTATAAAAGAAAGTGTACTATTTAGGGTGGACGCATTGGACTAAAACACTCATCAAGACAACATCTCCTCTCCTGAGAATGATATGTGTCGAAATCCGTGTTTTTAACTGTTTTATGAAGAAAATCTCCTGTTAAAATTAGAGGGAGTTGATACTGGATTTTACCAAAAGAGGGAAAGTGGATATACCCATTGCCAATCCTGATTTTTGTTCATAATATTTTCCTCTGAACGTGAAAAAAATTTACTAATGCATAATTTAGTTAATTCTAAATATTCTTCAATAGCTTTTATTTCCAAATTTGTGATCAATAGCCAACTTTTTAGAACTCCCAGCAACTTATCCTTTGGAATGTTGGGAATAGAGTACTAACATAAAATGAAACTAATTTGTCTTCTGTCGCCAGTTGTAAGTCCTTGATCTTGCCCAGCAGTTCTAACAAATTTTGAAATTTATTCAATAACCATTTTGCTAAATTATAGGTGGATGTTCCTATGTTACTTATGATAGGCCTCATTTTGTTTCGAGGTGTCTGTATTTTAGGGAGGTTGTAGGGTTGCTTGGTTTGAGTTTGAATTTTTCTTTTTCAGAGGTGGCTTTTGTTTTGTTAATGATTGAGCACTTTTTAGTTGGGTCTCCATTGATTTCTGTGAATTCATCTTCATCTAATAATTCTAGAATTCTGTTGTCATAATCTTTCCTATCAAGGATCACTATTTGAACATCCTCATCAGCTTTTAGAAAAACCACACCCTTGGAGTTTAGGGATCTTCCTACCTTTCTGTAATGATGTTTTTTTTATGTTTAATCTTTTCTTTAATACCCTCTATTATTTTGCTGCACTTGTTCCTTGCTGTAGCTTTGTTTTTATTATTTAAATTTCAAAAGGTTTTCAATGAAGTCAACATCAATCTGGCACCTCAGAATAAATTCAGTGTTGAAAAATCCAACAATACCAGCCATAAAGATAAGGAACCTCATTATAATAAATCTGGAGTATACAAAACCAGCTGCAAAGATTGTGATAAGTAGGGCCCGAATTTGAAGGTTTTAACCTATTTTTTCCCCTGCTTCCTAATTACAACACTTTAACTTATTTTTTTGTTTTATGCCCCTTCCGAATATATGAATCTTATAGAACTAAAAAAGGGCTAAATCAGACTGAAGGGGCTAAGGAGAACTTTTACTGAAAGACTAGGGGCTAAATAGGACTTTTGCTGAAAAGCTAGGGCTAAGGAGGACTTTTGCAGAAAAACATGATTTTTAAATAAATTTTCCTATTAATGCAATGGAAAATAAATATGTGATTATCTGCATTTTAAGAAAAGACATATTAAAAATAAATTTATACAACGCACTGAAATTAACATGTATATGTCACTTTGTCACATATCTTTGTAACTTGACAATGTTCCACCTCACTGTCGCAGGAAGTGAAACTTAAGCCATCTGCAATACTTTGAAATCTAAAGGGTAAATATCTCAATTGTTTATGCCAGTGTTTCTCAACCTTTCAGTATTTGCGGCCCAGTTTTCAATCATAATTTTCATCGCCCCCCCCCCCCCCCCACTTACAATAAAATGTATACAACAATAATGCATTCTGAGTATTTTGGAGGCCCCTGAAATCAAGAATCTTTCCCGAACTTTGTAAAGACATGGGTTCGGTGCATTCACAGTTATTATTTTATGGCGAGGCAAGATGGTTATCACGTGGTAAATTTTTACGTGTTTATGAATTAAGAGAAGAAATCGCCATTTTTCTAGAAGAAGAAAACAGACCGGAAGCAGAGAATTTTCGCGATGGTTTATTTGTGATGAAATTAAGCTACTTGGTCGACATATTCGAGAAATTAAATATCTTGAACCTTCAACTCCAAGGAGCAAATACACATATGTTTTATACGAGTGATAAAGTTAATGCTTTTTGCATAAAATTGAATTTGTGGAGCAGAAATTTAAAGCATAAGAACCTAACAATGTTTGCAAATGTGGATGATTGTATTAAAACTTACAAGGCTGAAGAAGAACATGTAATAGTTGTTTTTGTAACCATTGAAAATCATTTAGCCACGCTAGAAAAGAATTTTAAAAAGTATTTTCTTGCAGACGATAACTTGATAGAAAGTTGCGAGTGGGTGAGGGATCCATTTCATAAGACACCCGAAGGACTTTCAATTGATGAAGAAGAAAAATTCATAGACTTCACGACAAGTGGTGAAGCCAAAAAACAATTTAGTGATAAATCACTATTTGAATTTTGGGCAGCAGTAGATGATGATTTTTCTGCACTAAAAACCAGAGCATTTTGCATTCTGTTGCCATTTTCAACTTCCTTCCTTTGCGAAACTGGATTTTCTGCTTTGGCTTGGTTAAAGACAAAATATAGATCTCGGCTAAATATAGAAACAGAACTGAGAGTGGCTATTTCTAATATTGAGCCTTCCTTCGAAAAACTTTGCTCTGCAAGACAGGCCCAAGGAAGTCACTAATAATTATTTAATTTGTTTTTAATTTAGTATGTTTTGATAAAGTGAGTTTTTATTTAGTAAGTTGTTTTACTTTTTTTAATATGTCGAAATGTATTTTGTTTTCTATGTGTATGTTTTTCTGTCAGTTAATAATTTCTTAAAATAATATTTTCTCTTGGATATTCTCGTGCCCCCCCCCCCCTCTAGTCTGCTCGCGCCCCCACAGGTTGAGAATCGCTGGTTTATGCTATTTTTGAGTGCCGATATAAGGGTAGTTACTTGTTTACCGGTATTTACTATTTTAAAAAATTGAATAACTGTGTCAAAATTATATACAATTTTCGGTATTAATATTAGTGTTTTATTAAGAAGGCTAAAATCATTTGTATAAAACCTAAAAAGAGCCATTCCATGAAAATAAAAGGCTAAAATACCTTTTATAAAAGCCTAAAAATGTGGGCCCTAGGGATAAGTGTTCCTTATGCCAAACCAAAAGGAATTTGAATACATGAAGAAAAGAACATTTTAGAAATATTATAAACAAACAGAAAAGCCAGCTTTAGCAACCCATTTCTGGAAAGAAGTCCATGAAATCAGGGATGAAATAGTATTACTAAAACAAGTTCAAAAACCGCTAGAGCTCCAGTTCATTCAAAAGCCACCAGTCAGCTGATGATGATGGGGATAGCCATTGAAGTGGTTGTGATTACATCAAAGGCCTATAAAACTTAAGAACCATGTACGTATGCTGTATGTGGAGAAATAAAATAGTTGCCACTACTAAAAAATCAACCCTTGTTATACCATGAAGATAAAAGTAAAGATAGTGTGCATATTTCCATACTCAATCTTGCTACAGATATCAACACCATTGTGTTATTTCCCTAGTAAAATTAATATTATAATTAGTTCTACCAGCACATTTACATATTCGCCATATAATAAATTTGTAAGTCTGGGTTGGTGGCTATCAAAAAACACAAAAAAACTGGAATTTACTTTTATAAAGAAATTCTGGATGAATTTGAGATTTTCCTGGCACTGTTAATGAGTAAAATTCTTGGGATTCTACTCAGGTTGGAAGGTATTTCTTTCTGATGTTTGGAAATTGTACTGTGCTTCCGGCTAGAATCCAAAATAATTTTATTCATTAAAATTTTTAACTTTTTAAAACTGTATATATATTCTCCATGTAAATTATAGTAAACACAAATCAACTCTGAACTTATGATAAGCCAATAGAATGTCACGCAACTTGCAGTGTTGCAAGTTCACGACTCGCGACTCTGCAAACGTTCTCTGTCTAACAAAGAAAGAGAGAGCGAGAACACGCGTGCTTACTCACTGCTGCTCTGCGTCAAACATTCACACATTATTTTAACGTATTTCGTTTTTGAAAAATCGCGAACAAAAGTAGCTTGAAATTTTGAAACCTATTACACGTAAGATACAACATAAATTATCTTAAAAGAAAGTGAAGAAAGGCTTACCTTATTGAGCTGTAGAAATAGGCCTACAAAGCGACAAATAAAACTTCTTTGTCTTCGTCCTCTTCACTTCCTTCACCACTCGTGTCACTATCTGTTTCACTGTCCCTAAGATTTATAATTATACTTTCAACAGTGTCATCCCTGTGTATTACTTCGGGGCCCATTTCTAACGCTATCTGATCCAGTTCATATATTTTTTTTCGTGAGTTTCATAAGGGGCAACACGGGCTAGGAATTCTGATATAGTTTCTGTGGGACTGTATGTTATGTTGTGTTCTTGAAGTCATTCCTGAATCTCTCTCTTACGTGAATTTGTTGTGGGTAACTTATTTAATAGCCTAGAATGATAGCTGGCGTTATCCATAATTATTATCGAACTCGCGTCCAGATAAAAAAGAAATATGTTCGTGAACCATTCTTTGAACCTGTCCGAAGACATTTCTGTATGATAATCGGTGTTTTTACTTTTAGGATTGGAGCGAAATACCCATTTACTTTCTGGTATAAACCTGTTTTAGCTGAGCCTGCATGGCATATTATAAGCATACTACCTTTTCCTATTGGTACTTTAAGGCCGCCTCTTCCAGTCGGATCTTGCCATATGTCCCTCCTGGAGTGATTCTGGTTGACCCATGTTTCATCAAGATAAAATATGGGCCTCGTATCTCCCATCCCCCTAAGATTGTGAATTGTACGCAGAAATTTTCGTCTGGCTGCAACAATGTCGTCCCTTTCCAGTAGAAATTTCCGGCCATCATTGGTTCTCCTGTACTTAAATTCTAGGGATTTCAAAATCATATACATGGAGGAGACAGAACCTTTATATTTTTTTTTTCTTTCGCATTAAAGAAACTAATTTTTTAGCTGTGGGATATTCCCCGTATCGTACAATTCAAATATTGTCCGGCGTAAAATACACTTTTGAAAACCGTCAAGATTTGCTTTGCGCTTTTTAACTGTGCGATGGTTTCCAGGAGATCTAAAACTGAGCCCACCCCCTACTTCAGTTGATTGTTTTCCCTCCTTAATAATATTAGTCACAGATTGTTCACTAATTTGGCAAGCTTTAGCAGTTAATTCCGGTCATGAAAATCACCATTAACGGCCGTGGGTGTCGGCATGCTGACCACATGCCTCCAATCCTGCCATCTACCTGTGGTAGATGACGCAGCGGTCGGGTGGGAGGCCAAGTCTCTTCCGGGATGTAGCAGCACGGAGTTTATTTTTTTCAGCAGTCAATTCCTTACAAAATTCGTATTATTATGCACTTCGTCGTCCGAAATAGTCTTTTAAAAAACTAAAAACACTGAAAACCATAGCTCTCGCCTGCTTACGCAAAACTTTGTGGGTATAAATTGTTTCACCACTCGTACTAGGCTTGCTAAGGTGACATTACGGACACTGAATTCTCACAAAAGAATACACACGAAACGCTCTTGATTGCTAACACATATAAACTGAAACTGCGTCTGTGTTTTATCTGTGGCTGTGTTTGTGGAAGTGAGAGGGTCTTGTTGTTGTTTATGTTAACAGATAGACAGAAACTTAGTCTAATGTAATCCATCGATGGTGTTATTATTTTAGGGTAGAAATAAGAAAGGATCTCGTTGTTTGTATTAACATTTGCAGGATAAGC
Source organism: Ectobius pallidus (assembly GCA_964059195.1). Lineage (NCBI taxonomy): Eukaryota > Metazoa > Arthropoda > Insecta > Blattodea > Ectobiidae > Ectobius > Ectobius pallidus. The sequence goes on along the minus strand of CAXKWD010000008.1, from coordinate 10,930,392 downwards.
GCTATCTTCCGAACGGAGCGTCCTACAGACATGATGTTTGGACAGTCGGCTTCCAAAAAAATACAGCTTTCTAATGGTGATATCAGGAAATACCTAAATTTAATAGATTTTGAGCGTGCAAAGAAATAAGTGAAGTGCATCTCTTTAGCGAGGCAGCACGTTTCGTCAACTGTACAACACCGCAGCAACCTAATTCGCTTATCACTTCGTCACGTGACTCTGCCTGCCCTGCCTCAGGTTCAGAGTTGTTCTGTGTTTACTCTAGAATCACTAGTCATCAATTGTGTTAAACAAATCAATTTTATATAGATTAGATTAGATTAGATAGCGGGGAGCTTGAAGAGAGTTTAGAGACCTCCCGCACGTCAGCCTAAAAGGCTTATTGTGCTGCCCCTTTTGGTAGAGAAGCTCTTGTTGGCTTCCTTTCCCAAAGTCTTCCCTGGATATTTGCCAGGGTAGTGCAGTCAAGCAGGGTATTGGATACTCCTTCCTCCTGCTTGCTTATGCTTTGCGCCTCGTCCCATTGGGCGAGAAGATCTCATTGTTTCCCAAAATCTGTTCCTTGAACAAGGTGTAGTATTTTGGTTCCAATGTCCTTTTCATTCCCTAGGTCTTCCCTGGATATAGAGAGAGTGAACCTCTTTCTTGCCAGGGCTGGGCAGTCGAACAGGATGTGTGAGGCCGTCTCTTCATCCTGTTTGCATAATCTGCAGATGGGATCATCCTCATAGAGTCCCACTTTGCGTAAATGTTTCCTGAAGTGACCATGCTCAGATATTAACGCAACCACTTTCCTTATTCCTCTTCTGTCCAATTTTAGGATAGATGAGGAGATAGTGTTGCTTGGACCCAGGACCAGTTTCCTGGCCTGTCTTTGTCCTGGATAGGTTTGCCACCTAAGTTGGTGTCTTTCCCTGGTCCATGTTTTAACCGAGGTTTTAGCAGTATTTGTGCTGATTCCTACCACGGGTTCAGGGCCGACAAAGGGTATCTGTGCACCCTTTTTTGCCAGTTGATCTGCTTTTTCATTTCCTAGAATTCCCTGATGCCCAGGCACCCACCTTAGTTCAAGACTGTTGTGGGATGAAAGGGCAGTGAGGGAATTCAAACATTCCCATACCAGTTTTGATTTTACCTGGTCTGAGGAGAGCGCCTTTAAAGCACTCTGCCTATCTGTGAGGATGAGAATTCGCTTACCACGGTAGCCTCTCTCAATTCCTCTGAGTGAATTTTTTATATATATATATATATATATATATATATATATATTTCTTTTAATTTTTTTTAGGGTTCAGTAGTTTTATTTATTGATTCTTCATGCTACAACTGCGGACTGCCAAAGACAAAGAAAGACTACCAAAAAAGCATAATGAAGAAATAATCTTGAAATATAAAATTATTAGTTACCATGTTGACATTGAAACAAACACAATAATAAGCATAGGCCTATAGAAGACCAAAGAATCATGGCCCATAAGCATGACATCTGAAGATGGCTATTGACCCTTTCCAAGTAGCAGCAACTATATCTGTGATGATATCTTTCTGTAGACCTCATAAAATAAACATGGGATTGGCCTTAAAGCCTGATGGTAATTATCTTAATGGACTTCAGATGATAATTGTCCTGGTGAAATTCCTTGCAACATTTTGTTGTTCTCACGAACTTGTCCACCTGGAAACGAATGGAATTTCAAATACTGCTAATTTTATTAAGATTCCAAATGAGATTTCATGTGTTTTTCTTGTTTAGAATTAGGCAAATTGTCTGAAAAAAAGTAAATTGCAAAGGTTTACTTAATCCTACAATTGCCAAGTGTTGAAAATGTTGACACTTGTCTTCTGTATGTGGTGCCAAGGTCGATAAAATTGACCTTTACAAAAATCATAACAAGAGTGAACTGAGGTGACATTTTTGGCGAAAACTGTAAACTACATTATATATGTAATACCCAAAAATGACTATCTACATATGGTACTTAAAGAAAGTTCTGTTTCTGAAGATCAGCATCTTTTCTTTGCTTGGAAGGAAGGCTGTGTCGATGTACGTTGATGTTATGTATCTTCTCTTTTCAAGCACCAGTTGTAGTCCACCAGCATTGCTTCATTCCATCGTCCCTGATGTCTTTCCTACTCCCTTATTTCCTGATGAAATAATTCGCCTTGCTCATCACTCATGATCCCAAGAAATGACGTTTTAAACTCATACTGTAATTTTGTATTCTGTGGGATGGATGAAAAAGGAAAACGACCTGAAGGTGGTGGAATAAAAGCCGAAATATATCGTCCATCCCACAGAATACAAAAATTTAATGTTTTATAATATTGACAACTAGATATTTTAGAAGTGACAAAGCTATTAAGTTGATAATGTAACAAACATTTATAAAACCAAATCCGAGGGAATAGGTGGAATTGTTTACACAGAATACAACACTAGACTGAATACTTTGTTAGTGTATATATATATATTCCCTGATGGTAATGGCTTGAGTGATTTTATCATTATTTATTTATTTACTATGGATAATCAAAAACTAAATTTTCATTTCATTGTGGTAAAATTCCAGCATTATTAGTAAATCAGTAAACCCGGCTTTTCACTTCTCTCTTATTGACAAAAGTCAGGAAAACTGGAATCACATAAAATATATGCTGAATTCACAGAATAATTTATGTTTCGTATATTATTCACTGAATATGCAGGTTAGGACTGGAGTAACAGCAAAACTACCTTCAAACTGTAAACAATCCATCAGTGAATACATTAATACTGGCACGTAAATAAGTAAGATACATTCAAAATTAAATATGCCCATATTCAATGAATGTACGAGGTTCATCCAGAAAGTAAGTTCCGATCGTGTCTAGAAATGGCATGACTAATCGGACGTGCTTGCGCATGCGTAGCATTAGAGAGGGAAGGGGTTATGTGGGAATGCTAATAATGCAGTTTTAGTATTGTGACACCAGCAGTTGTTTAACAGTGCTAGGAGAAAACGGTTGCACTAATATTGTCTCACGCCAACTACATTATGCTTTTGCACGACAATGCATGGCCCCATACAGCCATCACCACATGGAATCAGTTCTTTCAGTTTGGATGGGAGATCTTCGACCATACACCCTGTAGCCCCAATCTTATGCAAGTGACTTCCATCTCTTCTCTCTCATGAAACAATATCTGTCAGGAAAACATTTCCACAGTGATGCTGAGCTACAGACGGCAGTGTTTTCATGGCTTCAGACATGGGTAGCAGAGTCCCATGACATGGGCATACAATTGTTGGTACACCACTAACATATATGGCGACTGTGTAAAGAAGTAGGCAGTGAATCTCTGTAAATATTACAATAAATATTTCTTACTTATTGTTTTCTTTATCAGCGATCAAAACTTATTTTTTGAATGAACCTTGTAGTTTTACATGCACAGAGAACTTAATTTAGATTTATCTTATTCTTCTGTATCACTATGCTGTCTCTTTTTAGTCCAAGTTTTAGCAACCATAGAACGAATGTCTTCAGTTTAGTTTATACAATTCTATCAAATCTGGTTTCACACTATACACTACACCCTACGTTAACGCAACTACACTAACACTGGTCACACTACGATTTCTGCATCCGATCTGTATTAATTTACTTCTAAATTAAAATTAAATATAAATAAAATCAGGTAAACTGATGTAACAAAGTGCTTTTTTTCAATCGATGATAATTGCAATTATGATATGCAGAAAATAAGTTATTTTTGTAATAGATTTCCGAGTTAAGCTCCAGCTTGATACATTACGGAAGAACAAAGATCTAGCTTGATAAGCATATGTGAAGGAATATGTGGGTAGTGTTATTTGTCATAGCTAACTGTATTGCAACTTCCAGAGCCATATATGAACACTGTAAAACAATATGTTGTCAGGGGAACTGATTTGCATTTGATAAATTCTTTCTAATATATTACCACAAAATAGGCAGTAAATTGGGCATTACTCCGGTACCGTCAACCGATTCACTCCAATATCAAAAGGCTTCTTCCCATGGATGTTATAAATGCATATACCAAGTTTAATGAAAATCCAATAAAGCGTATTTTTTTATTATCATGCGTACAAACAAACCGATGGACAGACATTTTCCCGTCCCCAACACAATCTCATAAAGTACCATTCTGGCACTTGCTGTAATACATATTTGGCAACATACTGGACTACAGACAGTTGTGAGTACGCCTAATTACCTTTCTGTTCACTAATTGACAGGTGGTAGAGGATTAGGATAGCAACAGGTAGCAGCAGTTCTTGGAGGGAAAAAAGTCTTTAAGAAGTGGCATACACAGTATGTTTTGTTGTTATTAATTGTTGTTGCAGTGAATCACCTATGAGGGTTTGTATTAAGGTACCAACTTTAAAATATTTAAATGTTTTAGCCAAAATACTTGTTAAAAGTCAGTATAATGCAAATTGGTGTAATCAGAAGGAAAATCTGTCAATTAATACCTCATTCATATGTATAGACCCAGTATTCACTTTGGAAAGTGCAAAATGAAACACAAATAATTTCTATAAGGTGGGAGCAGGTGATTTTTTTTGGCTATTTTAGGTTACTTTTTCTTAATATTTGTAGTGAGATTTTTAAGGTGAAGTGGTACTATAAATGAAAAAAGATGATTAATAGCATTTGTTCCATGATCAGTGTATTCAGTTTGAAAGAGTAGGATTTTAATATTTTGAATTATCTTATTTTAGGTACAGTCACTGTGTTCTTCTGGAGTACAAGAGTGCAAAGATGAGTGTAAATGTTTAAAGATGTTTGCAAATTTGCTTGTCTCCCCTCAGAACAAGAGTACTTATATAATCAAAGTAATTTTTCATGTCTTTTTTTTTTTCTCTCCATAGGCTTTGGTGGACTATGAAGGAGATTCAGATGAAGATGAGGAGGAAGAAGGAGGTGATGTTCTGTCCCCATCGGCCAAGCGCGCCAGACTGACATAGTGTAGCACTTACAAAAACATCATGTTAGTGAAGTGTTGTACTCGTGCCTGAGTGAGGAGTTGTGAGAAGTCATAATCCAGTTCCATTAATTTTTACCTTTTTGTTGAAACTCCCCGTGTAAAGTGGATATTCACAGTAAGTGACAATTATTGAAACATAAATACACACAGACGAGTGTTAGCTTTTTAACAGAAGCTCGCTGAAAAAGAGGAAATTTATGCTACTTTGACTGATATTGTTATGATATCCAGCATATCTTAAGCAAAATGGATTTTCTCTATCACCACATTTGCCTCATCAGTAATAAGAATTAACATGTCTTGATTCTTCTTTCACTCATGTTTTCTTCTAAGTTGTTCAAACATATACACAAATATGCTACATACATAGACTTGCAAATACAACACAAGAAAGAATATTAAAACAGGAAAATGTTAAAAAGACATACTGTCCACGAATATAAAGATTAATCCCTGTATGAGTACAATTCATAGTCAGGGGTGTAGCCAACAGTCAGAAAAATAATAAAAACAGTAAGAGTGGAATTTATAAAGCACTGCCAGGTAAGCATGCTCTGCCAGCTCTGAAAGGTGATTGCAAAAGGTTCCATATGTTCAACAATCTTGAACAGACACTTGACGCAGACACAGCTGACTTCCGGTTCCTGCTCTCTAACAGACCACCATTTCACATCACTTCCACTGTTTATAATATGTTCCTATGCTTATTACCGTAAAGCTACACTCTTATAATAGTAACACTAAAACTTGTCTTAACAGAATTGTGTACTGTTCTTCATAATCATTAAGAAAACAATACAGCTAGTGCAAATTTATTTGTACATTTTTCCTATCATATTGGCTGCTATGTTGTAGCCATGCAATTGCAATATCGCTGCTAAATCCCGACCGATCTGTGAATCAGAAACTATTGCAGAACTCTAGGGGTCCCCCTGCTTAGTGCAGGTATGTGCTATATCTAGCAGGCATTTATAGATTCCATTCTTAAGTTGCAGCAAATATATTATTTAAAAAATAATAATTACGGAAATTAGAAAGAAAGCTATAGATAATAGAATTAATTTTCCCCGTATAGATATGTTGTAATATATTATTTTAAAAATAAATCATTTTTATTTTCCAGTTTAGGATGGTTAAAAATCATTCTGTTATATATTTTTAAGAAATATTTAAAACATTAACTGAATAATATAACTGAGATGCTGGCATCTGGAGGTCTAGGGTTCAGTCCAAAGGCTAGCAATCCTGACTGGGGCTTCCATGGTTACCTCCGTTTCTTTTAGGCATATGCCAGGATTGTAGCTCTCCCTAATCTCTTGTGTCGTTCAAGAGATGGCCCCTATACAGAGCAAGTCGCTTGTTCTGTCTTAAGTATATGATTCAGAGATTCCTCCCCTATAGGCGTTGTTTTGTAAGCCCTGCATAGGTGGAGTTATAACTGTCAACAAGAACATTTAAATAATTTTTAATTCCAGCTGTCGTGGGACATTTGCGCTGTGGAGCAAAAATAGTTACCAAATATTTCCACAGATAAGACAATCTTCAGGTAAGACGTATAAATTTCTGTCATGAGTTTTACAGTTTTAGCATATATCTGTCCTATAAGATGCCCTCCAAACTGTCAGTGGTCTATGAATTTATGTTTACGAAACAACTTCAAAAAAAGTCTGTTTTTGTTTCAGTTTTCTGGTTGATTGCAAGTTATGAGACAAAAAAGTTGCCATCCCTCACACTATTATAATCTATAGGGTGTGCAGTAGAAATTAGGGCAAAATAACAACACTTAGTTAAAAAGACTGTAGGATACGCTTACCGGAACCAAGTTTCCTCGATCTTTTTTTCAAAATGGCATCACTGAGCACACTCGCACCTCAATGGAACAGAACAATTCCACAGTATAAGTATTAATACAGTAAAGAAACTGTGTGTTAAAAGTCCTATGACAACATGTTGACTGGACGACACTAGCGCTCCATGCAGAGATTGAGTAAAGCTACATTCTCATCATATGAAATGGCTTGGGAAAATACATAAACACATCGCAAAATATGTTATGTTAAAAGAGAAAAATATAGAATATTTTTATTTAATGCAAATCTAATTTTAAATTTAAGAAATAATAAAACAGATAATGTATTATATTCTAGTTAAGAAGAGGTAAACAATACCTAAATAGGCTACTGTTAAGGACTGTACCTGGGCCTAGTATTTTTCCTTTAAAATCATTGCCCTTTAATTTAATTTATAATTCAAATTATATTAGCCTACATATTAATTACATAAATTATATTATAGGTCTGTCACGTTGTTCTACCTGCACGTCATTGTTGACAGTGTATTTTGATTCTTTGCCTTATATGGCAATATACGACTTCAATTTATTGTAGGTCTATGTAGCGTCAATTACTGCAGGATGGACTTCATTAAACAAAACAAAAAAATTCAGGAGCATTTGGAATTGAGACAGTTTTAATTAACGAGTTTTTATAGGAATTCATACACTGTTTGTTTTCGGCGTGTGTCAAGCATAGACGGTAATTTTCACTCAAATATTTTACATATTTTGTTACTAGGTTTTCTTGTCAACCATTAATGACCTATTTTACCAGAAATCATTACAACAGAATAAAATATAAAAATATTACATTAAAGTAACTTGAAACATAACCACACCAGAATCACGAGTAAGCCAGTAGACCTACAATAAATATTACTTATTTTCGTTCTTACCTTTCTGGATGTTTCAAGAAAGTTTCTTACCTTTCTGGATGTTTCAAGAAAGTGAAGAAATGCAATTCAGGATTTTGTCTTTTATTATTACTGAAATTTACAGCAGAATAATAAGATCCTTTCGAATATAGCGTGTTCTAATAAATACAACACTCTTATTTATTTACATACTTCCTGGAGTAGTTTCTGTAGTCTTACTTTATGGCCGCTACGATCGCTAGTAAATGCACGCGCATGCTCGGCTGGCAGAAAAACGGGCTGAGTTTCTGTACTGTATTAATACTTATACTGTGACGATACGCTCATTGTGTGTGAGCTATGTGATACATCTACTGGTGTATAGGAAAAAATAAAAATAAAATAAAAATTGGTTTTATTTTGCAGATTATGGCATTTGTGGTTTTATTTCTGAAATTCACATTATTTTGGGGCTTACATTTGCCTGCAAATGTTACCTATTATCTTAATATATCAAGATAATGTAATCTTGACATCAGAATATACAATTTTATAATGGTTTTGATTTATATAAATTTGAGTAATATTTTTGTATCTGTCCTATAAGACAACCCCGGGTTTTCGCGGATTTTTTTTTTTTATTATTATTATTCATCCATTGTCTTATCTGGGGAAATATATGATATTTCTTTGATTGTTGTGTTTATGCAACGTTGACTTGTTTCCTAAGGAAAAATGTTGAATGAACAGGCTTTGGCTATTCATGTAAAATGTAACAATTTAACTACAAATTATTGCTAAACAGGTCAAAGCTTCTGATGATTCTTGGTTACTATTAAGTGTGATATCCTCTCAACTGAGCCATGTCTCTCTTAATGAATTGACAGATTTCTTAGAAGCCTTATACAGCTTTGGCTATTTGAAATTTAAGACTGTGAAGACATTAAGGGCCTGTATTACCACCTGCTGACAATTCCTCCCGATCCGTGACTTCCAGATAGATAATTGGAAGATGTCTTGTACGGAACTGCCATTGGGAAGAATGCAGTAAAATTTTGTAAAATGATCCTTAGCTTATTGAGCGAAGAGGTGTGTTTGTTGTATTCGATATGCCTCCGCTAGGTGCGGCAGCTCGAATTTGTATTTGTAAAATTAAATTACATAAGAACATATCGTTTTAAGCACATTAATCAATTTGTGCAATTCTGTTTTATTCATATGTGAGCCTAAAACAGCGAGATTGTGTAAGTTAAATCTTCCAGCATCGATTCTGAAACTCAGGGGCTTTGAAGCTAATGAGTGCTGCCATCTTGTTTCCACCAAGCTTCCCTAACTGGCAGTTGGTAGTTTATCAGCCTCCTGCTAGCTTATCTTGAAGTTGTCTTTTAACACAGATTTTACAAAGAGATCATAGTACGCAATTCTTAGTCAACTTCCAGAAAAGTTCTCTATCTGGCAGATAAATGTGCTATCAAGTGGTCGTCATACAGGCCCTAAGGATACAGGGAGAACAGCAATCAAATTCAGGCTCTTTCAGTTTTTGGATAATTTTAATTAGAAGTTTTAAAATGCTACAAAATGAAGCAGAAAGTCGGTTCAGGAACCAAGACAAAAATAAATTATTAATGTGAAAACTGGAGTAATTTTTACTTAGTATTGATAATAGGCAGCCTTGAGCACTAAAGCAGAATTTTTTGTGAATAGAGACTGAAGGCGAAATTAAATGGGAAGCCTTAACATAAAAACAAGAGTATAAGTCTCACCTGACTTAGTTTATAAAGTACATCAAAATTTAATTTTTTTCCCATGTAATACCCTGTCCCTAGAATAGCATAACATGAAAATCTGAATTTCACAAAATGTGACTGAATTGTTTTTTCCATAACCTGCAGTGGCATATACTGGATATCAAATAATATAGCGTAAAAGTGTCATGAAATTCCTCGATTTCAATGAAATTCTACGGATGTGCTGCCATACTGCAGCGTATGGTGTTCACAGATCTCTGCAACTGAGTCTACGCCTCATGTACTGTACAGTGTTGTCTTTGATCTGAAAGTACAAGGGAAAGACAGATGAGATGCCTCTCAAAATTAGATTCAAGTATTAAAGGCATCGACAATTGCTGAATTGTATATTTGACCAAGCTCCTATATGCGACGCAGTTCCAACGAATCCTGGTCAGCACTGCCACACATATCACTCATCCATCACTTCACTTCGGACTCTTCTATCTCACAGACAAAGCCATCAAGCTTTTATTAAAATATGTACTGAACCTAGTGTGTCATATGGCATAATTGATGTCTGTATTTAATGGTGGGAGATATTGTGTATGCATTTATTGATTCTTAAATAGTTTGTCTGATGATAGAATTTCTTTTGGAATAACTACGTGTACAGAATGAGAAGAATGTACTGGTGGAACTATTGGCTCTGGTCCTCAGTTCAACGATTAGATCGTAATGAATTGAATATTGCGTGTCGACTTTTACATTTATTTAAAGACTTGCATCATTGTAAAGGAAATGTAAACTTGGTATTCTACATTTCGTAGAAATAAGTGAAATATTTCACATAAATCCAACCTTGTAATTCATCTATCCTGTTTTAACACATTGACTGCCAAAGCATTGTTGGCCATTCAGATATCTGGGCCAGGCAGTTTCTTATAACCAGTACAAAAATCACACTGATTTGTAAATGTTTTATTAAAAAATTAATGACAGTATTTTCATAAAAATATCTCCCCTCAATAGCATCCGAATATGGTGAAATCTGTATTGGACTGATCATTCTGAGAAATCGGATCAAACACTAAAATCAGATAACCGTGCTCATTCACACCTAAGTATAATTATTTGCGTCTGGAGGGTCCTAACTATTATATTCCGTATCACTGTCATCTTCCCCAGAACCTTCGTCTTGTAAATCGTCATTAATTTTTTATATTTCCAGAATTATTATCAGCAAGTAGTTCTTCAGTTTGTTTAATCGAGAGAGAAACTTTTTAGTAGAATTCTTTTTCTACCGGTTTAGCTTGGAAGATTTCAACCTTGGTCATTCATGTGTGTCGAGTTAGATTTATTGATACATATGAATTATGAATTCAGCTGAAAATCAAATTCAGCATTTCTCTGTCATCTATTACCATAAGAAGCAGCTATATGAAGAAAGTTTGAACCAGCTGAGTGTCAGGATAGTACACAGTAATACTGTCAACATTGGCAGTTAATGTGTTACATTTATGTAAATGTTTGCCTAAACTATTTAAAGAATAAAGGTTGTAAATAAAAGTAGTGTTAATATTAATATTACTAGGGATCTAGCACAGTGAGGTGTTGAAATCTGTATCAAGATTCAGTATGGAAATATGCACACAAACTTCACTAGGTATATTTACCCAGAACGACCATTTCAATGGGTATCCCCATCATCACCAGCTGATTCCAGTCGGAAAAATAGGGATACCCATTGAAACGATCGTTAAATATACCTAATAGTAAAATTAGTGTGCATATTTCCATACTCAATCTTGCTACAAAACTAGTGTTAGAATATTTTCATCAGGCATAAAATTTTATTGAAGTTAAGTATTTAATAACTTCTCAACATAGCGTATTTACCTGAATTTAAGCTGCGGCTATATTTTAATACCATAGTACTAACCTCACAGTGCACAGTCTCATTTTCATTTATTTGAACATAAAAATGTCGTAAGTGAAATAGAGAAGAATATCAAATGAATTAAATTATGTGTAAACTGAAGCATAACTTGTTCTTTGTAAACATGACTCATCAGTGTAGAAGTTATGCATAACTTCTTTATGGTTCAGAAGTTTGGTGTATTTTCCAGATGTAATATCAATTTTGCTTTCGAAGCATTGTACTGATGGAAGATAATATCGTCGCTTTACTGCCAGAAGGTCGTATGTCGAGTTTCAGCTGAAAATGAGTTTATATGCTCATTCACTTCAAACATATGCAAAATATCTTGTGCCAAAAGGCTGTATGTTGAAAACCACTCTCACTTAATGTAGATGTGTATTCTATATGGTTGTATGTCATTTTTTCCAATGGTTCCAGAACCAAAAGGGCATATGTTGCATATACAATCTTCTGGCAGAAATGCCCATACAGCCTTTTGGCAGTAAACCGACGATATAATAGATGGGTGTTTTTGACTTCCAGCAATTGAAATGACATGATTGTTCATGGCTGGGGGTAGCAAAACTGATCTTCATAGATCAACAGTTTGCTGTTGCCTAAGCAGCACAGGTAGGTGGTTTTTAAGCCATAGGCATATACAAAATTAAACTTGATTTAGAAATGCAACTTATATTCTGGTAAATACTGTTTGTAAACTTGTCTCAAAAACTTTGTTTATGTTGGCTAATATATATATACATATATTGAATATACTTTTTTCTGTATATACTGTACTACATCTGCTGTAGTCCCTGAATTACATCGTTGGAACATGTTGAAATATTAGATGTTAGAAACATAATCATTAAGTACTGTGTCCTGCCTTTCCTAGTGTGTTATAAATATTCATTCTTTAGTCATTGACTAGGGTTGGCATGCAGATCTGCGTAAAGTGAGACAAAGTAATAGCAAACCAGCCAAATTGTACATGTCAGCAAGAATGAATTGAATGATTCGCTTAAACATGTTTGCTCCCTAAATTTTGCTTTAATATTTTGGTTAATTTTTTTGTTCATGTCAGTATATTTTTCATACAGACCTGTACATTGTACTAATATAAAAAGCATACTTTCAAAAAAGTACTACTGTGTAGCAGTTTATAGATGGAGGCAAAATAAACAAGCTCCCCAGAGAAAAACTGAAGTATACACAATATCGTAATTAGTAAATAATTCACTTTTAATTCACTTTTTTTTTTCTCTCCACCCATACCATACAGGAAATTCCATGCTTAGAAAAGTATTGCTCTTACCTACAGGATTGCCACTTTGTAAAAATTAAAAAGACAGCTATAGGGTATGGGACTGAAGGTATGTCTGTCATTTTCCAACAAAGTACAGTTTTTTTTTATGGGTTGACGACACAGAATATCACTGCACAAATAATATATGAAGTGTAACATTTACGCAGATGACATACCTCATTGTAGGCTTCCATTCCTGTGTCTGAAAGAAATGTACTTATACACCAACACTAGGGCCATATTCATAGACATATCTTATACTTCACTTTGACTAGCATAGATCTAACCTCAAGTCCCAACTTATACGCAATTTCAAGTCAAACTTAAGTTGAACATAGCTAAGGTACCTGGAGATATGTCTTAAATTTGACAGTCTATTTTTATGTTATTTTTTTTATGATTTGTAAATCAGAAATAGATTTTGCATTGCTACATTTAGTAGTCTCTTGAGAAATTTACAAATCACTTTCTGATAATTATGGTAGGAGCATCTGATCCTTTAGATCTGCACCGCTCATATTTGCATTGACATCACAACTGGCTTTGTTTCCACGATATACTTCTAGTAGACGCATGCATTTTGTCATTTTGCCCATTTCTTATCTCCAGGCTAGGAGAGAAACCTCAAGCACTACCAGAACGCAAGCAAAATGTTCACCCTTTTGCAATTTTTTCTCCTGTACTGACTTGGAAACAAACTTTCTATTAAAACTTGTACAGAGTCAACATTTATTTAATATTTACACTTTTTGCTCCACTTACATTTAATTTGCAGGACTAGTTTCCAGGGATTACTCCCTCATCCTCAGCTGGTGGTTGACTGATAGCTGATCTGATGCATCTGCTCCTATAGTGTTACCACTCCTATTACCTAAAAAACTAAATATCCCATCTGCTGCTGGGACATCAAAATTCAAGATCTTGTTTTGGTTCTTAATGATGAATATCTTCTCCCAAACTCCTAACTCAGATGGATTTTTGACATGTCAAAATGTTGACTCTGTACAAGTTTTACAACATGCTCTACTGTATATATTTCTTCAATTAATTATTTTAACACTTGAAACTTTCTATTGTTGGTTGGTTGGTATATTGTTATTTAACGACAGGGATGTACGGCAACTTAGGCCTGTGATCGTCGCCGGTGTGCCAGAATTTTGTCCTGCAGGAGTTTTTTTTTTTTTTACATGCCAGTAAATCTACTGACATGGGCCTGACACATTTATGCACACATAAATGCCATCGACCTGGGCAGGGGTCGAACCCACAATCTTGGGCACAGCAAGCCAGCCCGATACTAACTGCGCCACCCAGGCCGACAAACTTTCTATTGTCTCTTAGAGTGCCGACACAGTATTTTTTATTTTCAGAAACCAAACCAGCTCAGAAATATTATAGAAATTGTCCATCCACAGTGGGTGACCACAGTCTTCAGTCAGTATGACGACGATTGGTACTGTTTTGTTCCTGTTTTCATTTACATAATTATGTGATATCAGTATAGACAATGAATGTCCTCATAATATCCTGTCTCTTGAAAAATGAGAGAGAAAAAAGATATGCTGAAAAGAGAAAGAGCTAGTACTTGCCCTCTTGTTATGGCAAAGATGGAAGGGGGAGATGCCATCCAGACTCATGGTGCCGGGTTGTTGAGGGCTTAGGAGAGAAGAATCTCCACACTCCGAGTCATCACTCTCACAATCATCTGAGCCGGAATCTTCTAAATTAATCACAAAACTGTCGGAACATTTTGTCCATTGAGGCCGTCTCTTTTCCAATAAAATTCTTGTGTATGACAAACATGCTCACAAGCCCTTCTCCATGAATTTATGGCCTTAAAATTACAGTTATTTGCTCTATAGTGTTCAGCAGTCACCTTTCCTACTGCAGCTTTAAACAAAGTTTCCGCATTGTTAATCTTGAATTCTGTGTTGTGTTTCGCTACGTCATTTTTTATTTGCCCCCATATGAACTCAATGGTGTTTAGATTGCAGTGATATGGTGGCAGACGTAAAATTGTGTGCCTACATTGTGGTGCAATTGCATCTGTTTCGTAGCTACTGAATTTGTCTTTAACGCCTTGAATAATTTCATACAGAATGGGCTTGGTAGAATGAGGATCATAATCACAGTTGCATTGACGTAGCCACTCCTGCATAACTGATTTCAAAGGGGAGGAACTTGGAGCTTTTATATATATATATATATATATATTGTGGTTTTTAACACGCTTAAAAACCATAATATATATATGTTATGACTTACTGTGTTCTTCCCAATATCAGTATCCGTAATTGGAGCTTTGTTTGACTGAATGGTATGGCGCATTGTCCATTACAATTATTGAATTTTGAGGTATTTTAGGAAGGAGCATGTTCACAGATCAGTTTTTAAAAATCTTTCCTTCCATTTCTTCAGGGTAATTTTTTGTTATCTTCAATTTGAATAACAACCCATTTGGGACAAATCCGCACTCCAATCTACCATGCAGGACTATAAATCTTTGGCCTTTACCTAAGAGCACACGTCCATATTTTTCCTTTTGTATGGTTAACATTGATCCATGTCTCATCCAAATAGATAATTAATTGGGTGAAGTGAATTATACAAATTTCTCATTTTTCTGAAATAATTGAATCGTTTTACAACAATGTTGCTCCTTTCCATCATCATTTTCCTTCCTCTATTATGTTTTATGTATAGAAATTTCATTTTTTTAATATTTCTTGGAGAGCCCAAGCTGCCATCAAATAATCCCGCCTTGTTTAATGCCTCTAGGCTTGGCAAAAATCATTACTCATATAATTGTTAAATTGTACCGCGAATAGCAGATTTGGTGAACAAATCTATTATTGTTTTCTTTGGTGTCCTATTGGGTCTCTTTTTTCCAGGCGTTTCCAAACTAGTGCCAGTATGTTTTGCCATTTTGTGTTCATTTAAAATATGGAAATTTGTTCTCTTAGAAAGCCCAGTCAAACGTCAGACAAGCAGTTCTTCCTAACACGTTTGCTACTGTTTCTTTTCCATTCTTCAACGCATCCAACTCTTCTTTAAAGAACTTCTGAGCATTGCACACTATTTCCGTAGCATCCGACTATAATGGTTTTCCTTGTTTGTCAACACCAGCAAGTATTATTATAATTAATAGCATAAATAACGCGACTACATGATAGAAAATATAAAGTGTCTCCATATTTTCATTTATATTGGCATATAAATAATAACTTAAAATATAAACTTGAAAAAAGGCACTTCCTACTGCACACTTGCTTCAACAAACTAATTTAAATCTCTGGTTGGGTCAGGAAGTGTCAATGAACTAACAATCTTAGCCACACAGTAGCTGAGGAAGCAGCCTTGAAATTGGCATTGCCCTTTACAGAAGTAGGAATTAGTAGACCTGAGAGACAAGATAACTCAGACAGGCTATAGATTCAAATATTTTACCCAAAAACTAGCAGCTATGAGGGGAATGAAAAGTAGGTGCAATCAGTATTTGAAAAGACAAGCATATTGATTCATCAGTGACTGTTTTGATTTGGTAGTTAAAGGGCCTGGATTTTATGGATTTTATTGCTCAGACGATTATGGGATAAATCTTGAAAAGCTTTGAAGGGCGTAGAAAAGTATGTGTTTTGTGTTCTCATTGAAATAAATAAATTTCATTATAAATTCAGATTTATCCAAGGGAATTGTTTCAATGAAAAAATGGAATAAAAAAGCACCAACTCTAAGAGCAGTACGTACAGTCCCCATTAACAAAGGCATGGCCAAAACAACATACTGTATTTATTCGGCTATAAGACCCCCCTGACTTTTTATTCTACAGTTTGAAAAATATTAAAATCATGAAAATCAAAGTTTCAAATTTGGATAAAAGTGGCAATGTTTGACATTCTTTTGGCAGAACATAGCAGTAAATTCTTTAGCTTCCTCCTTGACTTTGCACTTCCGGTTGCATGACACTTCCCCTCCCAGACCCACCCTTAAAATTTTGCAGCACCATGTTTTGTGAGGATGTTGTCCGTGGCGTGGGGTGATCAGTGTTTAATTTGAAAGCAGACAGACAAGTGGCGTGTGAAAATGACTGGTCAAAGAACGAGTTATTCTACCCCTCGAAAATTAAGCATAGTGGCATTTGCAGAGATATAGCATGAGATCTGCGGGTGGAAAGTTCGATGTACAATGGAAAATGATTTGTTACTGGTGCAGTCAGAGACAAAATTCTCTGGTTTATGAAAGCATAACACTAAAGCCCGGATTTTCATGCACTATCAAACTTAAAAACATGCATGCATTCATGCACTATCGTATCTCCAAATATGCACAATGAGGGGCGAAACATGCACTATCAAAAATCCGCACTGTACTGCAACTCATGTGTTTATCAGTTAGGACATTCTTGAAGGCAGAAAAGGATCTTTCTACTTCACAAGAAGTAACAGGTGCATACTTAAGGGAAGAAATTTGACTGAGGGTGAGATCGAATTCCATGTCTTTTACATTTTTTCCACACAATACGTATTTCACTGTTTTTAAAACTTTAAGATCAGGATTTGAACTAAGTAGGTACCTTCTTAAGTTTTCCCTCTCACACCCATTTCTCCACAACACGATTCTAAAGATAATTCAATGGTCTTCAACAATGGCTAGTGACTGACAAATTCAAGCATTGAACATTCTGTTTAGCAGTTTTCTTTCAATGGAAGGTGGTGGGGGTCGGCGAGTCGGCATTTTCTTTTGTAGCCTAGTGTATTATATTACTGTTTATTTAGGGTAAACTGTAGTTTGCACTCTCAAATCATGCAGGTGGCAGACTCTGTTGCCAAGTCAAAACACCAAACTATGAGGAAAAAAGGGGGTCTTATAGCCAAGTAATTACGGTACATTTTATTCATTGTTGTCTTTCCATTTCCTGAGTCTAGAGCGGAATGTGATAGGTCCCATTGAATTTGACAATGATTGCTTGTGCATGCTTTTTTGTTCCTTTAAAAACCAGTTGTATTACTGCGTTGTCAATTTTTTTCTCAAATATATTGACAATATCATCAGCTTAGAATGAAAACCTCGTATCTCAAAAGAGAAGCAAAATTATTTTAAATTTATTATTAGATAGAAAAACACGTATCTCAACTATTTGTCAGCCAATATTACAATAACATGTGTGCTGCCCTCTAGAGAGGAAAAACGAAACTTAATGTATTGCTAGGGAGCCTGATTAAGTGACAATACCACGTGTGCGTTTTATGAGGTATGAGATTTTCATTCTAAGCCGACAATATAGTACTTAAAAACATCAAACTGTGGACCACTCCTTCAAAAAAATGTGTTGATATCCTGCCATAAGAAGTATGTGCCTCCGTGACTGAGATTCTACATCATTTCCCTCTCCCTCTTATATGTGCAGGATACAGATAATCAATCAATAGTAAATACACTTTCTTTATGATTTATGTATAGCGTAGAGCTTTATCACTGGTACTCACTACTAAATTGCGGTATTTTGGAGCGCTTTCAACCGCATGGTGCGTGCGACGCACGCGCTGTACGATACAGTTATCCAGAAATGTCTTCCCAACAACAACAACAACACCACCACGGAAGTCAGTTGCTGAAGATGGCCGCTCCATGCGGTTGAAAGCGCTCCAAAATACCGCAATTTAGTAGTGAGTACCAGTGATAAAGCTCTACGCTATACATAAATCATTAAGATTATCGCTACAGAATGGACAAAACTCAAGAATTTAACACTTTCTTTGTCAGAACTACGGTAATTTAAATCAGTGACATCTAAAACTTTGTTATTAAGCTGAATACACAATTTCCTTGATCACAAGAGAGACTGTTGAAATATTGTGAATTCAGTAAAAATTTTCTAAAGACCACATACAGCAGCTGACAATTTGCATTATTTATTATAGAACCATTTTACAAGGCATGGAAGGGAGGGATCAGAAATGCCGGGCATTTGGGTAGGAGAAATTGCAGCTGCGCTGTGGACAGGCATTGAAATGTCAGCATTGAGGGGTTAATAGTATTGATACAATGAGCCTATAATGGCATATATTAAGGCACGAGGCGCTTTCTTCATAATTTTCATACAAGCCTCTTAATTTCCATTATAGACAAGATGGATGGATACAACTAAATAAAAAAATAATGAGATGAAATGAAGGGCACAGGGGAAATTTAGTTATCAAGCCCACCTGGTAGCTGACTGAGCACTCTTTTAGTGTTGCTTATGAAACCAGTGAAAAAAGTGTAAGTTAAGGACAAAATAGCCGTTTAAATTTCATCATGAAGGCAATGTCCATGCGTCACAGGGAATGAAGGCGGAGAGACAGGTGACATTGGCACTCACTGTCTTCTCTAATGCTATCCTCTTTCGAGGCACCACACCGGCGCAGTCTTTGAAATGTTGTTCTTTAATGCAAGAAGAACATACTCGTCAATAGTCGCATGCTGAAATATATTTACAAAATGTTGCCAAGTGTCAGTTGGAAAGGAGAGCAATGAAACACTGAAATCTCGTATTATATTACTGTTGTTATTAGACTAATTTGGCAACAGAGTCTGCCATCTGCTTGGATGTGAAAGTGCAAACAACTATTTGCCCTCAATAAATAGTAATATAATCCGGTAGACCACAGATCGAAATGCCGACAGGAAAATGTGACAGTTTCTAGGTGGTGTGATGTTACATTTATCTAGATTCCATTATTAGTGACTGTTGTCTGAAAATAGTAGAACTATAATTAAACTAAATAAGACGAAGACCATGGTTATCGGAAGAGAACCTAAGAGGATAGACACGCGAATCAAAAATGAAGCAGTGAAACAAGTGGATAGTTTTAAATATCTGGGTTGTACTATAAATAGCAACATGAACTGCTGTCAGGAAGTAAAACAGAGGATAGCCATGGCAAAAGAGGCCTTTAATAGAAAAAGAAGAATTTTTTGTGGGCCCATGGCAAAAGATCTTAGGAAGAGGCTAGTAAAGTGCTTTGTGTGGAGTGTAGCACTGTATGGAGCAGAGACTTGGACGCTACGGAAGAGTGAAGAAAAACGACTGGAATCATTTGAGATGTGGATTTGGAGAAGGATGGAGCGTATACAATGGGCAGACAAAATTAAAAACAAAGACGTGCTAGAAAGAGTGGGAGAAAGAAGAACATTGTTGGAGCTCCTAAAGAAGAGGAAAAGAAATTGGCTGGGACATTGGCTAAGAAGAAATTGTCTGCTGAAGGATGCTTTAGAAGGAATGATAAATGGAAAGAAGGTTCGAGGCAGAAGAAGATATCAGATGATAGATAACATTAAAATAAATGGATTGTATGCCGATACAAAAAGGAAGGCTGAGAGCAGGAAAGAGTGGAGAATGCTTAGTTTGCAGTGAAAGACCTGCCCTTGGGCAGAACACTATGAATGAATAATTAAACTATTTAAATATGTTTAAAAAACTAAAACCGGGTTTATAAAAACTTGAAAATGCAGGCCCTAGTAATAATATTAAAAATTCCTCATTGTCTTCGATTTTATGTGCCTAAGTGTTTCTGTTTTACTAACGACACAACCCATAGTTTGTTTACATGTAGAAATATTTTTTACGCCTTTTTACTGCACAAAAATTCATTCCTGAAATTTTAAGGAAAGATATTTTCTACTCCTTTCATTTTAGTAAACCTAAATATTACCTGCATTGTGTTTATTTTGTTTTAAATTTTATTCCACGCAGATGTACCGTATTTTACGGACTATAAGACGCACTTTTTTCTTAAAAAAATTGCCTCCAAAATTCAGGTGCATCTTATACTCAAAATTAATATAAAATGTCTGGTATTTGATTTAAAATTCCCGCCAGTCTTAAAAATGGCCATATATTCGATGCCGCAGGAAACCTATCTCTATCTGGCAACATTGGATTCAACTGGCAGCAGCAGTGCACCAATGCGACGAACATGAGATTGCGGGGATTCACAAGCTTGCTAACACTGTCTCCCTCCTCCCCGCCATCACAAACCCAGAACATTGTCTAGCCCAGTGTTTCTCAACCTTTCAGTATTCGTGGCCCAGTTTTCAATCATAATTTTCATCGCCCCCCCCCCCCCCCCCACTTACAATAAAATGTATACAACAATAATGCATTCTGAGTATTTTGGAGGCCCCTGAAATCAAGAATCTTTTCCGCACTTTGTAAAGACATGGGTTCGGTGCATTCACAGTTATTATTTTATTGCGAGGCAAGATGGTTATCACGTGGGAAATTTTTACGTGTTTATGAATTAAGAGAATAAATCGCCATTTTTCTAGAAGAATAAATCAGACCGGAAGCCGAGAATTTTCGCAATGGTTTATATGTGATGAAATTAAGCTACTTGGTCGACATATTCGAGAAATTAAATATCTTGAACCTTCAACTGCAAGGAGCAAATACACATATGTTGGATACGAGTGATAAAGTTAATGCTTTTTGCAGAAAATTGGATTTGTGGAGCAGAAATTTAAAGCAAAAAAACCTAACAATGTTTGCAAATGTGGATGATTGTATTAAAACTTACAAGGCTGAAGAAGAACATGTAAAAGTTGTTTTTTTAACCATTGAAAATCATTTAGCCACGCTAGAAAAGAAATTTAAAAAGTATTTTCTTGCAGACGATAACTTGATAGAAAGTTGCGAGTGAGTGAGGGATCCATTTCATAAGACTCCCGAAAGACTTTCAATCGATGAAGAAGAAAAATTCATAGACTTCACGACAAGTGGCAAAACCAAAAATCAATTTAGTGATAAATCACTATTTGAATTTTGGGCAGCAATAGAGGATGATTTTTCTGCACTAAAAACCAGAGCATTTTGCATACCATTGCCATTTTCAACATCCTTCCTTTGCAAAACTGGATTTTCTGTTTTGGCTTCATTAAAGACAAAATATAGATCTCGGCTAAATATAGAAACAGAACTGAGAGTGGCTATTTCTAATATTGAGCCTTCCTTCGAAAAACTTTGCTCTGCAAGACAGGCCCAAGGAAGTCACTAATAATTATTTAATTTGTTTTTAATTTAGTATGTTTTGATAAAGTGAGTTTTTATTTAGTGAGTTGTTTTACTTTTTTTTTAATATTTCGAAATGTATTTTGTTTTCTATGTGTATGTTTTTCTGTCAGTTAATAATTTTTTAAAATAATATTTTCTCTTGGATATTCTCGTGCCCCCCCTCTAGTCTGCTTGCGCCCCACAGGTTGAGAATCGCTGGTCTAGCCTATGATGCATCATTGCAGTCTACGGTGCCAGTGAACTTGAATTGAAAGTGATTTGTGTTATCGGTAACAGTACATTTTTGTTAGTAGCCAGTTTCTCAATGGATAAAAATAAAAGGTATTCATATAAATTTGTTTTTAGTCTGGCTTTGCAATCTAATAATTAAAATGGTAAAAATGTTATTTTTTAAAAAAATTGCCTAAAAATTAAAGTGTATCTTTTAGTCTGTAGCGTCTTATAGTCCGTAAAATACGGTAAATCATTTAAAGAAATCTGATTCCAGGACAGCTCAAATGTTCTATCAGTCTCTTCCTCGTAAGGAATAATTAATGTAATAAATGTTTCATTGTAATTTTGAATAACTTAAAAAGTTCTGTAAAAATGTAGGCAATGACCACATAAAAGATAACTATAATTTTTTCACCTACTACCGCAAAATGTTTGTGCATTTCATTGCATTTAACGATTTTTTTACATATTGAGTTAATTTCAGAACTTTATATTCACACCACGTGTGCAAAACACATTATTGTTACTATAGAATTAAAATGTATTCATAATTGATTTCATACATCTGGGTGTAGAGTACTCAAACTTTAAAAATCTTATCCTGCAAAACTTTGATTTATTGACATTCTGCCTTCTTCCCCTGTACCCTTCATATGTGGCACACTTACCACTAACCTGGACTTCAGTTTCGAAGGGTATCCCCATTCACAAACAACTGACAGTTTGGGAAAAAATTCACATACGCGAGAACAGAAACACGGTTATGAACTTTGAAATTCCCACAGACGATGATCTCATTAGGAAGTTTATGATTGCCCACAAGAGGATGCTGATGGTGATCGCCTAACAGATGGAGCTAGCTGAAGATGTATGGGGAAACCCTTCGGAACTGCAGTCCCGGTTAGTGTCAATTTTAGTGAAGTTAGTGTGTCACATTGCATCTCATTATTATTTTTATAATATGATATGGATACGACTTTTTGTTTGACCATAATTGTGTAAATTTGTAGTTTTAGTTACTTATTGATAATAAACCAATGACCATTCAGCTTATTCTCTACTATTGGGATGGATGGTAGTCTTGATACATATTACCATGAGTGTTCCCAACTAATTCAACAGATGGCGTACATGGAGCAAGCTTTGATTTGGAGATTTTAACATGCTTGTGTATGTGTTAAATAAAATCAGGTAAACTGATGTAACAAAGTGTCAGTATGTTTTTGTTTAATCAGTTATGATGTGCAGAATACAAAAAAAAGTCAAATTGGTCAGTTTCGGGATTTGAACCATGGAACTCCAGAATGTGAGGCCAAGACATTACCATCTCGGCCACCTGGGTCAGTTTAACGGTTTAGTTGGATAAGTGCATGTAAAGCAATAGCGTTATTTGTCATAGCTAACTGTATTTTAATTGCCAAAGCCTTATAAGATCATAGTAAAACAATAGGCTATGTTGTCATGATAATTGATGTACATTTCATAAATTCTTTCGAATACGCATATTACCATAAAATAGGCACTAAATTGAGCATTACTCCAAAACAGGTCAACCGATTTTATCCAATATCAATAGATGTCTTCCCATGGACATTATAAATGTGTATACCAAGTTTCATAAAAATCAGGTTAAGTGTATTTGAGTTACCTCGTCTTTAAAATAGACACTAAATTGGGTTTTACTCCAGTACGGGTCTACCGATTTGGTCCAATATCAGTAGACGTCTTCTCATGTACATTATAAATGGGTATACAAAGTTTCAGGAAAATCCAATAAAGCATATCTGAGTTATCGCGACTTCTTATATATTAACATAAAAGGCACTAAATTGGGAATTATTCCGGTACTGGCCAACCGATTTGGTCGAATATCAATAGATGTCTTCCCATAGACATTATAAATGCGTATACGAAGTTTCATAAAAATCCGATAAAGCGTATTTGAATTATTGCGCCTTTAAAATAGACACTAAATTGAGTTTTACTCCGGTACTGCTCAACAGATTAGGTTCAAAATCAATAGGGTACTTTTCATGGGCGTCATAAATGCGAATACCAAGTTTCATGGAAATCCGATACAGCATATTTGAGCTACGGCGCCTTTCTGATATAATCTATTAAAATATGCACTAAATTGGGCATTACTCTGGTACCGTGAACTGATTTGGTTCAATATCAATAGGGTTCTTCCCATGGCCATTATAAATGTGTTCTCCAAGTTTCATGAAAATCCAAAAAAGCGTATTTGAGTTATGGTGCGTACAGACAGACGGACAGACATTTTTTTGTCCCCCACACAATCTCATAAAGTACCATACTGGCACTTAATAATAAAAACATGAACAAATTACTTTACAGATAAACTAAGGCTACAATATTAATCGTGGATATGCTTAGTTGGAATAACAACAGTACTTGATGAAATTTTGGATCACTATTAGGCCTTTACACTGCTACCGACGTATAAATATGTCTCCTCAAAAAGCAGAGATTAATATAAATAGCATAATCAGGGCAAGGCATTTGATGATTCTGCATCTTTTTTATTTGAAGGGTAAAAGATAGCTTTTCTTGAAGAATCACTGACACTCGATGAAGCTGGACTGATGTCTTGCTTTAGAATGGAGTGATGAACAATTCCGCCGTAAATAAAGAGCTTGTTGGGTTTTAACACAGCTTTATTAACAAATCCGGAGGACCATTCGACCTTATTAGCGTCGAAGACTAATGTGAATATTAGTTACAAAATATATAAGCAGCAACTGTATGCTGTGATTGTAATTTAAGGTTAATCCTGTGAAGCTTGCATTCACAATTCACAAGGCGCAAAAACAATGTCATTCAATCGCTTGCGTGCAAATAAATCAAGGTAATGTAAACCTATAAACACTCACAGTTATAATGAATCCTTTTCGAGGTGAATATCACATAAAGGAATAATCCTGTAGTTGAAACAGGCTACAATAAACCTGGTAAAAATCTAGCAGCAGCAAGAAGAAAAATTTCACCATTTAGCGATGAAATAATATGTTAGGTCTGCTTGTATGCAGTAAAAATCACTCAAGACGAATCCTTGTATCGCTGAGGACAAAATAATGTGCTTAAGGTTGAATAACCACTGATGATTGAGTTGAAAAAAGGATTATAAATCCACTAGAAGGATTATGCTAGTGATGACGATGCAAGACGAAGAAGGAATGAATTAATTTGAATAATAATGCTACGTAATAATATTAGTAAAAGCAATCCCATTGGACGAAGATTACGAGCAATTGAGCGATTATATTAATAAAAGAAAAAGATTGTGAAGCAATCATAGACAGTAAAAGCAGAATGAATAAAATATATTTATAGTTAATGACTGCTAGAAAAATAACAAATATATAGTTGAAAATAAAGGTTAATTTGACATCTATAAGAAAAGAATTTGAAGATCAATTGTTTTTGACAATAAAAATAATAATTAGCATTGAATAAAAATATTACCAAAGCCGCAAGAAGACAATAATAAAATATTATAGGATTATTAAGGTTAGACATGATAATAAAAACTCTATCAAGGCTCAAGGTATCAAACATAACTGAACAGGGTGACAATCACATTTCTTTGTCTGCTGAATTGCTAATATTGCCAAACAAAATCAAAACAAACTGCTGTTAGGAGCTGAACTTCTGTATAGTGCTGTGCATCTTTTGTTTCAGGCAAAAAATATAATAAAATAACTTCAAGGAAAGTAAAGGATCCTAGGACGTCTAACAATGTTACGTGAAGAGCTATCACATGAGAAAGCAATCCCTTACATAAACACAGAAATCTCCATGGCCAGTTGCTTGGCGATGGTTTCTTCAGATAACGGTGATCTCCATACCCTGTCACCAATATGTTAATACAGTGAAAATGCATATGAGAAACTGTTTAATATCAAAACAACTTCAATCCTAGTCATGTGTTTCAAATTCTTCAAATCCCACAGTAAATTTTAAATGGTTAAAAACTGCTTTTGCCAAAAATAAGTTTGTATTAAAATTGTAATGTATTATTTTCAGTTCCTCTTTTGTGAACATCTTGATTTCTTTGAGAAACATCCCTTTCCTTTGGTTGTAGACTAAGGTCGGTATTCGTAGTTGACAACTTGAGAAAATCTTAATACAGGTAATAACAGCTTATTGGACAAGTTGAGATATGTTTTTCGGTATTGATAGTCTACTTTAAATTCGTACTTTATTAAGTTTAACTTCATAAAACTTGAATTGTTCTACATATTGAAGTCAAACTCGAAAACATGAAAAATCGCACGATCACTGCTGTAACAGTTGAATCACTGAATCGTACTTCAACATTTTTTCAGTTTTTGTGTAATTCAATAGGTACCAGTACCTATTTCTCTATTTTGATATACAAATACAGACTGCGCTGGGTATTATAAACAAAGAATTAAATTCATCCATATATAATATGCAGCGTGTAAGTAAACTGTTCAATAGTTTCTTGAGAATATTCTGTGTATATATTAGCTTGGACATCATTCAGAATTAATAGCAGTGTGCTTATGTATTTATTTCGATATTAATTGAGTTCTAGAGAGATTCAAAACAGCTTAGGAAGCTTTGGGCCGATATGAAATGCCAGCAGAGAGAAATGCTGATGAAAGAACAATGGTTGGTATTTCCAAAATTGTGTTTTCTTCAAACGAAACCTCTTTTTAAGTTCATGTCAATGTAGAATTTAAATGGATTCATCATGTTTTGCAAATAATGCCTCGGAGTGTGATTTTCTTCTAATACCTTACCCAGGTCCTCAAAATAACTGTCGATGGCTCTGACTTAAACTGAAATAAGTCAGGGGGACCCTCGACTTGATAAAGTTTAGCTAATTTCTGATATGCTGACATCACCGTTATGTGCTGTATGGAGTGAGAGCATTTTGGCCAGCCGCAGAAAACAGGATCATAAACAATGGAATATCAAACTTCAGGATGCAATTGTGAAATTGAAAACTTTTTAAAGGTTGATTTGATTCTCTGGTCTGTTCTGAAAAGAAAATAACTATTGAAATAACTATTGTCCAATTTATGACTTGAAACTTAGAGCAGAAACTAAATCACACATGAGAAAATTCAATTTTGAACAGTACAAAAAAAAGTGACTATGCTATTGCTGCATAATAGGAAAAATTGTTTTGTTGGCCTTGCTTGAAAATTTGTATTTTTTCCCCCTTTTTTTTTAAATTTTTTTAATGAATATGTTCTACATTGAAAATGAACATTGTTCTACAATGAACAATAAGTAATAATGATACAGGAATGAACATGTTACAAATATAGCCCAGTGGCTTATATTGGCATAACATAACAAATCTGTTTGACATTTAATTAAATCTGTAGATCAAGTCCAAAACTCTATTTCTATTGAGCCTACATGTGTTTGTCCCATTGTTCAGGAGATTCACTGCATCTGAATTGGGGTGTTTGTTTAGATGATTCTGGTAGGCCATACTGTATTTACTTATTTCCTGTTTTATTGTTGGTATTTCAAGATCTTGATAAATATATTTGTTACTGATGTACCAGGGAATTTTACCAATAGTTCGTATCGTTTTGGATTGGAAACGTTCTAGAATTTCTATGTTGGAGTTGCTTGATGTACCCCAAAGTTGAATTCCATATGCCCATATTGGTTTAAGGATACATTTGTAAATTAGAAGTTTGTTCGTAGTTGATAACTCTGACTTGGGTCCTAGGAGCCAATACAATTTGCTGAATTTTAGATTTAGTTGTTTGCGTTTGGTACTTATATGCTTTTTCCAGGTCAAACGACGATCAAGATGGATACCCAAATATTTAACTTCTTCTGACTGAGGTAGAGTCTTACCGTTGATTCTTGCTGGAGGGCAAGTGCCTCGTCTTAGCGTGAAAGTTACATGTAGACTCTTATCTTCATTCATTTTTATTCTCCATTGTTTAAGCCAAATCTCCAATTCAATTAGGTATTCTTGTATGTGTTGTGATGCTGTTGTTAAATCTTCATGGACTGCTAAGACTGCTGTATCATCAGCAAAAGTGGCTACAGTTGTCAGTACATCCATGGGCAAATCTGCAGTGTAGAGTAAGTACAACATAGGACCAAGGACACTTCCTTGTGGAATTCCAGAGTTGATAGGGTAGAGATCCGATAGGCTGTCTTCAAATTTAACTTGAAGAATCTTTTTTCTAGGTATGATTGCAGAATGGGGTAAGAACTTTTTTATTTTGAATAGCAATCCAGTATGACAAACTTTATCAAAAGCTTGGCTAACATCTAGAAATGCTGCTGAACAGTATTCTTTATTTTCAAATGCATTGTGAATGACATCTGTTACTCTATGCACTTGTTCTATGGTTGAGTGCTGTGCTTGAAATCCAAATTGATGGTCAGGAATTATGTCAGTAAGGAGTAGTTTTAAGTCTGGCCAGGAGTATTTTCTCAAACAATTTAGAAATAACAGGCAATAAACTTCATTTGGAGGTTTTCCTGCTTTATGGATGAGGATAATTTGTGATATTTTCCAAGCTCCTGGATAGTACCCCGACCTCATTATTGCATTAAATATTAATGCAATAAACATCATAGCTTTATATGGCAGTTCTTTCAAGATACGACCAGTTATTAGATCATAACCAGGGACCTTATTAGGATTCAAGTTATTTTCTATAGTTTTTCTTACCTCTCTTGGAGATACTGACTGAATCGGTAGAGACATTTGGAAAGGGGTTTGAAGGTACTGATCTATCTCAGTGTCATCTTCTTGTGCCATTGAAGGAAATGGCTGGAATACTTGTGATAAATGGGTGACAAATAACATAGCTTTCTCATCACAGCTTCTAGCCCAACAGCCATCTTCTTTCTTAATTGGTGGTATGGGGTCTGTAGTTCTTTTCAATTTCTTTGTAGCTCTCCATAAAGAATAATCACTAGCTTCTAGAGGCGTTAGATTTTCCAGATATTCTTGGATGGATTGGTTTTTCATTGTTTGTATGAGCCTTTTTAGTTGAAAATGTGTATGGAACAAAAATGGCTTCAGTGACGTAAATAATCTTCACAAAGCATTGAGATGACCTGAAAATTCTCAGTCCCAAATTGTTTCAACAATGCAATTAGTGATGTTCGGTAGGTCTAGAGTTGATTTTCAGTTTAACAACCAAAGCATGGCAGTTTTACAACATAATGAGATAATGTAGTCAGTAAAATTGCAATACAGTTTCAAACTAATAAAATCTAATCTTAGCAAGGAGTGTGAAAAGGTGTTTCCTGAAATTGATTTTTTTATCACTGAAAACAGTTTGTGGTCAACATTTAGATTTTCCTTGTGAAAATAGTGAATTCAATGTGTATTATTCCATCGCAGCAGAATTGAAAAATAAAAGTGCGAGTGAAGTTAAAAGAAACTAATATTGACAGCACACTGTATCAGCTGAACTGATAGTTACAATTCCTGCAAGTAGTGCTTCAGTTGAACGTTCTTTTTCTGCACTAAAAGAATAATTAAAACCTACATCAGAAATTCCCAAAAGTAAGACACGATGTCCAGTCTATCATTACTGGAAAACATTTGTTGTAAAGTAGACTATTGTGCCGTAAACAACGATTTTGCTGCCAATGACAGGGGAATTATTGATTTGATTTTCAAATAAATTCGGGTGAGTTGTCATTTTTGTATTATAGTTATATAAATCTAGTCTATATTATCCCTGGTACCTCCTCAAATTGTTTCTGAGGTAGGAAGGTTTCGAACTGGATGCACTCAGCCTTGTAATACAAACTGAGGAGCTACTTGATTGAGAAATAGCTGCTCCGGCCACGGAAACCATCATTAACAGCCATGGATGTCAACATGCTGAACATATGCCCCCAATCCTGCCATCACTGTTTATGGTAGATGATGCAATGGTTAGGTGGTAGGCCTAATCCCTCCAGGGATGTAGTGCCGTGGAGTTTAGTTTACCTACTTTAGACTTTTGCTTCCCTAACCTAATATTACACCACATGCCACTGCAGGTAATGATCTGAATCCATGGGGACTCTGTTTACATTTATTACATTCCAGTTAAATTAAGTTATTAAGGTAAAACAGCACATCACCAGTCATGATAAATTATTATCAGTTGTCAGTCATATTCATATCATAATAAACAATTAAATTATATAATTTATTACACTTTCAATCCCATCGTTTATTGATATATGAAAAGTAAAGACTTACATTTCAAATTATTGCTTATGATGATTGAATTCATATGTTTGGTAAATTGCCACAGCTGAAAATTGTTCTTCAATTCGTCATTCAGTGTAAATGAATTTAAAAGAATTGTAATATCACAACAATTGATCAGTGCAATCAATAAATTAGAGACGATAGATTTTGCAGTCACTCATGATAAATGCAAAAGGGGCAAAATGCAATGTAAGTACATACCGGCCGCAGTACACAAACATTATGGTTCAAATGCATATAAGTATGGTTTTTGTAGCCACTATAAAATGTGAAACTAGTATGAAATATTATACAGGGTGTTAATGAATAACACCGAAATATTTTACCTGTGTATAGAGGGGACACAGACAAGCAACTTTTATTAGGAGATTTTTGCTCTGTGGATTCAATTCTCCCTGTTATAACATAAAATCTCCCAAGGATATGCACGCCACTGACTTCTAATACTTGAAACGATGGGAAACAAAGGAACAGTGAATATTGTGTAGTGGTCACACAGATATAGTGGTCGGGAAAATTGTAAAAAGTGACGATCGATATCTTTTAACACTGAGGGGAAAAAAAAGACAAACGAAACATTTTTGTTAGGTCTGGAATTAGGAATAAACACATAATGCAGTGGCGGGCAATCATGTGATTAGTCAGTAAATTTTGCAGATTATGAAAATTCTAAATTATGGTATAGCTGTTGATAAATTATTAAGAATCAGGTATTTATCGATCACTAAGAAGGCATGAAGTCTATTTAATGAAACTTTTAACCCTATTTCGCTCAATTATTGAGTTATGAGTACCAAATTTTAAGGACTTTAATGCCCTGTAGCATACACATTTTACGTCATAGAGCAAAAATGTCCTAATAAAAGTTGCTTGTCTATGTCCCCTCTATACACAGGTAAAATATTTCGGTGTTATTTATTAACACCCTGTATGTACAGTAAAACCCCTTTTTTATTCTCTTGCCATTTACATAAATTTCTTCGACACGGTGTCAGTTGCTATTTGCCTTAGTCCAGGTGAAGTTGTTTTCTTTTGTGCAGGTGCAATTTACTGCATTTTATTATACTGTAGTTATTCGTATAGCGTAAATCATCATCGTGATACGAAGCAACACCGATGTTTTTGTGTTGCATGATTTTTGGCGAAGAGGTGGAGGTGAAGAAAAACAATAGAAATTGCATTTCTTTGCAAGAAAAGTCGGAAATTCTATGTTGTATTGATTCACATGTCAGAACACGTGTTCAGTTGGTGAAAGAGCTTGGACTCTTTGTCTTAACTTTGAATACTATCTTAATCTATTGAATAGGCAGAGCAATTATTTATTCATTTAATATGTGTGTTGCTCGAAGGAGAATATTATATGAAACAATTGCAAGAAATTCATAAATTTAATTAACCTAGAGGTTGCACATTAATTCTTGAATGATGCATTCTTGTTTATTTCTTCAACCTTGAAACCTTTACTGAAACCTCAATATTACAAACAATATTATGTGAATAAGTTTGTGCAACATATTTTGCACCATATTTTAAATAAATAATATAAGTGTACATAGGTACCTATGTTTACTTTCAAGTATTAAACTTTGCAATATATAGCATTACAACCTTGAAAAGTGTAAAAAGGAGATTTTACTGTATAAGCTTTTGCAAAATTAGTGCAAAACAACATTTTATCAAAAATATAATATAGACTGCTCAATGCTAACATACATGATGCTTTAACATAATTCTAATGTTAAAATTCTATATTTGAGATACTGAGTTCATGAAATCTACCATCTCTATCAATATGAAGAGTTTAAAAAGCTGAAATCCGTGAGCACTTATTGAACTAGTGTTTCTTTCCGACCACTTCTGACTTGAGCTTTTCTGCCAGTGCTTTTCGTATTTGCAGAGTGGTCGTATTTACTTCTGCTTGTCCTGCCATCGCAGATTGTGCTGCTTTGGCTGACTTCGGGCGCTGCCGACTTCCAGTGTTCCCTACAGCCTGCAATTGTTTCTCACGCTCATGCTTCTTCAGTGCTAACAACTTATCTCTTTGAGCTTTCAGATATTCTTGTCTTCTGCTCAACTCTGCATCATCAACCTGAAAGAAATTATTATAATGTAGGGAGACAAATCGACTTGTGAAGCTATGTCCACATGAATATATCACATGCCAGCTACCACTGTTACAGTTTGCTGGTTCGATTTTAATCTACTTTATAAAATAGATTTAGTGGTTGAAGGGTACGGATGTTACTTGTAATGATGCCGTTATTTTAGTTCAGCAAATGCATAATCTTGACATTTATAATATTTCTTAAGATAATGTAATAATGTGTGATTTAAGATTTGAAGCTTTTATGGTGCTGATTACTTAAGATACCTTCTTGGGTTATCAGCTATATCAAAATTATAACCCGAGAAGCCAGCTAAAGTAAACGTATACAGATGCTTAATACAAGGTCCGGCAGAAAAACCTGATGGTTTTGAAATTTGATTTGTGCAGAAGCACAGTAAATTACCTTCAGAATAAGAATGCGTCATCTCAAAGCATTTCAGTCAGAAAGGAGCGTTGGTCAGTGCAACATCGTGCATTTGTTGTAGAAACTTTTAAAAAAAAACAGTGAATCAATTATTGTCATTCAGCGCACATTTCGCCGCCATTTCAACATTCATCGAAATGAGAATGTTCCATGTCGGAATACCATACTGTTGCGGTGGCAAATGTTTGGAAAACGGATTGTGCCATAAAGAAGAAACCACCAGGGAAACAGCGCACTGTTTGAACACCAGTGAATGTTGAATATGTGTGTCGGGCTATTCTTCCAAGTCCTCGGTGATCGGCAGTAAAATACACAAGTGCCTTAGGAATTCCTTGAAGCAGAATATTCAGAACAAAGTTATAGCAATCTCTCCACAAGTTCTGCAGCGAGTAATGCAAAGTTTCTCATTACAACTCCAAGAGTGTGAATATATTTATTACAATATTCTGCCTTAACCCTTAACATTTAATACACAACTTATCTTGAAAATGCATTTCGGCGTATGCTGCGCCATCTTCAGTTCATATAAGATGTAATGAACACCACAATTCTTCTGAAATAATGTTGTTTATAAAATTTGTTATTTGGTAACCTAGGTCACCGTTGTAATAAATATATTTAATTCATTTTTCATTCATAGTGTTCTGCCCAAGGGCAGGTCTTTCACTGCAAACTAAGCATTCTCCACTCTTTCCTGCTCTCAGCCTTCCTTTTTGTATCGGCATACAATCCATTTATTTTAATGTTATCTATCATCTGATATCTTCTTCTGCCTCGAACCTTCTTTCCATTTATCATTCCTTCTAAAGCATCCTTCAGCAGACAATTTCTTCTTAGCCAATGTCCCAGCCAATTTCTTTTCCTCTTCTTTAGGAGCTCCAACAATGTTCTTCTTTCTCCCACTCTTTCTAGCACGTCTTTGTTTTTAATTTTGTCTGCCCATTGTATACGCTCCATCCTTCTCCAAATCCACATCTCAAATGATTCCAGTCGTTTTTCTTCACTCTTCCGTAGCGTCCAAGTCTCTGCTCCATACAGTGCTACACTCCACACTCCACACACATATATTTAATATTAACCCTTATCTGTTGGAAATGAGTTATTTTAATTCCAAGAGTGTGTTTACTTCAAGGGACACCATCTGAGGAACACAATTTTTAAAAAGTAATTGATTTAGGTAAAATGCTTTGAGATGTATTGTAATTCTAAATTTAAAATAATGTTCACAAACTATTCGGGGGTACGCCGTAGCATAGTGGTTGAGGCGCTGTGCTACACACCTTAAGGTCACGGGTTCGATTCTCGATGAGGTCGTTGAGATTTTTCAATTGGCCTAATCCTTCTGGTGGCACTAAGACCCTGGGGTTGAGCAATCCTGGGGGTAAAGGCGGCCGGTGCGTAAGGTTGACAACCTTCATGTGCCGAATGTCCAAAATCTGGGAGCCTCAACCTCCTGGAACCCTCTGGGCCTCCATGGCTTGTATAGGGATCACTTTACTTTACACAAACTATTCAGTTTTGTCATAATTTCAATTTAAAAACCTTCAGGTTTCTCTGCCGGACCCTGTATTGTAAGACAGTTTATAAACCTGAAGCATAACCCCAATTAACTGTAACCATAAGTATAACAATAATTTTTTATTTAATTGTTATCTTACTGCCAAGTTTTTCTGCTATTCAAGTTCAGTAGATCAACATTCCCCACGTACCACAGGTGATACAGTACTTGAAATGTTGTCCATTGGTATATTGTGACAATGAGTTTTGGTAAATTTTTTAAACATGATTAAACTTCAAAGATTACACTGAGAACAGGTTCCTGTTACAATTTGGTCTATGATTTTACTACTTCCTGTTATGAAAATGTTGACTCATAATTATTATGGGTTGTTATCTCATTGAGAACGTCTGGTTGTATACCGGGATATGTGAGTTAGTTGGAGAATTTAATGTTGTACCAGCACTTTGCCATGGTAGCTCAAATGGTAAGAACAGCAGCATGGCGAGGCAAAGATCCTAGTTTAAATCCCGGCTATGGCATTCAATTTTTCAGATGAATGATATTGCCTAATTCGGCTCCCTGGTGTCTGGTGACATGCACTCCTTCCCACCAGTGAAGAACTTGAAGGAACCATAAACACAGAATTGCATGAACAGGAGTCCAACTGACGAAGCAATGGGAAAAATGTTTCAGTGAGGCTATGCCCTTCTTTTATTGCTCACAACATTTTGATCTCTAACGTGTAATCAAGTTTCAAGTCTCTTTTCCGACTATTCCTCATATATGTTCAGTATTAAAACTTATATTAATCATTTTACTTGACTTAATAAAGAGCCATTTTATGTACAACCAGAGCTGCTCACACAAAATGGGGTAAGGTATGGAAAAATATACAACGATCGCTCGTAAACACAATTTCCAATACTTGGATTTATAATTTAAGACTGAACTGTTTATCAGTAGAACTGCAGTACCTGTGTTTTTGTCTGAAGATCTTCATCTTGAATTCTGATATGTTCTTTTTCTTCATTAGCAGGTGATTCTGAAACAAAATTCAGTGATTTTATTTCTGATTTTCATATAGGCTTAAATAGGCCTACTGTTAGTAACTTAGCAATTGTTTTCTGCAATGCAGGTCTCCAGGATTGCTTCTAGTAATATGATATTTATTGTACTAATAAAAGTTACAAGAGAAGTTGACCAGTTCTGGTTGGTCATTTTCCCAGCAATCATCTTCAAACACAATAGCACATAATTAGTAGAGGGGAGGAGTTGCTAGAAGTTATTTTTTGGTCTTAATATAAGTTAGTTCACATTCAGTAAAAACGATAATATTAATAATGATAACAAATAAATTAAATTAAATTAAATACAAATAAAGTATGTTTCTTTTCAGTTCCCATCTTGCCATTTTTATTTAGGTTGTATGTTCCTTTTCATATCGTATCACCTCAAGATTCTTTAGTACCTATCCTTATCATCAGGGCCCGGATTCTGATGACCTAACAACGTTTGAAAAATGACCTATAAAATGACCCTAAATTTGAAAGAAAATGACTTAATAATTACAAAGAATGACCTAAAAACTGATATTTTATTTATAAAAATTATTATTGTGTACACAAAGATGTAGACTAATTTGTACATAATTCTAAAAACTGTAAATGTAGAAAGGATATTGTAGGTCTAAAATCTTTGTTCTTGATTGGAACATTTAAGAAGAAAAATAAGAAAATTGCTTTTAAAATAGATTCTACAAAAATGTTGCATTATAGTAACCTAGTCATTTATTTAAAGTAAATGCATAAAAATGACAAAATAAAGAAGCAAATGACACGAAAATGACAAAATAATGACGTAAAATTGAAATAAATGCGCTAAAAATATAAAATTGCTTAAAATGACAAAAAATGACCTAATAAAAATGCATTTCTATAATCTAGAGGCCATGATTAGGATTTATCTACAAGTTGGCAATGTCTAGGCAGCATCAATAAAAAGATGACATGTCATTAGAATCCAGGCCGTGCTTATCATGTTTACACTAAACAGGCTGAATTTGTCAAGTTGAATCTTTTACTACCAAACTTATACCTTTAATTTCACAATCCTGAAACTGTCGTCAGAATTAGTAGTCAGCTGGGTTGCTGCAAGTGGAATTACCCCTCTGTTAGGTGACGACGTCATTTGACATCTGTCTTTCACCTCTTTCTCCCCCACTTGTGTGATAGCTGCTCTGAATTAACTTGGTGTACAAAAATGTGATAAGAGAGAAATTCCTCTATAGATAATTATTACATTTGGCCCTATCTACCTTTTTATGGATCGGTATAATAATAGATTCTTTCCATTCTTTTGGCAATTCTTCCTTTCTCCAAATCATATGAATGAGTTTATGGATCTCTGAGTTTAGTATATCCCCACCTGCCTTAATTAATTCTCCTGGAATTTGGTGAATGCCTGGAGATTTGTGTTTTTTAGTTTATCTATAGCTGTCTGGTTCAGCATCCAACAGCTCAGCTGTGAATATTTCACTTTCTACACTTGGGACATCTCAATGTACATTTAATAGCTGATTAAAGACATTTTTCCATCTATTCAAAATATCATTCAGAGCCATGAGTATACAGTCAGTCGTGCCATCATTGTCCTTAATTATTTTTGTTCTAGGTTGAAAACCTTTCTTCAACTCATTTATTCCCTTGAGAGATACCTAATATTTTTGTCTTTACTATTTTCCTTAATTTACTTTTTCTTTGTTCTAATCATTCTAGAGGTTTCTCGTTTAGCATTGTAGAGATTTTCTGATTCTGCAACCATTGTAGTCATGCCTGCTCAGATTTACTAATTTCATGCATTCATCATTAAACCACAGTTTATTTGGTTTCAGTTCATATGTTATGCTGGAAACTGATCAAATAGAAACTGTATTTGTCATTATCATGTTTATCATATGTTGGTGCATGAACAATTGTAACTGTGATGTTACACCACTGTCTTCATAGAATAACATAAGAGAGCCTATCGTTAATAAACTCTACTTTCTTAATGTCTGAATTGATTCTCCCACGTATTGTATGATGAACTCAATCTCTAATTGATGGTTATCATTCCCTTTCCCATAGAAAAAAGTATATGCATCTCTATGAATTGAGCCTTCACCCTCCCACCTAAATTTCTGTACTGCTGCTACATCTAACCTGTATTTCTCTAATTCTTTAGTTACATTCCATGTTCCAAATCTATAGCTTTGATTTATAGTTTCCCTCAGTGCATTCCCTACCCGTAAATTCAAACAAGGGACGAGTTTACCTCCGGAGAATTTTACACTGACAGAATGCATAAATCATGCAATCATTTCTTAACAATATTTTTTACTGTGCAATGCTGTTAATCTCTCGCCACACCCCCAAGCTGGATGACCACCTCATGTCATCTATCCTCGACTGCTAATTCAATACATTCCCAGGCTGCAACCTGAGGATGTGCCATGGTGTGGTGCCAGAGACTCACTTCTTATATATATATATTATTGAAGGCTTCTATTATTTCCTGTCCATCTAGTACTCCCTACTTAATTGCTATGAAAGAACAAAAACACATGTTAGATCAAATCTAACTTGGGAGTGATGGCGTGACAGCCGTGCATGGATTATTTACTACATTCTGGGGGAGTCTTGTAGAGTTTTGAAATGGGAAGATGATATACTTCCCTTGTCAGATAATTATCTATTTTGAAGGGAAATACCTTAATTTCAGCACTTGTATTTGTTGTGTATGACCATCTGTCACACTGACAGAGACTTCACAAAACCTAACATCTGCTTCAACACTTTTCTATATGCTTCTACATGGTCAATGCAGTATTCATTTACTGTGACAAACATTGCAAATCTAAAGAAGCTGTTAGCAAAACATTATGAGGTATTTTTCTTCTTTCAAAAGCAATAGGTCACATAGAGCTTGACCATTGAGGTGTTTGTTCTTGCCTTGAAATCTAAATATGCAGATTTGTCTGGACATTAAGTGTTAAAATCATTAAATGAAATTTACAACTCTTATAGCCCATCAGTGATGGATACATAATGTTATAGCAAGTTGTACCAATTGTGTGCTGCAGTACAGTGTGTAGAAGTTGTTTCTCTCTCTTGCATTCAGTTTCAAGGCGGT
Source organism: Ectobius pallidus (assembly GCA_964059195.1). Classification (NCBI taxonomy): domain Eukaryota; kingdom Metazoa; phylum Arthropoda; class Insecta; order Blattodea; family Ectobiidae; genus Ectobius; species Ectobius pallidus. The sequence continues at coordinate 10,892,021 of CAXKWD010000008.1, read as the reverse complement.
GGTGCTCTTCTGGAGACGAGATTATACTCTGTTCCAGTGCGAGTGTTGAGCTGTCTAAGTGACCCTTACTTGCTTCGTATTCTTCCAAAGATTTCCTGAAATAATGATTGACATTATTCCCAGATCTACATGGAAACTAATATGAGGTGCAATCAGTACCGTATTTCTCGGACTATAAGACGCTCCGACCATAAGACGCACCTTGATTTTCAGATGAAAATTTAAGGAAAAACAGTAATGTGATTTTACAGGAAAATGTGTATATTCTTCATTGCATACACAAATCATGACTTTCTATAATGCAAACAACGCAAATCACTTTCAGTGCTCAATGTCAGGCTGTTTAGAGGTCATTGCCTTCATTTAGACCAACCCATGGAGACAACTCCTTTGGATGAAAAGGTGGTCAGACCACTAGACGCACCCAACTTTCAAGGCTTGTTTTCAAGGTAAAAAAGTGCGTCTTATGGTCCGAAAAATATGGTATATTCTGAGACTAGTTCATTGTAGCTTGAGCTAGTTTAGTCTAGGAAAAATCCGTTTGTCCTGACAGTTCTCTGGGATATAAATGTTAGCACAAACTAGATAGCTTGTCCTGGTTTATCCTACATGTGGGTTTAACCTGTAACATAGCCTATATGTATATATCAACTGTGGGATTTTACTTTATAACTTCTTCCATTATCCGGGATTCCTCTTCAGTCTGAAGACTTTCCTCCCCATCTGTAGGGAGGAAAGACTGTGGTGTGATGCCATATCTCTGTTGGATCATTTCCAATGCTTGAAGCTGTAGTTCCAGGTTTTTCTGTATCATCATTCGTTTAAATATCTCATAGTCATTTGCTGCCCACACTTGCTCAAACAGGGTCTGAAATGAATAAACATAAAACTTGATATCTCTAATGAGCTATGACTGAATTTTTCAACTTTTACAGTTTTCAGCTAATTTTTATGAAATTATGGATGTACAATGTATCAAGTATCATTGGTGTTAGTTCAGAAGATAATACACATTACATTATTAAGGAGGGACATACAGCTTTCAGTGAAATTCATAGACGAAAAATGGGTGAATTTCATTATTTTTTTTCTCAGCAATGAATTGCTCCACAATCTTGTAATTTGGCACATTCTTTATTGACTACTTTTACAATTGTATACTATTTTCAAAATTAATCAAACTGTTACAGTTATGGGTAATTATCGTTACAAAATGTCAGCCACGTTTCATGCACTAAAATACCGCTTCTATGATAATTTCCACAAATGGCCATATTTTTTAGTAATTCTTTTTTCTGTCAATTTGAAAACATAATTTGAACATCATAATCTTTGTAATATCTACAATATAAGTATTTTTAAAATACAAGCTTTTTAAAATTTATTTTTCATGTTTTCATGTTTAAAAGAAATAAACTATTTGTCAAATGAATGATTGTTGACAGCGTTGTTCATATAATATTAACAAATACACATAAATACCCATAAATGTCACAGTTTGATGAATTTTGAAAATAGTGCCATATGCACAATATACCACGCTCTAGCGAAAAATAATGGAATGCACTTATTTCTCACCTATGAATTTCACCGAAATGTATTCTATATTGTAATAATTTTTTTAAATTTAATTATTAAGTGAGAAAGCTTAAGTTTTTTTATGGGACGAGAAGACCCTATAGATCTTTATATTAATTGATATGTTATATGTAGATAGTTATGTAATATTATTTATTATTTTGTTGGGGTGATGGCTGTATACCATTACCAATTAAAATCGTTGCATAACAGTTTTCACCAGAGCAACCCAAAACTTTTTGTGAAAATTATTGGAAACTGTTATTGTATTGGGTTTTTGTGTGTAGGGAGCTTGCAGAAAGTAAAAACATTTGAAAAAATATGTTTTTATAATTTAAAGAATACATTTTTATTTTTAATGCTATATATCAGAAGATTATAAGCCATGCAAAGTCTAATATGAACTGGAGTTCTTGTTTTTCTGTAAAGAACATTTTACAGACAAAAATTCTGAAAATTTGAAAAGCTAGTAGGCCTAAGCTAAATGTAGGAAACACACTCTCGGTAGTGACTTAAATAAGGGAGGAACAAGTAAGAGGTTTTCCCAAAGAAGGATAATTATCAGAGAAAAGAAAATATGTAAATAAATAGTTTTATCAGACTCCTCAAATGTCAATCAAATCTTCCTTTAGCCATATTATCTCAAGGCTAAATTGAACTAGAAATGCAGACGAATTGCCTAAATATTTTAAGGCTTGGCTACTTTTCTGCTGTATGTTCTATTCTCAGCTCTTTGTAAATACAAATACTGGGTACAAGAAAAAGATAACAGTAACTTATTCTTCTTAAAAAAAAGGTAGTTTGGGTGATCAGTAGATCTAAAATTTCTGTGACATAAAAATCACCAATATAAGTATTGTTGTGGCAGAAGTCCCTAACTTCAAAAATGGGCAATAAAATGATATATATAGGCAGGTAGAACTGACTAATTAATATCACAAACCATTTCCATGTAAACTAATACCTCTATTTTCACTATTTGATGCTTTATTTAAACTTTAAAAGAGCTGTACCTCAAAACTAAAACTAAGATTTTGCACCTAGTAATTTCTGCCAGGATGATGACTACAAAGCATTTATGATTGTAATATTCCAGAAAATGATCTAAAATATTTAAAAATATGCTTTACCATTTTTATAAATACAGTGAAATCTTCGTTTAATGACTACCAATATCATGATAATGTTCTTTATAATGTTAAAATATTATAGTCCCAGCATTTATTCCATTAAAGTAATGTAAAATTCCCGTTGATTTTACGTTACTCTTAATAATAATAAACCTCTCCATTGCAATTACATTCGAAATTCCTGTAATATTCTTTTTAGCACACACTCTGCAAAGCGGCAGTTTCTCGGACAGCTAACATACTGGAAAGTAGCCCTTTACCGTACTAGGCCAGTAAAGTTGCCATGGTAACCCTTAGTGAATGTATTTCTAACTGTGGCTCCTGCATATCTCTACAGTGTCTCCCAATGTGAGTTGAATTTTACATGTTAAGGGTTTTATTGTTCATTGTCTATTAACAAACCTTGTCATTTAGAAAACTTAAATTTAAGAAATAAATTTGATAATAGTTTTGTTCGCAAAGCAGTCAGAAACCAGGAACAAATCGTTCGCGCATGCGCTCTTTCTCCACACGCGTTCGCAAAGCGAGAATCCGTGATTCTGATTTCAATCTTCTGTTCGCAAAGCTCTCACGGACAGTTTCTGTACTATAAGAAAAATTTGCAGGCTCTACCATGAATTGTTATCAGAGACATGCGCAGTAACCTATTTTCACGCGCCTGACTCCTCCCTCCAAATCCTTGCTCCAGATTTATAAGCATAGGCTACTTATATGTATGAATAATGGAAGATAATTAAAAGTTTCCCAAAATATAGTTTATATTGCCGATGTATATTGCATGTATAACATGTTAAAGGGAAATATATATTTTATTTGTGTATGATATCGATTAAACGCAGAAACTATCGATTCCAAATTCTTCTAACCGTTCGCAAAGTGCAAATCACCGGTAAGTTATAGACTGGACATGCGCACTACAACCAATTCTCAAGCAGTCACGGATTTGCTTTGCGAACAAACCTCATAACTTTTTATATTTTTTACGACTGGGGGTAGGCACGAACGTATGAACTTTGCATTATTAAGCCATAGCTTAGTCCCCTAGACCACGAGTGCTAGTCAAAAGGAACAACTTCAGATGAGTCTCTTGTACAATTGCTTCTTTTAAGGCATAGTAAGTTTTATTACAGAAAAGTGGAAAGCTGAGCTCATTAGTAGTAAAATTACAGAACTTCTACTAAAAACTATTGTATGCACCATGTACGCAATAACTTTAGTGAACTCACCCAGTATTTCAGCCTCATCTTACACCTCAGTCACAATACTAAATTCATCTGCTAAACCCTTATTTTGCATACTTAAAACCTAAATAGCTATTTCCGTAGTACAACTATAAAATAGGTCACGAAAGTGTAAATCGGAATAAACAGGCAGAAGAAGAAGGCAAAAAGAAGAGTAGCTTAGCAAGAACAAGTATGAATCTACCAACTTGAACCACATTAGAAACCACTGCCTCTTGCAAAGCTCTACAGAAATTTCCATTAATAGTCCCGTGTATTCCAGAAGGTCATTTAGTGACCTTTGTCGTAATAAGTTCTTTCTCTATGAAAAAAGTGAAACAGACTCTCATATCTGATTTTTCAAAGAGAGCCAAGAATAAAATGCATCCATTTGTTCATACTTTCCTTGACTGGTACTGTAGTATAAAACATATTCTCTCAAAATGAGTAAACAGTGGACATAATGCATAGTAGTGTGGTGTATTAATTTAAGGTTAGAGTAAGAATTTCCTATGCTAAAATTGTATTAGTTTTTCTTAAATAGTTAAAAAACTTCAGTTATGGGATAAAATCATGAACCACAAAGTACTATGCACAATATTAATATTAGCTGAAATCTGTAGTCATTTAAATGTGCACTGTGTAAGTTGGGAATGAATGTTTTAAAATAAGAATTTAAGAAAAAATCAGCACCAGTACCTAAACTTCAGGTCTTTTAAAGCCATTTTGAAATTTTCTTCCCCTTCAACAGTTTATTATTGCAGAGTCAATAGGGTCCTGAACATCAGAGATACAAAATCATAGTACGAGGGGGAGTCCAAACATAAGTTTCCCCTCTATTTTTCCCCAGGAAAACAAACAGCAATGGGGGAAACAAGACATCGTTTGAACGCAAAAGACACCCATACACCATCATGATGGCAATGATTTTCTGTTTCGGATTGTGATGGGGGAATGAACACGAGTCCACCATCTCATGCCCAAATCGGAGGCCGCATCTATGGAGTGGAAACATTTGTCATCACCTGTCCGAAATAAGTTCAAGTAAGTGCAGGTAAAGTGCTCCTCACAGTGTTCTGGGATGCCGAAGGGATTTTGTTGTTGGACTTTTTGGAGGATGGAACCATCACTGCTACGCGGTACTGTCACACCCTGTCGAAATTGAAGCAGGCGATTTGGAAAAAGCGGCCTGGCCTTCTCCAATCTGTCAATCTGTTGTTGGATGTCAATGTGAGACCATACTCGGCGATGGCAACGCAAAACCATATTGCAACTCTTGGTTGGGAGTGCAGAGACCTGATTTTTTTTCCTAGTGGGCTTTTTGAAGCTTATAAAGCAGTATGACAAATGTCTCAATGTACATGGTAATTATGTAGAAAAATAAAGGTACGTCTTATCTTTAATGTCCCATTATATTTTTTGTCTCTTATCCACACCTCTGTACACAGTTGCCAGGAGAAACTTATTTTCGGACTCACCCTCGTAGATATGATTATAATTATGTTGCATTCTATATATCTCACGTCTTAATACCAATAGCAATGGCTTAGTGTTACATCCAAGGAATCACTGCTTTACTAATTATTGCTAAAATTATTGGATATACTAAATAAGAAATGCTGTAACTTACCTGATGAAACCTAACTTTTAAACCATCTGACGTGTCTTTACTGCAGGCATTCTCAAATTGTTCTGGTGAGATGCCTATGTCTTCCATATAGCTTCCAAGCATGGAATCAACCTTTACAAAAATAATACACATCACATTTAAACATTTTGACCAGTGTACTAAGTTTAAAGGTTTAAATTATCAAATTGTTTTAAATTTGTGACACACCTGTGCAGTGTCTTTAAAAATTTCCAATCATGCAGTCATTCACTCTTATACCACTGAAACGTTTATATTACTGTCTATAGAGGAAAATCTAGTGAAAGTTTGGATACTTAAAATACTCTGAAAACATGACTCAAATTGGCAAGTGTGCATGAATAAGGGGAATAGGGCCCGGATTTGAAGGTTTTGAACTATTTTCCCCCCAGCTTCCTAATTAGAACATTTTAAGATTTTAATGTACTTTTACGTTTCATGCCCCTTGTTTCCGAATATATGAGTCATATAGAACCTAAAAAGGGCTAAATTGGACTAAAGGCCCTACAAGGGGCTAAAGAGGACTTTTGCAGAAAAAACACTATTTTTAAAAAGATTTTCCAATTAATGGAAAGGAAAATGAATATGTGGATTTAAAAAAAAGACATAATAAAAATAAACTTATACAACGCACTGAAATTAACAATGTATATTTATCTTTGTCACTTGTCTTTGTAACTTGAAAATGTGCCACCTCACCATCATAGGAAATAAAAATTCAGCCGTCTGCAATACATTGAAATCTGCAACTAATTAATTGTCATTTCAACTTTAAAATAACAAGTTGCTGACCAATGACAGAAAAGTGTTTTAAAGGAACAAATTTGTGACAGTCGACTCTACTTATTTTTGTAGATTGGAAGTGAATTGAGTGGTATATTGAATAATTGTATCATTAAAGGGTAATTATGCTGTCTTTCAAGTGCTGATATAAGAAATAGTTACTTGTTTATTTTGTAAAAAGAAAAAAGACTAGAGTAACTGTGTCAAATTTATAATACAATTTTTGGTGTTAATATTAGTTTTCATTATTATATTTTATTAAGACGGCTAAAATCATTTGTGTAAAGCCTAAAAAGGGCTATTCCACGAAAATAAAAGTCTAAAACACCTTTTATAATAGCCTAAAAATCCAGGCCCTAGTTATAACAGTTGATTATAAGATATTTGAATTTAAATGTTAAATTCTTGAGTTTTGTCCATTCTGTAGCGATAATCTTAATGATTTATGTATAGCGTAGAGCTTTAACACTGGTACTCACTACTAAATTGCGGTATTTTGTTACCTGTTGGAGCGCTTTCAACCGCATGGAGCGGCCATCTTCAGCAACTGACTTCCGTGGTGTTGTTGTTGTTGTTGGGAAGACATTTCTTGATAACTGTATCGTACAGCGCGTGCGATTTGAATTGTAACTGTTCGTTTAGGATGTTGGTGTTGTCTTGTGTGGTGTGTCTGTATATTTCATATTGTTCGAGTGTGTTGAGTGTGTGACCTTTGTGGTTAATGTGTAGGATTTCCATGTCTGTATTGATGTCTGCGTATTCGTGTCCTGTGGTTATTATATGGTTTGCATAGGCAGAGTCTGTGTTTTGTTTGAGAGCTCGTATGTGTTATGTGTATCGTGTTTTGAAACTTCGGCCTGTTTGTCCTATGTAGAATTTTGGGCAGTCGTTGCATTTTAGTTTGTAGACTCCTGGGTTGTTATATTTGTTTGTGTGTTGTTTGTTGTCTGTGGGTTGTATTTTGTTGATTGTTTTGTTCTTTGTTCTGAATGCTATTTTGTATCCTTGTTTTCTGAACTGTTGGGCGATTTTCTGTGTATGTGTGTTGAAGTATGTGAGTGTGATGTATTTGTCTTTTTTCTTTTCTGTGTTTTGGTCATTTTTCTTCGTTCTGATTTTGTGTAGTAGGTTGTCAATGACTGTGTGGTTGTAGCCACATCAACAAAATCCACAAAAGCATACAATACACAGCAGAATTTGAAATAAACAAAACCCTCAATTTCCTAGATTTCACTATCACAAAAGACAGCACACAGAAACATAAATTCAAAATATACAGAAAACCCACAATGACAGACACACTGATACACAACAGCTCCAACCACCCAACACAACACAAACATGCTGCATTCCGATCCATGCTCCACAGACTTGAAAACACACCACTATCCGCTGAAGACCACAAAGAAGAACTTAACACCATAAAACACTTAGCCATTACCAATGGCTACAACCACACAGTCATTGACAACCTACTACACAAAATCAGAACGAAGAAAAATGACCAAAACACAGAAAAGAAAAAAGACAAATACATCACACTCACATACTTCAACACACATACACAGAAAATCGCCCAACAGTTCAGAAAACAAGGATACAAAATAGCATTCAGAACAAAGAACAAAACAATCAACAAAATACAACCCACAGACAACAAACAACACACAAACAAATACAACAACCCAGGAGTCTACAAACTAAAATGCAACGACTGCCCAAAATTCTACATAGGACAAACAGGCCGAAGTTTCAAAACACGATACACAGAACACATACGAGCTCTCAAACAAAACACAGACTCTGCCTATGCAAACCATATAATAACCACAGGACACGAATACGCAGACATCAATACAGACATGGAAATCCTACACATTAACCACAAAGGTCACACACTCAACACACTCGAACAATATGAAATATACAGACACACCACACAAGACAACACCAACATCCTAAACGAACAGTTACAATTCAAATCGCACGCGCTGTACGATACAGTTATCAAGAAATGTCTTCCCAACAACAACAACAACACCACGGAAGTCAGTTGCTGAAGATGGCCGCTCCATGCGGTTGAAAGCGCTCCAACAGGTAACAAAATACCGCAATTTAGTAGTGAGTACCAGTGTTAAAGCTCTACGCTATACATAAATCATTAAATGTTAAATTAATTTTCCATTATCAGACATTATTTTTATGAAAAAGATTTATGTGACTTTTCTAATTGTTTAGTGGGGAACGTTGTGGCGCAGTCTGTTGAGGCACAGTGCTACAAAATGATACTCAATGAGGTCATTGGGATTTTTCGATTGATTTACACCTTCTGGTGGTGCAATGGCACTGGTCAATTCAGCCCCTAACAGAAACGAGTAAATGTGGCCAATGTGTAAGGCCTTCATATGCTGAATGTCTAAAAATCCAAGAGCCTCAACCTCCTGGAACCCTAAGAGCCTTCACAGCCTGTATAGTGACCAATTAACTTTTAACTTTTTACTAATTGCTTAGTTTTCCTACACACACTATCAACTACTTATCAACAGGGCCCGGATTTTAATGACATATCATCTTTTTATTGGTGCTGCATAGACATTGCCAACTTGTAGATAAATCCTAATCATAACCTCTACATTATAGATATGCATTTTATTAGGTCATTTTTTGTCATTTTATGTAATTTTATATTTTTAGGGCATTTATTTCAATTTTATATCATTATTTTGTCATTTTTGTGTCATTTGCTTCCTTATATAGTCGTTTTCATTCATTTACATTGAGTATATTAAGTTTTATACCTCCAATAATCTCCGTATGCTGACAGTAATTTACTGCAATCATAAATAAGGTAGTATTTACAATGATATAGTGGGCAGTTTTTCACCTTATACCCTCAAAAATGAAATTGATAAACCAAGGAAATATTTATCTGCAGTAGCCTCAAATATTTATTGATAAAATAGCAGAATCAATTTTGAGTTGTAATTCATTTAAAATATTTGAATTCAATATTCTTAAAATTCTAATGACATGGTGAGATTCCTAAAAAATACACATACGTACTTACATAATTATTAAAATATCTATTTACATTGTCTTTAGAGTAAAATATTTACATAATCGTTAAAATGTTCTAATTACAGTGTCTTAAAAGCAAATTTGCTAAATGTATACAACTTACCTTCTTAGTGTATACTATAATTGCAGGTAGTAGTATTAGTTAAAATGTTACATATATCTCTATATATATAAAAGGCTTTGTCCTGACTGACTGACAGGAATCAACGTAGAGCCTAAACTATAACAGGTAGAGACTTGGAATTTTGACAGTACCTTCGTTTCATAATGTAGGTGCTCACTAAGAAAGGATTTTGAAAAATTCTGATTTTAAATGCCAAAAATCAAATGTTTTTGAGAATACTTAATCCCTTCTTACACAGAATTATCGAATCCGAATCACATTTGACATTAAATCATATTGTTGCCAGTGGGTTTCAGATGGGCTTGGAATTAAATTAAATGGAAGTTTGACAATTACAGTTGGCTTTGTCTATTTTTGTCATACCTTGAAATAAAACTTTCGCGATCGCTTGAATGTTGTAAGCTCTAATATGGTCAAACATTGTTTTATTTGGACGAAACTCACTATACAGGGGTTTTCTGGACCAAGGAACTCGAATCTGAGGTCACTTTTACCAGGCGACGCTATCTAATCGTGGTATGTAATCCACGTGATTTAGGTGTTAATAAATATAATGATTTAACTATTATGCTCTTAATTTTTAATTTTTATAAATAATTATCGCGGGCGAAGCCACGGGCACATGCTAGTATTTATATAACCTGTTAAAAAGAACAGAAGTCTTATTGAATATAAAATTATTTTAGTATTGCAGTATTTGTTTTCACTGCTAACCGCAGTGGTCACTTTGTTAGAATTCAAGTAGAGGTACTATTGTTCTAGTAGTATGTCTTATGATTACAGTAAATGCAGATGTAATTTAAAATTTTTTAGAGTTTTCTTTTATCTTCTTATAGGTGCTCATTCACAGACAGTCCCATATGAGAGTCGTGAATAAGAGTTGCAGGCTTACTACTTCCTCGGTTTATCATTCAAATGAGATGCATTTAGTATTTAAAAGCTTTTTCATAGGGTAATATTTAAATAAATTACTAGGTTACCATAATGCAACATTTTTGTAGGATCTACTTTAAAACAATTTTCTTACTTCTCTTCTCAAATGCTCCAATCAAGAACAAAGAACATACTTTTTAGACCTACAACATCCTTCCTGCATTTACAGTTTTTTTTTTCAATTACGTAGAAATTAGTCTACAACTTTGTGTGCACAATAATAATTTTTTAAAAATAAAATATGAGCTTTTAGGTATTTATAGGCATCATTGTTATAATTTGACATAGTGTTTTATAATTCTATAGATTTCTGCTATATATGTTAATGCTTCATGTTTAACAATTCATTTATAGATAAGATTACATTGTATATTATACTTTGTCACTAGGCAGCCTACAGTGGTAGGAAGTGTTGAAAATAAAAATTAATAATTATTAGGTCATTTTCTTTAAAATTTAAGGTCATTTTATAGGTAATTTTTCAAACAATATTAGGTCATCAGAATCCGGGCCCTGGTTATCAACAAATGTGATAAATGTCACATGTAGAGAAATAATATTCCTATTATAGATACTATGAATATAATTTTTACATACATTTGTAGACGTAATTTAAATAAAATACTTAATGCCAACAAAATGCAATATCATTAGTGTTATAATTTTGTGTCTGAGTAGATACACTACGTACAACAGTGGAAAACATTACAAAAAAAAGAATCATAACAACATTATGAAACTAGCTAAATTTTCGCTAGCATGAGTAGCTAATCTATACAGTAATTGTAATATTTCTATTCCATGTTGTTTTATACTGACGAATCTACAGTGAATGAATTTTAATTTTAATTTTAATTTTAATATTTCGTGATTTCTAACTACCGGTATAACTCTATAGATATAGAAAATGAAGATATATCATGCATTTTTTTTAAAATCTTTTGATTTAAAAAAATATTACTTACTAGATCCTTGTATTCTTCAAATATTGTCTTATACGCTTCTTCATTGTCGGTGTTTGCTGGTTCAAAAACTGAAAGAAAACATTGAAATTTTATAAGCCATAAACTTGTATAAAATCAGTATCACTGCATGCACTCTTTGTCCAATGTTGGACCAATACTCAATCTAGGGTGCCCTTATAATGTTTATATAAAAACAAGGCATTTTAATTTTTCTCTTGTAAAAATCCTGGGACAATTAAAGAAAAAGGGGACAAAAATTTAATTCACAAAATGAAGGGAATATTTACAATTTACCTTTGTCTCATGCACACAAATTATCCCAAATGACTTCTTAAATTTCTTCTGGAGACTGGTGTAGATAATTTATTCCACAGAAGTGGATGTCTCATTGTCGCTGTACATTTCACTTTTATGTATTCTATCAAGAAGTGCGTTTTTTCTTATAATTTATCGTAAAAGTCATAATATATTACTCCATTCAGGGTCGTATTCAGGGGGGGGCTGAGGGGGCTGCAGCCCCCCCCGAAACGTTAAGGGTATATATACGTGAACAATCACAAAAAGATAAAAAAAATGCAGGTTCTAAAATATTAAAATTTTACAAGAAAATGAACTTAGAAGTGGACAAAAATTACAGGATCTTATAACAAGGCTTACTAGAACATAACTAGAAGATAAAAGTATAAAAAATTGACCAAGTTTATTTTAAATTACACGTTTTATAGGAGCATGAAAAAAATTAATTCAGATGCACTTATCACTTCCTTATAGGCATAACATTTTTCTGGTTTCTCTGACGCCTTTTATTTTTTTATGCATATAATGAACATATTTTTCTACAAAGTAGACTACTTTTATACAGCTAAAGTTATTATTTTAATGCAATTAATTTTTATATATCGCATATAAAATATCTTGAAATTTGATCAATATTTCATTACACATTTTCTTTAATTTTATACCTAAGGGCATCATTGTAGTCTACTTTATGGATATATGCATGTAAAATTAGTGTACAAAATTTCAGCCTTCCATCTCTAATGGTTGTGGAGCTACCTAACAATATGTGTGTAAAATAAGAGTTACCGGGAAATTCAATTTTAAGTTAATAGTGAATTTCTCATTTGACCTTTCTAAGGGCGTGGCTCAGAGCATAAACATATTTAAATGTCCATTTAAATGCCACAAATAATTTCTAATCCTATATAAACTATATATCAATGGATGCAGAAAATTCAGCACAATTTTTTAGTGCTATAAAAAAACATAAATTTCAAAATAATTCACGTACATATACCCTTAAGTCATGCTAATATGTTGCACATAAGGGCACTTTAATTTCTCAGAAAGTAGACAGTTCAATTGCACATTTTGACTTATAAAAGATGAAATGCGTTATTCCAACGTGTTCAGTATAATTGTGTGTGATAATTAGGGCTCAGAGGTTGATGATATGTCATCTCTTTTATGAGACATCACAGACAATGCAGGATGTAGTATAAGTTCGTCTTCCGTCAAAACGAACAATAATACCTTACTCATATTTTGCATTTTATTTTCTACCAGTCATTTTTAGGAAATTTTCATTCGTTCGTTACATTTTTTCCTATTTTGTCTTCAGAATGAACTTTTCCACCATTATACACAAAGCAATCTCGTAATTCATTAATATAGTAAACATAATATTAAAGTAGTCAAATAACATACTTAAAATATTGTCCTTTGTTTATTAAGTGCCAGTATGGTACTTTATGAGATTGTGTGGGGGACGAAAAATGTCTGTCCGTCTGTCTGTCTGTCTGTCCGTCCGTCCGTGTGTCTGTACGCGCTCTAACTCAAATACGCTTTTTCGGATTTTCATGAAACTTGGAAAACACATTTATAATGTCAATGGGAAGAACCCTATTGATATTCAACCAAATCGGTTCACCGGTACCGGAGTAATGCCCAATTTAGTGCCTATTTTAATAGATTATGGCGCCTTTCTAATGGAAAGGCGCCATAATTCAAATACGCTGTATCGGATTTCCATTAAACTTGGTATACGCATTTATGACATCCATGAAAAGTACTCTTTTAAATTTGAACCTAATCTGTTGACCGGTACCGGAGTAAAACCCAATTTAGTGTATATTTTAAAGGCGCAATAGCTCAAATACGCCTTATCGGATATTTATGAAACTTCGTATACGCATTTATACTATCCATGGAAAGACGTCTGTTGATGTTCAACCAAATCGGTTGGCCAGTACCGGAATAATGCCCAATTTATTGCCTTTTATGTTAATATATGAGAAGTCGCGATAACTCAAATATGCTTTATTGGATTTTCCTGAAACTTTGTATACCCATTTATAATGTACATGGGAAGACGTCTACCGATATTGGACCAAATCGGTTGTCCGGTACCGGAGTAAAACCCAATTTAGTGTCTATTTTAAAAACGCGGTAACTCAAATACGCTTTACCGGATTTTTATGGAATTTGGTATACACATTTATAGTGTTCATGGGAAGAGGTCTACTGATACTGGATGAAATCGGTTCACCTGTTTCGGAGTAATGCTCAATTTGGTGCCTATTTTATGATAATATACGCATTCGAAAGAATTTATATAAAAAAAAAGCAAATCATTTATCATGACAACATAGTCAATTGTTTTACTGTGATATTTTACGGCTTTGGAAATTAAAATAGAGATAGCTATGACCAAAAACACTATTGTTTTACATGCGCTTATAACTTACAACTAGACCGTTAAACTGACCCAGGTGACCGAGATGGTAACGTTTTGGCCTCACGTTATGGAGTTCCATGGTTCAAATCCCGAAACCAGCCAATTTCACTTTCTTTTTCGTATTTTTATGTGAGTGTGCGATTGTCAAGATATCAAAAATCTGTACAGTTCAGCTGATGTTGGAAGATTTTAATCTGATTAAAAAGAAAACTAGACCTTTGTTCTTCCCTAAGCCCTGCTTAATGAATAAATCTGGAGCTTAACTTGTAAATCAATTAAAAAAACATATTCTGCATATCATAATTGCAGTCATAACTGATTAAAAAAAACATACTGGCACTTTTTTACATCAGTTTACCTGATTTTATTAAGTGCCAGTATGGTACTTTATGAGATTGTGTGGGGGAAGGAAAAATGTCTGTCCGTCTGTCCGTCCGTCCGTCAGTCCGTCAGTCCGTCCGTCCGTCCGTCCGTCCGTGTGTCTGTAAGTGTACGCGCGATAACTCAAATAGGCTTTATTGGATTTTAATGAAACTTGGTATATGCGTTTATAATGTCCATGGGAAGAACCCTATTGATATTAGACCCAATCGGTTTACCAGTACCGGAGTAAAACCCAATTTAGTGTTTATTTTAAAAGTGCCATAACTCAAATACGCTTTATCGGATTTTCATGAAACTTGGAATACACATTTATAATGTACACGGAAAGACGTCTGTTGATATTGGACCAAATCGGTTCGCCGGTACCGGAATAATGCCCAATTGAGTGCCTTCTTATGGTATTATATAACAAAAGGCCCCATAACTCAAATACGCTTTGTCGGATTTTCATGAAACTTGGTACAAACATTTATAACATCCATGGCAAGAAGCCTATTAATTTTGGACCTATTCGGTTGACCGGTACCAGAGTAACAATTAATTAAAGTCACATTAAAAAAAATCTTGTCTATACTACAATGCCGCATTTTTAATAATTTGAGTGCTTTGTCTGCAGTGCAGTCAGATGTTTGTTTACTTCATATATGTAGGTGAAATTGAGTACTACATGAATACTATTATATACAGAAGGTACATCAGTGTGAAATAAATAGCGGAGTTATATGCCACTGAATTTTGTGAAATTTTGACATATTTTGAGAATTTCAAGTTGCAATAAAGTGAGATTTGACAAATAACACTATTCCTTCACATATGCTTATCAAACTACATCGTCTAACTGACTGAGTTGGCCGAATGGTAACGTCTTGGATTTGTATTCTGGAGGTCCCTGGATCAAATCGCGGACCCGGCCGATTTGACATGGATTTTATTTTTATTTTTATGTGAGTGCGCGATTGTCAAGGTCTCGCAAATCTGTAGTTCTGCTGACGCTGGTCGATTTTAATCTAATTAAAAATACTTATTTTCTGCACATCATAATTGCAATTATAATTGATTCAACAAAAGCATACTGGCACTTTGTTATATCAGTTTACCTGATTTTATTATTATATTAATATGCTACTGTATATTCCATTTTTTAGATATATATTTAGAAATATTGTCATATTTTAAATTTTTCATGTCATATTTTCATAAATTTAAGGTAATTTATAGGTCATTTTTAGGCGTTTTTACATCATCAACTTCTGAACCCTAGTGACAGTAAAGTTAGGATTTTCACAGCCCCTCCCGAAAATAAATCTTGGATACGCCGCTGACTCCATTAAAGTGTGTTTTGGCAATAAGCAAGACCTTCACTGTTGTAACTTTTAATAATGCCAATCACAATCACAAAAAAGCGGGACATTTGACCGCCGGCGTGGTTAGCATCGCTGACTACAGATCCGTCGGCCCGGGTTCGATCCCCGGTACCTCCTCGGATTTTTCTGAGGTAGGGAGGTCTGGTAGGGGTGCACTCAGCCTCGTGATTCAAATTGAGGAGCTCCGGTCATGAAAACCACCATTAACGGCCGTGGGTGTCGGCATGCTGACCACATGCTCCCCAATCCTGCCATCCGTCTACGGTAGATGGCGCAGCGGTCGGGTGGTAGGCCAAGTCCCTCCAGGGATGTAGCGCCATGGAGTTTAGTTTGAGTGTCCCCAATAAAACTTTCGGGACAGCAGGACGTTTTGTCAAAAAAAAAATGGACACACTAACTTAATCATATTCGCAATCATTTTTATTCACCAGAAGAATTTTTACAAACTCTTATGGCTTCATCACTTAAATCTATACCTGAATCTGAACCTGGTTTCCTATATCCCCTATGTTGGGGTGAAGGGCCTCCAAGTGGAGGTTTTCGTTACCTATGTGAATTTTGTTACGCTTATTTTCCGAGAAAGGGCAGAGGAACATGTGGTAAGCCCATCACCTCTCAACCCCCGTCCGGAAACTAAGGTATTACTTGGACGTGAACAATTTTGTCCACAGGCTCTAATTTAGGCTTGGAGTACTTGCCGTAAATCTACGACACGGGACCCTCCGGCTTAAAGTCTCTCCCGGAGGACTCCGTGCCCAAGATTTTTACGTCCTGAAAAACCCATCGATTTGCGGTCGGGTTTGATCCCGCGACCTTCGGATCTAGAGGTAGGTACGCTACCTCTAGACCACCGCGGCCGACCCTTTTACGTTTGAGAGTGAAAAAAATTATGCTTTTTTTTTGGTTTTGGTTTTTTGTTATGATAGTTTATAAGAACTTCTTATTTCTGAACGAATTTTATGATACAGATTTATAGAAAACTGGCAAATTATGCGTTTAAGTGTCTTTTACAGTGCATTCAGAATTTCCCGAATCTGTAAATTTATCCTTTATTTTCTCAAAACCTTTTAAATTTGTTATAAATACAGTGGGGCATACTTTACTTGTTGAGCAACAAACCATGCCTCAGTTTTTTATTCTACCTCTGAAATTATTTTTAAAAAGTTTATGAGAAGAATAAATATTTTAAAATCGAGCTCGTAATTTTCTTCTTGATGTTGCACTACAGATATCTCAACAATTCTGCTACAGCTTTCTGGTCTGAATATTGCTTTTATGAGGAAAAAAAAATTATTAAATTGTGTAAAGGTATTAGGTATTCCTCAGGTTCGCGAGCGACCCCTGGTGATCCCGTAAGGGGATATTCTCAGCGGATTTGTTGCTGTATGTTAATTTCGGTACGGTACTTGGCTGTTCTCTATTACATTTGTGCCTATCACGTTGTGTTCGCGTTCTATTTTTGGTCGTTTTTGTTTTTTGTTTTTTGTTTAATGCTTTTCCCCTCTGGTGGTGTCTTGTACCGAGTTTTCCTGGTTGCGTAAGTTCTTTCAGCCTGTGAGTGATAATGATCTCTAACCATACAGACGCACAAGGCATATAGGCATGGGCGTCCGCAGAAATTTTGTCAAGGGGGGGCCAATGAACAAATTACTGCCACCACCACCATCACTATGCTATTACGACCACTTTATTATTATTATTATTATTATTATTGATATTTTATTACTATTCACATTATTACTATTATTATTATTACTATTATTATTATTATTATTATTATTATTATTGATATTTTATTACTATTCACATTATTACTATTATTATTATTATTATTATTATTATTACTATTATTATTATTATTATTATTATTATTAATTATTATTATTATTATTATTATTATTATTATTATTATTATATAATCAACATCCTTCATTTACTGTAACTGGACTATGGTCATGGAAAACATCTGATGTATGCACTCACATGACTTTTCATACACCTTACAATTTCATAGGTACTATTCATATCAAATATAAAATGCGACATTTTCTTGCCTTATCTTCATTATAACAAAATGTTTGGGTATAAATGGTTTCAAGTTTAGGGGAAGTAATTTATTCCTACAAGCTAATATCTAGTCAGCTGTTATGGCCCATTCAGATAGAAAATTAACCGTAAACGTAACGTAAACATAGAAGCTTGCGGCCATGTTTTTCAATGTGACCATTCACAATGCATCACATAAACGTGAAACTTAAACGTAAAATTAAACGTAACGTAGAAGCTTGCAAACACCAAGCTTCTGCGTTATGTTTATGCGAAAAATAACGATACAACCAATCGGAGAACAGAACACTAGACGGAAGTGGAAGTAGCCAAGAGATGGCGTCTATGAATGAGAAACCCGTCATTATGATAAATGGCATCCATTATATAAAGATGCGGCATTGAAGGAAAATATATGAACAATAGTTCCCCAAGAAATTAACTACAGTAGTAAATACAGCACATATAATATTCTGTTAATTTTCATATGCCTGCATACGCTTGTACGATGAAAATTTTTAATGGCCTACACACTGGATTTCCATGATTATCATGACCATGATACTAGGTATAAGGATCATATAAATGTAAATTATGCTAGGTTAAGTAAAACCCAAAACAGTTTAAGCTTTTTAATAAGCTGCCACTTAGTGCTAGAACTGCTACACTTAATCGTTTTAAAATAGTTATAAAAAATTGGTTAAATACTAAATGTTTTTACAGTATCGACGAGTATGAAATGTCTGACATGAATGTAGGCTCTAATTTTATAGTATTATTTTTATTATATAAATAGTTTTGTATATTCTTTGGACAATGTCTATTACAACTATATATTTTGATCTAATGACAATGAAAATGAATGAATGCATGTTTAATAGAAACATGAAAGTATTTTCGTCTGCTGCGGCCATTTTTATCAGCTGTTCACGTTCTCGTTTGTGATTGGTTGTTACCTACGTTTAAGTTTTCATTGCGAATGCTCAGTGCCGTGCTAAAGTGTGCGTTTAAGTTTACGTTCTTACGTTTACGGTTAAGTTTCTATCTGAATGGCCCATTACAGCTTCTTTTCATCCAAACAGCGCGAACATACGAGGGTCGTTCAATAAGTAATGCAACACATTTTTTTTCTTAAAGCAGGTTGGTTTTATTCAGGATTCGAATACAAGATATTATTCCCCAATCTTTTGGCTACAAAACCCTACTTTTAAACATAATATTCGATCAATGCTACAGCCTTACGCCACCTTCATAGGAGGGCCTGTATGACTGCATGGTACCACTCTCATCTGTGCGGAATTGCTTGCTCGTTATGAGGCTGATGGTGAAAATTTCTTGTCAAACATTGTCACAGGCGATGAAACATGGGCAAGGGCGCCCCCCCTAGCTCTCAGGGAAAGGAAAAAATTCTATATTAATAATTATAGTCTGTTTTTTTCTTTTAAGACAATTATTTGAAAGTCAGTAGAGACATAAGTTTGCAGAAGTTTTACCATATCGACACCATGGAAGCAGAATCCACACTGGATTAGAAAAGGGGATCCTGGGGGTTTGGACCCCCAAAAATCAAAACCCAAAATTCTATTTTTGTATTTTAAAAAAATTAATAAATAAAACAATTTTTGTGGGTGTGTCAAATATGATATAGCAGTTATTTTGTTTCCATAACATAATGAGTAGGCCTGTTATTTCCATTGTTCTTTGTGTTATTTAACTTTTCTTATAAATAGTAATGAGTATTATAACTTAGGTTTGTTTAAGTTCGCATGTCTTAGAGTATGGTAAACAAATTTCCTAACTAGTTTTTCAGAGCTAAAATAGAGTGAAATGTGATTTTCATTAGTTCAGTATTTAAAAATTTTCCGGGGGTAACCCCCGACTTAGGTAATAATTTCTTGTTTAAGTTGGCATATCTTAGAGTATGGTAAACAAATTTCCTACCTAGTTTTTCCGAGCTAAAATAGAGTGAAATGTGATTTTCATTAGTTCAGTATTTAAAAATTTTCCAGGGGTGGACCCCCGACTTAGGTAACGATTTCTTGTTTAAATTGGCACGTAAATAAATTTCCTAACTAGTTTTTCAGTGCTAAAATAGCGTAACAAGTGATTTTAATTAGTTGAATATTTTAAATTTTTCTGGGTATGGACCCACGACCCCCTTGCTTGGGGAGTATTCCAAATTCCCTGCCACTTCCAATCCTCCCCGAAATTATTTTCTGGCTACTTCATTGTTGCACTTACATTATTATATTATTAATGTAATGTTACAAACTGACCCAAGAAGTTAAAGGGACAATAAATAAATTAACTAAAAATTTGGCCCCCCCCCCCCTAGAAAATATCATATGGGCGCCCTTGAACATGGGTTCATCACTTCGAACCAGAAACAAAACGGCAACCCATGGAGTGGCACCACACCAACTCTCCTTTGAAGAAAAAGTTCAAAGCCATACCGTCAGCTGGTAAAGTCATGGCTACGGTCTTCCTGCACTCTGAAGGGGTTATTCTGTTCGATGTCCTTCCTCATGGTGAAACGATCAACTCTGAAGAGTATTGTGCTACTCTAAGGAAATTGAGGAAACGACTTCAGTGTGTTCGTCGCCACAAAAATGCAAACGGATTTCTAATTCTCCATGATAACGCAAGGCCTCACACAAGTCTGCGCACTCGAGAGGAGCTCACAAAACTTCAGTAGACTGTTCTTCCTCATCCACCCTACAGCCTGGATCTCGCACCTTCTGACTTCCACCTTTTTGGCTCGATGAAGGATGCACTCCATGGGAAGCACTTCGTGGATGATGGGGATGTTATTGATGCAGCAAGATGCTGGCTCCGTCATAGACCAGTAGAGTGGTACCATGCAGGCATACAGGCCCTCCCATGAAGGTGGCGTAAGGCTGTAGCATTGAACGGAGATTATGTTGAAAAGTAGGGTTTTGTAGCCAAAAGATTGGGGAATAATATGTTGTATTCGAATCCTGAATAAAACCAACCTGCTTTAAGATAAAAAATGTGTTGCATTACTTATTGAATGCCCCTCGTACAACAGTATTTGGAGACTTAAACCTCATTTCACATTAGTTGCTTATAGTCATTTAATTTAGAGGTTTATGTGTGAACAATTTCCAGGGAGGGGCAGCGGCCCTACCCTGCCCCCCCCCTTCCGGACGGCCATACATATAGGTTCATAGCTATTAATTGTTACTAGTTTCTGCGCCATCTTCTTCTCAAACTATTTTCATGTAAGTTACGCCCGTTTTGTTTTGTTTCATAAATTTTCATTTTTTATCCTAATTATTTTCAGTTTGTTCTTTGGTTATGTTTTGTTTAGATCTTTTCTTTATTCTTTTTATATGATATTTCTTTTCTGGCTCGGCATTTCTGTAATCAATATTACGTGACATTATGCGACAGGTAGAAGAAGCATGCGATGGACATAACAATCTGCTGATACTCGTGATGATCAAATTTGGTAAAGCATCTTGCTTTAGGGATGTTATTCTCAGGGCGATCATAATGTTTTTAGTCGGGCCCGGATTTTTAGGCTTTTATAAAAGCTATTTTAGCCTTTTATTTTCGTGGAATAGCCCTTTTTAGGCTTTAAACAAACGATTTTAGCCGTCTTAATAGAACATATAATGAACATTACTATTAACATCGAAAACTGTATTAGGCCTATACTTTTGACATAGTTATTCTAGCTTCTTTCTACAAAATAAACAAGTAACTATTCCTTGTATCGGTACTCTAAAAATACCATAAAGAATTGAGATATTTACCCCTTAATGATACAATTATTCTTTCTTTTTGTAGTATTTGAATGAAAAGTCTGGAGTGTCACGAATTGGTTCCTTTAATTGTCGTCGGTCGGTAACTTGTTGAAACGACATGGATTATTGCAGATTTCAAAGTATTTGCAGATAAGACGGCTCAAGTTTCATTTCCTGCGACGGCGAGGCAGAAGATTTTCGAGTTACAAAGACAAGCGACAAAGCGACATATACATTGTTAATTTTAGTGCATTGTATAAATTTATTTTTATTATGTCTTTTCTTAAAAGGCACAAATTCAGATAGGCCTATTTATTTTCCTTCGCATTAATTGGAAAATCTATTTAAAAATCGTGTTTTTCTCCAGAAGTCCTCTTTAGCCCCTAGTTTTTCAGCAAAAGTCCTCCTTAGCCCCTTTTAGCCCCTTCAGTCCGATTTAGCCCTTTTTAGATTTTATAAGATTCCTATATTCAGAAGCTAGGGACATGAAACGGAAAAAACGTTAAAATGTTCTAATTAGGAAGCTGGGGGGAAATAGGTTAAAACCTTCAAATCCGGACCCTAGTTATGAGTGTTTTAATTCACTGTATTGGGCTTCACCCGTGTAAGCGTGATTATTTTTTTTATGAATAGAACTTTAAAATAACATGTTGTGCATTGTGGAAATGTTTTGCCTGATCTGCCCTGTTGCTAATTTCGCGTTTGTAATAAATCTTATAGGATTTATTCTTATATTATTATTATTGTTATTATTATTATTATTATTATTATTATTATTATTATTATTATTATTATTATTATTATTATTATTCGTATCTGGTTTGCTCTCTTCATTTTACTTTGTTTTATCAGTTTTCCCCATTTTCTTCAAAGGACCTGTAACATTTATTACAGCAGGTGTCAAAATTCCAGTATAAGTGTATGGAACTTGTGGTGAATAAATGTTTAGGCTAAACAGCAGTTTGGTTGAAATCTCAAAATTAAATTTTGAAAATAAAAACGTTACGACGCGGCAAGATATATATAGGCCTATGTGTGTGTGTGTGTGTGTGTATATATATATATATATATATATATATATATACGTACATACATTACGAAATTTTAAACCATAAATAAAATGTTTTTGAAATTGTAATTATAATTAAGTTGTTTGATTTAGTAACAAACAGATTTCTGTTACTGTAAATAATTATAACTAAGTAAATAACTACGTTTGTATTTTCATTTAATCTTACGACACAACCAACTCAACTGTTTTACATGCACTGTGTACAGTGAACGCCGCTTAATGTAATGGCGAATAATGTTATCACTTTTATGAAGTCCCGTACGGATTAATATTCATAACTTACATTGAAAAAATGCTGTTTATTGTGATCAAAGGTTTGGTTTATGTTACCACATTTTCCTTTTTGCGGCTTTATTTCCATGTAAGTTACTGGACGTTGTCCAAAATTTTGTTTTTAATTGTATTGTGTTTTTTGGAAGTAAAGGGGAGTAAGGGTAGTGGAAGTGGTGTTCCCTAATGTTCTCTATAAAGCCATAAAACATGTTTCGCTCCTCAGTTTAGCTGCAGCTTTTGATTTATGAAAATCATAGTGATGACATGTAATGACGGTTAGTGTAAAATGAAAAGACTTGAACAGACAGACATTAGGTGTTTTGCTATGCAGTGTTCACCACAGGTCAGTAAACTTCCAAAAAACACTATGCGTATGAAATATTTATTAATGGACTCTAAAGGGAAAACAGAAACAATTAAACAGAAACAATTAAACACTTTTTATTGATTGCAAAAATAGTTGTTTTCAGGTTATTATGAGTAGTTGAATGAATCACAGTTACGTATTTTCTTGTATGTATGAATAAATAGCTTTTAATTCTGTCTGTGTAGTGTATTAACTTATGTATGAATAAATATCCTTAAATTAATTATTTCGGCTATTGTTATCAATCGGGGAAATTGTTCAAAAATTGATAATATTTTGAAGATTCAAAAAAGAGCTGTGCGAATCTTAACTGGTGCTGAATGTACTGCCCACTGTAAACCAAAATTTAAGGAATTACGGATTATGACAGTAATTAATCTTTACATTTTTGAATTACTTCTGCACATGAAACTAAATTATAATTCTGAGGTCATCAGATCATCTATATTCACCCATACCCAACTAGAAATGCTTATCTGCTGGATCTCCCCTTGAAATAGGAAGAACGACTTATTACACTCAAACTATTCCCTCAGAAAACGCTTGATATAGTTTTTTATGGCTCATAGAGGATCTAGAATTTTGCATCCCATCGCTTGTACAGTGCACAGTAAGCCTGGTAGAGGTTTAAATAAGAAGGAACAGAAATTCCTGTAACATAAAATTGTAATATCGAGGCGGGAAATTTCCCACTCTTATGTTACCATAAAGCCATTTTGGATATGAAATTAAACAGAAAGCATTATCACTTTCATACTTTTCTCTCCAAAAACCTGCGATATAATATAATAATATACAGATTACCATACCTCGTTTTGTTTTCTCTATGTCCAGGGTAGAGAAAGTTATGTGATTCCATTATTTTAGTGGATTTCATTCTGTAATATTTATTTATAACATGAATTATTTTGATAACTTCTCTTATTTGTCAAAAGTGCATTTCATTTGTTTTTTCCAAGCCCACCTGATACCATTTGGCAACAATATATTCTGTGATTTGGAATGGATAATTCTATGTAAAAAGGGATTAAGTATTTTCAAAAACATTTAATTTTTGGCATTTAGAATCAGAATTTTTCAAAATCCTTTCTTAGTGAGCACCTACATTATGAAACGAAGGTGCTATCAAAATTCCAAGTCTCTACCTGTTATAGTTTAGGCTGTACGTTGATTCCTGTCAGTCAGTCAGTCATTCAGTCAGTCAGTCAGGACAAAGCCTTTTATATATATATATAAAGATTTTGACCTGGCCAATTGTACTGTACTTAACGGCTCAATAAACATTATTATTATTATTATTATTATTATTATTATTATTATTATTATTATTATTATTAGCAGATTCCCTAAGCGATCTTCACAAATCAAAAGCAAGAGCTAAACTGAGGGGTGAAACATGTTTTCTTACTTAAAAGAGAAACTTAAGGAACACCACCCGGCCCCCTCGACTGTGAGCTGGGAACAGTACCTTTACTTCCACTACAACAAAATGTCGGCCTGGGTGGCGCAATCGGTATGGCGCTGGCTTTCTGTGCCCAAGGTTGCGGGTTCCATCTCGGCATTTATGTGTGCAAAAATGTGACAGGCCCATGTCGGTAGATTTACTGGCATGTAAAAGAACTCCTGCGGGACAAAATTCCGGCACACCAGCGACTGTCACAGGCCTAAGTCACAGTACATTCCCGTCGTTAAATAACCATATAGGCTACCAACCAATACAACACAATACAGATGAGTTTGAGACAATATACAGTCTTAAAAACAAACTTTTGAATGACGTACTGTACTTGGAAATATAGCCAGAAAAAGGAAAATGTTATAACATAAGCTGAATCTTTGATCATAATACACAGCATTTTTTCAATGTATGAGTATTAATCTATACGGGACTTTTTAAAAATGATAACATTAGCCGATTGATAACATATCTGCGATTACATTAAGCGGCGTTCACTGTATAGGCTATTGATACATTTTCAATTTCGTAATTTAGAGTTAAAAGTTCTACCAATGGTTGTTAATCAACCAATGAAAAAGACTTCCATGCAATTCAATATTTCAGTTCGAATGGGAAAAAAGGGACAATTATTTCATCCAAAATTGGGACTGTCGAGGAAAACCGGGATTTCTGGTAACCCTGGTCCTAAAGCGTGCTTTGCACATTTCTGTCTTTCTTAATAATAATAATAATAGTCTAATAATAATAATAATAATAATAATAATATTAGTAAAAACCTAATAGTAATAATAATAACAACCATTTTTCAAGGAAGTTGAAGAAGATTTGAAATTACTCAATATCTTAAAGGAGGATATTGCAAACAGAGAAAAGTTTAGGAAAGCAATATTTGATGGCGAATTTCCAGAGAAACCCAAGAAGAAAACGGGAAGTAAATGGACGGAAGAACGGAAACAGCAACATCGCGAAAGAATGAAGGAGTTTCGGGAAGACAAGAAGAACACAACTGTTTCACGTGGTTTCAGCTGGTCTAATCGAAAGGATAATAATAATAATAATAATAATAATAATAATAATAATAATAATAATAATAATAATAATAATAATAATAATAATAATAATAATAATAATAGTAATAATAATAATAATAATAACAACAATAATTCACATTGACAAGAAAACCACTGTTGTGGGTGGAGCAGACAGTGAGACGGGACACTGGCGCAGTAACAACAGTAGGCCTACAAAACTGCCATAACAGACAAACCACGAAACAAAGAAAAAGAAAGATTGGATTTCAAAATTGATCTGAGTTGTATATGCCCGTCTTGTTACCCGTACAATGAACCCTAAGATAACAAAAGGCTTGCATAACAATGCCTATAACATAAGTGGGAAATTTTATGTAAAATATTTTGCACAATTTATGCCTGTCTTCGATCTATTCCTCAAAGAATGAAAACTTTTGAATTTCGAATTCACTCTTATTATAATATTGTACTCCTCATTTTCACGTGTAAATTGCACTAGGAACTAGATTTGTATGGCTTTATGACAATTAAGGGGATATGGAAAAAATACCGAATGGAATGCAGTGAACATCACTTACTTGATGACTTCTCTTCGATGAAAGTTAAAATTGGAGCGTTCCAAATTGGGCCTTGAAGGAATCCCACCAAGGAATCGAACACCCAGGAACAATCTTCCGAATCCATTTGTGACAAATTGATGCAGAAGATTTTTGTCACTTATCACAGAATAGAATAGAATAGTATTCCCCAGTCACACCATCACGATTCGCTGCACGAAGCAATGTATGCTTATACGGTTGCTATGGGAACGGTATTCAAAACATTGGCCTCTGTAATCCATAGATCCCACAGATTATCATGTAAGCATTGCTTTCAGAAGGCCGGCAGAAATAAACAAAAACCGAAACTGACAATAGGATGAACACTGTAAATATTTTTGCTGCTTATTAGCATAGCTTTCTCTACCCGTAGGCCTACCGTAGTTACTACAGGTGTAAAGGTAAAGTGATCCCTATACAGGCCATGGAGGTTCAGAGGGTTCCAGGAGGTTGAGGCTCCCAGATTTTGATCATTCTGCGCATTAAGGTGATAAGGTTGTCAGCCTTACGCACCGGCCGCCTTTACCCTCAGGATTGCTCCTGGTGCTCAATTCTGTTGGAGGCTGAGTTGACCCCAGGACCATAGTGCCACCAGAAGGATTAGGCCAATTGAAAAATCTCAACGACCATCGGGAATCGATTACTACAGGTGTAGCTGATGAATATGGTTCGGATGTTCATGAGTATCATGACATAACAAATTGTAAAATATGTCTGCAAATATGGCCTTAAAATGATTAAATATGACCAAAAAATTCTAAATATGGTCTCTTAAAAAAAGTATTTTCTAAAAATAAATGTTCCAATTTAAAACGGTTAATGATCCTAAACTATTACATCACATTAATTCAATCAGTTAATCACTTTTTAATAATTTTACAGGTGATTTACACTTCTACTTGTAAAGAACTTCTAATCTGTTTATGTTTCCAGATACCACTGCAAATGTGAACTGAAAATTAGAAGAAGAAAAAAAAAGACATGTCTTTTGGAAGTTGTTAACTACAAGGAGGAACAGATAATTGTGCTATTATTGTTATTTTCCCTTCACACCGGAAAAAATTTAAATCAACAATTCAAACTGCATAATTGTGTGCTTTTACCGAATTTATAACTGAATTATGACGTTAAATTACAAATATGAGCGAAATATGACCAAGTCCCAAGAAAATTAACAAAATATGACTTCATATGCAAAATAAAAACTTTCCGATTAGGATAAGAAATGTGCAATTCATGTTTAATTTGTGTTTGCGGCAAGGATGGAGGTCAGGATAAAAATATGACATGTCATAAATAGGGACCGGATTCTTAGGTTTTTACCTATTTTTTTTCCTTACTTCCAAAACAAAAAGCGCTCATACACTTTTTCGAAACATGTCCATAGGATTCACCCACATTAATTCTGTGGTACCTAAAATACCTAAATGGGGTATAAAAACCTAAATATACCTAAACAGGATATAAAACCTAAAATATTTAATTTAGGCTACTTTTTTGTATTTTTTGTTTGCCAGTTGAGAAATCGATATTCTGCGGAGAGACAAAACTTTGTAGCGTTGAAATTAATACCACCAGCGTTTCGTTCAACCCATTGTCGTCTAGGATGGACAGTAACAAGATACAAAGTGTAAGAGTACCGGCGTATTCCTTTTAAAATATTCGTACGAACAACCATTGTTGCCGTGTGTGAACATGGATATAGATTTCTGTTTTAAAGCGGTTGTTTGTCTTCAGTACTTCCCTGTTATTCATACTGAGTGGTCACACTGTGAGTTTTAAGAAGACGTGTTAATTATGCCGAAACTAATGAAATTGAGTTTATTACTGGAGTGGATTGGCGACGACCAGAATTTCTTCTTCTTCTTTTTATTCTTCTTCTTTTTATTCTTCTTCGTCTTCTTCTTCTTCTTCTTCTTCTTCTTCTGAGGTTATTTTATGACGTTGCACCCCGCGGGTTTCTACATCTGTTCTGTCGTTTTCCAAGTTGCTCCTGCTGTATATAACAGACGTTGTCATTCAATACAACTCACAGTTGATATTCTTGAAAGATACACTGTGATATACTGTAACCAGGAAATGTGAGGCAATCTTATTTTCACGGCTTCTTTTGATTGTTTACGCTATCTTTCTTCAATTGTGTAATATTGTCCTAAAGCAAGTTTACAAAGTTTACACAAATTTAAGTCAATTTTTTTAAGTTAAACTTTACAAGTATTATATACTGAATCCTATGTAGCACATTCAAA
Organism: Ectobius pallidus; assembly: GCA_964059195.1. NCBI lineage: Eukaryota > Metazoa > Arthropoda > Insecta > Blattodea > Ectobiidae > Ectobius > Ectobius pallidus. Next base: position 10,863,211 of record CAXKWD010000008.1, on the reverse strand, counting down.
TTCATTAAACCAATTATTCTACCCGAAAACTATATTTTGGACAAAAAACCTAAAAAAAAAACTATTTCACCTAATGGAAAACCTAAAACAGTGTTTTTAAAAACCTAAAAATCCGGTCCCTAGTCATAAACATCCGAACCCTATTGATGAAGTATTGTGTTTTATGTCGAGTACTCAATTATCCTTCACTAATAAACGCTTTGAGGCCTCCTGACTTCAAACACTATTTTTGGAAACATCTCTCACTTTCTCTCTTTTTCTCTTTCTTTCTCTCTCTCTCTCTCTCTCTCTCTCTCTCTCTCTCTCTCTCTCTCTCTCTCTCTCTCTCTCTCTCTCTCTCTCTCCCCGGTGTTTTTGAATGTATGAACAGCATAACTAAAGAATAGAAAAACTATCAAAACTAAATTTTATAATTTTGTGAGCAGTATAATCAGAAGGTGTTTGAAAACAGGGTGCTTAGGAAAATATTTTGGCCTGAGAGAGATGAAAATGGGGGCTGGAGAAAACTGCATAACAACGAGCTTCATAACCTGTACTCTTCACCGAATATAGTATCTGTCTGTATTTGGTACCCTATGATCCCCAGGTGGGGCGAAGGGGCCTCCAATGGAGGTTTCATTACCTATACTAATTTTGATATGCTTATTTTCCGAGAGAGGGTAGAGGGACAGGTGGTAAGCTCATCGCCTCGCAACCCTCCTCTGGAAACTAAGTATTTCAGAACGTGAAAGGGCCGAGAAATTTTGTCCAGAGGCTCTAATTTAGGCTTGGAGTTCTTTTACGTGCCGTAAATCTACGACACGGGACCCCCAGCTTAAAGTCCCTCCCGGAGGACTCCGTGCCCAGGATTTTTACGTCCTGAAAAATCCATCGACCGCGGCCGGGTTACCGGATATAGTAAGGGTAATTAAATCGCGAAGGATGACATGGACATGTTGCGCGCATGGGGGGAGGAAAGACATATCTTAAAAGCATTGACTGGGAGACCCGAAGGGGAAAAAAACGCTTGGAAGACCTAGAGGCAGTGAGGGAAGTGAGGTGGTATGTGCCGGTATGGAATACCATCACTGGTTTTAAAGGTCCAATGGTATACTGGCACTGGTTTTAATTGTGAAATAGCATACCGTCACTGAATCAATGGCCATTTAATACAAATTGTTAATATTCCTTGGAGTCGTAACATAATAATTACCATACTTTTCATGATTATTCATCAACTCATATGGTTTCATCGGTAGCCATTGTCACTATAACTTGAGATGGTCTTTTAGTCCAGTCAATAAACGTCGGAAAACACCAAATAGAAAAAAAAATCGTGTAGTTTTGAAATTTTGCAGAGTTATCGGAGGGAGTGTCCTGAACAACATACTAAAAGTCCCCGAAGGTGGGGGGTGAGCGGGGGGCAGGGGGGCCCGCGGAAGGTCGCTATTTTAGATTTTTCGCTTATATCTAAACAATGGTGCATCGTAGAGGAAAAATTGCTATATACAAAATTCAAGCTGATAAAATTTCCTACAAGTTTGACTCTACACATTTCTTTCTATTCCCAATAGTTTTCGAGATATCCGCCAGCGAAAATAACACATTTTTTAAAAAAGTTCTTTCGCCTCGCGCTTTTCGACACACTTTGCCTTCTAGCGCTTCAGCCCTTAGGTATACAGCAATGTTCTCATGAAAGAAGTTGTAGGTAATTAAATTATCTTGAAAATGAGTTGTCATTTGTTACTTTGTCTTCAAATGTTCAAAAGTTATAACAATTTTAAGATTCGGTCAAATTTCGAGATTTCCAAAGAAAACCGTACATCGCACTTTCTCTATATTTAGGGGTTATATCTTTGTACAAAGCTGTATATTGTGTATTTACATCATGAAACAAGTGGAGAAACATCACACAACCATTAAAGTTGAAATTATTAAAAATCCGATCACGGTACAAGCACAGTACATATATTGGAAAATACATTATATTGCAGGCAAGAAAGGAAAAAGGGACAAAAAAATCATGTAGTTTTGAAATTTGGCAGAGATGTGGGGGAAAGTGTCCTAAACAACGTAGTAAAAGTCCCCATGGATAGGGGGTGAGCGGGGGGTGGGGGGCACTTTTACCGGTAAATGTAATTTCCCTCAGTGTTCCCTGAATACACAAAAAACTATGGGTTCTAGCAAAAAACAGTTTGTGCACAAAATTAAACTACATAAAAGTTCTTATAAAATTTATCTGTCAGTCGACAGTACATGATGTTCTAGTCTTGTGTTGAGCTCCTACTTGGCAATCATCTATAAAGCAGGGTTGGTTACTCATGAAGGAAATTAATTAAAAACACCACCAAGTGGATATCACATATCCTGCATACCACATAATTATATCTTGTAGAGAAGGGAATGTGCTTTTAGGTAGATTTCGAAGAAAAATCTACCTATTGCAATCGATACCAAGTCATGACTTTCGAAAAATTCTTTCATATCTTTATGTTTCATGCCCTTCTAAGTACGAAATCACGGTCTGTTCAGAAAAAAATTTGAATAAAAAAAAATACATATATATTTATATCTTTACACGATAGCGGCCGTAATTTTGAAGATATTTGAACCAAATTTTATTATGTTATTTCTAGGCCCAATAGTTCGGACAAGTTCATTAATGAGCATAATCGGCCCAAGGGGGTGGTCGGGGGAGGGGGTTGAAATTTTAAAACATTTATATCTCGGCCCCTATGAGGTATAGAGGGAAGCTTTGTTTGAATAAATTAGAATACTCCCTATGGAGTTCACAGTGACACCAACGATTTTGGGGTTTTGGGGGTACGAGTGGGGGTGGGGGGATGGAAATTCGAAATTTTTGAAACTACGTCTTGTGGGGTATCGTTGAAAAGCTCTTGATGAGTACTCTACAAATCAATAACTATTTTCTTAGTAGTTCTCATATAAGGCGAGATTTGAATGTTTGAAAAAGTGTTGTTTTCTCTACTTTGCAGTTATTATTGCGGGTTTGTCATGCCAAGGCTAAAGAAGAAGAGTGCTACGCAGCGACAGTAAATTAAACCAAAATCACTTTGAAATCTACCTCAGCCTGTAGGCTTGCCTAAAGGGATTTTACATGTTGGCTCAATATAACATGCTTTGTAGTATAGCATTGCATTATACAGTGAGTCCATTTTATGAGGAAACCTCGCATCACTGCCGCATTGCCATATAGGTGCATACCGCTCATAATTCTATAGGAACTTTAGGTGAAGTTTTTGATGACAGGATAATTAGCACAGGTTTATGGCCCCCTAGATCAGCCGACCTAACGTACTGTGATTATTATCTTAGGGGATACCTAAAGGGAAAAGTTTACCGAAATAATCCTCATACCTTAGAAGAACTTAAAGCCGAAATAACATATGCAGTGCAGTGTATTACTGAAGCAGAATTACAGAAAGTGGCAAATAATTTGTTTAAATGATGTGAGGCATGTCTTACTGCTGACGGGGGTCATTTTCAACAGTATCTCAAATAAATGGTGAGTAATAAGCCTCTACATGTAGACCTGTTTTGATAATAAATTGTTTGAGTTATTGATCTGCCGGTAGTAACGGAACACGGTCCCCGCCATTGCAAGCACAACAGCGGGGAAAGTGTGAGCAGGGGCAACGCTGTTAAAAAGTTTCCGCATAAAATGGATTCCCTGTAGTGTAACAGTAGCAAAGCTATAATGAAAGGAAAATGAGACAAAGAAGATGCTTTCTTATGCACATGGTCCACCATGACTGGTGATGAAACAAAGCTTTATGCTTAGAGAGACTAAGCAAGTAAAAGTGCAATACAAGCAGAACCACTAATTTGGGAAAAGTTCGGGAGATTTTGGTAAATTTCCACCTTCAGTTGGGCCAAGTCGGACGCACACCATTGTGTGTAGATTCCTGCTGCACACCTGGATTCAAGAATGGAGAGTGTTGTTGTTGAAATGTTAGGCTGTGCATATAAGACGGCGAGATTTTGGCTGGTTTAGCTCAGTTGGTATAGCAATGGTTTGGATAGCCAAAGGTCCTGGGTTCAAATCCAGTGTCAGAGGAATTTTTTTCCTATAATATTTTCACTCAAGACTTATTTCAGTATTAGCTAATATCTCCCAGAAAATGACAGGAAAGGAGCCTGAGAAACCATTATTACTTCTCAGCGCCACTAAAGAGTCTAGTCATATGCCTATCAGTATGTTTAACCTGTGCTGAAGTGAAGGGATTAAATTTGTGAACAAATCAGTTGCTCATCCAGCCTCCCTTGGAATGATTAATACTGCATCCAGTCCCCCAGCTTATTTCTTGTTACTGTGTAACAAGAAATAAGCTGCATTAAGCCTCATAGAGGACGGGTATCACCAGATGCCTCTGGCTCATTGTCGCTGGGTTTGCATTAATCATTTTTGCAAACTCAGCTGTTAAAGTGGTAATAAACAATAATAATATACATGTTACTTACATTCAGACTGAAATACAGTCTTCATATTCTCTTCGGTGTCTTCTTCTCTTCTTTCAGCAAAAAGTTGAATAAACCAAAATGCAAACCAAATAAGCAAACTAAACAAATGCGAAGTAAACTGGAGCATTGATCTAAATATAACAGGCACCTCAAGGTATGCCGGACACCTGGTTGCATATCTAAATAGCTATGCAACCGCGTGTGCGACATAGTACTTGAGTTTCCCATTATATTCAGAGAGTGTAGAGCATGTAGAAGTCTTGAAGCAAAACTGAAGCGTTGATCTGAATATAACAGGCACCTCAAGGTATGCCGGACACCTGGTTGCATACCTAAATAGCTATGCAACCGCGTGTGCGACATAGTACTCGAGTTTCCCATTATATTCTGAGAGTGTAGAGCAGGTAGAAGTCTTGAAGTAGAACTGGAGCGTTGATCTGAATATAACAGGTACCTCGAGGTATGCGGGACACCTGGTTGCATAACTAAATAGCTATGCAACCGCGTATGCGACATAGTACTCAAGTTTCCTGCTATATTTAGAAAGTGTAGAGCAGGCAGGACTCACCAAGCTGAACTGGAGCGTTGATCTGAATATAACAGGCACCTCGAGGTATGTGGGACACCTGGTTGCATACCTAAATAGCTATGCAACCGCGTATGCAACATAGTACTCGAGTTTCCCATTATATTCAGAGAGTGTAGAGCAGGTAGAAGTCTCGAAGCAAAACTGAAGCGTTGATCTGAATATAACAGGCACCTCAAGGTATGCGGGATACCTGGCTGCATACCTAAATAGCTATGCAACCGTGTATGCAACATAGTACTCAAGTTTCCTGCTATATTTAGAGAGTTGATGAAAATCTCAGCAATTGCAGAAACCTGGATATCCATGGAAACTGCATGGTTAATTGTTATATCTTACTGTGAATAAGAGTGGCACATGATTCTTTTATTTCCTTTGATGTGATGATGATGAATGCCTCAAGGCAGGTCCAGACCTGGGATAGAGCCGTGGGATGAAGACCACCTTGATATCGTCCAAGGTGATTCAGCAAGGGTGATACCATGGAAATTTGTCATTGCCTCTCAAGGATGGGAATGAACCCAGTCCTGAACCCAAGAAGGAAATTTTCCACTGTTGAAAAATCCTCGATCTGGGTGGGAATTGAACCTAGGCTGCCAGGGTGGAAGGCAGTTCATTGGTGTATAAAAGTAAAATAGTACAGCACATGACACAATAAGTACAACACATGGCACGGCTTACAGGAAGGTTATTTCACTATTGGTTTGAATTAACATGAAAATGTTGGGGGAATAGCAGGTATTTTGTTTCATAAAACTGAAACACTGTGTCAAATGAGTAAAATATAGGTTATGTAAGAGAAGAACTGGCCACTACCTTAAACACATAATAACTTACATAATACATAAACTTGCTTTCAGATTTTGTTTACATTGTTGTACACAAATTGCATAATATTTTATTTAAAATCTTTTTCCCATCAAATGCTCTAAGATTACTCATAAGAAGCCATTTATTCCATACAACGATTTAGGTTTTAAGTCTTGATTTGTGATGAATGTGACTTTGAATAAGGTTGAGAGAACCCATTGTGCATTACTGTAAACTTTTTGCTGGACTATATTAAGGATAGAGGAAGCTCTGTGTTTCACATCAGGTTTCTTTTAAATTTTGTATTTTTTGTTTTGTTGCAGCACATCAAGTGATTGGGGCTGTGGGAGCAGTCGGAGGGAAATCCAGCTTGAAGGAAGAGCCTTCATTGCATGTGTTTTCTATTGGCTATGAACAGTGAAGAAAGTGAGAAAAATCCAGAGGCGGTATGCTATCCCAAATTTTTTTCCTAACATACCTCAATTTAAAAAGCACATTCCCTCCTTTACAAGATAACATCTGGTATGCAGGATATGTGATATCCACTTGGTGATGTTTTTAATTAACTTTCTTCATGAGTAACCAACCCTGCTTTATAGCTGATTGCCAAGTAGGAGCACAACACAAGACTAGAACATCATGTATTGTCGATTGACAGGCCTTTATTTATTTCACATCACGGAAACCATCAATAACAGCAGTGGGTGTCAGCATGCTGACCACATGCCCCCAACCCTGCCATCTATGGTAAATGAGTAGCGATCGGGTGGTAGGCCAGGGATGTAGAGCCATTGAGTTTTATTTATTTACTTCAATAAATATATTTTAAAAGTATTTAAGACCTATTTAAACAATATAAAAGTCACAACATTTTGTTACCGAGAAATATTTTTCAAACATAGAATCTAGTGGTGTAGTCATTAAGAACACAACAAAGATCATCACAAGCTATAGTGACAATGGCCACCGATGAAGGCGTACGAGTTGGTGAATAATCATGAAAATTAATGATTATATTACGACTCAAAGGAGCATTAACAGTTTGTATTAAATAGCCATTGATTTTCAGTGACGGTATGCTATTTCACCATTGAAACCAGTGCCTGTATGCCATTGGACCTTTAAAAACAGTGACGGTATTCCATGCCGGTGCATACCGCCTCACTTCTCTCACTGGCTATGAAGCATTAATTCTGGAGGTCTGGGCTGGTCCTGCTACAGGTATTGGCTTATTTCTCATAGAATTTTTTGAATTTAGAAGCTAACTAAAGGAGAATGGTTTAAATGCTTTTAAAGCATTCTTATCTTAAAATAAATAAAACTTCATAATTAGGCCTATTACAGTTCATTGTTTATAATTATTAAGTGCCAGAAGATTGTGTGTGGGACAGGAAAATGCCTGTCCGTCCATCCATATGTTTGTACATGCCTTAACTCAATTACGCTTTATCAGATTTTCGTGATACTTGGTTTATGCATTTGTAACGTCAATGGGAACAAGCCTATTTATTTTGGACCAAATCGGTTGACTGGTATCGGAGTGACGACTAATTAAAGGTCACCTGCTTTTTAAATGGGAAATTACAGTATGACTATACTACAATGCAGCTTTGCTAATCATTGAGGGCCTTGATTCCAATGCAATCAGATGTTTGTTTATTTCATTGTTTAAGTTGAATTGAGTACTGCATGAATACCATTATATACAGAAGGTCTATTACTATGAAATAATTAAGCCTACGTACATTAACCAGAGTTCTTTGCCAGTGCATTTTGGGCAATTTTTTTTTTTTTTTTTTTTTTTTTTTTTTTTTTTTTTTTTTTTTTTTTTTTTTTTTTTTTTTTTTTTTAACAAAGTGCCATAATACTGCATTTTCTAGATGTATATTACAATTACAATTACAATTTATTACTCCAAAGTACACGAAAAATATATACAAAAGTTGATACGCCCCCCGAAGAAGCAGAGCTTGTGTTCGGGGGTGGTTCAGTTATATATTAGAAATACTTATACTAAACAATTACTTTAAAAAAATGCATAATTTGGAGAAGTATGACAAAATGTTATGTATGAAAGGTTAGAACATGTTCTATGAAAGGTTAGAACATGTTAATGTTAACATATTTTAAATATTTCTTATATCAGTGTATACGAGTTTGAATTAAAGATAAATATCGAACTTTAGACCTTTGCTCTTCCGTAAGCCCTGCTTAATAAATCGATCTGGACCTTAACTCAGAGATAGTGATTGAACAAAAGAATTCTGCCACTTTGTTAGTTCATTCTTTAATAAACTCTTTATTTTATTCTTTAATAAACTTCATTCCACCACCGGTTACAGACTCCATTCAGGAAGTTTTGCACCATGTTTGTGACTTGCAGTACCGGTAAGTTAGTGTATCGTTGTGCATTAAGAGTGCCCTCTCATCGAGTCCATAAACAATGGGGATAAAAGTTGTCAGATAATTTTGCCGCTGATTGTAGCCTACATATTATCAGGGATAAAATCTCACTTTTGTTCCTATTAGCAAAAAACACTAAACTATGTCAACATAAATTGTTTAAGCATGATCATTTCCTTTATTTCTTATCGTTTATATTATTTTGATAACTTTAAGATCTTTTAACTGTAAATATTTTTAATTTTTTCACAGGAGTTCTTTCCTTTAGACTGACTCGACCAGATACTAGAGGTTATGAATTCTTGTCTGAATGTAAAGTTGAGGGAATGGTTGGAGTAGGACAGTGGCACCACATGGCTGTTAATGCGAGAGACTACATCCATGCTAGAAAGACTGTTATTGAGGTAAGTATCCTTTGTGTTATGCAAATTTCCCATTATAGGCGCGTCTTGAATTACCTTGGAACAGAACAGAATGGAGTACAGTGTATGAAATAAGTTATCCCGTTGTTCCATTTTGTGAGAAGTAATCAGTTCTAATAACATCCCTATCACCAGAAAAAGAAAAAACATAATTCAAAAAATTTGTAGAAGTCTGCTGCCTGGGATTTGAACCACTGTGTGACAAGCATCTCTGCTTCTCTGTCATTCTCTGTCATTTATTGAGGTGTAAGAAAAGATGGAAATCACTGGGAACTGGAAGTGAGGTCAGGGCTGTAGGGTGGATGTTGAAACATCTCCTAGCCGAACTTTTGCAGGAGACTTGCAGGGAGGTGTTGAAGTCTCCACCCTTCAGCTTGGACCTCACACCCAGAGATTTTCATCTTTTCCTACCCCTCAAGAAATGAGAGTGAACGACAGAGAATGGTAGAAATTGACAGAGAAACGGAGAAGGTTGTCATACAATGGTTCAAATCCCAGGCGGCAGACTTCTACGACACAAGTGTTCAAAAGTTGGTCCCACGGTATGACAAATGTCTCAATTCCTGTGGCGAATATGTTGAAAAATAGCTGAACAGTTGTTATATCTGTTACAATAAATATTTCTATGAAATTTTGTTTAGTGTGTATAGGGAAACTTTCTTTATGGATGTGCCTCGTATTAATTATCGTCCTGTTAATTAATAAATAACAGCTCCAATAGTTTATATTGCTCCAGTACTGTATAGTTTGGTGTATACTGTATTATAACTATGCCTAGCTGCTTGAAAATGATACATACTGTATTATTTTGCTGTAATATTTTGTAACATTATTGCAGATTGTTCTGATTGTGGACGGCTGGCAGGAAACTAAAGTACTTCTTCCATTCAGTGGCCTGCTAGTGAGAAAGAGCAAACCTACCAGCTTTCTATTAGGCCACACCGTGACTTCAGACTGTGAAGTGTTTGGGTCGTGGTATCTGGGAAACATAATGCTGTTCCGCAGTCCAGTGTTCACAAAGGACCGAGCCGTATACCTGGTGGGGCTGGGCCCCAACTACACCAACCTCACAGATTGTTCAGATGTCGACAGACTCAGCCCCAACTTCACCAACGTGTTTGGTTCCAAGACTTTGTTCTGTGGGATTGACTGGGATGCTGTTCTCGATGACAAGAAGGGAAACCTCAAGGAGTAACAGGTGCATATATATAACTAGAAACTAGTAACTAGTGTAGTAATTGAAGGAGTCAGGGGAAAGTAAAATAATATAAGAATTGAGTCAATTTTGTGACACTTACTTCAGTAGAGACTAGTGGAGACTAGTTTTGGGAAAAATTTCTTCACATATTCATTCCATGTTGACTGCTGCTTTTTTCTATTGCTACTTGACTGCCCTCTGGTTTTCTTAAGATGAATTTGTTGATCAATTCATTGGAGGCGGGGATTTCAAAATTCATTGCTTGGTCTTGATGTTTGAGGATGAAGATTTTTTTCCAATTGATTAATTCCGTATGTCCTCTTGCAGATTTTAACAATTTTGCTTCTGTTTCAATGTCATGGTTTTTTATCCAAAAATGGGCTGCAACTGCTGATTTATCTATTTTGTGGTTCTTTATGTTCCTGAAGTGCTCTTTTGTCCTGATTTTTAAGTTTCTTTTTGTCTTTCTGATATAAACCTGGTCACAGTTTTTGCACTTTATTTTATATATTCCTGATTTGTTGGTATTAGGTATTTGTCTTTTAGTGAGGATTATAGTAAGTTTCTAATACTATGTTTGTTTTGTGGTGCCAAAATTATGTTTTGTTCTTTGAGAATTTTCTTGAAACTGTTGATAGCCAAAGGGTGGTAAGTAAATTTTTTGAATTTTCTATCTTCTTCTTTACTGGTCAAAGTGCTAACATCTTTAACATCTTTCTGTCTTCTATGATTGCTAATCTTTCTGTACCAGATCTTTGGTGAATCCATTGTGATGAGCTGTAGGCCTATTCACAATATTGACTCAATTCTTATGTTACTTTATTAGAAAACTTCACTGTTACTAACTTCCTGTAATAATTAATATAGTCAGGGGAAAATAATGCTAACCCTCAGTTTTGTCAAGTTGAGATTATTGCACCATTGCAAGGATAGAAAGGCTTTCGATCTTGTAAACAGAAAGAAGCTGATCGAGAAATTGCAGACGATGATTGGAATAAACCACCCACTAGCAAGAATAATTGAAGAGCTCCTGAGATACAACTACATACATATCAACAATAGCGTGGAAACCTCGAAACGGATCACCCAGACGAACGGAGTGCTTCAGGGGGACCCTATCAGCCCCACACTGTTCAACATATACTCAGCAGACGTCACAAGAATAATCGAGGAGAATTCAAAGACAACTCTGATCCTGTACGCGGATGACATGGTGATTGGGTCACACTGCAGAGCCAAAGTACAAGAAGCAGTAAATAAATTGGAAGTATGGGCCAGAGAAAACGAAATAACAATAAACCAGGAGAAAACTGTTCAAATGACCTTCAGGAAGGGTGGGAAAGGAGCAGCAAAAGATAGAATAAGGCTCTCAGGAAACCCAATAGAAACAACCAACAAATTCAGATACCTAGGAATCACCTTACAGACCACAGCTTCGACATACAGCCTTCACATTCAGGAAAGGACGGCGGCGGCAATCAGAGCAACATACCGCATTAACAACATAAGAAATCTGTCAATTGACACAGCCTTGACACTATTCCGAACTGTAATAGCACCGATCGTCACATACGGCATTCAGATTGTGTGGGAAAAGCTGAAACTAGGTGATCTAAACAGAATCGAAAGAGTCAAAGCAGGGTATATGAAAAGAGCACTGGGAGTTGGAAAGACTGCACCGTCACGATTGGCCTATGAGATGATGAAAGAAACCTACTTCGTAGAAGACATAAGGATCCAGCACCAGATGCCGTCAACAGGCCCTTATCAAGAACATCTGAAGACCCGAAACATGAAAAGAGAAGAAATACAACCGGAGTTTTACAATTCGCCCGCAATGGTGGAGAGGTCATGGACCAAAGAATGCCAGACACAAAGACACGTCATAACCAGATTGTCAATTCATGGTTTCCATCACAAAGTATGCTCCAACAAGAGGTTCCACAAAGCAGAGTTGGACTGCGTGTGTACATTGTGCGGCAAACGCTGTGACACTTATCACATTCTCAATTGCACACAGAGAACGAAGTCAATCACGGAGTACAGCAAAGAGTCAAACTAATGCTCAATCCGAGCGCATCTTTCTCTTATTATTGCAAGGATTGTACTTCAACATAGAAAATGTTAGGTTTCACTTTTCCCAACAGAGGGCTGTATACATTATTTTACCTTGAAAAAAGAAAGTTTGGGTGTGTCTAATGTGACCTAAAAACTGATATTTTATTGATAAAAAAAATATTATTGTACACTCAAAGTTGTAGACTAATTTGTACATAATTGAAGAAACTGTAATTGCAGAAAGGATGTTGTAGGTCTAAATCTCTGTTCTTTGTTCTTGATTGGAGCATTTGAGAAGAGAAGTAAGAAAATTGTTTTAAAGTTGATTCTACAAAAATGTTGCATTATGGTAACCTAGTAATTTATTTAAATGTTACCCGTATGAAAGAAAGCTTGTAAACCCTACCTTATTTTGGATTGCAGTAAATTACTGTCAGAATATGGAGATTATTGAAGGTATAAAAGTTAATATACTCAATGAAAATGCATGAAAATTACTATATAAGGAAGCAAATGACACGAAAATGACAAAATAATGACTTATATTGAAATAAATGCCGTAAAAATATAAAATTGCATAAAATGGCAAAAAATTACTTAATAAAAATGCATTTCTATAATCTAGAGGCCATGATTAGGATTTATCTACAAGTTAGCAATGCCTATGCAGCACCAATAAAAAGATGACATGTCATTAAAATCCAGGCCCTGGTAATAATTGAAGGGCTCGGAGGAAAATAATGCCAATCCTACTTTAGTAAAAGTTGATATTATTGCACCATCTATGGGTACAAGGATTTCACTTCAACATAGAAAATGTCAGGTTTCACTTTTCCCAACAGAGGGCTCTATACGTTATTTTACCTTGAAAAAAGAATGTTGGGTGTGTCTAATGTTCTGAAGTAAAAAGAAAAAAATTATAAAATTATAATAGTTATCACTGGTAATATCATAATCAGATACAAGCTATTATAATAATAATAATAATTTATTCATCCATTGATCAAAATACATTGATATAGGACACGTCTTTACAAATACAGAAATTACAAATTTTTCTCACACACACATGTACACTCATACAAAGTTTTTGATTTTGATACAATTCTAAAATTTTTCTATTAGCTATAATGTTTTTAAAGTAATGAAGTTGTACAGTAAATAAAAAAATTTATGATAAGTTAGTTACAACTTGTTGCACAGACTATACGTCAGTACACTTGTCACAATTGTAAGTGGGAAGCCACCTAAACAATGTGAAAAGAAAGGAATCTGGGTTCTTTTGTACAAAAAAAGTTTTTTATCTGGGTTGGTCTAAATGAAGACAGTGACTAAGAACACTGATTGTACATCAAAATGTGAAGTTTGTGTGTTTTGAGTAAAAAGGTATTATGTCTCCTCTAAAACATTTGATTTTAGGCATTTAAAATCAAAATTTTGTAAAATCCTTTCTTAGTGAGAACTTATATTATGAAATGAAGATACATTCAAAATTCCAAGTTTCTGCCTATTATAGTTTAGGCTCTAAGTTGATTCTCTGTCAGTTGTTCATTAAGTAAATCAGTCAGTCAGTCAGTCAGTCAGGATAAGCCTCTTATATAGAGATTGGCCATTTTTTAGTCTTTATTTTACTATTTTTAGGGTATAAATGCATTTTTTACTTTGCATTTTATCACCATTTATGGTCATTAAATGCCTTGCCCTAGTATTCATGAATGTACATGGAGTGAGTGGATTTAAATGTCCATCAGCTAATCAGTGAAACAATTGGAACTTTTTGAGGACTGGTTTGTGCAGATACACAACGCACAATGCAGCATTGTCAGTGGGGAAACATAAAGGGAGGATGGAAAGGTGAAGTCAGAATGAAAAATTCAATGCCATAGCCTGGATTTGAACCAGGATCTTCGGCTCTCTGTGCCGATGCTCTAACCAACTGAGCTACCATGGCAACGTGCCGGCACAACATTAAATTCTCCAATTGACTCACAATCCCAGTATACCACCAGGCGTTCTCAATATGAGACTGGGTTCGTATCTCATATTGAGAGCACCTGGTGGTATACTGGGATTGTGAGTCAATTGGAGAATTTAATGTTGTACCGGCACGTTGCCATGGTAGCTCATTTGGTTAGAGCATCGGCACAGAGAGCCAAAGATCCTGGTTCAAATCCAGGCTATGGCATTGAATTTTTCATTCTGACTTCACCTTTCCATCTTAGCCTACACACGGCCAGTGTGAAAGAATTATCACTCCATAAAGGAAGGAGTTTTTATGACCATTTGTTGTATGTTTCAGGATAATTTACTGCTGACGTACTGTGCACAGAACCACAATGGAGTGAACCTGTACCCACAAGTAATTACTAACCCAGGAGGTATGTGTTTTTAGGTGACATTGGAAAGTCATATTATATAGCATTAGTAGATTTTGCTAGAATTTAACATAGTTTGTATGTATTTGCTGGTAATAATAGTACTGATATTTTAGGAGTGGTTGCTTCTCTTTTCCCGGGACAACCAGGCTTCCGAGTGGTGACCATGGATCAGCGAGCCAGTCAACAGCTTCTGTTGTCTATATTCCCAACACTGTTTGTCCCAATGAACCCTCGTCGCTACCAGGGCCTTGTTGCGGCAGCTTCCATTTTGGGAGGCACACCGGTCTTCCTCTTCCTCTTCCTCTTTGCAAGGGTGAGTATGTTACGTTTGATTTCAATATATTCTCACGGACTCGTCAGTACTCTTATGAAGAAACTTAAACTTTCTGCCATTTCATCATTCTCCCCTATTTTCATCATATTCTCTTTTAAGTAGATTTCAAAGAAAAATCTACCTATTGCAATCGATACCATGTCATGACTTTCGAAAAATTCTTTCATATCTTTACATTTCAGGCCTCCCTAAGTACAAAACCACCGCCCGTTCAAAAAAAAAAAAAAAAATGTGATATTTATATATATATACTAGCAAGTATATATCGCCCGCGATAATTATTTCAAAAATAAAAAATTAAGAGCATAATAGTTAAAACATTATATTTATTAACACCTAAACCACGTGGACTACTTACCACGATTAGATAGCGTCGCCTGGCAAAAGCGATCTCAGATTCGAGTTCCTTGACCCAGAAAATCCCTGTATAGTGAGTTTCGTCCAAATTGAACAATGTTTAATCATATTTAGGTCTATGTTGATTATCCCTCTTCCGTGTAGGTTGAAGATTTCGTATGTCTACGGGCCTTGACATTCTAAACAAATGAACCAGCGTGGGCTTACAACATTCAAGCGATCGCGATGCTTTTATTTTCACGGTATGACAAAAATAGCCAAAGCCAAATGCAATTGATTTGATATTGAAATGTATTACTGAAATCTGATGCTTCGACAGCGCTAAAATCACGTTTTCTGCCAGTTTTTCACTCATAACTCGCGAACGAAAGCTAAAATTAAAAATCCGGCTTCGAGGTGCATTCGCCCACCTTTCAGTCCATCTATGTTTAATATTTCAGATCTCTGCGTTCAGTAGATTTCGCTGGGCATCGCGGACAGACAGACAAACACGTCCTTTTATTATTATAAGATAACATGTGCCCGCGGCTTCCCCCGCGATAATTATTTCAAAACTTAAGTGCATAATAGTTAAATCATTATATTTATTAACACCTAAATCACGTGGAGTGTATTCCACGATTAGGTAGCGTCCCCTGGTAGAAAAAGCTACCTCAGGTCCAGTTCCTTGGCTCAGGAAACCCCTGTATAGTGAGTTTCGTTCAAATCGAACAATGTTTGATCATAATTAAGCCTATGTTGATATCCTTCTTACGTGTAGGTTGAAAATTTCATATATCTGCGGGCCTTGACACTCTAAACAAATGAATCGTCCACGATGGACTTACAAAATCAAGCGATCGCGATGCTTTTATTTCCAAGGTAGGCTATAAGGTATGATGACAAAAATAGCCAAAGCCAACTGTAATTGATGTAACATTGAAATATATTACTGAAACTGATGCTTCGAAATCGCAAAAAGCACACGTTTTCTGCCCGTTTTTCACTCATAACTCACGAACGAAAGTTAAAATTAAAATTCCGGCTTCGTGGTGCATTTTCCCACCCTTCAGTCCACCTATGTTTAAAATTTCAGATCTCTGCGTTGAGTAGATTTCGCTGGGCATCGCGGACAGACGGAGGACAGACGGAGGACAGACGAAAGACAGACGGAGGACACACTTCCTTTTATTAATATAGATATATATCAGATATATATTATATATCTTTATATGCTAGTGGCCGTAATTTTGAAGATATTTGAACCAAATTTTATTATGTTATTTCTAGGCCCTAATAGTTTAGACAAGTTTGTTAATGAGCAAAATTGATCCAAGGGGAGGGTCGGGGGAGGGGAATTAAATTTTGAAAAAGTATATCTCGGCCCCTTTGAAGTATAGAGGGAAACTTTGTTTGAATAAATCAATAAATCAATAACTTTGTTTGAATAAATTAGAGTACTCCCTATGGAGTTCACAGTGACACCAACGATTCGGGGGTTTAGGGGGTACGAGTGGGGCTGGTTGTTGGGGGATGGAAATTCGAAATTTTTGAAACCACATCTTATGGGGTATCGTTGAAATGCTCTTGATGAGTACTCTACAAATCAATAACTAGTTTCTCGATAGCGAGATTTGAAATCTACCTCAGGGAAAAATGTTGGGATAGCATACCGTCTCTGGATTTTTCTCACTTCCTTCACTGCCTAGAGGTAGGTGGGAGGACAATATTAGGATAGATTTAAGGGAAGTAGGATTTGCGAGGGATGATTGGATGGAGTTAGCACAGAATAGGGTTTAATGACGAGCTCAGGTAAGCACGGAAATGAACCTTCGGGTTCCATAAAATATATAATATTCCTTTAACTTGCTTAGGAATTGTCTATTGCCATTAAGTAAGAGTAAGTCTTAAAGCATGTGACAAGAAGCATATCCACAACTTTCTGATTCTATCCAAAATGGCTCCAACGATTTTGTTTAACTTTTATGCATTAAATGCCTGCAGTAAGCCCTAAAGCTTTATTTGAAATTTCTCATAAATATTCTCTGAAGCAGAGTTCGAAATAAGAAAAAAAAAAACAGAGGTGGTAGATTTCTTAACAATTTTTACAGGCATACCTGGCTTAAGAAAATACATCAAAACATTTTAATAAGACTGACATTGTAATTTATATTTTATGATATGCATTTAAGTTCTGTAATTATATTTAATACTGAAATATAATTCGCCAGCTCAATTCATATTGCTTACATTCATTTTCATGTTCCTGTTTCTTCTGCCTTGAGTTTATATATGGAAGGTATAACTCGATCGGTAAAACCTGAGCCAAACACCCGCAGATACAGTGTGTCTCGCGTAAAAGTTGGCCAATCATGCGGGTTTCTGCCGCCGCGGCGGCCACCACGACGCAGAAACCAGTATGATTAGCCAACTCTTACGTGAGACACACTGTAGCTTATCGTCCGCCGGTAGCAATGGAGTAAGGACAGAAGAGAATGCATATACTGTACTATTCATTCCAAACGATGCGGTTCATAATAGCCCGTGACTATTGAAAACAAAACTAAAGTGAATAAAGTATTTGTTTGTTTAGTTATAAAATATTATTTAAGTAATAGTATGTAACTCACAGAATATCGCTGTTGGGTCTTCACTATTGAATGCTGTGAGGCTAAGTAAGATGTTTTTACACGGTCTGTACAGTATGCACTAGCAAAGAACATCACGTGCTATGAAGGTCAGGCAGGTCTAGATTACGTCATCGTAGACTACTGCGCAGCCGTTTGTTTGGCTCAGGTCTTACTGATCGAGTTATACTGTCAGCTTCAAGAAGAGCAGGTTGATTACTGCTAATATCTAAGTTGATTTCTTGAAGGTGATAGAACAGTGTACATTCCACTAAATGCTCTTTCGCATTCTCCGTTGTTAATACTACGCGATGGTAACCCTGCTCTCATGAGCGACACAAACTTCTAGCGCTACTAGTGCCAAAGCACCAAATAAAAAGCAAAAACACTTAAAAATTGAACAATTACATCCACTTTCTCTGAATAGAACTTAATTTTTCGCGTTTTTTTCTAACAGAGATTTCTCAAAAGATTTTGTTCAAATTTTCGACATGCATAGTGTGCATAATAATATGTTATAATATCGGTGCTTGGTATTTGGTCCTTATTTCTTATGTACAGGGTGCGGCATTTATCGTTTCCCATTTTCAAAACCGTGTAACACAATTATGTAACAAAGAAATAAGCTACATTGAACATTTTTAAATGCCTTACAGTCTTGGATTTGCAATTCTGGTCTTACTTTTTCAATGTGATGTCCTTGAGATGCCCTCCATTAACTTCAACTCACTGCTGCAATCTCCCTCGTACACTGGCCATTACGCATTGTGTGGTTTCTTGCCTAACATTTGCAATTTCCTGCAAATCCACGCATAATCCACGATCGGCCACTTCACAGTCCTAAGATAGTGGTGTAGTGTGCCATTGCAGCGCAGGGTATTATTGGTCCTTATTTCTTTGAGAGCGATAATGGTGCTTCGGTGACTGTCTGAACGTTACAAGGTTTGTTCGCAAAGTAACTGTCACGGACCACGACGCATGCGCACATTGTCGGTCTCGCTGCGAAACGTATGCACACAATGTCATATAATATATGCTGATATTATCAGCATATTCAAAATGTGCGCATGCGTCGCGGTACATGACAGTACATGATTTAGCTTTCCGAACAGACCTATTATCACATGCTGCAAACGTTCTTCCTACCGGAGTTGACACATCGTAACTGGGATATTGAGAGATTGTGGTTTCAACAGGATGGTGCTGCAGCACATACTGCACGTCTTTCAATGGACACGCTATATGCTGCTTTCCCCGGCCGAATTCTTTCCAGGTTTGGTGATATCCAATGGCCCTCCAAATCTCCCGACCTTAGTGAACCAGATTTTTTTTTTGTGGGACTATCTGAAGACTAAAGTTTTCGCTCATGCCCTCTCTGACATTATAAATAAATAATAATTAAATTTAGCCTACAATACATCCCCTAAGGGCCAAGGCCTCCTGTATTCACAGGGAATTGCTCTTTGTTTGCTCCTTAAGTGAGCAAGTCTTAAGGAGCTACACGAATTTGTTCCCTTTCTTTGTTGCACTGAACACTGTCTCACTATTCACTGCCTGTCTTGTAACAGTCTTAAAAATGCAATTCAGCAGGAAATTGCAAATGTTACGCAAGACACCACACACCGCGTGATGGCCAGTGTACGAGGGAGATTGCAACATTGTGTTGAAGTTAATAGAGAGCATCTCAAGGAAATCATATTCAAAAAGTAACACCCGAATTGCAAATCCAAGACTGTAAGGCATTTTTTTGCACTCCTTAGCTAGTAAGTGTTACTTACGAAAGTTGTTTACATGGATCGTAAGTTGACATTCCCACACAATCGTGTTGCTAAGGGCGTTGCGATGACGTTAAATTACTTACGGTCCAAGCGCCACGTCATAATTCATTACGATACACTTCATAATACAAGCCTTTATGGACACGGCCCCCAGGACAAATATTCGGTTCCCATAACAACAAACACATGCGAATCACTTTCTGAAATAAACATCTATTTTCAAGAATGTATTTACATAATATTTTCAGGTAATATCACAATTAATATAATTAAATTGATATAAATAAACATCGTGCAAAAAATAGCATGCAACACACGGGCCGTAAAGGCATTTACAGGTCTCGAAAACTTAAAAACCCTCGGCTGCGCCTCGGGTTTTCAATCTGTTTCCTCGACCCGTAAACGTGCCTTACGGCACTTGTATCGCAATATACTATAAAATGTTCGGTGTAGCTTATTTCTTTGTTAAATAAATGTGTTACTTGGTTTTGAAAATGGGAAACGATAATGCCGCACCTATAGTTATAATAGATTTTACTAAGCGATAGAATTTTATTGATATATTGTTATAGTCTTGTCGAGCGAATAATGTGCAATATTGCAATACAGCCATATAGCCTACTCTATCAGGGTAGAGGAAGTTATGTGAATGTTTGAAACTTTAAACCACATGTTGAATTTGAAGCATCATAGCACGGAGTTCTAGGCCCTGGTGAATAATCAAACATCTGGCGTTCTCATTTGATGCTGAGCGTTAACGAGGAAATAGAACGAAAAATACAAATTTTGTTTTGCTTCAGATTGTGGTGTAGAATTAGAAATCGCATTGCAGGGACTCCGTATTCAGATCTGGGGGAAGATTTAGAAGCTTCTACTTGCGCAAATGATGACTACTTATAACTACCCTTCACAGTGAACAGGTATGCAATACCGCTCCTGGAATTGTTTTCAGTTGGCACAGTTATTATTCTCATTAGGGTATGGCATTTAATGATTTTGCATGTATTTAATATGAAGGTTAAAAGATAGCTCGAATATATATAAATGTATATCATGAAATAATTGATTAAATAAGGGCAATTTGTTTTTGCATTATTTTGCATTTTTCATATTTTTCAAAAGGTAGGTAATTTTTTTTTTAATTTGTAGGTCATTTCCGGCATTTTTAGGTCTTTTCGGCATTTTAGGTCATGTTTCAGTGGAGGTAGAGAGGAGCTTTTCTATGTATAAAGAGTTACTCTTAGACAACAGAATCGTTTTTATTTGAGAATTTCTGCCAAGTGTTTGTAGTTCATTTTAATTCAGGTTTATTGTAAACACCATAGCAGTTTATCTGGTAGCAATAAAGAATAATTATTTTGCTTCCTTTCTTACTGGCTCATACATGATAGGGGCAATTTGATGGGCATGCCAGTTCAGAAAGAATTTCTTTTTCGCTAAGGGAGTCTAAATAGTATAAATTTACTTACTTCTATATTAAGAAAATAAGTATGTTTTATATTGTAAATTCATGTATAGTGCACTGTCATAAATTGTTTTAGCAATTCACTACTTAAAAAACTAATAAGTAATAATGTAAATTTATTGGTACTTTTTTCGGGCCATTTTTCCACTATTTTTAGGTCATAATTGCATTTTTCAGTATTTTATAGTCATTGAATGCCTTGCCCTAATTCTCATATTGTTTAGCACACTGACTAGTAACATCCGCGAAGAATACACAACCCAAATAAAATCTGATGTAATGCACTCACGAAAATTTCTTTACGCTAAGCATACAATATTCCTACTTTACATTCTGATATTGAATAAGGTTGCAAGGAGTGCGTCTCATTCTCAACCTGTGTTGTTCACTTGAGTTTCTATGAAAGGTGGCTGGCTTATAACTACCCTCCAGATTATAATCAAATAAAAGTTTTAGAAGTTCATGTAGAAAATTTAAACAAAATCGCGAAAAATTATTCTTAAAATGTTTAGTGGCATTAATAGTATGAGAAAGTCTGCGTGTTACATTCCGAAAATACGGTCAACCCTC
Source organism: Ectobius pallidus (assembly GCA_964059195.1). Classification (NCBI taxonomy): domain Eukaryota; kingdom Metazoa; phylum Arthropoda; class Insecta; order Blattodea; family Ectobiidae; genus Ectobius; species Ectobius pallidus. The sequence continues at coordinate 10,841,785 of CAXKWD010000008.1, read as the reverse complement.
GATATAATGCCCCTCTTTACTGTGCCACCCTCGCACTGTGCCAATAAATACAAGTGAACGGATCTTCTCCCATATAAAATACGTAAAAAAACATCGTTACTGTGGCAATTCATTTAGTGCCAATGAATATAAGACAAGATTTTTACAAAATATAGATTGCAGTGATTCCTTTTCAGTTGCGGAATAATTTTAAAACTGGCGTGAATGTTAGGAATATTATTTAAGAAACACACTGTACTGTATTACCAAGAAGTGAGTGTAAATGTAGTGCGGTGGAATGAGGAAGCTATGTTAAGAAGTCGGACAGCAGCCTGTGTGAGGGTGGAGCAGGTAGAAAGAGCCCTTCATACAATGAGACATTCCAAATTTTCACTTCTTTTAGTCCAGTGTCCATTCAGCCGTTAGTCACTACACTACAGTTACTCATAAGATCGTTAAAATGAAGAGAGCTGTTGTTACACTTCAAGAGAAACGAGAAGTTTGTGAATACAGTGAAACATTTCCAAAGTCTGGACAGGAGGTTATTGCATCACATTTTTCAGTAATGTGGGAAAACTATTAGTCGGAGATGCATATGCAATATTGTATTATGCCATTTTTATTTAAAAAATTAAATTTCGTTTTATTGCCACCCTCGCTTTGTGCCACTAAATGTTGGAGAACGGATGGTGGCATTATATCGAGAGTTGACTGTATATCAAATTATAAAATGCTGTTTTTATGCGATGTTTTGCTCTCAAGCTTTGCTGGTCACAGATACATACACAGACGTGTCTCTGAAAATGGAATTTTGGATTCAGGTACCTCAAAATTCATACTTATTTTTAAAACTCGAAATAAAATTTCGGGGCCGAACGCAATACAACACGCTCTGTAGTCATTTTTCGTTTCTCCTGGAAATGGTTCAGCTGTCATTTCCTGACACCCAGTATACAGACTAATTTTGAACTAAATATTTTGGCGGAGGGGGAACACGCCGTAGCAACACTATAGGAACACAACCGAATCATAATGATGGAGACTTGAGACCACTGCTTTTATTCCGTTGAAGAATACCTATCCATAAATACATAACCCAATTACTACATTAATAACACAACTTCATCTAACTCTGTATATAGAATTAATTGTTTCATTAATTATATTACAGTATAAAGTCTTAGTTATATTTAGTCTAGTTTAGTTTTAGTATGTTTCTGACTTGTCCAATATCAATTGTACTTTGTACATTAATGATGTTACTGGATCAATAAAGTATTATTATTTCTATTATTATTATTATTACTGTTGTCCATCCACCTAACACAGGCCAGGGAGCGCGGCACTGGAAGTGCAAAATTATCCTCCCTCTCATCCCCACTGGTAGAGACAACTAAATCTGTTGATTGTGGGACTAGCCACGTGGCAGATAGAAATAAAAAGGAAGGGGGCGAATGTAGGGGTACAGCATTTCACACTTCCCGGGCCTGATCTAAGAAAAGTGTTTCTCTCAGCTGAAAATCGACAGATGATGGTGTATAAACTCCATGGTCTCTTATTAACTGCACATACAAATCCGACTTGGGGACGAAGGATATGAAGAAAAATGGCACAATATTAAGCTCAATAAGCATTAAGTACATGATGATGATGATGATTATGATAAGTTATATTGTTAAAACTTTCCGGGCTCTGTTGCCGTGGTCCATCGGATTGCTTTCCGGACGTTTCGCCCACCACTGCGGCAGGCATCATCAGCGGTGAGTTCTGCTTCGGAGTTTCCTCGGCGAGGTCTTGCTGTCGACACCTAAAAAACAAAATTTTGAATGACGTACAGTGCTTGGAACTAAAGTCGTAAAAAGAAACATATAAACGCATAAAACGAATCTTTGATCACAGTAATCAACATTTTTGAATGTATTAATGCGTACCGGACTTCATAGAAAGCGTCTAAGTGAAACCTATAGCAGAGTCAGGGTAGAGAAATTTATATTTCATATTTCATATATTTAATCCATTAGATAGGTTTGCCATTAGAAGCGGCTTAAAGCAAGAAGATGCACTACAGCCTTTACTCTTTAATTTCGCTTTGGATTACGCCATTCGGATAGTTCAGGAAAACAAGGTAGGCCTAGAATTAAATTGCAGTCACTCGATTTTGGCTTATGCAGATGATGTTTGCTTGTTGGGAGATGACATAAACACAATCGAGAGAAATACAGAGAGTCTTTTCGATGCCTGCAGGAATGTTGGATTGGAAAAGAATACAGAAAAAGACGAATTACATGGTCATGAAACTTCAAAATAATGCTCTACAAATTATTAGAATTGCCGGTAAGCCGTTGGAACAAATGGAAAAATTCAAATATCTGGGAGCAATAATTACAGATACAAATAATATTAAGGCAGAAGTTAAGTGTAGACTGAAATCAGGAAATGCTTGTTTTTATGCAGTTCAGAAACTTTTATCTTCTCGTCTTCTGCCCAGAAATCTAAAAATAAAGATTTATAAAACTATTATCCTGCCGATTGTATTATGTGGATGCGAGACATGGTCGCTTTCTCTTCGGGAATAGGGTGACCAGACGTCCGGATTTCGCCGGACATGTCCTGCTTTTTTGGTATTTTGTGAGCATCCGGCCGGCTTTTTATGGGAAAGGCAAAATGTCCGGCTTTCTGTCTTACAGCAATATAATGTACACAATATTGAAATATGATATATAAGATTTAAAACATGAGGTCAAAAGTTTGTCGTTACATAAAAAATGCGTATTTGAAGGAAATGTTGATGTTCGTAAAAATACGTGTGGTGGCCCTGCTTCCGGTTACCTGCCACAACACTCGCACTCGAATTTCGCGTTCAGATCGATTTGTTACAACCAACCGTTTTCACTTCCTGTTCCTGCTTTTGTTGTTCAGAATCATTGCCGGCTTGTATTTGGTCGTAAGTTTGTTTGATTCCCGATCAAAGTGATATGTCGAAGGTAGGCAGTGATGAAAGGAAACCCGACTTAAAAAAACGAAAGTGCAAATTCGGTGATTCCATGAAAAGTAAATACCCATGCTTCACTGCGGGTCGAGTGGAAACCGAAGCGAAATGCACTATCTGTGACTGTTACGTATCTGTGGCTTCAAGAGGTGCGTTGGATTTAGATCGTCACCTAGCTACAAGTAAACATGTTACTTGCTTTAAAGGTGCATCTTCTTCTCGTGTGGTAACCTCGTTCTTCTCACCAAAATTTTCGAAGATAGACGAAAGCGTTAGTGCAGCTGAGGGTGCATTATCATTTCACACTGTACGTCACCACCAGACTTACAGATCAATGGATTGTACTTCATCACTACTTCCTAAACTGGTTGAGGATTCGGAGATCGCTAAGAAGCTACAATGCGCTCGAACAAAAACAGAGGCCATTGTTAACAAAGTACTGGCTCCACATTCTCTTGAATGTGTACTAAAATCTGTTGAGAACTCTCCATTTCTGGGAATAGCAACTGATGCCAGTAATCATGGCAGTGTGAAATTATTTCCAGTCATGATACAGTACTTTGATTGGAAAATTGGTGTTGTCTCAAAAATTATTGATTTATGTAGTTGCGAGAATGAAACTGCCAAAACAATAGCAGATGTTCTGCTTAGTGTTTTGAAATCACATGGTCTTAGTGATAAATGTGTTTCATTTTGTGGTGATAATGCAAATGTAAACTTCGGAGGCATCAACAGACCTGCTTCAGGAAACAATGTTTTTGCCCTACTAAATAATGTTTTGACAAATGATCTTGCAGGAATAGGATGCCCTGCCCATATTCTCCACAATACTTTGCAGCATGGGACTGATTTATTGCCTGTAGATATAGAGTCTATAGTTCTGAAGATCTTCAATTTCTTTTCCATATACACTGTTCGCACTGAAAAGCTTAAGCAGTTCTGTGATTTTGTCAACATAAATTATCAACAGTTGCTTCGTCACTGTAAGACACGTTGGCTAAGTCTTTTTCCGGCCATTGAGAGAATTCTTAAGTTGTATCCTGCTTTGAGGTCTTATTTTCTATCAGAGTCTGGTGTCCCAAGAATCTTGAAAGATTTCTTCAAAGATGAGTTTTCTGAACTGTATCTTTCTCTAGTTCATTCACTCATGAATGTATTTCATACTACAATTAATGATCTGGAAAAGGAACACAACTGTTTATTGGATATAGTTCGGATTCAGAACTCTGTTTCAAAGTGTCTGGAAAACAGGTTGCAAAATAAGTTTATGCCAATGAATATTTCCCAAAAGCTTGACAGTCTAAGGGAAGATGGATTAGAAACAGAAGTAAACAATTTCATAAACTCTGCCCTGTGTCTGTACCAGTCGTGTAAGGACTATTTAGATAAATGGACTGTTCAGTGTGATGAATTTGAGTGCTTTTATTGGTTGAACATGAAATATTTGAAAGAGAAAGACTGTACTTTCAGTGATATTATTCCTTCTGTAAAGTACATTAATGAAAAACAGAAATGTATTGTTTTGGATGATGTGATATTGTTTGACGAATTTTGTGCTCTAAAAGAATTTGTTTTGAAGCAAGATGAAGTATTTTTCCTGGAATCAATAGATTTTCAATGGAGTAAGTTTTTTGAGCAGGCTGTGAATGTTAAGTGTTTTCAATCATTGCTGCATATATGTCAATTCTTTTTTTCAATAATTTTCCATAATGCCAATGTTGAAAGGGTATTTTCATTAATAAATGCCCAATGGTCAGAAGAAAGAAACAGACTATCAGTAGAATCAGTAAAGGGGATTGTAACAGTACAGTATAATTTGAAACATTTTACGTGCAAGGAATTTCATGCCTATTTGTTGAAATCCCCAGAACTGCTGAAAGACATTTCCTCTTCACAGAAATATTGTTAAATCCACTTGGTTATTGTATTTGTTGGATTTTAATTTGATTGAAAAGGAATTTAACGTGTTGTCAGGCTTTTTCTCAAAATGTCCTGCTTTTTTCCTTCAAATGTCCTGCTTTTGAAAATTTTCATCTGGTCACCCTATTCGGGAAGAACATATCTGAGAGTGTTCGAAAACAGGATGCTTATGAAAATATTTGGGCCTAAGGGATATGAAAATGGGGATTGGAGAAAACGGCATAACGATCTGTACTCTTCAACGGATATACACTAAGGGTAGTAAGGGTAATTAAATCACGGAGGATGAATGCGCGCATGGAGGAGGAAAGACATGTCTCAAAAGGGGTTTAGTTTCCCACTCTACTGGATTTCGGCACGCGATGTTCGGCGTTGGTATGCGGTCTCTGGCTTGCAGACCAACACTCCCATTGGCTCCCAACGACCTTGCATGTCATTGGTCTGTTCCATACGGTCCTGCAACCTCTACATAAACCTAAATATTGCAAAACACTAACCACATTAGTTAAGTGCGCGAGCGGAGGCGGCAGCCGAAGCGAAGCGCCCTTGCATTTTAGAATAATGTACGATACACTGTTTGTCGGTTTCGAAAATGTGGCATATTGTATCTTCCGGAGGGTTGTCTGACCATTATCACGTTGGCAGCTGATTCCAGCACCACGTGACCCATCGGCTTCTTCCCAGCATGCACCTGCGCTGTTTCTAGCAGCTGATTCTGTATTATTGTGATTCCAATCTGAGCGCCATTTTAGGTTAGTTTTTTGTGAACTGCTAACCGATTTTACCCATATTTAAAATATTCTTAGAAACAAAATGTGTCCTTATATGGATTCTAAACCTTCTGGAGAATAATATTACATGAAATTTTGCCATTTTACGTGAGTAAAAAACAAAATTAACGAATCCAGTAGAATGGGAAACTAACCCCCTCAAAAGTATTGACTGGAAGAACCGAAGGGAAAAGATCACTTGGAAGACCTAGACGTAGGTGGGAGGACAATATTAGGATGGCTTTAAGGGAAGTAGGATTTGTGAGGAATGCCTTAACTTGTTTAGGAATTGTCTATTGCTATAAGTAAGTAAACACAAACAATTACAATTTAGATAATATACACTGAACGTACAAAACGTCTTCCTAACTTCAGCTTTGGCAATAAGGCAGCCATTTGCTGGTGATGATTGCAGAGAGTAGGCCTATTCAATTCAGCCTCATTCAAATCTGTGTATTGTTCATTAAATCTTAGAGCCTAAGATTGTGCAAATGATGACGGGCGTACAACTATCTTCGGGGGATTTTTTTTCGGACAATAGGGTCACCTCTTCATAACATGTTTCTTGTTCATGTATTTTCAGATATCATGACACATTTGAAACACAAGGTGGAAATAAGGTAGTAACATCCTGGAACGAGGTCACATTCACATAATGCTTTTGCAAAAGCATGTTGTGACTTGTCGAGATTAACATAATTATAATTTAGAACAAAATAAATAATTTTTCAGAACTTCACTGTCTTCTCTGGGCTCTTCACGACATGGTGGATCAAGTGAGGGACTTTCGAGGTTCTGATGATGGGAGGAAACAATAGCATATGTCTCTCAGTATGAACCGAAATGAATTTTAGCCCTGAAGGGGCAAAGTCGAAGTAGCATCCCGTAAAGGCCTTATATTTTGCATAAATCTAAATACTTTCAATTTTTTCGTTTTTTATGTGCCTACTTGGCAGAGTGTGTGCTTGGCGGTGCTTGGAACCACCACGATGTGTTAGTGCTTCTTAAGAAAAAGGATTAATGGGATTAACTTATCTAGCCAAGGTAGGTGGAATGGTCATGAATTGTCAAAATAATTCGTACAAAATACACTTAGCAATTGGTAGCAGAGTTAAAACGGTCATCTGTCTTTTTTCAAATGTTCTGTTTTTTTGCTTGAAAAACTAAACAGTTATTAATATTTGCTAATAGATTCATTCTTTCTTTTGTCAAACTTATAACTCCGTACTTCTGTTTCCCAATTTACTCTAATATACTATTGCAGTTCTTTGTTTTCTAATTTTATTATAAAAGTTAAACATTTAAACTCATATTACATGTCATTTTCTTACGTTATTTCCTTTTTATCGCCGGTTTTGGTAACAAATTGTGCGCTTGTATATAGTTTTTTACATTCTTATCGGGTGTTCTGTTCTTTTCATGCTATAGGTAAATATCATCCATTCGTTTAGAGAATGCAAGTGCATTTAAACATTGCCTTTGTATCATTCCACCCGTAAAGTTATTTGATTGGTCACGTGTTACGTTAATCTTCCTCTCTCATGATAATCTAACTACTCAGGCTACTTTCAGATGTCGTATACGTTAAAACAAATACTTTTTTATCTTCTATATCGTTGTTCAAGAAGAAAATGAGTACCACATGCAGACTGTTATATACAGAAGGCATATGGCCATTTTCATGATCAAGATAGATGATAAAGAAGGACCAAAACTGTTTTGTTTTCCTTTTCATGAAAAAAGACACGTTATTCTCGACGATACGAGATACGAGACAAGAACCGACGAAATCCCTTACATACGCGTTTCCTGAAAACCGGCAGAGGCAGTCCTGCCATCTGATAGGGACTATCGCACAGGAGTTAAAACAAAGTGAAATTCCAAGTGAAATCTTAATGTCTTTAATGGATAAAATGAGTAAGAGCGTGAGATCGACCTCGAATGCGTGTGTCTCGTGCTCAGTGCGTAAGAGTTTGCAGGTCTGATACTGTACAATTTGTCTCGCCTAACTGAATGATATGCTCTCTTTAAAATCGACGTATTGCTGGTGAACATATAAAATATTATACCCATTTTTCCTCCAATATTTGCCGAATCCAAAATATTTCATCTATTTCGTCTAAATCCATGTTGGTGATCTCCAATGATTTCGTCCGCATATGGTGTTAATCTTGACAGAAGTATATTAGAGAACATGTTGTATGATATTGATAAGACATTCCTCGATAGTTATTACATTCGGCCCTGTTACATTCACTACAGGATATCTGCAGACAAAACTTTTCACGAACCAAGAGATACTCGTGTGTGTAAACTAAACTGTGTTCATAGCCGTTTGGAAGGCATCACATTATGATCTGTGTAGCAAGGAAATGCTCGATTAATGAACTAGCCAATAAACTAATGCATGTTGTGCGTATTTGTAACTTTAAATTAATCCAAGGTGATGTCACAGTATAGTATAACAGTAGCGAAGCTCTAATGAAAGGAAAATGCATCCTTTTGACAGATCGTGCGACACTAGCACCCCAAGCGGTCAGCAAGACGGAACTAGCAAACAGCCATTTCCAGCATTGAAAAGATACGAATATATGGCTGTATTTCTTCTTATTTTTAAAATTACCAGAACGAGATTATTACCGGAAAGGCATACTGGTGAACTCACCAAATCATAGACTTTATGGTAATGTAAAGAAGTTGTAGTTTCAAGATCGATGACATTGTATATCTTATAAAGTATCAGACCGGTTTCCGTCCACCATATAAGCTACATCCCTACATCTTCAAGAATTTAATTGACCTACTACTAACATATACTGTACTTACACTGAAAATTCTGACAAATAAGAAAACTTAATAATTTCAATAAGCATGTAAAGAAGTTGTAGTTTCAAGATCGATGACATTAACTATATAAATCAGTCTTTAGACTACAAAAGAGAATCGTTAGAACAATAATCGGAGCAAACAGAAATGATACGTGCAGACCAATATTTCAGGATTTACATATCATGCCTCTGCCATCTCTTTACATGTATGAACTTCTGCTACATGTCAAAAAACACATGGAGGACTTTAAAAAAATCGAAGCAATCCATAATCACAATACTAGACACAAAACCAACCTATCTATACCTTCTCATAGTACATCCTTATTCCAGAAAGGAGTAATTTACACTGGAATCAACCTATTCAACAAACTACCTCACCATCTGAAAAACATACATTGCACAAATAAATTCAAGAAATCACTGAAAATGTTTTTTAATAATGCATGTTTTTATAGTATTGAGGAATACTGCAATCATGTCCGCACTACTCAATAAGTCACACTCACAACTCCTTCAGTGACTCATTAATTAAATATCTAAAGTTTTGCTTTTTGAAATATGTATTATGTGTACTATCTGTAGATAATTGTATTATTAGGTGTACTAGTTCTAGATCTCTGTATTATTTGTAGATTATTGTATTATTCTAATTTGTACTGGGTCGAGTATCTCGATCTCCACTGTCCCATATCAATGTATATTGATCACGTAGGACGTAAATAAATAAATAAATAAATAAATAAATAAAAGTACTAGTTCAGAAATTAGGGGGGAAAGTAAAGTTCTATAGGCATATAGCACGATAGGCCTATGGTCAGTATCAGATGCAATAGCAAAACACTTTTGTCTTTTTCTTAATTTTGTTAAACACGATAAATTATTAAAAAGTAAAGGATTAAACACGTTATCTGTATTCTCGACAGTTTAATGTTGTTAAATTCAATTATATAGGCCTAACATAACCTCGTGTTAAAACATTTTCAAAATTAGTAGGGTCAGGTGGGGTATTTGTAAAGAGGCCTATATATTTAGAAACCTTTGCATCGTTAGGATTTTCATTTATGATATACATATAAAAATAATTAATTGTATATAGCATTTACAAGCCATTTTCTGCTCCTAAAATTAAAAGAAATAGGAGTAAATGCACTAGTATGGATGCAAGCATGATAATCACAAATTTGCAATTTAATTTCACAAATAACTGTTTTTGCTTACCTCTCAGGATCTTTAGGGAACCTGAAGAAAGACAAATCGGGAGAATTCCTTTGGCTGTTGGTGCAATTTTTAGCACCACAAGCATTTCCATAAAATATTGTTGACATTTTACATAAGCAACAATGCATGCATATTGTGTGGATCTTGCTCACCGCTACGAGCGCTGCCGTCACGCCGGTTGAAAAAAACTGTATGGAGCTTCGCTACTGTTATACTATACTGTGGTGATGTCAAGAGATGTGACTGTGAGTGCGTGCGGGAATATCGCGTCCGCATTTGTGAGCAGATATATGAGTTATACGGAAACAAAGGAGCTCTGTTATAGTGCAAAAGATTTAATATAGTGTAGAGTATTAGTGCAAATGTTAGAGAGAAAATCTCGAGCGTAAGAAAGACAGAAAAGCGTAACTGGAAACCTTACATAATAGGGAGGTAAAGCTCGCCATATTGGAAACCGTTACACGGAAGGCTTGCGATCCCAAGGAGGTAGGGATAAGACATTGAGCTCTATTACATACTGGAGGTAGCACTGCATGATTAAAAATCGTGACGGCAGAGTTCGCGGTCCGCCATGAAAGTGAGCGTATAATTTAGCTCCTATCCCGTATCTCCTCCTAACAAACTCATGTGTATTAAGGGAATTATGAAGATGTATTGGCGTTTTTAAAACACTTTTATGAATGAAACGCTCCAATATTAACTACTTGATGCTTTTTAAGTACATAACAAAACTAATTTCATATCGTAATGGGTTGGTAAAAGTATTTAATCTCGATCAGGCGTGAATGTACATTGGTAAACAGTTGTAAACACTCGCATTTTAAATATTAAAATAACTTCACAATAGGCCTTCATTTTGCGATATTATGCTTGATTTCGATATATAAAGAGAATAGACAAAATCTGTTCTAAGTGCTTTGGAAATGTATAAACCGTGACCTTCAACTGTACCGTTACTGTACTGGATACAATTCACATTATTTATTTATTTTGTTAATAATTCCTGTAGATTAGTGTAAAGGGAAGCCACTGAAATGAAATTTCAAAATACTTTAAGTCAGTAGGCCTACTTAGAAGTTCATTTTCTTCGAATCTGAAATTTAATTAGCCATGCTATTTATCTTCTTATTCTTGCGACAGACAATCGTCTGTAGCCTTTTGTTGTTTCTCAATTCTGTTTGGATAGGAGATGGTGGGAGATCATCTGTTTGCGTCTGTTTATCTATTTTCGTATAATTTTCAGCGAGGTCTTATACAAAAACATCTGCTTCCTCTTATTTCTGCAATTAAAAACTAGCATGAAAAATTTAGGCCTACATGCATAAGAATACTATGTTTACATGACTGACATATTGCATAATTTATATTCCTACTTGGTACCTAAAGTAGGCCTACTACTAACCACATTACGAACCAGAGGCGTACCGAGGGCGGGTTTGAACCCCACCCATTGATTAAAAAAAGGAAAATTGTACAATTTTTTTAAATTCTGCCTATAAATTGCTTAATACGAGTATAAAGCGTGGGAAGCTTACTCGTTATTGTATATCTTAATTTTTAAAGTTTTCCGGGGGAGGACCCCCGAACCCCCCTCTCCCTGGGGGGTATTCTATACCCCACAGATGTTGTAACCCCCCCCCCATATGGTCGGCCTGTTTACGCTTTGTTACGAACCAGTTGTCTTTTTGGAACAATAATTTTTTGAAGGTGTCCTGGAAAATTGAAGACTGATGGTACAGCATCTTTTAGTAATTTTACAAGTGCACCAGACCTTGACTGATAGCAATCAGGTGTAAAGTGTCTGCTGCTTAATTTACTGTACGCTGTGGGTGACCAATATTCTCTGCGGATTGCTTGAACCCACTTCTTCGGAATATCAGGCCAAGAAAATGGAAACCTGTACAAATAGGCAAGAAAAAGACAAGCGTTCGTGGCTAATCTACGATTGAGGTTAAGTTAGATTTGGCCAGTATCCTCAAATGTTCCAAACAAAAATAACCTACTTGTGAAACTTAAGTCCACTTCTATTTCTCTGGAGCTCTGTGTAGCCATATACCACGCAATATTCGACCATTTTGTCATGAAAAATATCAAAAACACATTCGTAAATATATGTTTACCATACGAAGCACACTTCACCAATACGCTCGGCGGTGTAGCCAACTTAACAAGTGAACGTCACGATTTATGCAATTCCAAAGCACAGCTGTTGTGTATCCTGTTTATATATTGAGATCACTGGGATAAGAACAGAATATATTACTGTCATAGAGGTTGTATATTGTGGTGAAATTGGAAGCGGAAAATATGCCTGGAGATAAAACAAAAGAAGTGGAAGAGACAACGTGCGACATCTGTCAGAAACACGTTCAAAATAACGATAACGCGGTGGAATGTGAAAATTGTAACACATGGCAACATTTTGAATGCACAGGACTAACGAGAGGGGAATTTGATATCATTAAAAGAAAAAAATGCAAGCTGACATGGCTGTGTGTGGAATGCAAACCAAGGATATTAAAAAATTCAGAAATGGAGGCAAAAATAGTAGATCTCCTGAAGACCCATGTGGAAGCCAGCTTGGCTCAAATGAGAAGCAGTATGGAGGAAATGATGGAAACGAAAATAAAAGAATCGATAAAAGAGACAATAAGTGAAGAACTGAAGCAACAATTTATTAGACCGCCAATCATAAAGGCTAAACCCCCCCCCACCACCAACAGGGAAAACTCTCAGCATAACTACGGAGCATAAGAAAGAAAGCCTGGAAAAGCAGGTAACGAAGGTATATAATCAAGAAAAACAGACTGATGAAGCTGACAAGCAACAAAGCATGACAGATGAAAGCAACAAAACGCAAGAAGCAGTGGAAGCAGAAGATACAGCGAGGATGAGTATTTACAAGGTCACGAGCAGTGAAACCAAAAGGAGAGAAACAGCATACGATCAGGTGACCCAAGTAGCTGAGCAAATATGGCAACATTCGTCCAGCCAAGGGAGGGAGGAGTCTAGGCAAGAAGAAGGAGATGAAGACCACGATGGCTATAGCGAAGTGATCTACAGACGAAACCGCAGGAGACAAAAACAAGTTATGGTGGGAACAAGAACGGGCAGCGAGATAGAAACCGGGAAAAAGAAAGCATGGATGTACATGGGAAGGTTAGCACAGAAAACAACAGAAGAACAAATTAGGAGCTTCCTGGAGAAAAAAGGTATAAGGGAGGAGGTAGAATGTGAGGAACTAAGATCGCGAGGACCATACAAATCCTACAAACTAGGCTTCCCCATCGAGTTTCTGAAAGATGCTGAAAACCCAGGTTTCTGGCCACTGGGGGCCATAATCCGGCCCTTTCGGATCAGGTACGGTCCTCAAAGAAGGTTCAGAGGAGCGGATCTGGACGCGGAACAATAAGTGGAACAATAAGTGTGGTAGTGTAGATAGGGAAAAGGAAAATAAGATACGAGTGCTAAATTGGAACGTAGAAGGTTTAAAAGGAGTGCTATTGAACATTCAAAGTGATATATTTAAAATGTGTGACATATGTATTATGACCGAAACTTTCATTACAAAAGAGTCAATGACTGATGTCCCAGGGCTATACAACATACATGCGCTAGCAAAACAAGATGTGAGAGGTAGACCATCGGGAGGAGTATCCTGCCTGCTATCACCAAATGTGACACCTTTCGAGGTGTTGCTAAGAGATGAGGACATGCTAGTTATCAAAACAAGGATTGGCACGGTAATAGGAATATATTGCCGACCAGATTGTAGCACAGCAGAGGTAGTGGACTGCATACGTCAGGCTCTGGATATTGCGCCAATAACAGACAGGATAATTCTCGCGGGTGACCTAAACTGTCCAATAGATAAAATGAGCGGCAAAACAAAATCTGTGATTGATTTTATTCAAGAAGAGGGGATGACACTCGTGAACAAGAGAGATGAAATAACGTACCTGTGTCACAATGGCAGCAGCGTGATAGATCTGGTATTCACCGCAGGTTTTATAATAGACAAGCAAAGACCACTACTAGAAACAGACGGTCCGTTGTTAAGAAAACACATCCCTATATTAACAGAGATGTCATGGAAAGTTGTGACACTCAACAAGAGAAAACCCACAAACCCGGCTAATAAGATAACGAAAACACTCGATGAGAATAAACTAAGAGAAACCCTCCAGAGGCTGGAAGATGCCAAGGAGGCTGCTCTAGATGGGAAAATAACCGAAGCATCGGAGGAAATTATAACGTGGATGAGGAATGCTAGTACAGAAACAAGATTGAAGAAAGGGAAAATATGGTTCGACAGAGAATGTTATGAGAAGAGACGTCAGGTACTACAATTGTTGCATCAGGTCAGAAGGGAGAATAATGAGATAAGCAGGACAATGTATCATAATCAAAAGAGAGAATACAAAGAACTTCTGAAACTAAAAAGAAGGGTGTTCATGGAGGAGCAACATAACAAACTAATCCAAGAAGTAGAGAAGGACCCCTACAAAGCGTTAAGACCGAGACAACCAAGGTTTCCAACAGATATCCCCATGCAAATTTGGGAAGAGCACATGAAACAAGTTCTATGCATGAGAGAAACAAGGCCTGAGAAAAGAACTGCAGATGAAGATATAGTTCCGAGCCCGCCATTCACGGAATATGAGATCAGAAGAGCCATTCTAGCTGGGAAAAACAATAGGGCACCAGGCCCAGATGGCATAAGAAATGAACACTTAAAACAATCAATTGACTACATGATCCCAGTGTGGAAAGTATTACTAAATAAATGTTTGGAATTGGGGGATATACCAGTGGAGTGGAGAAAGGCAACTGTGAGATTACTATACAAAGGCAAAGGGGCAACAAACGACCCAAATTCATACAGGGGAATCGCCCTGGAGGGATCAGGTCTGAAACTACTCACGAGGCTTATTATGGCAAGACTAACAAAGCTAGTTGACCCCCTACTATCAGACGCACAGTACGGCTTCAGACCAGGAAGATCAACAACTACGGCGATAGAAAATCTGTTAGGAGACATATCGCAAACTCTAGAGAAAAAAGCTGGGAAACTATATGTGATATTCATCGATTATGCTAAAGTTTTCGATTACATCAATCGGAGGATAGCTATCATGAAACTGGAGTCGTTAATTGGAAAGACGTCGCTAACTAGATTAATCTCAAACATCATAGCAGAGAATGAAGTGCAATTAGATAATGGAGTCGAAAAATCAATATGGATTAGACAATTGAATGGGGTTCTACAAGGGGACCCAACGAGCCCGATTATGTTTAATGTCATGACCCATGATATTGAAACAATCATACACGAAAACACTGAGGCAAGGTTATACAAGTATGCCGATGATATGGCGCTAGCTTCAGAGGACTTAACGGATCTCCAAACTGCAATGGACCATCTGTCAGAATGGGCTAAGAGAAATGAGATCAAAAGACGAATCTCGTAGTGTTCAGGAAAGGAGGAAGGCTAACTGGACGAGAAAGAGTCACATGTAATGGAAATCAGCTTAAAATAAAAAGCTCATTTAAGTATCTTGGAATGACAATCCAAACAACTGGAAAAGCGTTTTCAATATATATTAAGGAGCGGCTAGTGGCAGCAATCAGATCCATATACGACGTGACCAACCCTACGCTGATGTCCTTGGATACTGCGATGCGACTGTTTGAGGGAAAAGTCTGTCCGACTCTCACTTATGGTCTGGAGATAATCTGGGAGTACATAACCCTCAATCAACTAAGGACCATAGAAGGGATCAAAGCTAGATACCTGAAGAGAATATTGGGTTTGTCCAAGTATACACCCTCCCGGTTGGTTTATGTACTGGCTAGAGAGACATACCTTGTAGACGATCTACGACTAAAGTTACAGTTACCACCTACCGAAAGCTTCAAAAACCTAAAAGAAGAACTGAGGAGGAAGAGGGAAGAGATAGAAGAAGACTTTTATAGGACAGATGCAATGATGAATAGGGAATGGGCAGAGACAAACTACCAAATGAGACGTATAGTGACGGGTCTGGCCACGCATGGTTTTCATTTTAAGATTTGCCTGATACAGAGGTATCATGACCCAGGTGATGAATGCAGGTGTAAAATGTGTGGAGACCGATGTGGAAAATATCATATAACAGAGTGCCCCATGAGATCGCGCTCAATAAGTGACTTAATCAATAGTGATTAATTCACACTAATGCACATTGTGCGCAGTCAAATATATTATTAAATTAATCCACTAATATGTTTCCTCCTTGCCTTCCGCTCCGAAGTTTAATTCGAATTGTGAAAGTTCAAAGTGGCGGTAAAGGTATAAAGGAACGGGTATGTTTATTTTCGAATTAGTCAAACGTACTCTGGGAAGCGAAGAAGTGTTTATGTTTAATAAATTGTTTCGAAAAAACTTTTAGAAGATCCTTTACAGACGATTCAAGTGATTATAAGCCCAGTGAACTGTTAATAAGTTACTTTTTAATGTTTTTAAACGAAAGAGTGATTTCTAACTTCGAAACGAAGCATAAAAGTGCCATTGAAATTGGAATTAATCTGTCTTTGAATATAATTCATCAAGACACTTCTAATTTGTGTTTCGAATATTTCGTTAAAAATCTTTCAACTCACTTTACCATAAAAGATGTATTATTCAATGCAGTCGTAATTTTCTTGCTACTGACACTTAACCTTCATTATCATAACGTATACATAAACTTGTTTCTATTAATAATAGTGATTTGGAAGCTGGCAACGAGATTTCTTTGGACGGTGAAAAGTGGTTAGTAGCGTAGTATTTTATAGTGATTACGTTTTGTGATTGCTTTTGTGAGTGTTTAGGCCATGTTCCAAACCTGAAGTCATGGGAAAAAGTAGTTTTATGCTGCCCGCTAGGCTCCTCCCACGTACTGTCTAACGCGACCTGCCTCGGAAGGCGGGGTTTAGGGTTTCATCGCAGAAGAGATTCAATGTGAGACATAATCAACATTGCACTATTCAGTATGTTGCTCCTAAACTAACATAACGTTGCTAACCTAACATAACCTGTCACTGACCTAGAATTTACCTATCGTTATTTAACTAAATGCAGAAGCTTTTTACCCTTCCACACCTCTCATAAAACAGCGTTACGGGAAAAACCAAATATCGGGTGCCAAATAGGCTCCTCCCATACTCGCTATCGGGACCCGCCCGGGAAGGAGGGGTTTAGGGCGGGGACTAACTAAATGAAACAGTGGGAGACATCTAGTAGGTAATGGTGGAATTAGTAGTAGCGGCGCAGAGACATCTGGCGGAAATAGCAGAAACACAAGAAAATTAATTTTTTTATTTTCTCCTTTTATCTCTTTTCTCCTCCTCCTCTCCTCCTCCTCTTCTCCCTATTACCTCCTTTCTCTCCTTCACCCTACCTACCTATTTGGGACCTATTCCTATCCTAGTAATTTTCGCACCTACGGGGATTCGATCCGGGGACCGCCAGCGTTCTAGTCCATCGCCTTAACCACTACACCACGAGGCTCGTTGCAATAAAAATCGAGAAAACTTCTAGCCTTTGTACTACAGAGACGTGTAATACATGACACTAAAGAGGCTCTGGTGAACATATATCCTAATGGTGCCTTGGTAATTCGTAAATATAATTTGTAAATACTTAGGTGGGTATATTTGGTACAAGGGGCATCTCGTATTTTGAATATTTGGTACAAGGGGCACTCTCGCAGGGGTAGTGTTGAGTGTCGAGTGAAGGCGGGGACACGGTCGGGAACGGTCGGAAGAAGATCGGTGCGAGAGCCGAGCGAGAGGTCGCCGGCCGACAGCTGCTGTCGCCATGGCAACGGAATGAGGGATGGGCGGAGCCTATTTAGCACCCGATATTTGGTTTATGCCAAATTACGACTATCAAGGAAGCCATGGTACAATAGGTGCGTCCACAGGCTCGGAAGCGAGGGGAAGGAATCGGCGGGCTATTCAAGTCTAATATCAAATTCAGAATGCCCTCCTAAATCACTGTTCATAACCTAACTGCGGCATAAACCAAATATCGGGTGCCAAATAGGCTCCGCCCATCCCGCATTCCGTTGCTATGGCGACAGCAGCTGTCGGCCGGCCGGCGACCTCTCGCACCGATCTTCCGACCGTTCCCGAACGCACTCCCGACCGTGTCTGCCTTCACTCGACACTCAACACTACCCCTATTGAAAATACGATTCCCACGATGCGAGAGTGCCCCTTGTACCAAATATTCAAAATACGAGATGCCCCTTAGTTATACAGAACATTATCATTCTTACTACTCGTCATGTATTACACGTCTCTGTAGTACAAAGGCTAGAAGAATTCTCGATTTTTATTGCATCGAGCACTCATGGTGTAGTGGTTAAGGCGATGGACTATAACGCTAGCGGTCCCCGGATCGAATCCCCGTAGGTGCGAAAATTACTAGGATAGGAATAGGTCCCAAATAGGTAGGTAGGGTGAAGGAGCGAAGGAGGTAATAGGGAAAAGAGGAGGAGAAGAGGAGAATAGAGATAAAAGGGGAAAATAAAAAAATTAATTTTCTTGTGTTTCTGCTATTTCCACCAGATGTCTCTGCGCCGCTACTACTAATTCCACCATTACCTACTAGATGTCTCCCACTGTTTCATTTAGTTAGTCCCCGCCCTAAACCCCTCCTCGGGCGGGTCCCATTAGCGAGTATGGGAGGAGCCTATTTGGCACCTTATATTTGGTTTTTGCCCTAACTGCCACTGTACTAGAATTTCGGGAGAATTCAGAATGCCCTACTAAATTAATAAAGTAATTTTACTACGGTACAAATGTAATTTTCGTACCTGCAGCATCGGCACTAAGCGAGTATATACATGGCCGTGATAGAAGATGTAGGGGAAGCGGGAAGCAAGCAGTAACGTGCGCATTGGCTCGGAAGGGAGGGTCAGCAGGGGAAACGAGCGGGCGGGCAAGAGCGGGTGGAGCTTCGCCGAGGGGCAGCATAAATCTATCTTTCGCCGAAGTCATTAATAATTTATTCCACCCTGTTGATCATTATAGAGTTGATATGGGATATGCCAATTGAACAGAAATACAATAAACCAAAATGGTGTCAAGGGGTCACCAAGTCTAGCAATGTAGGTTATATACAGATTCAGGCTTACAACTCAGAAGACGGATAAGAAGGAAAGTTTTGCATGTAATAGGTTATACCTCTGATGTAGATGTAGATGTAGATGTAGATATCTCGTCCTGTAGATCCTGTGTTGAGCGGGGCTCAAGGATATAGAACACGTCAGATCAAAAAATACATGCATGTTATAACAATAATATAGGTCTACAGAAACTGCAAGCTGCCAAATTTATCCAAGCTGGAAATATTCCTCCAAATTGTAGAAGGTGTGAGTTATTAAAAATTCCTTGACAGCTGTTTTGAAAGGTTTGATCTTTCTTTGAATACATAATAATTTAATGTTGTTTGGAAGCTTGTTATATATCTGTACTGCAGAATAATACGCACCCTTCTGAAAGAGTTTTAACGAGTTATTTGGTCTGTGTAGATCATTCATGTTTCTGGTAGTACGTCCATGTACACTAAAATTAGTTTGAAATTTATCAATATTATTCACTACAAAACACATAACAGAGTATATATACTCCCCTGTAAGAGTGAGGACTCTTAATTTTTCAAACAGCGGTTTACAAGATTCCCTTTTTTTCTTTCCACATATTATTCTTATTGCCCGCTTTTGAAATCTAAATATTTTCTCCCTATGGGTAGAGTTGGCCCAGAAAATGATCCCGTACCTCATTACCGAGTGAAAATATGCAAAATATACCATAAGTAATGCATCCTGTTTTAATATATTATTCAAAATTCTTAAAGCAAAGCATGCTGAACTCAGTTTTGGACTTATCATTTCTATGTGTGTTTTCCAGTCAAGATTTTGGTCAATTTGCAGTCCTAAAAATTTTACATTGCTAATTTCTTGTATGATTTGTGTTCCATAATTAATTTCAAGATTTGAGATACATCTGTTTTTTGTCCTAAATTGTATAAAATGGGTCTTATCAATATTAAGTGTCATTTTATTAGCTAGAAACCATGTGTTTAACTCGTGAAAAGCCTTTGTAGCTATTCTTGATAAATGTTCTTGTGACGTTCCTGTTACAAGTACACTAGTATCATCTGCGAAGAGCAATACCTTTGATTCGTCACTTAAGTTATAGGGCAAGTCATTAATGAAAATTAAAAAGAGCAAAGGTCCCAGTATTGATCCCTGAGGTACCCCATTCTTAACAATCCCTAGGTTAGATTCATTTCCATTTATTATTACCTTTTGAGTTCTATCAGAAAGATATGATTTGAACCACTTAAGTGTTAAATTATCGAACCCATAATGATCCAATTTTTGAAGTAATATTTCATGATTTATACAGTCAAATGCTTTAGCTAAGTCGCAGAAAATTCCCAGAGCATATTTCTTTTTATCTAACGCTTCCAATATTTCTGTAGTAAGTTGAAATGTAGCATTCTCAGTGGACATGCCACTTCTAAATCCAAACTGAGATGAAGTAAGAATGTCATTCAAATTAAGATAGTGTATTATGCGGTTGTACATGACTTTTTCAAAAACCCTCTAGCAAATAAGGAGGGCGGCTGGAAGCCAGGGAAATCCCTTACACTCATGCACCCTCACCAGCCGTCCTTATTTGCTATAGGTATAGACCTGTACCAAACATCCACAATGTCAGCCTGGATGGTGCAGTTAGTATTGCGCTGGCTTTCTATGTCCAAGGTTGTTGGTTTGATCTTGGACCAGCTCAATGGCATTTATGTGTGAATAACTTGACAGGTCCATGTCTTTGATTTACAGACATTTGAAGGTGGAAACCAAAATTGTTGCACCCTAGCTAGATCCACTCTCCACTGTGTGTTGCCATGGCAATGGCAAGCTTCCCTCCCTTCCCCTAGTCAGCCATCAAGCTGCTCACTGCTCAAGGTCGACTGCAAGGTCTTTCCCCTTTACTGCATGTTGTACTGCGCTAGGTAAAATTGCATTATAAGGGAGCGCACTTTGAAAACCAATCAACATAAAACAACTAATGTCACAAATAGCCTATTTTGTTATAGATAGTTCTCTGGAGAGGAGATGTTGCCTCAATGAATGATTTGGTCCAACCCACCCGCCCTAAATGTTAAGCCGATGTCCCACGATCCAATTTTTGGTCCAAATGTCTACAAAACGTCAGATTGGATCATGTGACATGGCCGACTACCATTGCACACAATTTCATCCTATATTTTCCATACAATTATTTTGCATGCAACAGAATAGAAACGTTTCTATTTTTCCATAAAAAAATATGAAATGAACCAATGAGCGTCATTCTATCCCCGCGTGACGTGCATGACGTAGAAACATGGCTTCTTCCTCCGTACAGCTGATTCTCGCCGCTGCAAGCGCTCGCTCAACCAGCGAACATAACCAAAAAGATAAAATGTTATAACATTAAAGTCAAGAAGATTAACGGATGCTAAGACTTTGAATTTAACAATATTAACAATAATTATTATTACAACCGGCATAAAAGCTGAGGTGCTCTGGAAATTATGATAAAGATTCCGTAAAAAATGTTACTTGTGTCAGGTGCGTATATATCGACCGCCATGTCGATTGTAGTAGCCATATATTTCCGTTTCGGGAGAACAGCTGGGGCTGGATATTGGACCAAAACGCACTCTCGTGTGCACAGCTAGAAATAATTGTATAGAAATGCTACTTTCTACAAAATTTTCAACCAACAAATTGGATCGTGGGACATCGGCTTTAAACTTTCTTTTATAACACGATCTAGCAAAAAGTAGCATGAATTTCGCCGTATTTTTATCTCCATGTGATGAAGAAACTCGTGATTGGATGTTAGAGGTGTGACGTTACAACAGTAGAACACATAGAATTCTGGGAAACAGGTTCACCAACACAACGAACCTTGCGGAAGATACGATATGGCAAATTTAGGAAACGGGAGAGTTCACAATGCACTACTAAATTAATATCACTGTTCATAACCTAACAGAACATGTCACTAATACTAATATCACCATTCCTAACCTAACTGCCACTAAAGTAGAATTTAGGGAGGGTTCAGAATGCCCTACTAACCTAACAGAACATGTCACTAATGATATCTGAAGCAATGTACAAGAAGTGTCATGTTGTTCAACCTGCCTCGCTGAGAAACAAAAAAATCACCCATCCATGGAAACCTGCGCACATCGCTAGATGGGCCCCCCTACATTGTGACTTTGCCCTGCGCTAAACCAAGAACAGGTTGCCTCTTAAGCTCCGCCCACTCCGACTGTTGTGTTGCTATGGTGACAGCCAGTAACCACCTGCTTGCCATGCTTCCCCCAGCCACCAACCTTTTCCTACCAGCACTGCAGCTCATTGTTAGAAATTACTGTATGAATTTGGCTGTAAAAAGTATTTGTCAGCCATGATGTAGATGTAGATATCTCGTCCTGTAGGTCCTGTGTTGAGCAAGGCTAAAGGATATAGAAAACGTCAGATTAAAATATACATGCATGTTATAACAACAATACAAAACTTATTCAAGCTGGAAGTATTCATATTGTAGAATGTGTGAGTTATTAAAAATTCCTTGAGAGATCTTTTGAAAGGTTTGCATTTGCTTTTAATACACAATAATTTAATGTTTCGTAGAAGGTTATTGTAAATCTGTATTGTAGAAAAATAAGCACCCTTCTGAAAGAGTTTTAATGAATTAGCTGGTATGCTAACAGGGAATGTTATAGAAAATTTCGACAAAAGATAGATTTATGCTGCACCCCAGCCAAGCTCCGCCGTTTTATTAGGTTAGGAACGTTTGTTAGTTTAGGAGCAATATACTGAATAGCACGAGGTTTATTATGTCTCACATTGAATTTCTTCTGTGACAAAACCCTAAACCCCACCTTCCCAGGCGGGCCTCGTTAGAGAGAAGCCCGTACCAGATTATTAAGTTTCAAACAATAGAACTTAGCCGGGAGTCTTTCAAATAGTAACTTGTGATGAAGTGTTAATTTAAATAGATTAAGGTTCATTAAGAGTGAATTGCCAAGGAGTATAGGGAGAAAGTAGAATAGTTTAAATCATTATTGTAAGATTAGGATCAAATAATAATTTAGTGTCTAGTATCACATCCATCACACGTCTCCAGCGTCCATGATAGCGGGTGCCCTATGAAGATATACGATCGGCAGTTCAATAAAGGTAGTGTTTAAGTACGAAAACTAATGTGTTTGATGACGTTGAACTATCTGCCGTGTGTTAATTATGTATGTATGTATTATCTGGAAAAGGACCTGCCAGAAACCGGAAGGTAGGTACGGGTCCTTTTTGAAAGTGTATAACTTAAGGGCCAGTGTAAAGTGTCTTAGAACAAATAAATCATATCATATCATTAGAGAGAAGCCTAGGGTGCAGCATAAAACTATTTTTTCCCAAAATTTCAAATATAAATTTTAACATTTTTTTCTGGAAGTTGTTACCAAATTTAATGATCTTTAAGATGGTAACCATGTTTTACCCAGAACTCAAGTTGTCTGAGGACAAATCAAGGTTGAATTTAGACATGTGATTAAGCCAAAGCAACAACAAAAAATATTCTGCATAAGTGGGAAAAGGGGACACCAGTGATCCCGACTCTTATAGGGGCATAGCTCTTGAATGTGCACAGCTTTCAAAATATTGACAACTCTCCTAACAAAACGACTATACAAAATGGCGGAGTGGTCAATTCCAGAAGAGCAATTTGGGTTTACAAAAGGAAAATCCACACTACAGGTAATAAGTTGTTTACAGACAAATATTCAAGAGGCTCTAACCAAGCCAAACAGAAAGCTACATGTCATATTCATTGACTACCCAAAAGCCTTCGATCTTGTAAACAGGTCAATGTTAATAGAGAAACTTGAACAAATAGCTGGGAAAAACTACTTCACGAGAATACTGAGGGGCATTTTGAAAGCCAACTATATACAGATAGGCTAGATGGCAATATCGACAAGTCACAACCACTAGAGTGCTGCAGGACGACTCACTCAGTCCTCTTCTCTTTAACATAGCAACACATGACATTGCAAAAGACATTCAAACAGATGAAGTAAAATGTTATGCCTATGCTGATGACATGGTAACAGCATCAGAAAACATCCAAAATCTAGAGACAGCCTTCAATAGACTAACAGATTGGGCAACCAGAAATGAGCTTCAACTAAACAATAAGAAGACAGTGACCATGACATTCAAGAAAGGAGGAAGACCAGTAGCCACCAACATAATAACAAACGGAAACTAACAAGAGTATCTCACTTCAAGTATGTTGGGATAACCCTACAATCGCAAGGAAATGTTTACACAAAACACATAAAGGACAGAGTAGCAACAGCAAGAATAGCTATGAACACCATAAATAACTTACAGAAGATATCCCTCACAACAGCACTCAAACTATTTAAACTAAAAATTATGCCCATAATAACATATGGATTAGAAAACATAGGCTATGGGAATACCTACAGAAGAACAACAACCTAGCAGATATCGAGAGAGTAAAGGGAACGATCTTAAAGAAAGCACTATCCTTATCACAGTACACTTTAACATCACTCTTATGCAAGCATATAAACAGTGAAGTTTATGATAAACTACCGGAAGCCCAGTTTGGCTTTAGAAGGGGAAGGAGCACTATACAGGCAATTCAGTGCTTACAGTCAGAAATAGAGACAGCATTGACAGTCGCAAAGGGCAAGGTACATGCAGTCTTTATTGACCTCTCGAAAGCCTTTGACTCTATCATCAGGAAAGTCCTAGTCGAGAAACTGGATAGCCAAGTAAGTGGAAATGTTCTCACAAAGCGTCTCATCAGAAATATTTTAACTTCAAATTATATAGAAATCAGTGATGGACTTGTGTCGTCAAGACTAATTGAGCAGTCAACCGGTGTACTACAAGGCGACCCTCTAAGCCCTGCACTTTTTATCATAGCTACGGCGGATATTGCAAAGATTATTCCAGAAAGAGTCGCTCTGTATATGTATGCGGATGACATGGCGTTAACCTCAGAGTCTCAGGAGGAGCTTCAGAAAGCACTTGATCTGGTGATGGAAATGGATAGAAGAAAACGAGCTAGCTCTAAATGAAGAAAAGACTGTAACTATGACATTTAGAAAGGGAGGAAAATCAGCAACGTTTTATACTTAGAGGAAAGACCCTTAAAAAGCGTACCAGACTTTAAATATCTAGGTGTTACTTTTCAAACCACCGGGAATGTATTCACCCGTCACATTAAGGACCGAGTAATTGCTGGAATTAGAGCTACAAATGACAAAGGTGTTACTTTTCAAACCACCGGGAATGTATTCACCCGTCACATTAAGGACCGAGTAATTGCTGGAATTAGAGCTACAAATGACAAAGCATCTGAATAGGCTATCCATCGAAATCGCACTGAAGCTTTTTCAACTAAAGATTATACCTATAGTAACATATGGACTAGAAATTATTTGGCCACAACTGAAATTGAGTAATATAGAACAACTGGAAAGATTGAAGGCATTATTTTTAAAGAAGATTTTGTGTGTTTCAAAATTTACCCCATCAAGACTGGTGTATGAACTGACCGGGGAGTTACTGTTCATCGAAGAGCTCCGTTTCAGGCTACTGCTGCCCTCCACTTCTGGATATGAACAATTACTACAGAGGTTAAGGTTGAAGAAGAAAGAGATGTGGAATGATTTCTACAGTACAGACGCTATGACCAATGACGAATGGAAAAAAGGGAACTATGAACTTAGACATATCGTCACGCGCTTTGCTGTGCATGGCTTTCATTATAGGATTTGCAGAGTCAAGCAGTTCCATCAGCCAGACACAAAGTGTATATGCGAACGATGTGAAAGGCAGTGTGAAAGATACCATGTGATGTACTGTGCGCTAAGAAATGTATCTCTGACATCCTTCTGTAGGGAAGACTAACAGTCTACACTGCCCATTGGGCGCAATTTCCCTTCAATTATCATAGTACACACCCTCAAGACTGACGTACGAGCTAACTGGGGAACTCTAGTTCATAGAAGAACTATGGTAACAGCTTCTACTACCATCTACAGAGCCATACGAGAATCTGTTGCAAGAACTGAAGGAAAAGAAAAAAGAAATATGGATAGAGTTTTACTCCACTGATGCTATCTTAAGCTCGGAATAGAAGAACGCCAACTACAAACTAAGACAGAGCCTACAATGACAAGATATGCTGCACATGGCTTCCATCACAATCTGCAGCAACATGAAATTTCATCAGCCAGATGATCAGTCAGTATGTATCAGTGTGTTTTGAAAATTGTGATCGATACCATGCACAGCATTGTAAAATGAGGACAGTTTTGCTCACAAAGTTCTGTGAGTCTTAACAAAACTAAGAATGCACATTGTGGGCTACTCCATTTTGTTATTATAAGTGGGAAGATTAATGTAAGTATAAAAATAATTAGGTTAAAAGTAATTGGCCTAAATGAGTTAAGCATAGTAATGATTACCTATTTCAATTTAACAACAAGGTTTATGTTAGTTTAGGAGCAATATACTGAATAGGGCGAGGTTTATTATGTCTCACATTGAATCTCTTCTGTGACGAAACCCTGAACCCCACCTTCCCAGGTAAGTCCCATTAGAGAGTTGGAGGGAGAAGTCTAGTGCGCGACATAATACTATTTTTTCCCACAGAAATTAAGTTCTTATTTGGTAGCAATCAATAATAATCACAAAGACTTCTTTATGTAACGTAAGTTACAGTACGTACCAAAAAGAGATGTAGATGTAGACATCTCGTCCTGTAGATCCTATGTTGAGCGGGGCTCAAGGACATAGATCACATCTGATAAAAAAATACATGCATGTTTTATCAATAATATACAGAAACTGCAAGCTGCCAAATTTATCCAAGGTGGAAATATTCCTCCAAATTGTAGAAGGTGTGAGTTATTAGAAATTTCTTGGCAGATGTTTTGAAAGATTTTTTGAAAGGTTGGCTTTTTCTTTGAATACATAATAATTTAATGTTGCTTGGAAGCTTGTTATGGGTTATCCTCCAGAAAAGGGCAGATTCATGTCGCAGTTGATTTTCTGGTGTAAAATAAGTATTTATGGATTATGAATTCTTATGATAAGTTAGATTGAAATAAGGTCTATTTGATCCCATATTCCACTTTTTAAACAAAAGTTACAATGGATGACTTCACGGGTTATCAGCCATGTCAACATTATCAGATTCGAGCTTTCGGCCATCTTCCCTCTGTGGCCTTCCTCAGGAAGATAACCCGTGAAGCCATCCTGAGTAATCAGCGCCGTGAAAGCTTCAAATCAATGAAAGTTACAATTTTCTGTATTTTAGGGCACAGTATGTGAGATCTCACCTCTGTGGCATGTCCCGATGCCTGACTTGTCATTTTCATTCTTTCATAATTCAACAGACTTTAATTTTTATTCCATTTTAGTGTTATAACAAGAACAAACAGCTAAAAAAATGAGTCATTAATAACTGAAAAGAAAATATAGGCTATCATTTTGTAAAGACAATTTTTTGCACTAAACGTGCTTGTCCCAAAGTGAGACTTCACCTCCGTGGAACAATATAAAAGTTCAATTATTTCCAGAGAGATGGCACTGTAGTCTTTCTATTTTCTTTGGACTCCATCTTTTGGCAGTTTTCTTATCATTTATATAAAGCCAAGCTGTCTGTGCTTTTAAGTGATGTTTTGTTCATGTAAAAGAGCTAAATGCAGACTTGGTAATTGGACTTCCTCATCTCCGTTACCTACACCCAACGGTAAAGTTGTATGTTTTTATATTTACTTTTGCTATAAATTATAATAATAAGGAATCCAAAGTTAAACTCTAGAACTGAGATTTTCTAACCTCAAATGTTCCCAAGCTGTTTGACAAATTAGAGAAAAATCTCACCTCCGTTACTGTTACTCTAGAGTCCTATCCATGGCAGTGGCGGCTCGTGGCCGGAAAATTAGGTGAAGAGGAAAAAAATGCCACATGCTTACGTTAATAACCGAACTCACCTATGTCTTGTATAGCAAATCAATCCTTCGATAGTCCTTTATGGCTGCAAATTTGTCGGTGATATCATCATAGGACGGCTGCATTTCTTCTAGCTGCAGTAAAGGTTCTTTCTGAATTGAAATATTCGCTAAACAAGATACTTGTCTGGCAACATTTTTGATCCTTCATTTAGTAGGCCTACGTCGTGATCTGACAGCTGGCACAATGATGATTTGATTTTAAACAATGCGGGTAAGAATATAGTTATTATTTATAAAATCTGATACATTTTATTCATGGAATACTCTTAATAAATCCCAATCGGGATTATGAGTTTCATTAGATAAATTCGATCCTGCTTTTCCGCCGCGAATCTATTGATGTTTATCGTAATTATTATTCTCCTAATCAGATTACTCAGAATATTCCATTCATGCGATGCGGACTTGAAATTGACTAATAATCTTTAGCAATGCCTCGGATATCGACCAATGACTGTTGTTTATCTTATAAGTTAATATGCTTGCAAGGGTCGGAAAGATGCAATTTTATCTGATAAACTTCAGCTCGTTACTGGATACTTCAAGGCATTAATATGCAGTGATTAATATGTCACATGTCGTATGATTGCCTATGAAAAATATCCATTGTAGGAATGAAACGTCGTGATTCAACGTTGTCGTCCTATCAGTGACGATCTCCGAAGATGGTTCAGTGTTGTGACACGTGACAGTGGGCTTTCATCACAGTACACAGTAGTCTTGGTATATGGTGACACACATTAAATAAATTAACTTCTAGTCTCATCCCTATGCCTCACTTTTGTGCTATAGAATCGAACGCCTATGATTTTTTTTCCGTTAATGATATTTAATTTTATGAGAAAGAATCCAAGCTCCTCTACCGTTCATACTTCAATGAAGTATATGGTTGTTTCTAAACACCTTTTAAATAATTAATTGAAAATTGTTAAAAATAAAAATTCTAGCTCTTTAGCGTCTATGCAAATCGTGTGGAAAATTTAAACAAAATTGTTAGTTTTTTTTATAAAATCGTGAAGAATGAAAGTCTGTTCTAGCCTCGCCCAAAGATGTAAGACTTAAAAGCCTGAGTTTGTACAAACGATAGCTGGCTTATAACTACCCTTCAAAGTATAAGGATACCGTATAAAAGTAAGAAAAAGTCGTCAATCTCCCCAGAAGATATCTAATCCAAATACGTTTTATTTATACACGATGTTTAGTTCTCAAGCCACACAGACACGTTCCTAAAAATATTATAGGACAGAGGAGAATTCAAAACAGGTATTTATGTTAAAAACATTGATTTCGAACATTTATTACCTTTGGTACGGGTAGAGGAAGTGAAATTGGTGCTTTGCTATTAATGGAGCTGTTAGCAGAAGAGGAGTAGGTATGATTTCCGCCACACACTGTAGCAGCTTGCTGTGGTAACCGCGCGGCGCGCGCATCATGTAGCCGAAGGATGACACCTTCGTGGGTAGTCTGATCCCTTCAGCATGGACGTGGGATAAGCGAGAAAAATGCTGCTTGTAGCATCAGCCAGCATCATTTTTAGTGGACCAGACTACCCATGGAACAGGGGAAGTGAATCAAGGCTGCTTCGTGCTTCTTTGCAAGACTCGAGAGCTCTCTGGCGCCTCCTCCTTTAACATCACTCGTGGCGGGCAATACAAAATTACATAAATGCATTTATAGTAAAAACCAACATTCGTGATATGGGAAATAAACTTTAAAAATACGTATTGTAAAGGAAAAATACTGGTGAAGTGCTGCTTCACCTACTTCACCTGAATAGCCGCCACTGATCCATGGAGGTGTAATTAATGTTGTAATTGATGACATATTTAACTGTCTGCATTTATTATTTTCGTTTAAACAAGATACTGGTACAGGTATCGCAATTGATTTAGACGAATGAAAAATTGTAATGGAAGCATGAGAGCGAGTTACGTACTCACAGACAGCTGCAGTTGAGTTGAGTCGAGTCAGAAGTCACCGATAAAGCGATGGCGATGTTTGTTTTGGTACACTGCTGTCAGCTATCTAAATGTTTACGTGCACCACGAGGAAGCGGTACAGTCACTATAATATAACACATAATTTTAATTGAAATAAATAAATAAGTTAAGTACGGTATTGCTTACATCTAATCTTCTTCCATTTCTTCAACACCAGACATGACATTGTCTTCCGTTGGTTCAACCTGATATTCCACATATTCATCATCATCATCACTGCTTTCCATACCATTGTCTTCTATTATAATCCTTTCAATTCTTTCCTCCACGATGCAGTCTTTCTCCCAATATTCCTGTTCAATTTCTTCAACGCGCCTACATACATTTTCCCATTCTGCTTGGCTGAGTTCTTGAAATCTTTGCCTACACAATGCTTCTACGTCATTTGTTTTAAATGTTGTATTCCTGCTTGCAACCCATTGTTTAACATCTCCCCAATAACCTCCCGAGTTTGACTGTGTAATGTTTTCCCCTTTAACTACGAAATTATTGGAGGCATAATGAGAATAATAACAAAACTATAATAATAGCACGTAAATATTAACGTTCATGCAAATAACGTATGCTGTAAATATTGACTTTATAAAACTGTATACACTAACACATAACGAACAGGGAAAAAACATAACTTCAAAAAGAATTTACAAATAATTTTTTTGTACAACGGACTGTACTGTGCTCTGTGAATAGCAGGAAGGAATTAGCGTCACGTGCGTGCGTGGGCAGAGGGGATTCACAGGTCTTCAGGACTCGGAAGGCTCGCTCACTAGATTCTCACTCAAGGTTATTCGTCTAAAATCATTGCGGGACCTGTATAGCCTAATACAGGGTCTTTATTATAAGTTGAGACGGGGCGACCGGTGTTTTCACTCTCCGCTACGGAGTCCGCATTAGCCGCGGGAGGCACACGCACGGCTTCCCTGCTTAAAGTGTAGGCTATATATGCTTACCTTATAACATATGTTGGAAGTGTCGTCCTTCCTGTGTTATACAGGCATTGTATCTGGAAACCACATTCTGGCTGACTCGAGTGAGTTCTTCCACTGTAATGCCCCTAATTTCATTCGTAATGTTTTCTTTCAGCTCCAATGTGTGAGGATTTGTTCGATAAACTCACTCGTGTCAGCCAGAATGTGGTTTTCAGATACAATGCCTGTATAACACAGGAAGGACGGCACTTCCAACATATGTTATAATGTAGCCTAAGGTATGTAATACTTTATATAGCCTACACTTTAAGCAGGGAAGCCGCGCGCGCACCGCCCACGGCTATTGCGGACTCCATAGCGGAGAGTGAAAACACCGGTCGCCCCGTCTCAACTTATAATAAAGACCCTGTAGTTTATGGCAATATATCATGTTTTGATTTTAAGGTGATGATCTATTTTAACATAGATGAAAATAAGTAAAAAGTTGTGTGTTAATTAGAGGTGTACATATTCTGATTTTAGCTTGCTTGCCCCTTTGAAATCCTGCAACCAGCCACAGCTTTTAGCTTGCTTGACGAGAGAGAGCAAGCTTCATTGGAGCAATGAAATGAAATACTGTCGCTATGAGTCACAAGCTCTTCATAGCTTGGTGGGTTTCACGGGGCCTGAAGAAACTGCAAGGCCTGGCGGAAAGAATATGAAACTGGTTATATCAGGTCGTGCAGTTACGTAGTTGAGGAACTTCAGATGTGTTTAGAGTGCAAGCAAAAGGAGAATGGAGAATTTTACCCTGAAGGAAGCAGAGGAGGAACTAAAATGTGGAGAGTTTGAATTATCAATGAACAAAGGTACTAGTCCGGCATGGGAAAAATTTTCAAACTAGTGGGAAAACATCATAAAATCAATAATAACAATAACAAAACTCCCTTTAGGCAAGCCTACAGGCTGAGGTAGATTTCGAAGTGCTTTTGGTTTAATTTACTGTCGCTGCATAGCACTCTTCTTCTTTAGCCTTGGCATGACAATCCCGCAATAATAACTGCAAAAAAGAGGAAAGATAACTTTTTCAAGCATTCAAATCTCGCCTTATGTGAGAACTATCAAGAAACTAGTTATTGATTTGTAGAGTACTCATCAAGAGCTTTTCAACGATACCCCACAAGACGTAGTATCAAAAATTTCGAATTTCCATCACCCCCACCCCCACTCGTATCCCCAAAACCCCCGAATCATTGTTGTCACTGTGAACTCCATATGGAGTACTCTAATTTATTCAAAAAAAGTTTCCCTCTGTACTTCATAGGGGCCGAGATATAAATGTTTTAAAATTTCAACCCCCGACCACCCCCTTGGGCCAATTTTGCTCATTAACGAACTTGTCCGAACTATTGGGCCTAGAAATAACATAATAAAATTTGGTTCAAATATCTTCAAAATTACGGCCGCTAGCGTGTAACTATCTATCACAAAAAAGTTTTTGGAACAGGCGGCGGTTTCGTACTTAGGGAGGCATGAAATGGCATGAAACGTAAAGATATGAAAGAATTTTTCGAAAGCCATGACATGGTATCCATTGCAATAGGTAGATTTTCCTTTGAAATCTACCTAATAATAAAAATAATAAATGTGTTAAGACGCTAAAACGATTTTTAATACTTTATCCACCTTTTATTTATCTGCACGATGAATTTCTTCTACCAGCATCTAGAAAAGCAAGAAAGTATTACCTACACTTAGCAACTACAGTTATTTAGCTGATAGGAATGTCGCAAGCTTATTCTGGCTTGCATAAGTTGGGTTTAACTTGACCCATGCAAGCCTAAAGAAACCTGCCTGCTTTCTAGCTGTGACGCTGGCAACTTGCTAGCCTGGCGTTCAAGCGGGTATGGGCAAGCTAAAATCGAGATTCGTTCACCTCTAGTGTTAATTCATTTGTATGGTAATAATTATTGTTCTTTTTCATGATAACATTTAATACAGTAAATTAAATCTAATTCTCACATAACTGCTATATAATTACTAACTTATTTCTTACTATTTTCTCACCTCCATGAATGCGCCATTTTCTAACCTTGTTAATTTAATGCAAAATACCACTCGGTAAGGAGGGCAAGTACCTCAGTAGTACTCTGCAGAAAGAAATGCTACATAAAAAAATTACATGGTCCAAAATAAAAAATAATTTAAAAAAATTCTAACATTGAAATCTGCCCTTTTTTGGAGAATGACCCTTATATATCTGTATTGCAGAATAATAAGCATCCTTCTAAAAGAGTTTTATCGAGTTAGTTGGTCTGTGTAGATCATTCATGTTTCTGCTAGTACGTCCATGTATAATTAAATTAGTTTGAAATTTATCAATATTATCCACTATATAACACATAACAATGTGCAAAGTTTAGATACGTATAACTACTGGCATAGTTCTGCAAATGTTTCTCTTCGGTTGGCACAATTCATTGCATGATATCTCTCACATTGTTTTTCGCAGTATTGACACACACAGTTTGGGCTTGGTTCATGAAAACCTATAGATCTGCATATTTTATGATGAAATCCATGGACGGTAAACCTCGTCACCCTGTGTCTCAGGTCATATCCTCCCTGTGTCCAATCCCTGTTAGTCATTGCATCTGTTGCATAAAATTCTTCCCATATCTCGACCCTCTTGGCTTGTAGTTCCTGTACCAACTCTTCGTTTTTGGGCATGGATGGAAGTGGCAATCTGGTTCTGAGGTCCTCTACTAGGAACGTTTCTCTCGCAAGCACATATCGATGGCTAAAAGCACAATCATTGTATGTCCATTTTTTGGCGAAAATGAGATATTGGTATCAATATAGCCTATATATAGGTGAGTCTAGCACAAATATTATATATATCTCCCTTCGAAATAGTAATTATAAGGTGCAGGTTTTAAAAAATATACCATTTTGATCAAGACAGCTTTTGTATGTGCACACTTATCATATGTCCTCACTTTTCACAGCCATGACTTTTATAAGATGAATCCCTGAGTGCACACTTATTGTATATAACTTATATATATTTTTTTACATCAACGGCCTGCTCCGTTACACTGTAGTAGCACTACATGCCTATACGCATTTACATTGATTCTTAGCACTTAATACACTATACATTGATTATAAATGTCTGAGGACTTACAACATCTGAGCACATGAGAGTAAACCGTAACTATCAACAGCTGTCAGTTGTGTTGCAGTAGCAGAGACTTTATGGTTTTGCTGTAACGAGTTTGGAGTGTACTAGTCTTGATTTTCACTAGTTATAAATATTATAGTGTTCTTCTGAAGTTACGAATATAAGTATGAATTGCAAACTGAATTACCATTTAAAAAGCTCCGTGTAAGCCTCGATCGCGAACCTCCATTCTCCTGGATCTCCATCACACTAATACCTAAGTATAATTCAGTGATTCCTGTCTCAAATGTCAAAAAGAAAGATCTGCTATCTCTTTTGAAGACAGGAGTCATTCCAAACTGCTATGCTAGTTTTGTGACTGATATTCCATCTTCGAGAAAAGCTAAGGATATTGTGCCATACCCCGTTGAAAATGAGGACGACGAATCCATCTCTGGAAAAACTTAACAACCTGTATCCAGGAGAATTACTCGTGAGAACATAAATTGCGAGAAGAACGAGGAGAAAAGTTCAAGAAACATTAGTAGAGAAAAATGAAAAGAAAAAAATAAAAGAGCAAAAAGATTGTCAAAAGAAATAATAATTGGTTCAAGTAAGTCTAACTGTTTGAAGAAAGACAGTGACTGTTTAAAAAAGTATTTTTTTTTTCAAAATGTTGATAATGTAATTGACCTTACTGCCCTCTTTTTAGGAAGTAAAAAATTTAAATGAAACAAAAGAGTAGTATTTTTGTGTTATTTATATTCGCATATGGTCCTTTTTCCATTGTCTATAGATAAATTGAATCACTTAAAAAATTTCACATATACAATGGATCCTTTAAAAATTGACATACAACGTTTCGACCCCACCTGTGGGACCCTCTTACTGGAAGGAGATCCCCTGGAAGACCAAGACAGAGATGGGCTGATCTCTTCAAGGAACTTGTAGAACGACAGTGGTCAAGCAGAGCAAGAAATAGTCCGAATGACTGGAAACTCTTAAGAAGACAAGTGAACAGTGACTGAAAGCAGTGCATATGTGACCGAAGACTTACGAAGACAAGTGAATAGGACCGTAACAAGTGTAATGACGTAACCTACAATGAAGTGCACAATGATTCAGACTAGTGTAAGTGGACAAAGACCAGGAACTGCATAAAAGCCCAAGAGCATAAATATCCCTCACGTGGAATAGCTCACCACGTGTAGGTGTATTCGAGCTTACCCTCTTTGAGGAGGCCATTGCCCTTAACGGGACATTTAAGGCTAATCATTTCATTTCATTTCAATTAATTATAATGTTTGAGATACATCTATGTTTTGTTCTAAATTGAATAAAGTGGGTTTTTCAATATTTCGTGTTATTTTATTAGCGAGAAACCATGTAATTAATTTGTGAAAATCTTTTGTAGCTATTCTTGTGACTTTCCTGTTACAAGTACACTAGTATCATCTGCAAAAAGCAATACCTTTGATTCATCACTTAAATTACATCAGCACAGCATGTTCTTTTGTACAGCATATGTGATTCTACTTGTCTCTACTTGCTTCTCTTCTCAAAAGGTGCAATAGGTGGCAGGGTAATATATTCTGTTCTATCATTCATTATGTGGAACTTACCACTCAGTATCTTCATCACACCCTTCTGTCTAAAATAAACATTTTGCAGATGGCTAGGAGAGAACTTTGCTCTGGTTTTCTAAAATAAATAACATACTCTACCAACCTCTCTTTATTAGGGTCAAAGAACCTTTATCAGCACGATTAAATTACTACTATGTAGTAGACTCCCTCTAATCCGGCAACCCCGGGACCGGATCCTCGACCGGATTAAAAATTGGCCGGTCCATCCGGCGGTCTTTTAAATGTGTAAAGTATAATGTAAAGTATAACCTATTAAAGCAAAAATCAACTTTTAAGATGGTTTTGTCGATTTTTTAAAGCGTACTTACCCAAAAATTAAAATACAGCATTACTATTACAATTTCAAAATTAAAAGAACTTTGTTATTTTCTTCTGCATTTTTAGTTGAACTGTTTTTTTGAAAGCATAATCACGCCACTTCTTCATGAACATTACATCGATAGCTGATGCAGCAGCCTGTTGCTTGACATAGGTAGTCGCACTATAAAAATTAAACTCACGGTAAAAGATACTGACAGCACAAGAGTAAAATTCACGTCTGAAATGAACGCAATCGTCAAGCGATTTGTTTACACTTAAGAATGAAAACTAAACAGGTATGTTTATTCAAGATGAAGGTTCCATGCAAGATTAAGTAACATTTGACAACGGCTTCACAAAAGGATCAATAAACAGTGGCGAGTGCTGCCCAATAATCTATTTATATTACATCACATTTCTCACCATAAGAAGAATATCATTCAGTAATAGAATGTTTATTCTATTCGATTACTGCCGTAAGAAACCCTTCCGCGCGCAGATGACTCATTCCAAGAAGTCGGCTGGATCATCCAGCGGCTGAACCATCCGAGGCCGGACTAGAGGGAGTCAACTGTAAATATGCATGTTGCATGGTATTTATATACTGCTTTCACAACACCTAATGGGTAACCTATTGATGTTTCATACTAATCCGAATGGTAATAATAAAAGATATATAAATACCTTAATTTTATTTCAGTATTTTGCTACCATTTCTTGCACACAAATTTATTTACGGCGGGAGATGAGGATTTTAGTTTGTGGAAGGAGCTGATTGATCATCAGTGGTTTTGTGAAACAATTATCTGGTGTGTGTTTTGCTTAAGTTTTCTTTTCATTTTTAATTACGTTGAAAGTTTTGTTATAAAGTTTTAGTTTAATTAAATTCCCCGCTCGGAGTTGAAGGAATAGGTTTTCAAGAAGTAAGTGACTATAGGCCTAATACATAATATTCCCTTTCCCCTACTGTAGTGGAAGACTCAAATCTCTTCCCACTGCCTGTACTATTCCCCCCTTGCCCGCCGCTCAAACAAAGCTGTCTTTTTGTTTTACTGCTACTTCCGCGTTTCTCCCAATGCTCAGTTGACACCTGCAACAGCACAGTTGCACTCTAACTAACTAGTGTTGAACTAACTAGTGTACGCACATTTGAATGAGATTCAAATGAACTATTGGTAAACGACCCATTGCTACTTACCATGAATAAAATTGTACTCTTTATTCTCCTAACATTTGTAAATGATGCAAAAGTGATCAGTTGTCTTAGAACAGATACCATTAATTAGCCATAAGTATTTTAAAATATCCCCTGTTCTAGACCAGGAAGGAGTTCAAACAGAACAGAAATCTAATGAATGTGACGGCGACAGTAAATTCTAATCTATCAATTAAATGAATGGTGTCCTGGTTTTTCACTCCTGAATTATATTAACCGGATACCTTAAGACCAATTCCGGGGTGCGCGGGCAAAGAGAGTTAAGTCCACCGTCCTAAAAAATTGAGATATGTCCATAGAGTTATAGATAAAAATGTTCTCTACATTTGTGTTAAGTCCAGTAAGTCATATTGAAAATTGTACAGTAGTTATGGATGTGTGCCTCATGGGTTTATCCATCTCTAAAGCTATGTTGGGCTGTTATAGTGTGTTAAGCAGGGTTGTTATGAAAAAAGCCGGCCTGATTTTAACCGGCCGGTTTTAACCGGTTTTATCCACTTGAAAATAGCCAGGCAATTTTATCCGGATAAAATCAAATTGAATAAAAATAATGGAAGTTTCTTTCATGTTTTTATTTCCAAACATCATAAATTTAAGTTACAAGCTCAGAACCTGTAGTAGGCCTACTTAGGACTACTGAGTGCAAATGCAGAGCTACCAGTTTTATCCACTTGAAAAAAGCCAGGCTGGCTAAAATCAAATTGAATAAAAATAATTCAAGTTTCTTTCATGTTTTTATTTCCAAACATCACAAATTTAAAAGTTACAAGCTCAGAACCTGTAGTAGGTCTACTTAGGCCTACTGAGTGCAAATGAAGAGCTACCAGTTTTATCCACCTGAAAAAAGCCAGGCCGGATAAAATCAAATTGAATAAAAATAATTGAAGTTTCTTACATGCGTTTATTTCCAAACATCACAAATTTAAAAGTTACAAGCTCAGAACCTGTAATACTTGCTGAGTGCAAATGCAGAGCTACCAGTTTTATCCACTTGAAAAAAGCCAGGCCGGATAAAATCAAATTGAATAAAAATAATTCAAGTTTCTTTCATGTTTTTATTTCCAAACATCACAAATTTAAAAGTTACAAGCTCAGAACCTGTAGTAGGCCTACTTGGGCCTACTGAGCTACCAGTTTTATCCACTTGAAAAAAGCCAGGCCGGATAAAATTAAATTGAATAAAAATAATTCAAGTTTCTTTCATGTTTTTATTTCCAAACATCACAAATTTAAAAGTTACAAGCTCAGAACCTGTAGTAGGCCTACTGAGCTACCAGTTTTATCCACTTGAAAAAAGCCAGGCCGGATAAAATCAAATTGAATAAAAATAATTGAAGTTTCTTACATGCTTTTATTTCCAAACAACACAAATTTAAAAGTTTCAAGCTCAGAACCTGTAGTAGGCCTACTTAGGCCTACTGAGTGCAAATGCAGAGCTACCAGTTTTATCCACTTGAAAAAAGCCAGGCATTTTATCCGGCTAAAATCAAATTGAATAAAAACAATTGAAGTTCCTTTCATGTTTAAATTTCCAAAGATCACAAATTTAAAAGTTACAAGCTCAGAACCTGTAGTAGGCCTGCCTACTTAGGCCTACTGAGTGCAAATGCAGAGCTACCAGTCTTATCCACTTGAAAAATGCCAGGCATTTTATCTGGATAAAATCAAATTGAGTAAAAATAATTGAAGTTTCTTTCATGTTCTTGTTTCCAAACATCACAAATTAAAAGATACAAGCTCAGAAACCTAAAATTGTATTTAGTGTAATTTAATACAGTCAGTCTCATGCAAGAGTTGGCCCAATGACACGGGTTTCTGCGTCGTGGCGGGCACAGCAAATAAAGCCGCGATCGGTGTAATGATTCAGGTTCTCACATTTACTGTTAAAATTACAATGAAAATAACCACGTACCTCATCACAAGAAATGTTAAAAATGTTCTGCTCTTGCATCCACACAATACTGGCACCATTTTAGGAAATTTTCTTTTACGCGCATTAAGTTCAGCTTCCGAAATAGAGTTAATTTTTCTTGTGATATTGTCTTCAAGTTTTTCTAACGTATGGGAAATTGACCTATACACATTATTTTTGAAGTTTCCCCATAAATAATAGTTACATGCTGTTAGAAGAACTTAAAAACAATATCACAAGAGAAATTAAACTCTGTCTCGGAAGCTGAAATTATGCGTGTGAAAGAAAATTTCCTGAAAAGGTGCCAGTATTGTGTGGATGCAAGAGAAGAACATTTCCAGCAGCTCTTGTGATTAGGTATGTGGTTATTTTCATTGTAATTTTAACTGTAAATATGAGAACCTGAATCATTACACCAATTGCGGCTTTATTTGCGTAGATATTTCACCCGATCGCTCGGGAGTTGGTGCTGTGCCCGCCGCTTTGCAGAATCCCACGTCATTGGCCAACTCTTGCGTGGGACTCACTGTACCACTTCACTGTGTAATTCCCAGCAATAGTTAATTACCGTATTTACTCCAATATAATGCACCCTCGAATTTAATGCACACCCTGATTTTGAAACTTAATATCATAAAAAGAGTTTGTTAGCGAATGTAATGCGCATCAATAGGATATTTTATTTGGAATTTTGTCTTAGTACAGGGTCTTTATTATAAGTTGAGACGGGGGCGACAGAAGGCTTGAGACCGGGCGACGGAAGGCACGCACAGCCGGTCTGACCTTGATGCAACATCGGCACGTGCAGTTATTGTTAAAGTGTCAACATGGTGAGACCCATTTCGCTGTATGTGATGAATTTATTCGGACATTTCCTGCTGATGTGCCACCTTCAAGAGCACAAATTTACAGAATTGTTAATAAATTTGTAAATACTGACTCAATGCAAAACAAAAAGCATGTGCGCACACGAACAGTGTTAACAGAAGAAAAGCTAGACGAGATTGGCGCTTATCTTGAACATTCACCAAATAAATCACTCTCAAAATTAGCCCAACAAGTAGGGGTTTCAGTTTCTTCTGCGCACAAAGCAAATTAGGGACATTACAGTGGAAGAACTCACTCGCGTCAGCCAGAATGTGGTTTCCAGATACAATGCCTGTATAACACAGGAAGGACGACACTTCCAACATATGTTATAAGGTAAGATATGTAATACTTTATATAGCCTACACTTTAAGCAGGGAAGCCGCGCGCGCATCACCGGCGGCTAATGCGGACTCCGTAGCGGAGAGTGAAAACACCGGTCGCCCTGTCTCAACTTATAATAAAGACCCTGTATTTATAGAATAACTAGCTGACCCATCAATGCTTCGCATTGTTAGATTGATGTATATATAGGTTAAGTGAACACAATTTAAAGTCGATTCGATGTACTTCTATAAATCATCAGCCGTCCAGCCAACACGGTGGACGTATTTATATTCCACATAACTTACTCCTTCACCCGTAGTTTACTCTGATTATGTCTTAAAAAATTTAATCTTTCTATTTCAATTTTGGCAAACATACAGTAAATAGTTGGGCGTAGGGGATGCGTTCGCTCGTCTCACGCAGCGGGCTCCGATTCGAATACTGGTCGGGACAAGTTACCTAGGTAGAGCTTTTCCCGGGAATTTTCCTCACCTGTGAGACAAATGTCTGGTAACTTTAGGCTCTGGTAACTTTAGGCCCTAGTGGTCTCTGGATATCATCTGGCAGCCATTATCATCCTCATCACATCCTCGCTTTGTTCAGAGTGAGTGTGTGAATGATGTATCTCGTCCTATATGTTTGTGTTGTCTCAGAGGTGGCCCCGGCATTTGGCTGATCACTCATCCGGGAGGCCCTCCATGTCCTTGTCTGGTCAAGAAAGTATGTATGTGAGCCATAGATAATCCCTCTCCCGACAGGTCGCGGCCCTGTAAGGCCCGGGCAACGTGGGTCGCTTAAATGACCCCAAAAGTTTGGATAAAAACTAAGGTAAAAGATAGATAGATGATATGGTAAATATAAATTAATCAGGAAATTATATCTATTGATATTGTACGAACTACCTGGTGGTAAAGGCGGCCGGTGCGTACCGCTGACAACCTTACCAACTTCACGTCCTATTGTCTAAAAGTCCGGGAGCCTCAACTTCTTGGTACCCTCTGGGCCCGCATGGCCTGTAATAGGGAACACTTTACTTACTATCTTTTGCAATGCAGTCCTAGGCTAGCTATAAGAAAAGAGTTCAACTCTTAAGAATAGAACCCAGGACCTTCTAAATTTACTTCGTGCCAAAAAATAGTTAATAATAATTTATAGGAATTCTATTGATAGCCTTTCTCAAAATTTTATATCCATTAGGTCTACATGAAATCCCAGTGTCATGCCAAGCCCCCTGTGTAGTTTAAAAAAATTATGTTGTCATGGGGATTGTATGCATGCAGTATGAATTCCTTTTGGTGAATTTCATAACTTTACAACCCTATTTTGGCCCTTATAGGCCCTTAGAGGCCAAAGATTTTGAAATCCTTTCTTAGTGCGCATCTAGAGCCTAGTAGCAATATGTGTACCAAGTTTCACGTTCCTAGGCTGTATAGTTTTTGAGAAACCGTGATCAGTCAGTGAGTGAGTGGGTTTTGGCTTTTATATATAGAGATGAACCAACACATAAACATTTACAGTTAACTGCCAGTTTTAGGCCTACAAGTAGACCTATAGGCATGGCTCATCAATATTCACTAATGTGTTCATCACTGGAATCCTCGGAGGTGCTTATTTTTATTGCTAAATGGTCAAACAAAATGTTAAATGCATGTTTCACAATAAAAGCTGATACCACTCTTAAATGAGTTTAAAATCGACAATGCACAATATTCCACATTTGCACTATAGAACTGACAAAAACTATTTTTTCATTATGTTTCAGAAATTAAATTTCATATGGTGTAGGCTAACGATAAAATGAACGAAGTCGAGAATTATAGCAGTGCCTTGTTATGTAGATCAATATTACCTCCGACCTACGAAACGGATTTGTACTAGAATTTAACGCGCACCTCAGTATTGAAATCTACAAATGGACAAAAATAGGGCACGTTATATTCAAGTAAATATGGTAAATTCACCATTCATCATAAGACTCTTGCATATTTGCTTTATTCTGCCTGTTGATGTATACAAGCTTCTGGGCTTTTTCATTGCCTAGTCTGTTTCTCAATTTTGTTTGTATTAACCCAAATGAAGAAAATACTCTTTCGATTGATGCAGAACTGGCTGGCATACGATGTAAAGATTCTATGGCTTGACAAAATTCCAGCAATAGGTGATTACGCTTCAGATTTGTGTAATTGATGGAGAAATAAGTATAAAAAATCCCTTTAGGTAGGCCTACAGGGCACAGGCTGAGGTAGATTTCATAGTGCTTTTTATGAATTTGTTGGGGTAAGTGTAGAATAAAAACTGAAATATTTTTTATAAAAAGAGAGTTGTTAATTATGTATTAATTGATATCTTTTATTAGCTCATTTTTAATTTGGCCAAGGATTATTGTTCTAAAGATATTTAACTATTATTTTTAATATTTCAAACTTTATTTCATTGGTAATTTTAGTCTCAGTTGGTCCTCATGAATTCATTTCGGCATGCCTATTGGCTGAGGTATATTTTAAAGTGTTTTTGACTTTCAAAAATTCAAATCTCTCCTTATATGAGCGCTATTGAGAAACTAGTTGTTGATTTAGAGATTACTCATCAAGAGCTTTTCAACGATACCCCACAAACATGGTTTTAAACATTTTTAATTTCCACCCTCACCCCCACAACCACTGAATCATTTGTGTCTAATTTATGCATACTAAGTTTCCCTCTAAACCCCATAGGGCCCAAAATATAATTTTTTCAAAATTTCAACCCGCTCCCACCTCCCCCAACCAGGAAAATTGATTTTAGCCGGCTAAATTTGATTTTAGCCGGCTAAAATCATGATTTTAACCGGCTAAAATTGAAAAAAACCGCTGGTCAGGTCTTTTTCAATTTTAGCCGGCTTTTTTACAACCCTGGTGTTAAGTCACTCTAATTCTCAGTAACAAGAAAGTGGACTTAACTCTCTTCGCCCGCGCACCCCGGAATTGCTAAAACAAGTTGTAGCTGATAGCGATTATTAAAACCACTTCACAATTTATTGCTAAAAATGGCTTGCTTTTCCAAGTCAAAGCTTTTTTAATCAAGCCCATCGAGATGAACCTCAGCTATGATGGGTTTAATTAATGCCTTGGTTGAGACACATTAAGTGGTTATTATCAATGCTATTTAAATATTACTAAATAACTATAAAATGATCTGTATATGTAGGCTTATAGCCTATTGTATGTTTCATTCATTCCTTGATATGACCTTGTATTAGCATTCAACTTGTAGCGAATCTGAAGACCTCATTATTAAGTGCCAGAATGGTACTTTATGAGATTGTGTGGGGGACGGAAAATGTCTGTCCGTCTGTCTGTCCATGTGTTGTACGCACCATAACTCAAATAAGCTTTATCGGATTTTTATGAAACTTGATACGCATTTATAACGTCCATGGGAAGAACCCTATTCATATTGGACCTAATCAGTTGACCGGTATCAGAGTAATACCCAATTTAGTGCCTATTTTAATGGAAATATACTATAAAAAGGTGCGATAACTCAAATACGCTTTATTGGAGTTAGATGAAACTTGGTATATGCATTTATGACGTACATGGAAAGAAGCCTACTGAATTTGGACCAAATCGGTTGACCAGTACCAAAATAACGAGTAATTAACAGTAAAGTAATCTTCCTTCTCCGACAATTCGAAGCATTTTGATTGGCTCGAGGCCAACCTATCAGCGAAACTTTCACGAATAGTACAAAATTAGGAAAACAGTTTCTTTACTATATAAGGCTAAGTGAAATGAACAAACTGAACAAATATTCTAATTTTATTTTTACTTACAATTATCATAGCTCTGAACCACAAACATTTTTAATAAACTGCCAGTGTAAATTTCTTAAAAATCCTGCAGTTAGTTAATAATGGCGGGTGAAGCCGCGAGCACCAGCTGTAAAATATTGATAGTTTAACTCTTGAAATATCGCGGACAATAAAAATCCAAACAAACCATTCCTTTCCTTGAAAAATTATATAATTTCTGAAAATTACTTGAATTTGTCAAATCTAATTCATATCGTACTTATCTATCAACAAGCAGTTGAGATACAATGCCGCATTTTTAATAAATGAGGGCTTTGTGTGCAATGCAGTCAGATGTTTGTTTTCTTCTTTGATCTAGTTGAAATTGAGTACTACATGAATACTGTTATATACAGAAGGTACAATACCGTGAAATAATTAGCGGAGTTATTTGCCATTTAATTTTGTCAAATGCTGATATATTTTAAGAATTTCAAGGTGCGATACATTTAGATTTGACAAATAACACTATTCCTTCACATATACTTATCAAACTAGACCGTCATACTGACTGAGTGCCGAATGGTAA
The DNA here is from genome assembly GCA_964059195.1 of Ectobius pallidus. Classification (NCBI taxonomy): domain Eukaryota; kingdom Metazoa; phylum Arthropoda; class Insecta; order Blattodea; family Ectobiidae; genus Ectobius; species Ectobius pallidus. Next base: position 10,797,221 of record CAXKWD010000008.1, on the reverse strand, counting down.
CGTCTTGGACTCGTATTCCGGAGGTCCCTGGATCAAATCACGGATCCGGCTGATTTGACATGGATTTTTTAATTTTATTTTTATGTGAGTGCGTGATTATCATGATATCACAAATCTGTAGTTCTGCTGACGCTGGTCGATTTTAATCTGATTAAAAAACTTATTTTCTGCATATCATAATTGCAATTATAATTGATTGAACAAAAGCATTCTGGCACTTTGTTATATCAGTTTACCTGATTTTATTATTTTTCTGTTTTTAGAATCACTACTTGTAGTGGCTCCAGTGGGGCTGCAGCTAACAACTACGTTCCAATCTGGACATGAGATCTCGCAGTTCATACCATGGCACTTCATTGTGGATGTTATCATCAATGAAGCAATAACGTCGGTATGTATTCTGAGTTGTTATTTAATGCATATCTAGTGTACTGTTGTGAGTTTATGGTAACATCATATTTAAATGTTTCCGTATATTGCTGGTGTCTGCATTTTCTCATTGGAATGAAAACAAACAGAACATATTATGCATTACATGTGTCCTGCAAGTTTTATTTTCTTCGAACATCAATTAGATATAAATTTTTCATACAATTATTTCATTTCAGTCATTATTCATTATAGGCCTATTACTCATTAGTTTTGTCCAAAAATCACAGTGAAATTAATGCAAATTTGTAGTATAATTTTCATAGGTAATCCCACAGAGTTGAAGAGTTTATTTGCAGCAGGAGCAAATTTATCTGATGAAACTCGTCAACTTGAGTTGGATTTATTAAGACTGTAACGGATTATGCAATGTATAATGTAACGGATTATACAAATAATAATTACTTACATGCTTTGTTGTATAAAAACAAAACTAACAGTTGTAAGATCACGGCATACTATGAATCAACCATCCATGAATCGATTCGAGTTACCATGTTGTGATCAGTGCTGTCAGTGGTGCATATAAGACATAGTTAACTTCATTCGTGTAAGCTAACAGCAGAACAGAATAAAGCACAAGCTTGCACCAAATCGAAATTGTGTTTTCTGTTATTTCAATTTCCAAACAAGTTGTATAAATAATCTGTTTTCGTGTTGCTTAATGGCAGCAATCACTGCACACTGATGCTTACGTGCCTAGTAATGAGCAGATGATTTTACCTGATAAAATAGCATCCTCATATTAATAGCAAGCATTTTATAAGATAAACGATCGTGATTGGTCTATATCAGAGGAATTGCTAAAGTTATTGGTCAAACACGTGGAGTATGAGTGGAATAGTCAATATAAAACACCATTAATTAAAAAACCTAATCAGGATTTTAAAAATAATTATTACCATAAACTTTTGCCTTTGCATAAAGATAATGTATGACTTGATAAAAACTACATTAGATCTTTGTTATATTTATCTAATCAGGGTATGACAAATCAAGTATTTAGTGATGTGTAGGGACCGGATTTTTAGGTTTTTAAAAACACTGTTTTAGGTTTTCCATTAGGTGAAATAGTTTTTTTTAGGTTTTTTTGTCCAAAATATCGTTTTCGGGTAGAATAATTGGTTTAATGAATTTGAATGTGCTACATAGGATTCAATACGGGTCAATCCACATGAAATCATCCAATGGGTGTTGCTGACATATTTTATTTTATTTTTAAGTATATATTTTCTGTTTCTATGTGTATCTGGGAGTACAAAACCATTTTTTTCACATTTTTATCACTAACGCTTTGGCAACTAGTGGCCATTTTGCTTAGGAGGATTTGGCATTTTTGGCATTTTCAAAGGTTAGCGGTAAGTTAAATAACTACTTTATTTATGAAGATATCAACTTGAAGTAAAAACCATCTTAATCTACAAGAAACATTCTACAATTCATGTTATGGCCAAAAATTTGTTAGGTCTTAAGGAAATAATCTAAAACTTTATTAGAAAATGCAGTTCCGATTAGAAAAAATTAACAACTTTGTAAAACTTTTTTTCATAGAAGGGATGAAAACACATGTTTCTTATATCCCCCCCCCCCCACAAAGATATAGTAGATCACTAGATACTAGTAAAATTTGAGATCATTTATGTAAATTCTTTAGGTTTTATGAGTCTTCAAATATCGAGATTTTGCAGAATTGTGAATTTTCAAATTAAAATATCTAAAATGGGACTGAACAGAAAAATCTGAAATTTTCTCAAAACATTCTTCTAGTGCCTAGTAATCAACATATAAAATTTCATCACTGTGTTCTGACCAGAAGTATTTTATTTTTAATAAAGAAAATGCTAAAAAATAACACTGTCAAATGAGCAAATAACGGTGTTAAAATACAATATACATTGTCAAAAATAATGTAATTTTTTGTTGTTGCTAGTAAAATTAAATATGTCATAAAACTAACATATTAAAGAATATTATATGAGAAAAATTCATACCAATGCTCTACCAACTGAGCTAAGCCGGACTGCATATGACATGACTTGTCTGTCTGTGAGGCCAATTAGTCATAGGAGAGAGGGTCCATCTGGTGCTGTGAATTAAGCTCCAGCTTAGCTCAGTTGGTAGAGCACTGGCCAAAGGTCCTGGGTTCTAGTCCCAGTGCCGGAGGAATTTTTCTCCTATAATATTCTCATGTAATGTCCAACAGAGACAATAATCTGTGGTTCATGAATGCTTATATATCTTAACATATTAAATGTTCCATGGTAGTAGTCATAGTGATCAATACTCCAGCAGTAGGAGACCATATTGCCACATTTGCTGAGCAATACAGACTCCTCTGTACCTCCTTTGTTCAGTAATCAGTAGCTGTGCTTGACTGAAAATAGAAAAAAAGTTGCCCCTTCACTTAAAAAAATATCAATTTCACCAAACCACCAGTTCTGATCATAATGCAGGCAACAATGTCCTTTACTTTGAAAGGTCTTATTTCAAATTTGGGCAAAATATGGAAATACTGTATTCACCATAAATATCACTTTTTGAGTGAATGTAACACCTTATGATGCTAGAAGTTTGTTCCACAGCTGAGCCAAAGGTTAAAAAAATGTTTATACAAGTGAAAGGAAATACCTTTAATTTCTTCAGAACAAAATTTGAACACTTCTTCTGCTGAAATCATCTGGTCCAAATATGGTCTTTGCAAACTAGCCATCGAGACAGCCCTCTTTGTACCCCCTCCAATCCTATCGCAAGCATTCTTTCCATTAGAAGTGGCAAAAAAATGCTATTCAGCTTCAAAGTGATTGCAAATATTAAAAATTTTCTTTTTGTTTTTGTATTGGCTACCATGTCCATCGCTAAAATGAACAATTGTTTTAACTGAAGGGGCAACTTTTTTGATCTTCAGTCAAGCACAGCTACTGATTACTGAACAAAGGAGCTACAGAGGAGTCTGCAGAGACTTGCCTTTTTCAAGTCAGCATATTCTGGGTTGCTCAGCAAATGTGGCAATATGGTCTCCTTCTGCTGGAGTATTGATCACTATGACTACTACCATGGAACATTTAATATGTTAGTTTTATGACATATTTAATTTTACTAGCAACAACAAATAATTATATTATTTTTGACAATTTTTATTGTATTTTAACACCTTTATTCGCTCATTTGACAGTGTTATTTTTTAGCATTTTCTTTATTAAAAATAAAATACTTCTGGTCAGAACACAGTGATGAAATTTTATCTGTTGATTACTAGGCACTAGAGGAATATTTAGAGAAAATTTCAGATTTTTCTGTTCAGTCCCATTTGAGATATTTTAATTTGAAAATCAACAATTTTGCAAAATCTCGATATTTGAAGACTCATAAAACCTAAAGGATTTATATAAATGATCTCAAATTTTACTAGCATCTAGTGATATACTATATCTTTGTGGGGGGAAAATATGAAACATGTGTTTTCAACCCTTCTATGAAAAAAAGTTTTATAAAGTTGTTAATTTTTTCTAATCGGAACTGCATTTTCTAATAAAGTTTTAGATTATTTCCTTAAGACCTAACAAATTTTTGGCCATTACATGAATTGTAGAATGTTTCTTGTAGATTAAGTTGGTTTTTACTTCAAGTTGATACCTTCATAAATAAAATAGTTATTTAACTTACCGCTAACCTTTGAAAATGCCAAAAATGACAGATCCTTCTAAGCAAAATGGCCACTAGTTGCCGAAGCGTTAGTGATAAAAATGTGAAAAAAATGGTTTTATACTCCCAGATACACATAGAAACAGAAAATATTTACTTAAAAATAAAATAAAATAGGTCAGCAACAAATTATTTTATTATTGGATGATTTCATATGGATTGACCCATACATAATACTTTTGAAGTTTAACTTAACAAAATTGACTTCAATTTGTGTAAACTTGCTTTAGGACAATATTATCCAATTGAAGAAAGAAAGCATAAACAATCAAAAGAAGCATTGAAAATAAGATTGCCTCACATTTCCTCGTTACAGTATATCTTTCAAGATTCTCAACTATGAAGTTCTTCCTGTTATCTCTTAGTTAATAGTTAATAGGCTACTGTATCTAGAGACTACCCTTCTCAGGATTCGAATCTGATGCTTTTAATTTAGTGAGTAAAATACTTTATGGCTGATGTGGATAATGTGAAATTGATTATTTTCATTTCTTCGGTTATTACGCATGCTAACCGCACAACAGATCAACTAGGGACGAATATTTTAAAAGGAATACGCCGGTACTCTTACACTTCCTCTCTTAATACTGTCCATCCTGGACGACAATGGGTTGAACGAAACGCTGGTGGTATTAATTTCAACCCGACAAAAATTGTTGTCTCTCCGCAAAATGTCGATTTCTCAACTGACAAACAAAAAAGTAGCCTAAATTAGATATTTTAGGTTTTATATCCTGTTTAGGTATATTTAGGTTTTTATACCCGATTTAGGTAATTTTAGGTGCCGCAGAATTAATGTGGGTGAATCCTATGGTTGTGATTCGAAAAAGTGCATGAGCGCTTTTTGTTTTGGAAGTAAGGAAAAAAATAGGTAAAAACCTAAGAATCCGGTCCCTAGTGATGTGTCATTTACTTCTTCAGTAAGTTACCTGTAGTTCTAGTCATTGTTGTTTCTACAGTGAGTCTCAGGCAGATAGGTGCCGCAGCGCCGCACGTTGGGTTCCCCGCAGATGACGCTCTTATCCCCGGTATGCGGCAAAGGAACGGCCCGGCAGTTGACTGACTTGTCCGTGCGTAACGATGAAAATAAATGAAATAAGTTTGAAAAAAACGAAAATAGGCACCTACCTTATTACAGGAAATGCTGGAAGTGTCCTCCTCCTACATCCACACATTTTTGGCATCGTGACAGGAAATTCCGGTTCACACGCATTAATTGCTCTTCAGTTATTGAGTTTATCTCTAGCCTAATGTTTTCTTTTAGTTCTTCTAAAGTCTGGGGATTTCTTGCGTACACTTTATTTTTCAAATACCCCCATAAGTGAAAATCACAAACAGTTAAATCTGGGGATCGTGACGGCCACAAACCTGCACTGATCACTCGATCTTCAAAAATTTCACTAATTAATTTTAAAGAGTCGTGGGCAGTATGCGCAGTGGCAGAGTCTTGCTGAAAATATCCTTGTCGGCAGTCAATGTCAGTCAGTTCTTCGAAAAAGGGTGTGAGTATAAGATTCCTGTATACTTGTGCATCAACGTTTACCGCATAAAAAATAGGGCCTATAATTCTGTATGCATTCACTGCACACCATACTCCTATCCGTTGGTCATGCAGAGGGATTTCGTGAATGCGATGGGGGTTTTCCTGACTCCAATATCGGTTATTCTGCGTCGAAACATACCCATTTAAATGGAACCATGCTTCGTCCGAAAATAATATTAGGCGTGGATCAATTGTTTCATCACGAACGTTTAGCAGAATCCAGTTACAAAAACGTACCCGCTTCTCATGATCTTGTGGCTGCAGTTCGTGTACTACGGTTACTTTGTAAGGTTTCAATTTTAACATTTTCGTAGCCCACCAAGCTGAACTCTTTGAAACCCCTGTTTCTTGTCCAAGTCGTCTTAGAGATTTTGTAGGCGTATGTTCTAATCTTTCTCCAATTTCATCTAGTTTCTCCTCAGTAAGCACATGTTTTCTTACTCTTTTTTTCTTATCCAGTAAAGAACCTGTTTCTCTGAGTCTGTTTACAAGTCTCTGCACGGTGTTTCTGTGTGGAGGATCTACACCTGGAAATTCTGTTCTAAAACGTCTTACAACTTCCCTACAAGACTCTGTTTTCACGTAATTATCATACATAAATATCCTCTGCTGCACTGTGAACTCATTTGGAGCCATTGTGACAACTACAGAATCACTATCACGTCTGTACAACACGAGAACAATGCTCAACTGCAGGCTATGCGGCAATTGTTGACTTAACTGCGGGGACACACAGCTGGCTCGATGCGGGAAGTGTTGAGTCATCACAAGTTAAGTACGGCACGCGACAAGCGGCACCAATCTGCCTGAGACTCACTGTATAAGTCATATGAGGTCAAGTGACCTAACTCGACATAATGCGATCTGATTGGCTTGAAGATCATGCCGGTCTGAAAGCATGTATTTAGCTCAATGAAATTACCCCTGCAGGCATATCGATATGATTAAGTGTTTGCAGATTTCATATTTGCAATGTAAGAAAAATGAGCTGGAGTTATTGAAAATTACTTTTCTGGTTGCAGAGTCGAGTGGTTTATTACCTCGCAGTACTGGTTGAGGAACCGCACGGTGGTGACTGCTGCAAGAAATTGATTCCACTTTTCCAGGTACGTATGTGTAACAATTTATTGAGATTTAAATGCTTTAGCAGTAGAAATCAGATTTTTAATTTCAAGGTTTCCTATACAAGACAGGTTTCCTGTATTTAATACATAAAGCTGAATGTGTGTATGGATGGGTTTGTTCTCTATACATATCTAAATCTTTGAACAATTTGTACCAAATTTTGCACTGGGAAAGAAATTAGGCAATATTAAAATTCAGACAAACCACACTTTCCGTTAATATTAACCTCTGAGAGTAATGTTTTCACTATTCAAATGTACATACTTTGACCAGTGTACACTGATGTCTTAAACGGGAAAATGTACTATTGAAAATTTAAGAAATAGAAGGGAATATCTAGATATGTTTTCTAAGTTGCTCAATTCAGCCTAAAGTGCATCCAAATGGCTAAAAATTACCCACAGTGACACACAGGAGCTTCTATGCCAAGCCATTAGTTATGAGAGATTTATATTACATAAATGAAAACGTAGGCCTAATATAACATGATGTAGGCTTTCACGGCCGGTGTCCATATTGTTAAAACTTTCCGGGCTCTGTAGCCGTGGTCCATCGGATGAGTTTTTGGACGTTTCGCCCACAACTGCGGCAGGGATCTTCAGCGGTGAGTTCTGCTTCAGAGTTTCCTGTGAAGTCCACAATCACCAAGGAAGACCAGCAACGAATCAGAACTTCTACGGCTCTGCCTCCTCGACTTTATGGATTGCCTAAGATACATAAGCAGGGTGTTCCTCTTTGGCCAATTGTCAGTAGCATTGGCTCACCAACTTACGCAGTGGCCAAATACCTCTCGGGACTTCTACAACCCCACATTGGACATACTGGCTCGTACATCAAGGACTCTTCTCATTTTATTGAAAAGGTAAAAAACATTCATCTTCAACCAGACGACCTGCTTATAAGCTTCGATGTCGTTTCTCTCTTCACCATGGTTCCGGTGGAGGATGTCATTCAGCAGATACGACAGATATTTTCGGAAGACATATGTCATTTATTTCAACATGTATTAACTACGACGTACTTTCAATGGGATCAGAGGTTCTATGAACAAAAGAATGGTGTTGCTATGGGGAGCCCACTGAGCCCTGTTGTTGCGAATTTCTACATGGAATTCTTTGAAACCAAAGCATTGAACAGCTATCATCAAAAACCTCGCAACTGGTACAGATTTGTTGACGACACATTTGTCGTCTGGGGTCATGGAGAGGAAGCTCTAACGGATTTTTTGCACCATCTAAATGGTATACATCCCAGAATCCAGTTCACTATGGAAAAAGAGAACAATGGACTACTTCCATTCCTAGATGTTTTGGTTAATAGGAATAGTGACGGAACTATAGCCCATACAGTATACCGAAAGCCTACACATACTGATCGTCTTTTACATAAGAGGTCAAATCATCACCCGGCCCAAAAACGTGCAGTATTGAAAACTCTTATAACCAGAGCCAACCGGATTTGTGAACCGCATCGTCTCCCTGAAGAAATGCAACATTTAAACCTCGCACTTCAGGCTAATGGATACACAATACAGGAAATTAAAAGAGCTGCGCGGCCAAGAATTGGAAGACCTTCCGCTTCCAGTCAGCGTGGGACAGAGAGGGGCGTTGCATTCTTGCCTTATGTTGAGAATGTAACAGATCGCATTGGTCGGCTATTGGCGCAACATGGAGTAAAGACTGTTTTCAAGCCCACTTTACAACTCAGAGATGCACTACGCTCTGCCAAAGACATCAGAAAACCTCCGTCTTCTGCCGGTGTGTACAGGATACCTTGTTCTTGTGGAGCTGTATACGTAGGTACGTCAAAACGTGGCATAGATATAAGATTGAAAGGACACGAGAGATATTGCCGCCTGGGGCAGGTCGAGAAATCTGCAGTAGCGGAGCATGCACATTCCAGTAATGAGCACGACATCTGCTTCAGCCAAACTAAAATCTTGGCAACTACGAAAACCTATCAAGCAAGATTACAACGTGAGGCAATAGAAATCTATAAACATAAAAACAACTTCAATAGAAAGGAAGAGGGCTTAAAACTAAACAAGATATGGTATTGTTCTTCACCGCCTTGTTACACGATAACAATGTGCTGTTCTCAATGTAACTTAGCGCCCACAGACCAGTCAGATGAAATATACAAAAACCATTAATATACTCGCTCTTAATAGTTTGCATGCACGGCCAAGAGATCTTGCAACTCTGCTAAAGTACTCACGCGGAGTTGACATGTAGCTGTCAAAATGCATTCTTAGATTCTGATTGGTTGAAATTCCTGAGGTAACAATCTGATTGGCTATCTCCTGCATTAAGTATCAAAGGCATTCCGCATGTTCACTTTTCCAGTCTCACAATAATACACTATATGCATTATAACTGGATAATTAAATATTAGATAAATGACTTGTATAGGTTTCTGACCCACATTTTTGTATGAAATGACTGTATATGAACCTTTGTTATGTTGCAGTACACAAAACCACGTCTGACGTGTCTGGAGCTCATCTACCAGAGTATCCAGAGATTGTTGCTTTTCCAGAAATCTGTTAAAAAAGATGCAGCATGTTGATTGAAACAGGATCTTATTGGCTATATAGACATAACTATATTTACAAGTTTGTCTTCCTGCTTTCTTCACAAAGGTATTTATTATTTATTCTGTATTAAGCATGAAAAAGATATAAAAAGGAGAGGAAGGTGCCAGAGAACTTACCAATTGGCAGGAGAAGCTGGTCTTCAATTGGTGCTGGCTCTGGTATTATAGAAACACATAAAAAGAACAATAAACACTAAAAAAGCAATACAATTATTCTGTATTAAGTATTGTTATTTGTTCTTATCCAGCAGACAATAGACAGTTCCTAAGCAAGGAATATCATCTATTTTATGAAACCCAGAGGTTCATTGCCACGCTTACCTGAGCCTGCCATTCAACCCTAATCTGTGCTAACACCATCTACCCATCCCTCATCATTATGGAGTTTTCTCCAGTCCCCATTTTCATCTCACTTAGGTCCAAATATTTTCCTAAGCACCCTGTTTTTGGACACTCAGATTATGTTCTTCCCGAAGAGTAAGCGACCATGTTTCACATCTCTGAACTGCATAAAAACAAGTATTTCCTGGTTTCAGTCGACAATTTCTCCCGTAATATTATTTAAATATCTGTAATTATTGTTCCCAGATATTTGAATTTCTCCACTTGTTTGAATGCTTTATTGGCTTTTCTAATATTCTGTATAGCATTATTTTGACATTTCATGACCATTTACTTAGTTTTTCTGTGTTAATTTCCAGTCCGATATTCCTGCAAGTATCAAAAAGACTTTCTGCATTTCTCTCGATAGTGTTTATGTCCCAGCCGATGATGGGAGAAACACTCCCGAAACTAGTCCAGTTTTTTTAAAAATTGACGTAAGTGGAGTCAAAAGTGTTTTTATTTTTTGACTTTTCTCGTCACCCAACAAACAAACATCATCTGCATAAGTTTAAATTGGGTGATTGCCATTTAAAGGGGCAGATCAGGCTCCTTAGCTGTGGTGAAAGCAACTGATCTAGGAGAGGGAAACTCCAAAATCAAATGACCTGGTCCCCCAGGTTGGGGGTTGGGCGTAGGGCTAACAACCCTACCTTTGTAAAAATTAACATGTTCAGAAAGCCATACTAAATGAAGCCGGATTGTCAAATAGGAAACGACCTAGGCAAATGAATAAAGGACATGATATGAAGTTGGCCACGTGGAATGTGAGAAGTCTCTTACAAGTGGGAGCTCTAAAGGATGTGAAGGAAACAATGAAGGCATATAAAATAGGGATATTAGCAATACAAGAAATGAGGTGGAAAGGTGAAGGAATAACAAAGTCGGGCGAATGTGCAGTATTCTATAGTGGAGGGCAGAACAGCATGTTTGGAACAGGTTTTTTAGTTAACAACTACTATAAAAATATGGTCTTGAAGTTCATCCCTTTCAATGATAGGCTAAGTGCTCTAAGGATCAAAGGAAGATTTTTTAACACTACATTAATAAATTGTTATGCTCCAACTGAAGAAAAAGAAATAGAAACTAAAGACATGTTCTATGATAATCTGGAGTCTATATATAATGAAACTGCAAAGAATGATGTTAAGATTGTTCTGGGGGATTTTAATGCCAAAGTTGGTAGAGAGGAAGTGCATAAGAAAATAATCGGAAGATACAGCTTGCACGAACTCAGTAATGACAATGGGGGAAGACTTGTAGATTTTGCAAGTGAACAAAATCTTGTAGTTAAAAGTACTATGCTCCCACGGAAGGATATTTACAAACAAACATGGCTGTCTCCAGATGATTCGGTAGCAAACCAGATTGACCATGTGCTGATTGAGAGGATGCATGCATCAGATATTCTGGACAGAAGGAGTAGAAGAGGAGCGGAATGCAACTCTGATCATTTCCTAGTACAAATCAAATATAGGCAGAAAATAACCAAGAAAAGACAATTAAAAGGAACCCCAAGAAATAAATATGATATTGGGAAATTTAGGAACAAGGAAATAGCTGAATTGTATAAAAAAGAAATTGGTAAAGAGGTGAAGGCAAAACAAATAGATGAGGGAGCTAGTATAACTGAACAATGGGAAACATTAAGAAATATAATGATTGGAACGGCAGATTCCATATTGGGAAAGAAGAAGAAAGAACAGAAGAGTGATTGGTTTGACGAGGAGTGTGAGAAGAAAATAAAGGAAAGAAACGAAGCAAGAATAAAATGGTTACAAAAGAAAACAAGATTAAGTGCAGATAATTTTAAATTAAAAAGGAGAGAAGCCAATAAAATATGTAGAAAAAAAAAGAGAATATCTTAAGTCTATAGTACTAGAATTAAATGAATGGGGAAATGAAGAAATAAGGAGATTCTACACAAGAGTTCAGAACTTCAGGAAGGGATATCAACCCAGAACAGACCTTTGCAAGGATGTAGAGGGAAATTTGATAGGTGACAAGAGAGGCATACAAGCGAGATGGACTGAGCATTTCAGAGAATTGCTTGCGGATCCTAATAAGGAGAGAAATTCTGAAATATTAATAGAACAATATGCAGGTGAACAACAACTTATGCCAGATGAAGATGAGATATTATCAGCAATTTCCACAATGAAGAACAATAAATCTCCAGGCGAGGATGGTATCACAGCAGAACTATTTCAGCATGGAGGTAGAGAATTTGAGTCATGTTTCGTCAAGCTTATTCAAAACATTTGGAGGAATGAAGACATGCCTGAGGATTGGAAGAGTGCAATATTTGTACCGATACATAAGAAAGGGGACAAAACAGTCTGTGAAAACTATAGAGGGATAGCTTTACTTAGCGTTGCATATAAAGTTTTATCAAAATTAATAGCTAACAGAATGGTTAAAATCATGGAGAACAATGTAGGAGAATATCAAGGTGGTTTCATGAAAGGAAAATCTACTAGCAACCAGATATTCATATTAAGGACCATTCTAGAAAAATGCTATGAATATAATGTGGACCTCCATCTACTATTTATTGATTATAAGCAGGCTTATGATAGTATCGATAGGAAGGCTCTAATCGAAACCCTGATACAATTCTATGTACCAAGAAAACTGATTAGATTGATTCTAATGACGTTAACAGAAAATAAAGGTAAAGTGATAATTCAAGGAGAGATAACTGATGAATTTGATATTGGAAGAGGGGTGAGACAAGGAGACGCTCTTTCAACATTATTTAATATTGTATTGGAAAGAGCAGTACGGAATGTTCGGATTAACCCAGATGGCACAATCTTTAATAGAATGGTCCAAATTATGGCATACGCTGATGATGTTGTCCTGATCAGTAGATCCATACAAGAAATGCAGACAAGCTTTATACAATTAGAGGAAGAGAGTACAAAAATGGGACTGAGAGTGAATGAAAGAAAAACGAAGTACATGATTGCTACCAGAGTAGAGAACAGATGGAAACAGATTGATAGTATATCTATTCAGAATTATAAGTTTGAAAGAGTTCGATCCTTTAAATACTTGGGGTCAGTTATTACAGAAGACAATGAGATAGCAGAAGAGATAAAAGCAAGATTGCAAGCAGGAAATAAATGCTATTGGGCTCTATTACCACTAATGAAGTCAAAGAACCTCTCAAAAAATAATAAAAAGAAAATATACAGAACGGTAATTAAACCGGTGGTAACTTATGCATCAGAAACATGGTGTATGTTAACCCTTTCACTGCTAACGACGGAACTGTGACGGCGTGGAGAATGGCACCTACGTGTGCTGTTGACGGAACTGTTCCGCCCACGAAGTGGGTGCTATGAACGAGACGATTCCACAAGGCATGGAATTTTTTAACACGGTTTTAACGAAAGGATAGTGTCCTGCCATCTATTGGGGTTAGATAGAACTTAATTTCATTGCTTTCCCTGCTCTGTGGTGCAATTTGTAGATGATAAAGTGAGGCCTTGCACAATGTTGCCGCGAAGTTAGTCCTACAAATAAGACAATTGCTCGTAGAATAGAATTCTTTAACATGGTTTCAACAAAAGGATAGTGTCCTGCCATCTCTTGGGGTTAGATAGAAATTATTTTCAATGCTTTCCTTGCCCTGTGGTGCAATCTGTAGACGAAAATATGAGGCCTTGCACAATGTTGTGATGTCTGAAGAAGCCATTGAACTCACGAGTCATATGACAAGCGGGGAATCACATCAAGGCCATGGTATGTTCAATTTCAACACAGTCATTGCTTTCACGAGCAAGGAAAAACATTTCTAACGTGATGACGAAGTTCTGGCGTATTTTAAAACTGCCTTCTTATTTTTCGGATTTAGCGCCGAGTGACAGTGAAAATATCTCAGCAAGGAGGGTATGTCAGCTTGCCAATATCTCAGCAGTGAAAGGGTTAAAGAGCGATGAAAGAAGAATAGCCATATAGGAAAGGAAAATGTTACGAAGAATATATGGACTCAAGGTTGAGAATGATGAATGGAAAAGTAGAACCAATAGAGAGATTTATGAATTGTATGACGAACCTCAAATTATAGGAGATATTAAAGGAGCAAGGCTCAGATGGGTAGGACATGTTGAAAGAAGTGGTGAGAAATCTCTATTACAAAAAATATATAAAGGAAAACCAGGTGGAAGAAGATGTGTGGGGAGGCCAAGAAAGAAATGGATAGAAAATATAGAAGAGGATTTGAAGGAATTGGGTATAAGAGGATGGAGACGTAAAGCACTGGACAGGAGAGATTGGGCGGCAATAGTCAGGCAGGCTCAGGCCCTACAAGGGCCGTAACGCCATGGAGTAAGTAAGTAAGTAAGATTGCCATTTAATTCTAAGCCTACCTTGTTTTCCTGAACTTTCTTGCATAATTTTAGCCATTCAATTATTAAGTGCCAGTATGGTACTTTATGAGATTGTGTGATGGATGAAAAAAGTCTGTCCGTCTGTCTGTCTGTCCGTGTATCTGTACGCACCATAACTCAAATACGCTTTTTCGGATTTTCATGAAACTTGGAAAACACATTTATAATGTCCATGGGAAGAACCCTATTGATATTGAACCAAATCGGTTCACCGGTACCGGAGTAATGCCCAATTTAGTGCCTATTTTAATCACTCAAATACGCTGTATCGGATTTCCATGAAACTTGGTATACCCATTTATGACGTCCATGAGAAGTGCCCTATTGAATTTGAACCTAATCTGTTGACCGGTACCGGAGTAAAACCCAATTTAGTGTCTACTTTAAAAGCGCAATAACTCAAATACGCTTTATCGGATATTTATGAAACTTCATATACGCATTTATAATGTCCATGGGAAGACGTTTATTGATATTGGACCAAATCGGTTGGCCAGTACCGGAATAATGCCCAATTTAGTGTTTTTATGTTAATATATAAAAAGTCGCGATAACTCAAATATGCTTTATTGGATTTTCCTGAAATGTTGTTTACCCATTTATAATGTACGTGGAAAGACGTCTACTGATATTGGACCAAATCGGTAGACCGGTACCGGAGTAAAACCCAATTTAGTGTATATTTTAAAGACGCGGTAACTCAAATACGCTTTACCGGATTTTTATGAAACTTGGTATTCACATTTATAATGTCCATGGGAAGACGTCTATTCATAATGGATAAAATCGGTTGACCTGTTTCGGAGTAATGCTCAATTTAGTGCCTATTTTATGGTAATATACGTATTCAAAAGAATTTATAAAAAAAGAATGAAAATCAGTTATCTTGACAACATAGCCTATTGTTTTACTGTGATCTTATAAGGCCTTGGAAATTAAAATACAGGTAGCTATGACAAAAAACATATTGATTTACATGCGCTTATCCAACTAGACCGTTAAAATGACCCAGGTGGCCAAGATGGTAGACCTTTCTTCTTCCGTAAGCCCTGCTTAATGAATAAATCTGGAGCTTAACTTGGAAATCAATTTAAAAAAAAAAAAACATTCTGCATATCATAATTGCAGTCATAACTGATTAAACAAAAACATACTGGCACTTTGTTACATCAGTTTACCTGATTTTATTAAAGTTAAAATTATGGAACTTATGTACAGATCTTGAAGAATGCTACTAGTATGTTATAATGGTATTGCAAAATTCCTTATCATCATTATAATTATTTATCATTGAACCTTCTACTCTCCTTAAACCTTCTACTGTCCTTAAACCTGATCGAACACTGAATGTGATAAATCAATGTATTTGGCCTAGGATAATGTAATCTTTGCAAAGTAGACACTAACCAAATCCTAACTGAATTTGTTATAAATATTGACAATTATTCGTATTATTAACAAAGGCATTTGAGGCTGGTCACATGATGGCTCTAGATAATGTCACTAATTTGTGAGGATTACGGCTCCATAATGTTTCAATTGAAATTATATATAGCACTACAAGATGTCGGTGATGAACACTTTCACACTCTAGAAGCAGGAACCTTTTCATAAAAATTATTATTATTATTAATATTATTATTTAATCAGCTTTGCAATGTTTTAGAACATCTTCTGACAGCCAAATGCACAGTAAACTAGATATCTGCTTCTATTAGCAATAACTATTCATTCCTATCAATCCATTGTTCTTCTCTTAACTGTCTGTCCTTCATTTCCATGTCTCTATTCTTCCATGTTCTTAGAGGTGTCCTCTTCTTCTTTTCCTTACTGGCATTCATTTGAAATCAATCTTCAATAGCCTTTTTTGATCCTTCCACATCATGTGTCCATACCATATTAACGGGTCAATCCATATGAAATCATCCAATGGGTGTTGCTGACATATTTTATTTTATTTTTAAGTATATATTTTCTGTTTCTATGTGTATCTGGGAGTACAAAACAATTTTTTTCACATTTTTATCACTAACGCTTTGGCAACTAGTGGCCATTTTGCTTAGAAGGATTTGGCATTTTTGGCATTTTCAAAGGTCAGCGGTAAGTTAAATAACTATTTTATTTATGAAGATATCAACTTGAAGTAAAAACCTTCTTAATCTACAAGAAACATTCTACAATTCATGTTATGACCAAAAATTTGTTAGGTCTTAAGGAAATAATCTAAAAGTTTATTAGAAAATGCAGTTCCGATTAGAAAAAATTAACAACTGTATAAAACTTTTTTTCATTGAAGGGATGAAAACATATGTTTCATATTTTCCCCCCACAAAGATATAGTAGATCACTAGATGCTAGTCAAATTTGAGATCATTTATGTAAATCCTTTAGGTTTTATGAGTCTTCAAAAATCGAGATTTTGCAAAATTGTTGATTTTCAAATTAAAATATCTCAAATGGGACTGAACACAAAAATCTGAAATTTTCTCAAAATATTCTTCTAGTGCCTAGTAATCAAGGTATAAAATTTCATCACTGTGTTCTGACCAGAAGTATTTTAATTTTAATAAAGAAAATGCTAAAAAATAACACTGTCAAATGAGCGAATAACAGTGTTAAAATACAATAAAAATTGTCAAAAATAATATAATTATTTGTTGTTGCTAGTAAAATTAAATATGCCATAAAACTAACATATAAAAGAATTTTATAGGAGAAAAATTCCTCCGGCACTGGGACTTGAACCCAGGACCTTTGGCTATTCGTGCCAATGCTCTACCAACTGAGCTAAGCTGGACTGCATATGACATGACTTGTCTGTCTGTGAGGTAGACCATTAGGGCAATCAGTCATAGGAGAGAGGTTCCATCTGGTGCTGTGAATTGAGCTCCAGCTTAGCTTAGTTGGTAGAGCATTGGCCAAAGGTCCTGGATTCTAGTCCCAGTGCCGGAGGAATTTTTCTCCTATAATATTCTCATGTAATGTCCAACAGAGACAATAATCTGTGGTTCATGAATGCTTATATATCTTAACATAATAAATGTTCCATGGTAGTAGTCATAGTGATCAATACTCCAGCAGAAGGAGACCATATTGCCACATTTGCTGAGCAAGCCAGAATATGCTAACTTGAAAAAGGCAAGTCTCTAGACTCCTCTATAGCCCCTTTGTTCAGTTATCAGTAGCTGTCCTTGACTGAAAATATAAAAAAAGATGCTCCTTCACTTAAAAAAATATCAATTTCACCAAACCACCAGTTCTGATCATAATGCAGGCAACAATGTCCTTTACTTCGAAAGGTCTTATTTCAAATTTGGGCAAAATGGAAATACTATGTTCACCATAAGTATCACTTTTTGAGTGAATGTAACACCTTATGATGCTAGAAGTTTGTTCCACAGCTGAGCCAAAGGTTTAAAAAATGTTTATACAAGTGTATAGGAAATACCTTTAATTTCTTCAGAACAAAATTTGAACACTTCTTCTGCTGAAGGTATCTGGTCCAAATATGGTCTTTGCAAACTAGCCATCGAGATAGCACTCTTTGTACCCCCTCCAATCCCATCGCAGGCATTCTTTCCATTAGAAGTGGTAAAAAAATGCTATTCAGCTTCAAAGTGATTGCAAATATTCAAAAAGTTCTTTTTGTTTTTGTACTGGCTACCATCTCCATCGCTAAAATAAACAATTTTTTTAACTGAAGGGGCAACTTTTTTGATATCTTCAGTCAAGCACAGCTACTGATTACTGAACAAAGGAGCTACAGAGGAGACTGTAGAGACTTGCCTTTTTCAAGTCAGCATATTCTGGCTTGCTCAGCAAATGTGGCAATATGGTCTCCTTCTGCTGGAGTATTGATCACTATGACTACTACCATGGAACATTTTATATGTTAGTTTTATGGCATATTTAATTTTACTAGCAACAACAAATAATTATATTATTTTTGACAATTTTTATTGTATTTTAACACTGTTATTCGCTCATTTGACAGTGTTATTTTTTAGCATTTTCTTTATTAAAATTAAAATACTTCTGGTCAGAACACAGTGATGAAATTTTATACCTTGATTACTAGGCACTAGAAGAATATTTTGAGAAAATTTCAGATTTTTGTGTTCAGTCCCATTTGAGATATTTTAATTTGAAAATCAACAATTTTGCAAAATCTCGATTTTTGAAGACTCATAAAACCTAAAGGATTTACATAAATGATCTCAAATTTGACTAGCATCTAGTGATCTACTATATCTTTGTGGGGGGAAAATATGAAACATGTGTTTTCATCCCTTCAATGAAAAAAAGTTTTATACAGTTGTTAATTTTTTCTAATCGGAACTGCATTTTCTAATAAACTTTTAGATTATTTCCTTAAGACCTAACAAATTTTTGGTCATAACATGAATTGTAGAATGTTTCTTGTAGATTAAGAAGGTTTTTACTTCAAGTTGATATCTTCATAAATAAAATAGTTATTTAACTTACCGCTGACCTTTGAAAATGCCAAAAATGCCAAATCCTTCTAAGCAAAATGGCCACTAGTTGCCAAAGCGTTAGTGATAAAAATGAGAAAAAAATTGTTTTGTACTCCCAGATACACATAGAAACAGAAAACATATACTTAAAAATAAAATAAAATAGGTCAGCAAAAAATTATTTTATTATTGGATGATTTCATATGGATTGACCCTAACCGTTTTGTTGTTATTATTTTATTTGTTATTATCATCATTCATAAATACATCAGGAATTTCCTGTTACATTTCTGTTTTTTCAGAAAGACATTAATGAACAAAAAGTTGTGGCCTCAACCAAAATTTTAATAACCAGCCAACCATCACAAATTTGTCAGCGTATGGCAGCATTTCTCAACCTATGGTCTGCGAAGATGGTGCAGATGCTCCTCAGACATAATTTAAAAAATATCATAAAGCAAGTGGAAAGTAAAGAAGTAAATTTTTGTCACATATTTTGTTATAATGACCTATAATTGATACCCAAAATATTAAAAATATAGGCGTTCTTTTAAAAATGGGATGTAAAATTAGGGGTCCATAATTTTTTTTAGACATTTTAGAGGTCCTCGGGTTCAAAAAGGTTGAGAAACGCTGGTGTATGGTATCCGCTGTTAGAAATGTTCTATGCCTTCACATTTCCTCACAAAACAAAAGTGTTTATTGCAATGCATTGTGCATGCAATGTCATCTATGAGCAGCATCTGACTCATTCCCATCCGGTGAAAAACATTTTACAGCATTCCATCTACTGTTGCAGTTTGTAATTGCGTTTCTGTGTTAATATTGATGTGTTGTGGGGTGTAAAAACAAATCATTAAGGAGTGATCGTTTTCGTGGGCCGTATATCAGCTACCAAAGAATTACTAAGAATATTGAAATATCAATCTCTACCATTGAAAGTAAATTGAAAAAATTCAAAGTTCAAAGTAGCAATAGGTAATGTGTAATTGTTAGCGCTCTGGACATTGATAAAGCGGTAACTGATAAACAGTGCTCACGAAGTCGGGGAATGATGGTTGCAGTTTTCGCCCAAGTCAGGGCTTCAGTTTCAGTAGAAAAAATAGGGTACAAATTCATAATATTTAATTGAAAATTAAATTTATTCTTTAATATGCAAAAATTAAATATTGCTCTAACCTTCAAAATAAGTAAAACAAAATATTCAACATGTTCTAGTCTCAGAAAAGAAACAACACGAAGTTACTCTCAAAGTTCACAAAAGTTTAATTTATCAATATTGTGAATTAACTTTTATTTTAAGTGCAAAGAAATATGTAATTTCATTTGAAATTTGATTAGAGTCAGAACTGATTTATTTTCCAATTTTCTAATTTATCTTAAGCATGAAAAATATATAAAAAAGGAGAGGAAGGCGCCAGAGAACTTACCAATTGGCAGGAGAAGCTGGTCTTCAATTAGTGCTGGCTCTGGTATCATAGTAACACATAAAAAAGAACATTAAAAACGAAAATTTTTGGACAAACTTTGCCCTTTGTCGATCACTTAGAGAATGGAGCTTGAAGAGCTTGAATTTCTCTTAAGTAATTGGAAAACATATGAACTAAATTCTCTCTTCATTTCTTAAGCACATAAGGCTTATCGGTAATCCCGATTAATGTTGTAAGTCTGTACAGAAAAATATACTTCTTTATCATACACACACAAAAAAACTAAGTTCTAGGCCTGTAAAAGTCTTTCTAGAAGGCCTGTATAGACAAAGGTAATGTGTGATGGAGATAGACTTGATTGAAGTAAATAGGCTATCATTATAGAACATATACATACAGGGGTTGGCCCCGGTCTCACCAAATAAGTTGCTGGTCAATTCACAAATTTCACACTTTATGTTGAGCGTTTCTTTCTTCATCCGATGACGTCACTGCTAGCTGGAGATACAACGTAATTCCCTCATTGTGCAACCCTGCATAGTCATGGACGGCTGCATACATTAATGTAGACACAATTCTTGAAATCTGACCGCTAGCTTTGTACGTAATAGTTATTGATATTGTAACAAGGGCTCGTCGGGGTTCAAAATGAGAACACCGAGTTTATAATTGAAGGATGGAGGCTTCTTTATTTTCTACAACAATTGCCAATACAGCCAGAAACTCCAGACTATTCACCAGGTTACTGTCCTGTTCAGTGCTCACTCTCACTGTGCTCAGTCCCAATTACAGCACTGTTCCAGTCCAATCCAGATCATCCCACGTCGCGCCGGTCAACTCTACAGTCCTCGCTGCCGCTGTGCGATCCACCCGTCGCGCCGAGTTCCCCGGGACGGCACTACCTCAGCCCAGATCAGCTCACCAGCTCTTCCGTTCACCCTTCCTTCCGGTCACTAGTTCCCCGTTGACTAGCTATTCCGCTCTCGGGTCCCTCCGGTCACTGGCTCCTCAGCTTCCCAAGACACACTCACTTGAGACCGCGCTGATCAATCCTCTCCGTCCAGCTCACCCTCTGACGCTGACGCTCGCCGCTACTCACGGACTGCCTCTCTGACTGTTCCCTCGTTGACCCTCTGACTCTTCACGGACTGTCTCTCCTCTGATGTACGGACTCTTCACACTGAACTCTCTTCATTCACTGACTGTCTCATCACTCCTCGTTGCCGTCTCTGACTTTCTCTCCTTGACTGACTGCTCAGCTCGCTCGCGGCCCCATATATAGGGCCGACGAATATTCCAGACCCGGTCTCCCGAAAGTTCTCCGCCCGCGCATTGTCTAGAATGTCCGCGCGGGGCGAAGTCGCAGCCCTAGCGCGTGGCTCCACCTCTGGCCCCTCCCACGGGCGCGCACCGTCCTCACCGCGCCGCCGTGCCAGGGAGTAGGCCGCACCCGTCGACGCGCGGCTCCAATCAGCAATAAGAGGGCCGTGCCTTTCTGGATTTATCTAACTCTAGTTCTTTCGGCCCGAGTCCTTCATCTACAAAAGCTTCTAGGCTTTTCTGGCTTTGTCACATTGCCCCCTCCTTAAGGGCCTTCGTCCCGAAGTGCCCCATGATATGCCGCCAGATGGTCCAGGTGTACTACCAGCATCTTCACTCTTGGCTGTCGTTGGATGCGGTAGACTTCTGGCCACTTGGTGAACTAATTCATGGCCAACAACAGGTGCCGATTTCCGTCATCAGTAATGGAACATGGGCCTGCCACGTTGTATTGCCTCATGGCCCCACGGCTGCAAGTTCTAGGCCCTCTGCTGTCATCGCCGGTGTCGCATTCCTGACGCCACCTCTCGACCTCACTGCATTGGTACAACCAGTAGAACATTCTCCGCAGTTTGTCGAGGATCCGGTTCGCTCCCGAGTGGTCACCTGTCGCTCTTGCGTGGACTTTCTCCAGGACCTCCTTGACTCTGGCTTTCGGAAGGACTAGGTGGTGCTCCGGAGTCGCCTTCCCATCCGCAGGCTCCCAGCTTCCTTTCCGGACCCCGTCCCTGACCATTAGGGCGTCCTGCTGGTTCCCATAGCCTTCGTAGATGGCGCTGCGACTGGCTACCTCTTCCCACGTCGGTCCCGTACCCGACATGACGTCCCGCAGTCTCTGCCCCTCGTCCACTCCGTCACACGGTGTCTCTCCGGCGTCCACATCGTCCCGCGGTGCCCGTCCTGCGTCCACGTCGTCCCGCGATGTCTCTCCTACATCTTCGTCGACCTGCGGTGTCTGTCCTTCGTCCACGTCGTCACGCAGCGTCTCTCCGGCGTCCACGTCGTCCCGCGGTGTCTGTTCCTCGTCCACGTCGTCCCGCGGAGTCTGTGATACGTCCGCGTCGTCCCGCGGTGTCTGTTCACTCAGGGCGTTATTTTCCCCTTCGGTAACTGGTGGTACGGTGATAGCCATGTCCTCTTCCGGCTCTTCCTTACCTTCCACCTTGGCCTGTCTCTCTGGTTCACTTTTCACGGCCACCAGTTCGCCGCCCGGTTCATTCGATCTTTCCTTGGCCGGTGTCAGTTCCTGCTCGAGTTCTTCCTTGGGGCTTAACTGCAGGTTCTTCATTTCACTTGTAGTTTCCCTTAGGGCCTCCCTCGTTTCGGTGTTCTGCTGGTCCATTCTCTCGATCAACCGGGCCCTTTCTTCCTTCAGCTCGTTCAGTTGTTGAAGTAATGATTTTAACATGTCCATCATCTTGCCTTCCTCCATCTTGCCTTCCTTCAATTATATCCCACTTCTGACACCAGTGTAACAAGGGCTCGTCGGGGTTCAAAATGAGAACACCGAGTTTATAATTGAAGGATGGAGGCTTCTTTATTTTCTACAACAATTGCCAATACAGCCAGAAACTCCAGACTATTCACCAGGTTACTGTCCTGTTCAGTGCTCACTCTCACTGTGCTCAGTCCCAATTACAGCACTGTTCCAGTCCAATCCAGATCATCCCACGTCGCGCCGGTCAACTCTACAGTCCTCGCTGCCGCTATGCGATCCACCCGTCGCGCCGAGTTCCCCGGGACGGCACTACCTCAGCCCAGATCAGCTCACCAGCTCTTCCGTTCACCCTTCCTTCCGGTCACTAGTTCCCCGTTGACTAGCTATTCCGCTCTCGGGTCCCTCCGGTCACTGGCTCCTCAGCTTCCCAAGACACACTCACTTGAGACCGCGCTGATCAATCCTCTCCGTCCAGCTCACCCTCTGACGCTGACGCTCGCCGCTACTCACGGACTGCCTCTCTGACTGTTCCCTCGTTGACCCTCTGACTCTTCACGGACTGTCTCTCCTCTGATGTACGGACTCTTCACACTGAACTCTCTTCATTCACTGACTGTCTCATCACTCCTCGTTGCCGTATCTGACTTTCTCTCCTTGACTGACTGCTCAGCTCGCTCGCGGCCCCATATATAGGGCCGACGAATATTCCAGACCCGGTCTCCCGAAAGTTCTCCGCCCGCGCATTGTCTAGAATGTCCGCGCGGGGCGAAGTCGCAGCCCTAGCGCGTGGCTCCACCTCTGGCCCCTCC
The DNA here is from genome assembly GCA_964059195.1 of Ectobius pallidus. Classification (NCBI taxonomy): domain Eukaryota; kingdom Metazoa; phylum Arthropoda; class Insecta; order Blattodea; family Ectobiidae; genus Ectobius; species Ectobius pallidus. Next base: position 10,773,577 of record CAXKWD010000008.1, on the reverse strand, counting down.
CACGGGCGCGCACCGTCCTCACCGCGCCGCCGTGCCAGGGAGTAGGCCGCACCCGTCGACGCGCGGCTCCAATCAGCAATAAGAGGGCCGTGCCTTTCTGGATTTATCTAACTCTAGTTCTTTCGGCCCGAGTCCTTCATCTACAAAAGCTTCTAGGCTTTTCTGGCTTTGTCACAATATAAATCACTTCTGCCTAAGTTCAACTGATTTGATGAACACAATAGTTATTGCTTTTGAACCAAGCCACTTGCTTGGGATCTAGACTGCACTACTTCACGACGAAGACTTTACATAGACTGAAATGGCGAACACTATACTTCTCCAAGCCACTTGCTTGGGATCTAGACTGCACCACATCACGACGAAGACTTTACGTAGACTGAATAATGGCGAACAGGGGCTTCTTCTTCCTGCCCAAAGTGAAGCTTCCAGAACCGAAACTGCACTAATCAGTTGAGAGCTTTAATCCCAAACAAAAATTATCTTCTATGTTTATAAGACCAATTTGCTCCAAGAGAATATAATAATCGAAGGAAAGCTTTCTGCTTATTTATTTTATTTAATTCTTGCTAATGAAAGCTATGAAGAAGAAAAAAAATGTAATTTTTCTACTCTGAATACATACGCAGGAAGCCATCTTTGATGACGTGCGCTCCAGCCGAATCTAGTAGAAAATCTTCTCGAATAATATTTCACAAATTTAACAAAATAAATAAATAATGATATTTTACTACTACCCGTTCATGTGCGTGAACAAAGGAGTGATAAAAGTCTTGAAATATCATTCCATCAATTTCCCAACAGAAATAAATCACTTAAGCATTATTAGCAATGCCTGATCAAAATCAAAGGAGAAAACGTTGTTCCTAGTAAATGCAGTACAGTATACAGGATATAATATTGAGTTGGGTCTAGCATGTATACTTCACTTTTTGTATAAATACCTGAACTAGTTTTGAAGACCATCGTCATTCATAATCATCAGATTAACACCAACTTCTGGCTGAACGTTTGTGTTGCTCTCTTGGGGAAGTTTTCTACATTTGGTGATGAGAGATTCATCTGTTGGAATGTCGGGAAGTTCATGGGATGTTCTTTATGTTTGAGGATGAATATCCTCTCCCAAACCGATAGTTCCTTGTAGCCTTCAACACAGGGCCGGATTTAAGAGTCTGCCGCCTATAGGCTAAAGTCCATTTGCCGCCCCCTCTATAGTTCATATTTGCTTAATACATTTGTTTTATACAACAAAAGGATAGAGTTTATTGGTGTTTTCATCTTTTTTAAACATAAAGTTCATTTAGTTTAAATAAAACTACAGTATTTTTCATATGAGAAGCCTTTTCCTTCACCGCCAATCACATGTACGGGCTAAAGGACTGCCGCTTGCAGTAAGAGTCTTCCCTCCGTCTCGCTGTCTCTGATTGGACCGCGTATCTAAGCAGGAGAAGGAAGAAAGGGCTTGTCATCTGCAAAACACTGTACAATTTTAATGGTTTACATAATAAATTATGTAATCAAATTAGTTAACTACTTTTTTTACTTCTTTTAAGATTCATTAAAAAATGGGTTTCGAAATTAATTAATTTTTTGTTGGAGATCAGTGATCACTATTTTAAACATATTTTTTATATCTTAATGCTAATGACTATCTTTTGTGTAATTGAAGATCTGTGTTCAATTTGAATTAAGTTGTCCTACACGGTGAAATGAAATTACACAAAATGTAGATAATTACTGGTTTATTTGTTGAAAAATATACAAACTTCTCTCAAACAACTCACCCCACGTAATTCGTATGGAAAATATTATTAACATCTGAAATACTTCATTTTAACTTTTGAATACATTGTCAAACTGCGGCCCCTGAAAATTTGCCGCTCTAGGCTGCAGTCTACTTAGCCTATTTAGAAATACAAGCCTGCTTAAACACATTTAATTAATTTTGGATTCCGATTGATGTCCTGACCTTCATTCCAAAAGTGGGTCGCTACTGCAGTTTTGTCTGTACAGGGTGTCCGGGAAAGACCTGACGAAAAAGAAATAATTATATATATATGAAACTATTGCATATATTGACTTGATGTTTTCACGGTGTCAAAGAGAAACACGATAAGTTTTAATAAGCCTCTATGTGAGCACCATTTGTGGCCCGATACTCAATTTCGTGCCACACACTCGAAAGCATCTCCGGTGTGACTAGTGCTATTGCATCGTAGATTCGGCCACGCAAATCTGCATTATCGGTCACAGGAGTGCGATACACTTTGTCTTTCACAAAACCCCAGAGAAAGAAATCCAGTGGGGTCATGTCAGGCGACCTTGGTGGCCATGGTGTAGGTCCTTCTCTCCCATGGACTGTGGATTTTGGCATTTTCAGTTGTCTTGCCGCCTCACAAATGGATTTCCTCGGGCTTCTTACAAAAGCAGCTCGTACCCTTTGAATGTAATTATCGTTTATGCGCGATTTCTTTGCCTTTCCCTGCTGTGACTCAACATTACCTATCTCCAGAAATTGCTTGTGCCAATGAAGGATGCTGTTTCGGGCGGGAGGATTTCGGCCTTTGTCTTTTTGGAAACGACATTGTAGCCTACGCACAACTTGCATTCCCAGTTCTCAGAATAAGACTGACTACACACGCTGTGCAGAACAAGCTTTTTCTCGTTTCTCCTCGTGCAACAACAATGTGCATGCTCATGCGCATTACGGGATGCTACAAAACAAAACTTTTTGAGTTTGTCTTTTTAACTGTGAAAATACTGAGGTAGTAACTGTAATAGTTTCTGATATATAATCATTTCTTTTTCGTCAGGTCTTTCCCGGACACTGTGTATTTCTGTGTTTAAGATGTCTCTTATGTTCTTTTGTCCTAACCTCTAATTTCCTCTTGGTTTTCCCCCATACACTTTCTCACAGTTTGTACAGTTGATTTGGTATATTCCTGATTTTTTACTATGATGTCTGTGTTCTAAATTGGTGGAATTTAATAAGTTCTTTAATGAGAATCTGTTTACTGGTGCAGTGGTGATACCATATTTACTGAAAACTTTCTTGAATTTCTTGTCTGCCCAAGGGTGAAAAGTAATTTTCTTATATTTCTTATTTTCTTTTATGTGTTCTAGAGTGGTTATGTCTGTAGTTAATTTTTTCTTCTGATACTTTTTTATTTTCTTGTCTACCAGTGCTCTGTTGAAACCATTGTTTTCAGCTATGGATATGATGGTATTACACTCTAGGTCATTCAGATGGTCTTCGAAATAGTTCAAGTATTCATACAAAAAGGGAAGTATACGTGCTAGACCCAACTCAATATTATATCTTGTATAATAAAGCTTCACTGTATAAACTTCCATTATATTTTTGAAGCAGTACGGAATGTTTACAGGATGTTGAGGATAATGACTACAATCATGAAAACAGCTAATTGAATAAACTCCGCAGTCTGTTTAAAAAAAGTACTATGCCATTGCTTCTTTTACATGGGAAATCTGAAACACCACCAAAGAATTAAAGGAATCAACATACTTGCAGTCAGCCGCGGTGGTCTAGAGGTAGCGTGCCCGCCTCTAGATCCGCAGGGCGCGGGATCAAACCCGGCCGCGGTCGATGGATTTTTCAGGACGTAAAAATCCTGGGCACGGAGTCCTCCGGGAGGGACTTTAAGCTGGGGGTCCAGTGTCGTAGATTTACGGCACGTAAAAGAACTCCAAGCCTAAATTAGAGCCTCTGGACAAAATTTCTCGGCCCTTTCACGTCCAAGAAATACTTAGTTTCCAGAGGGGGGTTGCGAGGCGATGGGCTTACCACCTGTCCCTCTACCCTCTCAGAAAATAAGCATATCAAAATTAGTATAGGTAATGAAACCTCCATTGGAGGCCCCTTCGCCCCACCTGGGGATCATAGGGTACCAGACAGACATACTTGCAGGAGAAGGAAGTAACAGAGTTGTTGCATGATTTGAAGTGTAATCCATCAGTATCCAGAAACGTAGAAAACATAAATGTTGAATGCGATATTTAACAAAAATTCAGTTCTTAACAGCCTGTATTGAGGAATTCATACTTCTGTGGCTGAAACAACATATTCTTTTGCTTTCATCAGCTATTCAGCAAAAGAATCAAATTTGTTTGAGATGAACTCGACAGTTTCCTTCAGTTCACTAACCTCTTGTTGCAAAGAGCATTTGAGCTCCTTCATTTGAACGAGAATCTTGTTCTCTTCGTTCCCCACTTTCCCATTTAAAATACAACACGAGTCCAGTATAAATTCAGTTAATACGTTATGGACACATGGCTTGGATGGATCAAGAAAGGCTCCTCATCTGTAAATACCCTCTATTGTCTGGCGTCTGTCTATTTTTGGCTTAAATGTTATTTTAATATTTTTAAGTTTCCTTGAATTTCCTTGTTTTGTTTTTCAAGTCATCCAAAGTTATTTCTAATTCTGTCATATCCTCTCTAATTTCTGTAACCCATCCTACTTGTTGCTTCATATTCCAGAGTTTCTCTATAATTTTTCTTGTCAGTCGAGTTTCTGATGTCCTCATAATGTGACCAAAAAAAGAGAACCTTTTCTTCCGTATAGTATAGTGATAGGTTCTAGTTCTCTGTACACCACTTCATTGGGTATTATCCGCCATTGTCCATCTGTCTGTTACTATCCATTTGTTGTTATTGTTATTGTTATTATTATTATTTTATTTCTTTCTGCCACACCTGCAGGTTGCCGATGACAAACAACAATTGGTATATGTATACAGTAAAAAAAACAATTAAATTAATAGTGAAGCATTAACAATTACTATATAAATAAATCACAACTTAAAACTAGAAGTCATGCTCCACAGGTATGATTGCAAAAAATGGCAATAGACCCTTTCAGTGCCACTAGTGATATTTCTACAAGGATGGTTTTGTGCAGGAGAACTCAAACAGTGCTTTAGGATGGTACCATGTGATTCAATCATTAATCCTGTCACTGCTATGGATATTAGATGGTATTTATCCTTGTAATACTTAATGGTGAGCTCATAGATTCGTCTTTCTCTTCGTTTACTTCTTGCGGTTGATCCTCGTGGGACTCGAATCTTACTGTTGGATCGATTATACATCCTTCAGATGACTGAGAATTGAAGGCTAATCCACCCTGCGAGTACTACCCTCACTGGAAAGACAACACACTTCTTCCAAAATATAAAATCCATTGTTCCTTAAGGCATTAGCAATTAAAGTTCTAATTGTGTGATGATATTAATTGCATAGGGTTCACCATGTGGAAAGGCCCCTAGGACATGGGCAAGGGTTTCAAACTCCCCATGGCAATGCCTACAGAGGGTACCGTCCTGGGACCTGCATGGTACACTATGGACTGCTGATATATTTGCTGTCATCTTGATTGCTTCTCACCATTCATTGCAAGTTAGTCCTTTATTCGTTGCTGCAAATGCAGTACCATTTCTATTAAAAATGAATGGGGCTGGGGGACCTGACCCTTGTCACAACTCAAGATAAAACCTCTCTTTCAGAGACAACAAATGAGAGTTTTCAAACTGAAACTTCCATTATGCACATGAGCAGTCAATACAGCTGAACCCTAATGAGAGTTAACTAGATTTTCAATGCCATCTCACATTTATAGTTTTTTGTATATAAAATAATTTCATTTCAGATTGACTTTAGCCAAGGAGACAACAATGGAGCTTGTGGAAGTTCTCAAGATGATTGTGAAGAATCCAGATTCAGTTTCACCTGATGTCAACACGAACAGTTTAAATGTAATTATAAGTATCCTTTTATTAAAGGCACTAAGTGCTGTAGGACTTGTATTTATGCATGGGTTTGAGGGGAAAGCATGTCATTAGGACACAAATGTTTATGACCTGAAAAATATTAGAAATATGTAAGTATTTATGACACAACTGTGAAAATATTACCTAAAAGAAAAGTTTTCCTTCAATATTTCTGTACTTACAGTCTTACTAATAATCCATGTGTAACATTTATACCAGAAATGTACACAGCTGAGGAGAAAAATGTACTAATCCTTACATAAGGCTGAATGTGTGCAACGCTTTACACAGCCTAACACCCTTGTATAAGCTTCACGTAAATAATCGAGATGGCCGATATCTGCCGGTCATTTCGTAGGTGTCTGAGATTGAATTTTGAGGTTATGCATCCATTCCTAAGGTAATTTGTTAGGAAACATTCTGAGCTGCTTTTGCGAAATTATAAACATTGTTCCTTGTTTGCGGGACATTACAGCTTCGTGAAAAGAAAATAGTGAAATACTGAAACTAGATTTTCTCTCACTGCTGTTTGTTATGGCAACATTGGCGCTCTGCAGTCCTTCATAGCCGTGGGCTAGTAATGTCATCAACAGCGTTATGCGTTTGATGATGTTTCACATTCAAACCCAATGTAACCATTGGCAGTTATGCTTGGTTTATTAGTAACACAGCTTATGTAGAACTTGCGTGGTGATCAACCAAACAACCGCAGATATTATTAGAAGGCTATTATTATTTAAAAGAGATATTTATTGAAAGTACTTATAGAGGTTGGCCCTAGGATAGACTCAGCCTCTAACAGAAATGAGTACCAGGAACAATCATGGGGGTAAAGGCACCTGGTACATAAGGCTGACAACCTTACCACCTTCACGTGCTGAATATCTAAAATCTGGAAGCCTCATCCACCTGGAACCCTCAAAGCCTCATGACCTGTATACGGAACGCTTTACTTTACTTTACTTTTAGAGGTAGGTAATCGATTTCTGTGGATAGAATTACAAAAATATTGAAGTATAGATAAAAATATGAACTAGTGATGAAAAGTTATATAAAATTTATATATATATATAAAGCCGATGTCCCGCGATCCAATTTGTTGGTTGAAAAATTTGTATCAAGTAGCATTTCTATATAATTATTTCTGGCTGTACACATGAGAGTGTGTTTTGGTCCAATATACAGTCCCGGGGGTAGTAATGATTGTAGAATGTCGTAAGGTAAAGTTCTCAGGGGGGTGCCAATAATTAGATGATGTCTTTGTTGATGTACCTTTATTTATACAACTTCCGCAACACTTCTGCTTCTGCTGCTCAGGTGTGCATGAGATTCTGGCATCTCAGGGAGGTTGATGATGATGACAGGTTTTCACACAGTACAAATTTAAATAACACTCCGCATAAGGAATAATATTAGTTATTTATTGTACAAACCTGACACATAAGTCTTATTACATGCTTATATTCAATATGCTATTTCTATACACATCATGCTCACTGATATTAGACATGTACTACACTATATGTTTACATACTAATTTTACCAAATCTGTTTAAAATCCACTACTCAACTATTACTTGAAGACTATCATTTTTACTGAGTGCTAATTGAAGACTTAGTACTCGACTGCTGTTTTCAGTCTGATCTACTCTACTGCTAATTGAAGACTCTTAATCGACTCCAACTCATGATACAAGATGTCTATTAACAATCTCTTCGGCGTATGCCTATTTTATGTGGGATACTGAAAGAGGAACAAAATAACTGTGACTTTCATACACAGTATGTGAACACCTTAATTAAAATATGACTGATGCTATTATTTTGTTTCCCATAGTAGCAAGAAAACTAGATTAATTTATTGTTGTGAAATGCCGTATACCTGTGTTGTAATGCACACACTAACATCTGTCTGAGCATAACTCACAAAGTATGCAGAATTATAAAATAAGGCTGGTATTAAACGAAAGAGGAACTCAAAGATTTTTCATTGTCACACAAACACTAAAACAGTCTTGTTTTCTGACGAGGCAACGTTTCATGTATCAGGATCTGTTAATTGGCACAATGTAAGGATCTGGGGTATGCAAAATTCACACATCTACCGTGAACACGGCCTGATGAAGAACAAGATTATCGGTCCATTTTTCTTCCATGAGAAGTCAAAGTCAGACCTAAAAGTCAGAAAAAATTTCTAAAGTTATATGTTTGGAGCATAGCACTCTATGGCAGTGAGACGTGGACTTTAGGAAAAAGTGAAAGGCATAGAATAGAAGCTTTTGAAATGTGGTGCTATAGACGAATGTTGAAAATCAGGTGGACTGACAGAATATCTAACGAAGAGGTCTTAGAAAGAATAGAGGAGCAAAGAAGTCTATGGACGATACTCATTAGAAGAAGGGCCAGACTAGTGGGACACATTATGAGGCATCCAGGCTTGGTCAACACTATATTAGAAGGAACAATAGAGGGGAAAAATTGTAAGGGAAGACCACGATTAGAATATGCAAAACAGATTATTGGCGATTTTGGATGTAAAAAATATGTAGACATGAAGAGACTGGCTCAAGATAGGAAGAACTGGAGAATTGCATCAAACCAGTTGTAAAACTGATGACTACAGAGAGAGAGAGAGAAGTCAATAACTGGCCCGGTATACCAAGACATGTCAGAACTGTTCTTGTACTCCCAAGTAGCTGATCTGCAACCCCAAGTAATCTTTCAGCAAGACGGAGCCCCACCACACTCGAGCCTGGATGTTCTGAATTCCCTCACAGAAACCTTCCCAGATCGCTTGATCGGACGCGATGAACCAATTTCCTGGCCACCACGTTCGCCAGACATCACCCCACTGGACTTCTTCCTCTGGGGGTATGTAAAAGACCATGGGTGGCGTGCACCAAACTCATTCAATTTACTCTTTTAGTAAGCCTTACTTCTTTAGTTCTAACTACTTTAGTAAGCTACTCTTTTAGTAACCGTACTCTTTTAGTAAGGACGGCGTGCACCAACCAGGAGTAAACTAAACTCGGCGGCTTTCAACATAGAGGAATGTACTAAAGAAGTAAAAATTTTATTTACTCCTAGATTAAATGAACTTACTCCACAAGTGGTGGAGAGCACCAACACGGAGTACGTTACTAACGTAGTAGGTTGTGGAGTAAATAAGGCCAATATTTACTCCTACTCAGGGGGTGGAGTAAAGTTGTGGAGTAAGTGTGTTCTGTGGCATTTGCGTGAGTTATGAGTTACATATCACATTAAATGGATTACATCGTTCAAACTGAGGATAAGTTATTGAGATGAAGAAGGTTGTATACCAAAAATGAGAGTTGTGGCAGGTGATTTAATAAATATTAAGCGAACCATACCTAGTAGGGCATTTAATAACGTAAATAATTAAGCTCATAAATCCTTACATGAAATTTTGGCGTTTGGAAGAAACGATGTCAGATTCTCACTACATCCATGTGATTTCAGCCAGTCAAATGTGGAAATATCATTGCGGAGAGCGATCCAATTAGGAAGACGTCCACCAAAGGTGAGGGGAAGAGTGAGTGGAAGGGACGTTTGCATTGCACGGTACAAGGAGCTCATGTGCTCTTAAATATCTTCCTAGCTGGATCGGCCTTTAGATGTTGCAGTTCTCCCTAACTTTGGGTCAGAAAATGACGATGTATTTCAAGCTAATCATATGGATACAGATATCGGCGAGGTATAGTACATTCCAATACATGAAAGCCTCCGTTCTTGGAGCTACCCAGAAAACACTTCCCCCTGCTACTTAACCATAGAATTACTGAACAATAGGTGATTCTCATTGTTAAACGATTTAATGTAATTATTGTAAATTAATTTTATTACATTACACTTCTATAGCTTAACTTAAAGCACAACATTGCGAATGCCAGATTATAATAATAATTATAAGAGCTAAAAGTTCAATAGTTGCACCCGCAGTGTTAATGAATAATATGTCCTTTTTTCTAACCCAGGTGTAAAAATGTCCAAACAGGCCACAACGGAAGAAAATTTGACTGACTCTGGGATTAGCGTACATTGAGAAGGGGACACATTGTAAAACCATTCCTTAAAGACTCCCCAAGTCTCGAATGGTGGAGTGAGACGAGACTTTCATGTTTGGGAATAAACTATAACAGATGCTGCAGGTCTATAGTATGCTGCTAACTATTTAATTAACCCTGTGGACAGGAAAGTGAGAAGCATTATAAACTATATAGAAAAAAAATGCCAACATGAGTGCCGAAAGAAAATTTTAAGGAGGGGCCCGGAGGTTGAAGCTGCACAGGATCTAGAGAAGTAGTCACTGAAATTATTTTTAAACACACAACCATCTACATAATTATTATTGGAGTTCATAGCTTCCGAAATATTGTACCGCCATTTTTTGTTTAAATATTACATTTCTCAGTTGTAATATTATTATTTTTATAAGGTAATATTTTTTAAGTAAATGTTCTGTGCATTTGAAAAAGGACAGAAACATAATGCCCCTTATTAGTTTTGTTATCCTTTTTATCCCCCCTTTTTCATGATTTTGTGTAATACTTCTTATTAATATTGTTAAACAGTCAATAAGTATTAATAATTCATTATAGTGAGATTTATGATAAACAACTATAGAATAATTGATTTATCGTTTTTGGGGAAGAATATGTAACTTTAGGAAGTATAAATATTTTAATATATTTTAGAACTTTATTATTATTATGAGAGAAATAATTATAATATTGACAGTGAATCAATTGTGAAAATCAACTGGAAATTCCAATTGTTTGCATTATAATACAGAAATAGTTTGCACAAAAATTGTAATCACAGTACCCATACGTAGGCTACTAAACTGAAAATACTCAATTGAAGGGATTAAAATTAGTAATGAATAAAACATTACTATTAGACCTATTTTAAAACATGAAGATTGTCATTAGTAATATTTGGAACAACCCAAATTCATATTCATTGTTTCAGCGAACCTTTCCTTTTCATTATCTGGCACTTGAATAATACTGGCAATTGAAATGCACGTGTTCTGCTGCGCTGCACTAACGTTTCTGCTCTGTTCTGCGCAGAATTCGACTACTTCTTTAGTAAAAATCGCTTACTACTTTAGTAACAACTAAAGAAGTAACTATCAATTGAGCTCTCCAACACCAACTAAAAGAGTAAGTTACTAAAAGAGTAGCACTAAAGTAGTAAATTTAGGAAGGGAACCTTACGTAACAAAAACCGGTTTGTCTGTCTCACTCTAGCACATACATTAGTATGACTTGTAAGAGTGAGACAGATGTACTGGTTCTTGTATACTCCAGGTCTCCGTCTTAAATTTACTACTTTAGTAAGATTTACTCCTGGATGGTGCACGCCACCCCATGTGTTTGCAACTCCAGTACAAGATAATGATTTACAAACCCGTATCCGTGTCACAATTGCAACAGTAGGCCTATCAATGGACATGTTGGACAGAACATGACACGAAATTGAATACAGACTTGATATTGTTCGTACTACAAATGGTGCACATGTAGAGGTGTTTTAGTGTTTGTGTGACAATGAAAAATCTTTGAGTTCCTCTTTTGTTTAATACCAGCCTTATTTCATAATTCCGCGTACTTTGTGATTTATGATTCATTAAAATGCGAGAGGTTTGAATGGGACACCCTGTACTGTATGTACTACCCGCGCGCGATTTCTTGAGCACTCGGCTCCCTAGTCCTCATTCGGTAGGTTTCGATCAACTTCGTAGGTATAGCTGACAACATTGAAATACGAAGTACGCTATACACCCTGACATCTAGTGGTGTCAATACTAAGCTTTCATTCTGTCTCAGGATTCATATTTATACATTGACATTATCTTTTCTGACGCATGGAGTTATGTGGAAAAATACAATTTTTCAAATTGCTTATTTCACAAACACGTCATTGTACATCCAACACTTTCCTCACCTCTTTAAGAATTCCGTATGTGCTAATTTCTGATACTCCCGTGAACTCTGATGTCAATTTCATGGACTGAAAGTTGAGCGAACTTTTCACAAAACGTATTAAATATGTTTAAAATTAGGCCTATAGTTTTCTCCAATTTTAGATGCCTTACCTCTCTTATGTTTTACAACACGAAATGGTGAAGCATGTTCTGCTAAGACTCTTCTTTATGCTTAAAACTAGTCATCCAGTGTAAAAATATTGAGCCTATTTATATAACATTCTCTTCCTGGAGGAAAATGATTTATTTGATAACTAAAGTCTTATGACGTGTTATTAATTGTTACGCAATACCGTCACCACGTTATATTATTGGACTGCATTCAAATCGTCTATTAAATGTCACTACATAAAATAGCGAGGATGATTCATCGGAAATAATTATCCGATTCGGCATCCACACTTGCGCTGTTGACGTGCGTTTACCATACGCGCAATTCTGCTGAAATGTGATTTCTTTGGTTGACAACACTGCAGAAAGACTGGTGGAGTAGCTATGTTTTGTTCCCCCCAACCCTCACTTCCCCGTAAATCCAGCGCCCAAGATATGGCGTGCGGGTAGTACTCTCCTACAGTAAATGCAAGACCGAAAATTACGAAGGCCTACACTTTCTCCTGTTCATCTTTTCACTGTGTTGTACAAATGTGATACACTGTACCTTCACATTAGAAAAATCCAACACTTTACATAACCACAAAACGCCAATAACGAAATCACTATTTTTCCACTTTTGTACTTGAGAAAAGTTAATACATTATCGGAATTCAATTTTCTTGCTTTCCACAATAACAGCTATGATTTTTAGAGAATTTTGTTCAAAAAGCGACTGTACAGTATTGTCTCTATCCTTCCAAATTGTAAAAATCATTGATTGTGATACACCCAGTTTATATAGGGTTTAGATGGGACTGTTAGATTTTGCCTTTAACCCAATATATCGTTACAAGCAATGTCGTTATAAACAGTTTCAATTGTACTTATTCTTACTTCAGGTTAGTGAAGTCCATTTTACAATTCTCGTTCATGATGTAAATCTCTGTCATCTTTGAGCTCAAAATTGTGTAAGTTATTGTTTATAAAGTATTATATTGCAGTTTAAAATAATATAATGCTTATGCTTTTAACAGTTCTTTTATCATAAAGCTATCTCTTGGATTTCAAAATAATAAAATGCATGTTATTCATAAGGCATGTTTAAATGGAATGTTCACTGAGTACTTGCAGATTATCAACATAGGTTTAGGTAATATTTTAATTTTGATGAATTGCAGTCATATTTTACATCATGAGTCTTGACTGACTGGAAAATATAATTGTACTAATTGGTTTTCTGGCATTGCTGATTAGGTTCGACTTGGAGTTCTTGCTCAGATTTTTCCTAGATGGGGGTTCATTTTGCCTCATGAGGACAATTAAAGATTTCTTGATAGAGAACTAGTGACTGCAGGCAAGAAGCCCATCATTAATGGCTATGAGAGTTGGCATGCTGACTAGTGATGGGAACAATTCGAATGAATTCATTCGAAATATTCGATTGTTAAAATCATTCGAAATGTTCGAGATGTTAAAAAAATCATTCGAATGATTTTGCTCTGCTCCAGACTAGCATTAGAGCGCTTCGCTTACTGAACTGAAGTGTGAAAGCGAATGAATTCATTCGAATGCTTCTTCAACCTCTCGGAATCTGGCATCTCGGCTCGTTCTCTCGTTCATTCGATTGTTTTCGTGTTCCATCGTGTCCCCGTTAGCAAAGCGTTCGGTAACTTCCGTCTCTCCCATTCCAAGTGGGGATGGCATGACGCAGAGCTAGAGCGAAGATTTATTTTCATGAGTTTCAACCCCAGGCTACAAAATATATTTTGACAATAAAATAGCCGTTCTCTCGAATATTAAAAAGTTCAATTTTTCAAAGATTGTTCCTGTTTTACATCTACCATTAGCTTCTACATGAAACATATGCATTTTCAAATGGATTATTTATTTGATTAATTACCGTATATTATGAATTATGATATTAAATACAGCCATTCAAATTTTTTATATTTGATACATTTATAAGATTAAGCAATTTATATTTGTAGGACTTCAAGAAATTTCATGTTAGGCCTAATTTACTGTATTTACTACAGCACTTGTTCAGAACTACATGACTAAAATAATAAACATCTCTGGAGGCCGCGTTTGTTGTAAGCTGGCCGCATTGTTCTCTGCCGGAAATGTGCGCACTAAATTTAAATCTACCCGCTTTCGAATGCCAATGAAGTGAGGTGAGAACGGAAGATTTCATTCAAAGAATATTGAAGCTAGCGAACGAACTTCTCGTAGTTGCATGTCCCTCTATGAATAAAACACTTCGAATGATTTCATTTGAAATGTTTAGTTCTGTATTCGAATGATCATTCGATTGTTAAAATTATTCGATTTTTCCCATCACTAATGCTGACCACTGCTACTGAAGTCAAAAGACAAAGACACAGCAATAAGATGGTAGACCAGTCTGGCATGGGATAAGTATCTCCACAAAGTTTAGATTTTTGTGGATTTTTTCTTCTTCCACAGGCAGATGGCTGGATTAAAGAGCATGTGGTAAGCATGCTGACTCCCATGGGGGTTGTTATTGGCTTACTGGACTACAATCTCTATTTCTGTATCAAGTAGCTCCTCAGCAGTGGCGGCTCGTGGGGGTGCTGCTCCAGAAAATGTTTAGCCTTTGTTTTAAAATTGTGTAAAAGGAAACATAGATGTACTGTATAAAAAGAAAATTTATTTAGAAACCTGATAAAACCCTGGGGGATGGCTACAAAGTCGAAATTTTTTACTTACTTTAATCTAAATTGTTACAGTTCAACCTTGATCTGTTCGTTTAAAAATGAAATCATTATTCTATTCTTTTAATTTCCGCGAAAAGATCAATAATTTTCTCCTATATCTGCCATGGTTGAAGTAATCTGTTAAATAATATAACCGAAAAAATGAATCAATAGAATAGCTGGAAACAAGATAATCTACTTCTACACTTGATCACATTCAAGAATATGGTTTTTAATTAAGCACAACACACGGAGCAAAAAAAATAAATTAAGAAAACACTACCTTCCACCAATATGCCGCGGTTGGCACTGTGGAAGCGACAGTGCTCTCTCTTTCCCTCGCAGCCGCAGCATGCACCTTCCTATGTGGGCATACACATAACAGTCTGTGAACTGTGAAGCACTCAGTTTCACACAAAGATTTTTTTTTTTTTTTTTTTTTTTTCATTTTTTTATCTTTTATCTTAACTGGGGGATGCTACTAGCACTAAGCTTAAGGATTATATATTGTACAAGTATAAAGAAAGAACTAAAGAAAAAAATGTTATCAATAATATCAAGTGGAAATAGGGGGTGCTGCAGTTCCACAGTGCCTATACACGAGCTGCCACTGCTCTTGAGTTGCTGTCTCAAGGCTGAGTGCACTCCATTCCACATCTCCTTACCTCAGAAAGATCTAGAGATCAAACTCAGATCCAAGGCTCTGTAATCAGCAACCACAAGACCATGCAGGCAATCACACAGTTCAAACTTCTTTGTAAAATATTGATTACGTTACAGGGGTAAATTTTAAATTCTCGACTCAAAACATACACACACTCCAAGAAGTAATGGCTGTAAACATGAAGGATGGTACATCTTTCCATATCAGCAGTGAGTATATAAGCATCATGTACGCATGCTTGCATGCGATATAGCTGCACTGCACATTTCACATTGGTGTAACTGATGACTTGGATATGGTATCTTCACAAAGCTTTTTTATAATTCACATTCTCACATTTCCCTGTTCTTTTATCATAAAAGTTATGTAGGAGGTATCAAGAATTGAATCCGAACTTGCAGATTTGTAGCAAGCAGTCTTCTTTGTCTTACTGCTTCTCAAAATAATATCAGCATGCACAATGTTATGCAAAAATTATTTAAACTGGTGTTTCAGTTGCTGTTTAGCATTTAATAGTTTTATAAGGTGTGTTAAAAAAAAATACGGTGAATAATTTTATTAAAAAGTAATAAGTTTACATAGAATTTTAATTATCTCCTTCAAAGTACTGTCCTTGGCTAGCAATACATTTGTCCCAAAGTTGAATCCATGACTGGAAGCATTTCTGGAAAGCTTCTTTCGGAAGGACTTTCAGTTGCTGTGTCGTGTCCATCTCTGGAATTGTGCCAAAATGTTTTCCTTTTAGCATGCTGCCATTTTTATTTTTGGGAAGAGCCACAAGTTGCAGGATGCTAAATCTGCTAAGGCAGATGTGGACAGACAGGAATACTTTTACCGGCCAAGAACTCGCATATCAGAAGCGACGTCTGGCACAGCGTGTTGTTGTGATGAAGTGGGAAACCACTGGTCCATTTTCTGGTCTCTTTCTTAGATGTTCAGTTCTTTGGTAAGCTCTCGAATTAGTCATTCGCCTGTTGAATGAACAAGTGCTGCCATTTTTTGCATGTTTTTGTCTGTTTTTGAGGTCGACTGTTGTTGTCTTCAACCAACTCATTTCCACTTTTAAATCGCTCATATCACTTGTAAACAGTCTTTAGATTTAACATCATTGCCATACACTGATTCCAACATTTCATGAGCTTCTTTGGCATTTTTTTGTTACTTAAAACAAAACTTAATGTTGATGCTTTGTTCGAAATACATAATTTTATTTTATTTTTCATTTAGTAATTTGTAGGGACCGGATTTTTAGGTTTTTACCTATTTTTTTCCTTACTTCTAAAACGAAAAGCGCTCATATACTTTTTCGAATCATGTCCATAGGAATCACCCACATTAATTCTGTGGCACCTAAAAATACCTAAATGGGGTATGAAAACCTAAATATACCTAAACGGGATATAAAACCTGAAATATCTAATTTAGGCTACATTTTTGTCTTTTTTGTTTGTCAGTTGAGAAATCGATATTTTGCGGAGAGACAATAACTTTGTAGGGTTGAAATTAATACCACCAGTGTTTCGTTCAGGATGGACAGTATCAAGAGACGAAGTGTAAGAGTACCGGCGTATTCCTTTTAAAATATTCGTACGAACAACCATTGTTGCCGTGTATGAACAAGGATATAGATTTCTGTGTTTTAAAGCGCTTGTCTGCCCTGTTATTCGTACTGAGTGGTTACACTGTGAGTTTTAAGAAGACGTGTTAATTATACCGAAACAAATGAAATCGAGTTTATTACGGCAGTGGATTGACGATGACCTAAATTTCATCTTTTTCTTCTTCTTCTTCTTCTTCTCCTTCTTCTTCTGAGGTTATTTTATGACATTGCACCCCGCGGATTTCTACGTCTGCTCTGTCCTGAAGCAAGTTTACACAAATTTAAGTCAATTTTGTTAAGTTAAACTTTACAAGTATTATGTATTGAATCCTATGTAGCACATTCAAATTCATTAAACCAATTATTCTACCCAAAAACGATATTTTGGACAAAAAACCTAAAAAAAACTATTTCACCTAATGGAAAACCTAAAACAGTGTTTTTAAAAACCTAAAAATCCAGTTCCTAGTCATTAGCAATACTGTGCTGCTATAGACATCGTCAGGTAAATAAATATATACAATACAGAAGTAGGTAAAACAATAAATCAGGAAACTCAGACTAGAATATTAATATTAATATAAAATCAAATACAAACAATCCCAATGTTAAACAGTAAAATTTGCCCAAAAAACTTGGCTAAACAAAGAAATCAAGTTTCTTTATGCAAAGAAGAACTGTATTAATGAACAACTATATCGCTTACATCTAGAAGCTTTTTCATATTTTAAAATTTACACAATACACACACAGATCCCGACAAGTCAGTAGTCCATCTGCTCATGACTACGCACACCGGTTTCTACAAGTACATAAAGAAACGTAAGTACCATATACACATTTATATTTCTTAATACAGTGGACTCTTAGTAATTCGAACCCCAAGGGGAATTAGAAAAAAATCGAATTAACCAAAACTGTGACTTTTTAAACGAAAATGCCGTAAAAATGTAAAAAATAAACTCATTGCAATATATAATAATTATTGTACAGTGAATCTTACCTTAATGACTGCCATCCTGTTGTTATGATGTTAATTGAAACCATTTTTTTTCCACATTAAAATTGTAACCCTAAATTTAATAAAGGAACACAATGGCCCATTTAAGGGATGTTACGATCACGCGACTGCTTAAACCATTTGAGGAGCATCGTTTCAAAACGTATTAAATGCACTCTTGGTCGAAATTGAGTTTGATACGATTTCGCCCTATTTCTTAAGGGGAGGTTGTAAGCTGTATCTCTGCCATGTTAAATTATTGATGTTCATGTTCCTTTTTCTCAAAAACTATTTGATTAATTGAAACAAAATTTAGTAGACTTTTAGATCTGTATCTTGTCTTTAAACGTTGGTTTTTTAAACGGAATATGTTTGTAAACAAATATTTTATAACGTTTTTTGGAAAATTCAATTTTTTCATTCGGTTTTATTCATTAAAAATGAAATAAATTTCTTACCATTGAAGATAAATGCATTAAAAAACCACCGTTTCTGTATTAATGTAGTTTTATTAACTGGAAAAAAAATCAGATCTCTACTCTTAATACTTCCCGAGAAAAAGGAACAAATGTGCACAAAAAACAAAATGAGAGAAAAAGGACGTTAAAGATAAATTATACCATAATGTGCTCGAAGTGCATATTCAGGACAAAACTTGTATGTCGGATGAAACCCTATGGAAGAATGTAGCCCACACTGCTCTCTACATGTTTTCCAAGCTATCTGTATTAGTACCTACATCTGTTTTAGTTCTAAAACCTTGCCCATAGTACAATTGCAGCTCCTTCTCAGTGAGCCTTCGTTGCTGTGTAAGTGGCTTCAAGACGGTTCCCACTGTACTCTTTTCTCGATTTTCTAAGGCGTGAGTCCAAAAGGTTTTTGTACATGCTAAAGTTTAATGGATACGTTTTTTTTTAACTATAGAAAAGAGCAAAATACCTTATTATTCGAGAGGCTCCTTCATACCCTGTCATCTTCCACGCTTGCCAACCACCGATGATTTTACGTGGGCCCTCCCACCTCAGTTCCACAGGCATCCAGAGCCTCTCGAACCCCGGATACTCCGGGAACATTGCGTCATCTGGCCAGGAAGACAACAATGCTAAGGTTGATAAAAGTTCTCTCCGAACTGCATTATATAGTTACTTCACTGCTGCGCACAGTACAAGCGAGGGATATGCAAAAAAAGAAATATCTAATTTTTATGAATATATATTTGGGAAATTATTGTTTTTTGGGTAAGATAACAATTTTTTGCAACATTCACTCGGTAGATATGACAGCATATGCTAAGCTGACATTTTAAAAAACACAGTAAATTCAGCTGTAAATTTGT
The DNA here is from genome assembly GCA_964059195.1 of Ectobius pallidus. Taxonomy (NCBI): domain Eukaryota; kingdom Metazoa; phylum Arthropoda; class Insecta; order Blattodea; family Ectobiidae; genus Ectobius; species Ectobius pallidus. Next base: position 10,754,368 of record CAXKWD010000008.1, on the reverse strand, counting down.
ACATAGCATATTGCGCCATCTACTCAGGGAAACATAGAACTAAAAGGAAAAGGAATTGGTCCCGTCTGACAGCCGGCAACGTATGAATGGACTTTCATTATTGTGCCCGGCACTCAGCCGGTAACGAGTTAAAGAGATTTACTACGCCATTATGGCCCTTATAGCACAAAACGACTATGTAACATGTAAATTATACTTAATTCAATGGAAATATACAATAAACCGAAAATCCACATTTTTTATCAAATGTGCTTACAACCTCCCCTTAAGCGCTCTTTAACACTATGAACTCAGAATGGAACATTTCATGTTATATCCCACGTTAATTCACTGTCAAAGTTGATGTATCGGATCAAATCGTATTATGTGCACGGGAATGAACGGTTCAAAACGTATTATGTACAACTTAATTTTTACACCGGGCATTAAACCCACGTTTCGACTCATATTTCCCAATAAGTTTTATGCTGATTCGTCCGTAAGTTAAGCTGTTGTATGTTATTTCATTGTATCATCATGGAAGGAAGTGAAGCTGTTCCAAAAAGATTGAAAGGAAGCAGAAAACGAACCATGACTGGGATAACCAAACGACAGCTAGGTAAGCGACATTTTGGTTTTTTGGATCAACATTGTGACAGTATTTTTATATTGTACTTTTTAATGTACTAATGGAGTTATGAGAAATAGTGTAACGATAAAAAAATTACGTTTTAAAGGCCATAGTATTCTTGTTCAAGCCATTTTGTTATTGTGCTCGCATGGCATTTCAGATTCAGTGTGAAGCCGGTATTTCAAAAAAGAATCATCTACTGACTGATCTGGCAGCACGCAAAATTCGTTTTAAAACCTTCCACAAAATAATGAGGGAGCGTCCAGCAGATAGAAGAAGTTTCTGCTTTGATTTGCAACAGGTTTGCAATTATGATTAGCAGCAATTATCAATTTGCGAAGCTTAGGCTACTATTTCCGCCAAATATAGTTTTATGCCGTGTGTCACTGATGTCAGTAAAAGAATGCAACATTCTTTAAATTGAAGGAGACTGAATGTGGCAGGTAGCATCGGGTGTGATCTCTTATTTGGAGGAATTTCATTTTGAGGATTCAGTCACCACTATTAGACTTCGCTGATGGCTGCAGAGGTCAAAATAAAAACATGTAGCCAATGTAATCCATGCTCTTGTTAATTGGTCACTTTCCTCCGGGAATAGAATATTACATAATATAGGCTCAATATATTTACACTGGGTGACTAGTTTTAAGCATAAAGAAGAGTCTTAGCAGAACATGCTTCACCATTTCGTGTTGTAAAACGTAAGAGAGGTAAGGCATCTAAAAGTGGAGAAAACTATAGGTCTAATTTTAAACTCACTTAACACGTTTTGTGAAAAGTTCGCTCAATTTTCAGTCCATACGAAATTGACATCAGAATTCACGGGAGTATCAGAAATTAGCACATACGGAATTCTTAAAAAGGTGAGGAAAGTGTTGGATGTACAATGACGTGTTTGTGAAATCAGCAATTCGCAAAATTGTATTTTCCCCCCCATAACTCCATGCGTCAGAAAAGATGTCAATAAATAAATAAGGATGCTGAGACAGAATGAAAGCTTAGTATTGAAGCCAATAGATGTCAGGGTGTATAGCATACTTCGTGTTTCAATGTTGTCAGCTCTGCCTACGGAATTGAACGAAACCTACCGAATGAGGACTAGGGAGTCAAGCGCCCAAGAAATCGCACGTGGGTAGCCGCAGATCACGTGTTTGGGGTAATAAAATATCTCCGAAAATGCTCCTACATTATGACTCCTGAAAAATATAGAGGACGTTAAAAGTTTGTGGTAAAAGTAAGATCACCTGGAGACGATTGGGTCATAAGAGATTATAAAATACTCCTCAAATTGTTCAAGAAATTGGATGGAATAAAGGACATGAAGAGAGTAATTTTGATGAAAAAACTATGAATCGTCACAGTGAAGATGGAGCCAATGTATAATTGTGATTACCCTTCAAAACAATTCACAACATTACTGAAACGAGGGACAAGTATGGAGAAGGTGTCTGTACCTTTTGAAGTTGACAAAATGAGAGCTTTGTCAGATGCAGGAAAAGACATAGATGAACTTCTGAAAGCAAAATTTGGTGATAACTGAAGAGAGGTTGACAGTTTGCAACCTCTAAATTTTGATGCAGCCCCTCAAAATGGCGACCCTGAGGATTTAGACTGTCTGCACGAGACACGGGACTTGAAAGACTGTGTTGTTGGAATAGCTATGTTGTAAAATTCAAGTTGTTTCTTTTATGCGCATTTAAAGTGCGTAAATTTTGTCTTCAAAATGTGTGCAATTATTGTGTTAACAAGTGATTAATGTTAGCAGTGTTATTAATACTAATTTGTCCGCAATATATGCAATTAATGGCAATGATTTAAAAACATATTTTCTTTCGAATCCAGCTGATGTTTGACCTCCTCTCTACGTTTTACTGTCTAATCGGTTCAGAACGTATTTTGTCCAGTGAATCGGTTCAAAACGTATTATGTGTAAAATTAAAACTAAAATATAATGCTCATTAATTGAAAACCAATTTCAGATTTTGAGGATTCTGAAACATTGCCTTCATATCTAAAATTTCACGTCTTAATGTTGCAGATATACTTCCTGGTTTGGGAGTAAATCGTTTTTCCTCTTTCCTGAAAAATGTTAATTTGTGCACTTAATACGTTTTGAAACGATGCTCCTCATTTTAGAGTGCACTCATCAACACTGGGAAGTTCCCCGCCTCTCATACGTTTCCTATTTCCCCCGTTTTGTATAATCTAACTTTCCAAGATTTTTATTTTTTATGTAGGTGGACAAAGTGTTCGGTAAAATTCCATATTCCTTTGCAATGTCACACTTCTTTCTTTCCCCTCTCTCCACCTCTCGTAACACTTCCACTTTTTTTGCAGGCGTCAAACTGGTGTATGCTCCATGCTTTGACATTTTCAAACAGTCACACTTTGAGGATAGAATGTACACTAACATTTTCACAGATGTGTTGAATCCCTCCAACACTATAGCGGAGGGAGTGAACTTCGCATTCCATTGAACATCTATTCAGCAGAAGGAAGATAACGGTGGTTAAAAATACACTTTAGTACGGTACCTGCTGGCTACGAGCGACTAGGGTTTTTCAGCGAATTAGAGAATTCTTGTGGAATTCGTGGAAGCAATGAACTCTTGGAATCCTCACAATATTAACATGAGACAAATTTTGGCTTCGATTTATCCAAATTAAGCTTAAAAACATCGAATTAATTGCAATTTTTTAACATATTTTTATATTGGAATTTCAAGGGGAATTATTATTTATTCAAATTATACAATATTTCGAATTATCCAACGTCGAATTAACCAAATTCGACTGTACATTATTCCTACCACGGCAAGATTTTACTATATCACATATAATATTTATTTTTCTACTTTCATTTTCTAGTGTACCTTGGGACTGAAGATGAAGCATATGGCTTCGAAATGCATATCCTAAAAAATTTATAGAATGAAATAATAGATTGCACTGATAAGGAATCAATATAATCAACGCCATACTGCACCAATTTATAAATATCTACATGTGTTTTACAAACTACGATAAAAAATTTGTGGGAAAAATTTTTTTAACCTAACTTCGATGCACACAACTATTCTTGAATGTGACTACATTATAGAAGATTATTCTGCAAGATTGTTCTGGAAGTTGTACATATGTTTTTAAAAAACTTTTGACGTATCTTCTATAATTGTTTTAAGTTTATCTTATGCTTGTATAAGAACATACTATATTTATGCTTATATATGAACATAATCTACCTTCTTAAAATATGGTAATACTTCAACAGATTCCTAGCTTTTAAGATTACACACTGATTGACTTTTAGTTTTTTAATCTAGATATTGTGTACATACCTTAGAATAATAGGCCTATATACTAGTTCTTTTATATTTTAACTCAATACAGTGTAATTTTGACAATATACATAACTCTTCTTATTGATTCCTTCTCAACGTCGAATTACTTCTTCTTTCAATACTAGTGCACATGGTTGAAATATAAATATACTTTTAGAATCAGACTAGAATGTTATATTGATTTCTGCCTCAAAAAACTCTTGCACACCATAAAATGGGTTGTCAAGCAGCCAACGATGTAAATGAAACTTAAAATGCTTAAAATCAAAACTGTGAGCCACTTGGAGCAACTTATTAAACATGGAGACTCTTTATACCAGTTTTTCGTTTTGGCAAGTCTCACCTGAGGCACCTCAAGAAAATAATTAAATTTTGTAGAATAATGGTTCTTCTCTGATCTATAACCATACTCGGCCGGGTTTAACTTAATCACAAGAGTATAAAATATATACATATTAATTACTGCGTGACAGACATGGTAAACACGACATCATTCTCATGGCTCTGGAAGCTGATTAACAAGTCAGAATATGTTCAAACTTGACACTGCTTATCTCAATAGATCAGGCTATTGGACATATTACACCAAATGGATGTAGTATCAGCAGTTGCTGATATAAAAAATCATTCACCGTATTTTTTTATCACACCTCGTATTTCATAATGTACAGTGCGTTTCTTTTTAAAGCAAAACTGTAAAGCGCTTTACGAGTGATGCACGATCGCTTTACGACTGCTGCAGACAAAAAAGAACGGCAAAGTCGATCAGCTGAGAGCATGCGGGATGAAACCGGCAATGTTTACATCCCTTTAACATGGTTAAGACACGTGCAAATAACAATTATACGGGGATGGGAATAATAATTATTAAACAATATGATGTATAGGTAAAATCAAATGATACTAACTGTGCTGAAGAAGGCGTTCGTACTTGGGAATTTGAACAATGATGTTAAATCCATCAAGGAAATTTTCGATGATCACCTAGTCCGCCATGACAGTTCGTGCAGCGAAACCATGCAGCAGTCGTAAAGTGAGATTTGAGTTCGCTGTACAGGTAGTAGAGTGGGGGTAAAGCGAAGCTGCAGAAAAATGTAAAAAAGAACGGTTTTGATGCAGCAATGGTTAAGTGCTTTAGCTTCGCTTTGAAAATGGGAATTCAATAACAGAGACTCAGTAGACAGTAACTATAACAAATTTTTAACAACATTTATACAAAAATTTAATGAATGTGTCCCACTCACAACCAAAACACATCTAATTAAAAAATGTTCATTACATTGGATAACTCAAGGGATTAAAGTATCAAGCAAGCGTAGAAGACTATTACACACCCAAAGTAAGGAAAGTACAGATATAAACATAATAAATTACTATAAAAAAATATAATAAAATGTACAAAAAAGTTATTTGGAGAGCAAAACAAATGACTATAGACAATTACATCCAAAACTCTGAAAATAAGACCAAAGCTGCATGGGACATAGTTAAGAAAGAGATAGGCATAGAAAAGCAAAGCAGCGACAAAAAAGCCACAAAAATACATGATTCTGGGAAAGACATAGAGGAGGAAGAAACAGCAAATGCATTAAATTATTTCTTTATAAACATAGTGAATAGAACACGAGACGTCCCAACAACACATGATAGAGCACTAACAAACACATTAAAAGTAACATCTTCATTGGGTCCATACAATCCTTTCCATTTCGAACTAGTAACCCCAACAGTGATAAAAAATGTTATAAATACACTAAAACCAAAAAGATCCCATGGATGGAACGAAGTAACTCCTTTCTTAATAAAGCAGGTAAAAGAAACTATTTGTGACCCTCTTTCTAAAATTATAAACCAATCTCTCGAAGCTGGGGTTTTCCCAGAAAGAATGAAATTTGCAGTAATAAAACCAGTCCATAAAGGTGGGGATCCAGATTTAAAAAATTATTGACCAATATCCTTACTATGTAGTTTTTCCATGATATTAGAAAGAATAGTGCATGCCCAATTAATGACACACATAGAGAACAATAATTCAAGTCAACATGGATTCAGGAAAAAACACTCGACTAATTCAGCATTAATAAAACTAAACGATATTTCTCTTTCCCTAGACAATGCACAAAATACTTCTGCATTAATATGTGATATATCAAAAGCCTTTGACTGTGTGGAGCATAGAATACTACTAAGCAAATTAAAACTATATGGAATAGATGATGCCTCCTTAAGCTGGTTCGAATCTTATCTGAAAAATCGGAAACAAAAAGTAGGATGGGACAATGGGAAAGTAATATTACAGTCAGAATGGAAAGAAATTAAATCAGGTGTGCCACAAGGCTCGGTATTAGGGCCTCTTCTATTCATTCTATATACCAATGACCTTCCAAATTATATACAGGAGAATGTAATCCAATACGCAGATGATACAACAGTACTACTGAAAGAGGATAATATACAGTCCCTCGGAAGAATTATCACGCAAGCAATGACAAACTTAAACGAATGGTTTATAACCAATGGACTTAAACTCAACATTAATAAAACAAATTTAATGTTATTTAAAACCCAATCAAAATCCCATATGGAGTTAGATTTAATGAAATATGTTGATATAAGTATACAAAACTCTGCCAAGCTATTAGGTATAATTGTAGATAACAACCTAAATTGGAAAGAACATCTGCAATACATCATGAAAAAACTAAACAAAGCCTGCTTCAATATGACAAATCTGGCAGATATAACAAGCATGGAAATAAGGAAAATGGTCTATTACAGCTATTTTCATTCAGTACTGGTTTATGGAATAATTGTCTGGGGAAACTGCAGCGAATGGGGAAGCATCTTCAAAATTAAAAAAAAAAATCATACGAAATATGACCCATTCATCCTACAGGGAATCATGCAGGCCACTCTTTAAGAGATCTACAAATACTAACTTTTCCTTCAATATTGTGACAAATCCAGAAAAGCCTAGAGCCTGATAGAAGGAGGAGTAAGCCAGAAAGAACTAGAACGACGGAGTCTAGAAGGATCGCGCTCCCCTAGTGGATGGACGGCAGACGAGCGCCAGTGGGCGTGGCGCAGCATGGCTATTGGAGCCGCGTGCCAACGGGTGCGGCCTACTCCCTGGCACGGTGCGGTGAGTGACGGCGCGCGCTCGTGGGAGGGGCCAGAGGTGGAGCCACACGCTAAGGGCTTGACTGCGCACCGCGCGGACATTCTAGACCATGCGCGGGCGGAGCTTTCCAGATCTCGACTCTGGAACTTTCGTTAAGGCTATATAAGGAGTGCGAGCAGCCGAGCCGAGGCAGTCAGTGAATCGGAGTTGAGAGAGACAGTCAGTGAATGAAGAGAGTTCAGTGTGAAGAGTCAGTACATCAGAGGAGAGACAGTCCGTGAAGAGTCAGAGGGTCAACGAGGGAACTGTCAGAGAGGCAGTCCGTGAGTAGCGGCGAGCGTCAGCGTCAGAGGGTGAGCTGGACGGAGAGGACTGATCAGCGCGGCCTCAAGTGAGTGTGTCTTGGGAAGCTGAGGAGCCAGTGACCGGAGGGACCCGAGAGCGGAATAGCTAGTCAACGGGGAACTAGTGACCGGAGGGAAGGGTGAACGGAAGAGCTGGTGAGCTGATCTGGGCTGAGGTAGTGCCGTCCCGGGGAACTCGGCGCGACTGGTGGATCGCACAGCGGCAGCGAGGACTGTGGAGTTGACCGGCGCGACGTGGGATGATCTGGATTGGACTGGAACAGTGCTGTGATTAGGACTGAGCACAGTGAGAGTGAGCACTGAACAGGACAGTGAACTGGCAAGTAGTCTGGAGTTTTCTGGCTGTATCGACAATTGTTGTAGGAAATAAAGAAACCTCCATCCTTCAATTATAAACTCGGTGTTCTCATTTTGAACCCCGACGAGCCCTTGTTACAATATATTTACTAGAGCTTCTAACTCATGTACACATTAATTTTGACCAATACAACACACAACATACTCACGAACACAACACCAGAAACAAAGACTTGTTAAAATTCCCTTCCCATAGATTAACCCTCCTAGAGCGCACCCCACAATACATGGGCATAAAAGCATATAATAAAATATCAAACGAAACAAAAGCATTAAATAGCAGACAATTCAAAATTAAAATTAAAAACTGGTTATTGCAAAGAACATATTACTTAATCAGAGAATTCCTTGAAGATGAAGTTAACATATAATTAATAAAAAAACTAGCAAAAGAAATCATTCCATTTTTAGGCATTTATTAATAGCATTAGAAAAAAAAAAGAATTACATCAATGTTAGATTTTCCTTATTTGTAATCATTGATTTTTAAGTAATATAGAATAGGCCTAAGCTAGAATATTCCTAGTCTGTAACTTAGCAAGTAAGCACAATTTGACGAGTCACCAGTTTACCAGCCAAAGCTGAACAAATGTAAACGATATGTGACAATAAATTAACATTAACAACAAAAGAAACGCACTGGTAGTGAACAGCTGTATTTTATATGACATGCAAAAACATTCGGTTTATTAGCCCACATGAGTTTAAAAACCCTGCCCAGATAAAACTCTCGACTTCACTGAGAGGTACTCCATAACAATGCATGTCCATCCCCAATGCAGGCTTAAACTGCTTTGAACCATCACAGAAGTTCTTAAAGTAGCCAGTATCTTGACAAAGGTTTAAACTCAGTAAGTTTGAGAGAAGTGATGAGAAATGATGATATATTATACAATTGCACAGGAAATGTGGCTTACAGGAAGTGAAATTAAAACTAAGCTCTGTTGCTGGCCGTTGCTTTAATTGCTAATTAAGTAAGGCACATGGATTAGAGATGGATATTTTGGTATGAAAAACGAATCAAAAGCTTTAAGATAATATAAGTGTATAGGCTACCTGACCTAGGCTTGTTTGCAACTCTATCCATTGAAGAAGTGAATCAAGGAAGCTCCTTCAGTTTCTGTCTAATCTGACAATAGGACAGACTTACCAGAAGTAGCAAAATAGTATGTTCTGAAATGTGTATCATTCAAGGTAAATTTTTAGGATTTCATAATGTTCACAACCAGAAAACAACTATTGGCTTATGTGTTACATTTTGTGCTCTATAATTTACTATCCTGAATATTTTCTCATGAGCTGTCATTGCCTCAAAAGATCATATTTCAGTTTCAGGAAAACTCCTGCCAAGCCCTTTGGTATCATTTCTGTCTTAGAACACTTGTTTTATACCAAACTACTGCCTCACTTAGTTAATAAATTAAGAACAGCTTCGGACATTAACTTTCAGACTACCAACAGGGTCAGTCAAGACCCCAAAGCTATATTTTATCTTATATGGCTGTCCCAATTGCTTGCATTGACAATTCAGAGCATTATATTACAGTTTCAGTATCTCTTTAAACGTTTGTCGTACAGGTAATTTGAAAAATACAATTTTCCTCTCAGGTTTTCGGTTCTGTAAGGTCAATCAGTTTTAACAGTTCTACTGGATAAGAACAGGTCCCTATGGCTTTTGTTGCAAAATAGTTCTGCAGGTAAATTGAAAGTCAGTTAATTGAAATAGTAGAAGAAAAAACTGTATTTTTCGGATAACCATGTGTGATAAACATAGCTGGATGAAGTTGAAGTACAAATGAATTATATCCTGTCATAAAACATCAGATGCTCCTTGTAACGGGTCTTCCAATAGGGACTTCCAAACTTTGACAGTTGGTAGCGGTCATACTGTTGAAGCTACATCTGTCGAATTGGCTGTCATTTATTCAGTTTGTTTCGCCAAATCACCATGGACGGGTATAGCGTTCAACAACACGTGCAAATGATAAAATTGTTTTATCAAAATGGATGTTCTGTTCGGGCAACGTTCCGCGCGCTTCGTCCATTTTACGGTCGCCATAATCGTCCTACCGAGAGGACTATTCGTAATGTGCTAGATCAATTGGAGTCCACTGGTTCAGTAACCAATCAAGCAACACCCGTGCGACAACGAAACGCAAGATCTGCTGAAAACATCACCGCTGTCCGTGAGAGTGTGTAGGAGAATCTGACGCAGTCGATTTTGCGTTGCTCACAAGAACTAGGCCTTTTGCAGACCACAACTTGGCGAATTTTGCATCGTGACTTGGGCCTGCACCCGTAAAAAATTCAACTTACCCAGGAGTTGAAGGTAAACGACCATAGACAACGACATGTGTTTGCTGAATGGGCTCTGGAGCAGTTGGAAGCTGACCCTATCATCGAAAAATCATCTTCATCGATAGGCCCATTTCTGGATGAATGGGTACGTCAACAAACAAAACTTTCGAATTTGGAACGATACCAGTCCACATAAGATCGAAGAGCGTCCAATGCATCCCGAAAAAGTCACTGTTTGGTGTAGATTTTGGACTGGCGGCTTCATCGGTCCATATTTCTTTCAGAACGACGGCCAGGCCATCGCCGTCAACGGCGAGCGCTATAGGTCGATGATTACCAACTTCTTTTGGCCTAAATTGGATGATATGAACACCGAGATGTGGTTTCAACAGAACGGCGCTACGTGCCACACAGCTCATGCCACGTTGGACATTCTGCACGAGCGATTTGAGGGCATGTTCATCTCACATGGAGGTGATGTGAACTGGCCACCGAGATCATGCGATTTGACCCCGTTATACTTTTTCTTATGGGGTTTTCTTAAGTCGCAGGTCTATGCAAATAAGCCACAAACCACAGCGGCCCTCAAAGACAACATAACCCATGCCATCGGTCAAATTCAGCCTGATTTATGTGCCAGAGTCATGGAAAATTGGACATTTCAGATGCGTGCCATCCAGCGAAGCCGTGGCGGACATTTGCAGGATGTTGTATTCCATACATAATGGCATCAATAGGCCTTTCAAACAAATAAAAAAATTTTGATGATATCTCACATATACTTTGTTTTATTTAAATTTAAAGATAGGAAGCGCTTAATGAAAGACCCGTTATATGATTTTCTACTCAAGTTTCATCAAAATTTTGACATAGATAAAGTAACCCTCTCTTTAAATGAGTCTGCAGTTCACTATGACATGTTAAGGGGCAGTTAACCAAAGAAAGCTTATTCCTGCAGTCATACCAACACAACTCATTCTGCTGTAGAAATATATGGCCATGATGCATTTACGTATTTTGCCAAAAGAAACAAAATTAATTTTTGATAAGACAAATGACAGTGTTCAAAACAAAAACTGGAAAATGTTTGTTAAATCCTATCTGCAAGTTGAACACAGAAAGAAAAATTATAATATTAAAATTAATATCAATGAAGCGTGTTAAAAAATATAAGAACAAGATAGAAAAGAAATAAAAGCAACATTAAAAGAAGGTCTTCTGGTATTTTCAAATAGCAAATCAATGTGCTACGTAATTGCTTCACAGAAGTATGCAAAATTATAATTAAGAATTTCAGATACAAGTAAGAATCAGCTTGAAAAATTTTATGTCATAACCATTCAGAATACAAGGCAGACCACGGGAGGTTTCTCCGTTGAGAACACACATCCATTGGATGTGTGTTCTCAACGGAGAAACCTCCCGTGGTCTGCCTTGTATTCTGAATCAGTTGAGGAATTTGATGTTGTACTGGCATGTTGTCATGGTAGCTCAATGGTAGAGCATCAGCGCGTTAAGCTGGAGATCCGTGTTCAAATCCTGGTTATGAGATAAAATTTTTCAAGCTGATTCTTACTTGTATTAATATCCCAGACATGGATTTAATGTCTATTTCCTTTCCCTCCACTTAATTAAGAATTTCAGAGTTTATATTTTACTAAGGAAAAAATCTGCCTTTAAGTTCTTGAAGATTTAGATCCATTGAGTTATTTTTTTAAATTTCCTGATCCACCTTACTCAGCTGTTCATCAAGGTGAGTCATAATGTTTCTCTCCTTAACTACACTTAAATCGCTAACAGGCCAAAATCTAGCTCTTAATTTGAAGTGACTATTAGCCTTCTAATCTGTCACTAAATCTGTGGTGAGATGCCTACTATATTTTCCAATGTACAAGATGCTCTTTTGTAAAGGTGCACCCAAAATTTGAACACAATTTTTTAGGAAAAGAAACAAAATTGAAAATAAAAGCATTTTCCATGATAACTATCGATAAGCACACAGCATAGGTGAGATCCGTTCAGGGGGATTCCCTATTGACAGTCCATATTGCACAAGAAGGGCTGGCTCAACAAAGTTCTTGGAATATAAAAAGGAAATCTAAAAACGTAGTCGAACATTCGTTATAGGTAAAAAAAAGTCCACCTTGTACACCAAAAAATAGGTAATTAGCTTAGTCTTTCTTAAGTTTAAGTGAAATAAGTCCCAGGACACAGATTTCATTGTAAAGCTATTATTTCTAGAATTATAAAATTTGAAAACAATTTGAAAGCATTTTGATTGGTTCAGCCAAGCTGCCACAAATATTAATGTCTGTAACTAAGGTAAACAAGACAAACTCCGATTTATCACTTTTGCTTTCCTTTCCAGAAGTTCCATCCACCTGACACTTGACATAAACATTATTATTGTCTATTTGATAGCATATAGACACATTATTGCATATTGCATGGCCACTCTATCTTATAACATTCTGTACAGTTAGTCCACTCTTGTTCATAATGTTACAGCAGGAAAATCTGAACTTTTTTACATAGTTGGACAGAAGAGGGATTATGTATATTGCATATATTTCCACAGATAAGACGATAGTTGAATAATAAGAAAAAAGCCCAGAAAATCCATGATTATCTTATAGGACAGATACAAAAAATTAGACTGAAATTTATATAAATTAAATCCATTTTAAAATGATGTAATCTGATGTCAACATCATTGGCCTATTATCTACAGTGAGTCCCACGCAAGAGTTGGCCAATGATGTGGGTTTCTGCGTCGCGGTTGGCACAGCTCCAACTCCCAGGCGATCGAGTGAAATATCTACGCTAATAAAGCCGCGATCGGTGTAATGATTCAGGTTCTCACATTTACAGTTAACATTACAATGAAAATAACCATGCACCTCATCATCAGAGATGTTGGAAATGAGGAGCATCGTTTCAAAACGTATTAAGTGCACTCTTGGTCAAAATACAGTTTGATACGATTTCGCCCTATTTCTTAAGCGCTCTTTAACGCTATGAATTCAGAATGGAACATTTCATGTTATATCCCGTGTTAATTCACTGTCAAAGTTGATGTACCGGATCAAATCGTATTATGTGCACGGGAATTAACGGTTCAAAGCGTATTATGTACAACTTTATTTTAGTGCACTTAATACGTTTTGAAACGATGCTCCTCAAATGTTCTCCTCTTGCATCCACACAATATGGGCACCTTTTTAGGAAATTTTCTTTCATGCACATAAGTTCAGCTTCCGAGATAGAGTTCATTGTATTTTATGGACTATAAGAAGTACTTTTTTACCTTGAAAACAGAGCCTTGATAATTGGGTTCGTCTAATGGTCCGAAGTACACTAAAAAATTAAAATTATGGAAAATATTGCAGGAATATCACAATTATAAACAAGGATAAGATAGTTACAAATTTTGGCACAGACTGTAAATCAGTGCACTTGTCACAATCATAAATTAGGGGTAGCTGGAAGTCAGGTATACAATGCGAAAAGAAAGGAATGTTGAGTTCTTTTATACAAAAGGAGTTTCCTCCGCTGGGTGGTTTAAACAGCCTTGTTCCGTTACACTTACCGTATGCTGAATTGAGGGTAGGGGGTGTAAAAGTAGTTTTAATCCAGTTCAGTTGTTAAAATTTACGCATTGCCACCTGTAAAGAAGAGATTTTCTAACAACGCAGGTTTTAAGTTAGAAGTGATTTATACTGATTCCATTGTACAAGGTTACAATAATTTATTTATGCAATGAAGTATATTATTCCTTTTAAAATTTTATGTTTAGAATCATATTCAGTTTCTTTTCCTTTAAGTTTCCATCCTAAAATCAAAGTGCGTCTTATGGTCCGGAGCGTCTTATAGTCTGTAAAGTACAGTATTTATGATATATTTATTGTACCAAGAAAATTACAAAAGAGTCTACTGGATTCGACACTTGTCATTTTACCAGTAGACATCTTTAAAAAAACACAATAACACTTTTTAATCGGAGGAATGTGTAGACATATAGTCGGTGCTGCTAATTGCATATAAACTGATTCCCCTCTCTACAAAAAGAGAAAAAGAGAGAGAGGAAAAAAAACACTAGGAGGTAAGAGAAACAAAAAACAAAAACAAACAAACAAAAAGACATTTTTCTAACAAACTCATCAAAAAAGTTTCTTCTTTGATATCCCTTTAGGCTCTCGTCATAAGTCCCTTGAGAGTTCGCATTGTACCACCATTACGCCAATTAGCTTTAAGTGCGGTTATTTCTCTCGGAGTCTGAAATATGTCTGCAGTATTGCAATGGAAGATTCATCTTCTCTGTCAAATTCATTTATCACAGAAAAAATCGTTTCAAAATTAGTTGCATAATATGCAGCAGTGTCTACCCAAGTACCCCAGCGGGTAATGACAGGGGTGGGAGGAAGTGGAGTGTTTGGTACCCTACTTTGAAATAATTGTATTCTACTTGGTGATTTGACGAAAAATTTTTATCATTAGAAATCAATCTATCCACGTTCGGATAAAGCATATGAATGGTTTCACAAACTGTGCAGAACATGCACTACACAAACATAGATCATATTAAGGTAGCTCACTGAAAGTCCGTGTCCAGCTTTAACCATGTAGGGGGCAGCGTCAGTAAGTAGTAACAACACATTGTCGTATTTCTCACCCCTTGGCCCATTGTGGTTTTTTTTTTTTTTCATTCTCACACGTTTTTCTAATTTTATTTAGGGTTTCCTCGTAGCATTTAGGTAGGTAGTACTTAGGTATTGTTGATTCGTCTGGAGGATCCATCTGTGTATATTTCTGGATAACCCCCTAAATATTAGATTATTCAATTTTGAAAGCGGAATGTCTGCAGAAATAAATGCGTTGCACTGTTGAATATTGTGCAAATTTTGATGGTCCTGAAAAAGAGGAGGAAGAAGAAGCAGATGATTCACCAAGAAGCTTTTGCCTAGTTGACTGATTTTTTAAACGGTTCACTGTGGCTAAATGCTGAGTCACTTGAGATTGTTGATTTCGGCTATACTCTTTTCACACGCCTTACAGAAAAGAATTTTGTTATCTGTTGTGAATACATCTATATATTCACTTACATATTGCCGTAAACGAACTGCATCATTACACTTCACTTTTCCCATTGTTCTTATCCAAACCACAACTTAATACAACTACCTTAATTGTCTGAAGGGAAGGAACTGGAGAACGGGAAACTCACTCGCGACAGAAGGTAAACTGCACTGCACAGCCCCAGATTTTATTATCTATAGAAATGGAATACTACATGTGAGTCAGTCCTGTGATGAAGCGGGAGGAACTAGACTAGGCGAGCTGTATGGAAGCATTTCGTTCCGACACCTTCGTGGAGGTGCACACGCATGACAGAGAGAGAGTCAGAGCTATTTAACAGCGTCCATATCACTTGGAATTACACCGGCCAACTGTTGGAAACACAAAATACAGATATTCAAAGAATCAAACATTTCCCTCACAGAACAAGAGTCAGGTCGACACTGACACTAATTCGCTAGAATGGTCACGTTACATTTCCTAGTGCTACTGCGCATGATGCAGGTGCAGCTGAAACGTGATATCACCTCTGCGACCAGTGCCCTGATTTATTGTCTGACTCAACATAACAACGCAACTCATTGAAAATATGGCACAATTTTACAAAAACAGTCAAAATTTTCTTTTCCAAACATGATATGTGGTAAAATATGTAAAAAAATTAAGTTGCCAAAAATATTTATTCAAATAAGAAATATTGAAAATATATTTCTTATGTGATATGCAACTCGGTATTTTGAATCCGAAGGTCCCAACCGGAACTTTGACAAAGTC
Source organism: Ectobius pallidus (assembly GCA_964059195.1). Lineage (NCBI taxonomy): Eukaryota > Metazoa > Arthropoda > Insecta > Blattodea > Ectobiidae > Ectobius > Ectobius pallidus. The sequence continues at coordinate 10,738,427 of CAXKWD010000008.1, read as the reverse complement.
CAGAAATCATAAATAATAGCAAAAAAAAATGTATTTATCTAAAAGTTTGAGCCCTACTTATTACTATTTATTAGAAAAGTTTAATAACACATGGAACAGTGGACATAATAGGCCTACTCATTATGTTATGAAAACAAAATAATTGCTACATAATATTTGACACACCAACAAATCTTGTTTAGTTAAATAAATATATATTTTATTTTCAATACAAATATAGAATTTAAGGTTTTGACTTTTGGGGGTCCAAACCCCCTGGACCCCCCTTTCCTAATCCACTGTGGATTCTGATTCCATGTTGTCGATTTGGTAAAACTTCTGCAAATTTTTTGTCTCATCTGACTTTCAAATAATTGTCTTAAAAGAAAAAAACCTGACTATAATTATTAATATACATTTTTTCCTTTCCCTGAGAGCGCCCATGGCTGTCGAAATTCTTCATCTTTATCTTGATGATTCTGCTTGGGATATACATCAATATCCTTTTATCTTCGCCACTGCTTTTACTTTCAGTAATCTTCTATTTGTATCTAAATTATGTTTCATTTCATACAGATGTTTCTTTCTGCAGTGATCTTGCCATTTGTCATGCCTAATAATGGCATTGCACAATAATTCTAAACACTTATACAGTTGTCTCTTAGTAATTCGAACCCCAAGGGGAATTAGAAAAAAATTGAATTATCCAAATTTCGAATTAACCAAAACTGTGACTTTTTAAATGAAATTGCCGTGAAAATGTAAAAAATAAACTCATTGCAATAAATAATAAATATTGTACAGTGAATCTTACCTTAATGACTGCCATCCCGTTGTTATGATGTTAATTGAAACAATTTTTTTTTTCCACACTAAAATTGTAAACCTAAATTTAATAAAGGAACACAAAGGCCCATTTAAGGGATGTTACCATCACGAGACTGCTTAAACCATTTTATAGTGCACTCGTCAACACTGGGAAATTCCCCGCCTCTCATACGTTTCCTATTTCCCCCGTTTTGTGTAATCTAACTTTCCAAGATTTTGTCCTTATTTTTTATGTAGGTGGACAAAGTGTTCGGTAAACTTCCATATTCCTTTGCAATGTCACACTTCTTTTTTCCCCTCTCCCCACCTCTCGTAACACTCCACTTTTTTGCAGGCGTCAAACTGGTGTATGCTCCACGCTTTGACATTTTCAAACACAGTCACACTTTGAGGATAGAATGTACACTAAAATTTTCACAGATGTGTTGAATCCCTCCAAGACTGTAACGGAGGGGGTGAACTTTGCATTCCATTGAACATCTATTCAGCAGAAGGAAGATAACGGTGGTTAAAAATACACTTTAGTACGGTACCTGCTGGCTACTAGCGTATAGGGTTCTTCAGCGAATTAGAGAATTCTTGTGGAATTCGTGGAAGCAATGAACTCTTGGAATCCTTACAAAATTAACATGAGACAAATTTTGGCTTTGATTTATCCAAATTAAGCTTAAAAACTTCGAATTAATTGCAATTTTTTAACATACATTTAATATAGGAATTTCAAGGGGAATGAGTATTTATTCGAATTATACAATAAATCGAATTATCCAACGTCGAATTAACCAAATTAGACTGTATTTAAATTGCTGTTGTTTCTTCGGCATTTTCGAGATGTCGAGTTGGACTGAAACCAGTAGCCGTAACCTCAAGTTTCAAATTAAGAATGCAGCATTGGTTATAGACAGATTTTCTACACCTTCTCTCCCCTTCTCATAAGGTGGCACGTGCTTTTGAGTGCAGTAAAATCACTTCCGAGAATAATTATTATTCTTGCAGGCGGCATTGTACAAAGACTGTAATAACCCAGTAAGAACCAATACTCAAATTCTACCTGCGTGTGAGGGAGGTGGGGGCTGTGACGGCCAACAGTGGTTCAGTCGCAGTCTGCACAGAGTGATCGAATTTGTTGGCGTGGTATTTGTTTACAAGCAAAAGCGTTTCACTAATTCTAAAGAATTAGAAGAAACCTTTTGAAGTATAAAACTTGACCGTTTTTATTTTTAACAAAAAAACTATAATTTTGCAACAGTTTTCACCCCCCCCCCCCAGAAAATTCATAAAACGCTAATATTTTGCCCCCTCCCCCAGAAATTTCAATGACACAGTCTGCTTCTTAACCCCCCCCCCTCCCCCCATGGGCAGCCCTGTATTAAGCTTGGCCAAATAGGTTTATTTATTATATTAAATTTCTGGTCTGCCTGAAGGAGTGGCGATGTTATTAACCATTCCAAGTTCCCTTTCAATTTATTCAGGGATGCAAGAGAATCAAAAGTTAACTCCTTACTGAAGTTAACACCAAGATAACAAATTGTCTCGCCTTTATGTAAACACTGAAGTTTAATCCTTGGGAAGATATCAACAGTATCCTCAGATAAGTGGCCTTTTGCAGTACATATCCGTGTACATTTATTGAAATTAATATCCAAGCCAATATCACTAAAGTGTAGAATGGCTTGACGAGCAAGGATTGAAGCAGACGTTATATCTTTACCTATGATAGTTATGTCATCTGTGATTCCCATCACATTCAGAGGCTCCTGAGATACATACAACAAAATTGAAACAATTACGACAAAAAAAAATTGGTTATTCAGTCCCTATAGACAATGGTGGTTCAAAAAAACCATAATATTTTTAGGACGTTGTTTTAAAAAAAACTGGTAATATACATGTGTATGTTACGCACTTGGTTGTTTGCATCTTACTTTTCTGTTTATAGGTTTTATATACAGAGTGCTTCAAAAAAATGTATACACACTTTGAACTGTCATAGAAAATTTATTTCCCGTTCTACAAGGCAAAATTTCTGGGAGAAAGTAATGTTATATTTCTTCAACAGGGGCAGCAGAATAGCTTCAACAATTGTCCAACAATCGTGCCAATAATCATCCTACAATGAAAAGCACCTAACAGTGCTTGCTGATTCCATATTCCCTGCCAATCTTGCATTATACGGTTTTATTACCAACAAGGTGGCACCCCACCGCACTATCATAGGGACGTACAAATATACCTGGATCGAAATTTGCCAAGGCAGTGGATAGGACACAGGGGGCAAATCAAGTTTCCTGCACTCATTCCAGACCTTACGCCGCTGGATTTCTTCTTATGGGGCACAATAAAAGATGAGGTGTACAAACGTAAACCACGTAACCTAGACACACTTTGGAATGAGATTCAAGCGGTGTGCGCAGAAATCTCATTTTACACTTTGGTACGATGTACGGAAAATCAGTGGTGACTCATACTCAGAAATGTATTGATGCTGAAAGCCACCATTTTGAACATTTGAGCTAATCCATTTTCATTAGAAAGTAATATATTTTTCAAATTGGACTTTAAGCTTTCCATTTTCAGAAATTTAACCTTGCAGAACGGAGAATAGATTTTCTATGACATTTCCAAGTGTGTATACATTTTTTGAAGCACTCTGTAGTCTAATACGAGGCCTGTCTAAAAAGTATCCGACCTTTAATTTTCACGCGCGTAATATTAATGCTAGGGTGGCGCCACTGTGCACAATGAAAGAAGAGAGCTTAATGCACATGCCTGAATTTTTTCTCTGCCATCGAAAGTGCCAGTCACTGCCTACTAGCCTCAGAGTGAGGTCCCATGATAAGCGCTCGGCGCATTTTGATATCTCTCAAGATGACTGAACGAGTTGAGCTGCATCAAATTTTGTCAAAAGCTTGGTGATTCTCAAAGTGAAAAAATTCGGAAGATTCAGCAGGAGTTTGGAGATGATGCTATTGGGTTAACACAAATCAAGGAGTGATTCAACCGATTCAAACAAGGCCGCACATCGGCAGAGAGAGACCAGCACTCCGGGAGGCCACAAACCGCTCGGAATGCAGCTGTCATTGAGAGGGTTGAGCATCTGGTAATGGGAGATCGTCGTTTGACCGTACGAGAGATTGCCGAAGAGGTTGGGATCAGTAAAGATTCCGCACATGCAATTTTGCGTGATGATTTGAACATGCGTAGAGTGGCTGCAAAATTTGTGCCAAAGCTGCTTTCAGCGGAACAGAAAGAACTCCGCCTTCAGGTTGCACAGGATCTGCTGGACACTTCTAACACTTCTGCTGAATCTTCCGAATTGTTTCGCTTTGAGAATCACCAAGCTTTTGACAAAATTTGATGCAGTATCTTGAGAGATATCAAAATGCGCCGAGCACTTACCACGGCACCTCACTCTGAGGCTAGAAGGCAGTGACTGGAGCTTTCGAAGGCAGAGAAAAAATTCAAGCATGCACATTAAGCTCTCTTCTTCCATTGTGCACAGTGGCGCCACCCTAGCATTAATATTACGCGCGTGAAAATTAAAGGTCGGATACTTTTTAGACAGACCTCGTATGCCTTGGTTTAGTTTCCCTCCGCCCCAGCAGCTCACAGCATAACTGCCCTCACTCCTTACTAAATGTTAGCTGTTTCTGTTCACATCCTGTTTTGCAGTTCATCCATTGTTCAGTGATTTTCATCTGTTAAAGTGGGACAAATTGATTTTTTATTATTATTATTATTATTTATTTATTTATTTTTTAATCTAGTGCTGATCCTATTGTTTTGAATTTAACTATTTTATGAGCTGAAGTTCGGTCAGATATGCGAACACCCATAGAATGTTTTCAATAATACTTCATTCCTTAAAAAGTTACAGCAAACGAAAGTAGCAATGTCAGAACAAACAACCTATTGTCCTCTTCACATTTTGAAGGCACTACAGCTCTTATGGAGAATCCGTGCACTATTGCCAGATATCTCTATTTCAGATAATGACCTAAGTGAAATAGGAACATCCATTTCGGCATGAAATTTCATGAAGAATGTGATGGTAGACACGAAAATCTTACATTTTCTTTAATTTTTGTTTAAATAATAAAAATTTGAATTATTTCTTTAAAAGAAAATTTTAACATATTTTTTGTTCGGTACATTGAAACATACCAAAAAATTGAAACAATTGCGACAAAAAATTTCAGTTATTTGGTCCCTATAGACAATGGTGATTCAAAAAATTTGTGATATTAAAAAATATTGTTTAAAAAAATTATCAGGTAAGGTGAGAATATTTCTAGATTTGGCACTGGCTAAATTTTGTTCTATTAGTGCACATAAATCTTCCAGCAACAGAATTGTAAAGAAAAGTGTGATTATTTTTCATTGTCATTTAAAAGCCCCATGAAGAATACATTCATGAATCCTCAGTTTCTTTCTCAGGTGAACAGCACGGGACATGGCGGCAAAGTGGCGTATTTTAGGATTGTCTGGCTAGCTTTAACTTTCTTTCTGTTCAGTTAACTTTTTGTCGTTACCAGAAAAATTCAACAAAAACACAAGATTTTTGTGTCTTACCATCACGTTCTCCATAAAAATTTTATTCAGAAATGCTTGTTTCTACTTCACTTTGGTCATATTCTGAAAATAGACAAATCTTGCAACATAGCACTTGATTATTCAAAAGTAGTCGAACGTTTAAAACACTTTTAGCTCACTTTACATACCATTACTAGGACATGTTTCAAGAGGTTAGTACCCTCCCATCGTCGGCTAGCGGTCGACTGAGGGTACTAACCTCTTGAAACATGTCCTAGTAATGGTACGTAAAGTGAGCTAAAAGTGTTTTAAACGTTCGACTACTTTTGAATAATTAGTAAAGCTTCACTGTCTAAAGAACTTCATTCTAAGCTTTGTAATAGCACTTGATTCTCCCATATGAATAGCATGGGCCATAAGAGTCCATTGTGCCTTCACAATAGACAGTATGAGGCTGACCACAGCTACATATGGGGAAAATTGAACAAAAAAATCCCTCCACTTTTGTATTTATACGAGGCGTGTCCCTAAAGTAATTTTCCCACAGGCCATTAACGGAAACAAAACACAATTTAATGGACATGTATATTCCAACAGATGCATCAAGTGTTTAGCTATTTTCCAACATATTCGCCACCGGAATGGAAACAGTTGTCATACCGTAGAACCAACTTTTGAATACCTGTGAAGTAAAAGTCTGCTGCCAAGGATTTGAACCACTGTGTGACAAACATCTTCTCTGTGTTATTCCCTGTAATTTCTTGAGGTGTAGGAAAAGATGGAAATCACTGGGAACGAGGTCCGGACTTTAGGGTGATGTTTAAACACCTCTTAGCAAGTCTCCTGCAGAAGTTCGGCTGAGAGGTGTTTAAACATCCACCCTAAAACCTGGGCCTCGTTCCCAGTGATTTCCATCTTTCCCTACACTTCACAAAATGACAAAGAAAGACAGAGAGGCGAAGGTGGTTGTCACAGAGTGATTCAAATCCCAGGCGGCAGACTTCTACGACACAGCTATTCAAAAGTTGGTCCCACGATATGACTAATGTTTCAGTTCCGGTGGTGAATATGTTGAAAAATAGATGAACACTGGTTGCAATAACTATTTACTTGAAATTGTGTTTTGTTTTAGTAAACGGACCCCGGAAAACGTTACTTTATGGATGCTCCTCATACATTTTGTGTAATAATATGATTGGAATATTTACCTTAACTTTAATCAGGAAAAGATTTTATGTCGAGGCGTGATAAAATGTTTGCTTTGCTACAACTTAAGGACAGGCTCCAGCATTTCCAGCTGTTCCCAAAAATCTTCATCCTCTCCATCACAGTGAAGGAAGAGCATGTCGGTGAGAGTGAGTAACCTATTTCCTATTGCTGCCGAACTGTTTATCATTTGTGTTAGTTACACTGCATGACAACCCATTGCTTAACTGAAATGGTAGAGAAAAAAATTGCATTTTCCAAATTACACTATACATAGAATAATAATTTTTAGAATGTTCAAAAAATTAAATACTGCAATAAATTGTCATTCTGCAAGCCACGGGAACAACTGAAATTGAAGATTACAATAAAGGAGATCACAATGTAACAAGGAACCTTTCACTACCCTCATATCGAAACATGCCTCAATATTTTTCCTGGGTCATCTAGATGCTGTAAGAAGTCCACACTCCAAAAATTAGCTGCTGGTTTCAACTGCAAGTACCCTAAATCGAACCTGGAAAATGTCGGGTTGAAGCAGTGCAGTGGGAGATGTTGGACATCCCTTATCTGCAGTTCGAAGTTCCGGATGCGCGGAGACAATTGACTGTCGAAAACAAAAGAGAAGCGACTGGTGTTGATGCAGTGATTAAAACACAAGTTCCTTCTGCACCATGCACAGCAAATAATCGTGTTATTATCACATTCTTCTTAACATGTTTTCACATTTGTCTGTAGACAGAATTTGATCGCTGAGTTGTATATTTGATTGCAACTAGACAGTCAACAGAAGCTAGGTTAAACGCTTGATCCTTTCATTTGTGAATCCAAGCTCATGTAAACAAATGCATGTGATTTGAACCGCAGACAATATAGTGCGATACTACATTTGATTTTTATATAATTAAAAACATAATAATATGTGTCGAAAATTATTAAGATAACAATATTAACTTATTAAAAATGTTTCAGCGTATTGTGAAACGTGGCATTCGTAATATAATCCTTCAGTTTGCAAGAGGCATTCTTGTGAATAATTAGGTGAAAGTTCGAAGGCTTGTTCCGATATGTTTCCGATTTGAGAATTAGGCCACTGCCGGAGAACTCCGCTTAATGTACGTAGGCCTAATTATTTCACAGTAATAATCTGTATATATTCTATACATACCATTATTCATTTAGCACTCAATTTCAGCTTGAACAACGAAATAAGCAAATAAACATGTCTTTGTTTTTTACGCATATGACAGCTGAAAGTAGCCCTCCTGGATATTTATTATGAAAGGAAACACGGCCTACTAGAAATTTTTCGTTGTTCGCGGGAAGGAGATGATTGACATAGGCTAACAGTTGACGAATCAAATACAGATAAGGGCGGAATGATACCAGTGCAATGTTTATATGGACTTCCATTCTCAAAATGAATGGATGACGTAATATTCCCGCCAGTCGGGGTTGTCCAGTCCCGTCTCTAGATTACCATGTTATATTCCCTATGTGTTCTAAGATATTTGCAAAGCATTTTAGGGTACTTGCAGTTGAAACCAGCAGCTAATTTTTGGAGCGTGGACTTCTTACAGCATCTAGATGACCCAGGAAAAATATTGAGGCATGTTTCGATATGAGGGTAGTGAAAGGTTCTTTGTAAGGAATGTTGCAGGCTGTTTCCAAGCAGATTCATTTTCAGTTACAGTCAGTTTGTAAAAGTTAAACTGTTGCAATATAAAACTCAAGAACTGTGAGACGAGAAAAAGCCAAGTGAGAAATGTCCAGTTCAGTCATGTAGTGAAGCAGTAGTTAGAGTACAGTATTTGTGTTCTAGTTCAGTGAGTTATAAAGTGTAGAGTAGGATTACCGCCACAAAGTCTCTGGGTTTTTACGTATATACCTTAGGAGCGAGTCTCACCGCTCGTAGAGTTCCTGGCTAGGGGAGGTAGCTGCACCCTGATTGGCTATCCCACTCCACGTGTTCTCTGTCTCTGTCTCTGTGGCATTATCCCTCCACTCAACTATTACAGTATTTTCTACCCCTGGCAACATGCAGCATGATCTTTACTCTCTGCCTAGCAGTAGCTCACTGATCTTACACGCAGCGAATCCACGCATCTTGGTAACGAGACGTAACGAGAAGCTCGCTGGCTGGGTTAGTCTTCAAGGCCAGAGACGTTGTGGGAGTAATCCTACTCTAACCATGTCATGTGCTCACACCCAGATTGGCCTGGTGAGCGATCACTAAGGGCCAACAGCTCAAGGGGCTCCTAAAAAAAGTTGCTTATATTTGTTATTACTGAGGTATTTTTTAACTACACTACTTTATAATTAGTTGCACTAGAGTCATTTTACTCTTTTCCCAGGAAGCTTTTGCTATTCTTCAAAGGCCAGTTAATGTTTACTCTTAGCACTGCTTTACAGAATTTTTTCTTTTGATTATAAAAACGTAATCGTAGTAAAAGACAACTCTTTTCTTCACATATGCTTTGCTTACTCATTAGCGTTTTCCCTTCTTATTTTACTTATTTTTTATTGAGGTATTGCGTAGGATTTAGATGATGGCTTTAGCACAGGTTAAGTTGCCTAGATCTAAAAATGTTTCTCACTCTCATTTTCAAGTAATAAACCAGTTGTAATTGATTATATTCTTTTTCTAGTGTGTACCACTTTTAGATATAATAAAAATAATATAAACTGTATTGTAAACGATAAGTAAACTACAACAGAAAAGCTTAATTTTTTTACAAAGACCTTGCCTTTACTCAAATACTTTCCAAGTGCCAAAATAGCAGAAAATGTTGTTTTCAGGCATGTAATTTTCAAAATGTTTCGGGGGAGGACCTTTGAACCCCCTTCTTCAGTCTCTAGTTGAGGGCCCCCAAAGGATCCAGTATGTACACTATTTCTTCCAGAGGAGTGCTAAGCTAGCAGCGGTAGAGGATGGTCGTGTTGAGTGTCCACACCGAGCAGTTAGTGGAGGAGAGAACAAAGTGACAACGGGTATAGAAATAATGTAATACAGTCAACTCTCATTATATGCCCCTCTTTACAGTGCCACCCTCGCATTGCGCCAATAAATTCAAGTGAAAATACATAAGAAAACTTGCTACTATCCCAATTCATTTAATGCCAGTGAATATTAAGACAAGATTTTTACAATATATAGCTTGCAGTAATTTTTTTCAGTTGCAGAATTATTTTGAAACTGGCATGAATCTTAGGAAGAATATTTAAGAAACATCTGTATTGTATTTCCAAGAAGTGAATGCTCCCCTGCCACTAACTGTAAATGTAGTGCAGTGGAATGAGGAAACTATGTTAAGAAGTTGAACAGACAGCCTGCATGAGTCTATTTAAATCTCGATTTGGTAAGCGTTCCTAATTTGGTCTTCATCTAGCTTTTTCCAGATTGAATCTCTATATGAAAGTTTTGCCTAGTTTCTTTATTTAATGAAAGTTTCTCCTGAACAACCGTAACTACCAGATAATGGTCCGAATCGCATTCAGCACCCCTAAAAGTTCAATCATCAATTAAAGTAGACTGCCTCCCTACATCTGTTAGCACATGGTCAATTTGATTATGAGTCATTCCATCTGGCGAGATCCATGTGTATTTATGAATATCACAATGTGGGAATTTTGTTCTGTTTATGATTAAATTTTTACCGGTATCAAAATTCACTAATCTAAACCCATTGTTCTTGCTCTGCAAGTGGAGACTTTTGTTCCCAATCATGGGCTTGAAAATATCCTCCCTTCCTACTTTCGCATTGAAATCTTCTGGTACAACTTTCATATGGTATGCCGAAAACTGATCAATGTTCGTTCTATTTCCTCATGATAATTGTTCTTGTCATAATCATCTTTGTCCTCTGTTGATGCATGGACGTTCATAACTATGATGTCACACCACCATCCTCTTAGAATAACATAAGAAAACCTGTCATTAATAAAGTCGACTTTCTTAATGGCTGAATTAATTCTCTATATGAAGAATCCGGCCCTAATTAACGGTTAATTACTACATCTAACCTGTATTTTTCTAATTCTCTAGTTACTGATTTAAGCGCCCCAGGCCTATACAAGCTTATAACATTCCATGTTCCAAATCTATAGTACACAGGATTTTTAGACTCCCCCAGTATAGTCCCTACTGCAGCTGAATTTAACAAGTTCTTATTAAGTCAAAACAAATGCTAGCTAGTACAGTGAACTCTCGACAAACAGGACTAAAGTGGGCGGGGATCTGTCCGAGTTATGAAATGTCCGGCTTATGGGGAGTAAATTAGGAAATGGTATTTAAATAACGAAATTTCGTGTTTAAGCTGCAATAACAAAACTTATGAGGCAGAACATAATATTAATACTTACAATTGGAACAAAATAGAATAACACTTCAGTTACATATTGAAATTTCTAGTCAGAGACTGAAATACACACTGTTACATTATTAGTATAATATTATGATGATGTGACATTGTGAGCATATTTTTCTAAGAAGATTTATGCCGAAAGAAACTGGAAATGTTCTTCTGTGTACACATTGTTTCTGCTGCTTTTGAATAATTAATTCTTTTGCAGTTCTGAAGTGGCCGTAGAATGGCTGTAGATCTGGGTCTGGATCGCCAAGAATCTGTCCGAGTTATCCGAAGTCCGGCATACTGAGGTCCGAATTATCGAGAGTTCACTGTACTTACATAAAATAGATTCTTCAAGAGATATTTTTTGGTTCAGAGTATTTCAATTCTTTTTTCAGAAAGACAACCCATACTGTTAAACAAAATGAATTTAAATTAAATTACTTTTTTTTTAGAAACATATAACCCATACTGCAAAGAAAATTGAATTAATTCATTAAAATGGGGCCCCAGAAATATAAAATGAAGAGATAATGAGGTAATTGATTAATTTCAACAATCTTGAAAACCGAGGTTTCCTATCTTGTTAAGTATTTACAGTGCCTTCTTGAAAATTAAAAGAAAAATAGATATTTAAACAAACAATTCATTAGATTAAATAATCTCTGATTTTTAAAACACAAGTACTTCTCACACATTCACACACAGAGCCATTCCTTCCAAACGAAATAAATTCATAATCAACAGCATCATCATCCCCCGCCTTGGGTTGATAACGGATTCTCGCTGGTAACCAGAATAAAGAAAGATCTAGATTGAATTAATAGACAAATACAAATATAATAGCTACTTGAAATGAGATAAAAGGGGGGGACTGAATTCAAGCACAGAATAAACGGGACACAAAAGGGGAGCAAAACTGAAATCAAACCCCGAAGCAAAATAAAAATGAAAACTCAAACCAAATTAAAGGAAATTAAACTACCAAGACGAGAAAATTAACTTAAAATGGAGGGGATGCTACTAGGAAAGCATGGCTAAATGAAAACTAACTTAAATGAATAAATATTTACTTTTTAGACACAGAAATAAACCAAAAACTGTACTAATAAGAAAGAATGATTTCATTTACCTCATTTCAGGTGCATTACTAACCAAACCAAAACAAATATATAAGCATTCATGAGCCACAGATTATTGTCTCTGTTGGACACTACATGAGAATATTACAGGAGAAAAATTCCTCCGGCACTGGGACTTGAACCCAGGACCTTTGGCTATTCGCGCCAATGCTCTACCAACTGAGCTAAGCCGGAGTTCAATTTACAGCGCCAGATGGAACCTCTCTCCTATGACTGATTGCCCTAATGGTCTACCTCACAGACAGACAAGTTATGTCATATGCAGTACTGTGAGGCACACTAAGTAGTGATTTTTGTGACTGGGCTCCCACTGTTATTGTATAGTTAACATTGTAGATAGACATATAAGCATTCATGAACCACAGATTATTGTCTCTGTTGGACATTACATGATAATATTATAGGAGAAAAATTCCTCCGACACTGGGACTTAGCCAAAGGTCCTGGGTTCAAGTCCCAGTGTCGGAGGAATTTTTCTCCTGTAATATTCTCAAACCAAAACAAACCTGATTTTTCCTCATTGAGGAGATGTGTGTTGCCTGACCAGCATGGCTTCCAGCTTCAGAATGGTAGAAAGTGATGCACACTCAAGTCGTGTGATATCCGCTGTTGCACCAAAGCCAATGAGATGTTTCGTGACTTTCCTCTTAGCAACCAATAGCCAATAACAGTCCTAGTACTGAGGTCTTCATGATGCTATTGAGGAAGACAAATGAATGCTCAAGAATATTGAAATGAAATATTTAGAGAGCTGCTATACAATTCCAAAAATATCATAAGTGGTTTTTTTTTGTCCAGTAGTGTAGTTACTTACAAATTATAAAACGAACATACTCGCCCCTTAATTATCCCATTAAGTGTAAAGCTATTCAAATTTTGTTGTCAATAGCCTATATTCAAAATAAGTTTTAAATTTCATGAATAAAAATTTAAAAATATACTTTATGGACCATCTTTCGTCAAAGTATTGTTATGGGCTCCTAGAAAAATTGGACTTGAAAATGGTTGGTGTTTAATGCAGTTATTATTATTAATTACTTGATTTGTGAGATAGTTTTTAGACAGATTTAAATTTTTTTCAATGAAAGTTCTTTATGGTTGCTGGGAGTTTGTTGTAGAATGTAATCGCACTTACTTATCTCTTGTGTATTGGCTTGTTTTTGGTTGATGGTAGTTCTGTTTGATTTGAGTATTGCATGAGTATATTGCTATTATTGTTGTTGTTATTATTATTAATGAATTTGATTTTTAGGCAGAGTTAAAATAGTTACAAATTGAAAGAGTGTCCACCTTAAACCCTTGCCATAGCACTTATATACAGGGTGTTAATAAATAACACCGAAATATTTTACCTGTATATAGAGGGGACTTAGACAAGCAACATTTATTAGGAGATTTTTGCTCTATGACGTAAAATGTGTATGCTACAGGGCATCAAAGTCATTATAATTTGGTGCTCATAAATCAATAATTACGCGAAATAGGGTTAAAAAGTTCATTAAATTGACTTCATGCCTTCCTAGTGATCGATAAAAACCTGACTCTTAATCAATCGTCAACAGCTATATCATAATTTAGTGTTTCCATAATCTGCAAAAATCACAGACTAATCACATGACTGGTCGCCACTGCATTAGTCTTTTTTTTATTCATAACTACTGACTACAGTGTTAACAGTGATGTTCCTTTGTTTTGCATTTTTTTCTAATGTTAGAAGTCAGTGGCGGCCATGCCCTGGGAGATTTTATGCTGTAACAGGAAAAATTGAATCCATAGAGCAAAAATCTCCTAATAAAAGTTGCTTGTCTATGTCCCCTCTATACACAGGTAAAATATTTCGGTGTTATTTATTAACACTCTGTATAAAGATAAAATAACACAGAAGATACAATCACTCATTATAAACAATTTTTATTATTATTATTATGGTTTGTGTTTTATCTTATAAGTAGTATAGTTTGGTGTAGTTTCAGTGAGGTGTTAGTATATTTCTGAAACTTTCCTACAGGGCTGCTAAGTATGTAGTTTGGACATGATTCTGATGCTCCAATTTTGTATTATTTCTTGTTATTTAAATTTTCCGTTCGTGTTCCACAGTTCTATTCCGTAACTAATCTGTAGATAAACTGTACCGTACAATCTTTTTGAATGTATTATTGTTTCTTAGGCTTCCAACCGGGTGAGTTGGAGGTTTGGTTCCTAGCTTTCGGCAGCTATCTCCACTGCCATCTTCTGGGAGAAGTGAACTGGATTGGGAAAAACTATTTCTTATATAGGAAAAGACTGGATATACTAGAACGGGCAGTGGGCTAATAGGAAAATTATAAAATGATATCATTAAATGGAGAGTTCTGATTGGTTGGAAATTCTAGGGAGGCAGAGATTCTATGGGGCTGCATTGTTGCAGTTGGAAATCCAAATCCAAAGCCGAAACTTCAATAGAGATGGCGGTCTACAACTCAGCCAGGCCTGGAAGCCAATATTGGCTACTCTTACTCCCTATTAAATTATTGGTCGTGATAGGACAGATTTCACATCCAACAACATTTTTAAACTCTATTTCTCCATGGTCATCTGCTGCATCCTTTAGCTCTCCATAGATATTTTCTTTTTGAAGTCATCCAGTATCTTGGTTTGTGGACAACTTTGTGGTTTGGGGGAGACAAGGTGTGACAATTCTGTGTCGGGCAGCTCACTAGCGAGTAATTATATAATACAGGGTGTTAATGAATAACACCTGTGTATAGAGGGAACATAGACAAGCAACTTTTATTGGGAGATTTTTGCTCTGTGACGTAAAATGTGTATGCTATAGGGCATTAAGTCAGTTCAATTTGGTGCTCATAAGTCAATAATGATGCAAAGTAGCGTTAAATTTTCATTAAATTGACTCCATGCCTTCTTAGTGATTGCTAAAAACCTGATTCTTAACATTTATCAACAGCTATATCATAATTTAGTGTTTCCATAATCTGCAAAATTTACAGACTAATCACATTACTAGCCGCCACTGCATTCTTTTTTTTAAATTCATAACTCGAAAGTTCCTTTGTTTTGCATTTTTTTCAATGTTAGAAGTTAGTGGTAGCCATGCCCTTCGAGATTTTATGCTGTAAAAGGAAAAATTTAATCCATAGAGCAAAAGCCTCCTAATAAAAGTTACTTGTCTATGTCCCCTCTATATACAGATAAAAATTTTTGGTGCTAATCATTAACACTCTGTATATACAGAAATTATATATTGAGGTTCCACTGTACCAATGATTAAGGGATTTTCTTATGACATAACTAATATCTGTACATTCCATGTTTCAGGTCAAGGGATGGGCGCTGCCTTTAGTTTCTTAGTGAGCAGTAAGTATTAAAATTTCTTCTATTTCCTAGGGTTGCCACATTTCAGAAAGGAGCAATAGCAATACTTGTATCGAGAGTGATGTGTGGGAAACCTAATATCAGAAGTTACAGGAGCTTGAGTTATGTAATAACTTATTTCGTTTCTTGCAAAGTAAACAACGTTGATGGAGCCAAGGGGCTGGGTTGATGGCGAAACCTCCACCTTAATTTTGAAGGCTTCTTTAATTAATGTCCCAGAAGTTTGATGTTTTTGCCAGGATGGAAATGTTTGAGAACTCAATCTTATGCCCGGGTCCCACAGTGATGATGTGTTCTGCCACTGCTTGATGCCCTGGGCATGCTCTGAACAGTGCTATACATTGGCAATGCTGGCAGAAGGCATGAAGTCAATTTCATGAAAATTTAACGCTACTTCGCTTCATTATTGACTTATGAGCTCCAAATTGTACTGACTTTAATGCCCTGTAGCATACACATTTTATGTCATAGAGGAAAAATATTCTAATAAAAGTTGCTTGTCTATGTCCCCTCTATACACAGGTGTTATTCACTGTATTATAGTTACTCGCTAGTGGGCTGCCAGACACAGAATTGTCAAACCTTGTCCACCCGAACCACAAAGTTGTTGCACTGAATAGTGCTTACAACGCACCAAGGCATCTCAGACCATGAGATTAAAACTATGAACACTAATGGCATACACATTTCCTCATTGGAATGGCTACAAGAGATGCATGAAAGAAATTAAGGAAAGAATAACAATGGCCAAACATTTTTGAACAAAAAGAGGACTCTTGACAGAAAAACCAGATTTGCAACTAAGAAAGAAGCTTATGAAATGCTGCGCATAGAGTGTTGCTGAAACATGAGTGCTCAAGAAAATGAAAATGAAATATTTAGAGAGCTTTGAGATGTGGTGTTGGAGGAAACTGGAGAAGATTTGAAGGACAGACAGAATAACGAATGAAGAGTGGGATGAGAAATTACAAGGAAAAGAAAAGCTAACTGATTAGGCCATATCCTGAGAAGAGGAGGACTTCTGCTAAATGCTGCCAAAGGAAAAATGGAGGAAAAAGAATTGATGAATTGATGAATGAATTATATCGATAGCTTCTCTAATTTGTCATAGTCCCGTTTCATTTATTTCCAAAGCTACCTGTGACCACAGCCAAAAATACACTGTTGTCATGAGAATTGTACATGGAATGTGATTTGGATTTGATAATTCTGTGTTAAGGTATTAATTATCCTCAAAAAACATTTGATTTCTGGCATTTAAAATCAACATTTGCAAAATCCTTTTGTAGTGTGCACTTAAATTAAGAAACGAAGGCACTGTCAAAATTTAAATTCTCTACCTATTATAGTTTAGGCTCTATGTTGATTAAGTCTGTCAGTCAATCAGGACAAAGCCTCTTATATATAGAGAGATAACATATTTCCTATTAGATGAAATAAAGGAAAAAATTTACTTGAAAGAAATTATGAACATGCTACCTGTCTATTAACTGTTTTATTTTTCAGGCAGGGAGAAGTTCCTCTCTAACCTACACCCTTGTGATGCACACCCATCTGTCAGTGACTTTAAGTCTGATGGAATGGAACAATCTCTCTCCACAAGTGGAACAGTCAATGTGTTCAATTCAGAGCAAGACATTACCACCTCAGTTAATGTTACCAGTGGAGACTCGGATACCGATGTATGTCCTGAATCAAGCATTGGTGTGATAGGTAAACAAGTCTCCTTTGTTACATTGAGCTCACCGCTCAAAAAAAGTATAACAGATAAAAACAAAGTAATAGCAAAATTATCAGTGACTGAGAGTGATGGGAACTGTAATGGTGAACCTCTACATTCATTATTAATAGAAGATAAATCAAAAGAAGCCTTAAGTAATGTGCCTTTTGGGACAAGAGAGAATATCCTGACAGACAGAACAAATTCCATGCATCACAAAAACATCAGTAACAATTTGTATGCAAATGGTGACTTCATTGTGAATCATGAGTATAGTACTAACGGTTGTAATAGTAATACTTTTTCTAAGGAAAATAGCTGTCATAATTTGGGAGTAATTATTGAACCAGACACCAGAAAATCAAGTGGCTTGAACAAAGAAGATGAATGCAACTATTGCATGGAAGAAAATGTTATTGGTGATGCATGTATGAATACTCTCGGTGATAAATGTGGTGATACATATATGAACCCTATTGGTGATCTATGTGTGAAGCCTATTGGTGATAAATGTAAGAATACTCCTGGTGATACATGTATTAGCACTAGTGGTGAGACATGTATGAAAACTGTTGAAAATACATGTATAAACCCTATTGGGGATACATGTATGAATCATATTGCTAACACATGTATGAATCCTAATGGTAATACATGTATCAATGCTGTTCATGATACATGTACAAACATTATTGAAGATACACGTTTAAGTAGTATTGGTGATTCCTGTACGATGGTTGTTGGTGCTGGATGTATGAATGCTGCTGGTGATGGATGCATGAACTCAGTTGGTGATACGTGTATGAGTACTATTGATGATTCATGTGTGAATTCTGTTGGTGATATGTGTGTGAACACTGTCGATGATACTTGTATAAGCACTTTTTATACCTGTTCAAGTGATGCACTCAAAACTGATGGAGATGCACAACTTATCTCAAGAGGAAGTATGTCAGATGATAATCAAGCACTCACACCAGATGTTATTGTGAAGGGAAGCACAGAATCATGTGAAAATTCAAATGATACAAAGAAACATGATAATACTAAAATTGAGACAATACAGACAGACACCATTATTACTTCACATAATAGAACTGTGCATATTGAATCCCTGTGCAGAGAATTTGTAATTGGCTCAGAGAGGACTGAGCAAATCGACAGTTCTCTTGGAAAGGCTATAAGCAGTTCAGGTAACGTGGAGGAAACGTTTTGTAGAATGGAGACGACTGAGCCCATTGATAGCTCTTGTGGAGTTACAATTAACAGCATTAACATGGAACCGATGAATTCCCCAAGTGAAAAACCTATAGCTAGCACATGTAAAATAGAATGTGACTCCCCAGGAGACGCTAGACAGCTGGTCAGTGGTATTGAGCAAGGTGCGTGTTCTAAGACAGAAAAGATTGTGGTTTGCATCTGTTCCAGTGCATCATGTCAGCGACAAAAATGCAGCGACACTGGCGTTACTAAAATGTACTCTATGCATGACCCATTGTTTAAAAAAAAATACAGATTTGTAAGTCGTAGATCTTTTGAGAAAGAGATGAAGCCAGATGTAGCTATAAAGCCTGAGATTAAGAAAGAACCTAAAGAGACATCACCCCAGGATGAAGAAACTAATAGAGTTAAAATCCTTGCAAATAATGTTGTAGTTGATGCAGAGGACGTCTTATCTCAAAGTCACTTATTTTTCAAGCGAGTAGCGAAGCGAAGATCTATGAAGGGAAGAACTGTTGATGTGAAGAAGATGCTACAACAGTTACAAAACCCGCCTATTGTATCTTTGATGAAAATAGATCCGAGTAAACTGCTCAGCAGAATTCACAAGAAAGTAGATCCGAGTAAACAGCTGGGCAGCATTCACAAAAAAATAGATCAGCGTAAACAGCTGGGCAGAATACGCAAGAAAATACAGTAGGCCTAGACTTTTGACAATTGCAATGAAATAGTTAGATACAAAATTTATCGATACTGGATACCATTACAGATGTTTTCAGTTCTGTATGATATTGTATCTTATTATCAAATGATTAACTAAACAAGTGATGTTATTTTATTATCTTATTAAGCAAGAAGTTTTCTTCTAATTGCTGGATTTATATTTTAATAGGAGATATATGATATACCTTATTGTGTTGAAGAGAACTGCAGAAAGCATTACATATGTAAATTTATAAAAAATAGGACAAGATTTAAGTGGGCTGAATTATTTTAAATTTTACTTCTGCCATAACGTTTTATATATGAACCCTTGCCCCGAAAAACAATGTATCTGACATTCTAATATTCTGTAGAAACATTTTAAAAAAGCCATCTTGCTTGCATATACATTGTTTTCAATGAACGTTAATATTCACAGGCATGCCACCACTGGTACGGGTGCATGAATTTGACACTAGATGGCAGAGGCATAGATATTGGTACTCATACGCCCGGTTTCATCGACAGGGGTTAAGAATTAACCCCGGGTTACACGTCCTAAACTCTCGGTTTAACGGAAATTTTGTTTCATCGACACGAGTTAGTTTTAACCCCTACCCTCCCTTGGGTTAAAAGCCTAACTCGGGGCTAAAATGGCTTCGAAGTCAGCTGATTTCTCAAACTTGCACTCTCCAAGGGTATTAAGCAATTGATGTAGAATTGCTGTATTTCCCTATCATCCCAGAAATAAATTTAAAAGTTTAATAATAGCATTGTTTTATCAATAATAATATTACAAGTATTAGTAACAATAATAAACTAGGCAATCTGTTATTTTCACGGGTTCCTGGGAGCTCCTTCTCCCGGTAGTTATTGCAACGAGTCCCGGTAACTGAGCGAGCGCATAGTCCGCAAAGAATTAGGCCTATACATACGTATTCCTATTCCGTGAATCCTGCTTAATTCTATTCAGATACTGTTCTAATTTCTCCTATTTCATCAAACTTCTCAGAAAGCATGCCTGCATACTTTCTTGGTATTTATTCAACACAGAACTTGTTTCCTTAAAATTAATTACAAATTTAGATACAGTGCTTCTATCCGAGATCGGAATATCGGGGTATGTTACGAATTTTCTCCGCACTTTACCATGATGCCTTTTCTGAAATACGTAAATATGTATGTACCAAAAGATTCGTCATAGAATTGCTTACTGAGGAGAAGATTAAACAGAATTAGGTTCGCAGATGAAGAATGCGTGTGTTTAGGCCTAAAATCAAATTTCTAAGGTGTCACGACAACACTTCTAGCTCCAGTAATATACAAGTTGGCACAATATTTTGATTTTCATAGGTAATGGCTTAGGCAATTTTGAGAAATTTAACAAACCTATCCCTTTGTACTGCCCAGTACATTTAAGACAATACAAGCTATTTCAAAAGTTAATAAGTAGGCCTAAAATATTCTGTTTTCTATTAATTGTCACAATAATTTAATTCCCTCCTATCATAGCGTATTTTCACAAGCGCAGTTTCCTGATTAAGATGTTCAGTCTCCTGCCCAATTTTTATTTATTAAAACTTATTTCATACGCATATTTCTTTTGTGGAGAGTTTCTCTGTCTTGGAAGTTATCACAGCTGGCCTACTGTAATGGAGCAGAAGAGTTCAGTGACCTTCGAAGTCAGCTGATTTCTCAAACTTGCACTCTCCAAGGGCAAATATACATTTCCGATGTATAAATGACACTTGGAAGAAGAAGACAAAATAAAGAAGAATGTGGGAAAACAGATTAATGCTGTAGTTTATTGTATACTATAATTATTACAGACAAATAATTAATGAACTGAAGAAAACGTTATAATCACATACATGACCATGTTAATGCTATTAAACTCCCTCGTAATTTTCTTCCAAGCATCATCCTTCTCCTTGATTGACTTGTACTTCGTCACAAACGGAATTAGTAGAGACTTTTTTAAATAATTGATAAGTTTGTCCATAGATTTCTCTTTTTAATGTCTTCATTTTCATGTATGACGTCATTCGCCACTACAGAAAACAAAAGAGCCGCGTAATGAAGTGCATTCATAAAAACGAATTTTCAATCACTGCCTTCTAGATTGCTACTGTTCCTATTTCCTGCCAGGGTTAAAATAGTGTTAGTTAACTCTCTGCTGAAAAAGCATGGTGAAACGCGTGAGTCACAAGGACAAGTTAAAATTTTTACCCGAGGTTAGTGTATTTTTAACCCCTGTCGATGAGACTGGGTGATACACTGTTTTTCCATCAAAATATAATCGCATCACACTTAACGTTGATGGGCAGCTCGCTTTGTTCTCATATTACAATGCTTTCTTCTCAAAAGAAACCACTGACTGAATTCGTGTTGCCAATTCTCTCAATGCCATTGCCACAAGTGTTTTGCCGCATCTATATCTTCCCGCTCTCTTTACTAACATTATGCAGTGTGGCAACTACTCCAAGCGGCGGCGACTTCTTTGATGTTAACTGTCAACGCAATGAGCGAGGCGATAATACCAGCTTCCAATTTTTTGTCAGATACATTGTTTTTCGGGGCAAGGCTTCATATATACACAGACAAAATGTAAAATAAAAATATTTGATATTATGAAAGCCCAATTTAACTTACTTATTTACATTTTTGTTAATAGTGTAAACAAGGCTACTTCTTTTTCTGTCACATGAATTCTGTCTTCTGAGAAAAGTGTTCTTGGTGGGCTACATAAACATTCACTAATTTTTAAGCCATGGAAATTTGGTATTGTCCTTCAAAACACAGATAAAAAAGCCAATACCCTTTGAGGCATGTAGCAAGGTTGCCACAAATTCTGGAAAAACCAGGACATTCCCAGAATGAAGCTCCATGCCCTGTGTCTCAAAGAATATTAAAAATTTCCTGGAATTTGAATTTTCTATTCTAAATATGAATAATTGACAATGCTTTTCTATTGTTACATGGGGCAGAAGATGTTTAAACAATGATCATGTGAATGATTTCCTTTTATTGCTGTTTTGTAAACGATAAGTTTATGCTGCGAGCTGTAATTGTTAGGGTATTGTAGTACATTATATGTTTTGTGTGACAAAGCATTCCCGATGTTGAGAGTTTACTAACCAGGTCATCCAGTTGGAAGCCCGAGATACCTTTATACGTATAGATATATGCATATGCATTCATGAATCTATAATATTACCATTATACGTGTTGCCTTTTCATTTTCAAATAAACAGTGGTCAAGAAGTAAGCACATGTACTAAATTTTGGTGCTGGTATCCAAGAAAGATGATCTAACAACTCTGCCAAAGAAAATAAATGGTGCAAAATATGTTGCATGAACTTTCTCGCATATATGTTTTAAAGGCTAACTAGCACAGAAAAGAGTAAATTATAGAGACAAATTTTATTTATTACATTTTCAGAAAACTAAGAAGTATCTAGATCGGAAAGCATCAGGGTCGATCTTTAGGTTCAATGCTTCTACCGTGAAATAATAATAATAACTTAAACTCAATCTCAATACCTTAATCTCAAAGGCATAAATGCAGGGTACATTGAGATATAGCCGAACAATAGAAGCAAATGCTGCACGAATGCGTCATTACAAGAGCCTACTGGTAAATTTGGGTGGCCACGAGGTTTGATTTGAACCCAGGACCTCTTCCCTATTACCCTATACCACCACGCTCTAATTGATTTTTGTGTGTTCATTACGAATGTCGTAAACTGAGTAATTTCACAACAATAATTAGATTATAGTATTCTTGTTACTGTGGGCAACAGAAGGATATCAATCATATTTTAATCAAAATGTATGTTCTGAAATTCGCATTTAAGTCATGTTATTTTGTTTTTATCTTGATACCTATTAATATTATAAAGAAATCTATTTAACAAAAAATGTTCTTTTTAATTTTCTCTACAATTTGTGCTAAGTTTCCATGTATCATCCAATGTAATGGAGATAGCCTAGAAAAATTGAAAATGGAGTCGAGTAAAGTACCCCCTAAGTCATTTTTACAGAAAAACAGATATAGCCATTTCATTAGTCATTTATAAGAGTTTCCAATTTTAATTTTTTATTAAAATCGTTAGAGCCAATTTTCCAAAAAGTTTTCATGAAAAGTCCCCTTAATATTTCAGTTATAAAACTCAAATTTTGGGCGTTCAATAACATTTTGAAAAAGTCCTTAATTCAAAAAATGAAGTAAATACAATGAACCGTTTACCTGCTGTGCTTGTCCACAGGTTGACGGACAGACGTCATTCCAAAAACACTTTTTTCGGTTTCTAGGCATCGTAAAACATGTATTTCCGGTGTCATCTCGATTTTAAGAGAAAGTAAAAAAGGATTTACTTCATTTCATGTTATATGGGTACAGGAGATAAATTTCATTTTGTATTGAAGAAAGGAGATTAATAATTCCAGAAAACTGATTGTTGAATGTAAATGGATCGTGTTTCTTTAAAAGGGCATCTGTCATTACTAGAGCCTGGATTTTTATGTAATATCAAAGTGCGAAATATGTACATAAAAATGTAGTAAATATCATGGAAATATGTAATAAAATATGTAATATTCACAAAATATGTAGCTTAAATGTAATATTCTTAATACAGAGAAACCTGCGTACATTATTTTATTTTAGAATTACAATACATCTCAAAGTATTTGACCTACATCAATTACTTTTAGAAAATTGTGTTCCTACTTCAATCCACAAAGCTAAATAAGCCCATTACATCAAAATTATTATTATTGTTTCTTGAAAAGTTGGAATCAGCCGAAACTGTAACTCGTTGCCAGTACATCTCGCACTTGCGCATTCAAGTAAAAAACAATTGCCACCCACAACAGTATGGTATTCCGGCAAAACTGATGCAATCTTGTTTACACGTAGGTTTCATAACTGACTTTCGCAATTGTTTTTTACTTGAATGTGCAAGCGCGAGATGTACTGGCGACGAGTTACAACACTACGCAGTTTCGGCTGATTCCAACTTTTCACGAAACCATAGTAATAATTTTGATGTAATGGGCTTATTTAGCTTTGTGGATTGAAGTAGGAACACAATTTTCAAAAAGTAATTGATGTAGGTAAAATACTTTGAGATGTATTGTAATTCTGAAATAAAATAACGTATGCAAATGATACAGTTTTGTCGTAATTTCAATTAAAAAACCATCAGGTTTCTCTGCCGGACCCTGTACAATACATGAATACATGAAAATGTCCACACACGCTTCAACATTCTACCTCTAATATTGACAGTGAGTGAAACTTATATGATTTACCAAATTAAAACCAGTAAAAAGTAAAAATGCTTCAGATATATAAAAAAAATAAAAAATAAATAAATAAATAAAAAAAAAAACAATGCACTTAAGTTTTTGAAAAAACATGTACTGTAGTAAAACCTGTGGTCCTCATGCCCCAAAGCTCACTTTTTGAACCAGATTGTCCCATTTGAATTAAGAGTATATTTTTAGAAGACACGATATTTATTTGTGTTCAACGCACTTTGTAAATTTTGATCAAGTTGTGACTTCATGGAACACATTCTAGTTTTGTTACACACTCAAAACATTACCACTTTCCCATCCATTGTAAAACATTCATCAATACTCGACTGCTGCCTTAGTATTGAGCAAGACTAGATACAGCTTGAGCTATTTATAACAAGTCCACTTCGTATACAGAATGAAGCAATTTCTTCTTTAAAACTCGTTAGAAAAATGTCATTTTATCGTGCAAATAACAGTAATTTTGCTTACCTGAAACCTGACCGTAAGCTGGTTTCAATTTGTAGTGCAGAGACCAACATACTTGGCTAGCCCAAGTTCTGAGAAACGATAAGTGCTAATGTACTACCAGAACCACCGTATTTTGCATTTGTGTTGGAATTCACAAAGTTAGAAGAATTATCCTTACTTTTGGCAACTGAAATGTTTTCTTTATTGAAGGAAAATAGCTAATTATTTTATTAGTCAGTGAAAAATAAAACAAAATTAAATAAAACCTCAATTTTTTATGATTTCCTAGATTTTATGTACAAAAATATTACATTCATTACATGATATGTAAAATATGTAATATTACCAGGGCTAGGATTTATATGTAATTACTAGAGCCCGGATTTCCATGCAAATGCATGTTTTTATATACTTTGGTTAGACTTCTCAAACTTTGTATTTACTCATTACATGACTTATGGATTCCAAATAACCATATTTTTTGCTTTTTTATGGCAAAATTCATGCATAATGCATGTTTTGGATTTTTTGGTTTAATATAGCATATTCAGACGTTTTTAATACATATAAACCCCCATTTTCTTGTTCTAGTTACCATGCATAACTGTGCATATACTATGAATGTGCCTCCCTAAAATCTTGGCTTTTCAGTGAAACGTAAAAATGTTGTATTATCATTGTTATTTGATTGACTTGGCAACAGAGTCTGCCACCTGCATCAATTTGAGAGTGCAAACTACTGTTTACCCTAAATAAACAGTAATATAATACACCAGGCTACAAAAGAAAATGCCAACTCGCCGACCTTAAATTGAAAGAAAACTGCTAAACAGAATGTTCACTGCTTAAATTTGTCAGTCACAAGCCATTGTTGAAGACGTTGAATTATCTTTAGAATCGTGTTGTGGAGAAATGGGTGTGACAGTTAGGGATCAACTTAAGAAGGCACTTAGTTCAATTCCTGATCTTAAACTTCTGAAAACAGTGAAAGACGTATTATGTGGAAAAAATGTAAAAGACATGGAATTCGATCTCACCCTCAGTCAAATTTCTTCCCATAAGTATGCACCTTCTGAAGTAGAAAGATCCTTTTCTGCTTTCAAGAATGTCCTAACTGATAAACGCACGAGTTTAAGTGAGAAGAGTTTGGAAAAACTCGTATGTTTTTTAAGAGAAATTGAAATATATTGCAGTACAGAGCGGATTTTTGATAGTGCATGTTTCGCCCTTCATTGTGCATATTTGGAGATACAATAGTGCATGATTGCATGCATGTTTTTAAGTTTGATAGTGCATGAAAATCCGGGCTTTAGTAATTACATAGTTCTTAATTTCACAGGTAGACACATTTTTTAACTTATCTCCATCTATTATGTTGTCCTCTATTCAAATTAAACAAATTTATTTTACATATTTTTCCATATTTCTGACATTAGTACATATTTATATGTAAAATAAATATTTGTCCATATTTAGTGATTTTAATGCAATATTCGTTCATATTTTATTCTTAAGAGTAAAACTGCATAGAATTGTTGTTTACAATTACAGAAAATATGGCAACACAGGATAAGCTTACAGTTATGTACAGAAATGAATGTCTTTGGGTAAAGAGGTATTTCTAAAGCATGTGGCTGTAACAGTTGCAAGCATCCCTTTTGAGTCAGGTAGACAAGGTCACTGACACAGTAATATTTTCCTCAAATTCTGAATCAACCAACCCTTTCAGTCAGTGTTCTGCTTTTATCCCTTAAACTGGCCTGTCTCTAAAATGCCAAAAGAAGCAAGATCTACAATTGTGAAGTTAAAAAATTATGTTACTGAGTTTAAAGAAGAAGGGTTTTCAACAGATGGAAAAGTTTTATTCTGCAATACATGTCAGACTACTGTAAACTCAAATCAGAAATTTTTAATTAATCAACATATTTCTACCGCTAAACACCAAGCTGGCAAGAAAAGACATACCAGATTTCATTAAACTTTTGTGACGCAACTGAGCAACAACAGTAAACGTGCTGAATTCAACACTGATCTCTGCCGTGCCCTCATCGGATCTGATATACCTCTTTGGAAAGTCAACAGCCCATCATTGCGACAGTTTCTAGAAAAATATACAACTCACAGCATTCCGGATCAGTCAACATTACGCAAAAATCATAGTGAAGTGGTGTATCAAGAAGCTCTGGAGAAGATAAGAACGGAGATAGGTGAAAATTCCATCTGGGTATCAGTAGATGAAACTACAGACGTAGAAGGACGGTGTATCGGCAATGTTGTGATTGGTTCCATGAACAGTGAGACTACTTCCAAAACTATATTGTTGTCTTGTGAATTAATGGAAAAATGCAAGAACAAAACAGTTGCAAAATTATTTCACAATGCTATGGGTGTATTGTGGCCTAGTGGTATTAAACATGACCGAGTTTTGCTACTTTTGACTGATGCAGCTTCCTACATGATTAAAGCAACGGAAGCATTAAAGGTTTTATTTCCGAAAATGATCCACTTAACATGTACAGCACATGCTTTACATCGTATTGCAGAAACAATCAGGGTAAATTTTCCTAAAGTGGACCAATTAATTTCTAGTGGAAAGAAAGTTTTCCTGAAAGCCCCCAGCAGAGTTCAACTCTTGAAGGAAATGTACCTCTGCCACCGTGACCAGTACTAACCAGATGGGGTACATGGTTAGATGCTGTGGAGTACCTGAAAAACTATGAAGCCATTAAGAGTGTGGTGGATTCTTTTAATTCAGAAAGTGCTGCCTCCATTAACATTCTGAAATCCTTGTTGAGTGAAGAATGTTTGTGTTACATTCAATCAAATTTTTGTAATATAACAAAAATAATTCAGAAACTACAAAATAATATTCTCACATTACCTGAAAATATTATGTCGGCTGCGGTGGTCTAGAGGTAGCGTGCCCACCTCTAGATCCGAAGGTCACGGGATCAAACCCGGCCGCAGTCGATGGGTTTTTCAGGACGTAAAAATCCTGGGCACGGAGTCCTCCGGGAGGGACTTTAAGCTGGGGGGCCCATGTCGTAGATTTATGGCACGTAAAAGAACTCCAAGCCTAAATTAGAGCCTCTGGACAAAATTTCTCGACCCTTTCACGTCCAAGTAATACCTTAGTTTCCGGAGGGGGGTTAAGGGGCGATGGGCTTACCACCTGTCCCTCTGCCCTCTCTAGGAAAATAAGCGTAACAAAATTTCACATCGGTAAACAGAAACCTCCACTTGGAGGCCCTTCGCCCCAACATGGGGGCATAGGATTCGAGAGAGACCTGAAAATATTGACATTGTGAAAAACTTGATTCATGAACTCAAATGTACACGTGGACATTTAGCCGATCTTATCAAATGTAAAGTTGACAATGTGTTTTCAAGAAATCCAGGCTTTGAGGAAATATGTAAAATCAGTGCAATCCTAAGTGGCTCATCAAATGTAAAACTAGAATCAGATATATCTCCTGCTGATACAATGAATTTTAAACACGCGCCAATCACTTCATGTGCAGTAGAACAAAGCTTCAGCCAATACAAATCACTTCTGTGAGACAACAGGAGAAGCTTCAAGTTTGAAAATTTAAAACAACATTTTGTGGCTTACTGTTATGGTAGCAGAAATAATCAAACTAAGAATATGTAAAAATATGTAAAATTAAACCCAACTGTAATCATATCAGAAGATCAAATAGACGACATTTTTCTTTTTAGTAGTCTACAAATAAGGGAATAGAATATGTAATTACATAAAAATCCGGGCCGTAGTCATTACAAGTAAAGTTTTGGGAAAACACAAAAAACTGTTTAAAGTCGGAAGTACATCAGAACCCGCTTCCGAACTAATTGGGTCCGAGGCCTGTTTGGATTGGCAAAACTTCGGATTTGCGGGGTTAATTTATAATTACAAAATTGAGCCTATATATGAAGTATACATGTTAATTTGACTCAGTTATAACATGCAGTGTTATTTTTGTGATGCAAATGCCGCTTGTTATTGAAAGCGAGCTTGTGAAGAACATTCACCTTTGTTCATATTCCTGGGTTATATGAGGGGTAAAACTGTAGTCTAATCCTTCTTCTTCTTCTTCATCTTCCCCATGATGCCTTTAGAGCGTTGGGGGGTCCTCGATTAAGGCTTTCCACATCCTTCTGTCCTGTGCCATCCTTTTCAATTCTGATTTGCTTTTGGAGATCTTTCTTCCCATTTCCTCTATGCAGTCTTCGTATGTAGTTCTTGGCCTTCCTCTTGAGCGACCTCCTATCGGCCTTGCTTCCATGAATTGTCGTGGCTTCCTGTTTTCCTCCATCCTTGTAACATGTCCAAACCATCTTAACTGTCTTTGGGCCAGGCGTTTTTCTACCGGGGGTTGGTGAAGTCCTTCCCTTATTATTTGATTCCGAACTAAGTCACGTCTTGTTTTCCCTGCGATTCGTCTTAAGCATTTCATTTCTGCTGCAGTTACTCTTCCTATTTCTTCCCCTCTTACTGGCCAGCTTTCACTTCCATATAGTAATACTGGTTCCATTACTGTTCGGTATATTTTAAGTTTTGTTTCTGTCGTCAATTCTGATTTTCCAAAGATTGTTTGATTTAACTGATAATATATATTATTACATCTGCGGACCCTATTTAAGACTTCATGTTTTATTTTCCCGTTTTGATGAATTATTGTGCCCAGGTATTCATAATTTCTTACCTGTTCGAGTTGTACCCCATTACATTGGATGTTTAGTTGTCCTACTGTTTCATCTGTCCTGGCCACCTGCATCACCTTGCTTTTCTCTACATTTATCTGCATTCCCTTTTCCTTCAGGTTTTCCGTCCACTCCATTACAGCCTGCTGTAATTTTGTTTCCGTATCTGCTATTAACACTATATCGTCTGCATATATGAGTGCTTGGCACTGTATTGGTTTCATCTTCCAGTTTCCAATTATTGTTCTATTTGTTCTTCTCTTACATACCTTAAGTACTTCATCCATTAACACTATAAACAGTAATGGGCTTAGACTATCCCCTTGTTTTACCCCTATTTCCATTTTAAATGTTTCCGATTTTCTTCCTTCCAATCTGACAACTCCTTCTACTTGTTCATACATTGCTTTAATCAACTTCTGAAGTTTTGAGCTGACTTTCCGTTTCCTTAGTATTTCCCATATCTCTTCCCTAGGTACACTATCAAATGCTGCCTTCAGATCCAAAAACGCCAAATTAATTGTTTTCCCTCTTGACGTTACTTTCTCGCATATAGTTCTTAATATGTAGATCCAATCTTGCGTTTGTCTTCCTGGCCTAAATGCCGCCTGTTCTTCTTCTAGTTTCTCTTCTATCTGCCTTCTCAGTTTCATTTCCAATATTCTGGTAAATATTTTAGATATTACCGATGTAAGACATACTGCTCTATAGTTATCACACTTTGCCGAATCGCCTTTCTTATATATGGGCACTATGATGTTTCTTCTCCAATCTTCCGGAATACGTTCTTCTTTCCATATACATTTGAAAAGGTCTGTCATCTGTCTTATTACCGCTTTTCCTCCTATTTTTATGAGTTCTGGTGTTATTTCATCTTCCCCGGCTGCCTTTCCATTTCTCATCCTTTGAGTTGCTATTTCCACATCTATTTCATCTACTTCTTCTCTATCCATCTCTTCCTCTTCTGTTTGGTTTGTGCTATTTCTATCATTTCTACCATTCCCTTGTCCTTCTTCTCTCTCTTTAAATTTTTCCTCATAATGCGCTCTCCAGGTTTCTAATATTCCCTCTATATTTGTTTGTAATTCACCATCTTCATTTCTTACATTCTTTATTCTTTTCCCTCCTTTACCTCTTAAATTTCTTATTGTGATCCAAAATTTTTTCTGATTTTCCTGGAAGCTATTTTCTACTTCCTTCCCAAATTCTTCCCAACTTATTTTCTTTGCCTCTGCAACTATTCTTTTCACTTCATTTCTTTTAGCCTTGTATTTTTCTAGGTCTCGTCTTGTGCCTGTATTAATATAGCGTTTCCAAGCGGCTTTTTTCTCTTTGACTGCATTTTTCACTTCCTCATTCCACCATCTTGTACATTTCTTATTTGTTCCTACCTTTTTCTTTCCACAAATTTCCTCACTTGTCTCCTTTATTATTGTCTTAAACAGCTGCCATTTTGTTTCAACGTCCTCTTCCATCCTCAATGGTGTTTCTTCAAATCTTTGTGCTAGTCTTCTTTGGTACTCCTCTTTTTTCCCCTCTTTTTGTAATTCCTCGTACTTTATCCTCTCGTGATAGTTCTTTTTCTGTTTCCGAGGCTTTCTTAATCTGGTCTCTGCCACTAGTAATTTGTGATCCGTATTTATTTCTGCTCCTCGTATCACTTTTATGTCTCTTATGCTTTTATGATTTTCTTTCTGGTATATAATGTAATCTATTATACTGTTTACATTCCTTCCATCTCCTTCAAATGTTATTTTGTGTATATTTTTATGGTTGAAGAACGTATTCCCCACCAGTAATCTGTTTTGAACACAAAAGTCTAGTAGCCTTCTTCCATTCCCATTGATTGTATTCTCCCCATTGTATCTTCCCATTACTCCGTGTCCCAATCTATAGTCATTTCCAACTCGTGCATTGAAATCTCCTATTATCATTATCTGATTTTGCTTTATTTCTGCTTTTTCTACCTCCTGTTGGAGTATCAAATAGAATTGTTCTTTTTCTTGTTGGATGTCATCTTCTGTGGGTGCATACACTTGGATAATACTTATTCTTTGTTCTAGTTCGATTTCTATGGAGATGATCCTAGAATTTACTGCCGACCAGTTTATTACTTTCCTGTCTATTCTTTCAGAGACTATTATTCCCACTCCTTCTTTTGCTCTTTCTCCTCTCGGAACCCCTGAGTATCTAAGCACATAACCTTTGTCCAAAATCTTTTCTCCACTTGTTCTCTTTTTCACTTCACTTATTCCTAAGATCTCCATTTTGTACTTTTCCATCTCCTCCACTATCTCTACCTCTTTCCCATTTATTGTTTTAATGTTCCATGTTCCTAATCGTATTTCCTGATTCTTGCTATGTCGTCTCCATTGTGTCTTTCCTATTCCGAGGCCCTCTATATTTCTCTGAATCCTGTCTACTCTGCGTGGGGGATTAGCCCAACGGCAGAGACCCGGTGGTTGGACCTCTTAGCCTCCGGAGTCATTGCTAGATTTTCTCTCGGGGTTTTCTCCCCAAGCCTTTACAGAGCCAACTGTTAACTACAAGGCAGCAGTGCTGATTTTGGTCTGCCCCGGGTATTTTATTTCCCCGGTACCCACCATATCTGGTGAGCTTTCCCCTATCCGCCACCTGGGGAGGCACCCGATGGGAGATCAGCAACTCCACACGGGGTAGTCTAATCCTAGAGAAAGTTAAGTAACAGACAGACAAAGAGATGCAGCAGGCACTCACCATCCCCCATTACCGTGATTCCGGTAAAGAGACAGTCCCTCCATTTTGCATTTTCCATCATTGGCGGCATGTTTTTTCTCCTCACACCCAACCGATATTTTAAACTTGACACGTGCAACTTAACAATACACACGTGTTTTTTATCCGGTGAAGTGGTTTTAATTTTTGCTGTTGCATGAAAAATGGTAGGCAAGCGAAAGTATAGTTCTTGTCCATTATAAGATAAACTTGAAGTTCTAAAACAATTAAATAAAGGCAAAAAGTGCAAAAAAATTAGCAGCTGAATTCGGTGTCAGAAAAGCAACAGTAAGTGATTGGAAGAAGAATAGAGTCAAGATAGAACAATTTTGTGGAACTGTGACCGAGAAGGTAATCGAGGAGCGCCATACATAAAAAATGTCAGACTTGGACAAAATTTGGTGAAGCAGTTTTTGTATGGTTTTCGTAAGAAAGACAAGGGTTGTTCCACTGAGTGGTCCTATCATCCAAGAAAAAGGCACTCCAGCTCAGTAAGATTGTAAATAGCGATTCCAAATTTACTGCCAGTAATGGCTGGCTGGACTGATGGAAGAAGAGGCACAGGATACAACAGTTATCTATCACTGGAGAACTGAACTTTCTATAGACATGGTTTCATTACATAATTATTCACCCCTAGAAGTTTAAAACAGTGATAAAACTGGATTGAATTTTAAGATGTTGGCGAATTTTAGTCTCGCCAGTAAAAATTAAGCTGGTGCTCCCGGTTTTAAGGTGAGCAAAGTACAGTACAGTAATGCAGCAGGAAATCATAAGTTATCATTTATGGGTATCAGAAAATAAAAAATCCAAGAGTGTTCAAAAATCATTAAAAACGATCTTCCTGTCTTCTACAGGAACCAGAATAAAGCATGGATGACTAGTGCATTATTCAACGAATGGTTTCATAACCAGTTTGTGCCTTTAGTAAAAAGGTTTAGGGTCAATCCATATGAAATCAACCAATAATAAAATAATTTGTTGCTGACCTATTTTATTTTATTTTTAAGCATATATTTTCTGTTTCTATGTGTATCTGGGAGTACAAAACAATTTTTATCACTAACGCTTTGGCAACTAGTGGCCATTTTGCTTAGAAGGATTTGTCATTTTTGGCATTTTCAAAGGTTAGCGGTAAGTTAAATAACTATTTTATTTATGAAGATATCAACTTGAAGTAAAAACCCTCTTAATCTACTAGAAACAGTCTACAAGTCATGTTATGACCAAAAATTTGTTAGGTCTTAAGGAAATACTCTAAAACTTTATTAGAAAATGCAGTTTTGATTAAAAAAATTAACAACTTTATAAAACTTTTTGTCATAGACGGGATAAAAACACATGTTTAGTATTCCCCCACAAAGATATAGTAGATCACTAGATGCTAGTAAAATTTGAGATAATTTATATAAATCCTTTAGGTTTTATGAGTCTTCTATTATCGAGAATTTGCAAAATCGTTGATTTTCAAATTAAAATATCGCAAATGGCACTGAACAGAAACATTTGAAATTTTCTCAAAATATTCTTCTAGTGCCTAGTAATCAACATATAAAATTTCATCACTGTGTTCTGACCAGAAGTATTTTATTTTTAATAAAGAAAATACTAAAAAATAACACTGTTAAATGAACGAATAACAGTGTTAAAATACAATAAAAATTGTCAAAAATATTATAATTATTTGTTGTTGCTAGTAAAATTAAACATGTCATAAAACTAACATATTAAATGTTCCATGGTAGTAGTCATAGTGATCAATACTCCAACAGAAGGAGACCATATTGCTACAGCCAGAATATGCTGACTTGAAAAAGGCAAGTCTCTACAGACTCTTCCGTAGCTCCTTTGTTCAGTAATCAGTAGCTGTGCTTGACTGAAGATATCAAAAAAGTTGCCCCTTCAGTTAAAAAAATTGTTTATTTTAGCGATGGAGATGGTAGCCAGTACAAAAACAAAAAGAACTTTTTGAATATTTGCAATCACTTTGAAGCTGAATAGCATTTTTTTTGCCTCTTCTCATAGAAAGAATGCCTGCGATGGGATTGGAGGGAGTACAAAGAGGTCTATCTCGATGGCTAGTTTGCAAAGACCATATTTGGACCAGATACCTTCAGCAGAAGAAATGTTCAAATTATGTTCTGAAGAAATTAAAGGTAATTTCTATATATTTGTACCTTTACATTTTTTAAACCTTTGGCTCAGCTGTGGAACAAACTTCTATCATCATAAGGTGTTACATTCACTCAAAAAGTGATATTTATAGTGAACATAGTGTTTCCAATTTATCCCGAATTTGAAATAAGATCTTTCGAAGTAAAGGACATTGTTGCCTGCATTATGATCAGAACTGGTGGATTGGTGAAATTGATATTTTTGAAGTAAAACTTCTTTAGCGGCAGTAGGGAGTAAATCGAGAACTTGTGTCACGCTCAAATACCGTCACGAAATTATTAGCGTGTTTCAGAGCGGACTGCACAGAAAACAATCAACTCAATTATTAGGAGTAATGAAAGGAAATTTTTCAGACCCAGTACGAGGACCTGCAAATGGTGGTAGTAGTAGTAGTAGTAGTAATAATAATAATAACAATAATAATAATAAGACTTACTTGCTCAACGGCAATAGACAATTCCTACGCAATCTAAATGTATATTATCTATTTTATGGAACCCGGAGGTTAATTACCGTGCTTAAAAAATCCAAACAATAAAAAAATTAAAGATACAAAATTTAAAAAGTCCAAAATCCAAAATGTAAAAATCAAAAAATTAAAAAATCCAAAATACCAAAATTGAAAAAATCTAAAATTTGAAAATTGAAAAAACTAAAACTCCAAAATTAAAAAATCCAAAAAGTAAAAAATTCAAAGATGCAAAATTAAAAATCCAAAATTTAAAAAAGTCCAAAAACCAATATTAAATAGTCCAATAATACAAAATTGAAAAAATCCAATAATCAAAAATTGAAAAAATAAAAATTAAAACAAGTTTTACTTGCGTCGCGTTCCAAGCACACATTTTTTTTAAACTGTAGGGGCAACTTTTTTATATCTTCAATCAGGCACAGCTACTGATTACTGAACAAAGGAGCTACAGAGGAGTCTGTAGAGACTTGCATTTTCAATTCAGGAGACCTCATCACATATATTTATGTTTAAAACTCATCTTTTCGGGGTCGAACACAATACTTCCTCTACCTATAGTACTTATGGTATGGGCAAAGGAAGTAAAACAGTTGAAGACAAGAGAGTAACAATATGAATCTGTAACACTGCATACTGCATCATTACTCACTCACCTCCGTGTGGCGAGTTCTGGGTTATTTCAATCATCATGGCTTGGAAATAAACAAAGAACTGCAGATGCAAAACATTTGTTTCTTACCCAACCATGAACAAAAGTCAGAAATATTGAAACTTCTGTTTAGAAAACAACTTTGTGAGTGTTTTGTCAATTTTATGGCAATGGTGGCATCTGAAGGGCTTCACTGATCAAGCTGAAATTGTTTCATGTAAAATATATATGCATTTCTAATAAATAATAAAAAAAAGTACCATTAAGTGTAAAATGATTTCGAATAACTACATTTTTTATAATTTTTAAAACAAATTTTTGAAACTTGAGGCAAATTCACAATAGTAAAGATCTTGCACGAAATCTGTGCCGATGAGACCGTTACTCTCTAGAGAGAGACATGCTATTGTGCAAGAGAGAGAGGGGTAGCTTGGCCTTTACAAATAGAAAGGGAGGTACTGTTGTGCGAGAGAGATAGGTAGCAGGCCAATCGACGCTACAGTCCCCACGAAAACGTAATGCAATGACTTAGGCAATCGGCACAGATTTCGTGCGGGATCTATAGTAGTCTACTAATGCACAATAGTAGATTGTAAACAAAGATTTCAGAAGAAGCTGAAGGAAGTTAGGAAAGAAACAATACATAAGGATGTGATCTGAATGAAACAATTATGTGTAAGGGATAATTAGTGCCACTGAATCTGAAACAAAATTCAGAATTTCTCTATCATGTCACAGTTTGTAGTTAAACAATACTTTATTTAGTTTATAGATTGAGGTTAACAAATTTTGTACTTATTTTAAGTATAAGATTAAACACATTTATAAATATGCCCAAGTATTGAAAAAATGTTCTCTGAATTATTATTGCTAACGTTAAAATAGATAAAAGATTTTAAGAACATGCAGGTATGCTAGATGGTAGTAATAAATTTACCTTGCTTTGAAATTGCCTTTTTCTTGATTTCTTCTTGTACAAGGAATCGGGAATTTCCCGGTATAAAAACCAGCAATGTTCTCCCATCATGTCTGGATCCCACCTTTTTTGATAATGGCTTTCCTGATGGAATCATTCTCCCTGTTCATCACTGACAGAACTTAAGAAGACCAAGTGCAAGTGAAGAAAATGTAGCTTCAATTATGGAACCTAAATTTCTGTTGCTTTCTACGAGGGATGTTCTGAAAGTAAGTTTCGTCATTTCTTTTTCACATGGAAACTTTATTACCAAAACAAATACACCACCAATCATGAAATATAAACCTTGCACTATTTTTCAACATAGTCTCCACCGACATTGAGACATTTGTCATAGCTTGCAATCAGTTTGAAGAAACCACTCTGGTAAAACTCGGTGCCCTGCTATGCAAGGAATTGTCGCACAGCCTTCTCCACCTCAGCATTGTTTTGGAAGTGACGTCCCGAGAGTGCGGCTTTCATTGCATGGAACAGGTGCCTTCCTTCACTGTACATGCAACACCAGCGACCAACAATTTGATGAGACATGACCTCTTCACCATGGATGATGGACACACTAGTCCTACATGCCCATTCATACCGGATAACAGCATGTACTTCCATTGTCGACCACGTTTTCAGTACACGTCTGCCATCGTGATTTGTACTCAAATAACCTTGGGCACGCCAGTCTACTGCTATTCTCTCTTCTTCGTCACTCTACTGATGCATCATTTCTCCTCTCCTGACGCTCCTTCCGTCGTCGAACCAGCAATGGGTGTGGATTCTTATGGCAATTGTTTGCTTCAACTGCTGTACCATCTTCACTTTAAAAAAAAAACGACGAAACTTACTTTTGGAACATCCAGGTTGTCTACTAATTTATGATAGTTGGGTGCTTATATATTTCCCAGAAAGCCGGAACTTACTACTTTAAAAGAATTTCAAGAATTTTGAAACTTACTTAAATATTAAAATCCATCACCATCCTTTTTAATTCCATTTGTTTCAAGGTTTTGAACAGAACTAATTTTACATCGAGAAGAGGCAGAATTACCTTAGCTCCATCAGCAATCAGATGAGGATTTTTTACATTCTATTCTACCACGATTGACTCTCTATTAGGCCAATCTTTACTTTCATAGTGATGTTTTATATCGTTACTGCCCTATAAACATACTGCACTTTGTTGGCCAAGTATGGTTTTAGAGCAATAACTTTTAAATCCCAGCACACCTACCACTGAAATTCTTCATATTTACTTTTGCCTCTGATCTCAGATCCAGCTGTTCATACAATCGGTTCTGAAGCATTTAATTTGTCAACATACAAATTAATGTTGTCACTTCTGGGGGGGGGGGGGAACAGTTCCTGAAAAAATTGCATTTGCTCCATATATAGAGTTTTGAAAAAAACGCTTCTCAGTGATATATCACTGGTATCTCTGAAACTACAAAAGTAGGGACTTTTGAATGACTTTTTTTTCCCCAAAAATTACCTAAAACACGTGATTTTATCCAAAATACAAATTCACTGTTGTCGAGTGGCATCAGAAGAATATTTTGATAAATTAATTATGAATGAGGAGCGAGAAGAATAATTATATGACTTGAAGACAGCGGTGGCTTGTGATCATGTTGCATTGTTGTACGACCAGTTTTTAATGTAAAAAATATTTAGATTTTTTATTACTTGATACTATTAAACTACTTCGAAATCGTCTTTGTGATAGGTTCTTATTGACCGAAAACATGCCTCACATGATATTTTACAATTTTAAATCATTTAAATATGTAAATGCAGGTTGGTCGTCGCAATGCATCTGTGCAAGATGCTTGACTTTGTGCTAGAACTCAAGTCTTTTGGGGTTTGAGTGTTGCAAGCTATCTTCGCGGGTAGAGCGCCCTGAAGCACATAAGATTTCCCTTCACCAAGAGCTTACAGAGGTGCCAATTGCCAATGTAATCAATTACTTTGTGGTGAGATCTACACTGTTATTTTCACCGGTCTATTAGACACTAAACTAAACTCCATGGATCTACACCTCTGAGGGATCCGAGTCATTCTTATAGAATTCTTCATTTACCATAGGCAGATAGCATTTGGGGCATGTGGTCAGCATGCGGACACCCACTGCCGTTAATGATGATTTCCGTGACCAGAGCAGCTACTTCTTAATCAAGTAGCTCCTCAATTTGTATGAGACTGATTACATCCCGTTCCAGACCTCCCTACCTCAGAAAAATTCGAGTAGTTACCGGGGATCGATCCCAGCTTTTGGATCCATGGCCAGCGGCGCTAATCATGAAACAACGCACACGGTTCTATTACGCACTATCGCAGTGGCGGCTCGTGGCTGGGAAGTTAGGTGAAGAGCTATCAAATCTAAATCTTCTTATCTTCGGCTTCCCCATGTGGAAATTGTGTTTCTAACTTAATAAAACACACCTTGTGTCACAAGCAGGTTTCACATTTAAAACATCACAGCACGAAATGCAATAAAGAAGGAAGCGTGCTCCAACTCCTTCTCACGTTTGAAGAAGCGAGAGTAAATATTCTCATCTACCTCACTGCAAGCCCTCCCTACAGACAAACTAAAGCGGCTGATGTAACGGTTGTCATAGCAACCATCCAGTTAAGTTCCGCCTCGGAGGTTGAACAGCGTGGAAGGAGGGCTACTCTTCACCAAGTCGGCCTCATCGAGCTCCTGCTGCCACAGCAGAGTACCACGTAATACAAAAATATGGGAAAACCAACACGCGTTATACAGAAAGTATACTTCAACAGTAAGTCTGGTAAAGTAAAAATATTGATGAAGTGCAACTTCACCTACAGCCCCTGGACAGCCGCCCCTGCACTATCGTATCTCTACAATATAAGGCCACATGGCTGACTGACTGACTGACATTAATGTCTACCCACTTCTAGATGAGCTAGAAACTTGAAATTTAGCACACTTATAGCTTTTAAGCTGTGGAGACATTCCCAAAAGTTCAAATCTTATATTTTATGTCCCTCAAAATGGCGGATGAAGCTTTAAAGTTGCTGCAAATCTTTTTTTGGAAGCTTACAGTGGGTAAACAGTAAGTCGTGTCATAAAACCGATTGCACTTCCAGTAACGGATCTTGAGAGATCTAAAAGTTTGCTCCTATGACTTTTTGTTGCATCTCCATCGGTTATGCCATAGACAGAGTCTGATATTTTTATTTTATTTAAATTGTGTACATTTTCTACATATTATGTACTTTTTTTTCAAATTATTGAACAGCTAGGATCATAAAAAGTGGCAGAAATGTTGGCACATCCAACTTTCACAAGTATGCCAAATTTGGCGATTCTAGCTGCCCTACAAGTATGAAAAAACTGACTGTTTAGCCTAATGTCATTCACATCTAGCACATCATTCACTGACAATGTGTATCCACTTTCCCCATGAGCTAAAAACGTGACATTTGGCAGGCTTATATCTTTATCCTTGCTTATAGCTCCAGCCTTATATCTTCAGCCTATAATCGACGGGAAAATTCCAAGAAGTTCAAGATTTAAATTTGTTATCTCGCAATATATTTTCTGACATTAATGTTGACCCAGTTCCAGATGAGCTAGAAACCTGAAATTTGATAGCTTTTACAGGGTGTCCACTAGTCGGGAAAATCCGGGAATTTCATATGGTCGGGAAAAGTCAATGAATTTGTTAAAATATCCGGGAAAATTCGAAAATTGCAAAATGGGATCTAAAAGACTTCTAGACAATAATAAGCCTATGAAAGTATATTTAATTTATTTTATTGTTCCTAATTTTTGTATCTGTTATAGCCTAAGTAATTATTGCTTGAAATTAGGCTACTTTTGGTACTAAAAGTTTTTCTTAATAAAGTATGTATATTCCTCTAATTCATCTTACACAGTTATTAGAAAGTGCTTCATATTTTGGTCGGGAATTTCTGAAATGATCAATGAAAATCAGGGAATAAGCCGGGAATTTCTTCAGCATTACTTGGTGGACACCCTGTTTTAGCGTGTAACCGACGAGAAAATTCAAAGAGTTCAACATTTTTACCCCTGAAAAATCTTAAAGTCGTTCGATACTTTTTTTAAAGGTTTAGTATGGCTAAACAGTAATTATGGGCTACGGCAGTCTAAATACAAAGACTACTTTCGTTACAGTGTCAGTTCATAAAGAAAGCTTTTTCTGAGAACCACTCCTAGGGGTTTGGAGGCAGAGCCTCGAACGAGCGAAGCGAGAATTTATATATTATCAAGTTACAAGTAATTTTAACATGTGTTTGTATGTATTTAATTTAAATAGTGCAACACCCTGTTCCTATACTCACGATCTGCCACTGCTTGAAGATATAAAAACAAGGGATTGATGAGGAATTGACACTTCAATAGAGAGGTGAGGGGAAGAATAAGAGAGCTATAGGATCAGGAGAGACCGTCGGAGTGGTCTTGTGGTTAGCGTCGCTGACTACCCGTCGCCCCGGGTTCGATCCCCGATACCTCGGATTTTTCTGAGGTTGGTAGGGAAGTTTGGAAGTGCACTCAACCTCAGTGATCCAAATTGAGAAACTACTTGATAGAGAAGTAGCGGCTCCGGTCATGAGTGTCGTGGGTGTTGGCATGCTGACCACATGCCCCCCAATCCTGCCATCTGCCTGTGGTAGATGACGCAGCGGTCGGGTAGTAGGCCAAGTCCCTCCAGGAGTGTAGGGCTACGGAGTTTAGTTTAGTTTTATAGGACCAAAAGTAAGCAAATTGTTAACAAAATTTTACAAGGGAATAGAATTTGGGTAATTAATGCCAATATACAAGAAAGCAAATGGAAAGAGCAAAGAAAATTACAGAGGACTACGTGTGTGCTCAATCTATAATGATGTTAGTAATGACAATGAGTATAGTGAATAAGAAGAACAGTGTGGATTCACAATTAGAATAAATAACTTAGTGGAAAAATAGACAAATTAGCCTTTATTGACCTTAAAAAAGGCATTTGACAGTATCCCAAGAAAAAAAATTATGGGAAGCAATTAGAAAAACATTATACAAGAAAGAACTTGCCAAGTAAAAATAGGACAGGAGAAATGCAAACAAACCTGACCTTGAAAGATGCCCCAAACTGAATTACTTTCTTTTCTGTAAGCTTGCAGTATTTCACTTCCCCAAGTGAGCAAGGTTTCTGTAAGATAAAATAATTTGTTAAACCCCCCAAAAGAAAAAGACGTGTACAGACCTTTCAAGAGTTAGGTATTACGAAATAGTTCTACATTTTTACAATATATTTTCGAAGCTAAATTTATACATGTATCAACTGACTGAATTTTGATGATTATGATATGAGATTGAATAGCGATGATGAGTCACAGTAAGTATATATCCAAAATGGCCTATTTGACTGGGGAAACCATGAAAGAAAAGAAAGAAAAATTAACCGGCAATGGGACTTAACCTTGGATCTCCCGAATCTGAGTCCAAGACGCTTATCGTGCATGGGCTGCATTTGAATATGCAAACCAACTTTCATTTTAACGTCCTAAACCAAATAACAATAATAATATATTTATGTATTTATTTCTTAATACGCTTACTTTTATAAAGTGCCGCATTTTAACATTTAAATGTCCTGTATACCTTTTACAGCAGTAGAGTTGGATTACTCCCACAAAGTCTCTGGCCTTGAAGACTAACCCAGCCAGCGAGCTTCTCGTTACCAAGATGCGCGAATTCGCTGCGCGTAAGATCAGTAAGCTACCGCTGGGCAGAGAGTAAAGATCATGCTGCATGTTGGCAGTGGTAGAAAAGACTGTAATAGTTTAGTGGAGGAATAATGCCGCAGACACAGAGAAAGACAACACGTGGAGTGGGATAGCCAATCAGGGTGCAGCTACCTCCCCTAGCCAGGAACTCTACGAGCGGTGAGACTCGCTCCTAAGGTATATACGTAAAAACCCAGAGACTTTGTGGAGGTAATCCTACTCTACACACATGAATTTAAATGCACCAGAGTTCAGAATATTTTACAGTAGGAATACAGTGAATTAATCAAGAATATTTCATTGCGTCACATAGCATGATATAAAGGCAGAGAGGCTCTCAATCTACGATGTAGATGTAGATATCTCGTTCTGTAGATCCTGTGTTGAGTGGGACTCGTCAGATTACAATACACAAACAAGTAATAAATAATAATATATAATATACTACACTGTAAACTTATTCAAACTGAAAATACTCATCCATATTGTAGAAGGTGTGTGTTATTGAACATTCCTTTAGAGATCCTTTGAAAGATTTGCTTTTTTTTTCCGAATATATAATAATTTGATGTTGTTTGGAAGCTTATTGTATATCTGTATTGTGGAGTAATAAGCGCCATTCTAAAAAGTTTTAATGAATTAACCGGTCTATGTAAATCATTCATGTTTCTAGTAGTATGTTCATGAACACTGCTATTAGTTTGGAATCTCTCAATATTATCTAACACATAACAGAGTATATATACTCCCCTGTGAGAGTGAGGACTTTTAATTTTTCAAAGGGCGGTTTACATGATTCTCTCTTTTTCTTTCCACATATTATTCTAATAGCTTGCTTTTGTAACTTAAATATTTTTCCCTATGGATCGAGCTACCCCAGATTATGATTCCATAATTCATTACCGAGTGGAAATTTGTAAAATACACCACGTGTAAGGTATCCTGTCTTAATACATTATTCAGGACTCTTAAGGTAAAGCATGCTGAACTTAGTTTTGGAATTATCATTTCAATATGTGTCTTCCAGTCGAGATGTTGGTCAATTTGTAATCCTAAAAATTTGATATTACTAATTTCTTCTATGCTTTGTGTTTGGTAATAAATTATAAGGTATTGGTACATCTGTGTTTTGTTCTAAATTGAATAAAGTGGGTCTTTTCAATATTAAGCGTCATTTTATTAGCTTGGAACCATATATTTAATTCGTGAAAAGCCTTTGTAGGTACTCTTGCCAAATGTTCCTGGGATTTTCCTGTTACAAATACACTAGTGTCATCCGCAAAAAGCAATAGCTTTGATTCGTCACATAAGTTATGTGGCAAGTCATTGATGAAAATTAAAAATAACAATGGTCCTAGTATTGATCCCTGTGGTATAGGTATAGGTATAGTTCAGGGGCTGAGCCCTGACGGGCTCGCGGACGGAGGCCACATAGGCGGGCCCATTGCCCACCCCCTAGGAAACGAATGATGTGCATGCCCTAAGGCCCCCCAGTCAACAGACTCCACCACAAGCCCCCACGGAGCTCCCCTACATCCAACAAGGACCTGGTACCACTCCACGTGCACCGTACCCAGGGTCCCTCGTACAAGAGCCCCCTAGGCGCGGCACAACCAGACATGCGCCACTAACCCAGGGTCCCTCTGAGAGCCCCAAAGGCACGGTACACCACCAGCAACTCTTGACCACAAGCAGCGGGGCAGGACGGGGGAGGCCCGCAGCAGAGTCTGCAGCAGGAGCTGGCCCGAAAACCAGTAAAGGGGAACGGGATGATAATGAGGGGGGAAAGGAAGTTGAAGTGGAGAGTGTTGGTGGAATGAATGAAGGGGGAAACGGGAGGATCCCCGAGAAAAACCCCCAAAGGTCACGGCTTTGTCCACCACAAATGACACGCCCGCCAGCCCCGAGATTTGAACTCGGGACCGCTAGCATGCCAGATCCCTGTGGTACTCCAGTTCTAACCACTCCTAGATTAGATTTGTTTCCATTTATTACAACATTTTGAGTTCTGTCAGACAGGTATGATTTGAACCATTTCAGTGTTAGATTATCCATTCCATTATGTTCCAATTTGTCAAGTA
Source organism: Ectobius pallidus (assembly GCA_964059195.1). Taxonomy (NCBI): domain Eukaryota; kingdom Metazoa; phylum Arthropoda; class Insecta; order Blattodea; family Ectobiidae; genus Ectobius; species Ectobius pallidus. Next base: position 10,694,052 of record CAXKWD010000008.1, on the reverse strand, counting down.
ATAGTTCATGATTTATAAAGTCGAATGATTTAGCTAAGTCACAGAAAATTCCCAACGTCTATTTCTTTCAACGATCGTACTTTACATTTAAGAATTAAACATTCCTTAATAGTTATTAGGGTATCCATTCGTTCCGTTTTTTTCTGGGACTGTCCCGTTTCTTGACAAAATGTCTCAAACGTTTTATTGGGGACACCCAAATGTCTCGCTTTTTTGTGTTTGTGACTGGCCGGTGTGTTTCACGCTACGTTAATAAAAGTTACCACAGTGAAGGTCTTGCTCATTGTCAGAACATACCTTAATGGAGAAATTTTTATGATAAATTATTAAAAAAACTCACATCTTGATAGATTACATAAAAGTGAAATGTACAGTGACAATGAGGCATTTATTTCTGTGGAATAAATTATCTACACCAGTCTGCAGAAGAAATTTAAGAAGTCATTTGGGATAATTTGTGTGCATGAGGCAAAGGTAAATTCTATATATTCCCTAAATTTTGTGAATTAAATTTTTGTCCCGTTTTTCCTCAATTGTCTCAGGTGTTTACAGAAATAGTCCCGTATCCATATAAACGTCATATGGACACCCTATAGTTATGTAGCCTATTAAATTAGTAACGTTATTGTCACAATTTCTCCTCGAGACCGTCAATCTAATTTGGCTATTTAGAAATTACAGAATTTATATTTTGATCTTAAAGGCAATAGAAAGCTACACTAACAGTAATATATCGTATACACACAACAAGTTAAATAAATAAATAAACCTAAAATAACTAAATAAGCTTAAATTAAATAGGGAAGTGATCTTTAAATATAAGGGCGTGGGCCTACTAAAAATGCTCTTCCCGAAGAGCAAGCGACCATGTCTCACATCCATATAACACAATCGCCAGGATAATTGTCTCACTAAATTTTTATTAACAATGATCACATTATTTGGTGGGGATCAAGTATTTTCCCTCTCCCCCCCCCCAAAAAAAAATTAACTCTCATAATGCTAAGGTCTATGTGTGACAGTACTAAAAACCCAGTATCCCCCCCTCCCAACAGGCCCGACGAGAGGAAGGGGCAGCCGGGGGTGTTTATTTTATCTGCATTGCCCTGTCGTATAACGGTGAAACGGACTATTCTTGAAGAAAATTTTCTATTTTTGAAAAGTAGAAGCAGAAAGCTTTTTGGACTCAACAGGAGGCCTCACTAACGTTCGGCATTTAAAATAATAATTTTCAAAAGATTAAACTGGTACATACAGATAAAATTGTTCCTAATTAGAACATTTTAATGTATTTTTCCGTTTCGTGCCCGGCATCAGTTAACCGATTTAGTTGCACAATCAATAGGCTTCGTCTCATGGGCGTTATAAATAGTATAGTACCAAGTTTTATGAAAATCCGATAAAGCGTATTTGAGTTACCGCGCTTACAGTCACACGTACAGTCAAACAGTCCTGTCTACCAGGCAATCTCATAAAGTACCGCTACCATTCTTGCACTTAATAATTATGTAATATCATTACTTTTTTGTTGTTGCATACGCATTATAAAGGGCGAGTTGGGTAGTGAATTTAATATTTGACGAGGGCCCGGGGCCCTTGCTTTCTTTTCAGGGCCCTGCCTCCCAATATTAGTTTAAAGCCAGCACCTTTCACAATGACACTGCCTTTAAAGCAATGGCCCATCCAATATTGGATTAATTTTTTTTCTCTCTTATATTTATTCACGTAATTTCCCCCTCCGTTTCTTTTCCACCTTGTCCTATTTTCGATTGTGCTGTAATGTGGTGCTATCTGTTGACGTTATTGTAAATATTGAACTTACTACTGTAATGTCATTTTCTGTTTAGATTTTGTGCAGAGCAAGTGCTATGGTGCTCTAGGTAACCGTGACTGTGAAGAGCCGCTAAAAACGAATAAACACTTTGATGTGACGTCATTGAAAGCAGAAGCACGGCATGTCGTACAGTAATGGCGGACGGATGCAGCGGAAAGGAACATCGAAATCGCCCAAAAAGTCGCGGAAAGGAGAAGATCGTTCAGGGAAACAGGATTTCCCATCAGTGCATAAGAAGAACTTGTATTTCGTATCTTTTCCAGTGATATTTTTGTTTGACGTTTTGCGTTCTGTGCTGTATCAGTTGTTTGTGATATTCAAATATTTGTATGCGTCCACCTCAAAATTGGTGCACCGTCCAAAAACAAATTCCACTTGTAAAGTAGAAATTGTTATTCCAGAAAGTGAAAGTGAAGCTCAAGACTATCCACAGGATATGTCACAACTCCATCCAAAGCATCCCACGGGCCCTGGACCTGGAGACCCTTTGCTAGCCAAGCAGAAACACCACCACAGAAGAGCGTTTGAATTTATATCGAAGGCACTAAAAATAGACGAAGAAAATGAAGGTAAGTTTTACATTACATGGGTAATATAATGATTTAACTGTGCACACATATATATCACAGATGTAGCCTTACATACTGTCAGTAAGCTGCACAGTTGCAATAACTTACTGCATTTTAGATTGTTTACAACCTGTAGGTCTTGGGTATACCGGTACATTGACTCACTGCACTAGCTCTGCTGGATGTTATTATGCAGCTCTTAGATAAAGTGATTTGGCCGTGACAGTTCTGATTTTCGGAGGCAAGTCCGCTTGTCCCCATCAGGTTCTGCCAGAATGCCTAAATTTTCCGGTTTTTAGAAATCAAATGGAATTCCCGGTCATTTTAGTTTTCAGTGTATCATTTTTAGTTTTCTATAAATGTCGATAATGAATTCAGTTCGGGATCTTCAGTAATATTTACACTGAACTTGACATTGACGTTCTAGATATCTTGCATAGCTAATAGCGTCTCTATAGTTTATTCACTTTCATAGGCGTACTGAGAGGGGGGGTTGGGGGTTTGAACCCCCCCCCCCCCCCCATTGATTAAAAAAAGGAAAATTGTATAAGTCTGCCCATAAATTACTTAATACAAGTATAAAGCGTGGGAAGCTTAAAACACGTTATTTTGCATCTTAATTTTAAAAATTTTCCGGGGAAGGACTCCCGGAAGCTTAAAACTCGTTATTTTGCATCTTAATTTTTAAAATTATCCGGGGGAGGACCCCTGGACCCCCCAGACGGGAAAAAATAGTTTTATGCTGCACCCTAGGCTCCTCTCTAATGAGGCCCACCTGGGAAGGTGCGGTTTAGGGTTTCGTCAAAGAAGAAATTCAATGTGAGACATAATAAACCTCGTGCTATTCAGTATTTGCTCCTAAACTAACATAAACGTTCCTAACCTAACAAAACGGCGGAGCTTGACTGGGGTGCAGCATAAATCTATCTTTTGCCCCCCAGACCCCGCGGATGTTATATAACCCCCCCCCCCCATATGGTCGGCCTGGTTACGCCTATGTTCACTTTACCTAATTCAGCTCTAGACCGTAACCAATTCTGCATTTTCCAAATGGCGCTGCATGGGATTGGGTACAAAAATGTTTGTTATTTTGAATCGTAAACATTGTTTAATAGAACTCTCCATTTATGTATAGTTTCATTTTATAGGCCAAGCTCATTATGGTAAAAATTTAGGTGCTAGCCCATTATAGAGATTACAGAGGATATTCCCAGTTGTCACTTTCGTTCTCTTGCCTTTCCTACAAATTAATAAAATCAGGTAAACTGATGTAAACAAAGTGTCAGAATGCTTTTGTTTAATCAGTATTAATTGCAATTGTGATATGCAGAAAATAAGTTATTTTGTAATCAGTTTTTGAGTTAAGCTGCAGATCAATTCATTAAGCAGGTCTTATGGAAGAACAAAGGTCTAGTATGATAAGCATATGTGAAAGAATATGTGTGTAGTGTTAGCCTATTTGTCAAAGACTGTATTGCAACTTCCAAAGCCGTACATGAACACTGTAAAACAATACCCGTATGTTGTCATGAGAACTGATTTGCATTTGATAAATTCTTTCTAACATATTACCATAAAATAGGCACTAAATTGGGCATTACTCCAGTACCGGTCAACCGATTTGATCCAATATCAATAGGCTGCTTCCCATGGATGTTATGAATGCTTATACCAAGTTTCATGAAAATCCGATAGAGCGTCTTTTGTTACTGTGCGTACAGACACATGGGCAGGTAGACAGATGGCCAGACATTTTCCTGTCCCCCACACAATCTCATAATCTACCAATGTGGCACTTAATAATTACCGTACCCATTTCATTCATTTCAACAATTCAAATAACATAATTCAAAATAACATAATTACCAGTAACTTTTTTGGCAAAAAAAATTTGGTCCATAAACTAACTTAGATGATTTTTGAAAATGCACAATGGTAAGCCAACACAATATAATGATAATGGTGTCACTCAAAACGTTACTTACAATCTACATTTCTTCCCCACTCTTCAAAATCTAGAATTCCGTATTATAGCGAAGGATTTTTCCAGATTAGTTGTTTTGCCTATAGATTCTATAACTTGAAGAGAGATATTATACATAAATTTCTATATGAATGGATCACCATTTAGTATTTTCAGCAAATCTAGAAGCTATGTTTACTTGCTTTCATACTGGTATGTCAAGTGTTTTCAAACAAATTGTTACCAACCAAAAGAGCCTGAATTCTGCCATAATTGTTATAGGCTAAAGATTTTTTATTACTGGTACTACTTTAAGCACAAGCAAACTGAAATTATTTTCCTTTTGGATGGGATGAGATAAGTAATAAGTTATTAAAAAGCTGCTCATCGGAACTCAGTAAACCTCTTAGTCACATATGCAATTGCTCATTAGAAAATGGAATATTTCCAGAAAGACTGAAGCATGCTATTGTTAAGCCCCTCTTTAAAAAAGGTGACAAAAATCTACCATCAAATTACAGACCTATATCGCTCTTAACCTCATTTTCAAAAGTTTTTGAAAAAGTCATGTACAACCGCATAATACAATATCTTAATTTGAGTGACATTCTTACTTCATCTCAGTTTGGATTTAGAAGTGGCATGTCCACTGAGAATGCTACATTTCAACTTACTACAGAAATACTGGAAGCGTTAGATAAAAAGAAATATGCTCTGGGAATTTTCTGTGACTTAGCTAAAGCATTTGACTGTATAGGCTAAATCATGAAATATTACTTCAAAAATTGGATCATTATGGGTTCGATAATTTAACACTTAAGTGGTTCAAATCATATCTTTCTGATAGAACTCAAAAGGTAATAATAAATGGAAATGAATCTAACCTAGGGGTTGTTAAGAATGGGGTAGCCTACCTCAGGGATCAATACTAGGACCTTTGCTCTTTTTAATTTTCATTAATGACTTGCCCTATAACTTAAGTGACGAATCAAAGGCATTGCTCTTCGCAGATGATACTAGTGTACTTGTAACAGGAACGTCACAAGAACATTTATCAAGAATAGCTACAAAGGCTTTTCACGAGTTAAACACATGGTTTCTAGCTAATAAAATGACAAGACCCATTTTAATGATAAGACCCATTTTATACAATTTAGGACAAAAAACAGATGTATCTCAAATCTTGAAATTAATTATGGAACACAAATCATACAAGAAATTAGCAATGTAAAATTTTTAGGACTGCAAATTGACCAAAATCTTGACTGGAAGACACACATAGAAATGATAAGTCCAAAACTGAGTTCAGTGTGCTTTGCTTTAAGAATTTTGAATAATATATTAAAACAGGATGCATTACTTATGGTATATTTTGCATATTTTCACTCAGTAATGAGGTACGGGATCATATTCTGGGGCAACTCTACCCATAGGGAGAAAATATTTAGATTACAAAAGCGGGCAATAAGAATAATATGTGGAAAGAAAAAAAGGGAATCTTGTAAACCGCTATTTGAAAAATTAAAAGTCCTCACTCTTACAGGGGAGTATATATACTCTGTTATGTGTTATGTAGTGAATAATATTGATAAATTTCAAACTAATTTTAGTGTACATGGACGTACTACCAGAAACATGAATGATCTACACAGACCAAATAACTTGTTAAAACTCTTTCAGAAGGGTGCTTATTATTCTGCAGTACAGATATATAACAAGCTTCCAAACAACATTAAATTATTATGTATTCAAAGAAAGAGCAAACCTTTCAAAACAGCTGTCAAGGAATTTTTAATAACTCTCACCTTCTACAATTTGGAGGAATATTTCCAGATTGGATAAATTTGGCAGCTTGCAGTTTCTGTAGGCCTATATTATTGTTATAACATGCATGTATTTTTTGATCTGACGTGTTCTATATCCTTGAGCCCCGCTCAACACAGGATCTACAGGACGAGATATGTACATCTACATCTACATCAACAATTCAAAATAACTTAAAACGTACAATGTTTGACTGTTAAAAGAACTTTACAACTTAAATAATTTTAGGACTCTCTTACAATGTGTTACAAATTGCAAATTTAATGATAAGGGCTTCTTCAGAGAGAGTATTAATAAGCTCAGCAGCTTGTTATAGGCTACCTGAGCAAATTGAGAAATAGACCAGAGAGAGAAAAAGAACTTGCACTGATATGTGTTGGGCGCAAAATATGTTCCAGCACTTCACATCCAGAGAGATATCTTATAAAAGAATTTCTAATATAGTGGAACTAGCAGATGCCTGCGGCTTCGCCCGTGATTACTTACTCAATTGCTAGATATTGTGCTTAAATCATTTATTTAACAGAAAAATAATTAAAACATTATAGGCTATTTATTAACACTGACATCATTTTTACATAAATTAGAGGAATTACGTAATTTTACTCCTAATTATATTGTTTTAATATTCTGAAAAAACAAAAGCAGGCATTGGCTTGAAAACTCTATTTGACTTATATTATTAGGTACCACTAATTGCAATGCCATGTAATGAATATTAAGAGTGCTTACTCAAGTTTAAGTGTAACCTTATTGCAGAAAACGTTTGTAGAAATAACCGTATCCTCTAAACTAAACAAACAATAATGCAGGGAATGTGTTTTGTCATTAAAATACGGGCTGGGAACTTGAAGGAAAAAAGTGTTCCGTGCATCACATTTCAAATGTCCCGTGCATCACGAAACAAAAAAAAAAATTAATTAAAAATTCAACATAATGAATTGAACATAACCAATTACAGAAATAAGAAGAACATTTACTGTAAGAAGTCAAGTCATGAAAATAATTTCCCTGGCCCTCCTCAATTCACAGAATGTGTGGATCAAAGCAAGCAATGTGACTAGTGAGAGACAATGTGAGAGTAGTTTTTCTGAGTCCCGTGCATCACAGAGAGTATTTTTTTTTTTCTGTATGTTATTATAAAGCTAGATTTTTCTTTCTGGTACACATTACATAGCAACTGATCAGTAAGGTATCAAAGCTGATTGGCAGCAGTTAGTCTACCTAATATCCTAATAAATTAAGGTAATTTGAATGCCTGCAAATGTCCCGTGCGTCACTCAGAGAATTGCCCTTTAGTTTTTACGGTGTGTTTAAATTAACTTAAAAATAACTTAACACTTATTGTTTCAAATCATAGTTCAGTGTTAAGTTTAAGGTCAAAATTTCAGTTTAGCGTCGAGCGTAACATAATTGTTTATTGTTCAAGTAAATTTGTCAGATTGAATCCACATCAAATTAACATGCATCCACACTTTGATTCCACATTAATCCACTAGATGTACTAGATCAGCTAGACGTACGCTTGCTAATTTTCAAGTATAATTTTGATATTTTCCCCATGACTTGTCAACAGTTTTGTTTCATGATGAGGAGAAACAAAAACGCTTATTCTCTTTTATTTCATTCTGCAAGAGCAAAGGATGAAAATCCGAAGTGTTATTTAAGAAAAAGGTTATATCCCAATGTTTTGGGAGGTAGTTAATATGAGCATATTAGCCTATATTTATCTATTGCTTTTCTCATTTCAACCTCTAGGGTTGTGAATCATTTGTGTTTATTTTCAGTAAATTTGACTTACAAGAAAATCGTGAAAGGCGTAACATAATTATTTATTGTTGAGGTAAATTTATGTCACATTGAATCCACATCAAATCCACATGCGTCCATATTAATCCACACTTTGAATCCACATTAATGTATTGAAATTTCGATAGGAGATTTAATATTCATTAACAAGGAAATTTAGGAAAAAGCAGTCTTCTTTCCACCGAAAAGCCCGCGAATAGAATGTTGAATAACGCATAAATGGCTGGAAAACGATCCGAGTAGCTACTGGCAGGATTGAGTTTCAGATCCTTGCTGTGAATAGGCAATAGGATTTCGTCTTATTATTACAGCTTGCTTCTATTACCAGAACTTCATTGGGATGAAGGTTTTGACACTTTCCTTGTGAGACTTGAATCAAACAAGGCTAATGGCTTCTGGGAACAAAATGGACACTTAACTTATACCCATATTAGAACATACTGAAGTTCACATGTACATAGGCTTGTGTTTACCAAGGTTATTCCTCTTTGTGCCTTACTCAGTACAGCTTTTCTTTGCACGCCTGCAAAATTTACACAATTTGGAACTGAATTACACGAAGTAATTTTTAAACGCCCGCGCTCAGTAAAGGGGGCAATTTTGAAACTATTTTGCAGTTTCTTCTATCAGATGTCTTTATTGATTAAAAAGCCAAAACTAAAAGATCCAAGCAAACCGTTGATTTTTGAATGTAGGCCTATTAGTATCAGGGCCGTGGAGAGAAAGCAAGGGCCCCAGGGACAAATTTTCCCGGGCCCCCGTCAAATATTAATTCACTACCCAACTCGCCCTTTATAATGTATGCAACAAAAAGATTATGCAATGATATTACATAATTGTTAAGTACCAGAATGGTACCGGTACTTTATGAGGACTGTCAGTCTGTCCGTGTGTCTGTAAGCGCGATAACTCAAATACGCTTTATCGGATTTTCATAAAACTTGGTATACCATTTATAACGCCCAAGGGACGAAGCCTATTGATTTTGGACCAAATCGGTTAACTGATGCTGGGCACGAAACGGAAAAATACATTAAAATATTCTAATTAGGAACAATTTTATCTGTATGTACCAGTTTAATCTTTTGAAAATTGTGATTATAAATGCCGAACGTTAGTGAGGCCTACTTTTGAGTCCAAACAGAAACCAATTTTATTTTAGAGTAAATTTAGAAAGTAATAAATAAAACCTGGTCGGCCGGGCCCCGGGGCTCCGGCCCCGGCTGCCCATCCCTCTCGTCGGGCCTGATTAGTATATATAATATGATACTTCAGTTGTAAATTTGTAAAATTTTGAGTGTTTCGTTTCTCCATTAATTTGTCTTTCTCTTAGGATAAACTATTTTAAAGTTTTCAGACGAATAGATTCTGTACGCAAAAGTAAGCAGGCCTACACATTTTCTAACTTACTAGACTGTATATGGAAGAGTGGGATTTTGCATCTTGAAAGATGAGCTAGTCCACCGCTGTGGCTCAGGGGATGCGTCCAATCCTCTCACGCAGCGGGCTCGGGTTCGATTCCTGGTCGGGACAAGTTACCTAGGTGAGGTTTTTTCCGGGGTTTTCCCTCACCTATGAGACAAATGTCAGGTAACTTTAGGCCCTTGTGGTCCCCGGATATCATCTGGCCGTCATTATCATCTTCATCCTCATCCTCGCCTTGTTCTGAGTGAGTGTGTGTGTGAATGGTGTGTATCGTCCTATGTGTTCGTGTTGTCTCGGAGGTGGTCCCGGCATTGGGCTGATCACTCATCCGGGGAGGCCCTCCATGTCCTTGTCTGGTCAAAAAAGTATGTATGTGATCCAAAGGTAATTCCTCTCCCGACAGGTCGCGGCCCTGTAAGGCCCGGGCGGCTTGGGTCGCTTAAATCCTAAAAGGGAGAGGTAAAACTACGAAAAAGAAAGAAAGAAAGAAAGAAAGATGAGCTAAACTAATCAACTGATAATTTAGGAAATAAATGCGTTTGACAAGAGGAATATGTGTACCGGTACCATAAAAAATCATTTTTGAAAGTCTTGGGAAATGCATCTCTCGTGTAGCCTTCCTTAAACTATAAAATTATTTTAAAAAATAGTTCAATTTCACTCTTGCAGAAGACGTTTTCGCTATTCGCTCGAGTGGTATATTTGTTATCGGTTGAGTTCATTCACAGGTGTTTCGAACATCATTTAGGTCACGCTCGCCTGCTGGTGATAGGTGAAGGTTGCCCATTACATCACGGTCCAGATGGTGGAGGTCATGGTTCATTAGTCATTGAAGAAACAAGATCAAGAAAAGCATGTCTTTATGATGGACATAACCTTGTTGAAATAAGCGATTTAATAAAAGGCATTCCAAATACTATTCGCATAACCTTATTTGGGCCCTAATTAGTGTGGCATAATGTGTCACATGTGAACCACTGGCATGTCGAAATTCTCTATCTTAGACAACGCAGAGATCCTCGCTTCTCATGGTAGCCTTTGAGTAAATCATACATTGGGCAGAGAGAATGTGCAGTACGGACCGACAGACATTTTTACCGTTCACCAAGTAGCCTAATCTTATAAAGTACCGTTCTGACACTTAATAAACTCCTTAAAATCAGTTCTTATTGCTTCTTGGCTTATTGTTGTCATCAACTAACAAAATATGGTATTGCAATTTAATTCAGAACAACAAACTGGTGTAATTATAACTAGGGCCCGGATTTGGAGGTTTTAACCTATTTTTTCCCCAGCTTCCTAATTAGAACATTTTAACGTACTTTTCCGTTTCATGCCCCTTGCTTCCGAATATAGGAATCTTATAGAACCTATAAAGGGCTAAATCAGACTAAAGAGCCTAAAAGGGGCTAAGGAGGACTTACTGAAAAACTAGGGGCTAAAGAGGAAATTTAAAATACTTTTACCAACATGCATATGCGGTTCAAATGAAGTTGGCATTTTTCACGAAAACATTATTATTTCTTAATTATTCCCATCTTCTTAGTGTTCGTTCGTTGAATTGCAGACTTCATTAAAATACAGTACTATAAAAAGAAAAAACAATTGTATAATTAAAGGGTAAATATCTCAATTGTTTATGCTATTTTTGGAGTGCCGATATAAGGAATAGTTACTTGTTTATTTTGTAAAAAAACTAGAATGAATGTGTCAAAATTATAATAAAATTTTCTGTGTTAATATTAGTATTTTATTAATACGGCTAAAGTCATTTGTTTAAAACCTACAAAGGACTATTCCACGAAAATAAAAGGCTAAAATACCTTTTATAAAAGCCTAAAAATCCGGGCCCTAATTATAACTGATGAATTCGTCAGGGTGATTCACTTAGTCCATTTATTTTCAATCTTGCAATGGACCCAATAATAACGTTTAAAAAACATAGGGTACAAAATGGAAAACACCAAATTCCACAATACATTACGCACAGTGGCGCAGCCACGGGGGAGGGCTAAATGGCCCCCGGATCAGAATGATTTTTCTTTAATGTACCATTTTCACTTAAGTTCAATTAGTGATAATAATACAAGATTGTTTAAAATATTTGACATAGGCTACAATGTTTCAAATTGTTGATTGGATTAATGGGCCTAATTAGTTTTCGCCATAGGCCTACATAACAGAAATTGGATAACGACTTCAAATGCATTAGTAGCGTCGCTTTATATTCGCCGAATCGAGTCCAAGTCTCACTGCACAAAGTTTGCTGCAGGATTCATAATGGCAGGACAAGATAAAATCTTTTTGTTCATAACAAAAATCACGGAAGTGGAAACAGTTTAGTATGTTTAGTTCAACAGCCAATGTTAAAATCTCCGTCGATCCGTCATTCAATCAGCTGATGCTTGATGCAGTTTTTTTAACTCATTTGCTACAGCGTTTTAGGAACACATACAACCCAATACCATCGGCGTGCAGATCCAGTTCTTGATTAGACCTACTGGTCCAATAACTATGATTTTCAAAAGTTGAATGAAATGCGTTGTATTGTGATGTGTTAAAAATGGAATATAAATTTTTTTATAAATAATTATAGGTGAGATAGAAATATGTGATGATGGTAATATCGTATATTATACGATTTACTGACGATGATGTTGATGACGGTAATGGTAACAACAACAATAATAATAATAATAATAATAATAATAATAATAATAATAATAATAATAATGTTAATGATGTTCGTAATAGGATAATAACTTCATTGAAAAAGAATAAGTTGTAAAAATAAAATTGACAAAATTATTTGCACCCAGCTTATAATAAATTATTTTAAAATTTGATTAGCATGTATTTTATAAGTTTTAGCAACCCCCCCCCCACCTGGAAACGCAGATGAAACAGAAGATGGTTTTACAATATAGGGTTAATCAAAAGTAAAGAATAGATTTCACATTTATTTCTCGCGAACCACACAAAATAGAAACACAATTCCAACACCACTGAACTCAGGACGTTTCAAAGTTTGGCGTCCTGGAAGGGTGTTGTTTAGGTACCGTCGGACCTCAGTGTGGAAATGTGGTGGGGCGCCGTCTTGCATGAAAATAAGTCATGCGAATCATCATGCAGTGGGGAAGCAGCCAGTTTTCGAGCATGTCGAGGTAAATCGTGCGCTCCATGAAAAAGAATGGTCCATAAACTCTGCGACATTGAGCTTCGGCGAGTCGCGTTCAGGTTCAATGGCTACCCTAGGCAAGGCTTGTTGCGTATTCCGGCGAGTTTATAGGAGAAGGGGGTTGCATCGAGCAGGCGAGATGTGTGACGTCGCCAGTTTCCAACTCTCGCAATTCCCGTCTTTTAATCATTCTAGAAAATGCTCACACCTTACGACTAAACTCGTAACCTTTAATGAACCCTTGGCCGGATTCCTGTGAAATTTGTACAGAAATAATCTACAAACAACCCTACTGATGGTTAAAACAGAGCCTTAAAAAAAAGCGGACACAAATGTTTTTATTTCATTTTATAAACATCATCCGTTACAAAAAATTCATGGAGGGAGAAGCAAATTTGGCTATGCGACAGTTTTTTGTATTTATGTGTCTCGAAAAATCTTCAAGCTATAAAGTTTTAGAGAAATAATTGAATTTTGTTATAAATGAAGTACCATCTTTATATCTTGAATGGTTTAGGAGTAATTGAGTGGTAATTATTCCGGGCGCTTTAGCTGTCTGAATGATTTGGCGCTTCGAGGACGACGTGACACTAGAGAGCATGGTGCCGATGACCAAGGCTTATATACTGATCTTGGCCGCTGACCACAGTCTTTTAGGATAGAAATTACTAATACATATGTTTTTAATAGTACAGGAAAGTCAATTAGAAAGTGCTTTAGAAATTGCAAATAACTGAACCGTTATGCCTAGAAAATATTCCTCATTCTAGAGGTTATGTTAGTATAATTTGATGAAAATTTGTTAAAGGATGTATATTTGTATAGAAATAGAAAACAACTAAGGGATATTTTTATATATTAATATTAACATGTACAGTACTAATATTAATATTACATTGTGTAGACGATTGTAGAGTATTGATTTGTATTAATATTGTAATCATAGCGATACATTTATATTAATAATTCTCTCCTGGTTATATGGGGTAAGTTATGTAGGTAATGATTGGTGAAACACAGCCAGAACTGTAGATCTGTATACAAATTATGTGACGGAGATAATATAATAAATTAAGGGATGGTTTGTGATTTGCAGGGCAGGGAAACTTTCATGAGCAGCACTACGAAAAGAGGGCGAAGGATCTTTAAAATAGGCGTCTCAACATCAGAAAAGGACACACATACGCACAAATTGCTTTGCAATGCATTGTACATAGGCCTAAATCACACAGTATTTCAAAGGATTTTTCCATGATTTTTTCATTAAAAAGTACCATCGTCTTGCCTTAACAATAACCCGATAACATGCTCTTAAAGCCTCGGCAATTCACAGCCCGTTTTAACTGGTGTCCTTTTTATGTTGTTAAATTATATTAAAATATGAAAAGGGCGTAAGAAGGTATTAAACTAATAAGACATTTGCTAAGTTAATTAGACCTTAAAAGTTACTAGCATTAAGGATCAAAAAATAAAATAAATAATTCAACAAATATCTAAATAAAAGTTGTGCATATTTACGAGATTAGGAAAAAGTTTGATTCATTCCTTTTCCCCTGTATGGGTACATGTGGCCAGTTAATATCCTTTATTATTGAGTCTACGACTAAAATATTTAAGGATTTTTACGTTATTGCTAGTAGGCCTATTTTATAGAAAAAAATACCTCTGTACCGTTCCGATACATTTAGCGCCTGGAGTAATTTCCACTCTATTACTCGTAAACCATTCAAGATATAAGCATGGTACTTGATGTAAAATAAAATTGAAATATTTCGCTAAAACTTACATGCTTGAATCTTTTTCTGGTCACAGAAATAAATACAAATTGTCCCATAGTCAAATATGCTTCTTCCTCGACATTTTACGATCGTCACAAATTCCGACAGCTATAGCGCCCGGAATAATTACCACTCAATTACTCGTAAACCATTCGAGATATAGAGCTGGAACTTATTTTGTGTTAAAATTCAGTTATTTCAATACAACTTTCTCGCTTGAAGTTTTTTTCAGGGCACAAAAAAAATTGTCGCATAGTGAAATTCGCTTCTCCCATTATGAATTTTATGTAACGGGTGATGTTTATAAAATAACATAAAAAACATTTGTGTCCGCTTTTTTAAGGTTCTGTTTTAAACATCAGTAGGGCTGTTGTGTGTAGATTATTTCTGCACAAGTTTCACAGGAATCCGACCAAGGGTTAATTAAAGGTTACGAGTTTAATCACGCGGTGTAAGGATTTTCTAGACTGAGTACAAGCTGGGAATTGCGAGAGTTGGAAACTGGTGACGTCACGCACTCAAGTGCTGCGGTTGGTCTCTCCCGGAATACGCAACCTGTATAGTTTACTGATCTTGGACCCTAGGAGCTTCAGCGCCCCATATGAGCACATCAGGGCGGTATATTCAAAACTTTGAAACGTCCCGAGTCCAGTAGTGTTGGAATTATGTTTCTATGAGGGGTGATCAAAAAGTTCCAGGACTTTTGAAATTGCGCGGCAATTGAGCGTTGTAGAGCAGTGCGGTTGGCAGCATTGTTTAGTGTGACTCTTCCTGAGCACAGATGTTTTTTTCAGATTGTTGATAACCTTCTTTGTCGCAAAGTTACAGCTGTATTCGTAAAACAAGTTTTTTGTGTTCGGCAATTTTGTGAAATGAATCAAAAGGAAGAGCAACGCGTTTGCGTAAAGTTTTGTGAGAAGTTGGGTAAAACTTTTACTGAAACATTTCAAATGTTGCAAGTGGCTTTTGGTGATGAGTGTCTTGAGTCGATCAAGGTGTCACGAGTGGTACAAGATGTTTAAAGAAGGCCGGACATCGTGTGAAGATGATCCTCGTTCAGGGCACTCATCAACTTCGACTGATGACAGTCATGTTGCAAGATTGAACACTCTCGTGCGTTCTGATCGTCGACTAACCATTCGTGAAATGGCTGAAGAATTGAACATTTCATTTGGTTCGTGTCAACAGATGTTAACAGAAAAATTGCAGATGAGAAGGGTGGCTGCAAAGTTTGTTCCGAGACTGTTGACAGAGGAGCAAAAACAACACAAGAGTTCAGGTTTGTCAGGAACTTCTTGAAATGGCAAATGGCAATGAAAACTTCTTAAAACAAGTCATTACTGGAGATGAAACCTGGGTGTATGGCTCTTCCTTTTGATTCATTTCACAAAATCGCCGAACACAAAAAAAACTTGTTTTACGAATACAGCTGTAACTTTGCGATAAAGAAGGTTATCAACAATCTGAAAAAAAACAGCTGTGCTCAGGAAGAGTCACACTAAACAATGCTGCCAACCGCACTGCTCTACAACGCTCCATTGCCGCGCAATTTCAAAAGTCCTGGAACTTTTTGATCACCCCTCGTATCTTGTGTGGTTCGCGAGAAATAAATGTGTGAAATCTGTTTTTTAATTTTGAAATACCGTGTCGTGTATTCCTGCGCCGCTCTTAGTCCAAGTGTATAGCAATAGAGGCTGGAAAAACGGCCTTACCCTATTTTTTTTAATGTGTCATATATTTCATTTCCACGGTTCAGAATCCAAGTATTCGACTTCCCCACCTTTGTGCTCTTGCTGTGGCGCACCAAAAACCGACTAAATTCTGGTCGTTTTTTCAGTTCATTGATGATACATTTTTACCAATGCATGTTAGAGAAATTGTAATTTAAAGTTGAGGGGAATTAAATTTGCTAGAACTTTTGTATGCGAAGTTTTTAAAACTATTATTCAAGAATTGCGCTGCATCATAGTTGATAATTTTTTTGTAATAATGCTTCTTTTAAAAGAAATGAGAATCGAAGGTTTGAGGCCAATCAAAACTGGTCAGGTAAGTGCCTTCTTATCCAGCGAACTTGACAGCATAAACGAGCCAAGAACATTCCTCCGATTTTCATAAAGCAACAAATAATGGAATTGTTCTTTTCTGCCAAACTGGATTTTTTTAGAGGTGTGTAGGTCTCATTGCATTTAAATAATAAAAAAAAGGAAATGATTGTCATAAAGACACCCGGGAGGGAAAAATTGTTATAAAACATTCAGTAATTGATAATGCGTGTTACATGACACAATGCATGCCTTTCTTCTTCTGTTTTCGAAAAATGGGGTTAATATTTCTTTCACTCACATGACTAGGTCTTTTTTTAAAATTATAGCATAGTGAAATTTTGGGCATATGATTCGACGAGCATTATTCGCACAGCACACCCCTACTTTTTCATAATGTAATTTATGTAATTTTCATTACTCATTTTCTTAACCAATAACACTGTACAACAAATTTGAACTTCTTTCTGTCCTTTATGTGATTCTGTATAAACAAAACGTTCTTGATTCATTATCAAAACCAAAATGGTCCATCGCGAACTGTTTTTGTTATTTTCGAACTCTTTTTGTTATTTTCAAACTCTTCATCACAAAATACTGCTTTTTTTGGGCCAATAAAAACACCCTTCTTTTATCTTTGTCTCACTTAAATCTTTGAATTTGTTTCTGAGATGCAAGAAAGCCACTCCTTCTCTGTCCAGAAATATTTTCATCCAACCGTGTTTAGTGTGCAATGGTGGAAGATTCAGAAGTGGTTTATGTGACATGTTTTTGGTGCCAGGAATAATTTTTTTCTTGGAGGCCACTGTTTACGGATGGAGTGATTTTTTTCTGCCACGGCTGTCCCATTCACAGAGGAAGCAGCAGGATTTAGTGTATCCCTGTATTCTTAGGCCTACGTAAAAACAAAAATGTGGATATTGGGGGAAATTATGCGTGGTAAACAAACAATTATTACATAATGTGTGATGAAGTACACCACATATATTGTAAGTAAAATTAACAGGCATAACCACTAATAATTTGTTAATATAGAAGAATATTGCGAGCCAGGGCCTTCAGAACTTACGTCACTAATAAAGAAACTTGCGGGGAAAAGATATTTTGTCCAGCGGTGAGAATATACAGATTGTAAATAATTATATACAGAAAATTAAAAGAAAACCCTGAAATATATGTGCAAGATGTAGGAGTGAAAGTGGCGTCATCTGTGAGAGTAGTTTCAGATACAGTTTTCAAAGTCTGAAAAGAATACAATCTACAGGAGGTGTCAAGTCACCGGTCAATATTAAAACAGAATCAAAGACAAAAAAATCACTTGGCAGAATTGGGAATCGACCCTTGGTCCTTAATATAAAAAGAAAGTTCAATTGACATTATGTATGTAATCGACTAAACAGTCTCAAAAACGAACTCTTGTGAATTGTTCTTTGTAATTTCACGCTCTGTTGTTTACTTTTGCTCCCTACACATCTTGGATCATGAAATAACAGCTGCGAGATCACGGCATAGCCTACTGTGAATCAACCATCCATGAATCGATTTGATTTATCGTGTTGTGGCCAATGGTACCAATGGTGCATACAAGACATAGTTAACCTAATTCAGGTAAGCTAACAGCAGAACAGAATAAAAGCACACGAACTAGCTTGCGCCGAATTAAAATTGTGTTTTTAATCAATGTACACTTATTGCAATTTCCAAACAAGTTATGTTGTATAAAATAATGTGTTTTCATTCTGTCAGTGGCAGCATGTGACGTATCACCGCACATAGATGCCTTACATGTTCAGTAACAGCTGACGTTCTATCAGATAAAATTGCACCCTTTCGATCCGAGGAAGAATATTATAAAATAAATGTTCGTAATTATTCTAAATCCGAGGAATTGGTAAACATTATTGGTCAATATCAAACACGCGGCGTATGAGTTGAATAGTCCATGTCATGTATGCTAATGGCATTTTTTGTTATTCAAAAGTAGCTTACTTCTCAAATTCTGGCGACCAGTTTATATTTTTCTATAAGTTCTATCTTTTGAATTTAATACTGTCTACATTAAGATATAACATTTTGCTGATAAGGGTTCCTTGGGGTTAATCTGGAGATAAAGAGGAAGGTCAGAATGTAAATGGTCAGTCTGCGATTTTTTTAGCTGGTATCAATTTTTCTGTTTTTCAGTACAAATACCGAGAATGTCAAACTTTTAGGTTAGCAGAAATGTCAACGTAACATTCCATGACGGCTCTGTGTCCTATAGGTCACATTATTTTCCATTTATTAAGTGTTGACCTTTTGAGTGCCGTTATAATTAGATTATAATTATTGTAATTAATTATAAATAATTATAATTAATTAAACCAATCAGAGGGAGATGGTATAGGCTGATAGGCAAGATGTCCTGGGTTCAAATCATATCTCGTTGCCGACCAAATTGTTTTGGGGATTTCATGGTTTCCTCACGCCGGATTTGTAGGACTTGTTGATTTCCATTACTCATCGCCGCTATGTCGCCGGATATCATAATGGGTTAAACCGAATATCAGAAAAGAGGACATCACTGAACAATACAAACAGTTGCACAGATACTATTGGTGCACGCTAACATTCTAGACATGTGATGCAGTTAAAGTATGCAATATAAGCTAAGTAAAATAATAACAATACGGAATAATAACAATAATATTGATGATTATTAGTAATAAAAAAAATAGTAGGCTTAAACGTAGATAATTTCACTAAGATAATTCAGTCGTTTGCTAGATTTCTTAATACCAGGTGTGATCCATTTATTTTTTTATTTTTCTGTTCATTTGAGTTTAATTTTAGGGAATGCTGTTTCATAACTAACTGAAAGTTTCTAAAAATTTACACAAGCATAATTTATGAGTAGTTTACATATCTCTAAGAAACAAGATTCTGTTAACTATTAAATTATATTATGAGTTCTAATTTTATTAACTAATACTATTAGCAAATTCAATGAAACAGGGCCCTCTAGTCTTCTTGAATTTTCTTGTCGCGGCGCTGCCGTACATATTTATGTAGGCAACTTCTATGCCCTGCTCTCGTAGCTGGTGGTAGATCCTCAGGCGCACACGATGCATTCATGATAGCGAAGGGATTTTAAGGTGGAAATTATGGTCAGAAAATGGGAAAAAGGTTCCGAAAGTACATACAAAAAGGTGTGATGACATTATTTCATTAAGCTTTAAACCAGTTACGTGAACTTTCTTTACCTTACTTACTGAATCCTAATAATAATTAATAAACTTAATAAATTCATTCGGTGACCGCTGCATTTCAGATCCTGAAGTGAAAGTATGTATCAGAGTAGCAAGCAGGAGGAAGGAGTATCCAATACCCTGCCTGACTGCACTACCCTGGCAAATCCAGAGAAGACTTTGGGAAAGGAAGCCAACAAGAACCAAAAGGGGCAGCACAATAAGCCTTTTAGGCTGACGTGCGGGAGGTCTCTAAACTCTCTTCAAGCCCCCCGCTATCTAATCTAATCTAATCTAATGTATCAGAGTAGTTTGCTTAGGTTTCGAATTGATTAGTTCAGTGTTCTTTACATGTTTGCTGTATTGGATATACTGGTTTATTCTGTTTCTTTGATGCTTGTCATCGTTTGCACCATTGCAATATTTACTTCGCAGACGGCACATCTAAGAATGATGCCTGCCATCAGTTTCGATAAACTACATTTGAATTCTTCTGAAAAGGCACACTACTTCTTCAGTTGGAAGCCCGAGAAACAATATTATATTTTTGTTGTAGAACTACACTTCACATTATTTTGTATCTCGGATTTTTCACTTTATAGTGCTTACTACTTCTACATAATTTCTTCACGGAATCGTATTCTCACTTTTGCACTGAGTACTTATGTTTATATAGGACGTTTTATAAACTTCCTAATCACGCATGAAGTTAAGTCATCACGTCCCGAGTTCATGGGTCCGCAGAAATTTTGTCAAGGGGCGGGGGCCAATGAACGAATTACTGTCACCACCACCATCACTATGCTCCTACAATCATTTTATTATTATTGCTTTTATTATTACTATTATTACTATTTGCATTATTATTGCTATTATTATTATTATTATTATTATTATTATATAATCAACATACTTCATTTACTGTAGCTGGACTGTGGCCATGGATACAAAGAAAACATCTGATGTATACACTCACATGACTTTTCTTACACCTTACAATTTCACATGTACTATTCGTATAAAAAGTAAAATGCGGCATTTTCTTGCTATCTTCATTATGATAAAATGCTTGGCCATAAATAGTTTCAAGTTTAGGGGCAGTAATTATTCCTGCAATCTAATATCTAGACAGCTCGTTTTCATCCAAACAACGCGAACATACAACAGTATTTGGAGACTTAAACCTCACTTCACTTTAGTTGCTTATAGTCATTTAATTTAGAGGTTTATGTGTAAACAATTTCCAGGGAGGGGCAGCGGCCCTACCCTGCCCCCCCTTCCGGACGGCCATGGAATAGGCCTGTGGTGGCCGATGCACAAAACCACTCCAGGTCAATGGCGTAGCCAGAAAATAATTTCGTGGAGGGATGAAAGTGCCGCGGAGTGTGGGTGATGGAATCCGTCCAAGAAAGGGGGTCCGGGGATGAACCCCCAAGAATTTTTTAAATATTGAACTAACGAAAATCACATTTTACGCTATTTTAGCACTGAAAAACTATATAGCAAATTTGTTTAATATACTCTAAGACATCCCAACTTAAAGAAGCAATCTTTACCTAAGCTATAACAATTATTATTATTATTATTATTATTATTATTATTATTATTATTTATAAGAAAACTTAAATAACATATGGAACAGTGGGAATAATAGATCTACATTTAGAAAACCAGTATTTTATTATTCAATAAAATAATTAAATATTTGACACTAATATAATACAAAAACAAAATTTTAGGTTTTGATTTCGGGGGGTCCGGACCCATTCCCTACGCCACTGCTCCAGGTGTTCTAGTATCTGCATGTCCTTAATGGTACAAGATAATAATCAACGCAAACCTATGAACTTTGTGATACCCTCTCGTTTATTTTACTAGAAAAACAATAACAGTCTTGTATTATCATCCTGTTAATATTTTACAATGTAACAGTTCCGAGTAAGCGGTCTTTTAAAGCTGCTTTGTTTAACTTACTCGAGCTTATGATTACTCTTAGATAATTGTAGTGTAAATTATTTTTCACTCAAGATTTAGGTCTTAAGTGAAAAAGATCGAGTGAAAACATCTTATGTATACACTCACATGACTTTTCACAGGTTCTATTCATATAAAAAATAAAATGCAACATTTTCTTGCC
This sequence comes from Ectobius pallidus, assembly GCA_964059195.1. Lineage (NCBI taxonomy): Eukaryota > Metazoa > Arthropoda > Insecta > Blattodea > Ectobiidae > Ectobius > Ectobius pallidus. Next base: position 10,672,269 of record CAXKWD010000008.1, on the reverse strand, counting down.
TTATCTTCATTATAATAAAATGCTTGGCCATAAATAGTTTCAAGTTTAGGGGCAGTAATTATTCCTACAAGCTAATATCTAGTCAGCTCGTTTTCATCCAAACAACGCGAACATACAACAGTATTTGGAGACTTAAACCTCACTTCACTTTAGTTGCTTATAGTCATTTAATTTAGAGGTTTATGTGTAAACAATTTCCAGGGAGGGGCAGCGGCCCTATCCTGCCCCCCCCCCTTCCGGACGGCCATGCCCGAGTCGCAAGTCACAAAATCCTCTCAGGGGTATTGATACATGTTGTGCAGTTTAACTCCATTATTTTTTATTGGCTCATTGTTCGCAGGATTCTTGTCAATATTTCCTTATTTGGATATGGTTTAAAAATCCTCTGCGCCTCTCCATGCTTGCGAAGTCCGTTTTTCATGTCTACCTGCCATTGTAGCCTGGCCACAGTATGCCGATCTTATAGTAGAGACACTTCCTGTGCAAATATATTTGTCTATTACTGAAAAGGGCTTCATATTACGTCGTACCGATAACTGTGGTCAGATAGGACTTTTTATTAACATGCAATCTGGTATAGGTTTCTGGGCGTTCAGATTATGTTTAACACTAAAAAACGGTTGTTAAATTTATATAACTTGTATAATAAGTAAGTCATAATAGTCATATGGTATATGGCATTTTATAGGTCTACATTCTCTGTCGGGTGATGTTATTAGTTATTATTATTAAGTGTCGTAATGGTACGTTCTAAGATTGTATGGTGGACGAACAAAATGTATTTCTCTCTGTGTATCAGTATGCGCGTTAACTCAAATACGCTTTATTCGATTTTCATGAAACTTGGTATACTCACTTATAACGTCCATGGGACGAAACCTATTGATTTGGGACCAGATCGGTTGACCGGTATCGGCGTAACGACTAATTAACGGCCACATGCTCTTTAAATGGCAGATCATCACTGTACTACAAAGCCGCGATGCACTGCCTTCTTTTGCTAATCATAACCACGGCCTCTCAATTAAGACGTCTTAATATACACATAATTTATAGCAGGCCGGATTTGCTAGCGAAAGTGCATCAGACAGGCATTAAATACGCTATGGTGGATGCAAATTGTATTTTTATACAGAAATAGGGAAAACGCCTAATAAGTTTTGTGTTTCTGGCTGTACTGTAGTAATAATGCCAACTGTCCAAGAGTCTAAATTCCCCAAAAATGAATACAGACGGCGTTGATGGATATCTGCAATTCACAGAGAAAATTATATACCTTCAGATAACTCATTCTAAGTAAGCACACGTTAGTGGTGATAAATATTTGTCATTATTTTGTTATTGAACCCATACGATGGTGGTAGTAGTGATTAGAGATGGAATTGTGTTTATAGTTTGTGAAGGGCATTTATTTACATTACTGTTAATGAATTGCTTACTAAACGTATTATTATAATATTTAAATAGGCTAGTCTATTACTAATAAACATTTATATGCTAGATAGGCCTATATAACAATATTAATAGTAGAGTCAAACTGAAAAATTCAATGCCGTACCCGGGATTTGAACCAGATCTTCGGCTGTCCGTGCCGCTGCTCGACCATTGAGCTACCATAGCAACATGCCGATAGAACGTTAATTTATCCAATTGACTCACAGTTTATCAGCCTGACTCTACCTTTCCACCTTAGCCTGCACACGACCAGTATGAAAGAATTATCATTCCAATATTGATAGTACAAAGAATGTGCCATGTGAAATATGGCCTGTTAACTCCATATTGTTATATCAGTTTACCTAATATTATTATTTATTTTTTTACACTATATACTTGCACTATTTTTCATTCTTTCGTGATTAATTATAATCTGTTGTTATTATTGTTATTGTTATTATTATTATTATTATTATTATTATTATTATTATTATTATGTGCTTTATTGACCAGCAGTAGTTGAAGGGAAAAGGTGGCAAAATGTAATAATCTCACAAAAAGGTTCAATAATGGTGCAACAAATTGTGTTGATTTCGGTTCATTTCATGTCCCCAAATACATATATTGGAGTATCTGTATGAAAATAGCTGTATTTTTGGATAGATGCTGCACCTTAAAATCCCGTCTCTAGTCATGAACTTTTGGTGCAATTGATGTGATAATAAGGCCGATGATTTATATGCACTAAAACCTCCAGTAAGTTTAGCTTTTAACTGAACTGTACAATCACACCAAAAAAATCGAGTTAAGGAATGTCGTTACTTTTCTGGCCGTAGTTTAAAAGGCAGGCAATAAACTACTGTATTGTTCATATTTCCTGGTGTGAATGAACGCTCTTATCCTTTAATGCTCAATTTTTGCTAACGTTCTTTTGCGTGTATTCAAAGCTGCGCATTAAAGGATACAAGTAGGTATGTCGATTTGTCATATAATATGACTGCAGTAAACTATGAAGGAGTGACTCCTGGAGCACCCCATTATCCTTCAGGTACGTCTGCGCCTTGAACATTGATGAAAGTTAATGAAAATGACTGATGCCCTCTTTTTTTGCACACTGTGATGTACCGTACATCAGAGAATTTCTCCATCTTCAACAACAAGTAAAGCTTCGGTCTCCACTATATGGTTGCTTCTTTTCAACGCAAAGAATAAGAAAACGTGGAAAGAGGTAAATAAAAGCAATTCGGGGATTTTAAAGAGATGTAAGGTTTCCTTCCTGGTCAGGACTGAGTTTCCCATCCCGCGGAAGGACCTGGCCACCCTACGCCGTACCATCCGGCCTAAAGTCGGTCGGGCCGTGGGCCGAACACTGAATTCATTATCATCGTATGTGACGTTAAATTAAAGCATGATTCCATTAAAAGAAGTGTTGAATTATGCACAATATGGATATCAAACACGCTCATGGCTATATTCATGTATTATTCATCATTCAAAAGTGCATTGATACCACATGCTTGCGAGCCATTGCCGTATCGATTCTCCATCCAGGTCAACTTAATTTTTCAAATGCGTGTCGCGTGAAGGCCCACATAATGTACGTTACTTTCTATGTGGTCAGTGACTTTTCGTGGAATTAGCGTGTACAGCAGGAATGATATAAATAATTACATTGAGCTACCTCAATTCGTGACCAGTAAACTCGAGCGAAAATTCCTCACATACAACCTTTGCTTCACCCTCAAAATTGATGCCTTTTGTTGGATTGTTCAGATCAACTACCAAGCGAATTGTGTACACAAATGGAACATTAAATGTACAAAAAAATCTTACATTGAACTCGCCGCATGGTGACGAAGCCAGTGAGCAGCCTCCATAGCAACACTACTAGTCCAGGCAACGAAGGAAAATAGGGGGAAAAAATCGTGTAATTTTGAAATTGGCAGAGTTGTCGGAGGGATTGTCCTGAACAACATAACTTACTAAAGTAAGATTTGAGGCTTTCCTGGCGAATCTTATGTAGAAAATCTTCTCGGGTTTGCAGCCAGGTGAGAAGTTTGTTGTGGTCCAACGTTTCCGAGGCTGACGCTGCCTCCATCCTCAGGGAATCTGAAGTGATTCTGAAGATTCCCTGAAAAGATTCCCTGAGGATGGAGGCAGCGTCAGCCTCGGAAACGTTGGACCACAACAAACTTCTCACCTGGCTGCAAACCCGAGAAGATTTTCTACATAACTTACTAAATGTCCCCGAGGGTGGGGCATTAGCGGAGGGCACCGGGGCCCGTAGAAGGGGTTTCGCTTATATCTAAACAACGGTGCATAGTAGAGGAAAAAGTTACTGTATGCAAAATTCAAGCTGAAACAATTTCCTACAAGTTTGATCCTATACATTTTTCCTGTTTCCAATAGCTTTCTGCCTCACGCTTTTCGACACACGTTTGCCCTCTAGCGCTTCAGCCCTTAGGTATACAGCAAAGCCCTGATGAAAGAAGTTGTAGGGGAATAAATTCCCTTCAAAATGAGTAATCACTTGCTGTTTTGTTTTCAGATGTTCAAAAGTTATGACAAATTTAAGTTTCAGACAAATTTCAAGATTTCGAAAGAAACCCGTACATCGCACTTTCTCTTTATTTAGAGATTATAATTGTCTTGTATTCAAGCTGTATATTGTGTCTTTACATCGGGACACATGCGGAAAAATATTACACAGCCATTAAAAGTTGCATTTTTTAAAAATCCGATCATAGTACAAGCACAGTACATGTAATGGAAAATATATTATGGTCCAGGCAACAAAAGAAAAACATGGGGAAAAATATGTTTGGATATTTGGCAGAGATGTGGAGTAGAGTATCCTAAACATCATACTAAAAGTTCCCATGGATGTAGTGATGAGCAAATGCAAGACCAAGACCAAGGCGGTCTTGGTCTTGGTATTGCACTCTCAGTGTTGGTCTTGGTCTTGCATAGGTAACCCTGGTCTTGGTCTCGGTCTTGCATCAGTGGTCTTGGTCTTGGTCTCGGTCTTGCATACTCGGTCTTGGTCTTGTTGCAAGAGTCTTGCAGTCTTCTTTTACGCATCTTACATGATTTGAAGTTACACCGATTACATGTGTGTTATTGCTTGCGAAAGTAACGAAAGCTAATTGCTTTTAGTTGTAGTAAACAGTAATGTGATGTCACGCTGTTTGCCGAAACGTCCATGGTGATATAAGCTAGAACAGTAAACTTTGAGTGTAAATTTAAATATTCTCTGTTATCCTATTGCAGAACTTTAAACCCAAAATCCACGAGATGCTATACACTATTTGAGAGTGTAAAATTATGAATATTATATTGTAAAGTTTCAAATTGAACGGCTGTGGAGACAAGAAGTAATATTAACAGGATGTGTATGAAATGTTTAAAAGACTTCCGCATAGGAGAGAGGTTCTATCTGACCTGTTTAAAAATGTATAATATAGTAACAAAACATAACGGCATTGAAGCAGATGATTTATAAATTGTGCAATCTATAGCAAATTAATTAATTAATAATTAATAGCAAATCAAATGTCCATTCGAAACCCAAACCCATAGGCTGCAATAAATAATATTTCTCTTTTCATATACCCTAGTTCTAATTTATAACACATTGTGAAAAGATCATTTCTGCACTTTAAAGTTTTCCGCTACCTCCCATAAATTACTTTCTACTTACTTTCAAGTTTCGGGCCTTCAATTAATTGGGTCATAAATAATTATAATTATTCTTCATGCAAGCAAATATTTCTAGACCAGGCATTTTCTACTTTTAGTATCTTTTCCCATTCGATATGTATCCTTAATATGAATCTGCAGCAAGAACCGCCACCGTCATGTGTCAATAACAAAATTGTAGTAGTAAAAAAAGGTTTTCAGTGGATGTCCTATCTATCATCAGCAAAATGTAGGCCTGTATAGCTACAGTACAATCAGATACGTAACTGTAAAGTAATAACTAGCAAATACCCGTCAAATAAGTTCCTGTTTTAATTAATCTACGGTTTAATTGTGTTTTATTGAATAATTATGAAGAATACAGGGCGTATAACCTGATTTTTTCAGACTTCACTTTATTTTGAAATTTTCTGCAAAGAGAATGGAATGAGTTGAATAGCTATGTTAAATTTTGTTCAAGTAGACAGGAAAGATTCTATGTGAGAGTAGGCTATGAATATTAATGATAGGTGTAAAAAAGGATACCATCGTTAATGAAATAGGATACTGAGCACGTTAATAGGCGTTTAAAGTTACGGGGGCTACTGTTTAAAGTTTCAAATACTCAGTCATAGGCCGCCCCCATGGCTGAATGGTTAGAGCGCTCGCCCTCCACCGCTGGGACTCGGGATCGGATCTCGATGGATCCATGTGGAATTTGTGGTGGACAAAGTGGGGTCGGGGCAGGCTTTCTCGGGGTGCTCCGGTTTCCCCTGCCATATGTAATTCCATCGTTGCTCCATTCATTGTAGTATGACCATTTGGTTGTAATAAAGAATTATATTAAATCCTCAGTCATAGCTTTCTTTTAACCCAGTGAGAGGTTAGAGAAACTAGTTATTAAATAACTGTATGGCAAAATTTTTAAGTTTTATTGATAAATTATGTGGTCAGTATTTATATTGTACGCAAAATGAAATTTCATATATGGCTTTGGACCTTTGTTACATCTGTTTGTCTTTGGTACCTTAATACTAGAGAACTATTGCAATTAAACATTTTAAAAATGAATATGGAGTGTTTATCGTGAATTTAACTCCCACCAATTGAAGGAACTAGCTTATGGAATGCCATTCAGGGAAATCAGTCAGATTAATTGTAAGTTTTCTTTGCAGTAATTTGTTTTAACGTAGTGGTGAGAGAGGTAGTATACGGATTTCATATGTATTATTTGAATGGTTCGTTCGTTTTTGGATACGGACAACGTCACGCACCGTGTCTGCTCTCATTGGTTACCGCACGATGAGGCAACCTCTAACATTATAGGCCTACCAGCCTTGAGACTACCCCGGCTAGCGACACTGCGGCGCCTTTGAGTAGCGGTCGCTGGCTCGCTGCATACACAATGGGGCTTTATAAAAATTTTTCAAATAGCAAGACTGCAAGAGTCTTGCAGTTAGGTCTTGTTCTTGCCAGAGTCTTGCAGGGTTGGTCTTGGTCTTGGTCTCGGTCTTGCATGGTCGGTCTTGGTCTTGGTCTTGCTAACGCTGATGCGGTCTTGGTCTCGGTCTTGCATTTTCTGCAAGACCAAGACTGCAAGACCAAGACTGGTCTCGCTCATCACTACATGGATGGGGAGTACGTTTAAATATAGTTTTTCTCAGTTTTCTCTAAATACCTCAAATACTATAGGTTCTAGCGAAAAACAGTCTACGAATTCCTAATAAATCAATAATTATAATATAAAAAGAGCGATCCCTGTAAGGGCAATGGAGACCCGTAGGGTTTCCAGGAGGTTAAGGCTCCCAGATTGTGACAAGCGGCACATGAAGGTGGCAAGGTTGTCAGCCCTAACGCACCGGCCATAATAGTAATGATATGAATCCACATAGGCTAAATAAAATCTGATGTGATGCACTCATTAACTTCCTCTACCCTGGGCGTGGACAAAGTCATTTTCTCACGTCACTTTTTGTTATAGAATAAAAGGTCGTTTCGTGAGAAGTGCGTATTCATTGTCTCAGCTCACGCAAATGTATGATTTAAAGCCTAAGTTTGGGCAAATTATTGGAAGCTAGTATGCTATGTCAGAAGACTTTGAAAATCCTAGCCACTGATACCTTGTTTATTACTGTGTGCTTTCTATTGATAAAAAGTGACGATGACAACAAATACGAGGGACGTCCACAAAGTAAGTTTCCCTGGGTCCATTTACAGAAACAAAACAAGTAAAAAGTTATTGCAACAGACACAGCTAGTGTTCAGCTATTTTTCAACATATTCGCCACCGAAATGGGCACATTGTCGTACCATGGGACCAACTTTTGATTTCCTGTGTCGTAGAAATCTGCCGCCTGGGATTTCAACCACCGTGTGACAACCATCTTCGCCTCTCTGTCATTATTTGTCATTTTGTGAGGTGTAGGAAAAGATGGAAATCACTCGGAGCGATGTCCGAGCTTTAGGGTGAATGTTTAAACACATCCCAGGCGAACTTCTGCAGGAGACTTCCTATAGGAGGTGTTTAAACATCCACCCTACAGCCCGGACTTCGCTCCTAGTGATTTCCATCTTTTCCTACACCTCAAGAAATGAGTGGGAATGACAGAGAATCACAAAGAGGATATGTTTGTCACACAGTGGTTCAAATCCCTGGCGGCAGCCTTGTACGACACAGGTATTCTGAAGTTGGTCCCACGGTATGACAAATGTCTCAGTTCCGGTGGCGAACACTTGGTTGTGTCTATTGAGATAACTGTACTGTTCTATTTGTCGGTCTGTGTGACAGTGTAGATTGATTAAAAGCCTTTGCAGATCAATTACCCTCTGTAGCAAACACCGTTTCAGATCTGCAGGTTGAAACTACTTATTTAATTCTTATTACTATTAAGACGGTAGAGTAGTGGCTTAGAAAATTAACTTTTCTCTGGATATCAAACCGATATCAAGTGAAAGTGGCATGAATTTTATCAGTTTCTGCAGCAATTAAAGAAACAACATACAGAGTGTTAATGAACAATAGCGAAATATTTTACCTGTGTATAGATAAGCAACTTTTTATTAGATTTTTGCTCTATGACGTAAAATGTATAGACTATGGCACAGAGCATTCAAGACATTACAGTTTGGTGCTCATAAGTCAATAATTAAACAAAGTAGGGTTAAAAATTTCATTAAATTGACTTCATGCCTTTTTAATGATCGATAAAAACCTGAGTCTTAATCATTCATCAACAGCTATATCATATAGGCCTAGGGCTACTGTACAGTGGTCACACAAATCACTAATTAGTGTGCCTCACATATCATAATTAAGAGCATTTAGTCATAGGAGAGAGGTTCTGTCTGGCGCTGTGAATTGAACTCTGACTTAGTTCAGTTGTTAGAGCATTGGCACGGACAGCCAAAGGTCCTGGGTTCAAATCCCAGTGTCAGGAATTTTTCTCCTTTCTCAGCTATATCAAATTTAGAGTTTTCATAATCTGCGAAATTTACAGACAAATCACATGACTGGCCGCCACTGCATTAGTTCTTTCCTACCTATTGCAATGGATACCATGTCATGATTTTCGAAAAATTCTTTCATATCTTTATGTTTCATGCCTCCCTAAGTACGAAACCACCGCCTGTTCAAAAAAAAATTTTGTGATATTTATATATATCTTTACACGCTAGCGGCCGTAATTTTAAAGATATTTGAACCAAGTTTTATTATGTTATTTCTAGGCCCAATAGCTCGAACAAGTTCGTTAATGAGCAAAATTGGCCCAAGGGGGTGGTCGGGGGAGGGGGTTGAAATTATAAAACATTTATATCTCTGCCCCTATGAAGTATAGAGGGAAACTTTGTTTGAATAAATTAGAGTACTCCCTATGGAGTTCACAGTGACACCAACAATTCAGGGGTTTTTGGGGGTACGAGTGGGGGTGGGGGTGAGGGGATGGAAATTCGAAATTTTTGAAACTACGTCTTGTGGGGTATCGTTGAAAAGCTCTTGATGAGTACTCTACAAATCAATAACTAGTTTCTTGATAGTTCTCATATAAGGCGAGATTTGAACGTTTGAAAAGTGATCTTTCCTTTTTTTGCTGTTATTATTGCGGGTTTGTCGTGCCAAGGCTAAAGAAGAAGAGTGCTACGCAGCGACAGTAAATTAACCAAAAGCACGTAGAAATCTACCTCAGCCTGTAGGCTTGCCTAAAGGGATTTGTTTTCATAACTACGTCATATTAACAACGGAGTTCCTTTGTTTTGTATTTTTTTTTAAATGTTAGAAGTCAGTGGCTCTCATGCCCTGACAGATCTTATGCTGTTACAGGAAAAATTGAATCCTCATCGCAAAAATCTACTAATAAAAGTTATTTCGGTGTTATTCATTAACAGTCTGTATATTTTGAGTGTAATTCATATTTAGACAAATTTATTTGATAAAGGGACGTTAGGAGTAATGGAATAGCAAAATTGGATTTGGAAATAGTTGGTACATTGACTATAGAGTACAGGCCTACAGCAGAATGTGGAAGTGTCGGGTTTGGGGAATGTACTCACTCCAGCAAGCTGTCTCCATCGCCGCCCGGATCGATCAAGCCTGTGTACGGCTGCGCAAACTCATTTGTTTCATTTTCCAATTTTTTGTGGGACAGCAGTTTCGTGACATGAATGAGTTATGAGTAAGCTCCATATAAAGCACTTACCCCGTCAGTAGTTAAATCAACCCGAGGAGCCCCACAAACATATTTTGTCAGGTCCAACTTCCTTTAATATCATGTGCCTTTTGTGATGATGGTTTCTGAAATAATTTTTCTATTTTTATTTTTATTTATGTTAAATATAATACAGCCCTAAGAAGCAGAGCTCATTATAGATCGACATGCGACTGGAATTTATTTCACAGGATATATCATATAAATTACTTGTATCGAAATGTAGGCCTAATGATCTTCTCTGTAATGATTTGTTGCAAAAGCTATTAACTTGATAGAACCGTAATTTTGCATAAACGTGGATTTTAATAGGACTGTATAATCGTTCACTCATCTCCGCTATTTAACTACTGTATTATAATTGTTAAAATTCAATAGGCCCATCAGTTGAAATGAATACGGTGTAAGCCGTGACGCTAACAATAAAACAGAAGAAAATCAATACTTTCACGGCCTGATCCTACGCAACATAAACACATACGCATGGTGCCTATGACCTCAGTTGAAGCATGAATTAAAAATCTGATAGGCCTATGTTACACTTACATAACAATCTCTACCTTAAGCGTGGGCAGTATTACTTTCTCACTTCATATTCTGATACAGTCTAACCTCCGTATAGCAAGCGGTATTTGTGGGTCATATTTTATACTAGCTGAAAAGGCCCGGCGTCGCCCGGGCTTTGTACTTTTTTAATTTGAAATTAACTTATGAAGGACTTTATGTATGTAGAACTTGAAATGAAGAAAAAGATTTATCACACTCAAACTATTCCATCAGAAAACGCTGGATATAGCTTTTTATGGCTCATAGAGGATGTGGAATGCTGCATTCCGTTGCTTCTACACATCATGCTTGGGAGGGGTTGAAATAAGAAGAAACACAAATTACATAAGATTGTACTGACTTGACGGAAAATTTTATTTCTCATTCTCATGTTACTATACAATCGTTTCGGAGCTGAAATAAAAGAGAAATGCAGTATCACTTTCATACTTTCCTCCCCTAGAACCCGGGACATAATATACTGCGAGCATAGGACTCAAAATGTTCCATCCCATGCTTAGGGCCTATGATAAACATCCCTATTTCTCAACTAATACAAAGCCTACAGGTATGGATAACTTATCAGCGGAAAGGATTATTTACATACTTTTGATATAGCATACTCACACACTTAAGTTGTCCCTCTTATTCTACATTAAAATGTGAAGTGAGTAAATATTTCTTATGTCGAGGGTAGAGAAAGTTACGTGACTACATCACACTGTGCTTTATTTTCGTGGATTTCATTTTCAGTAATTATTTTCGCCAATATACTCGTATTACATCGATGGAATCATAATTCGTGAAAGTCCAGCATTGCCAAGGCCCTATGTAATCATAGTAAACAATTCATTGTTGCCATGTGAACTAAACAGCATTTCTTTTTTTTCAGTATAAAATTCTCAGAAATTATATAATTTTCAAGGGAAGGACTGATTTATTTCAATTTTAATGTTGACCGCTATACTTTCCGGGCTTAACTGGGTATGTGTGCAAAATTCCGTGTAAATTGGTAAAGAAATGTAGATTTGTATAAGGAACAAACATACATACATACATACATACCCACAAACACACATTCGACTTTATATAATAGATTGAGGGGCTGTGATACACTGTATCCCGCATATCAGGAAGACTGCATGCAGAATACTGTATCAATTCAAGGATCAATGAAGTCAATGATAAATCACTAATCGAAATAATTAATGCATCCCTAATTTTGTTTCCAAACTTAACTGACTTTTGTTGAGCGGTGACCATAGCTGCTTTACACCCGCACACCGAAAAAGTAAGACTGGTTTAACATCGCGGATCATGCCAAGTTTTCATCTTAGGCATATCGGTATGCCAGAAATTTCAAGCTCGTAGAGGGAAGAGGAAAGAAAGATACAGCAAACTCGCCGTAAAACTAAGCCATTTGCTTGATATGGGGCTTTAACGACACCTGCAGTAGCAACAGAACTCAATGTTTGTCCTCCCACCTTCCTAATACCGTTGGGGTCATACTGACATTGGGGTCGAAATAAATTAAGTTTTAAGACTATAATTTTCGAAATTTATGATTTTATCACTCTGAGTAAATTGCATCCAATGTCGTGTTGTTGTTATATTTTCAACACATTAAAATGTGTTAATTGTTTTTGCACCGAGTAGTACCTTTGGTGTCAGTATGATCCCATTCAAAATTGGCTATTTTTTCCCTTTGAATGTAACATTATGTAAAAATAGCCTACTTATATACTGGGGCCGTCTACAGAAACAAAACAAAATTTCGTGGAAACATTTATTGCAACAGATACAGGAAGTGTTCAGCTATTTTTCAGCATATTCGCCACCGGGCATTTGTCATACCACGACGTTTTGAACAGAAGTCTGCCGCCTGGGATTCGAACCGCTGTGTGACAACCATCTCCGCTCCTCTGCCATTCATTTATTGAGGTGTAGGAAAAGATGGAAATCACCGGACTGTAGGATGGATGTTGAAACATCTAGCCGAACTGTTGCAGGAGACTTGCAGGGAGGTTTGAAGCCTACACCCTACAGCTCGGACCGCACACCCAGAGATTTTCAACTTTTCCTACCCCTCAAGAAATGACGGAGAATGGTAGAGATTGACAGAGAAACGGAGGTTATTACACAATGGTTCAACTCCCAGGCGGCAGATTTCTATGGCACAGGGATACAAAAGTTGGTCCCACGGTATGACAAATGTCTGAATTCCGGTGGTGAATATGTTGAAAAATAGCTCAACGGATGTTTCCATTAAATTGTGTTTTGTTTCCGTTAATGGCATGCGGGAAAGTTACTCTATGGACGCGCCTAGTACATGGCTGTGCTGTTTTCAAGGTAAATATGTGCGTTTTTAAGCCAGTTATTTAAATAAAAAAATTAAAACTTGAAAGGAGTTTTTACAAAGCTTAACATCTACAAAATTTTCAGTTTTGGTTGTGGTATGGTCTTCTTCGGTTCCGTGGCGTTGAATCCGGCGTATCAGGATCCAGGTGATTAAATGTAGATTATGGACGCCAAAGTGCTATTGCACGTGTCAGCAGCACTCCCGTCGGATGCACCTTACTTAGATGTTAGTCGGCCCATGAAATTTCTGGCGTCTCAGGAGTTGGACTAGATGAGGTCTAACTACCGTTGAAATAGACGAGACACAGTTACTCGTGTTTATTTAAGATGGTCACTTGTGATAGCGCGATACACAGTTACTCCCTTGTCAGAATTCTTCTTTTAAAATAGCTGTTCTTAATATGTCTGATGATGTTACAGTATGTATCACGTACGAGTTGGCCAGTCTGCGGGTTTCTTCATCGCGGCGGCCACAGCTCTAACTCCCGAGCGATCGGGTAAAATATCTACGCAAATAAAGCCGTTAACGGTTTAATGATTCAGGTTGTTACAGTTAAAATTATAATGAAAATAACATCGTACTTCATCACAAGATATGTTGGAAATGTCCTCCTCTTGCATCCACACAACACTGGCACCTTTTTTAGGAAATTTTCTTTCACGCGTATAAGTTCAGCTTCCGAGTTAGAGTTAATTCTTCTTATGATATTGTCTTTAAGTTATTCTAATGTACGGGGGTTTGATCTACATACTTTCAAGTTCCCCCATTAATAATACTCACATAATGTTAGAGAACTTAAAGGCAATATCACAAGAGAAATTAACTCTAGCCTATCTCGGAAGCTGAACTTATGCGCGTGAAAGAAAATTTCCTAAAAATCTGCCAGTGTGCGAGAGAAGGACATTTCCAACATCTCTTGTGATTAGGCGTGTGGCTATTTTCATTGTAATTTTAACTGTAATTGTTAGAACCTGAATCATTACTCCTGAAGCAGCTTTATTTCTGCAGATGTTTCAACCGATCGCTTGGGAGTTAGAGCTGTGGTAACCACAACGCAGAAACCCGCACGATTGGCTAACTCTTACGTGAAACACACTATACTATACTCCACGACGTCTCGGTAAATTGGGACTGGTTCTTGTTGACTTCAGCTTGACTTCCACTTCAACGTCAACTGAACTCAACTGCCCACACGCCGCGAGGCCCCGGTGTACATACTGTCCAATGCATTCTCTCGAAGTTTCTATATCTAATGACAATAGGTTTTCTCGAAATTTCTACATAAAATTCGCGTATGTTCGTAAGGGTGAACGCCTATTTGGCATTCCTTGCAAGTCTTTTGGTCGTTTGGCTTCCCCGTGAAAATATGCAAATGTTCTGATTAACATAATAAATAATTTTGATTTGATGAGGGTGTGAATGATATCACACTTCTCGGATGTTCTTATTTAACAGTTTATCTCATTTAATGTATCTACTGTAAATTACGATTTTATGAGTGTATAAATCCTTCTGTGACTAACTCTGTACATGTTCCTCGGATTGATGAGTGCCATCTGCAGTCTTCTGAATTTCTGGATACAATTATGGCGACTTCAAAAATATTTTGGGTAATATTATATGTATTATTAGCTTAGACTGTCATCCTTTTGTGACAGACTGTCTTCCTACTGTAACAAGGCAACAAAACGGTCGCCAATTACCTGTTTTCCTTTTCTGAATACAACTGGGGTTTCTCCTTAGTGCAACAATGTTCTTTGTGCATCCTAGCATAACATCTGTCAACCTCCTATGCTTATTATACAGAGTGATATTGATATTTTTTATTTTTTTATTTATTTATTTATTTAATAAATATTTATACAAAACAAGACCACCCGAATGAGCAAGCGCTCGTGCCCGGGCACAGTTCAGCCATTTACATTACAAAATACAAATTACAAATACAAATTACAAATACATAAAGAAAATATAATTAAATGAATACCTAAAAAAGTAATAATAAAAATGAAAGAACAAAGTAAAAAGAAAAAAGGAAAAGTAGTAAGAACAAAATTGAAACTCTGAGTTATTACAAATAAAATCGTTCCTTAATTGTCAACTAAGTACAGAGTGAAATAACTTTTGAATTATGAAATAAGATTTTTGATAAACTTATTGAATTTGTTGTTGTTCATATGTACTATTTCTGGATGTGACCTAATTATAGAGTTAGAGTCTTGGACCAGAATAAATGCTATGTTTAGAGCCAGAAGAGGTGAAGTATTTTGGTTCTATTAAAGGCAATGTATTATTTCTTCTAGTATTGTAATTATGAGGATCCGATACATGTACTTTGCGGTATTTGTGAAAGTATTTTAAAAGTGTGATCTTATAAATTTGTTCTACAGTCATAACATTAAATTCTGGAAATATCAGTTCTGTTGGATATTTGAGCCACCTCCCGGGGATTAAGACTTACCCCATTAAATTTATATTCATTTAGCTGTTCAAAAGGATACTGTAGCTGGAAATCCCTCAGCTCAAGACGGCCTGAAGAATACAGCAGACACAGGCCTCACGAAGACAGGTAGACTGGCTGCGAAGCTCTCTTCTTACTTCTCAAGCAGCCAGCAGGAAGCTAACTGAAGCACCCGCCCAAAGGGTACTTATAACTAACGTGCCCACCCCAGGGGATTATTAAGGAACAGCCCACAAGGAGGTTACCCAATTACATGCATTTTCATCAATGATGAAATTGCATGGATCAATTAAAATATATATATTTATTTACAAAGAGTGGAAGTTCAAAAAGTGGAGTTTGTTCCAAAGTAATAAAATTGCGAATCAACAAATAATTAGAATCTACAGTTCATCCTAAAAGAAACACTTAACATATTAAATAAAACATCCCTATAGCTAACAACATGAACAGAAGTTAATTTCAATTAATATACACTGCCCTTTTAAATACACTTAATTAAAAGGCCCCCAAAATAAATTACATTTATTTTAAATTAAAAGAAATACCCTACGGATGGCCTATAAATTTTGCTTAGTTGCACCAAAAACGCCTTTCAACTCCCATCCATTGAATTGAAAGGGGGGAGGGAACTGGCCTATTTCCCGCCATGACGGACACGCTATGTCTGAAGACAAAAACAGCTATCTGAAATACAGGTAACGAAAGACAAAGAAACAGAAACTAAATTAAGAAGAGAAAAGAACAAAGGGAGAAGTTACTTTACATATCAAAAGGGCCTGATGCTCTTAAATTATAACTCAGGACTGATGGCGTCCTTGCGCCAGGATATGCTACATTTCGAAATAAGTAAAATATGAAAATAACAAAGGGCAAACCTAGATTTATTATTCAACTAAAGGAGAGAAAGAAAAGCCAACGCTTACCTGTGTTTCAGATGCAAAAAAACAAGGTTTTAACCATTTTACCAGATTTTGAAGCAGAGCTTCAGAATAAGTTGTCGTCCGCCATGGCTGCCAGAAGGTAGAGAGAGCGCGCCCTCACGCCAACTTGCCTAGGCGTCTTTTCAAGACGTCACGTGACCTAACCTAAACCAATACACACACTTGAGACATCCACTTGACACAAGAAGCCTACCAACGGTCGTAACAGTCACTTCCGATGGATCACAGTTTATTCATCAAACCAATCCGATAGTTCATAACGAACCGGCCGACCAATGAGAGCAAATATCACACTGCTTCTTAGAAAATCATGCCAACTCATATTCCGCCATATTGTCTCCAGCCAAAAACTGCCGAGAACCGCCGAGATGAACCGAAGTATAGACACGCGAAACTGGCGACCACCTGCACTCTGTGGGCTAAGTCCAGAAGTTCACAGTTCTAGCGTGCACTCGAGAGATGGCGTTAGTGATCACTTTCGCGAGATAAACTGTCCAATTAGCGATGGTAACCGGGATTCAAAGAGAGTTCATAGAGATGTTGCGAAAATACACTGTCACTGTTTATATTATTTCAGGAGAGCAATGTTTATACCAGAACAGAGTTTCAATACTGAAACTGGCAAGGTGAAACTCGGTTCATATTCTATAGGCTTTTTTAAACAAATTATAATAATACCAAGGTATTTGACCTGATTTGTCTCCTTCACAGCCTGGCAGGTACATGAGTCAGTTTCACAGTTGATATCATGGAGTCTTACGCACAGGTTTTGATCCATATAATTGATTGTGGAGTACCAGCAGTTGTTAATGAGAATTGAACACAGTTTGTTTTATTTATATTTAATACTAACCTATTGCAGTCAAGCCAACTTTTAACCACTCTTAATCCCTTATTAGCCCATTTGTAAGTATCCTGCCAAGTTGGACCGGAAAATAGCAATACGGTATCATCGGCATAAGAATAAAGACGGCCATGGAAACTACTTAAGTCCAAATGCAGCAACTCATTTATGTAAATAATGAAAAGAATTGGGCCCAAAATTGTTCCTTGTGGCACACCAGTATCCACTTCTCTGACACCACTAACCTGATCCTTAATTTTGGTTATTTGCGTTCTATTATGTAAATAAGACCGAAATAAATTTAGTGCAGTGCCTCTTACTCCAATTTGCTCTAGTTTTTCTATAAGTATCTTGTGGTTTACAGTGTCAAAAGCCTTTTGCAAATCCAAAAAAATACCTAGACTTTTATTTCCCGCATCTAATTCTTCGATAACTTTTCCTGTAACATTAATTATGGCATCATCAGTGCTCAAGTTATTTCGAAAACCAAATTGATTTGAATTTAATATATTATTTTTATTTAAGAAGTCCACCAGTCTATTTTTTATACATTTTTCTAACAATTTGGATAGGCTAGGGAGTAAGGTTATAGGTCTATAGTTATTTAAACTGTGCTTTTCTCCGGATTTGTATATAGGTACTACCACAGCTTTTTTAAGATCATCTCGGAAAGTTCCTTGTGATAAACAAAGATTAAAAATATGTTCGCGGGGCTTCGATATGTATTTAGAAATTGTTTTCAAGGTGTTGTTTGTTATTCCGTTCGTACCAGGGGCAACGTTATTTTTTAGTGAGATTATCGTTTTATTGATTTCATCTTGGGTTACAGGGAGAAGAAACATTGACGAAAGCTGAGCAGGTTGTGGTATACATTTTTTATATTCAGGGATGCTGTTTGGTGCTAAATTAATATTTGAAGTGATTCTTTTTCCTATTTTTGAAAAAAAGGAGTTAAATTCATTTGCAATTTGGTCACTTTGCTTAATATATTGTCCTTTTTCATTTATGATTTCTAAGATTGGAATTTTATTATTTGAATTAGTATCAGTAGCTTCATTGACAGTGGACCAGAATTTTCTAGCGTTATTTTTATGTATTTCAAATTTATTTTTATAATAATTAACTTTCATGGCTCGTATGACTTTTGTTAATATATTTCTGTATCTTTTGTAATGTAATATTAGATTTTCGTTCGTAGGGTTTCTCCTAATATTATTTGCCAATTTGTCCCTTGTCCGAATAGACAAAATTATTCCTCTGATATGCTATCTTATCTTATGTACTGTAATGGCATACAATTGGTGTATATATTAATTCTAATGATGTGTAGGCCTACTAATTATTATTACACAAGAAGAACTGCATCGTACTGCCCAGTAGATGTATATTCTGTCCTCACGAAAAGTAGTACTAATATTAGTAAAAACAAATCCCATTAGAATACTACTTCTCTTTCTTGTATTTGCTTATTCAAAACTCATCTTAATTTATCTCTGTCACATTCTCTCCTAAATAGGTTTCCTTAACCTGCTCTGTGTTTAAAACCTGGTGATACCTTACACTGACAACATTATCATTCTAAGCTAGTCTTATTATTACTCTTTACACTCCTCTCATGCAATCATATTTCTTATAGTCAGTTCACAAATGTTTTAGACAGTGGAATGGGTAGATACTGTCCGCCCTAAATCCAGCCCGGAAGTAAGCAAGTATATCTGTCTTACTCTAGTGAATTACTAGTATCTATGTAAGAGTGAGACATAGATACTTGCTTACTTAGGGCTGGTTTTAAACCGACAACACCTGCACCTACTATACTTATTTTCTCACAGTGTTTATAAGTGTCTTTACAGAATAACTCAATTTTCCTCACAGGGTACTAGGTTCGTGTCCTGCTCATTCATGACATTATTCTTACACTTCCTTGTCTTTTCTCACTGTTCTTCAATGCACTTATAAATTAGTAGTTACATAGTCATTTCGTGCACTATTAGCGTCCCAGTTGCACCACTCACTTGCACTTGTCAGTACTCCTTTCATATTGTAAACATAATATGACACTCCAATATTATTATGGGTTTAAAATCATTGCAACTTATGCAAATGTGCATAACATTAATGGTTTTAAGAGCATACTGGATTCAAAGACTGATATTGTTTTATTAGAAACGTGCCGACTACTTTGTCCTTACTAGGGTCATTAACAGGGCCCGAATTCTGATGACCTAAAATTGTTTGAAAAATGACCTATAAAATGACCCTAAATTTTAAAGAAAATGACTTAATAATTATAAAAACTGATATTTTATTTATAAAAAATTATGATTGTACACACAAAGTTATAGACTAGTTTGTACATAATTGTAAAAACTGTAAATAACTGTAATGTTGTGAATGTTCTTTTCTCACGGAAATTTATACTGGCACTGAGGCACTGGTGAGTCACAATTCGGCACATCCTTTTGTGGTCTGCCGGATTATATTGTTGTTTATTGAGGGTAAACAGTAGTTTGCACTCTCAAATCCAAGCAGGTGCCAGACTCTGGTGCCAAGTCAATCTAATAACAATAATAATATAATACAAAATGTTGGCGTTTCTTTGATTCTCACTTCCAACTGAGACATGTCAACACTTTAATGCCGAATTTTTCCTTCTTGCATTAAACAAACAACACTAGCGACGAAAAAAGTTAATACACTAAATGTAAATACATGAAAATGATTAAATAAGGAAGTAAATGACATGAAAATGACAAAATAATGACCTAAAATTGAAATAAATGCCCTAAAAATATAAAATTCCATAAAATGACAAAAGAATGACCTAATAACAATGTATTTCTATAATCCAGAGGCCATGATTAGGATTTATCTACAAGTTCGCAATGTCTATGCAGCATCAATAAAAGAAATGACATGTCATTAGAATCCGGGCCCTGATCATTAAACTCGTTACATAACATGTTATTAAAATTATATTCACAATGAAGAGACTGCGATGAAGTAGGCCTACTTATACACAATATCAGTTTTTCCTAAGTGCCTAAATGGTATTCAGATTGTGTGATGGACGGGAAAATGTATGTTTATCTGTCTGTCCATCTGTGTATCTGTACTCACGATAACTCAAATACGCTTTATCGGATTTTCATGAAACTTGGTGTACAGATTTATGATGTCCATGGGACGAAACCTATTGATACTGGACCAATTTGGTTGACTGATACCGGAGAATTGCCCAATTTAATGACTATTGTATGACTACATTAGAAAGAATTAATACAGAGTTTGCATGAAAACATATTGTTTTACAGTGTTCACATGTGGCTTTGGAAGTTATAATACAGTATGCTTTTTGAAATAACACAACACACATATTCCTTCACTTACGCTTATCAAACTAGACCTTTGTTGTTCCGTTAAAATTGGAGGGGGAAGGAGCAGTACATAGAAAATGGATCCAAAGTCAGTAAACTGGAGCTCGCTTGGATTAGACTTTGTGCGTGGTGAATGACTAAGATCACAGATGAAAACGGGATGAGAATTTGTCCATATGTAAGATGGAAGAATCTTGGTTTCATATGTTGGCAAATTCTAGAGGTTTGGAAAATTGGAGGGAAAAATATCTACCAAAATCTTACATGGAATCAAATAGGGAGCAACGAATATGTGTGGAGTTACTGGCAGACAAGAAGGTTGAGGAAATTTCTAATAAAGGCGAAACAGCTCAGGTTTGCGAAAGCAGCAAATTGAGGAGCAGGGGTGGAGAGTGATAGGTAGAGTTGTTTGTGTTTATTTTCTATTTTATTTATTTATTTGTTTGTTCTCTATCATTTTCTTGTGTTTTGAATAAGCTTGTATGGTCCATGTGGACCTGTGCGAATTTTTGCAATTGGTTAAGTAAAAAGCAAATTAATGTAATAAACACTTACTTACTATGGCCAGGGGGTATAGGCTGCCGGTGTGTAAGGCTACAACTTTACCATCTTCATATGTGAATGTCTAAAATCTGGGAGCCTCAATCTCCTAGAACCCTTTGGGCCTCCACGACCTGTATAGAGAACACTTTACTTTCTAGGTAGTTTATTATTTTTTCACTTTGTACTCTAATTATTTATTGTCCTCAAGGATTGAAGCTGCATAATCTAAAGTACTTACAAATTAACTTGAAGAATCAATTACTGTTATGAGTTCTCTTGTAAATAGAGGTTTCTTCCAAACAGGCTTATCCAAAATCCTATACTTCAAGTCTCACTTGGATAATTCTTTATCTCACTGCACATGTTGAAATGGGCTAAATTAAATCTAGTCAAATGTAATTTCCTCCTGTTTCATGACATTCCATGTGTTTCTTATTTGCTTTATTTATTGGTTGCAGGTCAAAAGGAATTGGCCATCGAGCTGTACAAGAAAGGCATATCAGAACTGGAGCAGGGGATTGCTGTAGACTGCGTGGGAGGGAAAGGGGAGGTGTGGGAACGAGCACAGCGCCTGCACGACAAGATGAAGTCTAACTTAGTGATGGCAAAGGATCGCCTTGACTTCCTAGGTATTGAGTCGTCCACCGAAAAACTGCTGTTATCTCACCAGCATGTTTCCGGTAGGCTTTATTTATTCATGCTGGGTACCCAAGCTATGTCATGTGCTTTACTGGTATGATTTCAGTTCACTTGAAGTATTTATTTAAACAGTTGTTCTATTCTATTCCCTAAAATAACTTTTCAGTTTCAGTTTAAGAATGTTTCTACCAGATTAATAAATATTATATTTCATATTAATTTGGAGATTCAAACACATTTCTGTGTAATTACTGAAAACAGTTATCTGTTTTTTACTATTTAATACGAGGCACGTTCATAAAGTAAGTTTCCCTGTGGCCCTTTACAGAAATAAAGCACAATTTCAAGGACATTTTTATTGCAACAGACACAGCCAGTGTTCAGCTATTTTTCAACATACCACCGGAACTGAAACATATTTTTCATACGGTGGAACCAACTTTTGAACACCTATGTTGTAGAAGTCTGCCGCCAGGGATTTGAACCACTGTGTGATGAACATCTCCTCTTCTCTGTCATTTCTTTAGGTGTAGGAAAAGATGGAAATCACTGGGAGCGAAGTCCGGGCTGTAGTGTGGATGTTTAAACACCTCCTAACAAGTCTTCTGCAGAACTTTGGCTGAGGAGGTGTTCAGACATTCACCCTAAAGCACGAACCTCGCAAAATGGCAATGAATGACAGAGAGGCGAAGGTGGTTGTCACACGGTGGTTGAAATCCCAAGGGGCACACTTCTACAACACAGGTATTCAAAAGTTGGAGCCACAGTAAGACAAATGTTTCAATTCCGGTGGCGAATATGTTGAAAAATAGCTGAACTCTGGCTGTGCGATAAATATTTCCTTGAAATTGTGTTTTGTTTCTGTAAACAGCCCGAGGAAAACTTATTTTATGGACATGCCTCATTTACTTTGCTTTTTACCATTTTTATTTTCAACATCACCTGTGATTAGGATTTATTTTATTTGAATTTCATTTTTCTTGTAGTCAGTCTAGAGCATCTACGCCGGTTAGAAGTGACAGGGGAGAGAGGACCAACAACGTGGGGAAAGACTCAACAGCCCAGACTAGCTTCCACCCGTAGAATTGAACCTAAACCATACACACTAGTGCACGGTGAAGGTAGTGCCAGGCAGTTCAAAATCCCACCCCAACCCCCAGAAGGTATTTTATTTATTTTCTACGAACATATTTCTTTTTAAACTAGCACAATTTTTCAGATTGAGTCAGATACTAAAACAATTTAATTTTAATGCTATTTTTCTTCGTTTTGTTTAAAATAAATTAATAGTTCACAAAGAAAGTGCAAGAGATGTCAGAGTTTAATGCTGTCCGAATTTTTCACAAGGCCAGATAGACATGCTTGTCAGACCTTAGCATCAGAGCACAATGGACTCTTCTGAACTATCCAAGTGTTACTCCTTGTATACCATTGTTTTAGATTAGTGATTGAATTTGCGGCCAGTTGTTAATTTCTGTAATTCCATCGTATGCCACGATTGAGTGTACATTTTGCACAAGTGTTATCTGGTCAAATGTGTTACATTCAACTATCAGTAGTTTTGTTGAAACTGAATTGAATGAGTAATGTTCCCAATGTCTGATCAATAGGCCTCGAACATGAATTCAAGGTAATGAGTGTGGCTATGAATATGGCTTTCTACAAAGGTAAACTCTGCTAAGAAACTCTAGTTTAGGAAGTCATCTGGCAAAGTACAGTAAAACCCCCTTTTTACACTTTTCAAGGGACTATTGCAAAAAAGTGTAAATTGCAGGAAGTGTTAAAACTTTAATGCTATATATTGCAAAATTTAATACATGAAAATAATAAAGACACCTATGTACACTTACATAGTCTATTTTAAAATGTGATGCAAAATATGTTGCACAATATAGGATAATCTCCTTGTAGCATCACACATATTAATTGAATAAATAATTGCTTTAACTTTTCAGTAGATTTAGATGGTATTCAAAGTTGAGGCAAAGATTGCAAGCTCTTCTGCCAACTGAACATGTTTCCCGACACGTGAATCAATACGACGTATAATTTGCGACTTTTCTGCAAAGAAGTGCATTTTCTATTTTTTCTTTACCTATAGGCCTATTATATCGTCAAAAATCATGCAGCACAGGCAGTTGGTTCAAATCACAACGGATTACGCCATTTGAATAAATACAGTAAAATAAAATGCAGTAAATTGTACCCACACAATAGAAACTAACTTCACCTGGCCTAACACAAATAGTAACTGACACACCATGTCTAAAAGAGTTGGCGACATAGCAAAAAATTTAGTTAAGCGAAAGCCGTTCTTCATTGAAAACCAATGCTGCCAACAAGGAAGATAATTATGTAAATGGCAGGAAATACAACTGTTTGAAAGTTGTTAATGGCAGGAATGCTATGTATTATCGTTATAGGATAAGAGAAGGGGCCTGCAGAAAATGATGTAAATGGCAGGAATGTAAAAAGGGGGTTTTGCTGTAATTTTCATGAACATGACCCTTAAACAAAATAGTGCAGAATCATCAGATGAATGATGACCTCTGTGGAGTACAGCATGACTACAACAGATTTTCCGTACCAGTGTGATTTTTTCAACGTTTCCAGGGGTTTTGTTTGAGTTAGTCATCAAGACTGGCAACTTTTAAATTGTGATGCCACTCTAAATAGTGAGTTCAACATTAGGCATCTTTATCATAGACCTCTTGTAATAGATTTCCATGTTTGTTCTTTATTAACCTGGCATCTCTTGCATTTATGGCTATCACACCATCACTCTTGGATTAGATTTGCTCTAACATGCATTTTTTTTTCTTTTATAGCTAAGGATTAAACTCAAACGCATGGATTAAACATAGGCCTACAATATGATTCTATGTAACTATTTTAACATTTGTAAAAGCAATGTTATATTTTCTTTAAAAAATATATATATAATACTAATAATAACAATAATAATAATATAATTAGATAAACTGATACAACAAAGTGCCAGAATGATTTTGTTTAATCAGTGATAATTGCAATTATGATATGCAGAAAATAAATTATTTTTGTAATTGATTTCCGAGTTAGCTCCAGATCGATTAATTATACAGGGCTTGCAGAAGAACAAAGGTCTAAAGTGTGATGCTTAACCTTAATTCATACTTGTATACACTGATATAAGAAATTCTTAAAACATGTCAACATTTCACAAAATGCACTGGCAGAGAACTCCGCTTAGGCCTAATTATTTCACAGTAATATACCTTCTGTATATAACATTATTCATGTAGTACTCATTTCAACTTGAACAACGAAATAAACAAACATCTGACTGCATTGGAGTCATTGCCCTCAATGATTACCAAAGCGGCTTTTAGTATAGTCATGATTTTCCATTTAAAAAGCATGTAACCTTTAATTAGTCATTACTCCGGTATCGGTCAACCAATTTGGTCCGAAATAAATAGGTTTCTTGCCATTGACATTATAAATGCGTAAACCAAGTTCAATGAAAATCCGATAAAGCGTATTTGAGTTATCGCGCATACAGACACATGGACGGACAGACAGATGGACAGACATTTTCCCGTCACCCCCATACAATCTCATAAAGTACCATTCTGGTACTTAATAAGTAGTCTTTCAAAAACGTGAATTATTTTACATGATATTTTTTTATTTCAACAATCTTCATCTACTTCCAGAGGCTGACAATTGACAAAGAATACCAGCATAACATAAAGTATAAATGTGTTATTGGTTGATCACTGAAGAAGGAGAATTCTATTGTTTTGAATACAGATGGTATCTAAGTATTATTATAGAAAACTTTAAAGCTTGTAATGCAATTTCTTTATACGTGGATGTTATGACTCCCAGATCTTGAAGGAGAGTGACCCACTTCTTAGGGATAACGTCTCTTGCACCCACCATTATGCCTTAGATTTTGATATCTTCTAAATTATATTTTTCTTTATAAAAGGGTGCTGTCCGTTCATATATTGCCTGTTTCTCTAAGTGCACCACATGAGGTTGGGCAACATGAGTCTCAAATGTTACAGTAGGAACCAAGATATATCCTTTAGTACCATCTGGTTTCATAGCGTTCCATGTTGATTCTCCTCCAGCTTCCATTAGTGGCAAGACCGTGAACCTCTTCAAAGTCACTGGAGCCATTACTTTGGGGGTCATTGGCAATTAGTGGATCTTATGGTGTGGTGCTTCGTTAAACATTTATTTTTGTTAGTATATTATTATTATTATTATTTTATGATTATTTTGTTCTTATTATTGGTGGTGGTATTATTATTATTATTATTATTATTATTATTATTATTATTATTTTTATTTTTTTTTATTTATTTTTTTATTTATTATTATTATTGTAGCGTTGTTATAAAATTTGAAAATGGAAAAAGAATCAGAGAATCAAAATAATAATAATCAAGAGCTTTAGCGTAGACTTACCTTTCATACACAGGATGAAATCAACTTCTCACTAACACTACTTTAATGCTAAATAGATAATTCTATTAAAACAGCAGGCAGTAGAAGTAACACCATCACTCACATGTTAGGTGTAACCTAACAAGCTGCACTGCTTTTTTAATAAGAGATCACTGCTACTGACACATGTGTGATATCTTGTTACACTTAAATTGCTCAAATAATAAACCACAGAAAAGGCCCAAAGCCAGAGAAAGTTTTTGAGGGGGTAAATCAAATTTCAGAGGGGGGCCATGAGGTTTAGCATGTTTTTCACATGTACAGTCGGTCAAATAAAAAACGTCGGGTGGTATTTGATTAAGTATCACGAACGAGCATATGCGCATGTACAGGAAGACTTAAGGTTAGGTTCACACACGCCTCTTGTCTATCCATGTATTTTCTTGATTATTTAGTCAGTTTTGTTCCAAAACAAACATGTATAGAAGGCTGTGGCTATATGCCTCAAATCCGCCATATTCTTGGTTGCAAATTCTTATAATATTAATAATTGATAAATTCGCAAGGAATATGATTATTCAAGGAGCATTTTTTAAAGATTTTATTTTATAACACCGGTATTTGTAGTGCAAAATCAATAACTTACGTTCAACTTTTGCAACCATCTAGCATCGAAATACGCGGCCGGCCAGATCCCTGTGAAAACTTCCGGTCGCATTATAGTGAAGTTCCCACATCCGAGCTGCTCTTTCATAAATATGGAACGTTCTCGCTGCTTCAGAGGCCGAAAAATGCAGGTCAATTACAGCCCTAACTACACTTTCTCTCACTTTAGCATTTGTATGTGGCGATGACACAAAGCAAAATGAATTATGACAATACATTAAGTCGAATATCGTGTGTTGCGGTTTTGGCGTTGTTCAATTTTTTCCCTTAGTTCTTCATTTTTTTCCTCCTGTCGCATGGCCTCATATGTTCCGAGAATGGCCTGTATTTAATGTTTTTATAGGAAACTTGTGAACTAATGCGTGAAAACTTTAATTTTAACTGCATACGAGTCCCGACGTTTTTTATTTGACCGACTGTATATATATATATTATGTCAACACCCCAAAATAAAATGAACTGAATTGTAAGTAATAAGATAACCACTCCACCAAATAAAATAATTTATTAACACAAATTACAGACACTGAAATTAAGATATTGAAAATTACAACAAATTCTCTACTTTTAAAAGAAGTGTGGAAGGATTAAGTACTTATTTATCAGTGAAAATTAAGACTAGACAAGTGTAATACTTATAAAGCCTACTTGACTTCATTATTGTAAACTGTAATACAAACTGATCCACAGGAAGAGTCTTTGTCAAGTCTTTGTTATAACTCTAAAGCACAAGCTCCGCCTTCCTTTCATGTGTATTTCCTGTGGTTGTAATGTGGACATTAAATGTGAAAAACATCTTTCTACTGTGGCATTGCTAGTTGGAATAGTTATTTCCACATGATTCTCCACATTTGTTCATTGTTTTGCAAACTCGAGTTAAAGATTGTTTATTTGAAATTGAGGGAATGAGATTTGTGACCAACTGGAGTTCAGCTCCAATATTTTCCAACTGCCTCCGGTTTTCACTGACTTTTTTTTAGCATCTCCAACACAGGCTTTATTTCCTTCATTTGGATTACAAAGTGTTTGTTCTCTTACAAGAAAACATGTTATAGTCAGTGGTCTCAACATTATGGTGTATGTCTCTGATTATACTGTAGTTATCATTATAGTCTACCTGAGGAAACAATATCACGATAAAAGTTGATGTACTGCACATTTGGAAAGCTATTTAAAGAAAATTTATGAAGTATTACCTGAATACATTTTTGTGATTTTAAATATTAAAAATCTAGAGGGGACAAGAAAAAATATTGCTGCCCCCTCTAGCCCACCTGTGGCTATGGGCCTGTCACAGATATTGTAGAAGACACTGCTAGCAAAACAAGTTTCTCTTGCAAGATATAAGCGAGTTATCGAAATATGTAGGCCTACACAATTGTTAGGTCCAATCTAACAGCACTAGCAATCACGGGTTAAAATAATAAACAATTTTGAATTTGCAGCTTAAGAGCACATTACAAAATTACGTGCAGTAATTGTTAATAGCTTTCACAGCAGTTGAACTCACCAGGTGGATATACAAAATTACCCCTGCAGGCATGATGGCTTGTCATATGCAAAGAACATGCAGCAGATACAATCTGGTTACATTTAAATGGTACCTCGTATTCTACAAAATGATTATGTTTGTGCCTATTGTTTTCTTTTTATATATGTATGTTTCCTTTTATACAATTTTAAAACAAAGGCTAACAACTTTCTGAAGCAGCACCCCCACTAATTTTAGCTACGAGCCGCCACTGGTTTCTTTCTTCTGCTTAGCCTTCCTAAGTGTGCTGTCTAACATTATACATTTATGTAGGTATCAGGACCTCTTTGCTGAGGGTTGAAAGTAATGTATTGGCGCAACCTGTTATCCAGTATACAGTACATTCAAAAACTCATTATGGAGAAAATGGAGATTGGCCAGAAGTTGGGTCATGGTCATACCTCCCTTTATATATGAGGACTTTTCTGACTTCCTTCGGGCATGATGGGACTTGTCATCATAGAAAAGATTATTGCAACCATCTATTGTTATTGCTCTCATAATAACCTTTAAAGGTCTAAATGCAGCGTTTATTTTGACCCTCTTCATTGCTTCAATTACTTCACTGGAAGTTATCATTAGACTATATGCCTAATTTCTATCTCTGTGAAGGTAGATAAATACCGATTGCAGACACATGGTTTTCATTAGACAGTCTGTCCTTAAAATGATTGAGGATTTCATTTTTACTCGCTTTGCAAGTAATAATGCATTGAATAAACAGACTATCAGTATGAACATGGCTTCTGCCTTTGCCATTGGTCAGCTCTTAGCAACTGTTCTGCTCAGATATGAACAGCCTCACTTCCTTCTTGGGTTCAGATTCTTGAGGATGCATTTGGAACTAGAATACAAAAGCTTGGACATTTCCAATACCGGTAAGCTGTGAAGAAATAATTTATAACATTTTCTGAGAAAATTTTAAGAGCTTTATAGCCTAATGCTCTTCCACATTCTCCTAAATTCAGCTGCCTAGACTATATTGAAAGCTTGACTTTAATTTATAACCATCAGAGTTCACTAATGTATAAAACTTGTATTGTTTTTCCGTTCACATATTCAGTTGTGTTATTTATTGAATATCCAAATTATAAACCGTACTTTACCCTTAGGCATATTAGGGTTATATTTTGCCATTCTATATCTGTGTGAAAGTCATTGGAGACTGGATTTGAAGATACTCATATATCACAAAGTCAACAGTAGGCGATGGGTTGCAGAGATTATGAGTTACAAAAGGGGTTGCTTTATCATGTGTTAGCTTTGATATTCTAAGTTCAAGTTTTTAAAGTACGGTCAATTACTGCTGGATAGAAAGTTCTTAGTTATACTCAGATCCTTTTTTTTTTTCTTCTTCTTCTTCTTCCTAACATTATGATGAGTATGTATGTATGTGTGTGTATGTGTTTATTTGTGTGTGCGTGTGTAAGGCTATATGTCCGCAGACCTAATGTTTTAACCAGTGCTTTAGTTGGAAAATATTTTATGGGGGTACTCACCTTACTTCAAAATTTTCCATATCGCCTCATACAAAAGAGTTTTAAAAAACCGAGCACCTTATCAGGATAGACAACATGTAATCTAAGGAGAAAGTAATTATTGTAGAAATGCGCACGAAGGTGAACATTAGAACGCATATCTACTGCGAATTTAATAGTGTTTGTCATTATTAACAAATACACTCTCTTATTGAATTGGACATTTAATAAGTATTTTAGGACAATATCGTTCCTGTACTGCCAGTACGACGTACCGGAGCACATCTTTTTCCCGGTATGGCAGAAGGAAAATAATTTTATACCTGCGTACCGGTGCGTACCGGCCCAACTAAAGCACTGGTTTTAACACATTGACAATGGACAGCTATGCAGGTTTTTGACACTTACTGCCGTTTCCTTTCTTGGTTTTGACAGCATGAGTAAGGCTGGGAAACACAAAAAATCATATTTTTATTGATTTACCCTTTGCATTGTTATTCCTCCATTCTGCTTCTGTAAAGAGAACCATGAAATGTTATGTCATTGTCTCCTGTTCAGTATGTTTTGGGTTTATAACTTTTTAAAACCTGACTGATTTTTTGTTGGAAACTGCAAGCAATTAGGAGGCAATAAACACACAAGATGAAAGTGTGAAAAGTGCCTATCCTAGAGAACCACACAAAAATCTAGCAGAGATCTAAAAAATATAAGTTGCAACAAAAGTGGAAGAAAAAAGAAAAGCCCTTCAAAATCTTGCCGGAATTTGCATTGTATGCAAGGAACAGGAAGAACCCTGCTACATATACTGTTCTTGCACTGTGGCATTCAACAAAGAAAAAGATAGTTTTAGCAGATTTGTAGATTACAGTAATAAAAATTATATACAATGCACTCCGCTTATTGTGATCACTTCGGGATGCAGCTAATCTGTTAATATTAACCGAATGATAACAATAGCCAAAAAAATTAAATGATTATTTACTCATATATAGGTATAAGATAATACACTACATTTTAAAATATTAATATATTTAAAAATATTTTTTCATAAAATAATACGTAACTGTGAATCGTTGAACCACTCATAGGCTAATACATTAATAGACTGCAAGCAATTATTTTTTAAACCAGTAACAAAGTTTTTAATTTTTTTAATTTCCTTTAGGACTCCATTAACCAATACTCCAAACTCAGTTACGAGTTACGAGTGTTTTTGGAAGTCTATTCTGATCTGTGGTGAACAATGCATATCAAAACATCTAACGCCTGTCTGTTCAAATCTTTTCATTTTACTAGCCATCACTGCATGTCAACACTGTTTTCTTCATAAATCAAAAACTGCAGCTTAACTGTGGGTTGAATCATGTTTTATTGCTTAAAAGAGAAAGTTAGGTAATACCACACCTTCAAACTCGTCATCCTGTGAGCTGGGAATTGTATTGCTACCTCCAGTACATCACATAACAGTTGAGTTAGAAACAGAATTCTTAAAAACGAAATTTTGAATGACGTACAGTAATTGGAAATAAAGCCACAAAAAGGAAAATGTGATAATATAAACCGATTCTTTGATCACAATAAACAGCATTTTTTCAATGTATCAGTATTAATTCATACAGGACTTCATAAAAATGATAAGATTACCCGATTGATAAAATTATCCACAATTTCATTAAGCGGCATTCACTGTATAAACATATGTGTGTTTATTTTCGGATATGTATGGCTAAGTCCACCGCTGTGGCTCAGGGGATGCGTTCACTCCTCTCATGCAGCGGGCCCAGGTTCGATTCCTGGTCGGGACAAGTTACCTAGGTGAAGTTTTTTCTGGGGTTTTCCCTCACCTGTGAAACAAATGTCAGGTAACTTTAGGCACTTGTGGTCCCCAGATATCATCTGGCTGTCATTATCATCTTCATCCCCATTCTTGTCTTGTTCTGAGTGAGTGTGTGTGTGTGTGTGAGTGGTGTGTCTCGTCCTATGTGTTCGTTTTGTCTCGGAGGTGGCCCCAGCATTGGGCTGATCACTCATCCAGGGAGGCCCTTCATGTCCTTGTCTGGTCAAAAAAGTATGTTTATGATCCAAAGATAAACCCTCTCCTGACAGGTCGTGGCCCTGTAAGGCCCGGGCGGCTTGAGTCGCTTAAATCCTAAAAGGGAGAGGTTAAACTACGATAAAGAAAGAAGGAAAGAAGAATGTATGACTAATTAAACTAACAGAAAGCTGGGAGTTTTGAATAGCAAGTACCAGGGTCCATAGGGGATGGTCAACCTGAAAAAGTTGTTGTTGGTCATTGTGTTAAAATATAATATTACTTACTTACTTATTTACTTATTCAATGGCAATAGACAATTCCTAAACAAGCTAAAGTAATATTATCTATTTTATTTAACCCGAAGGTTACCTGAGCTGCCATTCAACCCTATTCTGTGCTAACTCCATCCAGCCATCCCTCACTCCTAATCCTACTTCTATCCTAATATTGACCTCCTATCTACGTCTACGTCTTCCAAGTGGTCATAATATGCATTTACAAATTTCTTGTGTTTGAAGCTGGAAGGAAGAAAATTTAAAATCTGATGTTCACCACATTTGATACACAGATTGTAGCACAAACGAATTAACGTAAAGTCATCCCTGTTCAGGTCTTGGAGGACCTTAGGTCTTCAGGAGGTGGAGGCACGAGGACAGGAAGGTGGCAAGATTGTCAGCCTTAAGCACTGACCCTCTTTGGCTTCAGGATTATTCCTGATGCTTGTTTCTGTTAAATGCCAAGTCGATCCCAGGACCAGTGTCACCAGAAGGATTAGGCCAATTGAAAAATCTTAACAATCTCACTGGGGATTGAACCTGCAGCCTTCTGATTTGTAGTGCAGAGCCTTACTCAAATGCATCATTGCGTGTCACCAGAACATTAAATAGAACTGAATTAATTGCAGCTAAGAAGTTTTTTTTACAATAAAACTACCGTGTTTTACGGACTGTAAGACGGACCTTAATTTTTAAGCAATTAAAAAAAAAAAATAACATTTTTATCATTTTTATTATTAGATTGCAAAGCAAAACTGGCTACTAACAAAAATATTGTACTGTTACGGATAACACAAATCACTTTCAATTCAAGTTCACTGGCACCATAGACTGCTATGATGCATCATAGGCTAGACAATGTTCTGAGTTTGTGATGGTGGGGTGGGAGGGAGACAGTGTTAGCAAGCTCATGTTCATCGCACTGCTGCTGCCAGTTGAATCCAGTGTTGCTAGATAGAGATAGGTTTCCCGCAGCATCAAATATATGGCCATTTTTAAGATTGGCGGGAATTTTAAATCAAACACTAGACATTTTTATATTAATTTCGAGTATAAGACATACCTGAATTTTGGAGGCAATTTTTTGAAGAAAAAAGTGTGTCTTATAGTCTGATAACTAGTATAATTACTAGGATTTCACAGCAGGCCTTCAATGAGATTTCCATTTCCAGGCTGTATGGCCGTGGTCTGTCCGTTGCTACTGCTAATGTTTCATCACGAACTGTGAACTGCAGCCATCCACTCAGCTGTAACTAGTTCTGAAGGTGCCAGATGTAGTTGGTGGCGAAATGTTAGCAGTAGCAACGGACAGACCACAGATATACAGCCCAGAAATGGAAATCTCATAAATTTAACTAAATGCTAAGAGTGCAGTAATGAGGAATAATAATATCATTTCACTAATTCGCGGGTGTGCAGGCAAAGAGAGTTAAGTCCTCTTGTTACTGATAATTAGAGTGACTAAACACACTTTACCCGCCCAACTTCACTTTAGAAATGGATAAATCCATGAGGCACACATCCATAACTACCGTATGTTTTTGAATATGACTTACTGGACTTAACACAAATGTAGAGAACATTTTTATCTATAACTCTATGGACATATCTCAATTTTTGAGGATTGTGGACTTAACTCTCTTTGCCAACGCACCCGCGAATTTTGAATTGAATTAAATTGAATTAAACCTTTGTTATAAATGTTATTTATAAACAAATTAAAATATTGACAGGATATTTTGTTAGAAAGTAATTCTTTTATTTTTGCATGACAGTTGAAATTGAATGGTGAAGGGTTAATATATCCACCCATGTATGACAGTGCCATGCCAAACATTATAATAGCTAATGCAAATTTCCAGCTCTGGGAAGAAAACTGAACATCCCAGGGAAGAGGGGAGCAGGTGCTGTGATGAACAAAAGCCAGACCTTGCCACGAAGCATGGGCAGATCTCATAGCAGTGTAACATCCACTCGTCCAAACAAACCAACCTCAACACCTCCAGCCATAAAAAGACAACTTTCAGTAAGTGTTCATGAAACAATTCCACAGCTTAAATGTTGAAATTTCTAATTTTTACAATACTTTTTTTTAAGCTAGATGGTTCATTTTTGGCACACACATGTTCTCTTTAGAATATCTATATATGCTACAAAATTTCATGTATTTTACTCTGGTACTTAGGTGAGTAATGCAATTTTAGCCCACCACCATGGGTGAGTTGGTAGCTTGCCTGTCTTCCACTCTGGTGGTCTGGGATCGATTCCTGGCCAAGTTGGGGATATTTCTGTCTTCCACTCCAGTGGACTGGGATCAATTCCTGGGTGAACTGGGGATATTTCAGCAGTGAAAAATCCCTTTTCCAGGTTCAAGACTGGGATTTTTTATCAACCCTAGGTAGTGTTAGGCACACCCCGGAAACGATTCCACTGTGAATATTCCCTTAAGGGATCTCCAGGAATCGTTCGCGACCTGGTAGGACTTCTGTTGCAATTACTACTAGTACTACTACTACTACTACTAATAATAATAATAATACTAATGCAATTTTTAGGAGAAATCAGGATGTATTTTCAAAATCATTCTCTATGTACAATTTATAAATGTATGGTACCGGTATAGAAATATTTCATGTTTCATCTAGAAAGAACACTAAGAAGCCATATTTTGGGGCCTGAGTGTAAACGTCAGTTAAACATCGGCTTGTAAAATAGTGTTGGCACAATGGAAAGACATCTGTTCATGCTGCTGTGAACCATTACAAACTATACACATCTACAAAAGAAACTAGAAAAAGGACCCCAGTGAAAGTGATAAAATTGGTGCTATAAAACATTAAGTTA
Organism: Ectobius pallidus; assembly: GCA_964059195.1. NCBI lineage: Eukaryota > Metazoa > Arthropoda > Insecta > Blattodea > Ectobiidae > Ectobius > Ectobius pallidus. The sequence goes on along the minus strand of CAXKWD010000008.1, from coordinate 10,637,469 downwards.
TCAGATGGCTATGCTAGAAAACCCATCAACACAGAAAAAATGGCCAGGAAGATCAATGTGGCTCAGTCAAATGCTAATTCTGTTAGAGAGCAATGCCGATATTACTTGTATCACTTTCCCAAAAGTGAGAAGTCTTCTATAAATAAGTGGCTTTACTAAGTAGTATTTTGCTGTTGTTTTTAAAAATCGCCTTTAAATGAAATTGCTGTGAGCATGACAGTGCAGATTGAGTACCGGTTGTTGAATGTTTTTTCTTCTTTTTGTGGCCTAACTAAATGTTTGATAGAGCAGCAGTGCATAGGTGAGTAATTTATTTTCTAATTTAACATGTTATCGCCACAAGACTCCGAAATGAACTTATAGCTAAGAAATTAAGGAAAATTTGGCCACATGTTTTGAATCGAGCACATTGATGGGAATTAAGTGGAGTTTCTTGCTGATATCTTTGAAGAAGTTAATAAATACTGTATTTAGCAATATATTAGATTATATTGTACTGCCAAAATTGAATGGTGATAATATCATTCATGGTCAGGTAGAACATGTGCTGCTCTCGTGCAGAAGCTCTGGAACAGAAATGTACAAGGTTGAGTCCAAAAATAAGTTTCCCCTGGCGACTTGTGTACAGAGGTGTGGATGAAGATGTCTGTGAAAGACAAAAAATATGAGACATTAAAGATAAGACGTACCTTTATTTTTCCACATAATTACTACGTACATTGAGACATTTGTCATACCGCTTTATAAGTTTCAAAAAGCCCTCCAGGAAAAAATCAGGGCTCTGTGCTCCCAACCAAGAGTTGCAATATGGTTTTTCATTGCCATTGCTGAGTATGGTCTCGCATTGTCATCCAACAACAGAACGCCAGATTGGAGAAGGCCAGGCCGCTTTTTCCGAATCAGCGCCTTCAATTTTGACAGGGTGTGACAGTACCGTGTAGCAGTGATGGTTCCATCCTCCAAAAAGTCCAGCAACAAAACCCCTTGGGCATCCCAGAACACTGTGAGGAGCACTTGACCTGCAGAGGACATTGTTTTTTGAACTTCTTTCGGACAGGTGATGACGGATGTTTCCACTCCACAGATGCAACCTTTGATTCAGGCGTGAAATGGTGGACCCACGTTTCATCCCCCGTCAGAATCCGAAACAGAAAGTCATTGCCATCATGATGGTGTCTTTTGCGTTCAACTGATGTTTTGTTTACTCCATTGCTGTTCAATTTCCTGGGGAAAATATAGAGGGGTATTTATTTTCGAACTCCCCCTTGTATAAAAATGAAAGGAAGAAAAATAATGAAACTCTGACGCTCTGGCGAATGTATGCGAGCTGGGGATTCATGGAACACTGTGAAGTTTGGATTATTACTTGTTCTGCGGTTGTTAAAAGAAGCCTAATGAAGCGATTAAATCTTATCTCAAAAGGCTGATGGATTTCAGTTCTGCCCAAAATAAGTCTACATCGGACAAATTGGGGAAAAGGTGGTCTCTGAGAAAGCATGATAAAAAACAGACATAAACCAAAGAAAAACCCAATGCTTCAGTTGTGGACAGTGGGTATGCTACATATATCCAGAAACTGTGAAGAAGCAGGAAGAAGAAGAAAGCAGAGGAGTGCAAAGATCTTAAAACTAAGGCATTGTCAGCAAATGAGAAGAATGAAAACAATTGGATCCTTGATATCGGTACCACAGAGCACATGACATCTGACAAAGAGAAAACGGTTGAAGTCACTGGAATAGGTGATATTGAACGGTGTGTTATTTATGATACCTTAGAGCAAAGGAATATCAAGGGACACCAAAGAAGAATGTGACCACTTGTATGACCTAAAATTATAAGAGTTCAATCAATTTGAATATATAATAATAGTAGTAATGTTCTGCCTGCGGCATAGAGACTGCTCATAGTCCTGCAGAACACAACCAATGCCTCATATGATTTGGATGTATCTGAATCAGTTTTTTGTATAATATTTTTTAAAGTTTTGAAAATATTTATTTTGGGTTTTGTATTAGTGATTGATTTGTGTGTTGAATTGTAGGGTCCTAGCAGTTCTCCTGTGCGCAGAGCAAGCAGCGGCAACTCAGCTGTAAAAGGAACTCCATCTCGTAAAACACCTTCTCCTGCTCTGAAAGGTGTAGACCCCAAACTTGCTCAAATCATCTTGGATGAGATCCTGGAAGGGGGTGCATCAGTTCAGTGGGAGGACATAGCTGGACAGGAGGTATGGTTTCATTCCTAGTATTTAGACTCATAGGCTTCTGCGGTCCGAGTTATAAACATCTCAGCTGTCTGACTAATGCCATTTGAGCGTTGAAGTGCCAATGTTTCTGCATTCATGTTGACTGGAAAATGAATTTAGCAGTAGGTAGATTTTGTGGTAACAGTTATGGTTGAGAAGGATTAAAGAGGCCATCTAACCTCACATCATGAGTGAGGTGGTAAAAAACAATTCATTCTGAAGGGATTTACATAATACAGCCAACTCCCGAATATCCTAGTTAATTGAGACCGTGACATCCATGAATAATAAAAAAACATGGGTAGTTCAAACTGGGTGCAAGATGTTGAATTTCCCGCACTTAATTTTGAATATCCCACAGTTAATTTTTAATTTCCTGCAATTAATATCAAATTTCCCCCATTTTGTCACCGTATTGTTAGAGGTGTTTGAAAATGTTTTTATTTTTTGTAAGATTTGTTGTTTTAAAACTCAAAAGGTGGTGTTGTGTGTTTTTATTTTTTAAAGACATTAAAGACGTAGGACATCATGCATATATGGTTATTGTTGTTATTACTATATTATTATTATTATTGCTAGGACTATTATTTTTGTTATCACTTATTATTGTTGTTATAATAATAATAATAAATAAATAAATAAGAGGGCACGTGTTCTACAGAACAAGAAAATGTCTGCTACTTATTCAAAAAGGTAAACGGGCAAAATAACTACAGTTAGTTAAAAAGATTGTTGGCTACCACAATGAAACAGACCGATGGTGGAAAAAAAAAACTGTTTCATCTGTTACTGCTTCTCAAACAAAACAGTTTCAAGATAACCTGCTACCTGTTATTCTGTTGTGGAGGAAGAAACTATTTTGCCACCATGGTGTTATCTAACTCTGTGCTAAGACAAGGCCAGAAGAAGCAGCTACAAAAAAACAGTGATTGCTGCATAAAGAAGTTACAAGAAATACTCCCATGAGTACCCAGACAATGTGCAGGTCGGGAAGCAGCTACATAAAAAAACAAAAACTGAATTCTGCAGAAAGCAGCTGTAAAGAAACACAGTGATTACTGCATGAAGCAGTACAAAATAACAGTTCCAGGGCCAGAAGCAGTTACGAAATAACAGTTCCAGATGAAGAAGCAGTGACTACTTGGCGTGGTTGGTTGGTGTGAAGCAGTTATTTTGCGAAACAGTTTTAAAATAACTGTTCTGTTATTTTTGTCCCACGCAATCATATGATACTCGTACCGGTTTACAGGGGAAAATGAAAAAAATATCAAAAATAGGTTTTATTTCGTGGATTATGGCGTTTGTGGTTTTATTTACGAAATTCGCGTTATTTCGTGGCTTACTTTTGCCTGCAAATGGTATCTAACATCTTAATGTATCAAGATATATAATCTTGACGTCAGAATACATAATTTCGTTTTATCGCTAAACAACAAAAACAAACACCTCTACATATTGTGCATATAAGTATGATGAAATTAAGTGCGGGGATTTCAAATCTTCGCACATGGATAAACTGCAAACCGGATAATCCAGAGTTGGCTGTAATTACCAGATGTTTTTAATATCTTATAAAGATTCTTTTGTTATTCTACTCCTAAAACCTATATTTTATTTCAGCAACTGAATGATTTTTAATTCCTCTCTACTATAGGTAGAGGAAGTATTGTTTTTGACCCCCAAATTCGAAGTTGAGTTTTTAACATCAATACATGTATTGAGGTCCCCTGAATCCAAAAATACTATTTTCGGAAACATGTCTTTGTGTGTGTGTGTGTTTGTCTGTGAACAGCCTAGCTCCAGAACGGAAAGTCGTAAGAAAACAAAATTTTGTATTTGGGTCAGGTACCTTCTGAAGATGTGATACGAAGACTGACGACAAGTTTCTTTTATTTTTAAGGGGACTTTACATGAAGAAATTTTCGTTTTTTGTGATTTTCTCGAAAACGGCTCTAACGATTTTCTTTAAATTTTGCACATGGGTTGGTTGGGCTATTTTATATTAATCATTTTTTCGAAAAAATTCTGTGAAGGGTAGTTGTAAGCCACCCTTTCTGAATGTGCGCTCTTTGCAATATGGCCTCTTGTAATGGAAAATCTTACGAAAACAAAATTCTGTATTTGGATTAGGTACTTCTTGAGGACGCGACTCGAAGAATGGCGACGACTTTCTATTTTTAAGGGACTTTACATGAAGAAAATTTCTTTTATTGCGATTTGTCAAAAACAACTCTTATGATTTTGTTTAAATTTTGCACATGGGTTGCATATGCTAAGAGTTAAAACTTTTATTTGAAACATTTGTTCGAAAAAATTCTCTGAAGGGTATTTATAAGCCACCCTCTCTGAATACGCACTCTTTGCAATACAGCCTCTTGTAACAGAAAATCTTACGAAAACAAAATGTTGTATTTGGATTAGGTACTTCGTGAGGACGAGACTCGAAGATTGGCAACGACTTTATTCTATTTTTAAGTGACTTTACATGAAGAAAATTTCTACATGCGATTTGTCAAAATCAACTCTTATGATTTTGTTTAAATTTTACATATGGATTGTGTATAGTAAGACCTAAAACTTTCATTGGAAACATTTTTTCCAAAAACATCCGAAGAAAGTAAAAAAAAATTACGAGAGTACAACAATCAGATTTTATTTAGGTTATGTATCCTTCCGGGATGCGATGTGATGTGGTAACGACATTCTCTTCATTTTTACAACCAACTTACATGAAGAGAATGTCATACATAATATATTATACTCAGAGGCTAACTTTATTTGGACAGAGGAAGTTATGTGAATTTCACGTCAGATTTTTTTATTTATAAACAATATTGAAATTCTATAATTTTGAAGCACAATTTTTCTAAAAGTTCAGAACATCTTTACATGTTAGTCAGGGGCAGGGGCATAGGAAGGGGGAAGTGCCTGTCCTAGAATCAAACAAAACTGATAAGAATATTTTCATACATACTTATTTTTTGCAATTAGTGTGATTTATCAAGTGTTAATTTTATACTCATGTTCACTTATTTTGTGTTCCAAAGACCATGTTTTGAGAGTCATTATACATATCCTGACCTAACATTTGACCAGGGCCGCCCATAGGGCGCAAGTTGCATGATTGGGAAATATTTTTGGGGGGAATCCAAAAGTTGGGGGGAGGGGGAGTACACAAATATTGGAGTTTTGTAAAATGAAAATTCACTGTGCATTTCAAAATATTTGAGTTTGCAAAGGAAGAATATATTGTAAAATTAAATTTATATTTCGCAAAAAAATGTTAATGATGGATTACTTTTACAGGCCTGTTGGATTGACTCAAATCTGATGTCAAAGATTTTAGGATCAATGTGTCAAGAAAGGTTTTATTAGATCTTACAGGTGTTCAACAAGTATTTCAGGCTTCCCAAACCTAATAATGATAATTATACAATTTTACCTGTGCAAACATTTAGCACATTCAACCTTATCTCCCCCCCCCCCCCAAATGGTTTAGTCTTTTCCCATCTGGTACAAACCATACGGCAATGAAAAGAGTTTAGTGGAATGGACTTTTTATAGACTTTTGACATAGCATACTTAGTTCACGTTAAAACACATGGTTTGTTTAAAACTTGTATAATTTTATTACTGTTGGGGAAAAAAGCAATGTTTTTTTTTAATTAATTTTTTTTTGGGGGGGGGGGGACGCGCCATAGCCTTTGGGGGGATGGGCACCCTTGCATTTGACTGTCTTGTAAGCTGTTTGCAGACCCTGTTGAAGTTGATAGTGTGTATGGATGAAAATGCCAATGGCAGGTAGCAAGCAATTTTTAATGAATGTGTTAAATTAATTAATTTGTGTTTTGTATATATAAAGATTATCTCCCATTTCAGAAAAGTTACATACTGGTGCTTCCTCTTCCAAGCATTCTTGAAGGCTGCCTTAACCATAGGAACACATTTGTTTAGATGGGTGAGATGATCCGGTATTCATTTAGTAACTAAATCCAAATTACGCACCCAACACTGAATATGAACTAGATCACCTGGAATTAGTTCTTCAAAGTGCGGGCACAGCAGGCCATATTTGGCTCTGTCTGTGGAAATACCCACTACATTGCTATACAACACATTGTATCGTGTTACAGCCTCAACTACATCCTCACAGCAGGAACATGAATTTGCCGTTTCAAGTACCTGATCACTCACAACATGCAACTTGGTTGTTTATGAGCCATCTGGAAGTAAAGTACGTTAACAAATATTTATCAGTCAAAAGGTTTGAATTATTATTGTTTATAAAATATTTTTAAAATATTTACATTTGATATACAGTGAAACCTCGGCTAGACGCTCTTCAAGGGGCCGCATAAAAATAGCGTATTACACAGGACCGCGTATTAGCGAGAGTGGGTCATTTTTAGATTTTAAAAATTCTAACATCAAGATAGACCACCTGCGTGGTCTCATGGTTAGCTTCGCTGGCCACGGATCCGTAGGCCCGGGTTCGATTCCTGGTACCTCCTCGGATTTTTCTGAGGTAGGGAGGTGTGGAATAGGGTGCACTTAGGCTGCATTCGGGGAGCTCGTTTTCGTGCTAAGAGTACGAAACGCTCAGAGTGTCGTTCGGGGAGACTATTAGCAGCTCATGTTACGAAGCTCCCCGAACGCTCTCAGCAATGAGGGGGCTTTTAAACAATGGCGGTGAATATGGCATCAGAGCGTCGCAGGAAAGTTTTTTGATCGCTGTTGCGCTAATTATAAAAGAAGAGATTGAAGATTGTCTCGCAAACCCTTCCATCTGAGCAGCTTAAGGAAACGCGAACATTTCACTTCTCTGCCATGGTCCAAACTTTACACGGGATGAGAATAAGAACCTTAGGAGACGTTCAGCAGACGACGTTCGGGAACCAATGAAATCGCTAATAGCGTCCGCAGCATCTCGTACCTCACATCTCCAGAAAAAGCGTTGTTAGCACAAGCGGTGCCATCAGCTGCTTTCAAACCGTGACGTCACATATGCACACATAGCACTATGAAGTGTCTCCCCAAACAGTCAAACATGCTTTTAGCGCTGAAAGCGAGCTCCTTGAATGCAGCCTGAGCCTGTGATACAAACTGAGGAGCTACTTGATAGAGAAGTAGCGGCTCTGGTCACGGAAACCACCATTACCGGCCGTGGGTGCTGGCATGTTGACTACATACCCACAATCCTGCCATCTGCCTATGGCAGATGATGCAGCGGTCGGGTGATAGGCCAAGTCCCTTCAGGGATGTAGCGCCACGAAGTTTAGTTTAACATCAAGATATGAATCAAAATAAACATTTGTTGAATCAATTTAAGGATTAAATACAGTAATTATGCTGAGGGATATTTTATATTCTTTCCTTAAAAAAGTAAGAACAAATACACTACAGTACTCTAGTAAAATTCGTAAACCGCTTCTCGATTTTTCACTATTGTTCTAAGCGTCAAAGAAGATTTATGATTCATACTGGTGTTTTAATCATGTTTGTAATTTCTCAGATATCGACAAAGTTTTCCATTTCACTCCTTTACTGATGGCACCAACAAATCACTTTGCACTTCTACACAAGACCAAGTCATAATGCAACTGAATCCGTGCTTTGAATAGTCTTGCAGGTACTCAGGAGTTGCATTCCACTCTATTGGACGTGCGGTAACTAACGGTAAATGTAGAAGTCTGGAAAATACTTTCTCAGTATCCTTAAAAGCACGATATTTTAGAATTATCGTTAGATGAAAGAGTGTATTAAACGGGATGACAAGCGTATTAAGAGATGGATTTTATATAGTTTTATAAACCGATGTCAAGGGACCGGATGAAAAGAGCATATTACTCAGGATAGCGTAACAAACGGGCGTGTATTATCAGGGTTTTACTGTGTTTGTTCATCCACTTTCAAATGTTTGGATGATCCAGTTTTCCAAAGGGATGTTCACGTGTAAAAATGCCTGCATCGTGCTTCCTTCAATGTCTTTTTGCCGTATTCAGCAATTCCTTGAGAAATTACTCTTTCTTGAACAATTATTGGCTTTTGGAAACATTTTTCCTTTTTAAATGCACAACAGATTCTTTGAAATGTTCTTGCACGTGTCTTCATTTCCCAATTTATCTACAAATTGCAGAATTTGCACATTAAAAACTTGTTGTACACGTAAAATATCCTCATTTTCATACTCTTGTGCTCTAGTAAACACCGACACAAACTTCCCAACAGGCTAGAAGCCTAGGATTGTGAGGAGAAGGAGAAGAAGAAGAAGAAGAAAATAAACTTTGCTTTTGGCATTATCTGCTCATGAGAAACGTCTATATTATTTCACAAGAAAAACACAATGGAGAAAGCTATAACTTATGTGAACAAGAGATTAACATAACATACATGAAGTAGCACAATAGGAGTAGTTTGGTTAACAGATAACAGAGCAATATTGGCAGTCTGTTTATTGAGTTAAAAATGTTAACGGTAATTAATTTATATATTTACGTACTTTTAATCTTTATTAAAATAAGGTACAATGATCTTAAGGTAAGGAAAACTGAATATGACACTTGGAATAAAAACTTTTGCAGATTCCCTTTTGTAACTAAGCAAGACACAAAAGTTATTCAGTAACAGGTTTGAAATTATTTAACAAGCTCCACAGTTCAGTGATAGACATGACGCTTCCACTCTTTGAAACAAGACTAATGCCCGAGTGCACCATTCTTCGGTTTTCTCAGCTGTTTTGTTACCGCGGTAAACGTAATACCGGGGTATTTTCAAAATCTCTGTCCACCATTGCTAAAATATCGCGGTTTGCTAATGCTTGGAAATATCGCGGTTACTCTGCTATGAAGCCAATCCCATGGAGAAATTTTGTGTTGGTTTGTGTTGATTTGTGTCGGTTTCTTCCATGACCGCTAGGTTCGCTCTCTCTCTGCACGTCTTCCAGTCACGGTGACTCACCTAGGCCCAATTTCATTTATTTTTTGCCTTATTGTTCAATAATAAATGTTCGTAAGGATAAAATGGAATATTATATTGGGTATATATGTCTGACTTTGAATTCAAACACCATAGATACTGTAATGATCGTGAAAATGAGTTGATTACGCCTACTGGATGGACCTGGTTTGGATGAGGTCATTTCAATCGATGTTACATACAACATTTGCAAATATATGTACCATCGTTCATTCTTCAAATAGATCCCACCTGTCTGTACATTTCAATAAAATAACATTTATGTTTCAAAGAATAATTCTCACACGTGTGCAATCTAAGGCAAAGCAACACCATGAAATCTCTGTTCTGAGTTCGACATAGCCTCACTTTTATTCCCGTTCGACTAGTGGAAATTTTAGGTGCAAAGTCATCTACATAGCCATGAAAGGGCTGTGTTCACATTTCATGTGAATAATTTTTCTTTATTTTTTGTGTAACATTGTGCGCTGTCTAAGTTGCACAAACTTCCACGTGTAATTCCACTAATGACGTAATGCTGGCTGCCGTGCACTATTTCTTGCGCGGTGACACACGGGTTGGGGGGAAAATTAATCTGGATTGTTCTAGTTTGTAGTGATCAATGTTCCCCACCCCCCTCTAGACCCTTCCATTAGCGGACTTATACATATTCAAGGGGCGGTGAAAAAGTAGTCTGCCTGCCTTCAGTAAGTAGACAGTACAAGTGTGTCTTTCGTACAGTTCTAGCCTTAGCAACGAAAGGTCTCATCTCTACTCTTAACAGTGCAGTCATCAGGTCAAGTTCAAGGACTCAGTTTCTAGAAGTGCACACCGCTCACTACTGAAGAAGTTCTACATTGCAAAAATACTCGTAAAAGTGTAATTCTAACATTACAGTATTCTCTCGTCTTGACTACTACTAACAGTAAGTTCAGTCTCGCTAAAACGTGCACACCGCTCGCTAAGGAAGAACTTCTACATTGCACGAACTCTCTCTTCATGTACTATTGAATAATTAACTTTCATGTTAGTTAACTCGAAGAACTTTTATATTGTAGTCTTCTATAGTGCAAGATCTACAAATCTACAAGTACGTCTTGTCTAAGGGATTTTATTGAAAAGTGTAGTAATTACTGTTAAGCGATACAGTCTGCCTTTTACAATAAAACATTCTGCATAGCATTACTTGTGCACATCGGCACAGAATAAGTAACTATTTTTTGAATATTCTAAGTGATGAATATTGAACTCTGCAACTCAAGCTTCTAGCCTAAAGGAAGTTTCCAAGATCGCATTTACGTGGCTAGGCAGCCATTTTGTATAAGCAATTTAGGTCAAAAGACAGTGGTGCTTATATTTCTTCATTCTACACTCAAGCGAACAGTATTACGATTTTCATTTATTGCAAGTTAAAGGAAATTCTTGAATTAGAAACATTTGTGATCTTGAATTCAACTCGTATATGTGCAACGTGCTATACGAAGGACCATTCTCATACATTCCTTGTACCAAAGAGCTTTCTCTCAGAAGAAGAAGCCATCGTCGGAACTCTGGCTGTCGTCGAAGATTTCCACTGCAAGAATACAGCTTTTCTCCCAGTGGGCAGCCGACATCGAAGCCTGGCTGCCGCCAAAGTTTTAGCTGCCCTCTTCATTGTCTGTGGATGGTTTGAGGGAGACTACCTAGAGACATCCCCTGTCCGGTTGGAGACGGAACAGGATTCTGGCAAGGTTTATACTCCAATTCGCAAGGGAAACAGCCATCGCCTGGTTCTCTTCTTCCTGCCCTCGACCAGGGTTGGAAGGCAAAGCTGTGTGTCGGATGTGGTCATCCGTCGATGCTGTCTTGCTTGGAAGTCGGCATCCAGCATGAAATTACTCAAGGGGAAGGAAACTCCATTCAAGCAAAAGATAAGTTCGCTAAGTTCCTTTCTTTCCCTTAAAACCCTCATTTGTATGTATGGTTAAGTTTACAAGAGGCACAGTCAAAGCCTCCTTGATGTTATATATTATTAATTTCAAAGCTTCATTCATTTCAGTAAATCTTTTCTTAAATAAGTTATATAACACAAAGAGTCATTTATTTGTCTTGTTTCATATTTTTACTGCTTTGAAGCTTATTACCAAGAGGGTAGAATTTATTTTATGTTTATCTCCCAGGACGGAGATAAACCATTTTCATGCATTGTATGTCAAGAAGTATTCTTAAATAAACTCAGTGTTGAAAAATCATATGTACTTTTTGACAAATCCAGGCTATCCTGTCTTAAAGACGACCACACCAGACTTGCAGAAAATATTAACTGTTAGGGGCATTTGGCGTATGGGACTTGGGACACTTGTTGACCCAGTACGAAGTCAGTTCTGCATACGCCAATTGTTAACAAAGTTTTTTGGTAAACTCGCTATGCCTTTTCTCTAACAGGCTGTTATAATTATGTTCGTGTGTGTGTGCAAGTATGATAAATTGATTACATACACTATATACCGGTACATAGGCTATATCGTGATGCATGTAGCCATTCACTGCAAAGTTGGCCTAGGCCCATGGGTTTTCCATATTTCATTTATTTGTTGCCTTATTGTTCAGTAATAAATGTTCATAAGGTTAAAATGGATTATTATACTGCGTATATATGTCGTCTGAATTCAAACACCATAAATACTGTATTAATCGTGGTTACGCCCACTAGCCTACTCGATGGACCTGGTTTAGTTGAGGTAAGAAAGGAAGGTAATTTCAATCGATGTTACAGCACAGTATTTGCAAAGATATGCACCATCGTTCATTCTTCAAATAGATCCCACCTGTCTCTCATTATTCTTTATATTCAATTAGCTTTTGGCCTAAATATCATAAATATGATACATTACGCTGATCTCCATCTTGGAAAGAAAACAGCGGTTTTCTCACTTTACAGCTCCTTCACGGCCGGTTTGCATCTTACCACGGTAAAAGTCGAAACCGAGCACAATGCAACGAAAATATGACTTTACCAGGGTAAACTAAGCAACTTTACCGCGGTATTCTGAATACTGAGATTGGTGCACTCGGCCCTAAATGTGTGGCTAATAGTCAACCTCTTCTATAGTATGAGTGAATTCTTTGAAACTGACACTGTTGTCATTTAAACACATATTTTGTTCTATTATATTATCAATAGTTTTGAAATTTTACTGTGTTTTAAATTCCAAATTTTGTAATTTGAGTTTTTTATTGTGGGATTAATCAATTGGATATAGTGTCTTTGTTTGTATAGTGTATTTGTGTTTTATCATCTGACGCATTCAATTGCATTCTTCGTATATGCTTGAAGAACAATAAACTTAAACGTAAAAACTATTCTAGTGACATCATCAGCCACTGCACCGAGATCATTATTGAGGCATGACTGTCTTCTAACCTTGGGTTGCTTGCAAGAACAGAACATCGATAAATTAAGAACAATGATTGCCAACTCCTTTTTTAAAAATGTGTGTAACCCAATGACTGTTAAGCTGTTTCCTTGCCCATTAGAATGCACAAGTAAGCAATTAAGTAATAAAAACTTGGCATCATCTTCAGCATTTCGCTCACATTTCACGTTTTAAGCTGTGTCTCCATTGATAAACATTTAACACCAACATGTCAATATTAACAAGTTGATATTGACATGTATATTGCAATTTCGCGTTCCAATTGACTTGACATGCAAACCCAGTGTGTTGCACTTAAAATTTTCAGATGGTAATTTGTTTTCCGGAGAAAATGGACAACATATCAAGTTAATTGACTAGTCGGTCGATATCGGCTTTGTTTTGGGAATTTCCAGCAAACAAAAAGCGATCGGCAGCTTAATCGGTTTTGGTTCAGGAAATTCCGTGAAAACAAAAAGCAATCGACAGCTTCCTCAATATTGCCAGCATCCATTTTGTATTATGTGAGTATTTGGTATAACAGTGTTCTCAATAGTATTGCATCTACTTTTAAAATTATTTTTTATGGCATACTCCATTGTTGAAAAATGTGAGTTATTTTGAAAAGATAAAGACATCTGTACAAAATTAGTATTTAAGAAAGTCATAGACAGTTAACAAGAAGATAATAACGAGTATATGAAATTACTCTCATTTTGTAATGTTGGCTGCCCTCTTCAGAGGCGTTTTCTTTTTAAATGTTATTTATTATTCATTAATTTCTGTTCGTAACTGCGCCAACCCATGTTAACCTATAACACTGTAGTGGAGACAGTTGTTATTTGGCAAACCACTTGTCTTGTATACGTCAGCAAGATGATGATAAACATTTAACATATGTTAACTGCAACATGTTGGTGCTAAATGTCGGCTTTAAAGTAGGCTTCGTAAAATAAAAACATTTAATGATATTTTACAGTTTCAATTTGCAAAAATAAAGTCAATTTGGTACAGGTATGTGTTTTTGGTAACGGTAAAGTGTCTTCTCTGACATCGCTCCAGTCAACAACATTCTAGCAGCCTCTGAGGATACCCGCCCAGCAGCTAGCAAAACGTCAGATTTTAATAACCTTGGGTCACAGCCTAATAGCTCAGAAGATTGCCATTCTCAATTATAGGTTTCATGTACATGTTATAGGTAGAGGCCCGGATTTCTGGTATTAACTGTGAAATTTTCAACTGACATTCACATTAGAGATTTTGTGACCAGGTTTTCACTGTTATCGTACAGTATCAGTAAGATGCAGACACGTATACTGAATCCACACAATCTTGTTTCTGTTAACGTTACAAGAGAATATTTTAGGAGAAAAATTGCTCTGACAGTGGGGTTTGAACTTGTGACCTTTGACCGTTCATACCAATGTTCTACCAGTTGAACTTTTTTTTGTGTGTGTGTGTGCCCGACCTTTTCTCCCTGAGCAAGCTTGGCCAATGGGCCATAGCTCCGGTTCCTTTGCCAAAAGTTAAAAGTCCCTGTTTACTCTAGCTTCCGCCTTCTGCAGCCTGGGAAATGTGGGTATGTCGTTTATGACTCAGTTCAAGGTAACTGTACCCGTCTTTCCTTGTGGGATCTTTAGGGCCCTGATTTATTGGTGAAATAAAATGGCTGATTTCGGTGTTAACTTCCTTCTATTTCGGTGGGTATTTCGTGAAATAAATTACTTATACTACATTGGGAGCATTGCGCAATGATAAACTTTGCTTCTTTATTTACATTCCATTTCTATATTCTTCTACCCATGTATGAACTGCCCTTGTATGCCCATGTATGAACTGGAGTAACTTTCGATTTAGGCATGATTAGAGTTAATGTTCAAATATAATGACGAGAAATATTATCGTAATTTCTACTAAACACCATCAGATAGCCATTTACAGACAGAAGTGCCAATCATACCACTGAAGATAAAAGACTAAATCTGTTGAATACAAGTAACAAACATTCTACACTCTTCTGCTGTAATCGATCATAGAGGCATCGCTAACTTGGCAAAGACATAGCAGGAAAGGAGTGTACTCAACAGTACAAACCAGGTCACAGACAATCTTTGCGTAAATTCCGCATCTTTGAAATCGATCACAAATATCGATACATCGGTAAGTCTTTGACAGCCACAGAAACAGCAGAAAAAAAGCATGCTGCTAAGAAATAAAAAATATAGTACACCAAAACACAATATTGTGATTTTAAGGTACATTTTCGTGCTCATTTCTCACTTACGACTCAAGGGGCATATTTCGCGCTTATAGACACATTTCGCGGAATCGAGTAAATTCCGCGATATTTCGTGGATTCAATTTGGTTCATATTGGTATTTTAAGCATATAAAAGCTAAATATAGCTAAGGGAGGTTGTTTTATAAAATTTCGCGCTTATCGTTGTTACCAAAAAATACGGCCCCTAGGGATCTTATTCTTTTCATTTTTGCAGTCCTACCAATTGAACTAGCCAGAATTTGATTCATGACACCAGATGGAATCTCTCTCTCCTATGATTAGGCCTACCCTAATGGTCGACCTCAATGAAAGACATTTACACCATATTATGTGGCATACTATAAAATCTTCTTGGCTGCTGGGTATCTGTCAAGTCAAGTCAAGTCTAAGCTCTCTGTTGATGTTTTGACCATTTTGTCATGATCCTTATCAAGGCTACTGTTGTGGCAGATACCCAGAAGCCAAGAAGATTGTATTGTCAACTCGGGCCGCAGAAGCCTACGATTGCATAATGAAGCATACTAATTTAGTAATTTTTGTGTATATTTTACAGTATCATATAAGGTGTCGGTATTTTACAGAAATCCACAGATTTTTAGCCTGTTTTTTATTTCATGCCTTAAAATGTGCATTTTCATTCACAATTTGCAACATATCTTGGGTTCAGATAATCATTTTCCAGTCTGTTCTTGATTATGCTGAAAATAACTACCATTCTTGCTACACTTTCCAAAAAGTTTGTAATCATAAAACTTCCTATTTCTAGGAATAACATACAAAGGAATTGAGATGAGCGTTATTTTTGAAGTTCTAAAATACATTCACTAAGTTTATTAATTCAGATCCTGTTCTGTTGTCTTGATTCAGGTGGCGAAGCAAGCTTTGCAGGAAATGGTAATATTACCGTCCTTGCGCCCTGAGCTATTTACTGGTCTGCGCACTCCGTCCCGAGGGTTGCTACTGTTTGGACCACCTGGCAACGGTAAAACTCTTCTTGCCCGTGCTGTTGCCACAGAATGCAGTGCTACTTTCTTTAGCATCAGCGCTGCAAGTCTCACTTCCAAGTACGTTGGTGAGGGTGAGAAGCTAGTCAGAGCTCTCTTCTCTGTTGCCAGAGAGTTGCAGGTAAATACACTTCGCAGGTGTGTGTGCATGAGAACTAGTGTCATTGCAGCTACTAGTGAATGGGTGTATTGTTCGTGCCATTTTAAGAAGACCTCGTCCCTAACCTCCATTTAACTACAAAAGAATATAATAGCATTGTTCCATAATTCAAAAATCTGCACCAACACTGATACCAACAAAGAACAGGTGCTCTTGTAGTTGTGTGGATTTCCCCAGTGCTGCCGCTGTGACTCACTACTTCTCAAGTGAAGAACCTCGCTGTGGTACGTCTTTGTCAACATTGTACTGAATTGCGGACAAGTGTAAATACTCCTAATTACCTTTCTATTCACTGATTGACAAGTCGAAGAGGATTAGGGTGGCAGCATGTAGGGGAAGTTCTCAGAAAAAAGTATTTAAAAAGTGGCACCCACAATAACTACATCTTGTGAGTTTGTCACTTCACAAGTGTGTGTGTGTATTTGATGTAGGAGAACTAATGTCATGGCGGCCACTAGTGAGTGGCTGTAACTACATCTTGTGATATTTTGTTGAAAAGACAGGCGAATACATCAAATTAGCTACAATCTACTATGCTATTATATTTCAAAAACAAAATCTAACAATCTAAGCTATGAGTTGCACAAAAAAACACCTAGGAAGAGAAGATGATGTTAAACACATTTTAAAGCGAGCCTGGATGGAGCCAGCGATGCTAGACAACATTGGCAACTGCAATCAAGACACCATAGTAGTGGAGCTTAAAAGTCATGCTTAAACACAAAATAGGATTCACATCATATAATGAAAGAATCTGCAAATTAAGATTGAAAGGGAAATATAATAATATAACATTAACGACTGTGCACCCATTGAAGGAAAAAAATATTAACCCTAAATAACAGTTTTATGAGTATATACTGAACATAATGATAAGATATGTAAAAGTGAATCAGTCATAATATTAGGTGACTAATGCATAATTAGGGAAAGAAGCTTAATTTAGTAATGTAAACTACACAGTAAAACAGTAATGGACAATTGTTATGTGAATTGCAATACAGCTAATGAATCACAATAATGAGTAAACAGTTTCAGCATATACAAATATATGATGGTTCTAGGATATCTCCTGAACAATCTTAGTAAATCAAATAAAACACATGATAATAAACTACAAGAAGAAGGAGATGGTCGAGGACATAAAATCAACGAGAGGCTCTAATATTGTTTTGGATCATTATCTACTTAGTATTAACAAATACTTTGTTGTGCCACTACTGAAAACTTCGTGGAATAACTGGCAAATGTGCTACGGAGGTGCCTTCTGCGACAATAGATGAATGATTCTATAATGCGCTATAATGATCTATAAGAAAATGGGTACTTTTTGTCCTGTTTACTATCAATAGTTGCAATAGTTATGCTTCTTCAGGTTTCTTAAGGGAAGAGAAAGAAAAATAAAATTTAGTTTACTATATGAGTTTTATGCTTCACTTACCATTATTTTGGTATGATGCGTTTCATGGAATTTTAATAATAATGAAGTTTGAAAAACCTGAAGAAGACAATCTGATCAAGAAGTTCAAGGATCAAGATCTTCCTGAGAAGGATTTGGCAGTTGACATTGTATTTGAAAATGAGGAGGTAGCTAAATATTAATTATTGCAGGAAGTTTGAAACAGTGAAATTTTCTAAAAATATAATAATATAAGTAATGAGTCAATTATGTAACACTTAGTTCACTTAAGTTCAAATTCAAAAAATTTACTTACCACCCTTTGGCAAACAACAGTTTTAAGAAGATTCTCAAAGAACAGAACATAATTTTGGCACCACAAAATAAACATAGTACACCAGAAGGCGCTGAGGAGGACCAACAAACAGATGGAGTAACTGTTGAAAATGGTGAAGAATCTCACTGAAATCTGGATTTAGGTTAGTGATAAATAATAGGGAAGTAGTGTATTAAACCATCTCCAAAGTGCCACATTGTATAGTATTAGAAACTTATTAAAATCCTCACTAAAAGACAAAATACCTAATACCAACAATCAGGTATATATCAAATAAAGTGCAAGGACTGCAACCAAGTTTACATCAGAAAGACAAAAAGAAACTTATAAATCAGGACAAAAGAGCACTTCAGGAACATAAAGAACCACGAAATAGATAAATCAGCAGTTGCAGCCCATTTTTGGATCAAAAACCATGACATTGAACCAGAAGCAAAATTGTTAAAATCGACAAGAAGACATAAAGAATTAATAAATTGGGAAAAAAATCTTCATCCTCAAATATTAAGACAAAGCAATAAATTTTGAAATCCCCGCCTCCAATGAATTGATCAACAAGTTCATCTTAAGAAAACCAGAGGACAGTCAAGTAGAAACAGGAACAAGAAGCAGCAGTCAACCATGGAATGAATATGGGAAGGAGCTTCCCGAAACTACGAGGGTTGATCCAGAAATAAGGTTCCCATCAATATTACAAATAGACAACATTGGTTTATTCTCATAGTAATGTACATTGTTGGAAAGAAGACACTTTGCTCTATTTTTCGACATAATCGCCATCTTTTTTAGGCATTTTTGTAGACGGTGCTCCAATTTTTTGTATCCCTATGTCGTAGAACTCCGCCGCCAACCCGTTGAGGAAGCGTTTCACCCCGTCTTTTACTTCATTGTCACTTCGGAAGCGTTGGCCACCCAAGTGTTCCTTTAACTTCTGGATCAAGTGATAATCGCTAGGCGCGAGGTCCGGACTGTACGGTGGGTGACAGTCCACCCAAAGTTTGTCAAAAGGTCCTGGGTTTGACGGGAGACGTGAGGTCGGGCGTTGTCGTGAAGCAGCGTTACACTGGCTGTCGGTCGTTCTCGCCGGCGGTTCTGGATAGCCTGCCTGAGTTTCCTTGGTATTGCACAATAACTGTCTGAGTTGAATGTTGTCCCTGGTTCCATGAAATCGATCAGCAGTATCCCCTTACGATCCCAAAACACACTGGTCATGACTTTGCCAGCAGAAGGAGTTTGTTTGAACTTCTTTGCGACTGGTGACCCTGAGTGACGCCATTGTTTGGACTTTTCTTTCATTTCGGGAGTGAAATGAAACACCCACGTTTCGTCTCCCGTAACAATGGAGTCCAACAATCCTTACGGAACGAATCTCGCACTTGGCGGGAGCAACAATGAGCACCTCCATTTCGGGCGGCTGCTGAGCCAAGGCTGAGCGGCGCAGCAAAGCGCGGCCAGGCGGAATCGAGAGTGGAGGAACAGCCGCGCACAGCGGTGTTGCTGGATTTTGCCTAGCACCTTCCCGTGCGGTTGGAGCTCTTTGGGAACCTTACTTCTGGATCAACCCTCGTAGTCTCCAATCAAATAAACTCACAATGGAAACAAGAATGCAAGGAGAAAACAAAAAATAAGCAATGGAAAACCCTGCTGGACAAGAAAAATTATATTCCAGATTACCCAAGAAACCATTCTGTCGCTTTATTTCGGATGACCACTGGACATGATTGTTTGGCAGCTCATCTACACAGAATAAATATATTTGAATCCCCAGCTTGCATACTTTGTAAAGATCCAGTATCCACAATGAACAGAGACCACCTGCTCCAATGTAAAGCCCTTACATCAACTAGTGAAGAACCTTCATCACAGCTAGTCAGAAGATACTGGGAAGCCAGAAGGAAAATGGAGATCCTCCAACTCCTAGAGCATTAGCAACCAACCAACCAACCAGTCTCCAATCAAGAGGACTTAAGAGAAGTAAGTGTCACAAAAAAGGAAGCTGAATGTTTAATTTTTTACATTTACAGGCAGATGAATTGGATTATGGCTATTAGATTTACATTTTTCAACTGGATTTACCGAGGAAATAACAATATGATATAAAGCAATATAATTTTAATACAATTTTTATTGCTTTTACCAGTGTTTATTCAGAGAATTCCCCCAACCCTTTTCACTAAGAGTCATTCCGTTATCCAACACCTGTGGGAACTGGAAATCTGGAAGCTGCTTAAAGATGCTGTAGAGGCCCTACATGGTCTGTACTGCTGTTGTCGTGGCCATGGTGCCTACGGAGGATTGGGTGGCCCATGGACTGGGTTCTCAAAGAAGTCAAGCATTTGCAGTTTAGGAAATAAAATTAAGTATATATTTACATATCTGTGTATCGGTATTTAAATTACCAAGACTTAAGAGAATTCAATAATAATTTATTAGACTGTTTTAAATATAATACTGAAAGTTGTAAGATCAGTTTTTTGTAACAAATTCAAGTTCAGATGAAAGCGACTTTTAATGATTTGACTAATAATCGTAAACATTTTATAATGTATGCATTCTTTTACAGGATCTCCTTCGTCCTATAGTTGAATTCTTTACAAAAATGTAAGGCAGCGACAGTGAATTTTAAAAATTTTATGATAGAAAGAAGAAAAAAGTTATCATACTAGGGATAGAACCAGGAACCTCTCTTTCCATATTTTAACTTGCTAACCACAGTGCTATAAACAATGCGTCAAGAATGCTTGAATATTGTTTATGTGAACCATTATGGCTTCTCCAATATCTAAGATAATATCTTCAAACCTTTGCTGTAAACCAACAAGACATGTTTCTGCATTATTATACTGCTCGGTTCGGAAAAATAGGATTATGATACGAATAACATTATTATTGAGACCTAATTCCTGTTACAAGAGAAAAATGTGAGAAAATATACTATGGGCCTGTAGGACGAACTCCTGATATTTAATTGCCAGGTAGAGAATTTATCTGGAAGTTGGACAAGAATTGCATACTATGATCTCCTAATAAACTACCAACTGCCAGTTAGGAAAATTTGGCAGAAAGAAGATGGCAGCACTCTGAAGCTTCATAGCCACCTACATTTCAGAATTGATGCTGGAAGATTTAACTTATACAATAATGTCGTTTTAGGCTCATGTTTGATTGAAATGGAATTGCACAAATCAGTTAATGCACTTAAAACGATATGTTCTTACGTAATTTAATTGTACAAATACAAATTTGAGTTGTCACGCAGCAGAGGCTGATCGAACTACAATAAACACACCTCTTCGCTCAACAAGCTAAGAATCTTTTTACAAAATGTTACTGCTTTCTTCCCGATAGCAGTTCAGCAGTGGTATTACAAGACATCTTCCAGTTAAGCTATCTGGAAGTCTCATAAGGAATTCTCGGGAGATGGTAATACAGGCCCTAAATGCAGTCAAATACAGCACAATGGATCTCCTTCTCAGTCACCAACGAGATCTCGTGTGAGGAAGTATGATATCAAACACATTATCTTCAAGAACACTCTCTACTTCATTAAATTGACTACTTACTAGTTAGCCGGCTTTCAGGTGGACATTCCACCCATCGTCAGACTATGTCCCACTGCTGAACTTCCATCCTGTACCTCTTGATGGCGCTGCGGTGGTTTCACGAATTTCCCAATCAGCGCCATCAAGAGGTACAGAATGGAAGTTCAGCAGTGGGACATAGTCTGACGATGGGTGGAATGTCCACCTGAAAGCCGGCTAACTAGTAAGTAGTCAATTTAATGAAGTAGAGAGTGTTCTTGAAGATAATGTGTTTAATATTATTTCACTTCATTGTGTCTTCCCATTCCAAGTGAATTTAAGTATGATATCGCTTGTAAATCGCTGGTTTGTTTTACTAGCTACAAATAACAACAACAAAAGTTTTATGGTGCATGGTACTTGCACATTACGATTTGTAAAGTAAATTTTACAAGCAACATCTTCTAGTTTTATAGCACAGGGCCCTGTTTAGATGGATTAACTAAGTTACTGACTGGAGTTTGATAGGCACAAGAAAAAGAGGGAGAACCCGGAGAGAAAGGAGATATAAATCATGAATGCTGAGAAGAGGATTACAAGAAGATCGAAGGAAGAAAAGAGAAAAATGGAGAGCCTGGTTGAAGAAAACAAGGCAGCAACAACAATTATCTATATAGTAAGAAGAAGTATTTTTTATATGTTGTTTACGTCGGTGGGGTAATGAAAAATCCAAGTTTTCCCACACCCTTTCCCTCCACCATCTTAAAAAAGCTATTGAAAATGGGCACTTTTTAAGATTTCCACCATTAGTGTATTTTATCACAGAAAAGTTATTTGTTGATTTGTAGAGGATATAAGTTCTTAAAAATTTGGTATTTGAAGTCTTTGTACAATGAAGAGCAATGGAACTATGAAGCTCTCAAAAAGGCCAAAATGGCAGACATTGCAAAATTTTGAGTTTCTTGTCACTTAACATCGCAAAAACTCTGTATTATTGCTTGAAAATGACCTGGCACAAATAACTTTTAAAGAGATTAGTCAAGAAGATTCTTTACATGGTGGTCCTACCATATTGCGAATGACCCCTGGAGATCCCTTAAGGGTATATTCACCGCGGACTTGTTTCCTGGGTGCACCAGTCCCCTACCTAACAACACAGACATCTAGTCCTGAACCCAGGAAAGGGATTTCTCACTACTGAAAAATCCCCAACCCGACCGGGAATTGAACACAGGCTGCCAGAATGGCAGGCAGGCATGCTACCGACATCCACAGTGGCAGACAAGTATATTATGTTACTGGCATAAACAGGAGCAAGGCCTTTTACTTTCTCGCATATACGTAGTATAGAGAAATTATTGTGATCGTGACAAAAAATCGAAATCGAGATAACACCGGGAAAGCTTGTTTCACGATGCCTAGAAACCGAAAAAAGTGTTTTTGGAATGACGTCTGTCCGTCTGTCTGTCTGTCCGTCCGTCCGTCTGTGGACAAGCACAGCGGATAAACGGTCCAATGTATTTACTTCATTTTTTGAATCAAGGACTTTTTCGAAATTTTATCGAACCGCCCAGAATTTGGGTTTTATAACTGAAATATTAAGGGGACTTTTCATGAAAACTTTTTTTTAAATTTTGATTTTTGAAAAATTGACTCTAACGATTTTAACAAAAATTTAAAATGGGAAACTCTTATATATAACTAATGAAATGGCTATATCCGTTTCTCTGCAAAAATTACTTAGGGGGTACTTTACTCGTATCCATTTTCAATTTTTCTACCACAGTAAAGTTGTAGAGAAAATTAAAGAGAACATTTTTTGTTAAATACATTTCTTTATCAAATTAATAGGTACCAAGATAAAAACGAAATAACATGACTCAAATGCGTATTTCAGAACATACACTTGGATTAAAAAAAGAATATTCTTTTGTTGCCCATAGTAACAAGAATACTATAATCTAGATATTGTTGTGGCATGTAGTCAATTCACCACAGTTGTAATGAACACACCAAAATCAGCTAGAGCGAGGTGGTATAGGGTAATACAGAAAAGGTTCTGGGTTCAAATCAAACCTCATAGCCACCCAAATTTACCAGTATGCTCTTTGTAATAACTCATTAGTGCAGCATTTGCTTCTATTGTTCGGCTATATCTCAATGTATTTTGCATTTTTGCCTTTGAGATTGAGGAAACCATGCAAACCCCAAGTTATTATTGTTCTTATTATTATTTTATTATTATTATTTCATAAAAAGCATTGAATATAAAGACCGACCCTGATGCTTTCCGTTCTAGATACTTATTAGTTTTCTGAAAATGTAAAAAATAAATTTTAATTGTCTCTATAATTTATTTTTTTCTGTGCTAGCCTTTAACACGTATATTTGAGAAAGTTTGTGCAACATTTTTGCACCATTTATTAGATACTGTAAATAAATCAAGGGAAGGGTTTTATGATCTGAAAGTGGAAAGTATGTGGAGCTTGAAGAATTACGTGCTTATATTATGGAGTTGCATTATAATGGTATTGATGTTCCTATCAGTAATTCAGTACGTGTTAATGTGTATATTTATCACGTACTTTTGTCACTAATTCTTTTTCTGCATAAATCGATTATGGAAAATTAGAGGGGAATGAACTATGCAAGAAAATGCTGTATATGGGCTAATGATGTGTAAATGCTTTTTACAGCCGTCCATAATCTTCATTGATGAAGTAGACTCATTACTGTCTGAACGACGTGAAGGTGAACATGAGGCAAGTAGACGCCTCAAAACAGAGTTCCTGGTTGAATTTGATGGACTTCCTTCCAATCCAGATGAAAGAATTCTTGTTATGGCTGCAACCAATCGTCCCCAAGAATTAGATGAAGCTGCTCTCAGGTTAGTAAACTGTTTACATTATGTGTGCTCATGCCTATTAGTTACATTTGTATGCAGGCCTATATATAGTACATTTTCCTGCCCATGATTTAGATGCATGCATATACTAAGAACTTAGTTTTGATTCATTATTAAGTGCCAGTATGGTACTTTATGAGATTGTGTGGGGAACGGGGAAATGTCTGTCCATTTGTCTGTCTGTGTGTCTGTACACACAATAACTCGAATACACTTTATAGGATTTTCATGAAACTTGGTATACGCATTTATAACATCCATGGGAAAAACCCTATTGATATTGGACCAAATCGGTTGACCGGTACCGGAGTAATGCCCAATTTAGTGCCTATTTTAATGGTATTATGTCAGATAGGCGCTATAACTCAAATATGCTTTATGAGATTTTCATGAAACTTGGTATATGGATTTATGACGTCCATGGGAAGAAACCTATTGAATTTGGACCAAATCGGTTGACCAGTACCAAAATAAAGAGTAATTAACAGTCACATCTATTATAATATAATCTTCGTTCTCCGACAATTCGAAGCATTTTGATTGGCTCGCGGCCAACCAGTCAGCAGCTGAGCTCCCGTAAATAATGTAATGTAATCAATTCTATAAATAGAAATAGGGGAAATTACTTATTAAATAATAGCATGCTTTCATTTCCAATTTAATATAAGTATTAATTTTGTAATGGATATTAGACACTAAAATATTATTGCATGGCCCACAATAAACATAACATAAAAAATTGCCAATTATGAATGATATTGTTAGCCTGCTTTCTTCATGATGATGTGTGTGTAAATAAAACACTTAAAACAGTTACTAGTTATTGAATATTGATATAATATTGTGTTTCTATCGATATGAATGGCTATCGAATTCTGCATTATGTTTTAATGTTAGTATTTTTCTTATTCACTCCTGTGGAGCAATATACCTAATGTATTTCCTGACAGATTGATTTCAGATTGACTTTAATTCATTCATAATCTATAGGGCTGCTTTAAATTTGAAACAAACATGTCAGCAAATCGTAGGCCTATTACATCATTAATATTATTGTCAATGCATTTTGTAAAATGTTGACATATTTTAAGAATTTATTATATCAGTGTATACCAATATGAATTAAGGTTAAGAATCAAACTTTAGAACTCAGTTCTTCCGTAAGTCCTGCTTAATGAATTGATCAGGAGTTTAACTCAGAGATCTATTACAAAAATAACTTCTTTTCTGCTTGGGGCTATCATAATTGCAATTTTCACTGATTAAAAAGGCATTCTGGCACTTTGTTACTTCAGTTTACCTAATTTTATTTTATATATATTTTTTAGAATAAACATTTCATATTTTACAAGAACCATGGAGAGCTACAGGTAGAAAGGGACAGGGATGCAAGTTAAATCTTGAAAACAGAATTGACATAATGATTTGCCAGTAACATTGGATAAAGAGATAAAGCCAACACACCAATTCCGTGCTTTCAGAGAAAGGCAAATCAAATGTAGTTGCTTACAGTTATAAAATAAGTAAACTCAGGACTTTTATGTAGACTTTTAATGCCCCCTAATTACCCCATTAAGCATACAACTATTTAAATTATTATTGTCAGTAATCTATGTTCAAAATGAACTTAAAAGTTCATTAGTTTTATAAAATTGGAAGTTTCAGACAATCTTTCGTAAAAGAATTGTTATGCTAAAGGGTTAATAAGTAATTCAGAATAATTCTTTCACAGCTTATTTTTAGTATCATTTCTGGCCTACATTAGGCTTGCAGTTACACATTAAATAATGGATTCATGAATTTACAAGTGATATATGGAACAATAATTAAAAGACACAAAAATATGCAGTTCAGATGGAAAAAAAAAATTATGAACCAAAAATAAATTAAGTACCTGACATATTGTACAAATGATTTTTTTTAAAGTACCGGTACTACCTACAAGGCGCATCCATAAAGTAAGTTTCCCTGGAGCTGTTTACAGAAACAAAACACAATTCCAAGAAAATATTTATTGCAACAGACACAGCCAGTGTTCAGCTATTTTTCAACATATTTGCCACTGGAATTGAAACATTTGTCTTACCGTGGCACCAACTTTTGAATACCTGCATCGTAGAAGTGTGCCACCTGGGATTTGAACCAGCGTGTGACAACCACCTTCGCCTCTCTGTCATTCTTTGTCATTTCATGAGGTGTAGGAAAAGATGGAAATCACTGGGAGCGAGGTCTGGGCTTTAGGGTGAATGTTTAAACACCTCTCAGCCGAACTTCTGCTGCTGAAAATGTCCCCATGACAACACTACCATAAAACAATGCAATTTGACCAGTTTTGGTTAATTCCAAGGTTTCCTCAGCCCCAACGAACATATATCTTAATTCCTTAATTGAATTGTTTTTCGACCTCAGTGGTAAGGGCTTAATGCAGATTGATTTGATTCTGTTTGTATAAAATATTGAGAACTTGATGTATCAGTCAAGCCATGGGTTTATTGACAGTAAAACTGGATGTCTTACGCTGTCCAGGGTGATGTCCAGGATTGCAAAATGTCTAGAGTATTGAAATTACAATATTATTCATTAGCTCTTCTGTACTTTACTCTTTGGAATTAGGTAGAGTTTTTTCTCCTTGAAAGATCAATATCTTCTTATTGATCTTCTGTGTCCATTATTAAAGATCAAACAAATGTCAAATTGGTCATTCTGCATTGCTGAGAACAACTTCCTATGCCATCCCTATCGTGCAAATGAACGCAATGCATAGGCGTAACCAGGCCGACCATAGGGGGGGGGGGTTATAACGTCAGGGGGGCCCAGGGGACCTCCCCCGAAAAATTAAAAAAATTAAGATGCACAATAACGAGTTTTAAGCTTCTGGGGGTCCTCCCCCCGGAAAATTTTTAAAATTAAGATGCACAATAACGAGTTTCAAGCTTCCCACGCTTTATACTCGTATTAAGTAATTTATAAGCAGACTTAAAAAATTATACAATTTTCCTTTTTTTTAATCAATGGGGGGATGTTCAAACCCCCAAACCCCCCCCCCCGTTACGCCTCTGACGCAATGTATGCTAATTTTTTTTTGCCATAAGTTGTAATCTACATTAAAGCGAATATATATTTTTGGGGTTTGTTTCGAAAATTCTAAATAAAGTAAACGAAGTATGTGTTCAATTAAAAATTACAGGAAAATGCAAGTTTGTAAAACTGTGTGATCACATGCAATAGTGGAATTTCACAAAGACATGAAGAAGGAACTCTTTAATGTACAATTTAATTCAAGCTTTCAATGTAGTGAATTTTACTATGCGATAAACTGACAAACAGTTCCTTAAAAAAAAAAAGTAATGTATACTGAGAACTAACTTGCATGCTAACTCCTTATTGTTGTAGGCATTGTTTTTATCCCATTTTGAGAAAGCATCAGTGCAATTATAATAATAATAAAATCAGGTAAACTGATGTAACAAAGTGCCAGAATGCTTTTGTTTAATCAGTGATAAGTGCAATTATGATATGCAGAAAATAAGTTATTTTTGTTATTGATTTCCGAGGTAAGCTGCAGAGCGATTCATTAAGCAGGGCTTATGGAAGAACAAAGGTCTAGTTTGATAAGCATATGTGAAGGAATATGTGGGTAGTGTTATTTGTCAATTTACGGCATGTAAAAAAACTCCAAGCCTAAATTAGAGCCTCTGGACAAAATTTCTCGGCCCTTTCACGTCCAAGTAATACCTTAGTTTCCGTAGGGGGGTTGAGAGGCGATGGGCTTACCACCTGTCCCTCTGCCCTCGGAAAATAAGCGTAACAAAATTCACAGCTAACAGAAACCTCCACTTGGAGGCCCTTCGCCCCAACATAGGATGACAGACAGACAGTTATTTGTCAAAGCTACCTGTATTGCAACTTCCAAAGCCACATATGAACACTGTAAAACAATATGTTGTCATGAGAACTGATTTGCAATTGATAAATTCTTTCTAATATATTACCATAAAATAGGCACTAAATGGGCATTACTCCGGTACCGGTCAACCAATTTGGTCCAAAATCATTAGGCTTCTTCCCATGGACATTATAAATGTTTATACCAAGTTTCATGAAAATCTGATAAAGATAATTTTAGTAATCGTGCATACAGACACACGGACAGATGGACTAACATTTTCCCATCCCCACACAATCTCTTCAAGTACCATTCTGGCACTTAATAAAATCAGGTAAACTGATGTAACAAAGTGCCAGTATGTTTTTTTTAATCAGTTATGATTGCAGTTATGATATGCAGAATACAAAAAAAAGTCAAATTGGCCGGTTTCGGGATTTGAACCATGGAACTCCAGAATGTGAGGCCAAGACGTTGCCATCTCGGCCACCTGGGTCAGTTTTATGGTCTGGTTGGATAAGCGGAAGTAAAGCAATAGTGTTATTTGTCATAGCTAACTGTATTTCAATTGCCAAAGCCCTATAAGATCACAGTAAAACAATAGGCTATGTTGTCATGATAACTGATGTGCATTTCATAAATTCTTTCGAATACGTATATTACCATAAAATAGGCACTAAATTGAGCATTACTCCGAAACAGGTCAACCGATTTTATCCAATATCAATAGACGTTTTCCCATGGACATTATAAATGTGTATACCAAGTTTCATAAAATTCCGGTAAAGCATATTTGAGTTACTGCGTCTATAAAATAGGCACTAAATTGGGTTTTACTCCGGTACCGGTCTACCGATTTTGTCCAATATCAGTAGACGTCTTCCCATGTACATTATAAATGGGTATACAAAGTTTCAGGAAAATCCAATAAAGCATATCTGAGTTATTGCGACTTCTTATATATTAACATAAATTGGGCATTATTCCGGCACTGGCCAACCCATTTGGTCGAATATCAATAGACATCTTCCCATGGACATTATAAATGCGTATACGAAGTTTCATAAAAATCCGATAAAGCGTATTTGAGTCATTGCGCCTTTAAAATAGACACTAAATTGCGTTTTACTCCGGTTCAGATTAGGTTCAAATTCAATAGGGTTCTTTTCATAGACGTCATAAATGCGTATACCAAGCTTCATGGAAATCCGATACAGCGTATTTGAGTTATGGGGCCTTCCTAAGGCACCATAATCTATTAAAATAGGCACTAAATTGGGCATTACTCCGGTACCGGTGAACCGATTTGGTTCAGTATCAATAGGCTTCTTCCCATGGACATTATAAATGTGTTTTCCAAGTTTCATGAAAATCCGAAAAAGCGTATTTGAGTTATGGTGCGTACAGACACACAGACGGACAGACATTTTTTCATCCTCCACAGAATCTTATAAAGTACCATACTGGCACTTAATAAATGTATTATACCCAAATGATTAACTAAAACTTCGGAAACAATATTATGTATACTAATAATTATTGAATAGATCATGGAAATGTCCTGGGTTAGAAGCAAAAACAAAATGGTAAACCTATCCTAACCATGAAGAGAGATAATGGAACTTAATACAAGCAAATTATGTAATTAACTAAGTTGTTGACTATTAAACACTTTAGGCCCTATTTGTCACAAGGGAATCCTAGAATAGATCCGTTTTTTACTCTCTTCTTTTTTGCTTGTACTCAAAGGAATAAACCAATAAACAATTTTAAAGAGTACAATTAATACAAAGACGAAATCTTGCATAATATTCTGTAACAGTTGGGTTAAATGAAACCAGCCCAATAGTAGATTTTGCCACATAAAGTCAAGTCAAGTAAATTGTCCCTGTATGGACCATGGAGAACACTGGGTTTCAGAAGGTTAAGGTGTCCAGATTTTTAGATATATTCGACATGTGAAAGTACTACGCCACCAAGTTAAATCTGCACGGCAATAGGGGAAGTGTTTTGGCGCTAGTGTCGCCCAGCTACGGAAGGGATGTAGGGGTGGGTGGGTGGCGGATACCTAAACACGTGTGAAAGATCATAACATGGTTGCCAGACTATTCATTTGGACTGCGGACGTGGAAGATGTCAGGTCATTTAAAAACACAGTAATTCTCAGCGCCTCTGTTCCAGCCAAGTAACCCAACACCGTGGACAGGAAGTGGCAGCGTGGCGGCGGGGGTGAAAGAAGGGACAGCTCATTTTCCCCAGTTGGGACATGGTTGCCAGACTATTCATTTGAACTACTGTAGTCGAAGATGTCAGGTCATTTAAAAACATAGTAATTCTCAGCGCCTCTGTTCCAGCCAAGTAACCCAACACCGTGGACAGGAAGTGGCAACGTCAAAGGAGGGAGATAGCGGTGGAAGACACATTCCTAACATATTTTCTGCATGCAAAGATAACTTGGTGGCGTAGTAGTAAGGTTGTCAGCCTTATGCACCAGCCATCTTGAAGCACAGGATGGCTTTTGGTACTCATTTCTGATAGATGCTGACTAGACTCCAGAGCCATAGTGCCGCCAGAAGCAACCTCATCAGGGATCAAACTGCAGTCTTCTGGTTTGTGGAGCAGTGTTTCAACCAACTGTGCCACAGCACACCTCCAGACTTCACTATTCCTTAGCAATCATAAAAACATAGGCTGAAGCCCATCTAGTGGGAATCTGAGTAATCAAGCCAGACAGGGAATTGGTTTAAATGTACAGGTCCGTTATTATACTTTTAGGTTGAGGCATAAGTGAATTCTGTTCTGAATCATTGTTTCTGTTACATGCAGGCGGTTTTCCAAGCGCATTTATGTGTCGCTGCCAAATCACGCTACACGAGTCCTGCTTCTGAGGAGATTGCTGAGCAGGCACAATAACCCTCTATCTCAAGAAGAGTTGGCAAAGTTAGCTACTCTGACAGAGGGTTATTCTGGCAGCGACCTAACAGGATTAGCGAAAGATGCAGCTTTAGGACCAATAAGAGGTATGTATTAGTATTGTGTAATGTTCTCATAGGATGCAGACTTCAGATTAGTACTGAGAAGACAACATATTTTGTAATAACAAATTTAACTGTGAGCAACCTCCTTAGGCTTTCAAGGCCGCAATCTTGAATAATATACATTTTTGGCAAAAACCAAGAACAGGTCACCCCTTAAGCTCCACCCACTCCGACTGTTGAATTGCTATGGTGACCCATCACGTGACGGATGGTAGAGGTTGATTTGGGAACAAGAGTTTTAGATTTCAATTGTATGCCACCCAAGACGAGTTGATTAGTAAAACCAAAACGACCCTTGTACCAATTAAAACTTCCCTTGAATCAAAAGGATATTTCACAATTGCAATTAATACGAAATTATCAATCTCCGCTAATTCATGCAGCTCTCTAAACTTAAGTAGATGAATTCTTGCTTCACACCGTAACGATCACTCAATGGCATGTGGTTTAGACGACTGTTTATCGTGCTAGCGGTCCCGCATTCAAATCGCGTTAGGTGCGAAAATTTGTAGGATAGGAATAGGTTGTAAATAGGTAGGTAGGGTAAAGGAGAGAAGGGATTGAATAGTAGAAAGAGGAAAAGAAGAAGAGAAAGGGGAAAATTTTTTTTTGCAAATTTTGAATGCTGCGAGAGACATCTAGGTGACTATGGTGGAACTACTAGCAGTCCCAATAGTGAGTTGAGTGGGAGGAGGTTAAGGGGCGGCCTGTTCTTGGTTTTTCCCACATTTTCTCCAGGATGTAGGCTGTGTTCAGTGGTGTGTTATTTCCAAACATTTTGTTCTCAGCTGCAGGGAACTTCTTCCTGACTTCTGAGTCTGAAAAAATGACACCTGTATTAACGGAACCTATAAAAGTGTTCTGAAGGCGTCATTTGTTTTGTTCTTTTTTGCAGACTTAGGTTATATGAAGGCTTGGCTCGAAGGGGGAGGCTTGGCTATTGCGTTTGTCACACCAGTCAATTTCCAAGTTCTTAATGCTGCAATCCATGTACTTGGAAGCTTCAGACATTCTGCCTTTCTGTTGAATTTTTTGGCATTTCTCTGTTGAACGGCATGATAATGTGATGTCTATCAATACTTCAGTATCCTCAAACATCATGTTATGGTCACCATCTGTAAAAGCTTGTTTTGCCCTTTATGACTTATCTACATGTACCATGCGGCAGTTCCTTTATTCTGGTAGATATATGCTGCTTCATGTTTTCAATGTAAGATTTTCCACAGGGACAGGGTATTAGGTCCTTATCTAATACTTTAGGAAATACAGGGCGTTCGGAAATTCATATTACAAACTTCTAGGGCTAGTAGAGGGGACTTAGTAGACAATATTTTGAATAGGAACCCATGTCCGGAAACGTACCATTTCTGTGCTACAGCCATTACAATGTGTCGGATTTTCCGGAGTTGTTTTGCAACCTGGGAAGCAGTACATGACGTCAAAAGAGCACCATGTGAAATGAGGTGTGACATGATAGACGAAAATCAAATTTTTTGGTAACAATACCAAAGTAACAAACAAAACTTTCATCGATCACAATAACACTTGTGTCAACAGTGGAAAAAGCAAATTTGTTTCTGTATTCTGCACTGGATGTGTCCCATATGAAACTGCTCACTACAACAGAGGCTCGATGTGACGACCACCAACGTCGTTGCACACATTGTACCAACAAACGGTATGTTTCCGGATATGGGTTCCTATTCGAAATATTATCTACTAAGTCCCCTCTACTAGCTCTAGAAGTTTGTAATTTGAATTTCCGAACACTCTGTATATATGCCCAGAAAAGATGTCTGTTATTCTTGTAATAACAAGTTCATATACTTTCAGAATAACAGAATTCATGTCATTGGTCTATTAATCAATTGTCCCTGCATAATTACTATAAATTTAATGTATTTAATTCTTGCTTTTAAGGAACCCTGCCGTGAAGAAATAAATATTTTGCTAAGTTATAAATAATTACCTCTTAATAATGAATTCCTAAACTGTTGAACAAATCTGACTCCAAAGATTCAGGAAAAGATAAGTTAATCACTTTTTGAGTGTTTCAAGTAGTATGTCTACTGAAGGGAAATAGGCTCAGAACACACTAGTGTTAATGACAGTAATTAGCGAAGCTTCAGGATATACTCTTGGAGTCAGGAATTTATTGTTTATGATAGCTTCTCGGGGAACAATGCATGCTTTGTCATATTACATCTGAGACAGCAAGAAAAAACTAGGCTATGTGATGATGAGAGGCTGAGAAAGATTGCAACACTTGGACAATTCTTGCATGTGGATCATCGTGAACTAAATCACTTGTCATATGAAAAACACAGAATATCGATATTGCATTGGAGGTTCCCGTATGTGTTCATTACAGTATAGCATTACTCAAAACTTCTTGTGCCAGCATTTTTCTAATATTTTATTTTGTGATGGATAAGAGATGCACTCTATAATAGTGCAGTAGACAAACTGAATAGAAACTGTACAGTTCTACCTATGTAAGGAGCAAATGAAACTGAATAAAAACTGTTCAGTTCCACAGTGCATTTCACCTGCAAGAGTTGGCCAGTCATGCGGATTTCTGCATCACGGTGGCCACAGCTCTAACTACCAAACGATTGGGTGGAATATCTATGCAAATAAAGCCGCTTTCGGTGTAATGATTCAGGTTCCCACAATTCAAGTTAAAATTACAATGAAAATAACCACGTACCTCATCACAAGAAATGTTGCAAATGTTCTCCTCTTGCATCCATACAACGCTGGCACCTGTTCAGGAAATTTTCTTTCACACTTGTAAGTTCAACTTTCGAGATAGAGCTAATTTCTCTTGTGATATTGTCTTTAAGTTCTTCTAACAGTATGTGACTATTATTTACAGGGGAACTTTAAAAATATAGTGTATTGGTCATTCCCCATACATTAGAAGAACTTAAAGACAACATCACAAGAGAAATTAACTCTACCTCGGAAGTTGAACTTAGGCGCATGAAAGAAAATTCCCTCAAAAGGCGCCAGTGTTGTGTGGATGCAAGAGGAGGACATTTCCAGCATCTCTTGTGATGAGGTGCATGGTTATTTTCATTGTAATTTTAACTGAAATTTTTAGAACCTGAATCATTACACCATTGGCGGCTTTATTTGCATAGATATTTCACCCGATCGGTCGGTAGTTAGAGGTGTGGCCACCGCTGCCAGAAACTCGCATGATTTGCCACCTCATACGTGGAACAGACTGAATACCGTATATACTCGAATACTACCAGCATATTTTTTTCAAAAATCGCGAACGAAAAACTGGGGTGCGGGTATTATTTGAATACTGGACTCCTCTTATCTGAATTTTGACAATTGTGTACCATACCGGCTCATTATATCACGATGCTTTATAGTAGCATCACAGTAGGCTTATAGTATAACAGTAATGAAGCTGTAATGAAAGGAAAATGAAACAAAGAAGATGCTTTCTTATGCACATGGTCCGCATAGAGATGCCAAACAAGCAGTGCAGTCACGGCGCATGTGTAGTACAATAATTCGGGGAAAGTTCGGTAGAGTTCGGGGTCGGATCGAGTCGAACGCACGTCATCGCGGGTGATTCCCGCAGATTGAAGAGTGTTGTTGTTGTTGAGGTATTACGCTGTGCGTATAAGATGGCGAGATTTCGGCGGGCTGTTACCATGCACGTTATTTTTATAAGTGCCTTTTAGCCTACCATATTTAATTATTTTATGATATGTAATGTTAATTATAACTTTTAATTAAGAATTAAACTGGCAAAATAACTTTATATATGGGCCTGTAGATCTTCTTTTTTTTTCAAACTTCTTTTTGAAAAATTTGGGTGCGGGTATTATTCGGGGGCGGGTAGTATTCGGGTATATAAGGTATATGTAAGGAGCGAATGAGACTGAATAAAAACTCTACAGTTCTATATATGTAAGGAATGAATGAATGAATTTTAGAAAGTTGAAATTATGATTCTAAAATGGCTGAGTTAACCCTCCTGCTGATAATCTAGAATTTACTGTGCAGTACAGTACAGTTTTTTTTGTGCACGTTTTACTGAGTTTATTTTTGTTTTGAAATTCATTTCACATATGTAATTTTCTTAATGTCATTGCTTTCAGAATTAAATCCTGAACAAGTACGATGCCTCGATCCAAGCAGTGTACGCAACATTAATTTTCAAGACTTCCAGGATTCCCTGAGAAGAATTCGACGGAGTGTATCGCCACTTAGCTTAGCTGTATATGAGAAATGGAATCTGGAATTTGGAGATGTCAGCTTATAGGGAGTTCATGAATATTTACAGCACAAGTAATCGGTACATAATTCTTTCTTGATAATCAAGGCATCCAGTTGGAAATGGAGCTATGCCACATGAACATGCAGCTGAGATGAACTGAATTTCTAAACAGTTGGTTCACTCACTTTCTCATTATAAAGACTCTCTTTATATGCCTAAATTTTACAGAGTTATGCATATGGAGAAATATTAATTTTCAGTCCCAATACCTTTTTCCTTGAAAGATGAGACGTTAAAAGAAATTTCAGTAAATATGTAAGTGTAAAACATGTTACAGTAAAACCTCGTTAACAAGAACTCGCTTACGACGAACACTCTGTTAACAGAACAAAGATTTGGTCCCGGCAAAGATGTATTGTTTCTTATGAAAGTTTTGTCGGTTAACGCGAATTTCGGTTACCACGAACTGCGAACTGTTTTTCTGTCCCTTGAATCTTGAAATGTCATTTAACACAAACTTCCAAAGCTTTTCGAATTGTTATTTCCTGTTCTTCCTTCGCTAGGTATGCAAGAAATGAAGTTAAACGTAAACCTTTATTAACTTCCCGGTTATTTATGTGAATAGCTACGATTAATTGGATTAACATTAATGCTAGCTGGTGCAATCGCTCGACAATCGGGAGTTATTGTTATTGTTATCCTATGCCAGTACTGCTGGTCTACAGGATGGCTAAATAAATAAATAAAGCATCATGCCGCCAACAATTGGGTTTTAACGTTTCTTATTTTATTTTTCTGATCATTCAAACCAAACCAGTATGATTTCATCATACGTTGCATTAAAACTTGTAACCCACCTGCCAGGAAGTGTTTGCCGCCGTAGCCACTTTGCTGCAACATCCGAATCATCTGCTGGGTTTACTGAAGCTGTGAATACAGTTGGCCGTAAGTTTCCAGGCACTTTCGTTCCCATCAGCGACAGCGCAACTTACTTGAATTTTTCAACAGAAAATGGTATTTTTTAAAAGGTAGGCCTAATTACATAGCCTACTTTTGCATGTAACAGTATTTTCTACGATAGTGTATACCGTAATTGGTTCATTAAAAAAAAAAAAAATTAGTCCCCGGTTAGCACAAATTTTTTTAACATGAACCCTTCATTTTTCGGTCCCTTGGAATTCATGTTAACGAGGTTTTACTGTAGAACATCAGAAACAGTGTGAATATAAAAAGAAATGAGTCAGTATTCTAAAAGAACAGAAATGTTATTAAAATAAAAGGCTTTCCTTACAGAGCCTCCTGTCACTAACTCGGGAGGAATTTAGATTCTATGGTATATTGGGGAATGGCATTAATGTATTATACGCTTAAATTTAGGTGCAGATACAATCTCACGGAATGTTTCTAAAATTCTGAAAGCATTGCAAAAGGCATGTTGCTATACAATTATTACAAGCATATTATAAAACTTTTTGATTACTATGTATCTTAAAAAATGTTTTAAAACTGAAGAGTCCACCAGTAAGATAAAGGACAAATTTCAGTTTTGTATTTGTTCAAATCAAGACATTTATTTATAAGTACCAATGTGGCAAAGATGAAAAGGGTGTCTAAATCCAAGAACACGATTTAAAAATAAATTACATTAAATTCATGTGATAGTGGGTTTTACTAAACTACTATTGTGCTTCAAGACTTCTTTTTCACACAATGGGATTTTACTCAAGGATGCCTTCTGCAGAGAGTAAATTAGGGGTGGAATACAGTGCATGCCTACATCAGATAATACACTACAAAACAGAATTAAAAATATTTATTCATAAAATAATCTTAACTGTGAATCATTGAACCACTCATAGGCTATTACAGTAATAGGGATGTAGCGAACTAGAACCAACAGATGTCTCCACTGCTCTAGCCGGTATGCGCTAGCCGTTCGTCACTTGTTTTTCGAGTTGTTGTCTGCTGGTTCCATGCTTTTAAATGGCGTTTCATCTTAGCAGACTGAAACTTTTCTTTTTTTGTAGCGGATAAAACGCTACTAGGCGCATTTATTTGTATACTGGACACTTCCTGAATATGTTTACGTGAAAAAACTTAAAGAAAAATTGAAAAAGATAGACGCTATATAAGTCGAAAAGAAAGAAGAATAAGCTGACAAATACTGCGAGAAATGCCCGCTATTAATTACATTACTATGTTCCCGACGTACAAAATGTTATGCAGATATGAATATTTATATACAGTACTGCTAATTTGGCGATTGCGTATAATTCAAAGTAACTAAAAAAATATACCTCTAGGGTTCAGACAGTAAAATACTAATTGATATACGTGATAAACACTGATTTATGTGGTGTGTATTCGCAGACAATTTTTAATATTATTTATTTTCTATATCAAATGCATATTTAGCCTATACCGTCATATTAAAAACGTATTCAAAATCAAAATATTAAAATATGTTTACATCACGAAAACTTACCTTTCCTGTCCCTCGTAGTTAAAAAAGATGGGAACTCGGGAATCGATTAGGCCTTTTTTCTTCTTCTCATTCCTCATTCTTTCTTATTTCTTTTATTATCGGTAAGTTATGCTAGACCATCGTTACATGATTTTCATTTGTAGTTATGAGACAGAATATTGGTAAAAATATTTAATTGCATGACATAGCAGAATATAAAGGCAGAATTTAATAATTATCATACGTTAAGTTATGTAGCCTATTAAATTGGCAACACTATTGTCACAATTTTTATTCGAGGCCGTCAATCTAACTTGGCTATTTAGAAATCACAGAATTTATATTTTGATATCAGATGCAATAGAAGGCTACAGTAGCCTAATATACACATATTTATACAGCAAAGTAAAATAAATAGGCCTAAAATAACTAAATAAATTAAATAGGGAAGTGGTCTTTAAATATAAAGGTGCACTAAAGATACAGTTTAACAAAGGTATAAAACTAACACAATGTACTGTAATTATCATTGCGTTACTATGCAATTTTAATCTATCTGTATTTGTAATCTACTCTATTTTTAAATGGCCCATAACATCTTCTCGATGCTCACGGAAAATTTAATATTAATTTAAAAATTAAAGAATATCTAATCCCCGCACTGCATATAAATATTCATATATTGATAACATATTACTGCAAGTCGAGTACAAAATAATGTCGTCTGTATCGGAAATATCTCACAATATTTGTTCGTGAATCCTTCCTTTTTAGTGTTATTTAGAGCCTATCTGCTGTGATTTTTCTTTTGTATTTTAGACACTTCAGCATTCTAGAAGGGCCCAGTAGACAAGGAAGTACGTATAGTAGCCTCGTGTCCTCTATAAAAAAATAAAATTACGAGCATATTTTTCGGACTGAGAAGTTGGAACGCCATTTAAAAGCATGGAGCCAGCAGAAGACAACTGGAAAAACAAGTGACGAATGGCTAGCGCATACCGGCTAGTACACCCACGCTATCTGTTGGAGAAGTTTGGCGAGCTACATCCCTATTAACTGCAACCAACTATTTTTTCAACCAGTAACAAAGTTTTTAATTGCTTTTGTTTTCTTTCAGGAATCCATTAACCTATACTCCATATTCAGTTATGAGTTTTGTGTGTTTTTGGAAGTCTATACTGATCTGTGGTGAACACCGCTTAGCAAAACATCTGTTCAAGTCTGTTCAAGTCTTTTCATTTTACACTAGCCATCACTGCATATTCATCACTATTATCTTCATAAATCAAAAGCTGCAGCTTAACTATGGGTTGAAACATGTGCTTGAAAGATAAAGTTAGATAATACCACCCCCTCGTACTGGTC
This sequence comes from Ectobius pallidus, assembly GCA_964059195.1. NCBI lineage: Eukaryota > Metazoa > Arthropoda > Insecta > Blattodea > Ectobiidae > Ectobius > Ectobius pallidus. Next base: position 10,598,273 of record CAXKWD010000008.1, on the reverse strand, counting down.
ATCCTGTGAGCTGGGAACAGAATTGCTACCTCCAGTACAACACAATACAGTAGAGTTAGAAACGAAACCCTTAAAAATGAAATTTTGAATGACGTACTTGGCCATACTTTCCTTTTTAAATGCCATAAAAAGGAAAGTATGGTAACATAAACCGAATCTTTGAACCGCATTTTTTCAATGTATGAGTATTAACCCATATGGGACTTCATAAAAGTGATAACATTACCCAACTGATAACATTATCCGTGGCATTCACTGTGTATTGATTAATTATGTTCAACTTCTGATAGGCTTCATTAAAGGCAATTTAAATAGTTTTTCTAAAATTTGTTGAAATGGCATGAGTGCACCTTTATTAAGCAGAAGCTCATTATTAAAGCTGCAGCCTAAATACTTAATATTTTCATGTTCTGTTATAGATGAAATTAACTAGGGATGGGTCGATACCAGATTCTCTCGATACTCGATACCGATACATGATTTTTTCCTCGATACTCGTTACTTCGATACTCAATACCTTCAACATTTTCTGTTTCAATAAATAGGTACATTAAAAATTAAAATTTTAGAGAACTGTGTAATACCAACTAAATTAATTAAGTCTGTATATTTAATGAGACAAAATTTAATATCATCAGTAGCCTATAATTATTTTTAAACTCTACATTAAAACTAAAATTAGTTTTTTAAACAATCCACTTACAAGTTTTTGTTAAAAAATACTAGCATTCTCACTTAATTGCAGAATTGCAGAATTACCAAAGTATCGAAAAAGTATCGAGCGAGTTTTCTGAAGTATCGTTCGATGCCGATACCATGCAAGTATCGAGAGTATCGAGGTATCGAAAGTATCGAGGACCCATCCCTAAAATTAACCCATCCTATTGTTCCCTTACTTTATTAACAAAGGTTGTTTATTTACTATATTCTGGTTACACTTGGTTTTGTCATATGCAAATTAAAAAAAAAATTACCTACTCACCATAAAAATTTACATCCTATAAAGAAGCCCTATCCTTCTGATCTGTATCAATCAGATATTTGAAAATCCAATAATTATACTGGTTTTATAATCTTTCCCTTCGAAGGAAAAGTCTTTACTTCATGGAATGTTGAACTAAGTCAACATGGTGAGGTAGCATCTTAGAGTTAAGAGTTAGCAGAAGGACACAGAAAATGGTAGCAACTCAATTTTTTCAATTTTGTGGCATAGCTCCTTCTCTCACTGGATGCCTCTATTTAAAAACAAAAGGATAATCACAAATTGTGATGAAGGAATAGAGCACATACATGTAAAATATACCATCTTGTGTGAGGTGCAAGGTCAAGTTCTAAGGTCTCAGTTTTTTATCTCTTGGAAATGGAAACAAACACATGAAGAAAATTTTGAAAGACAGCAGGAATCTTTGAGGATACCTGTGAATATTTCAAGTTTGTCCAGCATGCAAAATCTACATACTGATTTACAATATACGTAGAATCTTGGTTATTTGAGTTGGGTGAGATAGAAACAACCTCAAAGTATAAAAAAAAACTCAAGACCTATGAAATTACAGGAAATATGTGTGTAGGAAAAACGGAACTTGACGCCCCATGCGAGTCCCTCACTCCATACTCTAACTTCCTCCCCTAGCGGCAGCATTTGAACTACTAGCAGCGACGGTAGCGCCATCTCTTAAGCAACTGATGAAACAGAAAAAATTATTTATTTCTTCTTTATTCTCTTCTTCTCTTCCTTTCCCGTCTCCTTCCTCTCTTCCTCTCACCTCACCTTCCTATTTGAGACCTATTCCTAATAGTAAATTTTGGATCGACCTGGATTTGAACTCGGGACCCCTAGCATTATAGCCAGGAGTCTTAACCATTACACCACGAGTGAATGTTGAGAACTGAAGGAAGCTTTCGTATATTTGAGTTATGATAGAGGGGGGGGGGGTTTCATGAGTTTTAACGCAAGAATCTGTTTTTATAATTTTAAGATATTTTGTTAGTTATGAAAAGAGTAGTGTTGGTGCAAGGGAATTTTCTTCATCAATTAAGCCACATTTTATGTTATAATACGGCATTTTGAAATATTATGTATGGTGCAAGGGTATTTTTTGTATTGTGAAAAAGCCTATTTTGTTGCAAGGGTCGTTTTTATAATTGTGAAATATTATGTGGAGGTGCAAGGGGCTTTTTTTATTGTGAAATATTAGGTGACATGTCAAGTGCAATTAAGCATTACCGGTGTTGGGCAGTGGCTAAAGGCATGATGGCATGCGCTGTGGGGAAGCGGGGCAGGTGACATGCGGGAAGCAGCCAGGCGAGTGGCGAGTGGAAAGGGGAGCAGCGTGGGGCACAAAGTTCCATTTTGCCTGTGTGTATACAAAAATGTCCTTTTTAAATAATACAGTACAAGAAAAACATACACATTGCCTTATACCAGTGATAGGTTGCCTGTCGATAGTTATAGCTCCAAATTTGTACTCTTCAATAACACAACACTGAGTTCAAAATGCAGTTAGTTAGCTCTTTTTCACCTAAAGCATCCACTGATACCAGAGAAGAGAAGTGATCTCATAATAACTTACTTTTTCATTTGACTATTCCACTCATCCGCCGCGTGTTTGATATTAACCAATAGCAATTCCTCAGATATAGACTAATCACAGCTGTTTATCTTATAATATTCTTGTAGGAATCGCGAGGATAGCATTTTATCGGGTAAAACGTGCTGCTCGTTACTGGACACAAAAGCATCAGTGTGCTGTGATTAATAAGTCATACGCTGCCATTAACAGCACAAAAACAGATTATTTTATACCACATAACTTGTTTAGAAATGAAAATAATAGAAATCTACTTACATAAAAACCTTTGTTATTACATAACAATAGAAATCTACATTGATTAAAAACACAATTTTGATTCGGTGCAAGCCAGTTAATGTGCTTAGCTTACCTGAATGAAATTATCTATGTCTTATAATGCACACTTGGTAACACTGGACATGGTAACTAGAATCGTATCAATGATCACAAGGACATTGTAACTCAGATCGATTAATGAATGGTTGATTCATAGTATGCCGTGAACTCGCAGCTGTTAATTTTGTTTTTATATAACAAAGCACGAAAGTAATTATTTGTATAATCTGTTACATTTTTATTCATGGAATAGTCTTAATAAATCCAACTCTAGTTGACGGGTTACATCAGATAAATTCGATAAACTCGTCAACTCTCGTGGGATTACCTATGATAATTTGCAGCTTTCAGGTTCACAAATTATAACTTGAAAATTGGTAATTTTGAAGATGTGAGGTCCCTCTTCTTAATTCTTTTACATTTTCATGAGTAGGGTTTGGATGTTTATGACATGTCATATTTTTATCCTGACTTCCATTCTCGCCACAAACCCATATTAAAAATGAATTGCACATTTGTTATCCTAATCGGATTATTATTTTTTTTTTTGCATATACTGTATAGTCTAGTGATGGGAAAAATCGAATGATTTTAACAATCGAATGATCATTCGAATGCAGAACTAAACATTTCGAATGAATATTTCGAATGAAATCATTCGAAGTGTTTTGTTCATAGAGGGATAGTTACATGCAACCTACGAGATGTTCATTCGCTAGCGTCAATATTTTTCGAATGAATCTTCTGTTCTCACTCACTTCACTTCATTGGCATTCGAAAGCGGGTAGATTTCAATTTAGTGCGCACATTTCCGGCAGAGAACAATGCGGCCAGCTTACAACAAACACGGCCTCCAGAGATGTTTATTATTTTAGTCATGTATTCTCGAACAGGTGCTGTAGTAAATACAGTAAATTAGGCCTAACATGAAATTTCTTGAAGTCCTACAAATATAAATTGCTTAATGCAGCAATAACCAGACAACTTCGTAGTTATTATTTGAATTTGCATACCTGTGGTGTTTAATAATAACAAGCATAATACGATCAAGTACAAAATAATCTAACTTTTCAATTTACGAAAAAGTAAAAATTATGTAATTTCAAGACACGTTCTTAAAGCTTTAAATCAATCATAAATTACAAAAAATCTGTTCATATTAGTTTTCTCTTTGGACTTACAATTTTAAATAAAATATCATTCAATCCTTTTGTCTTGCAATAAAACTCATATGACTATCCTAATAGCCTAACAAAAATAAGTTTGCATCATTATCTTTGACTATAAAAAAATAATTTGTCGTAGGTTAATTTTAGTATCCCATTCACAAAGGATTGAACATTTACTTATCATGACTTATCGTTACTATTCACCTAATAATACCATATTATCATAATCATTATAACTGTATAGGCCTATCAATCCCAATGAATAGAGAACATAACGACAACAGAAACAGATTATTATATTATTATTATTATTATTATTATTATTATTATTATTATTACACGGCTTATTGGTATACCCTAAGCTCCTAATTAAGCGATGTAATATGTAATATGCAGTTAAAGCATGGAAGGATAAATATAATACACGAAAAGACAATACTAGGCCTAAAATAGACAAATATATTTTCACGACAAAATTTGAATACAACGAAATGAAATGTATCTAATTTTAGTATTAGGTCCATTCAAATTTTCAAGTTTAATAAATAGTAATTAAGGTAAATAAGTTATTAAATTGATTATGTGCAGTGTATTCTTCAGTTTATTTTATTACGTTCGGAAATCCGAATAACTATATTGTCAGTTATATGCGATGCTGTAAAGTAATTATATCTATAATTCGGTAAGATCTCCAAATCTATTTAAATCTGAAGATTTCAAATTATTATTTAATAGGGTAGACATCGTTCGTTTAACTAAGAAATTCAATAACACATATGCGAGACCATATGTGAAACACATTTAGTACTATTTATTTTATTACTGTGTTATAATAGCATACTGAAGGTAGTGTTATGTCATATTACAGTATTTTTGCATAAATGCAGACATAACTGTTCAAAGACAAAGAATCAAAACAAGACAAGAACGAACATTTCAGTTAATAAACAGTAGAATAACGTTTAGTACAATGCTATTTTCATGCACTATAGGTCGTGGCTCTTTAATCTGTATCTCAATAATTATTAATTTTATAAAGATGTATGTTTGTTGTTTTATATATAATTTTCTTGTATAATTAGGAACCAACAAAAGCAATTCAAGGTCTCTGCAAAGCCTGAGTAAATTGAGCCGTGATTGAGCACATGTAGGTTGGCGATGGGGTGAGAGCAGTCTGGTTTTTTTCCTTCCTTTCTTCCTAATTTTTTTCCCCTTTATTAGGATGTGGAAATTGAAAAGACTGCAAGTCCATTCACCTTCTGAACACAACCCTTCAGGGGCGGATGATTTTTTTGAAGATTTTAAAAGGGAAAAAATGCAAGCATTCCCACTTTGGTGGCAATACCATTAAAATAAATTAGATGTTGCCAGTTCTCTGACATGTTGGAACACTGCAGATCTTTAGACAAAAACAGTAGAAACAACAGAAGTGAAAAGGTTAAATTAGTATACTCATATTACAGTTTGTCGCGGAAAATATGCTCTTACTTAGATAATTTCTAAAATATGGAGGTAATTGGAACATGTCTCAGTTAACTAATTCAACAGTTCAATGTGGTATAGAATTATTAATTATGATTGATATCTAAATTGACTCTAAACAACATGTTGCCTCCTGCTTAAGTAATCTGATCTCGAGTCAATAATTAAAGAACCACTGAATCCTCCAAACGTGTACGTTATATAAACGGTTTATGGATTTCGTGTCAAAATATTCCTTCCAATTCTACATTCCGCCAAGAACTTGAAAGTATATAGAGTTAAAGCTTTAAATATTGCTATCAAAAGTATATCAATATGGTTGTAAGTATTACATGTGTGATATGTAAGTATATTTTATTCATTTAGTGTCACTTAGGCTATGGCATTAGTACGTATAACTTAGAATATTAATTTTGACTGGTATAATTAACTTTGTAAGATTGTAAATACTCATAGCTTAGGTTGTTGAAGATATGTATTTATGTAAATAGCTAATGTGACCGATTGCAGTTGGTACTGCTTAAAAATCTTATAAATGTATCAAATATAAAAATTTGAATGGCTGTATTTAATACCATAATTCATAACATACGGTAATTAATCAAATAAATAATCCATTTGAGAATGCATATGCTTCATGTAGAAGCTAATGATGGATGTAAAATAGGAACAATCTGCGAAAAATTGTGCTTTTTAATATTCGTGAGAACGGCTATTTTATTATCAAAATATATTTTGTAGCCTGGGGTTGAAACTCATGAAAATAAACCTTCTAGCTCTGCGTCATGCCATCCGTGCTTGGAATGGGAGAGACGGAAGTTACTAACTGGGACACGATGGAACACGAAAACAATCGAATGAACGAGAGAACGAGCCGAGAAGCCAGTTTCCGAGAGGTTGAAGAAGCATTCGAATGAATTCATTCGCTTTCACATTTCAGTTCAGTAAGCGAAGCGCTCTAACCCTAGTCTGGAGAGAGCAAAATCATTCGAATGATTTTTTTAACATCTCGAACATTTCGAATGATTTTAACAATCGAATATTTCGAATGAATTCATTCGAATGGTTCCCATCACTAGTATAGTCATATTTTGGTCATGTTCATGGTCTTGGTCATATTTTGGTCATATTTGTAATTTAACGTATTTCAGTTATAAATTCGGTAAAAGAGCACAATGCAGTATGTGCACTAAATTGATGACTTCATTTTTTTCCCAAAAAAGAGTCACGAATATTATGGTTTTACTGTAACTGAAATGTGAAGGGACAATAACAAGTAATAGCACAATTACCTCTTCCTCGTTGTTGTTAACAACTTCCAATAGACATGTTTTTAAAAGATTTTCAGTTCACATTTGCAATGGTATCTACAAACATTAACAAATTAGAAGTTCTTTACAAGCAAATCTGTAAATCGCCTGTAAAATTGTTAAAAAGTGATTATCTCATTGAATTAATGTAATAATTTAGTGTCATTATATGTTTAAAATTGGAACATTTATTTTTAGAAAATATGTTCTTTTATGAGGTCATATTTAGGATTTTTGGGTCATATTTAGACATTTTTAAGGTTGTATTTGCAGTCATATTTTCCACTTTTTTAGGTCATGAACATCCGAACCCTATTCATGAGTGTCTAGCCTCATAGTGCACTGAAAATTGACAGTTTATTAATTAATTCCTTTGTATATTAATTTATTAATTGTTTATTCAACATTTTCAGCTTGGATTTATGGGAATATTGAACTGTCAGGACTCGAAATACCAAGACCCTACTGCATACTCAAAAGGTCATCATATAATCATTCCTGTTCTCCACATTCAAGGAAAGAAACTAATTGCAGTTCATTTGCAGTTGAGTGAGAAATGCGGTTTATGGTGTCATGGATGCAACAGTTTTAAACAGGCCACACAACTGTCTGAATGAGCCAAATGCTCCAACCCATGATTGAAAGTGGAGCCAATGAATGTGGAGAATGTACACCTTCCTCCATGAAGATGAGAAAATGCTTTTCACAGTGTCTCAAACACCATCTGAATATGAAACTTGCTGCTGCTACCATGCCAAACAATGATTCAATTCAGAAAGAATTGCGTGTCTTGTTTCTATGTTTCTTAGAACTTGACCACGCCTTGTGTTGCATTTGAGGACCACTTTTGCTTGCTTGTGAAATAATGGAACAGAAATGAGAATTCAACGATTCAAAGCTCTTCTGTGATTGGTGGCCTGAGGATTGGATTGGAGCGAGCTTGGCTGTGATGCACTTTCTCCAATCAAGTGCATGGGTGAGGTAGTACATAGAAGTTCCCCTGTACGCGTAGAATCTAATGTAGCTCTAACTTGCAATAGAATGTGCCACAGAATTTAACTGTTCCCCATTTCAACTGCTTTAGTCCCAATCTGAAAATTCAGGGTCCTTTTCACATACACCCATAGCTAATTAGCGTTAATTCTTTTTTTTTTTTATTTCCTTGAATTACACATTTATTTGTTGTTCTTGTATAGGATGAACCAACATAGATATTGTCATTTATAGGGAAGCGATTATTTTATACAGTGTTTCAGAATAACTATTTCTAAGATTCTGGTGTGACAGAGAGTATGTAATTAAACGTTTTTTCATAGAAATTTCCATAGAGACCAAAAAAATTTCCAATTTACAGTTATGAATGTTACCATGTGTAATGTAATGGATTTATCTCTGGCCACTTACAAAGATCATCAAAAGTAAGAAGAACTGTAGTATATTGATAGGTCACTTGTGATTGATTCACTTAGTATGGCTTGAGGTTTAAGATTCAATTGGGGTCAAATCTGGGGAACTTGTAGTCCAAGCTGAGACAGCAATGGAAATTAATAAGTCAGTGAAAAGTTTTGACTTTTACAAATTATTTGACAGTAGAAAAATTTCCAGTCACTGCTTTCTTACAAGAAAATGTTCAATTCAGTATATGTCCTCTTCTCAGATAAGAAAGTAGGAATAATTATTCTGAAACACCCTATAGATTTGATTTCCAATAGTCAAAGCAGCTGGTTCTGCCAACACACCAAAGTGCATAGCTCAAAAAGCAGAGTTCACCAGCAAATGTAGTGGTGTCCTATATTCTAGTTGTAGGTATCGTTGGATATGGCAAACAGGTGAAACATATTTTCAAATGTTTGAATTAAAATGAAATGGCTATATTGTACATAGATCGTAGGTGATGGCCTCGAATCATGAAATTAAGCTGCACACGAAGAAACATTCCTTTTCTGTTACTGCTGAGACGGCAAGTTTCTCTCTGTTCCATTGCCTTATGGACTTGTTTTGCTACTTTTATATTGGGGGGGATAACCATTTGTGTGTGCTTTGTGTAATATTGTTTTAAAACTAAGATGTTTCTGTTGATAAGTGTTTAATATTGGATGTTACTCACACTGCTTTAAATTCCTGTAATGTGTAAGTGAGTGAATGATGACTACATGTTTTCAAGCTGCTGCTTGAGTTTCTGCTGCTGATGATATGGTAAATCGGACCAAAGTGTGTAATTATAAGAGATATAGAGGAACTGTATGCTGAAGCTTGTGTTCAGCAGTTTCATGTACAGTAGAACTCCAATTATCCGAACTCACAACTATCTGGATCGCCAATTATCCAGATTGCTTTCAGGCCTTATTCAAGTGGTTTTTGCAGCAGTGAGCATTGGGAAACCTTCTTTGAGGGCTGATTATTTGCGAAAATGATAAACTTTTATCGGACAAATTCGACAGTTTGTCAGCAAAACAACTGACTGATATGTTCAAGATGTGACATTTCATGTAAGTACAGACAAGTTTCGAAACTGGCACTGAAGGGATCTGTCATTATTGCACCATCACTTGTATAATTGATTTTCTGAAGGTTATGCATTATCTACTTCAATTATGATACAATTCTTGAATTCGTAATATCTGGTAACTTATAACTTTAAGTTGAATTTTTCTCAAACTGTAGGGTGTGTTATACTGCTTTGTTAATAGAAGCATAGTAAGCTTTGTCGTTTAGGCAATCTCGTAATCAAGAAAGCAAATAAATAATTTGTGTTTTATACTGTTATTTTTTATGTTTATAATGTTATTATAAGAAATTATCTTTTTCATGATTTATCCAATTATCTGGATACCTGATAATCCGGACGAAGTTCGGACACAATCTGGATAATTGGAGTTCTACTGTGGTTACGGAGGGAAGAGTTTCATGTAAACTAATATTGTTTATAATAGAGAAACTTCATTTTCTCCAGTTAAGGGTTATAATGTTAAATATTTTAATAAAGTTCCGCCTTAACCCTTAACATAAACAATATTTCATTATATCAGAGGAATGTGGTGTTGAGTACAACTCAAGACAGAACTGAAGATGGTGCATCAAATACGCCGAAGTATCCACGCAGAAGTATCCAGCTTTCATCTTCATAATTGTGATCTTTATATTTCTCAACAATATTTTATATTTGTGTCTGTCTTATAAATGCTGATTTTGAGTGGATCCAGATAAGTTTTATGTTAAGGGTTAAGGCGTAACTTTATTAAAATATTTAATAACATTGTTTAATATTATTCAGATTAGTACAAACTTATTGTTGCATAGTAGATGGAGAAACTCTCAAAAGCATTGTTCTGCCACTAGTTGATCTCTTTGAGAAAATGTGAAAGCATTATTTTTGAATTTGAAATAATTACATTGAACAGGAGGTTAACACATCCATGAGGATGCATAGAGCCTGTTCTTTGCCAGATATAGAGTCAGTCAGCAATGAGAATAATTTATCTAAATAGAGAGCGTTTCTCATACGAGTTGGTCAATCATGTGGGTTCCTCCATCGCGGTCACCACAGCTCTAACTCCCAAGCGATTGGGTGGAATATCTACCCAAATAAAGCCACTAACGGTGTAATGATTCAAGTTCTCAGAGTTACAGTTAAAATTACAATGAAAATAACCATGTACCTCATCACAAGAGATGTTGGAAATGTCCTTCTCTTGCATCCACACAACATTGGCATCTTTTTAGGAAATAATAATAATAATAATAATAATAATAATAATAGTTTATTCATCCTCTGAACATTTACATGTTATGGGATATGCTAACTATACAAGATCAGACAGAGTTGTGTTACAATTTGCATATAGAACAGAGAGAGAAAACATTAAATCTTATATACATTTATTTACAGTGAAAATAATTCAGCATTGTGGCATTTTTCTTCAAATTCCTCTATACTGTATATGGCATTCTTTGTTAAGAATTTTTTCATGTAGGTCATGAAGTGTTTTGTTTTGAGGTTTCTAATTTTGTGTGGGAGGTTATTATATAGTTTGGGACCTATGTGCTTATAGCTATTGTGTGTTTTTGTTAGTCTTAAATATGGGGTGTCTAGGTCTGTTTTTTGCCTTGTGTTGTGGGTATGGATCTGACTGCGTTCACTAAAAAGATGTTGGTTCTCCTTTGTGTAGGACAGAGCATGAGATATATAGAGAGATGGTTGTGTCATGATGTTGCTGTTCCTAAAAGCAGTTCTACACGTTTTTTGGTTATCTATGTTATATATACATCTAATGGCCTTTTTCTGCCATTTGAATACGGTTTTTGCTCCAGCAGAATTGCCCCAAAGAAGGATCCCATATTGTAGATGTGAGTGAAAAAGAGCATGGTAGACGGTCAGTAAATGTTTCTTGCTGAGCACAGATTTAAGTTTACGAAGGAGATAAAGAACTCTAGAGAGTTTTTTACAGAGTTGTTCTGTATGTGCATTCCAGGTCAGCTTTTCATCTATGTATATGCCTAATAGTTTCACAGATGTCTTCGGATTTATGTCAGTCAATGAGTTGTTGAGATGAAAGGTGATTATTTCAGTTTTGTCTTGGTTCAACAATAGTCTGTTATGTGCAAGCCACTGGGATGCCTCATTAAAGACTTCATCGTTTTTGTTTATTAGTTTAATTATGTCTGAGTCAGTTGTAATTAGGGTTGTGTCATCTGCATATATTACCGATCTACAGGATAGATTAGGGGTTAAGTCATTTATAAAAATAATGAACAGAAGGGGTCCTAAGACTGAGCCCTGGGGGACGCCTATGTTGATTTCTAGCATGTTGGAACGTTTATTGTTTATCTGTACTATCTGGTGTCTGTTGGAAAGGTATGATTCAAGAAGGTTTAGTTCAGTACTTCTAATTCCGTAATGTTTTAGTTTTGTTATCAATAAGTTATGTGGAACAGTATCAAAGGCTTTGCTCAGATCTAAGAGTGTAGCACTTACATAATTATGTGACTCGAAACCATTTAAAATCTCTGTGATGGCTGATTCGACAGCTTTTGTGGTGGAGAGTCCTGGTCTGAAGCCAAATTGAGAGTCATTAATTAGATTATATTTTGCAAGGTATTGTGTTATTGATCTTTTATGCACTGTTCAATAATTTTCGATAAGATGGGGACAAGTGCAATTGGTCTGTAGCTACCAGGGTTTGTTTTTTCCCCTTTTTTGTATATTGGTACAATGATAGAGATTTTTAGACAGTCCGGATACACTCCTTCAGCTATTACTCTATTTGTAATGTGGGTTATGGGTAAGAGAATTATATCAATAAGTTGTTTTGTTAATGTGTTAGATAGGCCATAGTAGTCTTCGCTTTTAGAATTTTTCATCTTGCGCACTATTTTAAGTATGGTGAGAGGTTCAACGTATTTCCAGCTAAGACAGGTTAAGGCATTTTTCCTAGCTGTAGAGTGGTTCTCTAGTGATTCATTAGGAGGATGATTTCCTTTAGGATTGTCGCCCAACTGGTTGACCATGGTCTGGATTCCATTTACGAGAAAATTATTTAGATCATCAGGTGCTATAGGGATGTTAATGGTTTGTTGTGTCCTACCGGTTTCAGATTTAACTATTTTCCATGCTGTTTTGCATGTATTTCTAGCGTTTTTTATAAGAGAATCATTGTAGTTAGTTTTTGCTGTAATAATATCCTTTCTGTATGCATTTCTTATGTATTTATAGTTAGTCTTATCTTCAGCTGAGCCGGTTTTGGCTACCTTGTATAATGTATTTACAGTCTTCCTAAGTTGATGCAAGTATGGGGTGTACCAGCTTTTGTGATTTTGTGTGTGTTGTTGTAGTTTATGTTTGTTTATAGTCTTTATTTTCTTGGGACAGCAGGTGTTAATTTCTTGGGCTAAATTAAGAAGAAAGAGGTTACAGGCCTCGGATGCAGTGTCAATGTTCACAACTATTTGCTCCCAGTCTAAAATGCAGAGATTTTGTCTAAGTTTGAATAGGTTGTATTCCTTCATTTCTCTGTAATTAATTGTTGTAGTCTCGTGTTGATTGAGGCATGGAGGTATGGGGAATTGCACCCATATTGCAAGATGGTCTGAAAGCATTGGATCTAAGATATCATAGGAAAGGTTATTTTTATGCATGTTTGTGATTATGTTGTCAAGGCATGCATTATTTCTAGTTGGTTTGTTGTTTAGACAGTAGAGGTCATAAGATCGCAGTGTGTTGTGTAAGATAGTTTTTCATAGGTTGTATTTAGCGTGTTTACATTTATGTCACCAAGGTATAGTATTTTGTAGTTTTTATATCTACTCAGGTATAGGTTCAGCTTTTCCCATTGGTTCAAAAAGGACTCAATATTAGATTGGGGTGTTCGATATAGGGAAAAAACAATTACTTTAATTTGGGTAAAGAGCAGGCCGACTATCTCAAAGATTTCTTCTGTACAGAAAGATGTTAGGTCTAGTTTTTTGTAGGGTACCTTAAAATTGTTTTTGATGTATATAGCTACTCCACCGTGTTGTTTCTTGGATCTGCAAAAAATGTCACCAATCTGATAGTTCCTGGGGACATATAGGTTGATTTCTTCATTTGCAAGCCAGTGTTCATTCACACATAGTATGTTGTAGTTTTGGTCCTCTAGGAAGAGATCAAGTTCATGTAGTTTGTTGCGGATGGATTGTAGATTTATGTGTAAGATGCTTACACAGTTATAAGCAGGTGCGGATGTCTTATGTTCACGCCAATTTGTATCGTTACTTGTGGGCCTAACTAGTTTTTTGGTGTTGGAATGTTTTCAGTGTGTGAAGTAGGCCTAGTTTGTGACACGGTATCTGAAATAGACCTGGATATGGCTTCACATAGTAGCCTTTTCCCTCTTTTGTTGAAATGTAGGCCGTGCTTTGTGTGGAGGTTCCGGTTGATATTAAAAGTATTTATTATTTTTACGTTTCTATATTTTCTGCACATTGAGGTTATGTTCGTGTTCACCAGGGAAGTTTGTTTATTCTCCCATGAGTTTGGATTCTGGTCATTTCTACGGGGCAGTTTCACTATGATGATATTTGTTTCGCTTAAAGTTTTTATGGCATTTTCAAGAGCTGGCACTACGTTCTCCGGTGCTCCGTTTGCAATATCATTAGTGCCTCCAATGAGGATCACATGGTCGTTACTTGTGAGTTCCGTGCCTATGTCCTTTGCGACTTCGTAGATTTGTGCCCCTGGTTTCACTATAGCACTCACACTGTGGGCGGCGTTGTCTACTTGGTTGTTGATGATTTCCTTGGCTAATCCTCTTCCGTGGCTGTCTGCATAGATTCGGATTCGTCCAAGAGTCTTCTTTTTCTTTGATAGGTTAGCCGGGTGTTTTGATGTTTTTCCGTCATTTACATGGTTATTATTTCTTGGGTTGGTTTCTTCCTCGTTTTCATTTACCTCTTGTAGTATGTTATAGCGGTTTTCTGTAGTTACAGTTTTAGGAGAATTGCATAATGATGTTTTTGAGGTTGCTGTCTGTCTAGGCGTGGGCTTCCTCCAGGTTTCTGCGCTTGTTGTTGCAGTTTGGGAGGCGCAGGAATAGCATTTATTTCTTACTTTTTCTTCAAGTTGGGTTAATTGTTGTTTCAGTTCTTCAATTATTGTGTACAGAGTTTTGTTTTCGGCTGTGAGCGTTGTCAACTTTGAGGTTACTCCAGGAGTGATGCTAATGGTGTCTCTGCAGTTTGTGCAGCGCCATTCTTTCAAGTCTTCTTTTTGTAGAGCTGGGTCAATCTTCCCGCAGCGAAAGTGGTAACAGCCGCTGCATAATTCACATATTACTCCATTTTTAACGTTTCTGCTACAAAATTCGCAGCGATTTGCCAGTGGTCCTGAATTACTTTCGAGGTCATTGTACGTATTGCTCAGAGGCGGCGCCATCTTGTCTGAAAAGTACCTCTCTAGAGAAATTTTCTTTCACGCACTTAAGTTCTCAGCTTTTGAGACAGAGTTCATTTCTCTTGTGGTATTGTCTTTAAGTTCTTCTAATATGTGGGAAATTGATGTATACACTTTATTTTTCAGTTCCCCCATAAACAATAGTCCATACTGTTAGAAGAACTTAAAGACAATTAACTCTATTTTGGAAGCTGAACTTACGAGTGTGAAAGAAAATTTAGTAAAATGGTGCCACTGTTGTGTGGATGCAAGAGGAGGACATTTCCAGCATCTCTTGTGATGAGGTACGTGGTTATTTTCATTGTAATTTCAAGTTTAATTGTGAGAACCTGAATCATTACACCGTTAGCAGCTTTATTTGTGTACATATTTCACTCGGGAGTTGGAGCTGTGATCGCTGCAACGCAGAAACCCACATGATTGGCCAACTCTTATGTGAAACACACTATATTTGTTGACAGGTTTTCAGTCTATCTCACTGAATAAATATTACAATTTATTATTGTTTTCTACATTACTCCATAAAGTTGCAATTTGGCCAGTTGCTAGTTCCGGTACTTAAAGTGAGCCTTCAAGTACCTAAAGACATCAAGTGTCTCTTTAAGCTCTGTTATTCATTTTGGAAAGAATCACTTTCTGAAAGGACATGAGTCAGGAGAGTATAGTTTTGGGAAATAAATAAAAATTTGAATTAATTCTTTCCAGCACTTAGTGAGCCAAGCATTGTATCTGTATCTGGTACCCTATGATCCCCAGGTGGGGCGAAGGGGCCTCCAATGGAGGTTTCATTACCTATACGAATTTTGATATGCTTATTTTCCGAGAGAGGGTAGAGGGACAGGTGGTAAGCCCATCGCCTTGCATCCCCCCTCTGGAAACTAAGTATTTCATGGATGTGAAAGGGCCAAGAAATTTTGTCCAGAGGCTCTAATTTAGGCTTGGAGTTATTTTACATGCCGTAAATCTATGACACGGGACCCCCAGCTTAAAGTCCCTCCCGGAGGACTCCGTGCCCAGGATTTATACGTCCTGAAAAATCCATCGACCGCGGCCGGGTTTGATCCCGTGCCCAGCGGATCTAGAGGCGGGCACGCTACCTCTAGACCACCGCGGCCGACCAAGCATTGTAATTTATTGTAATTTATTCTTGTATCAACCCATTTACCTCCTTGGCATTACACTGTAGGTTTATTGCCAAGTGGAGGTACTCTGTACAGACAATTTTTCCTGTAATATATTGCAAGCTTTGTGGATAAAATAATATGCTTATTGTTTCTCAAGTTCTATAACATGACACTGCTCCATTCAAGCATGCTGACTTTGCTGTTCTCCGATCCTATTCAGCTGACTGGTCTCTCGTAATATTGCTTCTGAGATTGAAGTTTATACTGTGGTAACATAATATCCTCACATGTGTTACATATTAGTGGAGGAAAAAGTTACTACTAAGGAGTTTAAATTTTGTTCTCCTCCCATTTATATCACTCTTTATTTAGGTCCTGTTTGGGATATTGTTTAGGACATCTGTAGCATGCACCTCTTGTCAACATGTGACTTATTTACCTTAATTATATACACTTACCTACCTTGCACACTCTGATCCTAACATATGCCCTGTGCACCAAATTATATGCCCTAAAAGGATTAATTTCTTCCTTTATGACATCTTTACTTTTTCAGGACTGGGGGATTAGTCTTTCTTTGCCTTCTCCGTATTTCATATTATACTTTTATTTTAGCACCCTTAGACCTGGGAAAATCACACCTAGACTTTTCTCAAAGCACTGAACCTATTTCTTCGTTTTATTTGATAGAGAATCCGAAACAGTCAACCAGTTTCTTAAATTATGCGACTGATTAACACTTCTTGACCGTCCTCTATGCAGAGATACCGAAATGTCGTGAGATGAAGGGATGTTCTCAGCTTTCTCTTGTGCCCTCTCTATATGTCTTACATCATTGGTCTTCTCTGCTGCTTCCTCTGGTCGCTGCTCTCGTGTGTTGCTAACCGCTGATGTGGAGTAATTCCTCTCCTGGTGCGATGAACTCGAATTGTCAGGCTGTGTGTGCTGTATAAGTGTTTTGCTGTTCTGTCTCTTCGTTTCCTGGATCTTCGTGCTCGCTGCATTCACTTCTATTAATTTATTAGAATTAGAGTCCCTGTTGCTATGCCTATTTGGGGCGAGCCCTTGGCCGTTTGCTTCCCTGGTCAAAGTTATGTTTTTTCTGCAGTAGTCAATGTCAAGGACCTTTTGGTCTATACGAAGCCTGTCCTTCACTAACACAGCAAATTTCCCTTCGTTACGAGCCTGTATCATGTAAGGGAGTAGTTCCTTTCTTTTGGCCCTTACTTCTATGCTGTAATCTTGTGCAAACCTAACTCCCGTCCTTTCTCAGCATCTTAGGCCTACTCAACACCATGTCTTTAGTAAACACACTAAGTAAGTAAGCTTCACTAATATTGGTTGATTCTTTCCTTTCCCTGGACAGAACACATTATCAAGATGAAGTTTGGAAAGTTCCATTTGTAGTTCATGGTAAAAGGATTAAGTACCTGTCCACAAGTGTTTCATCTTCTTTCCTGGTAGCTTTCTTCTAATCCAAAGATGATGATGTTCCTCATCCTTGCTTCTCTCTCAAGCCTCTGTGTTATCCATTTCATTTCTTTTAATGTGGCGATCTCATTTTTTAATTTGTTGTATCCCTTGTTAATATTGTTAATCCATCCCTTCACATCTTCCAACTTACTGTTGATTTCTTGAATTTATTAATTACCTTCTCGTCTAATTTGGTTATCAAGTCTGTTAATGCAGCTACTTCACCTCTTTTGCCTGAACTTGGGCCTCCAATTAATAACAGTGCTGTTATAATTAGGCCAAAAACCCAATTATTAAACGAGGGACCATGTACCTGTTCGATTATGTTAGATGATTCTGCTTTAAGCCTTTTGTGAAGGCCTATTCTCACACGTTAAGTTGTTAGGTCAATGCCCATCGTTTCTGTCAATGGCGAATATAGAATATATTTTTGGGGGGGGGGGCCCAGATTAATGTGATGTTAGGTTAAGTAATTTTAAGTTTACGCCCCATGATACTTTATATAAGTGTTTTCTGCTAATATTCAGAGGGTAATTTGCGCTCAATTCCCCTTTTACTTTAGTGAGATCACGCTTCTTTATGGTTGACATTAAATCATAAAAAATATATGTAGGAGTATTTTTAAACAAACCAAATGGTTACAAAACAAAGTCCAGCTTTCTTGGTGCACTTGCAAACTTATCAAGAACCTCATCGTCGATAGAAAGTAAAGCAAGCCCGTTAAGCCTACTTTCAGATGTGCTGTTCCTTAGGTAAGTCTTCAGTCTTCTCAGGCAGGAGAAAGTTCTCTCTACGGTTGCGACAGAAACAGGAAGAACTGCGAGTAATTTCAGAAGGGTATAAATGTTGGGGAAGAAAGTCTTGTCACAATTTTCTAGAGAACTTATGGCTGTTTTTGGAAGATTTGAAGGATTTTCCTGACTCCACTTTTCTTTCCACAACATGAACTCACTTTGCACAATCTCTTTATGTGATAAATCTTCTTCGTAGAAACTAAAAGCAGCCTCCAATGAACCAAAATCTGTTATGATACACAACCGTGGAAGGATGTTTTGTAAGGATACAACTGTTTCCTTGTGAGATTGAAAGCGTTCTTTCAGAGAGTTACAAAAATCGTCCAGGTATGGCACATGAACAGCTCGTCGATAGTATTCTTCTTCTGTGGTGTATGGGACGTTGCTACGTGCTGTTTGAAGGCGGCAAATTCTTGGAATCTCTTCCTTTATGTCAAGTTTGGCAGCGAATGACTTTACGTGATTATACAAGGCTTTAAATGAGTCATTGGCATTTGCCCTCTCCTTCGACAGAAGGTGTAAGACATTCGTAACATTAGTCAAGGCCTGTGGAAGATCTACATATTTGTTTTGAAGCTGCTGAGATAAGCTATGCGTGATTGATAGCATCCGACTCAAAACAAAAAGATTAACAAGAAATGCAAATTGACTAATAGCACTACTTAGAGTGTGAGCCTTAGATGCTGAGTCACTTGTTTCCTCTTCTATTTTGCAAAGGGAGAGAAAGATTGGCTCCAAAATGTCAGTAAATAAAATGACTGAGTCGTGCCTTTCTACCCATCGGGTTTCGCACAGTGAAATAAGTTTCTTTTTCTTTTGTTCTGGACAGCATTCAGAAATCATTGATTTCAATATTTCTGTTCTTTTGGCTGACATATGAAAGAATCCACAGACTTCTTTTATGACACCCATACAATTTCTCATAGAAGGTATTCTGCTCGCATCTGACAAACATAAATTTAGAGCGTGTGAAGAACAATGTGTATACAGGGCCAACGGTAGCTTTTCTCTGATGGAAGCTTGTACTCCTCTGAATTGCCCACTCATCGTGGCAGCGCCATCGTAACCTTGGCCTCTCATTTTGTTTAGGTCAAGCCCTAATGTTGACAAGGTCTCCAACATTGTGTCAGCCAAACCTGCTCCAGTGACGTCATAAACGGGGACGAATGTCAGAAAATCTTCTCTGATTTTGAAAGTTTGGGCCTCTTCTACATAACGTACACAGAGAGAAAACTGTTCAATTTGGCTAATGTCAGTGGTTTCATCTGCTAAACCAGAATAAAAAACGGACTTTCTGACATTTTCTACAATTTTTGATTGGATTAAGTGACCGAATGTGTTAATCAGTTCGTTTTGAATGAAAGAACTTGTGTACATAGTCTTCCCACCACTGGTCGTTAATTGATCTTTAAGAATATTATCTCCACTGTTGGCTCGGTATCTCAACAACGATAAAAAATTTCCATCATTTAGGTCCATTTCTTCAGTGCTTATTCTTCCATAGTCACGATGACCCCTTAGAGGTATTTGCTGCCTCCCACAAAATCATATTGTTTGTATTATAGGGATGCCGTTTTCTATTATTCTCAATGCCCAGTCTTCTTTGGGCATTTACTTGATTGATAACACTTTCAGCCTTCTTCTTAACTACAGCTGTTGTATTTTCAGCGATCAAAACAGATTTCTTATGATATGATAAGTTTTCATGTTTGCTAAACATTTCCCTGGCCTTTTTTAAACTGGCAAAAGCCTGAGTAACCAACGCCCCTGCTGTTTGGTGATCTCCTTTCCCTACATTTTCGGTATGGGAAAATAACACGCAGTACTTGCAAAAAGATCCAGATTTTTCCTCTAAATAAGCTAACCACGTAAATTCTTCTAGCCACTTCATTTGAAAAGATCTAGTATGGTTTGAACTAGTAATGGAGGGAAATTTGTATCCAGGCTGAGGTTTCCAAACATTTTCTAACAAGAAAATTTTTCTTTCGTTTGTGAAACACTGAACGGAATTGTTTTGACAATAGTTTCCAATATCATATATATTTTTCTTTACTTGATTAGGCCTACAATCCTCCATAACCGAAACTACATTAATTTAGCTCGAAGTAGCGACATCACAGGTAGCAATTCTACCAACGCAGCCGACTTCAGCATTGTCACCGTCAAGCCTATTTGCACTTTGTCCTTTCTTAACACTACCGACTCCAGGACTGTCACCAGCAGGCTTATTGACATTTGGTCTTTTGGCGAAAAAGTTTTGAATAGAACTTTGCCTCTTCATTACGATTGTGGTTCAACTTCAATATACTGATAAAGTACGTAAACAACAAACAATGGCTGCCACTCAGACTGAACTGTTCTTCCCTCTTCTGGCTTCTACTGGCGACTGGTGTACTTCAGTTGTCCGTGCACGCGCAGATGGCCGGATGGGTGTCCGAGTCGGACCGAATCAACCCGAACTGGTACGAACTTCACATCACTACCACCCCACTCCCTTCACCTATATAGGGAAGTATCACTGTCTGCCACGGCAATTGTTTCTCTTGCTAAGATGATCATTGAGATAGATACTCCTCTTCTCTCCATTGTATCCCATCTCAGAAGAGTAGATTGTCTTTTTTCTGAATCTCGCCTCTAGTAGCTCTTCTTTCTTCCATCTGTTGATGAACTTTACTATGATGGGTCGTGGTTATGTTTTGTAACTGCTGCAAACTTGTAAATGACTGTCCCTTTATGCGAGCCATCTGGCTCTTTGGGACCTTTATGATAGCTAATAGCTAATAAATAATAATAATAATGCCTTCGCGCATCATTCATTAAATTAATTATATATTTAAAAAACTTGATTAAGCAAACTTAGGTTACCTTTTTGGTACCGGACGGCCGCGAAACCACTGAGGATGCGTTAAAGAACGCGAAACGGCCGTCCTGTACTTATTTTTTCTTCATATTCAGGGGGGGGGGCCCGGGCCCCCTGGGCCCCTCCCCTATATACGCCCCTGGTTTCTGTATTTAGCGCAGCTCCGCATAAAGCATCTAACCTATTCCACCTCTGATATAAGACTGTGGAGCCAAGCATTACATCCATAACTTTACTTTTTATACATGTAGAATGTTTTAGTGATAATATTTCATATATGAACAATGCAGTGTAATTACGAACAAAGTTTTTGAAAATGTCTTGACTTAAGCTTTTACATAAATAAACGTACATATTTTTAAGGTTTATATAAAGTTGTTTAACAAACGTCAGCACATTATAAAGCAACATTACCCAGAAGAATTGTTGGTGGGCCACTGTAGAAGAGATCTGAAAAGTCTTGAGTGTTCTTCTGGTATTTAATGGATTTAGATATTCCTGTAATTTTATCTGATTGATAGGCAGTTTTTCATCATCATAAGCTCTTTCAGTTAAGGTCCATGAAACTTGTG
Organism: Ectobius pallidus; assembly: GCA_964059195.1. Taxonomy (NCBI): domain Eukaryota; kingdom Metazoa; phylum Arthropoda; class Insecta; order Blattodea; family Ectobiidae; genus Ectobius; species Ectobius pallidus. Next base: position 10,576,653 of record CAXKWD010000008.1, on the reverse strand, counting down.
TCCCTATGTGTTGTGAAGAAGTAACTCTGCCTCTGGTGCCATGTAACTAGCAATGGAGAAGTCTTGTTTTTAGATTCTTCTGATAAGCATGGTATGGCCACCATATTATGAAATTCAATACATCCTATGATATAGTAGCGGCACTCATCAGCTTTCCACTTTCTTTCAAAGGGCTCCTTTTACTCTGATGAGGCGAGAGTGTGGTGACAGGTTTACAACATAATAATCTGTTGTTATGTCTCTTATTGCATCCATGAACCACTAAGCATAAGTTTGGTTTTTGCAAGATAACTTGAAAAGCAGGCATGTTATACAGTTAAGTGGAGGGAAAGGAAATACACATTAAATCCATGTCTGGGATATTAATCCAAGTAAGAATCAGTTTGAAAAATTTTATGTCATAACTGGGATTTGAACACGGATCTTCGGCTTAACGCGCCGATGCTCTACCATTGAGCTACCATGACAACATGCCAGTCTGACATCAAATTCCTCAACTGATTCAGAAGACAAGGCAGACCACGGGAGGTTTCTCCGTTGAGATGGCGTCCGCCATTGGATTGTGTGTTCTCAACGGAGAAACCTCCCGTGGTCTGCCTTGTCTTCTGAATCAGTTGAGGAATTTGATGTCAGACTGGCATGTTGTCATGGTAGCTCAATGGTAGAGCATCGGCGCGTTAAGCCGAAGATCCGTGTTCAAATCCCGGTTATGACATAAAATTTTTCAAACTGATTCTTACTTGGATGTTATACAGTGTTTGGCTGTCAGGCCAGCACCTAAAAAGAGTCATAAATACGAATGTTAAGTTGGCCATCAGACTAGCACTTTACAGATCATATATATGTTGTTATTGTTGCCAATGCTTAAGGAACTTGGATTTTCTCCATTCTCCTACGGGCGTCCCAGTAGAAGTTTGTGAGCTGAGAAGGTATATCAGCATCAATCTTTTTAATTGGTGGACACTTCAGCAAGTGATCTTTATTCATGACAGAAATTCCCATCCAGACAGAGAATACAATGTGGTGAGGAGTGAAGCTAGGGAATCATGTCCTGTAGTGAGTCAAAAAAGTACCAGGGCTGGTCAGGAATGGTAGATTTGTCCTTCAGTAGTACACTCTAGGATTTGTTCATGCTGTCTTCAGTGTGTTTTGCCCTGCAGGCTTGATAAATTTTCTGTCTGATCCAGATTTTAGCATTCTGGAAGGATAATTTATGATTAATATGTTGTTTAATGGTTGTACAGTAGAACCCCGATAATTCGAGCTAATTGGGGCTGAGGCTACCTCGAATTACAAAAAACTCTGATTATACGGAAATATCACTAAGTCATTGGGTAAATCATAAATATATTATTAATGAGCACAATAATGGTTTAAAAAAATAAATAAATAACAATATAGTAGGCCTACATAACTTTGTTATGCCTGTATGTATATTGGCAAACATTTCCAATTTGCTACATTGGCATCCTTTAAGGATTAAGTCTGACCCTTAATGGAGTGGAACGCGAAAGCTGCGCTACTAGGAAAACACTTTTAATTATGTTTGTCCCTGAGTAGGGATTACTATAACAATACAGTATTCTTTTCTGAAAGGATGGTATGCACTGTACAATTGATTGACACGAGGTACCGACAAAGAAAGTTCGAACCTAACGGTTTCTGTCAATCTGTAATAGAAATGCATTAGCAGTCTGAAGCCAAGGTCATTTCTGTGTATTATGAACGAAAACCCCAAGTGGGACAGTTTTACTTGCATTTTTGTACATGGAAAAAATGAAAGAAAGCTCAAAATGTAACACATTCGGAAGTGCGTAAAACTTACATGTGGATACCGTATAAAAAAGGGATTTTACTGTAGTTTTATGGGAAATTTTGATTTTCTTAAGACCAGCTCGAATTACACGGAACCTCGAAATACCGGGGCTCGAATTACCGAGGCTCTACTGTATCCTTTTTTGCAAGAAGGTCAGCTGCTTCATTCCCTGCAATTTGACAATGTGCTGGTATCCATTGGATTACAATTTCCTTATGTAATCCTTGAATTAATTTTGAAAGGCGTGTATTTCTCTTATTTTAGAGTTTTCAGGGTGTGATGATCTTATTGCTCGTAGTCCTGTGAATTTGTCAATGTAGCTCATGAGTTATTTATTGCTTATTCTCCATCATAGTGTGTTGCTAATGGACCTAGTGTGATATAGAAACTGAAGATAACGCTGTATATTCCTACCCTACCCTAGCATTTGCATTTGTTGTCTATGAGAGATCCGTCTGTGTATATAATCAGCCACTCAGAGTGGATATCATGTATGTATGGTTTCAGTATTTGAGGGTCGATGTTATGTTTGGCAGCAATCAGTGAGAGTTGTGGATGTCTCTACCCTCCTGACTTCTTGGATGAAACCAGACTGAGTTTTAAGTTTTCGTTCTACATTTTTATAAGTACTCAAGAGTCATTATTAGGGAGTCTTTGTAGTTTCTCATTATGGTTGAGTCACTTTCTCAATTTGCTATCTGCATAGTTGTAATAGGATTAGATCTTACTCTGCCTGTTATTAATCTTACTTTACAGAAGGAGTTGTTGGAAATGTATCATCCTACATCCATGTGTCAATAGGAAATTTTCATTCATACGTATCAATTTATCTTCCAAAATCCTTAGTTTCTCTCCATTTACTCTGAGTTCTTCTATTTGAGTCTCATTATCACATGATAGCAAGTGTAGTAGCTCGTCATTCTGAGCTCACAATATTTCTGTTTCCTGTGCAAGCACCACAGAACTTTATACAGTCGATAATTCTTGAAGGAATATATCTGTTCTTTGAATGAATGAAATATGAAGATCGCACAATGTGCAAAAGATATCTGTTCTTTTCCACGTGGTCATTGTGTGATCGTATGGCATTGTGATAAGCATGGCATATCTGTTCTTTTCCACGTGATCATTGTGTGATCGTATGGCATTGTGATAAGCATGGCTTAATTTTGTTGCAATATTTACACTTCCAATTGCAGCTATAAATTCAACACATTATGGATATGAGTCTTGTTGTCGTCGTGTTTTTTGCTCATCACTCTGAGGTGTCCAAGACCTTTTATACCTGTTCTAGACCATCCTTGTGCACCAGTATTCCCAAACAGAAAGCAGAGGAAATGAAACAAAAAGTTTCTTACTTCGCACCTGCAAAGTCAATCATATAATTGATACATATCAGGTTTGAAATGCCTGATGTAAGAAGCCCTGTTTCTTCCACTGGCCACCTACGTTATATTTAAATGTGGAGTAGGTCTTCCCAGTTTTTTTATGATGACTTTTCCTCCAATTGCCTGAAAGAAAATGGCACCATCAGCAAGCTGTCCATTGAATTCATGCTTTCACAAACATTCACAAGCCACACGCTACCGCTAGCACTGAAGCACTCATCTGAAAGTACATGTGTAAACAACAGACAGCTTAGTGCCTTTAGTGGCTAACACCATAGTTTCATCTACATTCCAACAGATGTTTCGACAAGTGTCATTTTGTTTCAAGCGAGATCTTATCGCATCACTAACAGCGCGTCGGTGAGACGTGAAGTAATTAGTAAAGCCTCGGTATCTCACTCTGCCTCCCCCCTACAGAACTTTTTGCCGTTAAAACTGGCATACAGTCAAGCTTGGGCATGATGTCACAGCCCTAGAAATGTGGTACTGTTAGAGAATCCCATGCAGAGCGGTAAGGGAAGTGTTATACATTACCGACTCTGACTCTCCAAGATACCAGCAAATGAATTCTTGTGCCTAAGCACCAAGTTTAAAATCTACGTAAAAGAAAATATAGTATTGCATTTGAAAATAACATTATACGACAAGCAGAAAACAAGCTGCGCCACTGCAGCACAATAGGAGAAAGTGCCACTGGTCAAAGAGTTTTACTACAAAGTCAGGTGAATCAGTTGCAGGATGTGATTATGCTTGTGAGAGTTTTTTCATCATGGGGGGTCGTGGTTTTAGTTGCAATTTGGCCCACACAGCCAATAAAGGCAGTTATATGTTTATTTATTTATTTATTTACTTTGATATTTTATTTATAAGATCCATCACCAGAGGCAGTGCAATATGAAAATATTCCTCTTTCTCTTATAATTTTCACATGCTTGTTCTACTTAACCCTGTGAAAGTAACAATGGGAAAAGGGAAATCTTAATGCAGGGCTTTAGAATAAAAGGTGTGCCACTTGCACGGTGTTTTGCTGGCGGCACCTGGGCAGGCAGGAACAGGCCTTTCCCACACCTAAACTCCACTTCTTAGAATGCATATAAAATTTTAAAATGTCATCCTCCCTCATGTAAACAGGTGTTCTATCAGGAAAACACATTCTGGATGAGACGATTAAGTTCGGGCACAGTAATGTTTCTCATTTCATTTCTAATGTTTTCCTTTAATTGTTCCAGTTTGTTTAATTCTTTGTCTTTCAGGCTACCCCACAAGTAAAGATCACATATCTGGTTATACATCAACACTGATCACTAGGGCAAGGTATAAAATAGTGAAAAAATGCATTTGTGGCATAAAAGTACTGAAAAATTGACATAGGGAATTTAAAAACAAATGACCAATAAATTTTCCATTATTACTTATAATTAGTTTTTTAAAGTAATGAATTGCTAAAAGTAATTTAACGAATTACAGTGCATTCGTTATATAATTTACAATATAAAACACACTTCTTTTGTTACTAAAGAAGTAAGTAAATTTATACTACTTGGACACCCTTAGCGAAAAAGAAATTGTTTCTGAACTGGCATGCCTAACGAATTGCCCCTAGTAAATATGTGCCATTTAAAAAGAAAGAAAAAGTAATAATTATTTATTGCTACAAGACAAACTGCTATGGTGTTTACAATAAACCTGAATTAAAATGAACATATGAACACTTAGTGGAGATTCTCAAAAATGATTGTCCATTGTCTGAAAGTAATGATTTGTACAGGAAAAAAGCTCCTCTATACCTCAGTTGAAACATGACCTAAAATGCTGAAAAATGCCAAAAATTACCTAAATATGGAGAAAATGACCAAAAACTTCCTAAAAATGACGTATCTCTTGAAAGTGACGAAAAATGCAAAAACAAATTGCCCTTATTTAATCAATTGTTTCATGGTACACATTTATATATATTCAAGCTATCTTTCAACCGTAATATAAATAAATACAAAATTATAAAATGCCTTGCCCTATTGATCTCACTATCTTGAAACACTTCCCTCAGTTTATTCGTAGACTATGCTGCTGCATGAGCAGTGGCTGAATCTTGTTGAAACCACCCAAATGATTTCTCTTCTTCCGGCAGGTGTTGAAAAAATGAGGTCAAAACTCATTTTGGTACCTAATCGTGTCAACCAGAAGTGTTTCCCCCGAATACAATGCCTGTTTACATGAGGAGGAACGACATTTTGAGCATCTTTTGTAGGGTAAAATTTTATATGCATTCTAAGAAGCGGAGTTCAGGTACAAGGAAAGTCTGCTCCTGCCTGCCCAGCTGCCGTGTGAGCGGCACACCTTTTATTCTAAAGCCCTGTGTAATATTATTTTGATCTATTTACATTGTCATGTCAATTAACAGTTAAACAAAGAACTAGTGATGTAAGTGTTGCTTTGCAGAGTGCAATCTAATTGTACTGACAAATTATTTTCAAATACTTCTGTACATTCTTTTGTTGTTATCTATGAATGTAGTGCAAGACCTTGGAAAGGCGTGTTGGTATAGTCTCAAGAAAACAGAGAAAATATTCAGATAATTTTGTTGTTAACTGATGCTCCTAAATCCTTCAAATCCAAATCCTTCAGATTTCTAGGGAACTGTACCAAATGTCAATTTAGTTGCCGAATCAGACTTAGCACTTGCTATGGAATGTATGGGGGAGGGGATCTATGAATTTCTAAAAGTGCACAGCAAAGAAATTACATAGAATTTCATTAGAAACATAAACCCTACAGACATCAAATCAAATCAAATCAAATCTTTATTCACCTTTAAATACAATATATTTGTACAATAGGCTTCGTCAGTTTTTGGATAGTTTTATATAATAACAAAAAAGCTAAGAATACAAATTTATATCCATAACATTTTCTGGTATATTACTCTCTAAAAATTCTTCTACAGTGTATATAGCTTTGCTTTTGAACCAAATAGATAGAATATTGTACAGTTGTTTTTTTTCAAGATTTCTTATCTTTAATGGAATTTTATTAAAAAAAATTATCTGTTGATAGCAGTGACTTTTTATATTTGTACTTAAGTGAAGTTGTGGTTTATCTAAATCATTTTTCCTTCGCGTGTTGTAGTTATGCATTGACATCAAAGCCGTGGTCTTGTAAAATTCCAAATAGGAAACGAAAACCAGATATGAGCTTGCAATTCAATCTCCTATAATATCTTCAAAGTACAAAATCTTGTAATCCAATGCTGCTGTAATTGTAATTAGTGACATATTAAAAAAATCTCATATGGCATATTGAGAATTTGAATGAGCCCAGTTCTGTGGAAGGTTATCATGTGGAATTCCCATTATATTAATCTGTGTGGCTTTCATATGAACAGAAATTATACCAGTAAGAATAATATAGGTTTATTTTTCCTGGCAGAGTTGAAAAATTATGGAAACACGTATTTCATGATATATTCCATTTTATGGCAATTAAATTTACATTATCATACAGTTCCCTTACAGCAGGGAACACTTCTTGACCAGTGTTTAGTTCCTGTTGAAAATACTCGTCTTATGCAGAGGAGCCTTGCTGCATTGCAGTTTGAATACTGTGACTTTATGTCCCTCAGTATTCATAAGTATTTTATTTTGAGATCTGGTTGTCTTAAAATTTGTAATGTGTAGATTTGTTCACACAGTCTAGTTGTCCATCCATCCTCTTGTATACCAGAAATTCTATGTTATGACTAGGGCCCGGATTTGAAGGTGTTAACCTTAATACTTAATTTTCCCCAGCTTCCTAATTAAAACATTTAAAAGTATTTTTATGTTTCGTGCTCCTTCCTTCCGAATATATGAATCTTTTAGAACCTAAAAAGGGCTAAATCAAACTGAAGGGCCTAAAAGGGGCTAAGGAAGACTTTTGCTGAAAAACCAGGGGCTAAAGAGGACTTTTGCTGAAAAACCTGGGGCTAAAGAGGACTTTTGCAGAAAAACACGATTTTTAAATAGACCTTCCAATTAATGCAAAGGAAAATAAATATGTGAATTTTTGCATTTTAAGAAAAGACATAATAAAAATAAATTTATACAACGTACTGAAATTAGCAATGTATATGTCGCTTTTCTTAACTTGCCATCGCAGGAAATGAAACTTGAGCTGTCTGCAATACTTTGAAATCTGCAACTAATCCATTGTCGTTTCAACTTTAAAAATTCAAGTTGCCGACCAATGACAGAGAAGTGTATTAAAGGAACAAATTTGTGACACTCGAGTCTACTTATTTTTGTAGATTGGAAGTGGTGTATTGAGTAATTGTATCACTAAAGGGTAAATATCTCAATTGTTTCTGCTATTTTTGAGTACCGATATAAGGAATAGTTACTTGTTTATTTTGTAAAAAACTAGAATAGCTGTGTCAAAATTATAGGCTAATACTATTTTCGGTGTTAATAGTAGTGTTTGTTATAATGTTTTATTAAGATGTCATAAATCATTTGTTTAAGACCTAAAAAGGGGTATTCCATGAATATAAAAGCCTAAAAATCCAGGCCCTAATCATAACATATATACATTACGAGATGGAAAAGTTATCAGATGATACTATCATGTGATTACCCACTGAGTATTGTGTATCATACTACTTTTTATCTATTTGATAAAACATTATTCAATATCTTTTAAAGGCCAGCTATAAACACTGGTTCCCTAGTCGAAAGACACATGTAGAAGGTCGGGTATGAGAAACATTTGAACACTATATTGGTTTCATTAAATTAGTCAGGAAAACATTGTGAACTATCAATATTGTATATTAAACTTTAGAACATTCTACTTCACACACTTGTTGTAGGTAAAACTTATTGGATTAGAATGTGTGCTTCGATGGGTTTCCCATCATCAGCTGGTCTGATCTCCCTTCCTTCTCCGTTCAGATGTCCTCCAGGTTGTATGAATTTTGCAGACAAAATGAAAATTTATGTCTACTGGATTGGCAATGCTGCTTTCAGGCATCATGGTATTCAGTAAGTCTAATGCTTACTATATTTCCTATTCAGCCCACAGGCAACACCTACAACATCCCAGGTAACATCTACCAACATTTTAGTTCATATTCTAACAGTTAGATATGGCCTTAGCAAGTGTTTTTGTAATCCAAATGCAAAAGAGGCTTGCCTGAGAGCAACATTGCCAAATAAAGGGTTAAAATGAGGTCATTGTCCTTAGGGATGATCAAAATTTATAAGTCTATCTTTATTTTTTCATACTTTTTCCCCAAACAGGTAAATCAAGTGGTTTCTGAACACATTTCAGTAAGTGTTAAAATAATGAATTGAAGTAATATATACAGTAGAGCATGTTGTAAAACTTGTACAGAGTCAACATTTAAAAAACACTTCTTGCTCCACTTACTTTAAGTTGCAGGACTAGTTTCCAGGGATTAAAGCTACTCCCTCATCCTCAGCTGGTGGTTGACTGATAACAATGTCTTGTTGATCTGATTGTTATCAGTCAACCACCAGCTGAGGATGAGGGAGTAGCTTTAATCCCTGGAAACTAGTCCTGCAAGTTAAAGTAAGTGGAGCAAGAAGTGTTTTTTAAATGTTGACTCTGTACAAGTTTTACATTTCAGTAATTTTGCTTCACTATTGAAATCATGTCCTGGAGACCAGAAATGATGAGCCACTGCAGATTTTCCCCCTTGTTGGTATTTAATATTTCTCATGTTCTCTTTGAACTTTAGATTTAAATTTCTCTTTGTTTTACCAATCACAGGTATTACAGTCAATTTCATAAATGCCTGAACTTTTACATGGTGCAATTTTGTCTTTCATGTCTGCTCTTAGATTTTTCATATTGCAGGTCAACTTACTGATAGGTGTCAATGTGTCGTTCAGTTCTTTAATTTTTTTTTTTTTTAAGGTGGTATTTCTTTTACACACTTATGGTTTTCAAATTTCTTGATTTTCTTGTTTATCATTTTTCAATAAATCCATTAATTTTTGCCAAAATTCCGCCAAGTAAAAAGTCAAGCATTTATGAAATTGACTGTAATACCTGTGATTGGCAAAACAAAGAGAAATTTAAATGTAAGATACAAAGAGCACAAGAGAAGTATTAAATACCAACAAATAGAAAAATTTGCAGTGGCTCGTCATTTCTGATCTACGAGTCATGATTTCAATAGTGAAGCAAAATTACTGAAATGTGTTCAGAAACCACTTGATTTAACTGTTTGGGAAAAAGTATACATCCAAAAAAATAAAGATAGAGTTATAAATGTTGACATCCCTAAGGACAATGACCTCATTTTAAAATTCATACAACCTGGAGGACATCTGGTGAATAGAGGAGCAAACTTGTCAGTAGGGATGAGCTGTTGATGATGGGGAACCCATTGAAACATACGTTCTAATTTGATAAGTTTTTACTTACAACCAGTGGTGTAGTCGGGGGTATACACAAGTATAAGCCGCATACTCTCAGAGTAACCTTACTCGTTAGCATATATCTTTTGTTTTATTTTGTATGTTTTCTGATTTGTTTAGCCTATGTTTTATTTATTTATTTATTTACGTATTTGACAATTTGGCGATAGTCTTGAAAGACCAATGCATTAGTAGCCTGCTGACCCATCAGAAGGGGTTCTGTGGAGCATTTTTTATTACATAGAACCAAATCATGAAGGTTTTGTCTTCAAATCAAAATAGTGCGGTTTTCAAACTAATTTTTATCTCAGCCCTTATGTTGAAAGTGATCAATAAAATGCATTTTATCTTTTGTAATCTCCAGACTCCAATTCTGTCCTGATATGCTTACATTATGCCAAATTATGGGTGTAAGTGCGTTGGTACTTCATTTTGAAAACTGAAGTATTTTACATTTCTTGTATGTTAAATAATTTTATTATTATTGTCTCATATTACTTGCTTCTACGCAGTCCAAGAATCCAAAATATTTCCCAGAAATTTTAGAGTATACCCTGGGCAAATTTTGGGACTACAGCACTGCTTACAACAACTACCGTAAAGACTCGACTATAAGACCCCGCTTTTTCCATAATTCGGTGTTTTAAAATCAGAGGGGGTCTTTTAGGCAGACTGATTGGGAATAGTGGTGATAAGGTAAACGTAAGCAATCCCTGTAGGGATCATGGAGATCCGTAGAGTTTCCAGGAGGTTAAGGCTCCCAGATTGTGACAAACGGCACATGAAGGTGGCAAGTTTGTCAGCCCTTTGCACCGGCCGTTATTTTACCCCCAGGAATACTACTAGTACTCATTTCTGTTAGAGGCTGAGTCAATCCCAGGGCCATAGTGCCAGCAGAAGCATTAGGCCAGGCCTTTCCAACTCGAGCACTCTGCGCTGGTGCGCACCATCGCAGCACCCAACGACAGCCCAATGCTCTCCTTCCCCATGTCGCTACTGCATGTGCGTGCGTCAGACAGCATAATGGATAGCTGACCTCGCTTTCTTGGTGGATGTAACGTCTTATTTAAATATTTAGTTGCAAGGGAGAAATTATTTAATTAGCACCATGTGTGACAGAATTAAGGCTTTCAAAATGCATAATTTATTATTTAAAGAGCAACTTAAAGCCGGAAATTTGACAATTTTCCTTCGTTAAAATAATTAAATTTGTCTATTTACGAAAACTTCAGATAGCATCAGACGTTGTTACAGAAATTGCACGATGAATGCAATGCCCATTCAAAGAAATTGATTATATGGCACCTCAACTTGAATATTTATGACGCCATATTTTGTCCTGAAAATCACCATCATGTTTCCAAACAGAGGTGATAAAAGTACAGATTTGCTTTCATTGTACAATTTCGTTCATCCACAGAAATTTCCCAGACTTCACGCACTTGCTTAAAACGTATGCCAGTGTTCGAGACAACTTACGCATGCGAACAGATGTTTTCAATTACGAATTTAAATAAAAGTAAAACCAGGACTTCTGTGCCTTGTACTTTGAATTTCTATTGCCAAATTGATTGTACGAAATATTGGTAAATTAGTTGCGGCAAAACGATGTTAACAATCTACTTAAATTCTAAATGCTCACAAACACAATATAAGTAGAGAATAAATTGTGTGTTTATGTGTTCACAAAATTGTTATTAATAATGTTTTCATAAGTTGAACGCTGGCTATACCTGTGGAGCTGCCTCTGGTGCTACAAGGGTGCTCGCCTGCGCCGTGGAAGCACCTGAGTTGGAAAGGCCTGCATTAGGCTAATTGAAAAATCTCAGTGACCTTCTGGTTTGTAGCACAGTGCCTTAACCAGTACAGATAGTGGTGGTGGTAAATATTAAATACGAGCACCAGTATGTTATAAAATAAAGTAAACTATTTAAGATGTGATGTGCTTTCATAAACCAGAGAATTTTGACTCTGTTGGACATTACATTTATTTTGCTGACTGTAAAAGTAACAAATCATTTTCGGTTGTACATCGAACTTCTACCTGCAGCTCTCATACCATTTTTTTCAGCAAATGCCACTATGCTTAATTTCCTAGGGTTAGAATAACTCATTCTTCGACCAGTCATTTTCACAAGCCACTTGTCTGTCTGCTTTCAGATTAAACACTAGCCATTCCATGCCATGGACCACGTGCTCACAAAAAACGCTGTTGGTAAAATGCTAAGGGTGGGACCGAGACAGGAAGAGTCATGCAGCCGGAAATGCAAAGTCAAGGAGGAAGCTAAAGAATGTTCCGTCGAAAGAATGTCCAAATTTAAAACTTTGATTTTTATTTTTTTCAAATTGTAGAATAAAAAATTAAGGGGGCTTTATAGGTGATGGGGTCTTATAGCCGAATAAGTTGTAAGTTTAATACCGTATGTACTACTATTGGTGTCTGTATTGTTTCCGTAACTAGACAGTAGGCTATAAGGAAGTTATAAATATTAAGAAAATGTGTGGTGATGAATTTGATTTTGCAGTGAATGCTGCTATTAATGTATTAATACCAGCAAAATCATGACAGAGATATGAAAATGAATATACAAAATTAGAACAGTGGTGGAAGAAAAATTATAGACAATGTCCCTGAAAAGGTTCTTCTGGCAGAAAAGTGGAAAGGAGAAATCAGATTCACTGTGGATACATTCTTCTATACTATGGAGTATGATTCCATTAGAGAAAAACTTGGACTTGAGTTGTCGAACTCAGCACTTACTACCCACACTGTGTCATTTCAAAACTCATTTCGATATGTTTCACTTCACACAATCAAAGCAGATTAATTAATTACTGCTTGTCCATCAGCTGAAGGTCTATTTGTATTTAGACTTACAGCTTTCCTTTGAAATGCAGGTTTTATTTTCTTGATTTGGCTAGTGACCAGGCAATCAAACTTCAAATTGTGACATGGTTTTATAAACACCGTGTGAGCTTAAACTCTGTCACATCTATCTGTTTGCCACTAATTTATGTTACAAGTGTAGGCTGGAAAAGAAGTTGAATCTGCACATGTGCGAGCTGAATGGAAAGAAACTTGGAGAGAACAGATGCAAGATGAGAGCAATATAAGGCAGATGTATGTGAGTTGTGTACCCCATAGGAGAGTTGGAAGGCACCTATGCCTTTGATGATGATGAAGTGTTTGGCCTGGGACTGAGCCATGGGGGGATATCCACGACCCGACTGAGGGACACTAGGCTGGATGACTGCTTAGGGTGGCCAGGTCCTTTTGCGTGACGGGAATGACACAACACCCAGACCTTAGGAAGGAAACTTTACATCTCGCTAAAATCTCTGACCTGGCCAGGAAATGAACCCGGGCCACCTACGCTACCAACTCACCCACGGTGGTGGACCATGCCTTTAAAAATTGCAAAATGGACAGCAATGTAGCAAGACATCCGTAAATGTGTACCCCGTACGTGGGTGGGAGGCATCCACTCCTTCAAAGAGATTAACTGAAACAGCGATGTATGGGAACATGCATGATCTGTGTACTCACTAAGGAAGGTACAGGTCAACAACGGCTGAGAATGGAATAAGTTGTACACTCAAGACCGCTGATGGGGACATCAGAGGAAATCACACAGAAAAGCAGCTGTGTTCAGTGAAGACTGGAGTGAGGTGGTACGACTTTACATCATAGAGATGTTGTGGAGAAGAATTGCATCAATGACGTGATTTCTGCAGAAAAAGAAAATGTTAAGTACTATGCTTTATTACTGGAGAGATTTGGTTTAACAAATAGTTTGGAAGAATAATAGTCACTAGAACAGGGGTTCTCTAACTTTTTTAGATTGCAGCACAGTGTTTTGCTATGCTGAATATAGCGGCACACCCCAACGTACAAGTAACTATGCCTGTTTAAAGGAATTTCGAATGCTACAGAGCAGTCTCGAAAGACCGAGAACCCTAGCAGAGGAATGTTAGAGAAACATGTCAATCACTCCCGAACCCTGGTGGAGCATAAAGGAAACATGTCGATCACTCCTGAACCCCAGTAGATCATATATAAACCAATCAACAGTCACCTGCAGTCATTTCAGTACTTCAGTTGGAAATGAAGAGAAGTTTAAATGTAAGTACACAACTTAGTGCAATTGATTGTTGAATAAGTTCCAATATTTGGTGTTATTACAAAACTGAAGTAAATATACAGATATTGTGTTGTAATATGGAGAAGTTTTTTATTTAATTAATGATTAAACAGCAGTGAAGAACATCAGAATGAAAATAGAGCAAATGAATCACCCAAATCAAGTGTCAGTGAGAAGCTATTTCCGCAGCAGAGGTATTCATCATCTGGTGCTGTGTGCAGGTATCAGGATTCTTATTTAAGCTTCGGATTTACATTTACTGAATCTGGAAATCGTGAACTTCCTGAGTGTGTTGTATGGCGAAAAATTAAGCAATGAATGTATGGTTCCAAGCAAATGAAAGAGACAATTGAAAACGAAACACAGTCAATTGGAAAATAAAGGTAAAGCCTATTTCAGTCGTTTACTTTCTTCTCAAATTGAAGAAGGCAAGGCAATAAATAAAATAATTAAAACTTCAGAAAAAGCGCTAGTAGTTAGCAATAAAGTAGCAGAAATATTTACCAGGAATATGCAGCCACATACAGCAGCAGAAACTTTGATTTTACCTGCTTGTAAAGAAAGAGTTAAATCCATGTTAGGGGAGGCTGCCGAGAGGGAGATATCCAAAGTAACTTGTCAAATGATACATTTGCTCACCGCACAGAAGACATGATACAAAATTTGGACTTCAATGGGATGAATCAACTGACATAAGTAAAAAAAAGTCACTTAATGAGCTACGTAAGAAATACCTCTGACATCAACAGGATCAGACATATATAATTCTATGACAGCAACATTGGAAGAAAATGGACTGAGTTGGAACAATTGTATTTCACTGTGCACTGATGGAGCCCCAGCAATGACTGGTCGAATGAGAGGTTTTACTTCCAGGTTGAAGCAAGATTTTCCCCACATTGGATCCAAACATTGTTTTTTACATCAGGAAGCTTTGGTGGCAAAAACCACCTTCAGATCTAAGGAATGTTATGAGCTCGGTTGTTGAAATGGTTAATTACATTAAAAGTAGAGCTCTAAAAACTAGACTTCTCAAAGTCATGTGTCAGGAAGGAGGAGCTGTTCATGAAACTCTGGTCCTTCACACCGAAATTCGCTGGTTGTCCAAAGGAAATGTACTTTCCAGATTTTATGAACTTAGAAATGAGTTATTACAAATATTTGCCACAGAAAAACCTGAGTTTGCTGACTTCATTAGCAACGAAACTTGGTGTTCCAAAGTTGCATACCTAGCTGATATTTTTGGACATTTGAATAATCTCAATGCCAGTATGCAGGAAAAGAAAGAGAATACGAGGTCTGTTAGATAAGTATCCGACTTTTTTTTTTTTCCTCGGAAACCTGACGGATTTAAATCAAGCCCGCTTGCATGAGCCGACCTTGAACCTTCATGCGCATGTGTGAATTTTTTCCCGCCTGTAGATAGCGTCTGTTGCTGGCAAGCGGCATTTGAGTGAGGTAGTGTATAGTGCTCTCGTCGTTGCAAGGAAAATAACGGAATGACTGGAGCAGCGCTATTTGTCTGAAACTGGGCAACAGCCAGGTGGAAACCATTCGGAAAATTCAGACGGCTTTCGGCGATGATGCTATGGTCATCACACAGATTAAGGAGTGGTACAACCGGTTTAAAGACGGCCAAACATCGGTGGTGAGCGAGCCACGCTCCGGTCGCCCATCAACATGCCGAAATGACCAGGTCATTGCCAAAGTGAACGCTGTGGTTATGCGGGACTGTCGTGTGAGTATCCGAGAAATTGCAGAAGAGGTGGGCATCATCACTTTTTCGGCCCATTTAACTATGACCGAAGATTTGGCCATGAAGAGAGTGGCGGCGAAATTCAATGCCGATGCTGCTGACGGTGGAGCAAAAGCAACTTCGTGTTGAAGTCTCACATGACATGCTTGAGTCCACAAACAGTGACCCCGACTTTATGAACACCTTAATGAGTGGTGACGAGCCCTGGTGTACGGGTATGACCCGGAAACCAAATTCCAGTCGTCACAATCGTTATTTTCCTTGCAACGACGAGAGCACTATACACTACCTCACTCAAATGCTGCTTGCCAGCAACAGACGCTATCTACAGGCGGGAAAAAATTCACACATGCGCACAAAGGTTCAAGGTCGGCTCATGCAAGCGGGCTTGATTCAAATCCATCAGAGTTCCGAGAAAAAAAATAAGGTCGGATACTTATCTAACAGACCTCGTATTCTTACATCAACTGATAAGCTGAATGGGTTCTTAAGAAAAATTCAACTGTGGAAGTCAAAAGTTGAAAAAAGTGATCTTGAAATCTTTCCTCTCACAGCTGATACCAACATCTGTTGCAGGCTGATTTTAGAACATCATTCTGTTTTGGAGAATAAACAGCAAGAATATTTTCCTTCCCTCAACGTGAACGAATGCGACTGGGTTTGCAAGCCCTTTGTTGTTACTGCTGAGGACAAAAAACATCTACCATTAGAAGATGCAGAAGAATTGACTGAACTTCAAGCTGATCGAACTTTGAAGCTGAAATTTAGGGAAGAAAAACTACTTCAGTTCTGGATTTCAGTGGAAAGAGAGTTCTTAGTGTTATCAGAACATGCCATATCTATATTAATGCAGTTTTCAACAACATATCTGTGCGAACAGGGATGTTCTGCACTGACCTGCATCAAAAATAAGAAACGTGAGTGACTTCTTTCTGTAGACCAAGAATTACGGGTGTGTGTGTCTGCAATTCCTCCCCACATCGAACAATTGTGCAAAAGTAAACAAGCCCACATTCCCCACTAAACTGCAACTGAGTTCTCCATGTAGGCTTATGCCGTTCTGTAACATTAATAAATAGTATTTCTAAAATACTGAATATACAAGCAATTTTTTCATGGCACACTATAGGCCTAGGGAGGTTGAAGAAGTAGAGAGGGTTCTAATTGGAACATAAAGCTAAAATAATTAAATTAAATATTGTGAGGAAAAAGGATGAACAAAAAGTGCTCAAGGTCTGGGGCTGAGACCCACCCCATTAGCGCTGTCAAGCTGTGACGGACCCTAGAGCCTTGAGTTTCAAAATGTATTTGTTTTTGCAGCCTGTTCCGGTTTTCCCAGCTCTGAGGTGGTGAGGGTGAGTCAAGTAGGATAGCCTTTGTAACCTCAGGCCGGAGGTCTACTGCACTGGTTCATTCCAGGTTGTAGGCCTAAATTTGTTTTTTTTTTTTTTTCATCTTCCCAGTTCTTTTCTATAGTCTTCTCATATAAAAGATAAGGCTGAAAATGAACCACTCATGAGAGTGAAAATGGTGGGGTGTAGATCACACCTGGCATAAGAAGTAACAGAAGTTAAAAGTTTTGGCCGATGAGGCAAGGTAGTGAAAATTAACTAGTAAAATATGTTGAGGTAATATTTTAAGAGCGAGACTAATAAAAGTTGGTTATTCAAGATTTAAACATCTGTCTGTCTGTCTGTCTGTCTGGAACCCTATAGCCCCTTATGTTGGGGCAAAGGAGCCTCGAAGTGGAGGTTTCTGTTACCTATATGAATTTTGGTATGCTTATTTTCCGAGAGAGGGCAGAGGGACAGGTGGTAAGCCCATCACCTCTCAACCCCCCTCAGGAAACTAAGGTATTACTTGGACGTGAAAGGGCCGAGAAATTTTGTCCAGAGGCTCTAATTTAGGCTAAGATGTAAACATAGAAAAGATAAATTATCTTGATCGAGCGATGAGATAAAGGTTTAAATGTTAATATTATTTTCATATGATAGTATTAAGGATTTATAATATGTGCTCATATTTTGATTATTTTCTTTTATCCTCTTTACCCCTCAAGGAGGTTAAAAGAAAGATGAACATAATCTAAAATATAAAAACCATCCTGAGTATATATGAGGGTAAGTCAATAAGTATCCGCACTTTTTATTTCATCTTTTGTAGGATGGCTGTATCACTTTGTGCTCACATACATCGATAGATTCATTTATCTCCCCTTGTGGAATGTTTGACTGTTATGACTCCATTGAGTGTTGTGTTGTTGCTCATTAAACATGGCTGCACCGCTCAGCGTTTGCAGCAAAGAAGAACAGCCTGCATTGATCTATTTTTTGTCATCTGAAGGTGTACCGGGAGCTGAAATCCATTGAAGACTTTCCGCACAATATGGGGGCAATATTTTACCAAGGCGAAGTGTGTACAAATGGATTGAAAAGTTTGGAAATTGTTGGACAAGTGTGAAGGATAAGGAAAGAACAGGACACCCATCCACATCCACTAGTGACACCAACATTGAGCAAGTGTGTATCATGATTCAGACAAACTGAAGAGTGACTCGAAAAAATAATATTGAGATAGATACATACACTGCTTCCCTTATTTTAATTACTAACCTGAACCCAGGTTTCGGTGAGCCTTCCCACCATGTTCACCAGTTATACTCCATCTGACTGTTGGTCTTCATCAGCATCCTCTCGTGGGCTTTTGATGAACTTCTTGACGAGGTCATTTTCCGAGGGAATCTCGAATTCATTAGATGGTTCTTATTTTTGTGGATGTAGATTTTCTCCCAAACCGTAAGTTGTCTGTGTCCCTGTGTCAGGGACACAGACAACTTACGGTTTGGGAGAAAATCTACATCCACAAAAATAAGAACCATCTAATGAATTTCGAGATTCCCTCGGAAAATGACCTCGTCAAGAAGTTCATCAAAAGCCCACGAGAGGATGCTGATGAAGACCAACAGTCAGATGGAGTATAACTGGTGAACATGGTGGGAAGGCTCACCGAAACCTGGGTTCAGGTTAGTAATTAAAATAAGGGAAGCAGTGTATGTATCTATCTCAATATTATTTTTTCGTAATATTAACTTCCCTGTATAAACTTTCTAAAATTCTATATATGAAGAGTGACTGTTGATGAAGTGGCAAACCATATGCAAATTAGCCATGGTTCTACAAATGACGTTATTCATAACAGACTTGGTTTTCATAAAGTCGGTGCAAGGTGGGTCCCAAAACAGCTCACTGAACAGCACAAGCACAATAGTGTATCTGCCAACGCTTACTGGACAGCCAAACAAATAGTCACTGGAGACTAAACGTGGTTCCATCACTTTGAGCCTGAAAGCAAACACCAAAGCATGGAATGGAAACACCCTGCATCTCACAGGAAAAGTGATGATCACAGTTTTCTGGGACTCACAACGGCCAATACTGCAACATTACTTGGAGAAGAGCTCAACAATAAACAGTCCCCATTACATTGATATGTTGAGCAATGAGCTGAAGCCTGAAATTCAAACCAAATGTTGAGGCCTATTATCGAAAGGAGTTTTCTTGCACGATAATGCACGCCCACATATTGCAGCCTACACTGTTCAAACTATTGCAAAACTGGGCTTTTAGGTGTTAGAGCATCCTGCATACAGTCCATATCTCGCCCTGCCAGGTTTCCATTTTTTTGACCGACTTAAAGATGCCTTAAGGGGCTGTCGATTCACCACAGATCAAGAACTGAGGGAAGCGGTGCATATGTGGCTTGCTAGTCAGCCAATTTTGGTCAGTAATAGCTGGAAGGGAAGAGTAAAGAACTGCGAGGAGATTAATGAGAGGTTTTTGAAGTTGGTGGTTGAAGTATTTGAAAGTGAAGTGGTTGTAATAGCAATATATCCTCATTGTGAGGATGCTACCATGGTTGTAATAGCAACGTATGCTCCTTGTGAGGATGCTACCATGGTTGTAATAGCAGCTTATGCTCATTGTGAGGATACTACCTTGGTCGTAATAGCAACGTATGCTCTTTGTGAGGATGCTACCATGGTTGTAATAGCACCTTATGCTCCTTGTGAGGATACAGCCATGGTTATAGCAGCAGCTTATGCTCCTTGTGAGGATGCTACCATGGTTGTAATAGCAACGTATGCTCCTTGTGAGGATGCTACCATGGTTGTAATAGCTTATGCTCCTTATGAGGATGCTACCATGGTTGTAATAGGAACGTATGCTCCTTGTGAGGATGCTACCATGGTTGTAGTAGCAGCTTATGCTCCTTGTGAGGATGCTACCATGGTTGTAATAGCAGCTTATGCTCATTGTGAGGATACTACCATGGTCGTAATAGCAACGTATGCTCCTTGTGAGGATGCTACCATGGTTGTAATAGCAGCTTATGCTTCTTCTGAGGACGCTACCATGGTTGTAATAGCTTATGCTCATTGTGAGGATACTACCATGGTCGTAATAGCAACATATGCTCCTTGTGAGGATGCTACCATGGTTGTAATAGCAGCTTATGCTCCTTGTGAGGATGCACCCATGGTTATAGCAGCAGTTTATGCTCCTTGTGAGGATGCTACCATGGTTGTAATAGCAACGTATGCTCCTTGTGAGGATGCTACCATGGTTGTAATAGCTTATGCTCCTTATGAGGATGCTACCATGGTTGTAATAGGAACGTATGCTCCTTGTGAGGATGCTACCATGGTTGTAGTAGCAGCTTATGCTCCTTGTGAGGATGCTACCATGGTTGTAATAGCAGCTTATGCTCATTGTGAGGATACTACCATGGTCGTAATAGCAACGTATGCTCCTTGTGAGGATGCTACCATGGTTGTAATAGCAGCTTATGCTTCTTCTGAGGACGCTACCATGGTTGTAATAGCTTATGCTCATTGTGAGGATACTACCATGGTCGTAATAGCAACATATGCTCCTTGTGAGGATGCTACCATGGTTGTAATAGCAGCTTATGCTCCTTGTGAGGATGCACCCATGGTTATAGCAGCAGTTTATGCTCCTTGTGAGGATGCTACCATGGTTGTAATAGCAACTGTGAGAGCTACTTATTTGGACTGGCTAAGGAATAAGTACGTAAGAATGAAGATGGATGTGGGGGAACAGCTGTGGATAGGATTGATGCTCGAGCACTGAAATGATATGGACATATTCAATGGTTGGAGGAGCAGAGATGGCCACAATGTCTGTTCAATTGGTCACCACCAGGAAGAAGATGGTGAGAGAGACCAAGGGTGACCTAGAGGGGTACAATAGTTGAAGCCATGAGAAGGAGAGGACTACCCAAAGAAGATTGGCAGGTATGTAATTCACGCAATTTATGTAAAAGCGGTGTGTTAATAAATATGTTATAATTATTTTTCTGTTAAATAAATTATTTAAATAAAACATCTAGCAGTTGAGTCAATAATCACGAGAGAAGCCACAAGCACTTGCTTCTATTGTATAAAAGTAAATTATACAATGTATGCAATTCTGTGTAAAAAATATGATGTAATAATTTGGAACTTTGAAAGATAAATTGTCTATATCAAAATTTTATATGATTTTTAAATGAAGTTAAAGAAGATAGTATGTGATTGCTGTTATTTGTTGAATGACTTTTATTGTTTACTAGCGTGTGCCGGCGGCTTTGCCCGCGATAATTATTTCAAAAATTAAAAATTGAGATCATAATAGTTAAATCATAATTATTAACACCTAAATCACATGGACTACATACCTCGATTAGATAGCGTTGCCTGGTAAAAGCGACCTCAGATTCGAGGTCCTTGGCCCAGAAAACCCCTTTATAGTGAGTTTCGTCCGAATCAAACAACATTTGACCATATTTAGGCCTATATTGATTATCCCTCTTATAATAATAATAATAATATTAGTAGTAATAATAATAATAATAATAATAATCCTCTTCGGTGTAGGTTGAAAATTTAATATGTCTGTGTGCCTTGACATTATAAACAAATGAATTGACCAGCGTGAGCTACAACATTCAAGCGATCGCGATGGTTTTATGTCTAAGGTATGACAAAAATAGCCAAAGCCTACTGTAATTGATTTGACATTGAAATGTATTACTGAAAACTGATGCTTCGAAAATGCAAAAAACACGTTTTCTCCCCGTTTTTTACTCATAACTCACGAACGAAAGCAAAAATTAAAAATATAATATGCCAGAAACCTTCCCGGGAATGTACTCAACAACTTCCCAAAGTTTCATGGCGATCAGATGAATGGTGTAGTAATGCATAAAGGACAGACACACACACATACATTCATTTTTATATATATAGATAATAATTGAGAAATAAAAATTGTTAGAGAAAATAATAATGTATTATTTATATAAAATTTAGAATAGTCTTACCCAGTCCGTCTCCATTGAGTAAGCCGAAGCATTAACATACTGGGTTTGGGTTGAAGTATATGGTGGAAGAGTATCTTGTGGGTTGTGACTGGCATGAATCATTAATTACTTTTAAAAAATTAAAGAACGCAGGCAATACACTTCAATAAATGGAATAGATAGCAATGCCCATCTAATAGTTCGCGAAGTCCCACAGGGATAAATATTAGGACCCATCCTCTTCCTAATTTATGTGAATGATATCCAGGCCTTACCTTTACGTGGTACACTTTCACTTTTTGCTGATACCAATGTTAAATCCTAGTAGAATGTTAAATCAACATAAACGATCATGAATACCTAGAAGACAGTATGCACGGTGTTCCTAACACACACTTAAGTCTTTCTAACAAGCAAGCAAATGACGATAAGCACATGAAGCAACTAGTGGAAACTAAATTTTTAGGCAGAACTATAGATAAAAATCTAAACCATTAACCATAAAAATCTAACTTGGAAAGGACACATAAACTATGTAATTATGTAGTAAAATTCCTCCAGTTATGGGAATATTGTCAACTTCTGGCTTGAGATCCTTATATTACTCGCTAATTCAGTCTCACATAATTTGCATGATATTTATCTGGGGTCATTTCCATATAAACAAATTTGGAACTATTAAGAGTACTGTTAGGCCTACTTTAAAATAGAGCAATTAGAACTTTACTAGAGGCACATTATTTGACACCTACTAAGATCCTTTATTAACTGTCGAAAATCCTGCCATTTGACATCTCAATTAAAGTAAATACCATGCACAGAGTATAATAGTCTACATGGTAACATCTACGCCAATTTGTCAATAGAATATAACATAAACATACATAACCATGGAGCAAGGCAAAAGCAGAACATACACCTTACGTTCTACAACTATCACACATACGATAAAGGTTCAAAACATTACTTAAACAGAACATATAATGAACTACTGTAAGAACATATTGGATTACAAAAAAATAACAAATAAGCCTGTTTTTAAGTTCTAATAATATATTACTATTATTATTATTAATAAAAGCACATTAATTGTAAAAATATTATCATTATCATCATGAATAATATTGACAGACATATTACCAGTTGCATCAACTGTAGAACAAGTAGGTCTAAAGGACGAAAAAAGAATTATCTCACAGAATCATATAGATATCACATATACAATGACTAACTTATACTCTGTCTGCAAACAAGCTATAGCCTACTGCATTTTGCTGCTACCTGTAACACATTTTAGAGTAATCATCTTGTGAGAAATTTTATTTCTTTGGTTGTTTCATTCTGCTTCAGGGATGATTAATATATATTAATGCTTCTTCGTGTTTAGGCTGAATTATGTTTATGAATGTACCGGTACACAACAAAAACTTCAATGTTTAGAACTTGTGTCAATTACCGTATTTTTCGGACTATAAGACGCACCTTGGTTTAGGATGGAAATCTAAGGGAAAAAAATTATTCTAAATGATTCATTTGTTAAAGGGAATAGTATACTTCATTGCATTCACAAATCATGACTTTCTACGATGGATTCAATGCAAATCGCCTTCATTTAGACCACCCCACAGAGACAACTCCTTTTGTATGAAAGAACCCAACATTCCTTTCTTTTCTCCTTGTATACTTGGCCTCCTGCTACCCTCATTTTACTGCTTTAAAGTGTCTGTGCCAAAACATTCAACTAACTTATCCTTACAACACCTTCTTTATGATTATGGTATTACATGCAATATTTACTGTAATTTAATTTTTTTTAAATTTTACTTCGGACAATTAGACGCACCCAACTTTCAAGACACTGTTTTGCAGGCAAAAAGTGCGTCTTATGGTCCGAAAAATATGGTAACTTCTTGTCTGTGATTTTCTATTTTCGTTATTATTTTGTGGGTTATAATTTGTCAGACGTGTGGGTACTAGAGGAAAGAGCTTGTGAGATAATGTTGATTACTATAACTGATGTGTTTTAATCCATTTCAGGAATTACTGAAAACATGTCTTCCTTTCCGTTTATAATTTACAGTTCTAGACCTATATTACTTACTTAAATGATTACATATTCTCTGATGTGTATTATTAGTAAGCCTGCTATAACATAAAATAGTAGACCTATGCATCATTATCATAATCCTATTGAAATCATCGCAAAAACAGAATGGAGATGTCTGGGCCATTAACTTTGATATATAAATGGATTCATATTCAACAGAAGACTATAGGTTTGTTCCTGAAGTCAATTCATATACTGTCATATACTACGACGCATGCGTAAATTGTCAGTTTTGCTGCACAGCATATGCATACAATGTCATTTTTCAACTTACTTACTCAAGGAATAGATCTATTGGAATCATTGGAGAAATCTTCTGTGCATGCTTAGGTCCGGGTACAGACTGAGTCACTCACTCACTGATAAACATGACCCGGTCTTCACAATCCCGGGTCGACGGAGCAGTGAATTCTGATGTCCACTTAGACAGTGACTCATGCTCATTGCCTTCACCGTCCAAGCAGGATTACGACGATTCATGCTGATCTTTCCTATAGACCCTACCCCAGTAATTACAAAGTGGATGACAGCTGGGCTAGAATCTGTGATGAAATAGTCATGTTCTTTGTCAAACATTTATCACAAATATTCCAGCGATTTCCTTCAGCAATGGTACACAAAGATGACAACTGAGTTAGATCAATACCTTCAAGCCCCTTTCCAACTGCCTGTACCAATTCAGTCAGTATCATCAAGAGAGGTCAGAAAAACCATAGAAACTAACCTGAATCCTGAGAAGGCCAGGGTTATGATCTAATAACCATTGGTATCTTGAAAGAACTTCCACACAGGCTATAATTTTTATTACATTCATATTTAATGGAATAATTAGAACAGGATGCTATACAGGAGCTTGGAAAATATCACAAATTATCTTCATTCATAAAGCAGGGAAGCCTCGAAACATAGTTAAATCTTACAGACCTATAAGTTTATTGCCTGTTATTTCTAAATTATTTGAGGAAACACTCCTGGCCAACTGAAATCATTCCTGGCAAACATAATTCCCAACCATCCATTTGGATTTCAAGCACAGCACTCAACCACAGAACAAGTGCATTGAGTAACAGATGTCATTCACAATGCCAAGTTCTTACCCAGTTCTTTTTTATACCATACTGCAATCTTACCTAGAAAACAGATTCTTTCAAGTTAAATTTAAATGCAGTCTATTGGATCTCAACTCTGGAATTCCACAATGCAGTGTTGTATTATTTTACTCTACACTGAAGCTTTGCCCATGGGTGCACCGACAACTATAGCCACTTTTGCTGATGATACACCAGTCTTAGTAGTCCATGAAAATTTATCAATAGCTACACAATATATACAAGATTATCTACCACATTTTTCGGGCCATAAGATAAGTGTAGCTCACTTCCGCAATAGCCTTCACATTATTACCATTATTCTTACTAGAGTTCGGATGTTTATGACCTAAAAAAAGTGGAAAATATAACTGCAAAGATTATTTAAATATGACCCAAAAACCTAAATATGACCTCATAATGGAAAATGTTTTCTAAAAATAAATGTTCCAATTTAAAACATTTAATGACACTAAATTATTACATCACATTAATTCAATCAGATAATCACTGTTTAACAATTTACAGGTGATTTACAGTTTTGCTTATGAAGAACTTATAATCTGTTAATGTTTCCAGATAGCATTGCAAATGTGAACTGAAAATATTTTAAAACGTGTCTACTGGAAGTTAACAACAAGGAGAAAGAGGTAATCGTGCTATTACTTGTTATTGTCCCTTCACATTTCAGTTACAGTAAAGCCAAAATATTTGTGACTCTTTTTTGGAAAAAATTTACCATAGGTCAGCAATTTAGTGCACATATTGCATAATTGTGCTCTTTTACCAAATTTATAACTGAAATATGTCGTTAAATTACAAATATGACCAAGATCATGAAAACGATCAAAATATGACTTTATGTGCAAAATAAAAACGGTCCGTTTAGGATAACAAATGTACAATTCATGTTTAATTTGTGTATGTGGTGAGAATGGATGTCAGGATAAAAATATGACATGTCATAAACATCAGAACCCTAATTATTACTATTATTATTATTTACTGTTTTATATAATTTAGCTGTTCCTTTTACAGTTACGAAGGCTGAAGTATACATATGGAGACTTTTGTTACAGTATTGGGAATGGTTTCGTCCATAGCCATTCCTAATGAATAAACTAAATTTCATTAAGTTATGTTCCAAGTTTAATTAATGTATATTTCTACAAAAAGGCATGCATATGCACTCATAATTTTCTTCATCATCCTCGGTGATCCTGTCACATGTATAATGAACTGACCATCATGTGCTTATCTCGTGACATATACCGCCCCAAAACTTGACAAACACTGTCACTTCTGGAGGGAATTACATTCCTCTTCCAAACTTCAGGTTTAAGTCTTGACCATATTAACTCAATGGGATTTAGGCAGCAATAGTAAGGGGGCAGTCTCAGAACCTCGTCACGAGATCAATCATGAACTTCTCTGTATGTTCGTTTCTTTAATTTTTTTTTTTTTCGGCCTTGATGGAGACCGGATTGGGGATCTATGCCATTTCATCCTTTCTGTTAGACATGATAGACAAGACCTTTAGTCTTGAGTGGTAACTATCATTATCTACTATGATAGCATACTTTTGAGAAGAAAGATTATTTAATAGTGTGTTCTCAAACCAGTCTTGGAATGTTCTGGCGTTCATCTCATCATGCAAATCTGCCAAAGTGTGTTTAATATCTTTAGACGAGAGGAATAAGCACTCATTAACCCACCCCTGTCTGCCACCAGCACAGAGAATCATAATTCTCTTCCCTCAGTATTACGAGCTTCAAGACAACATGACACTTCCATCATCCCAACCTCGTTTCCCAACATCATGAATGTTGTATCTTGTGTCACCTACATAAAAACAATTTGCTTGCATGTAAGACCGTCAACCTTTCCGAATCTTGGTCTTTTGTTGCCTTTCTTTTTGGGCGTTTTAGGACTCCTCTGCACAATTTTACTCATGATTTGCTTACTTATTCCCACTGCCTTTGCAGTTTCTAAAATTAGACCCTACTTTGACTTCATGTAGGCATATACATTACATATTACTTGTGATTGTTTATTTAAAGTCCCTATAACTTGCTTGTTCCGGTCATTTCCTCCCTTATTTTGAACAGAACAACCACTGATGTTAAGAACATTGTTCAGTACATTGTCAACAGACGCATTGTTCAGTGCATTGTTAACAGAAGCATTATTCAGTGCATTGTCAACTGAAGCATTGTTCAGTGCATTGGCAACAGGAGCGTTGTTCAGTGTATTGTCAACAGGAGCATTGTTCAGTATGTTGTCAACAGGAGTGCTGTTCAGTACAATGTCAGCAAGATCACTCACATCACCATGAGGTGTAGTATCCACCCACAGACCCCACATCTTAATGACACTTAATACACAATGCTTTTAACACCGCCAAATTTTTTAACAAGAGTGAAAGAAAACAATATATTGCAACCCCACTTTTGACTCTACATGTACTTCATACGCAGCTGTCCAAGATTGTTTTTATATTTTGATTGGCTCGGCAGCTTACAAAGAGCATTATCGCCTCCGGTGTAAAATGTCGAAGGCATTCCGCTTATTAACTATTTAAGCAGCACGATAATACCCATAGGATAGTTAATACATCTTTCATTTTCTGTAATATTCAATAAATTAGAAATCTACATATTGTAGATTACTGCATTGCATAGTGATTATCAGGGCCCGGATTCCTATGACCTGAAATTGTTTGAAAAATGACCTATAAAATGACCCTAAATTTGAAAGAAAATGACTTAATAATTATAAAAAATGACCTAAAAACTAATATTTTATTTATAAAAATTATTATTGTACACACAAAGTTAAAAAACTAATTTGTACATAATTGTAAAAACTGTAAATAACTGTAATGGTGTGAATGTTTTTTCTCATGGAAATTTATACTGGCACTGAGGCACTAGCGAGTCAAACTTCGGCATTTCCTTTTGTGGTCTGCCGGATTATATTATTGTTTATTGAGGATAAACAGTAGTTTGCACTCTCAAATCCAAGCAGGTGACATACTCTGGTACCAAGTCAATATAATAACAATAGTAATATACCGGCAATACAAAATTTTGGGGTTTCTTTTATTCTTATTTCCAACAATACTTCAACACAGAATTTTTTCCTTCTTGCAATAAACAAACAACACTTCAAAGACAGCACCGCTAGCGACGAAAAAAGGTTCATACACTCAATGTAAATACATGAAAATGACTAAATAAGAAGCAAATGACACAAAAATGACGTAAAATTGAAATAAATGCCCTAAAAATATAAAATTGCATAAAATGCCAAAAAATGACTTAATAAAAATGTATGTCTATAATCTAGAGGCCATATGATTGGGATTTATCTACAAGTTGGCAATGTCTATGCCGCATCAATAAAAAGATGACATTTCATTAGAATCCGGGCCCTGGTGATTATATTCTTACAAAAATAATTATTTTTTACATTAAAGACATGCTAGCAAAAAGAGGCTAACCCACAATTTTATTCAGTTTTAACAGCTATATGTCTAGTTCTGGGCTTTAATAGAGAAACAAATTGATTCAGTATGTATGTATGTTTGAAGCTTATGAACAAAAATAACTTTAACAATTTTTCCAGCCTCATTCAGGCATGAAACATTATCGTTCTCCACCTTACAAAAATGTGGGTTCACCCTTTTTTGCGAGCATGTCTTCAATTCCCAAATTGTCTTCTGTTCCTTGTATGTGAGAGTTGTCCAGTCAAGGGATCCTTGAAAGGTGGCAACCCTAGCTCAGCATGCTGACTATGTTCTTGATGGTAGTTGAGTTGCTACTTCTTTATCAAGTAACTCCCAAGTTGTTCTCACTCTATAACTTCCTACTTTTAAAAATCTGAGGAGGTACCAGAAATGAATCATATCTGTAGTAATGCTAAACACACAGCTATGGAGGAGACTGCAGGTAGATATACCTAGGAACCATTATCACGTCAGGGAATATGTACAGTAGAACCTCGTTCATCCGGCCCTCATTGATCCAGATCGCTTTTTCATTTGGATATTTTTTTCAGACTACATACTGAAGATCGGCATATCATGGGCTAGGGATACAGTACAATACATTCATTGGGTGCAAAGTAGGTCATCGATCACCTGTTTTGACAGAGCTACAAGGGGGTCTACCTATCAAGTGGTGTGTAGTGGTTTAATGCTGTCGTAAAACCTACTTCCCTATTGCAGGTGTTAACACTGTGGTCAGTTAACCCCAGCTCAACTGGTCACAAAGTCTTACTTTCATTACTCAGGTAAATACTGTGCTTTATTAAGTGCCAGTATGGTACTTTATGAGATTGTGTGGGGGACGAAAAAATGTCTGTCCGTCTATCTGGCTGTGTGTCTGTATGCGCCATAACTCAAATATGCTTTTTCGGATTTTCATGAAACTTAGAAAACACATTTATAATGTCCACGGGAAGAACCCTATTGATATTGAACCAAATCGGTTCACTGGTACCAGAGTAATGCCCAATTTAGTGCCTATTTTAATAGATTATATTAGAAAGGCGCCATAACTCAAACAGGCTGTATTGGATTTCCATGAAACTTGGTACACGCATTTATGATGTCCATGAGAAGTACCCTGCTGAATTTGAACGTAATCTGTTGACCGGTACCGGAGTAAAACCCAATTTAGTGTCTCTTTTAATGGCGCAATAACTCAAATACGCTTTATCGGATTTTTATGAAACTTCGTATATGCATTTATAATGTCCATGGGAAGACGTCTATTGATATTCGACCAAATCGGTTGGCCAGTACCGGAATAACGCCGAATTTAGTGCCTTTTATGTTAATATATAAGAAGTCGCGATAACTCAAATATGCTTTATTGGATTTTCCTGAAACTTTGTTTACCCATTTATAATGTACATGGGAAGACGTCTACTGATATTGGACCAAATCGGTGGACCAGTACCGGAGTAAAACCCAATTTAGTGTCTATTTTAAAGACGTGGTAACTCAAATACGCTTTACCGGATTTTTATGAAACTTGGTATATATTTATAATGTCCATGGAAAGACGTCTATTGATATTGGATAAAATCGGTTGACCAGTTTCGGAGTAATGCTCAATTTAGTGCCTATTTTATGGTAATATACGTATTCAAAAGAATTTATTTAAAAAAATGCAAATCAGTTATCTTGACAACATAGCCTATTGTTTTACTGTGATCTTATAAGGCATTGGAAATTAAAATACAGTTAGCTATGACAAAAAACACGATTGCTTTACATGCGCTTATCCAACTAGGCCGTTAAACTGACCCAGGTGGCCGAGATGGTAACGTCTTGGCCTCACATTCTGGAGTTCAAATCCCGAAACCGGCAAATTTGACTTTTTTAAAATTTTTGTGTGAGTGTGCGATTGTCAAGATATCACAAATCTGTACAGTTCAGCTGATGCTAAAAGATTTTAATCTGATTAAAAAAAAAACTAGACCTTTGTTCTTCCGTAAGCCCTGCTTAATGAATAAATCTGGAGCTTAACTTGGAAATCAATTAAAAAAAACCTTATTCTGCATATCATAATTGCAGTCATAACTGATTAAACAAAAACATACTGGCACTTTGTTACATCAGTTTACCTGATTTTATTATACTGTATTATTAGCTTAGTGTGTGAAACTCACTAGTTATTTTAACAGTGTTTCAGTGCAAAAAGTGTTTTGTAACATTTAAATGTAAAAACACGTAGAGCAAACAGTAACTTGTGATATATAGGCCTACAGCTTATAATATTCACTACTGGTAGTGGAAATAATTTTGCCTAATTCCCAGATTTTCAATGATTCGGATGACTTTTGATCCCAGTTAGTTAGGATGAACGAGGTTTGACAGTAGCAGGTACTTGGGTTTTATGTTTTGTTTTTAGAAACAAGAAATGGGGTCAAAAGCAATGTTATTTTGTTCTTCAAAACCACAGAATCCAGATTCTAAATATAGGCTAAGTAAAACCACAAATAAGTTGACACAAAGTTATTTTAAAATGGTAATAGGAAATGCTTCCATACAAAACTCATCTGCACAACTCTGCTGTCCTGTGTGCTTGCAACAGGGTTGGTTGGTTGGTACATGGTTATTTAACGACGGGGCTGTACTGCAACATAGGCCTGTGACCATTGCCGGTATGGGTCATTCCATGTCAAGTGAACCAATTTTTTGTCAATTTTGAACATGACCATCTCCGATTTTAGTCATACTTGGTTGTCATGAAGTACCACCTGAGATATGTTAAAGTGCAAAATATCAGATTTTTATGTGTTGTAGTTTTCCAGTTATACCCTTCTGAAATATGGAAAAAAACCAAATTTTCTGCATAAGTGCAATCACAAAATGACGCATAAATCAAGCTGGAATTGACATAGATGAGTGGGAAAAGTACCAAAATGTAGCTTATATTATGAGCTTTAATTTGATATGTCACACGAGTACTTTCGAAAAAAAATATTTTCAAGGTTACCCAAAAAAAATTTGAAAACTGAATTTTTCAAAAACCTATATTTTGAAAATTTTGAAAAAAATCTCACAGAAACATACATATTTCAGCATCATGTCCTACAAGTTTTGTTATGGGATCGAAATGGGATCATATTTTTTTACATTTATAACAAATACTATGCACGCTGGGTAAGAATATATGACACAGGAATATTGCACTTAATTCTAAAATTTCATTACAATCAAAAAGAAAAACTTACAGAAAACATGTTACCTTCCCTTCTTCAATGACAAAAACGTGAATTTATTGTCTACAGTAATTTTCTAGAGCCATGGTTGCCGCATCCATCTCTTCCTTCGAGAGGTAATAACTACGGCCAGTGGGACATGTAGGTTGCACAAGGGTGAGGATCTGAGAGAGAGGCACAGTCAGTTTATTTGGACAGTCACTTTTGAAAGTAAATGATGGAGAAGGACCTGCAGGGTGCAGAAACATCAGTTCCACTATCTGTGCTGTCTCATTTTTGTCCACAACTACACCAAGCCACCAATGATTGTTGTTCTCACATGTAACATATCCTTTTACTTCTGCTAGCTTCAGCCTCTGTTGCACACGTGGTCCTAACACTGAAAAAGTGGATGACTGTTCACTTCTTGAAAATACCTTTGTCAACAACACTTTATCTGACAATGGGATGAAACTGTGGAACTTCTGTGTGCCTGGTATTGCTTTTGTAGACAGAAATCTGTCTGCAAGTATTTTTTCCTCTTTGTTGTATTGTGCTTCATTGAAGAAGAAGAACTGCATGGAGTCGATGTTTTCCTCACTCCATGTAAACAGCTGTGCTGGTGTCATGATTTGATGCTCGTATGGCCGCTGTAGGCTTGCCTTTCCTGCAAGTCTTTTCACAGTACCACCCAGACCGTCACATACTCCTTTCCCATGGGCTGTTGCATAGAAATGCCACTCTGCCTCAATTCCAAAATCATGAACATGGTGGCATAAGTTTGAAAAGTTTTTTCTGTTTTTAAATTGCGCAGCTGCACCATCTGAGAAGTAGTAAATTTTTTTCAAATCTCTAATTACTTCCAACTTCAAATGAGAGATAAGCCTTTTCTGGAATAAATGAACAGCAGTGGTGTCATGCTGTAGACATTCAGAGATACATACAATACTTTTGTAGTGTATATTATGATCATTGTAGTAGACTGCTATAGGAAAAATAGTTGCTTGATCATTGTTCCAATGAAAAGACTGGGCTTCATCCTGTAGTACAAACGAATAATTTTCTGCAAAGTCCATACATACCACAGCTTCATTTACTCCAATATTCTGCTTCAAGTGATTATAATATTCTGCCTGTCTTCTTGCAATAAAAGAATGTCTCTTCAAAATCAACAACTGTTCACACAAAGTTTCTATAAACTCATCTGCAGTTTTGATGAAGGTTACTAAATTACATCTGTCAACAGAAACCCACTGCTTGTATGTAATGTTGTCCACCAGTTCATTATCTAGCAGCAACTGTAACTCATCTTTCAAATTATCTACACCTGGACATGAAGGACATTCATTAAGGTGGCATGCTGTGCCTGGCTCTTCACACATTAACTTCGCTAAACAGGAATTATAATTACTTATATCTGTGCCATCATTCAGTGTAATTTGTTTGGATTTCAACACTTGTAGCATTAATTTAACATTCTGATGCACTGTACAAACGCATACTGTGTGGGTACCACTTCCTCCAGCCAAGACGCAATGTTTAGGTCGTAAATCAGCAAATTTCGAAAATCCAATCTTATCAGTAGGATTTTTGTTTTTGAACAGCTCGTACACTTCCTTCAAGTTGCCCATCACTAGCCTCTTCTGTACATGAATTCTACTACTGTCACCCGTTTTCACAGAAACAAAGTCTTTTTTTCCAGGCATAAGACGGCTGACATCATCACTGTTGTAGAACCCTATTACCTTCTCAATCACAGATTCATTTAAAACCTTTCCTGGTTTAGGATTTGGTGTTGCCAGAATACCCTTCGCTTTCACCAATGCTTTAGCTTTTCTTGCCATTCTGTTGCTAACCTGAAATTCATTTTGTATTTCACTGCATGACCAGCTTTTAGGTAGTACTGTTAAAATTTGCAATTTTTCACTAACACTTATATTTTCTTCTTGAAACTTTTCTTTTAGCTGACAAATGACTTCACATGATTCTGATTTATGGTCAACAGTTTTCTCTGTATTTGTACTTGCTGCTGTTAGTACCTTTTCTGTCAAACATTTTTTTATTTTACTGTATTTTTTATCACAGTATGATTTCATTTGCAACTTCCTCTTAGCAACAGGTGACTCCTCTAGAGAGCTTAGAGACTTATTAAGGTACTCTAAGGTAACATCTAAAGCTACAAATGATTCATCAACATTAGTAGGCCTAGTGGTATTGGCTACTGGTACTAAACAGTCATCTGTTGTATCTGTAACCTGTTTCTGCTTTGATAGTTCTTTCCTACAACTGTCACAAATTTTCATACCTACCACAATGGTGTCAAACATGTCACACATCCAGTCAGTAACAGGCCTCACACTTCTTTTCACACCCTGATGTCTGTCTTTCTTGAAAGGGTTGCAGCAGAAAATCTTTGCTGTTTCACTTACTTTTTCAGCCATACTGGGGAAATACACAATGCCTATTTTAATCACTGAACCCACTACTTTACATGCAGCAATACAGTCTTTGTACAGCCTTTGAAGAAAGGAAGCACACTGCATGAGAGTCAAGGCACAACTGAAGCCAGGTCCAACAGGTTACAACTTGCATTCCCTGGCTGACTCACATGCTTGCAGACTGTGTTTACTCATACCCATTTGACCACTTGCACAAGTTGGTATATGCATGTTGGTAAACAACTCCCTGGACAAAGGAATGGATTTTAGAATTAAGTGCAATATTCCTGTGTCATATATTCTTACCCAGCGTGCATAGTATTTGTTATAAATGTAAAAAAATATGATCCCATTTCGATCCCATAACAAAACTTGTAGGACATGATGCTGAAATATGTATGTTTCTGTGAGATTTTTTTCAAAATTTTCAAAATATAGGTTTTTGAAAAATTCAGTTTTCAAATTTTTTTTGGGTAACCTTGAAAATATTTTTTTTCGAAAGTACTCGTGTGACATATCAAATTAAAGCTCATAATATAAGCTACATTTTGGTACTTTTCCCACTCATCTATGTCAATTCCAGCTTGATTTATGCGTCATTTTGTGATTGCACTTATGCAGAAAATTTGGTTTTTTTCCATATTTCAGAAGGGTATAACTGGAAAACTACAACACATAAAAATCTGATATTTTGTACTTCAACATATCTCAGGTGGTACTTCATGACAACCAAGTATGACTAAAATCGGAGGTGGTCACGTTTTTCCATTGGTTCACTTGACATGGAATGACCCGTATGCCGAAATTTTGTCCCGCAGGATTTCTTTAACATGGCAGTAATCTACTGACATGGGCCTGTCATATTTATGCACACATAAATGCCATCAACCTGGGCTGGGATCAAACCTACAACCTTGGGCACAGAAAGCAAGTGCGATACTGACTGGAGCAGGGTTAATGTGGCAAAGAAACAGTAATGGCAACTGACTATACTAGAGCTGCCCTTCGGTGGTCAGTCAGTAACACTGCGCTCTACAATATCATAGATGTCAAATAGTTAACATTGGCCCAGAATCCCTTCCTGTGGTTGCCACCAGGAGAGGACTGACCAGAGTACAAAAACTTGTATTGGCCCCAAATCCTCTTCCAGTGTTTCTATGTCGGGGGAACCTAATCATATAACTCTTTGTGGAGAGATTATGTATGGCAGCATTGGATTTGCCTATACGGGAAGGACAAATGAAATTTTGTCGGTAGCCATCGAGAGCATTGGTGGCCAATCTAAAAGCTGCGTAACCGCACAGAGCAGCTCTGGTAGAAACCCAAGTGCATGCTACAGTAAACTCCAGGGTTCTAATCTATTAGCAAAGCAATAATGGTACGAAACATGCAACTATTCAGAAAAACTTACATTGATCTTGAAATTACGCAGCTAGCATAACCGGGTTTGAAAAATTTGAAACATCTGTAGACACTAGATTTCTCATTACCACCATCCTGCAATCAGAATACCACGCTTCATCCCACTCAAGAGTATTAACATCAGTAAGAGCCTTTTCACACTGGGACACAAGTGATGGTCACCGGAGAAGAAGCATTGTTTAAATGGGAGCTTTCACATTGGAAAAAAGTGACGGCCACCACATTTTATGATTGTCAACAATGCAAATTGTCTATACATAATTCAGTTGTATAATTGAGCTCAGCGAAACTAGTTATCCAGCCATGAGTTCAATAGATCTGATTAATACTGAAGATTTTATAAGTGAAGTGTAAGGTTGTCCTGCCATTTGGGATGTCAAAAGAGACTACAAATTCTTTTATCATGTAGCTACTACTAGCAATACTAGCAGTGACCGTCACAAGTGACCCAGATGTGTTCACTGAAAAAACTGGTGACCATCACAAGTGACCCAGTGTGAAAAGGCCCTAACTTTCAGATCTAGAAGGTGATTCATGAGTTTTGTATGTGATAGCTGACAGTGTCGCATCACGCTGGTATGGTTTGTTAATGTGCATTACCTATAATGGGCTACACAGTGTTTTAAACAATAAATGAAATAAACTAAATCTTACCCATACATAAGGTTGAAATTATACATTTGAACAAATTACCTTAATTTTCAGGATAAAATATAGGCTATATTAAACACTACAGGCTAGAAGCAATTAAATGAGATTGTAATTTTACACCATCATCCATTTGGTAATAGGACACATGTTATGTCAGCTATCATCTCCTTAACTTGCGATCACACTAAATTTCATAAACTAGCAAAGAAGATAAGTTCCCGGACCCAAATATTTTATTATAACAATCAAGAATAATTCAGCACAGTTACCTTCAGAGATACATGCTTGGTGACAATTATTGATTGGAACTTAAACCTATTTATTCAATAATTGTTAGTGAATGTCTTACTTGCTTCAAAACAGAGATCGCCAGCAGGAAAAGACTCAGCTTTAAAGATTAAGACTTAACAACACGGGTCACCTTCCTTGTCTCCATCAAACAGTCTATGACACAACTGAAAAGAGAATGTCACAAGTCTAAATGAAAAGAGGTACTAGTACCATTTTAACGCAATCAAATAATTATCACTTCACTTGGATCTGAAGAGCACATTTTCATTGCAATTTTTATTTTTATTTTTTTTGTAATATTTGTTTTCCCCACATAAGTTCCATCCATAAATTTCTGATTTTCCCACTTATTCACATAATAGTGAAAACCTGCTGGTGGCAAAGGAGTATATTCTTTCGCATTTTGCATTCCTATTTTTTTTAAGAAAAACAATGCAGGACCATGTGATTATATATATATATCAGACAATATGCTGCGCATTCTAGCAATTCTACACAATTGTATCACTGATTACATTTTTATATATACTTCTGTACTTTGATGTCTGGTTAAATTTAAACTGAACACTACCTGTCTGCTATACTTAGAACGAAACTTAGTAGTGTTTATATAAATCAAAGCACAGATATTATGTAATGATAAAATAATACATGAAAGGTTTTCACTTATGTTCATGTTACACAAATCATGACATATTTGTCTGATAAATGGCAGATTAAAAAAACGGTTTTGTCACATGTAGGAAGATTTCCCACATAGTGACCGGAACAAGTCAAAACCATCTTTCTTCCATGTCCATTTTCTTGGGCAAGACCTAGTTAGGGTAGGTGCAACAAAAAGTCCTCGCTTTGAAGATGCAAATTTTCTGTGCTTTAGCAGCTTACCAATTGTCTTTGTAAATGAATTTTCTGTCGCGTATAATTTACTCGTTTTTCTCATCTCTTGACATTGTGTTGTGTCCACAGCACATCACTGGATGCATAGACTACTTGATCTGTGCACATCACTGTGTCTGAAACTGTGGCATAGTGTAGGTCATCATTCCAGCGCCCTGTTGTTGCATTGCAGCCCCTTGTGCTGCTGCAGCCATCTGCTGTGCCGCACCTGGAACCTGTGCTTGTCCTGGCATGCTCTGCCAAGCTGGCAACTGCATTCCCATCCCCATTCTGTAGCTTTGCTGGTAGCCAAACTGTCCATACGGATACTGCTGCATTCCCTGAAGATACTGACCCTGCATCTGCGCTGCAGCTGCTGTCGCTGCCTGGTACGTTTGTGGATACCAGTAACCCATCTGCTGTTGTCCATATGCATATGGATATTGAGTGCTAGCTGAAATTTGTCCAGAATTCTGAGCATGGTTGGGGTCCCCAGTTTCTTTACCCCAGAAGCATTTTACTGTTTGCCCATTTATCTCTGTGTTATGAACTGCTTCGATTGCATGAGTGGCAGCTTCTTTTGTAGAAAATCTTATAAATGCATATCCTTTATCTTTAAAGACACGAATGTCTTGAATAGTGCCAAATGGTGAAAACGTTTTCTGCATTAACTCTTCTGTAATCCCATTGATAAATCCACCGCAATAAACAGTGCAATTTGTTGGGCTCGACTGATTATATACTTCATCGAATGTTGGAGCTTTTGTGTTCCCCTGACGGGGTCGCTCACTCCTAGGCGGAGGGGGTTTTCTTGTAGACCAATTTGTTCGAATGCTTCGACTACCAAGCCACTGACCATTCATTGCAGCAATGGCACTTTCTGCTTCTGCTTTCTTGACGAAAGATACAAAAGCATAACCTTTTGATTTTAATGTCTGGGGATCTCTAACTATTCTGCAATTAGAAATTTCCCCAAAAGGGGCAAAAGCCTCTCTTAGGGTCTGGGTTTCTATCTCAGGACTCAGATCTCCAACAAATATATGATAGTGATTACTTGTATCTTGCTTGGGTTGGTTACCTGGTGAAGTGGCCCAATTAACCTTCATTTCCTTATCCAGAAATAATCTCTTGTTCATCGCAGCCAAAGCAGTAGCGGCCCCTTGATGGTTGGTGAACTCCAGGAAGGCGTACGGATCATTTCCGGGCTCACGGATGATTTTGCAGCCTTTGACGGGACCAATCTGCGAGAACAAGGCACACAGAAGATCTTCGGACACGGATGCATCCAAATTACCTACGTACAAGGTTCTGGGATGGCTTTCGTCGCTCATCATCTGTCTTGACATAATATTTTCTTCCACTTCGTAAGTATTTTGTTATAAGTACTTCGTTGATTAGTAGCCCGCTGTATCCACATATGCTACTTCTAGAAATGCTTGACGCATTCCGGTATTCTTTTGTCAAAACACACTACCATTCAGAAATCAACCTCGGATACACAACGCCACTCTTTGGAGTCATTCAATCAATGTTAGTCGATAATCGATAGATGTCTTTCCGATAAAGTGCTAGAGCGGGAAAAGAAGATAACTTGATTCATACATTGTTGATAGCTAAATATATTTAAGTAACAGGTCACTAGTTGGACCCAACGAGCTAGGCCTTACTTTGGCATATTATATAATTTGAACGGGTATTAAAATTTAAAGCTTACTAATGCACATTGTGCGATGTTCCATTTTCATTCAAAATAGACGAGCAAGGTGGCCGGGAAGACGTACATATCTCGTTGCTGGCCAATTTGGCATGGTTTTATTTTTCCATGGTTTCCACAGTCGTAAAGGCAAATGCAGAATTGGATATAAACTTATCATGAATCATCCTCGCTATTTCGTCCTGTATCATATCCATTTAAATTTTGATTTAATTTCCTCGTTCGTGGAGGCTCACTTTGCTCGTTCAATGGGTGCTCTGTTCGTGTCTTTTATATTTTGGAATGTCGTAACCACCGGTAAGTATTTACTTAATGGCGCTTCGTTGCTGTAATATAGCACTTCTTCTTTACATGCTTTTATGTTTCTGCCTCTATAGAATACCAAGGTCTTTTGTACTGGCTCCGATGGGCGCTATGTGTGTTACCTTTTCTTTTTCATTCACTAAGTTAAATACTTCTTCCTGGAGGAGATATATTATTAGTAGTATTTTGTTTTTGGGTTTGTCCAACGTGGAGTTTTAGTCCCCTGCCATTATCACATTTTCTTCCTCTTTGTTACCATATATATGGTCGCCACCTGCTCTATTGCATCTTCAATTTCTCTCTTTGGATTTATGCAGGGCCGTCGCGTGGTTTGTTGGCGCCCGGGGCAAGATTTCGTCAGGCGTCCCCCCCAAAAAAAACTCAATCCCACGTGCACCCACCCGACATTCCACCTATCTGTAGGTATTCAAACACAAACACACAGCGAGCGACGTGACGCGACACTATCAAATACGTATAAACATATGGGGTTAAACACGCAATGAGCGACGCGACTTGGGGCGACGTGGACTGGACAAGTTCCAAGCCGCATCGCGTCCAGTCGCTCGTTAGCCAAGTTGCGCGTCGGGTTGCGTCGCTGTCTGTGTTTTTGTGCCCAAAAGAGACACCTAATCGGATTACCATACAAAAATACCAGAAATAAAATTATTATTATTTTTTTTAAACATTGCATTGAAAATCAAATTAATACAAGTTTAGTAATTTTAGAAAATCTTAACAATCATAAAAAAATACTGTAGGCGTTATTAATGGACTACAAATTAATAGTGCGGGAAACCTCGATACATACATTGCTTAGAATATAGAAAATGGAACCGCGTTTATCAAATTAAGACAAGGTACTAAACATTAAATGGCATTCGCCTGGTTTTTGCACGAGCAAATGTCGTTAGAATTTCCTTCAAGTCTATTTTTTGTGCTTCATCGTTTTCAATGGACAAGATGGCCAGAGAATTAAGTCTCTCCTGTGATATAGTTGATCGCAAATATGTTTTTATAAAGAAATATTTATTTTGGGATAACTTAGCAAATATAGGCCTAAAGTTATTGGTGTCAAATATTTATTTGTTCAATAAAAACATACAACGTAATATTCAAAATTCAGCTATACCTAACTTTAAAAATATGTTATGTTCATCCTACTTATTTTTTCAAATTTTGTTGTTTTATTGTTGCCGTTGCCACGGCGCCCCCGGTCGCGGCGCCCGGGGCGATCGCCCCGCTCGCCCCGCCCACGCGACGGCCCTGGATTTATGTATATTCTTACTGCGGCGAGTCTATCAATCTATTGATGATCCTGTTTTCCTTTGCATAATTATCTAGAATTTTGCCGTTGTTATCTTTGTATATACAAGTTACCCTTCCTTCCGGTCTCCCTCTTTCTTTTGATTTTGCTAGTGCGTGCAGGCTGTAAATATTTGGAATGCTTATTTGTTCGGTTAAAAATGTTTCTATTGTAATTCCTAAATTTAAGTCTCTCCAAAATTCTTCTTGTGTTGCAATTAAAATGTTCTTAAGTCCTTCTACATTCCACAGTACAATTTTTATGTTTGTCGACGGATAGTTGGGTTTGTGTCCAGGGATAGAATAAAATATAATTCATTTGACCTTTCTAAACATATTTTATATATTACAGGAAGCGCCAAAATATTTACAATTCATTATATAACATATTTACACATCGAATTCATACAAATGTTACAATATTGAACTCGCAAATTAATTGAATTACTATCATGCTGTTTTAAGCCTCTCAAAAATAAAAATAGATTTTAAAATAGGAAAGAGTAGTACTAAGAAGATACAGACAGCTTACTGACAAGAATTGTGTAAGTTGGTTACATGTTTCTGATGACATAATCATAAAGTCAGATATTCATTATGTTGATGAGAATACGGTCGGCATTTCGCGGTGTATAGGAGCCGTACCCCACATTTTTTGTTGCTGTTGAAATATTCCAAAATATTCCATAAATCATTCTACAGTTTGGAGGATTCCTAATAGAGGGGAATAAATAACTCCCAAAGAGAGCTTGTAAAAGAGTTGACTTCTGAACCGTTTCCATCAAGTTCTGAGCAGGGTAATTTGCCATTTGTCATACGAACAAAGAATATGATTATCACTAGAATTGTACTCATTAATTGAAAACAAAGAGGACTTTGCCCATTTGAAGCAGAAAATAACAAATCTTAATAGAAATTTGACCAGAGCCAAGAACAAAATTTCCACGAAGAATTAAAAAATTGCAACTCGAAAGGAAATTAGCAGCTCAGAACAATTCAAATTCATTAAAGAATAAATTTAAATGTCTTTCTATAGTCAGAAGATGCTTTAGAAGTGTAACTTTTCTAATAGTAAAAGGTTAAGATACTACGATGAGTTTATTTCAGAAAGATTGTTATTCAAATTTATGATCCCCAAAAGCAAATACTCTCAATAAGTAAATACCGGGGCACGCTACTACTAGCACCGCCAGTGACCAGGAGTGATCAGTTACTCGTCCGCTGATACAGTTAATCTTTTTCTGTTGTGTTTTGTGTATGAAAATATAATATAAATTCTAGTAAAATAATAAATACTTTGTATTGTATGTATTTCTGGTATTATTCTTGCACCACTGCACTGCACTGCAACAGTTTAAGTTATGAACATGTATATTCCAGTGGTGGACGCAGAATTTATTTTCGGGGGGCGGGATTTGAATAGGTAGAAAGAATACTATCCTCACTCTGCGTCAGCCATTGGTATATTTTTGTACCCAAATTGTGGTCAACTGGATAATCTGGATAAATACTATATAAGTTTATACAGTTCTATGTCAGTATTATACATTTATGTAAATACAGCATTATAAATATAATTATCCTTGTGTAGCCCTAAATATTGTAAATATGTACTGTATTATTTCTCAACATTCTTCCTACTTTCCATTATCAAGAAATAGCCTACTACTGTTTTCATCAGTACTTGAATTTATTTGGTCAACGCTTGCAAACATGAAATTCATAGGCCTAACTACTCTTATACTTTAGTATGCAATATACATTGTATGTATGCTAATGAGTTCTATATCCTTGAGCTTCATTCATCACCCAGTGGCGTGACGTGGGTAAAATATTTGGGTGTTCACATGGGGCTAAAAATAGAAAAACAAAATACAGGACTTACGAATCTCATCACTTGTAGAGAAAATGTACTCTTCTTTCTTTCTGTGCAGCGAACTTCTCGATAACTTTAAAGTTGAAGTCTTTCTTCTCGCGCACTAGACGTTTCTCTATTGCAAGTGCTGCACGGTATTCACACATTAATAAACAAAATTACTTTTCAGTTCACTGGTAGAAAACGAACTAGCCTATTGAATGCATTTTCCAAATGGTTATAGTAGTGAACTATACATACTGTTCTACTCTTTAACTACTATAACTATTCTTTAAACTAGGCTAGAATTATTAAT
Organism: Ectobius pallidus; assembly: GCA_964059195.1. NCBI lineage: Eukaryota > Metazoa > Arthropoda > Insecta > Blattodea > Ectobiidae > Ectobius > Ectobius pallidus. The sequence continues at coordinate 10,533,692 of CAXKWD010000008.1, read as the reverse complement.
ATTATATACACTACTAAGGTGCTTTGCAGATGACAAGTCCTATGTCCTTCAACTGCATAGATACGCGGTCCAATCAGAGACGGCGAGACGGAAGGAAGACTCTCACTGCTAGCGGCAGTCTTTTAGCCCGTACACGTGATTGGCGGTGAAGGAAAAGACTTCTCATTTGAAAAGTACACAAACAATCGCGACATCACGCTGTGAGAATTCCAATTGAACTGATACGGAATTACTGTTTGGGAGAGCATGTAACTGTAAACTTCGCACCCCTTACTACAATCAGGAACAGCAGACCACCTAAGCTACCACCCGCTGGTTAATCTTTGCTGGTCAGAACAAATAAATATATATATATTTTTTTTAAAGTTTTGAGCAAAACACATGGTATAGACAGGGATAGAAGACTGTGTTGCAACTTATACCTTCCAGCTGAGGGTGAAGGTGAAAGAGAAATCGCTGTTCGGCTATGTATCAATGTACTAAAGTAAATATTTGTCTATTCATGAATAATTATAATAATGGCATATTGATGTAGGTAATTGTGACATAAAAGACGGAATGTAGAGGAAATAAACAGCAAATCAAAGCTTCACTGTGAATAAATTTTGACAATGCGACAACACTGTGCAAAGCTATAATATAGCTGTGGCTTGGTTCTAAAACGGCCAATGTCAATTTCTTGCAAAAATGAGATCTATGCATTACTCGTAATGAGCTCGGCTAGTCTTCATCTTTCGTATAATAAAAGTGACAATGTATGTTGCTATTAATAGACATAATACATAGGCCCTAATATGTTTCAGCAACCCTCAGAGGATCTGTTTCAATACTAAGGAATCATATATATAAATCTTAATTGTAACTGTTAAAGATTTTCTATTTTGTATTAATTTTTCCTTAATTTTATTCTTTTTTTTTTTCGATGTTCAATGCTCAATTACCTTCTTTTTCTTTTCTTGTACTCTTTGTCTATGTAGGCAACCCATAACTGTGAGAAGATTAAATTCTATTCTATTCTATTCTATTCTATTCTCAGAATAAATAATAGAGGCCAATGTCGGAAGCTCTCAGCAAAAAATGTTACTTCTACAAAGGCTTTAAAAGTCAGTTATCTCAAACGCAAGTTTAATGACATTGGCCCTTTTAGAACCAAGCCACAGAATATAATAAGGGAAGATGGATGGGTCATAAAACAAGTTCCCTCTGGCAGCTCGCAAGTTGGATGAGATGGAGGAGTGGTAAGAAAAATACGTCGGAGAACTGTAGTGTCATAGGGCTCTGAGTTTACCGATGTTGCCGTCTTCAGTTGAAGGGGGAAAAATCAGATTCGTTGCCCGATGCTGCCCTCTTAAGGTCGGGTGCACGAATGACGTGTGATCCTGTCACACTTGCTAGCTGCGGAGCCCCTGCTAACTTTAGGTAATGCAAAACGCAATACTAAGAGGTTCACCCCTTAGCTAGTGAACCACCTCGAGGAAGCCCGCCAAAGGGAACAAAATACACATCTTTCCATACAGCCAGACGGCAAACCATACAAGAATTATTATTTATTCAATAATACTGACAAAATTAGGTGAGATAAGAATTATTAGGGGGTTCACGTGCTCATGTGATCCTATGCAGGAGACGCCACTGTTAACTACAGAACCAAATATCCACATATACATCAACTTCAATTAACAGTACAATTTAATAATCATTTAAATTGTGTTCTAGCATCAAGTAAATATATTATAACAAGCTTGTGAGTGCAGTTACCTGGTATACACGGATATTAAAATTAAATTCTTCTCAGCAGATGTAAAGGTACGTGTAGATGAAAATATGAAGAGTTGTTTTAGAGTGAAATAAGTAAAATCGTTATTTAGAGTGTGTACAAGACTAATTCAATCGAATTTCAAAATTGGCTTACCAACCTAATTGTTTTACATCTAAAAAGAAAAAAAATGAAAATATTGTACAAAATATTTTGCAATTGCTATGAATTAAAATTAAAATTTTCACGTTATTGTATTTAGGTGAAACAATTACTTTCGGTAGGAACTAGCTTATTAAAAAATAGTGTGCGTGGAACGCCACTCGAAAGAAGTGAAACTTGTTTTAATTGTTGGATTTATTCAATTTTGGATTATTGAATTTTTCAATTTTGGATTGTTGGACTTTTTGATACTGGGTTTTTGGACTTTTTAAATTTTGGATTTCTTTAATTTTTAATATTTTAATTTTTGTAATTTTGTAATTTGAATTTTTAAATTTTGGACTTTTTAAAATTTAGATCTTTGATTATTTTATTTTTTTGAATGTTTAATTTTTGATTTTCGATTGTTTTGTTTTTAGTTTTAATTTTGTATTTTCGTTCGTATTTTCTGATTTTTTAAATTTTAGATTTATAGATTTTTAATTTTGGATTTTTAATTTTTAAATTTTGGATCTTTGAATTTTTTAAATTTTGGATTTCTAAATTTTGGATCTTTGATTTTTTATTTTATTTTTTAATTTTGGATTTTGAATTTATTTCATTTTGGAATTTTTATTTTTTAAATTTTGGATTTTTTTATATTTTGGATCTTTAATTTTTTTAAATTTTGGATTTTTTATATTTTGGATCTCTAATTTTTTAATTTTGGATCTTTGAATTTTTTAATTTTGGAGTTTTGGATTTTTTAATTTTTGGATGTTTGAATATTTTTATTTTTTGAATTTTAGATTTTCGATTTTTTAATTTTTAAATTTTTGGATTTTTGAATTTTGAATTTTTTTATTTTGGATTTTTAAATTTTGGATAAGTCTAATCATTGAGTTGATTGTTTTTTCTGTGCAGTCCGTTCCGTCACACCATACTAATTTCGGGACGATTTTGAGCGTAACGCAAGCTCTTGATTACTCCTACCGCAGATATAGAAGTTTCACTTCAATAAATTAGCGTTATCGTCATTTAATTAAGTTAGTCTAGCTGTAATGTAAATTATGTCATTTCTTGACCTAATTCCTGCATTATCAAGCACAAAAATAGGTTACTGTGTCATCAGGACTTTGAAAAAAGAATTTATTTATGCAACTTTATAGGGGCCTTAAGTAGTTTCTGAGACTGCTGACCACTCCTACTCAACAGATGGCATCTCTGTGCTAGTGGACATTTTGAACAGTGGGAATAGAGTAGAGTGAGCGGTATTTACTTATTGAGTGTGTTTGCTAAAGGTTGCCTCATTGTCTCAAACTAGGGGCGTATTTAGCTACTTAAGGGCCCCTAGGCAGCAAACAATATTTTCGCCCCCTTATTTCCACGTGAATGTACCACAAAGTAACCTTTAATAAGCATTATTGTAACTGAAATAGTAGGCTAATAATAATAATAATAATAATAATAATAATAATAATAATAATAATAATATATAATAAGAAATAAATAATAAATACAGTGGCGGCTCGTGGCCGGAAAATTAGGTGAAGAGGAAAAAAATGCCACATGCTTACGTTAATAACCGAACTCACCTATGTCTTGTATAGCAAATCAATCCTTCGATAGTCCTTTATGGCTGCAAATTTGTCGGTGATATCATCATAGGACGGTTGCATTTCTTCTAGCTGCAGTAAAGGTTCTTTCTGAATTGAAATATTCGCTAAACAAGATACTTGTCTGGCAACATTTTTGATCCTTCATTTAGTAGGTCTACGTCGTGATCTGACAGCTGGCACAATGATGATTTGATTTTAAACAATGCGGGTAAGAATATAGTTATTATTTATAAAATGTGATACATTTTATTCATGGAATACTCTTAATAAATCCCAATCGGGATTATGAGTTTCATTAGATAAATTCGATCCTGCTTTTCCGCCGCGAATCTATTGATGTTTATCGTAATTATTATTCTCCTAATCAGATTATTCAGAATATTCCATTCATGCGATGCGGACTTGAAATTGACTAATAATCTTTAGCAATGCCTCGGATATCGACCAATGACTGTTGTTTATCTTATAAGTTAATATGCTTGCAAGGGTCGGAAAGATGCAATTTTATCTGATAAACTTCAGCTCGTTACTGGATACTTCAAGGCATTAATATGCAGTGATTAATATGTCACATGTCGTATGATTGCCTATGAAAAAATATGCATTGTAGGAATGAAACGTCGTGATTCAACGTTGTCGTCCTATGGCGTCCTATCGGCGACGATCTCCGAAGAAGGTTCAGTGTTGTGACACGTAACAGTGGGCTTTCATCACAGTACACAGTAGTCTTGGTATATGGTGACACACATTAAATAAATTAACTTCTAGTCTCATCCCTATGCCTCACTTTTGTGCTATAGAATCGAACGCCTATGATTTTTTTTCCGTTAATGATATTTAATTTTATGAGAAAGAATCCAAGCTCCTCTACCGTTCATACTTCAATGAAGTATATGGTTGTTTATAAACACCTTTTAAATAATTAATTGAAAATTGTTAAAAATAAAAATTCTATCTCTTTAGCGTCTATGCAAATCGTGTGGAAAATTTAAACAAAATTGTTTTTTTTTTTTTTTTTTTTTATATAAAATCGTGAAGAATGAAAGTCTGTTCTAGCCTCGCCCAAAGATGTAAGACTTAAAAGCCTGAGTTTGTACAAACGATAGCTGGCTTATAACTACCCTTCAAAGTATAAGGATACCGTATAAAAGTAAGAAAAAGTCGTCAATCTCCCCAGAAGATATCTAATCCAAATACGTTTTATTTATACACGATGTTTAGTTCTCAAGCCACACAGACACGTTCCTGAAAATATTATTGGACAGAGGAGAATTCAAAACAGGTATTTATGTTAAAAACATTGATTTCGAACATTTACTACCTTTGGTACGGGTAGAGGAAGTGAAATTGGTGCTGTTAGCAGAAGAGGAGTAGGTATGAAACCCGCCACACTCTGTCATTGTAGTAGCTTCAGCTTGCTTTGGGAAGCGCGCGCATCATGTGGCCGCAGGACGACACCTTCGTGGGTAGTCTGATCCCTTCAGAATGGACGTGGGATAAGCGAGAAAAATGCTGCTTGCAGCATCAGCTAGCATCATTTTTAGTGGACCAGACTACCCATGGAACAGGGGAAGTGAATCAAGGCTGCTTCGTGTTTCTTTGCAAGACTCGAGAGCTCTCTGGCGCCTCCTCCTTTAACATCACTCGTGGCGGGCAATACAAAATTACATAAATGCATTTATAGTAAAAACCAACATTCGAGATATGGGAAATAAACTTTAAAAATACGTATTGTAAAGGAAAAATACTGGTGAAGTGCTACTTCACCTACTTCACCTGAATAGCCGCCACTGAATAAATAAATAAACAGGTGCGTATTGTTGTCAATGTTATTCATTTCTATTTCATCGTGCGTTACATTAGTTTACTATTTTGAAGAGTTATGAATAAAATGTTTAATATATTTAAAAAAACAGTAACAGCTTAAAAGCCGCCCCCCTCAAACCTGCCGCCCTAGGCAGCTGCCTAGTCTGCCTAGGGTTAAATACGGCACTGCCTCAAACGCGAGTTACTTCCTCTCCCTTCAGATACGCATATGAGGAGACCGTGTTATAAGTATTTGCATAATTAAATAACCTATTTAGTTAGCAATAGTAATGCTTGAGTTTTGTCCATTCTGTAGCGATAATCTTAATGATTTATGTATAGCATAGAGCTTTATCACTGGTACTCACTACTAAATTGCGGTATTTTGTTACCTGTTGGAGCGCTTTCAACCGCATGGAGCGGCCATCTTCAGCAACTGAAAGCGCTCCAACAGGTAACAAAATACCGCAATTTAGTAGTGAGTACCAGTGATAAAGCTCTATGCTATACATAAATAGTAATGCTTTTTGAGCTGTTCATTTATATTAGTTACACCTACAATTTCCGTAAAGGAGAACCATGAGTCCTGAAAAAAAATCACTGATTGTAATTAAAATTGTAGTATCCTGTACAATTCCGCGAGTTCTATTAAGAGGGTATTGTATGAAATAGAAGCGATCGCGGCAGTATTCGAAAAAAATGTTTGGGATAGCTCAAACACGAGTAAGAATCACTTATTTTGTTAAATGCTTTTAAGGCATGATTTTTTTAATCTAGCAATTCTGTAGACCAGCAGTACTGGCATATGATAACAATAACAATAACAATAACAAAAATTATACAATAAATTAAGAACTAAAAAACAAAAACATAGTGTGATAATTTTTATCAGTATACCCTACTTATAATTGATATATTTTCACACCTATAAAGTAAATATAAAGTATGTCTGTTAGAAAACGGTATTCCCTTACGTCCCCATAGCTAATGCACTTTGCACGTTACAGTTCTTACTCATTTCGTGTTACTTGTAGAATTACTTTCATATTAAGGTGCCCTGTTTAGAGTGTAATCTCATAGCAAATACTCTCAATGAAGTGTATTTGCTCCCAGCAATCATGTTAACTGATAATTGCGCCTCTCTGTGGCGGAACATATGAACTACAAGAGATTACACTTCTCAAGTTCCATACGTGGTTCTATGACAAGTTCTATGACACTACTCTGCAGGTGGTCAAATCAAACATTCCGGACTCCGGAGCGTACTTTCTAATTCAATGTTTATAACGTTCATAACCTCAATCCAACTGTCACCACTAGATGAGAGTTCACAGTAATGAGTGGAAACGTGTGGAACATGTGTTGAGAAGTGTTCACGTAGAGAAATGTAATACATGCAGCAATGAATTTGAGCGTAGAATCTTTACAAGAGCGGCAGGATAATGAGATGCAGGCACTTAAGGTTAGTCACTCCAATTTAAAGGTCAGATTTATATGTTTATAGTGGACATGTGACAATGTTTTAAACTGTTACTGATGCATGTTTGCATTTTCTTTATTTTCACTGCAAACACATAAGAATATGTGTTCTGAACACTTACTCTATCTGAGTGAACTCATTCACATATTTTATCTAGGGGCAATTCTGTACCTTGCGGGTCTCGAGCCATTTTAGGTTAGGAACAATGAGAGAATAGTATAGCACTCTACTGTTCGTGATATTTTCATTTTAAAAGCACGGAAAACTGTCAAATTTGATCTTGTAGGCCTATTATCCTTTAGAACCTATAGATTCCATTTATAAGCACCATATAGCCTATTTGTATGAAGCTTCTAAATGTAAGTAAAATCGTGAAGGAGTAAACACAAAATTAACCTAAAATGGCACTGAGAACTGCTGTCAAAACATGAATCTCATTGCTGGCCGATTTTCTATTATCAGGCAATGGGTCGCATGGTGATAATTCAATATTGGACACCTGGTTCCGGAAACGTTATGGTAAAAAACTGGTCTTGGTGGCTCTGTCACTATGAGGCCGAGGTATTTACCGGACACAAAACTTCATATCTGCCCTGGATTTCCCTCCTGTTTTTTTGTATTCAAGGCTTTCCCTCCGAACCCCACCGGACCCCCATCCTGCGTTCCACCATCCCCTTTCACCGAGAACATTAACTTCATATTAGCCCCGGATCCCTTTCTTGTTTTTCTTTATTGGACCCCCTTCCAAGCTTCCAGCAAACCCTCTTCATGTCGGGAGGTTTGAATGCGATACTTATTGTAAATATTAAAGGTGGAACCTAACTATATAGGCTACTTAGATGGAGAGCATGCATATATAGAACTATTGGCAGCACACCCATTCCACGGAAAGTGAGTCTGAAGTGTCCAGACCGTAACAACCTTTTAATATTAATTTAAAATAGGCTATATGTCATCACTGAAAAATTATAAAATTAATTTTGGGAATTAGTTCCTCAGTAGACTAGTACTGAAAATTTCTTTCATAATTTTTCAATGATGACTAGGGACCGGATTTTTAGGTTTTTAAAAACACTGTTTTAGGTTTTCCATTATCGATTTATCAACTGACAAACAAAAAAGACAAAAAAAAGTAGCCTAAATTAGATATTTTAGGTTTTGTATCCCGTTTAGGTACATTTAGGTTTTGATACCCCATTTAGGTATTTTTAGGTGCCACAGAATTAATGTGGGTGAATCCTATGGACATGATTCGTAAAAGTGTGTAATCGCTTTTTGTTTTGGGAGTAAGGAAAAAAATAGGTAAAAACCTAAGAATCCGGTCCCTAATGATGACATATAGGCCTATTTTAAATTAATATTAAAAGGTTGTTACGGTCTGGACACTTCAGGCTTACTTTCCTTGGAATGTCTGAGCACTGAATAATAATAATAATAATAATAATTTATCGTTTAACAGTAAAAACTGTACGTAATAGACAGTGTCAAACTTATTATTATTATATAAATGTGATTTCGATTACAATTGTTACTGCCATATTCTTTCGAAGTTATATTGAGAAATCAATGTTATAGAGTGAGAGAAATTCGTCAATATTATAAAATGGAGTTTTCATTAGCCATGTATAAAATATTTTTTTCAGTTCTTTCTGTGGCAGTTCCAATACATTGCGAGGTAATTTATTAACAAGCTTTTGTCCCAAGTATTCGTAACTTTTCATAGTTTTTTGTTGTCTGCAACGTGGTATGTTTATCAGGTGCTTAAAACGAGTGTTATGATTATGAATCTGATCTCTGTTGTTGTACATTGAGTTCTTGCTTCGGGTAAAAATTACCAAGTTAATTATAAAAAGATTTATAACAGTAAATATAGACAGCTTAATAAATAAAGGTCGACAGTGTTCTCTTGCTGAGGAATTATTTAATATTCTTACTGCTTTATTTTGTTTCATCAGTATTTGGTTTATGTGAGAGCTATTACCATACAAAATTAAAACGTATCTAAATAAACTTTGAAAAAAGGCGAATATGCTTCTTTAACATACAAGAATGGAATATAGGCTAGTTTTTCAAATTCCTAAGCAAGAATAACACTCTTGACAGTTTGTTACACATATAACTTAATTGACATGCGTTTCCCAAGAAAGCTTAGAATCCAAAAATATACCCAGTAATTTTACAGGTCTATTATTACAATCTTCTACAGTGAGTCCCACGCAAGAGTTGGCCAACGACGCGGGTTCCTGCGGCGCGGCGGGCCCAACTCCAACTCCCGAGCGATCGGGTGAAATACAGAGTGCGGCATTTAAAGTTTCCCATTTTCAATACACGTAACACATTTATTTAACAAAGAAATAAGCTACACTGAACATTTTTAAATGTCTTACAGTCTTGGATTTACAATTCTGGTCTTACTTTTTGAATATGATTTCCTTGAGATGCCCTCTGTTAACTTTAACCCATTGCTGCAATCTCCCTCGTACACTGGCCATTACGCGGTGTGTGGTGTCTTGTGTAACATTTGCAATTCCCTGCTGAATTGCATTGTTAAGACTGTTAATGTCAGGGAGGGCAAGAACGAAAACTTGAGACTTCACCGCTTGTTTAGACAATGTTTTTACAAATGTTCATTTTTCTGATGAGTCCACCAAAATAATAGACTTTCCTTTTTCTGACCATAGAGCAGTATCTTTTACTTTTGATGCTAATGAAGTAGGTAGCCAAATGTACATTAACAAATTATGTAATCCTAGGATCGTAACCACTAGGTCCATTAATGACGAGAAAATAATTATTCTAATAGACTCTCTTGCTGCTGTAGACTGGAATACACTTCTATCCAAACCTGACCTTTCAGGAAACTGAAATGCCAAAGTCATTTTTGAAAGATTCCTACATGCTATTCTGAAAATCTTGGAAGAGTGTTTACCAGTTAGAAAATGTAAAGTTGTTTACAAAGATACAATACGTAGGAAAAATAACGTAATTAATTCCTGGTACACTCCTCAGCTTGCATCAATGAAAAACAAGGTCATGTTACTTTGGGACATTCACAATAGGTGTAAGTCTGACATGTCTAAAACAACTCTTGTAAATTACAGAAATAAATATAAAGCAGCACTATTGGAGTCTAAGAAAGCCCATAATGCCTCCATTATTGAAAGATCCAATAATAAATGCAAAACAACATGGCATGTAATTACTAAGGTAGCCAAGTCCAAGAGACAAGATACCATACCAATCGCTCCTGAGGTTTTCAACAACTACTTTATCAGCTCCGTAGAAGAAGTTAGTAGCAATATCGATACTTTTGTTAATGCAGGTAACCTATTAAAAACTAACTTTCCTTTACTTAGCAATTATCTAAACCAGTTTTCATTTAAAGAAGTAACACAGGATGTAGTCGTAAGTGTCGTCAAAAAATTTAAGTCTTCCAATTGTGTAGACGTATATGACTTATCTTCTAACCTAATCAAGAAAATTATCCCTTATATTGCCAACCCGTTAACTTTTTGTCTATATAAGTGTATACTTGAAGGTTATTTTCCCGCAGAACTTAAAATATCTAGAGTGGTACCTGTTTACAAGAGGGGAGAGAAAAATTCTCCTTCTAGCTACAGGCCTATCTCAATTGTTCCTGTATTTGCTAAGATCTTTGAAATGGTAATTTACTCTCAGTTATGTAAATATTTCGATGATAATTTTATAACTGGATCTCAATTTGGTTTTAGGAAGAACTACAACTGATGCCATGGATTATTTGGTAAAGATAATCCTTCAGGTTTTCGAAGACAAGTGCTTTACTCAGGCAACTTCTTGTGACCTGAGCAAGGCATTTGATTGTGTAAGGCATGAGATTCTGTTGAATAAGTTAAAACATTACGGTCTAGATAATATCAGTATAAAACTCATGAGGTCCTACCTATTAAATCTTCAACAAATTGTCTCTGTTGGAAAAGTTAAATCAAGTAAAGCAGATGTCAAGTTCGGAGTACCACAGGGATCGGTTCTTGGGCCGTTCTTGTTTCTTATTATGATTAACGACCTACCTGTTCACTTGGGAACACACACTGTATTATACGCGGACGATACAACATTTTTAAATATAAGTGATGAACTAAACAACCTAGAAACACTGACTAATAACACCTTTAAGTAGCATCAGCATCCCATGGGTTTAGAGCAAATGATTTCGTGCTCAATGAGAACAAAACTCAACAATTACTTATTAGTTTAAGAGATATTAATGAATATAGTGCTCAGGAGCCAACTAGTGTCAAGTTTTTAGGAGTTTATATTCACCATAAATTAACATGGAAACAACACATTGAATACATTAGTGGTAGGCTATCCAGGGCAATTTATCTTTTGCACAGCCTTAAGAACTGCGTGTCAGATAATTATCTACGTGCATCTTACTTCGCATTTTTCCAAAGCATAATACAATATGACCTAATATTCCGGGGTAACTCTAACTATATTAGTAGCATATTGTTGTTGCAAAAGAAAGGCTATCAGGGCTATAACTGGACCAGGGCACCGTGAACACTGTAGACTGCTCTTTTCTCAACTCAAAATTTTAACAGTAGTAAATCTTTACATATATTCAGTTTTAATCTATACAAAGAATAATCTACCGGAGTTTCAATGTAGAAACAATATACACTCGTATAATACTAGATCCAACAGTCACATGTATATATCGCACCATAGATTATCAAAATCCTTAAATAGCTATCAAATAATTGGACAGAAATTATTTAATAAATTGCCTACAAATTATCAAAACTTACCTATGAAAGTTTTCAGGAATAGATTGTATGACTGGCTTGCCATAAATCCTTTCTACAATATAAATAATTCTTCACCTCCAATATTATAATGTAGGCCTACCAATTGTTTTGATAATAGCAATTCTCTGTTATTCTGGGCTATTAACCTGGATCATTTTTTTCCCACAATAATAGCATTGCTTATATTTATGTATATAATGTAATTTATGTTAACTGTAGGCCTACACTTGACGTTGTCTATTGCTAATTTGTACTAGCCAAACGACAATAAGTTTTTATTATTATTATTATTATTATTATTATATGTGTACACGTAACTTATATACCTATAGACATATATATATATATATATATATATATATATATATATATATATATATAACTTATATACGAAGCATGGAAATACTGCAAATATTTTTGTTTAATTAATCAGTAGATATGTCAGAAAAACTGTTGACAACAATATATATATTTAGCCTACATTATAATACAATAAAAATGTGTTATCCAGGAGCTGTATTCTTTATCTCCATGAAAACCTGGTGTAGAAGCTGCCAGTCTATTAACTGTGAAAATCTTGTCCAGCGCCTGTGTTTGAGGAAATGCTCCCAAAATACTAGTAGTGTTTCCTCTTTGAATTGCGTTTCTTTGAATTGCAAGATGCCAATTGAATTCTGCAGACCGTGTATCTCCAGTCAGGGCCTCCAGATGTCTTCCTTTTTCTGATACTAGGATCTTCACATCTGTACATCATGGTCCCATCGTCTCCATAGCAAACACAGTAAAGTTGTAGTTGTCCACCAGGACTTTAAAAACTAAACTAAACTCCGTGGCGCAACATCCCCAAAGGGACAAGGCCTACCACCCGACTGCTGCGTCATCTACCTATAGGCAGATGGCAGGATTGGGGGCATGTGGTCAGCATGCCGACACCCACAGTTGTTAATGGTGGTTTCCATGACCGGAGCCGCTACTTCTCCATCAAATAGCTCCTCAGTTTGAATCACGAGGCTGAGTGCACCCCTACCAGACCTCCCTACCTCAGAAAAATCCGAGGAGGTACCGGGGATCGAACCCGGGCCGATGGATCCGTAGTCAGCGATGCTAACCACAACACCATGCCGGCGGTCCCACCAGGACTTTATATTTATTCAATATTGTGTAGATTGCTGATGCTATGGCTGAGCCTGCTGGTTTAGATGTGTTAGACAAATGAGATGGTGCGAAAGTGTCAACACAAGTGACCAACGTACCAAAACCCAGCTGGCGAGACCTAAGATAAGCACCAATCTTTTCATTACAGGAAAAACAAACAATCTTTGCTGTAAGATGGCAAAAAGTATTGCCTCTGGCGATTGGATATAATCCACTACTTTTGTTTCCAAAAGTAGTCAAGTAGGCTCCATAAAAACTTTGCCAGCCAGCATGGAAATGACAAACTTCATAATTGCAAGTAGGAGGTGTCTGCCAGAATCCCCAGAAGACTTAGAAATAAGATCATTTAAATGTTCGGGACAAATTCCATCCATACCCGAAGCAGAGGCACGATGGAAGCTGTTTATTGCTTGTGAGAAACAGAAAAATGTTCTTCATCTGCGGCAGGAGGGTCAGGGAACAATAACGGTCAAGAAGGTGAAGGATTACTTTGCAGCAATTACAAAACTTCAGTGTGAATTCCCTATTCAAAGTGAAAAATGTAATTACACAAAGCATATGGCTTTAATTACAGTATAGGTCGATAACTAATTATAATCAGGGTTCGGATCTTTATTAATCTGGCATAAACATTAAATTAATGAAATAAATTTCAAATTCAACTTGACAATGTAGGCCTAGTACATACACCGTATAATAAAATTTATTCCCGAAAGATCACACCTTTTGGCCAGAAAGTTGCATTGTTTAGCCTCTCGTACAGATCTGAGGTTATGCCTAAACGGTATGGCTTGTTGCAGTTTCTAGTTTGGAGTTCAATGCATATTTTCGCTTCATTGCCACTATTGTCTCTTACATAGTCAAGAACGTCTTCTACCGTTACATTTTCGTCCAGCCTGCCTATGTACAGCTATGACAGAATCTGAGGCTCAAAGTCTGCCCTTGGTTGCAGTTGCCACTCCTGCCTGAGCAGTATCTCATCATTCCATACTTGGCTGTGATGCTCTCTTGGTCCCATCTTCTATTTTGTGCCTACATTCCTCCACTTATGTTGATCTTGTCCCTTCTGTGCCTTGGCCCTCTGAGGGTGTCATCTTGTGCCCCGTTTGATGTGTTTCTCTCTGTTCTTCGTGTTTCTTATCACTGGTTGTCACTCTTTTGTCACCTCGTTCTTGACTTCCTACAGCCTGTGAGTTGTCTGTGTCCTGTGTGTGATTTTCTACTACGACTCCAATTGAGTTTTTGCGTTCTTCTTTTCGTTCTTGTCTCTTGTTGGAATTGTCTTTTTGTCTTGTGCCTTATGGAATTTCTTTATATGGGTAACATAAACTAAACTAAACTCCGTGGCGCTACATCCCTGGAGGGACTTGGCCTACCACCCGACCGCTGCGTCATCTCCCATAGGCAGATGGCAGGATTGGGGGGCATGTGGTCAGCATGCCGACACCCACGGCTGTTAATGGTGGTTTTCTTGACCGGAGCCGATACTTCTCTATCAAGTAGCTCCTCAATTTGAAACACGAGGCTGAGTGCACCCCTACCAGACCTCCCTACCTCAGAAAAATCCGAGGAGATACCGGGAATCGAACCCGGGCTGACGGATCTGTAGTCAGCGACACTAACCACAAGACCACACCGGCGGACTTATATGGTAAACATATGTGTTACAAAATGCCATTACAGTAGAGTCCCGCTATTCCAAAAATCTGCCTATTCCGACAGTGCTTAGTGCATTGAGTCATGTGTTTGGAACGCGGGAGGGAGAGAGATAGGTAGGGCGTCTGTTCTATGAGTCGTCGAAGGTCACTGCCCTTCCCTTCCGACTTTCACTGAGCCAATCAGCACTGTATAGAGCTGACACCAGAAGATGTCCCTGCACTTAATTTACACATTAACAAGTCAATAAGTTGATGTTATTCATGAAATCCGCCTATTTTGAATTCCTGCTAAACCGAACAGTGTTCGGTCCCAATTAGTTCGGAATAGCGGGACTTTACTGTATTAATATTATGTTAATCAATTAATGCTACAAATTTTCAGTAACAATTCAAACAAGTTGGTGCAAGAAGCAGAATTAATGTCGAACTTGAGCTTAGTGTGCTTTCAAAATCTTCTTTACTTGTGGCCTAATAGTTGATAAACACACAACAAACAGAACATAATTACTTGTACAACAGTAGTCCTACTAAATTAACTCTTTCATATCATTTCATATTGGGGAATGGTAATTGCAATAATAACAAACAACCAAGGAATAATAGGCCTAAGGGGCTGTTACCGTTAAAGAACATGTCTCTTATATAGTGTGTGTTTTATTGAGGAATGCATTGTTAAATCAAGGGTTGATAACTTTATTTTAATTGCCTTTAGAAATTCTACAGAAAAGGATTATTAAAATATGTCTGAGTAAACCTGCTGATTACCCCACAAAACTAATATTTTCTGAATTTAATGTCTTAAATATTGAACATATATACAAACTCAAATTACTGACTTACTTCCATAAGAATAGAAATATTTTCAAAAATAGCAATCCTCATCATTACCTTACCAGACTGAATCAAAATTCTATTCTATATGAACCCAAATGTTCTACCTCTGCTGGATTAAATCACAGTATAAATTTCGGCCCAAGATTATACAACTCACTAATAAGAGCTCATCCTGAACTATATTATCTAAATTTACACAGATTCAAGAAAGAAACTTATAAAATTTATTCAACCTAATGCATGACTCATTTTACAATATCCAAAGTTTTTGCTTTTCATTTTGGCTACTCGTGCTTGTCATTCCTCTCTTACACATAATTTTTAATTATATGTTTTGCTTTTGATTTATGTTATTTACTATTTGCCTTGTTTTGTGAGTGTATTTGTGTATGCCATGTGTGTGAGTGTGTGTTTGTGTGTTTTGTAACGTCGCTTTGCCCTGAATTTTTTGTTTTATAATTTCCAGTGTTCACTGTTTTTTGTTTTTGTGCTGAGCTGAGCCCGAGCACGAGCTTTTGCTCATTCGGGCATCGGTTATGAATATTTGTTTTGTACTAATAAGGTAAATAAATAAATAAAAATAAATAAATAAATAAAAATTCTCTTGCGGCACAGCAGCAGCTCATTCGTTGCCCACCAATGTGCCGTGGCACACAGGTTGAAAAATGCTGACCTATACCGTCAACCATGTATTGTGCGAGTAACTAAAAAGGACATTCGATATAGCAATTAATTATTCTTCTTACCTTCCAGTAAGGCACTTGAGATATAGTGTACACTCCAAATACAGGTTTATTATTCTCTGTACTTGACAGTATAAAATAAGATAAGTTTACTGCTGGAGTTTCTGACATTGTCGGTTTACATCTAGTGAGACATAGGCCTAATTAGAAATTTGTAAAAATTATAAAGGTAAGATGAGATTACATTACAAAATACATATAGACAATATTCAGAAATAACATTACAAATTCATCTAATGAATACAAGCATTTACTTATTAAAAAGCTTCCCAATTCCTGAACCTTAAACCATTTAGTGCTTTTATATGATTTGGCAATTTATTAAATAATATAGAACCCATTATGTACACATTTTTCTGGGTTGAGAATTTCTTTATGCGTTCTCTATGGCAGTCTTCATTGTGTCTAGTATTGTAGTTGTGTATATTACTGTTTGTCCTTAGATGTTTTCCCTTTAGGTATAATATTGTTTTATATGTATAGAGTAAGTAGACTGTTAACATATTGTTTTCTCTACGGTTAAAGTGCATAATATTAAATAATGTAGATCTACTTACAGTTTATTCGTCTTGTGAGGTAAACTTTAATCAGATGTGTTGTTACAAATGCTTGTTCTACATTATAACTTAGATAATTTTTTGCTTCTTTTAGTGCTTTTCCTTGTGCATTAAAATAAAATTAATAGGAAACGTGAAATATTCTGTTCAGTTTTTTGGAAATACTGTGTTGGATGGTGTTTGAGACCACCACACTGTACTGTTGTTGTGTTTTAATTGATACGCATTATATTGTACAGTCGGTCAAATAAAAAAACGTTGGGCGGTATTTGATAAAGTATCACGAACGAGCATATGCGCATGTACAGGAAGACTTAAGGTTTGGTTCACACCTGCCTCTTGTCTTTCCGTGTATTTTCTTGATTATTTAGTCAGTTTTGTTCCAAATGAACATAGGCTATATAGAAGGCTGTGGCTATATGCCTGACATCCGCCATATTCTTGCATGGAATATTCTTATAATATTAATATGTTTATTCAAGGAGCATTTTTTAAAGATTTTATTTTATAATACCGGTACTTGTAGTGCAAAATCAATAACTTTGGCTTAATCGTATTTTCAAGCTTGGATATTACAATCTTATCAGAATTATGTAGGCTATTCTCATCTGTTCGCAATAGTGTAGTGGTCATATCATCAGAATTAAACGTGTGGGGTCAGGGTTCGATCCCTAGTGTGTTCTTGTATATTTTTTTATTTTTATTTATGTTTATTTTTTCAAACTCGGCAATGACTGGAATAACATAATAATTACTTCTAATGAATAATGATTTTTGGTGTCGAATTTTGGACACACACAAAAGAAGCAAGAAAGAAAGTATGATTTTACAACAAATGCGTATCTGTGGCATAAAATAATAAGAAACGTACTGAAAGTAGAAGATAACATAATGAAACATAATAACGAACTTAAATAAGAATAGGCCTAAAGCAAAGCGAAATGAATTATGACAATATATTAAGTTGAATATCGTGTGTTGCGCTTTCCGCGTTGTTAATTTTTTCCCTCGTTCATTTTTTCCCTTCTGTCGCATGGCCTCATATGTTCCGAGAATGACCTGTATTTTATGTCTTTTATAGGAAACTTGTGAACTAATGCGTTAAAACTTTAATTTTAACTGCATACGAGTCCCGACGTTTTTTATTTGACCGACTGTACTTAACTTCATGGCTGTAGAGTTAAGATTAACATCCTCTGTTAGAGGGTTTGGAATCTTATTGCATGATATCATCTATGTGCAGTTCCTACCTTCAGTATAAATATTGCATAAATCAATGGATTCTTCAACTGACTTGTTGGGTTTTGTGGTAATGTCTTGTGCTGTAGGTTAGAACAGTTTCCCAAACTGTGCTCTAGAGACCTTGATTCTCAAGAGCTCTGCGTGCAGCAGTTAAGAAGATGACAAAAATTAAATTTTTGCTACCATCTAGTGGGAAAATGAAACTACTTCCTTCAAACTTTTAATTCAAAGTTTTAATTGAGTTTTAGTGGAAATTTTGGACCAAGCATTTTATATCTTATTATGGAAATATTTTTTATTTTTTTTATTTATTCTGTTTATTTAAGCTGGCAGAGCGAAGGCCATTAGGCCTTCTCTTCCGCTCCACCAGTCAAACACAATATAACAAATACATAATTTAAATATTTAAAACCTAAATACAATAAACTAAAATATTATTAAAATACATGTTAACTTAAACTCTACACCCCTAATACAATTACTTAAAACTTAATTACAAATACAAAAAATTACTATTAACATTAAAGCCTAAACACTAAAAGTTGGATACAATCCTATATAAATTTAAAGTACATTATTTAGAATTAAGCTACTGACTTCTCTCTTAAATTCACCAAGCGTTCGACAGCCCCTGACTGTGCGAGGGGTGGAATTCCATATGCGAACTACTGATACAGAGAATGAAGATGAATAGGATGAAGAGCGGTGTAAAGGGATAGAAAGTACAATACTAAACTCTGATCGTGTGTTTAGGGTGTGATGAGAGGACAGGTTATGGAAGCGACTAGATAGATATGATGGTGATGAAGTATGAAGAATTTTGAAGAGGAGACAAAGACAGTGAATATATTTAGGGATACAGTTGATGATGGATTATTATCATACATGCATAAAGATCTTAAAATGCTAACACAATGGCTAAATCAAAATAAATTATCATTAAAAACCCAAAAGACAGCATGCATGGTCTTCCATAAGCCAAACACACACCTAACTATTTCTAAACAGCTGGTAAATGACAATAAGAACATAAAGCGAGTAATGGATACTAAATTTTTAGGCCTAACTATAGACCAACATTTAACTTGGAAAGGACACATTAACAATATATATGTAGCAAAATTTCTCCAGTTATAGGGATATTTAGGCGAATAAGGGGAATTTTGTCAACTTCTGGCTTGAAATCCTTATATTACTCACTAATACAGTCTCACATAACTTGCATGATATTTATCTGGGATCGTTTCCATAAAACGGATCTGCAACCATTAAGAGTACCTCAGAATAGAGCAATCAGAATTTTAGTAGGAGCACATTATTTGACAGCAACTCATATCCTTTATGAACAATCGAAAATCCTGTCGTTCGACACCTTAGTTAAAGTAAATGCCATTACCTATATGCACAGAGTAATACATGGTAACATCCACAGCAATTTTCCAATAGAATATAACTCCTTCGTGGTACTACATCGCTGAAGGAACAAGGCCTACCACCCAACCGCTACCATAGACAGATGACAGGATTGGGGGGCATGTGGTTTGCATACCGGCACCCACAGCCATTAGTGGTGGTTTCCATGACTGGAGCCGCTACTTCTCTATGAAGTGGCTCCTCAATTTGACTCATGAGGCTGAGTGCACCCCGTTGCAGACCTCCCTACCTCAGAAAAATTTGAGGAGGTACAGGGGATCAAACTTGGGCCAATGGATCTGTAGTCAGTGACACTAACTACAAGACCATGCCAGTGGTCAGGAGAATATAACAAAAACATTCATAACTATGAAACAAGGTAAAAACAGAACACATACCATACACTTCTTCAACTATTACATATGGGACAAAGGGATTAAAATATTATTTAATCAAAACATATAATGAGTGGGGCATGACATTCTACCCAAAGTTTTTCAAAAGGTCCCGGGTTTGACGGGAGACGTGAGGTCGGGCATTGTCGTGAAGCAGCGTTACACCAGCTGTCAATCCTCCTCACCAGCGGCTTCTCCTTGTGTTCTGCTGTCAACGTACACGGTACCCATCGAGCACAACACTTGTGATCCCCCAATTTTTCAGACAAAGCTCTTTCCACTGTACTGTAAGATTCCCAGGAATCCGAGCAACAAGTTCACGGACAGTGATCCTTCTGTTTTGAAGCACTTCGCGTTGGACCATCTCGACAGTCGCCTCCAAAACTGACTGTCTTCCACTCCAATCTTCATCGTGGATGTCCTTCCGACCGGCACTAAACTCCCTTTCGGATGTGGGATGTGTTGAACGGACATACACTTGTCACCATATGCCTGTGTCAACTGACGATGAATATCTGCGGGTGGAGTCCCTTTGGCGCGCAAAAAGCGAATTACGGAACAAATCTTGCACTTGGCGGGAGCAACAATGGGCACATCCTTCTTGAATGGCTGCTGAGCCAAGACTGAGCAGCACAGCAAAGCGCGTCCGGGAGGAATCAAGAGTGGGTGAACATCGTGCACAGTGGTGTTGCCGGATTTCGCCTCGCACCTTCCCATGTGGCTGGAGCTCTTTGGGAACCTCATTTCTGGATCAACCCTCGTAGTAATACATACATATATTGATCACTATTAGGCTATCATTACCTATGTAACTATGTTTCACTTCACTTTTATAATCAAATCATTTTGTTTTATATTCCTATGTGATTTATATCTTGTATGCATTTATACGTAATTTGTAATTGGAAATTAGTGTACCATAATACATATCATGTTGTATACAGCCTCTTAAGGTGATCTTTGCCCGTTGTCGTTTTCTTACTTTCAATAAATAAATAAATACATAACTCAGGCTACTAGGGTCAAAAGCAGCCATACGGCTGTGGACAAGTTGTACTCAGCAAGCAAGAAAGGTGGAGATGGTTCCAGTGACAAGTAGATCTAAGTTATGTTCTTACTGCTTCCATCTAACAGAAGAACCCAAACTAGTATATGAGAAAGTGATTTTTGCTTGATGGAAGAAGTTTTGCTTTCTCCCTAGATGGAAGCAACAATTGAAGCGTTTAGTTTTATAACGGTCTAAGTGCCAAAATCATGATTTTTCAGCTGATAATTTTAAATAGATCTATGTACCCAAACCAACGCATTTCAGAAGGGTCCATGGTTCAGGGAAAGCCACGTTAGTAGGAATAAATTCCAAGATATAGCGCTGGGTCTATCTCCGGCACATCTTTCTGTGGGTCTATGTCTTGTTTTCTACAGTCATGATTTTGGCACTTAGACCCTTATAAAACTAAACGCTTCAATTTAATTTCTCTGGAGATCACAGTTTGGGAAACAAGTCCAAGACATTACCAGTCAGTTGAAGATTCAATTGATGAGTAGAATATTTATGCTGAGCTCATACAGGGACCACCAGAATAATCTGATGATTTTATAAAATAAACATAATAATAAACATCACTATAATGCAAGGTTTAATGATCACTTTTGTTAGAGCAATAATTGCCATTTACAGTTATTCCATTAGTTTCTATTTGTTTTGAAAATTCTGTCCGATAAATGACGACCACCATTTTGTAGATATTCATGTAGCCTTGCCTTGAAGTTTTCAGTCGCTGTCATGAGCAAGTTTTCGGTATTGCCGCTATTTTGTTCTGAATAGCTAATTTAAGTTATCCAGTACATGAGGTCTTCCAACGTACACTTTTGACTTGAGATAGCCCCAGAGGAAATAATCACACATCGTCAGATCAGAATTCCACCATGCACACAGCAAAACTCTCAATGGGTGTGGTCCAGGAAATGTTTCCTGGACGTGTTCTGTCAAGAAATGGTAACGTCCCTTGGCCTGCTCGCTCCCTGGATCTGATGATGTGTGATTATATCCTCTGGGGCTATCTCAAGTCAAAAGTGTATGTTGGAAGACCTCATGCACTGGATAACTTAAATTAGCTACACGAATGTCTACAAAATGGTGGTCGTCATTTATCACGTCCACAATTTTCAAAACAAACAGAAACTAATGTGATCATTAAACCTTACATTACACTTATGTTTATCATTTTTATATACATTTCAATATCGTCAGATTATTCTGCCAGTCCCTGTAGATGATGTCATGCAGTAAGTTTCCACACCCTTCAATAGAGAATGTTAAACTCTACATCCATGTCTTTATAACTTAAGATGCAAGATGGCTGTGGACATTATGCATGCAAAGAACATAGCATTTCAGTCAAAATTTTGGTAACATTGTTGAATACTCTTACAGGCAATCTTTGCTCAGGAGCTGCGAGATATCCGGACACAACTTGCTTGGAATGTTTGGAAACCTCTGGATATTGTAATTACGTTGACTCCCCAACAAGGCAGCAGTGGTCAGCAGGAAGTTCATGCCCAAATAGATCTGCATGTTACTTGTTCAGAACTGTACCCTGAGCAGTGAGTATTTGTTTTCTAATTTTAGACTTTATAGTCTTCAGCTCAATATGACATCCATTCGACTATAGTCAGTATTTTTGTACCAGTGAGTAAATACACCTACACCATTAGATAAATTTATTTCATTGTTTTCTGCAGTAAAGAAAATTTATTTTTTAGAACACGCTCTGTAAAACAGCTGCCTAGGCCGGTAAAGTAATTTTTACCTGCCTAGGCCGGTAAAGTTGTCATGGCAACTGAAAATCCAGATGGCAGTGACCAGTCATACCTTCTGTACAGGGTTTGAAACAAAATACTTGACCATAAAACAACAAATATAAGGCAACAATGTTTCTTTATGTTAATCAGAAACTTGAGAAGTTTTTTAATTTTTTAACAAAACACTTAGTAATATAACAACAAATATAGGCCTAAATATATTATTCATAAGAAGCCTGAACTGCCATCTACATTCGCATTTCGTATTGGTTCACAGCATAGGATTCAGGCGGCTGTGAGAATATGGCTTCAACAAATGGCTGACTATGTCTTTTATAATTAATAAAACAGTATTTTTATTTCATTTCATATAGTTTATAGGGCTTTTCCAAAAAAAATATTCTATTCACCACGTATGCAAAAGCTTTAGTGGACTCATCCTTGGCTGCAATACTAGATTTGTCTGCTAAAGCATTATTTTGCATACTTTGTACATAAATAGCTATTATAGTCTTTTGAATGAACAATTATTCTTTTGTAGTTTTATACAGAAATAAAACTGAAATGTGATTTGAGAGTTTTTCAAAGCCCTCAAAAAAAAAAAAAAAAAAAATTTACTGCTTATACTTTATGTTAATTAATTTTGTTTTGCATTGTACCATAATGTATATGATAGGTTCATCGCATTCTTGGAAAGTGTGGAAAGATCAAGTTAAATGAATCAACTACCTGTTCACTGGTTGGATACAGAAATATTTATTTCATGCGATAGTGAATGTTACATTTTTAAGTTTAATTCTGCTAGCAAGGGCGACCATATGATATATTCTAGGGGGGGCAATTTTTTTGATTAATTAATTTTTTGCCCCTTTAACTTCTTGGGTTAGTTTGTAACATTATATTACTAATATAAGTGCAACAATGAAGTAGCCAGAAAATAATTTTGGGGAGGATGGAAGTCGCAGGGGGTTTGGAATACCCCCCAATAAAGGGGGGTCTGGGGTCCACCCCCAGAAAATTTTTAAATATTGAACTAATTAAAATCACATTTTACGCTATTTTAGCATTGAAAAACTAGTTAGGAAATTTGTTTACCATACTCTACGACATTCAAACTTAAACAATACTTATTACTATTTATAAGAAAAGTTAAATAACACAAGGAACAATGGAAATAACAGGCCTACTCATTATGTTATGAAAACAAAATAACTGCTATATCATATTTGACACACCCACAAAAATTGTTTAATTTATTAAATAAAAAAAAAATAAAAAAATAGAATTTTGGGTTTTGACCCCCTTTCCTAATCCACTGTGGATTCTGCTTCCATGTTGTCGAAATGGTAAAACTACTGCAAACTTATGTCTCTACTGACTTTCAAATAATTGTCTTAAAAGAAAAACACCTGACTATAATTATTAATATACATTTTTTCCTTCCCCTGAGAGCTGGGGGGGGGGGGGGCGCAGCCCAGGTATGGGCACCCTTGTCTGCTAGTACATCAAAGATATGTTTCATATTATGAAATTCCATTTGCTTTAAGCATCCGCATCCCCAAACTGCAGCATTGCACATATTTCTACAGAGCGGTCGCTAGCATTCTCTTCGAGCTTCAGAGCTCCACTCCCTGGCACGGTCACGCTGTGTCAGCAGCTAATTCAGGTCCTGCTCACCTGGTAGGAGGAACTAGTTGGCTTGTTTAATCTTGTGAAATAACAGTCTTATGTATAAAAATTCTGTATTGTTTTCATTTATTAATTTCCTTAAATTGGGATGCTTGCAGAATGCAAAAACAGTTAATGTTTTCCAATGCTATCAGGACTTTCAAAACAAAAACACAACTCAAGTTAGAAAGATAGTGCAGTGGACGTACTGCAAGTTTATTTTGAAAAAATAATATTAAGATGAGTTACATACACTATTTCCCTTATTTTAATTACTAACCTGAACCCAGGTTTTGATGAGTCTCCTTGTCATTTTCAACAGTTATACTCCATCTGTCTGTTGGTTTGCATCACCATCCTCTGGGGGACATCTAATTGAACTTCATGATGAGATTGTATTTCACGGGAATGTCAAAATTCATTAGGTTGTTCTTATTTTTGTGTATGTAGATTTTTCCCCATACTGTAAGTTGCTTGTGTCCATGAATAAATTTTTTCAATGCTGGTTTTGAATCTATTTGATGTCCTGTATTCCAAACATGGGCTGCTATTGCCGATTTTTCTATATGAGCATATTTAATGTGTCTAAAATGTTCCTTGGTCCTAGTTTCCAATAGTATATTGCGACACAAGGGCGGAAAGGCACGTTTACGGGTCGAGGAAACATATTGAAAACCCGAGGTGCCTGCGCCGAGGGTTTTTAAGTTTTCGAGATAATGCCTTTACGGTCCGTGTGTTGCATGCTATTTTTTGCACGACGGTTACTTATATCAATTTAATTATATTTATTGTGATATTACCTGAAAATATTATGTATATACAGTCTTGAAGATTGGTGATTATTTCAGAAAAGGATTCGCATTTGTTATTGTTTATGGCAACCGAATATTTATAAAGCGGGGAGGCCTTGGTCATTACAGCCCGCAAATAAGCGTTTGTGGGCGGTAAAGTAACTTTCCGTAACTAACCGTAAAGTTACTTTACCGCCCGTCGCCCTTAGCAACAAATAACTTTCTGCCCATCGCCCCTAGCAACAAATAACTTTCCGCCCGTCGCCCCTAGCAACAAGATTGCGTGTGGTAATGTCAAGTTACAATCCATGTGAACAACTTTCGTAAGTAACACTTTCTAGCTAAGGAGTGCAAAAACTTCTTTTTGTCTTTCCTATGTATTTTAAATTGCAGTTTTTACAATTGAACTGGTATGTTCTGCATTTCTGTTCTTGTGGGATGTTTTCCAAGTGAATGAATTGTATCATATTCTTAATATTGAATTTATTTGTTGGTGCCAAAGTGATGTTGTATGAGTATTCTCTTGAATTTTCTGTCTGCAGCACGGTGATAGGTTATTTTCTTGTACCTCAGTTTCTCTTTTTCTGTTTTAAGTGTAAATTTCTAGAAGTTTATTTTGTTTTCATTCTGTCTGTGTGGTGGAAACAAACCCTGCAACTTAGAAAAGTACATAATACTGTTGCCAACAGCATGAGTTTACTCTTGTAAAATGCTGCTTGTGTTGTGAAAGCAGCAGGCCCAGGAAGCCCCTACATTCACCCTTCTTCTACCTTCCATGGGACTAGCCCCAGAACGAACTGGTTTAGTTTCTCTACCTGGCTGATAAGAGTAGTGGGGTTGAGAGGGAGACTAATTTCGCACTTTCAGTGTCTTGCTTGCTTCCTGGGCCTAATCTACGCTACAATACTGTAGCATATTAAAAGTCATGTAAAAGCAACTATGACATTATTGACTCCTTGTACTACATGTTTAGTTCAAAGACATTTTTGGTTTGACCTACTGTAATACACTCATTACATGTGATGTAATGGTATCATAATGATACTCATTTCTACACAAAATTAAAGATAGTCCTTTTTCCATTGTATGCAAGATAAAACTTAAAAACACAACACAGTTTAAAAATCCACAATGGCTGTCACATAATGTATAAAACTCGACGTTTCGGCCCACCCACTAGGCCTTCATCAGGAACACATCCATTGTGGATTTTTAAACTGTGTTGTGTTTTTAAGTTTTGATACTCATTTTGAAACTGTGTCTCATTTTGACATCAGTGTGGTATCAATTATTATTGAACACAGAACGATCTTGAGACCTTGAGGGTAGGAGTTGAAAACTACGTATTAAGTGGTCTGCATTTATATTAAAATCAATTCTGTTTTTGTTAAATTTAATATCATACTAAAATGAATTCAATTCTTATTGTAAAAGTCTGTTGGTTTCAAGATATCAACCATAAGGTAGCTTCGATTTGACCGATGCCATCTGACATGTAGGTCATGGTGGGCTCGCTGTTTGTTTGAGTGAATCTAAAATCTCAAAATTTAAACAAATATTCCTAGCTGTTCCACATGAACACAACACTATACTGATTTTAAAGAAATGAGTCCTTTCTGACAGCCAGCTTCAAGCAACAGCTTGGAAGCCGCCGAGAACGCGACGTTGCCAACTTCACCATCAGCTGACCGAAAGGGAGTTAAAACATTTAAATTCCTAATCTATGTAGCCTATATGTCGATTTTAATAAAGGTGAGTGTTACGGATTTTGAAAACTGGTATAATAATATGGGAAGTTAGTACTTTACGACTCACCCTGCTCCCCTTTCCACTCGCCACTCGCCTGGCAGCTTCCACCCCTCTCGGCTGCTTCCCGCGTGCCGCCTGCTCCACTTCTCCGCAACGCATACCTTCATGCCTGTAGCCGTTGCTCAACGCCGGTAATGCATAATTGCAATTGATATGTCACCTAATATTTCACAATAAAGTAAGCCCCTTGCACCTCTACATAATATTCCACAATTATAAAAACGACCCTTCCAACAAAATACGCTATTTCACAATACAAAAAATACCCTTGTACCATACATAATATTTCATAATTATAAAAAACGCCGTATTATAACATAAAATGTGGCTTAATTGATGCAGGAAAATTCCCTTGTACCAACACTACTTATAAAAACCGATTCTTGCATTAAAACTCCCTAACATAACTCTAATATATGAAAGCTTCCTTCAGTGCTCAACATTCACTCGTAGCGTAGTGGTCAAAACTCCTAGCTATAATGCTAGGGGTCCCAGGTTCGAATCCCGGTCGATCCAAAATTTATTATTAGGAATAGGTCTCAAATAGGTAGGTAGGGTGAAGAGGAGGTGAGAGGAAGAGAGGAAGGAGACGGGAAAGGAAGAGAAAAAGAGAATAAAGAAGAAACAAATTATTTTTTCTGTTTCATCAGTTCATTAAGAGATGGTGCTACCGTCACTTCTAGTAGTTCAAATGCCATCGCTAGGGGAGGGATTTAGAGTAGGAGTGGGGAACTCGGGTGAGTCGCAATGTACCAATTTCCCAATATTATTGTAGGCAGAGAACGGAAATATATGTTTTGACAAAAAAAAAATTGTTTTAGACGTAACAAATATGTACTGTAAACATGTTAATGTTCTTTTTTTGCAATACTAAAATGAATAATATTTTATAATTATTATTTCTATTACTGTATTATTCTAACACCAAAATAAAATAAATAATAATTTATAATTACATTTAATCTGGTAGAGTGGCTACTCCCAATGAAGAAGAGTCTGTATCATTTCCATCATCATTATCTGAGCTGGAACTGGAGTTTGAATTCACGTTGATGATTAATTCCTCAACAGCTTGCTTCAAATTGCCCTCATTGTCCCAAGTATCTTTAGTGTCAACCACTCCCGCCCAGGCCGCAGGAGTCACCAGTTCAATTCCCGCTCTAGTCATCTCTCCACTTCCTTCAGAGTGAATGATTTATTATTCACAGCAACGTACTTTTTTACTTGAGCCCAAATTTGCTCAATTGGATTGAAATGAGTATGATATGGGGGGAGTCGAATTACTTTATGGCCACTTTCTTTCGCCAGAAGACCAATTTCGTAGACAGTTTACCTTGGTTTATATATGGCTACCAATTCCATCATTTCTGCCTTCTTCAGGTCATTATTGATCACAACATTATACTTTGATTTCATCTTCTTGTCTAGCCGAAGCCCAATATCTCTTTTCCGCCACTGCATTGTTGGCAACTTCTCTAATTGTCTCGAGTGGTATGGAGCATTATCCATAACAATGGTTGAGTTCGGAGCCACATTCTTTAAAAGGGATTCAGTGAACCGCGCAGTGAAGCTTTCTGCATTCATTTCTTTGTGGTAATCTCCTGTTTTCTTTGAACGAAACATGAGAAAACAATTGGGGATGAAACCACGAGAAGTCCCTGCGTGCAATACTGTCACCCTACCCCCCTTTCCTACTGTAGCTTTCATTGTCCCTGCTTTTGTAAAGTCTGTCATCCTTTTGTTAAGGTATGACCTGCATAAACTCAAGTCTCGTCCATCCAGACAATTCTCTCATAATCCTCCTCTCTTATGGCTTGTAGGTAGCGACATCGCCATGCCACAATATTGCTCTTTTCCATCAGCCCTAGGCATTTATTAAAATTTAAATATTCAAATTCAATGTCGAAGATGCAAATGTGGAGAGAGGACTTGCTACTATGATATAAATCTGCTTCTTGAAGAGTAGAGTGAAGCTTTTTCAGGGTCGGGTGTTCTTTCCTGGCAAAGTATGAATATATATGGCGGCAAATAGCATCTTTAGCAAAGTCGTCTACATTTGTGATCAATTTCTGGTGGTTGCATTTTTTGCCAGGGGTTTCTAATATTGCCTGTGATGGTTCAGTTTCTCCTTCGGCTTCCAATTCCTCCTCCTTCTCCTTCTTTGCCTTGCCAATTCTCATAACAGTCTTTTCAATACAGCAGCTGTTCTTTCAACAATTTTATTTACGTCTAAAAGTGGTCCCTGATTCTGTCTTTCAAGTTCAAAATACTCTCTTAATGAACACACCATTTCGCGGGCTTGGCTATGCAGAACGGTTCCTTTACCATATTTTCCTCTCTTTTTAGGGGGAACAGGAGGATGTAACCTAGGTTGTCCTCTGGGGCATTTATTACTCTCTCCTGACATCATCGCACAGTAGTTTCACTACAAAAACGCTATGTAAACACTATAAAACTGAAAACAAACTAACTCAGAAAAACACGATATCAGTCTGCTAGCTCAATCTGGCAACTAAGGTGAACATCGGGTGAGAGTTTCGGTGAGAGCCGGGAGGGGTAGTTGCAGTTGATTGGTCGAACAGTCCGTTGCCATGACAACGCTCGAAGGTAAAAAGAGATCGTAAGCGGAATGATAGCTGTCAGAAAGGACTCGTTTCTTTAAAATCAGTATAGAAGGAATAAAACTAGTACATTAGTAGAACCTAAATGTTTCTGCTGGTCTATCACATAGCTCTAGTTTCAGTCCTCATCTGTATAGTTCTAAAATCACATTACATCCAGTTTTAGCCAAATGTAGTTAAGGAGTCTTTAAATCTAAAATTTAAAAACTCATATAACGTAGATTTTCATCCCTTTTAAAATAGGTTTATCTTTTGGTACCCATTACTATCTTGATAATTTATTTTTCATTACTATAATTATTTTTATATCTATTGATTCATTCCTTTACTCTCAGCTTTTGTCTTTTCCCATAGTACTATTTCACAATATTTTGTCTATTTAGTTTTAAGGTAATTTTAGGTTAACATTATATTTAAATAATGTAAAACTTGTAAATATAAGCATGGAACTGCTCCTGAGCATGAGCTCTTTCTCTTTTGGGGTTTGAGGACCTTATGTATTTTGTATTGTAGTTATGTACGAAGGTCATTCAATAATTAAAGAGACAAATTGGTCTGGGGAAAAGACGGTTGGTAGTACAAGTTTGATACATTTAGGATTTTAATTTGGCATCACTGGGATGAGTTCTAATCACCTGATGGATCAACATTGCTCTGTTTATAACCTCAAAATTAAGTTTAAAGATGTCAGGTCTTCTTAAAAATTCCACATTGGTTGAACAACATTCTGTGATTTGTTTTTTGATTGCTGAAGGTGAAAACCAGCTAATGTATACTCTAGAATGACTAAATTGTATGGTGAAAGTTGTATGAACCGTGGAAATTTTTACAAGTGGGTAGAACAGTTCAAAAGTGGTCGAGAATCAGTGACTGATGAACACCGTTCTGGACGGCCTGTTGAAATTGCAACTTCCTCACTTGAAACTCAAATTGTTTGGTCCACTGAAGGAGGCATTACGTGGGAAGAAGTTCCAGGATAACGAGGATGTCAAGAAATTTGTGGGAAATTGACTCCGACACCAAGACAAAGAGTTCTTTGCAGCCGGTATAAAAAATCTAGTAAGCCGTTGGGACAAGTGCATCAATGTTGATGGGGATTATGTTGAAAAGTAGGAAAAGTCTTGTTTTGTAAAAATAAACTATGTTTTCTCCGGGTCAGTTGTCTCTTTAATTATTGAATTGCCCTCGTAATTTAAAAAAGAATTATGGTCAAACAAAAATAGTCGTATGCAACTTTCATTCCTCGTTTCATAAACATATTCATATCTTAATAAATGCCATTATAGGCTTGTTGCATAATGTACTATTTCAGATGTTAATATGCTAATATTTTCCTACAGAGTACCGAAAATAGAGTTGGAAAAGAGCAAAGGTCTCTCATCACAGCATGTTGTTCAGTTACAGTCTGAACTAGATGCTTTGGCAATGCAGCTCAAAGGGGAAGTGATGATTTTTGAACTGGCTCAACATGTCCAAGTGAGTATATAAGTGTGTGTACAGCTGCAATTCAACCATTAAAATTAGCTGTAGTTTGTTTAAGAGACTGATATTTGTTATTAAATTGAATGGAGTGTTGTTTCTGGTTATACTAAGGGCCAATTGCACAGGTATAAACATTGTTGACTGGAGATCATTTATGATCTACCGTATTTTATGGACCATAAGACGCACCTTGATTTTAGGATGGAAATGTAAAAGAAATGAAATTTAATGTGATTCTACGAAAAAATTTTGAAGGGAATAATATACTTCATTGCACAAACAAATTATAACCTTGTACAATGGAATCAGTGTAAATGGAATCACTTCTAACTTAAAACCTGCGTTGTACGAAAATCTCTTTTGTACAGGTGGCATCGCATACATTTTAACAACTGAACTGATTTCTCATAGAGACTGAAAATACTTTACACCCTCTAACCCTCAATCCAGCATACGGTAAGTGTGACAGGACAAGGAGATAACCCTCCGTATTAAAGAACTCAACATTCCTTTACTTTCGCATTGTAAACCTGGCTTGCAGCTACCCTCATTTTAAGACTGTGATAAGTGCACTGATGTAGTCTGTGCCAAAATTTGCAACTAACTTATCCTTACAACACCTTCTTTATGATTATGGTATTACATGCAATATTTACCATGATAAAAGCTTTACGTGTACATGTGTTTTGACGTAGATCATTTCCAAGAGCTGAGCTGTCTCACTGGATTTTATCCATCCGTCCCTTTTTACTTTGCATAAAAAGTTTCTAACGGAATTAAAATTCAGATCTGCCCATCATTCTTAGTGCTAAAGGTTGGATATTCGATTAGAGGAGTATAACACTCATCTTATATTGAGGTCCATCAGTTTGTAGATTCTCTTCTGGGTTACCGGCAATTTTCTTTGGAAAACCCTGTAAAAAATTCAAACACACTAAAGAAAAGGCCTACAATCACTGTCATGTTATAATTTATATAAAAATGTACTGTATGTAAAGGATGTATCATAATTAATAGTGCAAACCGAAACGTTTGATAGTAGAACATAAAAAACCTGCAAACATGAATCCGCAAGCAATCAGTTTGCGAGATATATTACTGGGAATGTGTGGTTATGTGTTGGCAATTACTTCGTTAATAAACATTGCCCTAATTAGTACAAATGAAATTCGGAAACTTGAACTTGACATCCGAAAATAATTTGTCTAACCATCGAGTGAGTACTTGAGCGCCAGTTGCTAAACCAAACGGAACGCGGGTATTCTGCAATATATCATCTAGACTTTTTGGAAAAAGGAATTTGGTAGTATGCCTGATTAAGGTCCAAGGAGGTGAAAAATTTCGAGTCGATAAAGAAACTAATAGCTGAATGAATATCAGAAATAGGGATGGAATTGATTTTCTTCTTGGGATTGATATGCTGATAATCAACGACTGGTTGAACCTCCCACCGGCCTTAGGGACCAGGAAAATAGGACTACTATAGTTTGAGCTTGAAGTCGTAATGATTCCTTGCTCAAGCATCTCGTCAGTGTGTTCATTAAGGATCTTCTTTTTGATGGGGCCAGCCAATAAGAAGGACCACAAACAAGTTGAGATCGAGCAACTCAATGCCATATGTAAGATCTAATTCCGTTGTTAAAACGTCTGGGAATTCCTCCACAAGACATGTAGCTTTGTGTCTTTCATTGGGTGATAAATGTGCCAAATCAACATCTACTCTTATACAATTCAACGGCCCCAAATAGCGTGCTTGCTCGCTCGCCCGCTTCGTGAGACATCGGGTATACTCGGCGATGTTCGTCTCT
Source organism: Ectobius pallidus (assembly GCA_964059195.1). NCBI lineage: Eukaryota > Metazoa > Arthropoda > Insecta > Blattodea > Ectobiidae > Ectobius > Ectobius pallidus. The sequence goes on along the minus strand of CAXKWD010000008.1, from coordinate 10,501,119 downwards.
CGCAGTGTAAACTTTCATGACGACTACAAAATTAGTAAAACCGTTTCTTTATTATATAAGGCCTAAGTGAAATGAACACAATGAACAAATATTCTAATTTTATTTTTACTTACAATTTTCATAGCTCTGAACCACAAACATTTTTAATACACTGCCAGTGTAAATTTCTTAAAATCCTGGAGTCAATTAATAATGGCGGGTGAAGCCGCGGGCATCAGGTTTAATATATTGATAGTTTAATCCTCGAAGTATCGCGGACAGTAAAAATCCAAATCAATCACTCCTTCTCTTCAAAAATTATATAATTTCTGAAAATTACACTGAATTTATCAAATAAAATTCACATCACATTCATCTGTCAACGAACAGTTGAGAAACGATACGTATTATCCACCGCCGTCTCGAGAATTACACACGAAAATTACACAGTTTAGAAGGCACTGGTTCACAGTTATCTTTGGAACTGCATAATCGAATCTGAGATCGTTTTCCCAGGTGGCCATTTCTAATCGTGGAATGTACTCTAAAGCTAATGACTCTGTAGCTAACCTCCGACCTAACCAATTTCGGCATGTGCTGGTTTGACAGACACATCCTACTATACGCGTCACTCGAGAGCAGTGAAATCGCCGCGCCCTGTTAGACAGTGGACAATATCAACAGAGCATGGATAACTCGGCATCAGACAAAGCCGCTACGTGGGTTGGCACCACTTCAACTGGCTTATTATGGATTGTCACTTTTTCGGGTTTCCTATTTCGGATTCTTTTTGTCCTACGATCAGGATCTTTAACTTAACGGGCTCATGCAATGGCTTCACTTTCTTTTCATGGTGCTGTGGACTAGGTACTCTAACTTCACCTTGCTGTTCACTCCCGGGAGGTTTTAATTCGTGTCGTCTCCGTTCACGAAATGCAGTTTTGATAAAAGTCCTAGTTGGGAATCTGCGGTCTGTCTTATGTCTTTTGTCATTACCGTGAGTCATGTTATTCATCACTAGCATCACTAGGGACATGCACTTTCCTAGCTACCCCAAGTTGTTTCTATCCGTCACGTAAGTCTTTCCCCTAAAATTAGTCTTACTCTTTTCGTAAACATTGCTACATACAATTTTCGAATCACTTGGATCCTGAGGCGGGTCACAGCTCATCTAGCAGTCCGGTTCTGCCCATTAATATTTTCTGTCGCCCTAGTCCTCAGGAATCTACAATTTATTACCACATGCCGAATTTTTTCACAACTGTAACACGTGACATTTCTCCTATCACTCTTATTTGCATTGGGACTCACTCTGTCGCTACTAAAGCCTTGTCTCTGTTGAAAAGCTTTCACGGGAGCCAACTCTCCCACCCTTAAAAAGTCAGTATAGCTTATCACATTTACTCTAGCGCATAAGCTCTCAAGTTGTAGACACCGGTCTGCTCTGGAAGACTACCTTGCTTCTAGTCTCAGGGGACATGCCCTCAGTAATGGTTGTTAAGGGTTAAGGCAGAACTTTATTAAAATATTTAATGTACTGTATATTTTTTGGGACCCCTGTAATGCATTACTGACATATAATTTGTTTCAGAAATTTCTACATGTGCACAATAAACCAGGATTTAAATCTTTTTATGAAGAGATGTTATCACGGCGGGAAGAACAGCAACAGCAGCAAGAACTTTTAAAAAAGCAGAAGGAGGATAAACAGGTAAGGCCCAATCCAAGATACTTCATTATAATACCCAGCTGCCAATTCTATAGCCATCTTCCTGAACTCATTAAAACCAGCCCCATGACTTGTATTATTGTAAGTGTAGGCTTACAACATTCAAGCGATCGCTATGCTTTTATGTTCAAAGTATGACAAAAATAGCCAAAGCCAACTGTAATTGATTTGACATTGAAATGTATTACTGAAAACTGATGCTTCGAAAACACAAAAAATTCACGTTTTCTGCCCGTTTTTCACCATAACTCATGAACGAAAGCGAAAATTAAAATTCCAGCTTCGAGGTGCATTTTCCGACCCCTCAGTCCACCTATGTTTAAAATTTCAGATCTCTGCGTTGAGTAGATTTCGCTGGGCATCGCGGACAGACAGAAAGACACTTTCTTTTATTAATACAGAAGATGTAAAATGTGCAGTGATGTCTCTCAGCAAGCAAATTAATTTGGTATGTTCTTCACTCGTGTTCCATAAACCTTTTCCCTTATAACTCCCGGTGTTTTACAGATATTAAAATACAATATTTTACATGCAAATTTATTTCATACAGAAGGACAAATGCTATTATAATTACTGGTTTATCTCTCATCTTGGAGTATACAGTGGGAGAAGCTGCACCATTACTTCTCACAAGCCTTTGCTGTTGCTGCATCATTCACATATGTAGGCATATATTCAATAATAAGTTAATCATTAACACAGAACTAAAATTGTAAATTCGCAACTGACACTCACATCAAAATAGTATTTAGTAAAAACCACTCTCGTTCATTGCAGATGTACGGAACAAAAGACAACAGATGACATTCATTACCAGAACGGCAATGAAGAAATAATGAAATATGGGAAATAAAGCAGACAAATTGTTATCATATGATTTTAAAATAAAGCTCTCTCAAAACTATAAAGCTAGTTAAATTTGTAATAGAGACAAATGGATTAAAATTTATGATGATGATGATGAGTGTTCTGCCCGAAGGCAGGTCCAGACCCGGGACAAAGACGTGGGATGATGATGACTCGTCTGAGGTGATTCAGGCAAGGATGATACCGCGGAGATTTGCCATTGCCTCTCGTGGGATGGGAATGAAAGGACAAAACACAGTACCCAGTCCTGAACCTAGGAAGGAAATTTTCCACTGCTGAAAAATCCCTGACCCGGCCGGGAATCGAACCCGTGCCGCCAGGGTGGAAGGTAATCATGCTACCAACTTGCCCAAGGTGGCGGACTTAAAATTAATACAGTACATTAAAAATGTATTTATACTTTGTATTTTTAAATTATACTAGTAGAATTTGCAACTACAACTCTAATAACTAGAACAAAAAACATTCAACTTGGTTGCAGTCAATGGATTTTTCAGGAAGTGAAAGTCATTTTGTCCTTGAGGAGAACTATAAACCATGTGCCCCGTGTCTTAGATATACAGCACGATAAAGAACTCTAACTCTGTACCAAATTCCCCAGCCCTTTCAGATTTTAGGAATACCGTAGTTTCCTATAGTGATCATAGAGTCAATGGTCTACCGCCAGTCCTTATAGGAAAATAAGTGTAACTAAATGACTCTAAGGGCCAATTGTATAAACAGTTTGATCTTGGATCAGAGACTAAACTGATCTCAGTTCACGCTGAACTCGGAAATTTTTGTTGTATAAACGCTAATCTGAGATCAATTCGCACTGAACCAGGATCAATTTTGACTGGAGAAATTTCTCCCATCAAACTCATTGATCGGAGAAATTTCTCCGATCAAACTCGTTGATCTCAGTTCAAGGGGCTGTTTTCTTATTTGAGACACAAGATTAGCTCATTATAAACACAATATTAGGCCTACCTGTGTGGTTACGATAAATATCAAGAAAATACACAAGACAACTTCATACATTTCTAGCTATAACGTATATAGGCTATGTTAGGCTCCTTATAATGCAGTGTAACATAACTCTACAGCATAACCTGTAGGGCCTATGTTATTATTATCATCTCATTCCAATTTTCAGATATCTCGTGATGATAAAAAAGATGAATTTCTTTGGGCTCCCTGTGTGTTTTATTTTGTATATGCTGGCGAAATCCTAGCTCGCCCACTCCAGCCGCTGCGATTCTATGGGACGGCCCGCTAGTCATTTTCGTGCTCTACCAAAGCATTTGAACTATTTACTACCATACGAAAATAACCCTTGTACCACAATTGCAATTAATACGAAATTATCAATCTTCGCCATTTCATGCAGTTCTTTAAACTTAAATACTGTAGATGAATTCTCGCTTCACACCCCAATGATCACTCGATGGCGAAGTGGTAAAACAACTGGCTGTCATGCTAGTGGTCCCGTGTTCGAATCCTCTTAGGTCTAAATTTTTTAGGATAGGAATAGGTAGGTAGGGTAAAGGAGAAAAGGGATTGAATAGTAGAAAGAGGAAAAAGGAAAGAGGAAAGGGGGGGGGCAGGGGAAATAAAATTTTTCCAAATTTTCAAAACGCTGCTAAACGAGGGACATCTAGGCGACTGGTGGAACTACTAGGAAATCTCGAGTAGGAGGAGCTTAATTAAGGGTCGACCTGTTTTTGGATTTTCTCCAAATGCTTTCTTCGTTATCTTTTTTATGTGACCTATTAACTCTTTCAGAACTTGCGATTTTACATTGTAATAAGGCAGTCATCAGGTAAAAACTTCAGTGGGCCGTTAAGTTTAAAATTGATAGAGAAAAGTTCCGTGGAATACCTGGTTTCCATGAATTACAAACATAACAGATGAACAAAAAATCCTCAAGTTTTTCTTAAAGCATTACTCTATTAATCTTACATCTCCGCTTTTATACAATTCATGAGACAAAGCATTTATACGTCCTTAGCCGTGAAAATGTTAAGCTGATTTATAACACCAGAAATGAAATTACCAGAACATTTTTCATCACATTTTGCTCTTGCACGGATGTAATCGCATCCGTCCTTTTGGATTCTATAATATCTTTATATTTTCCCAAGACAATTTCAATCAGGACATCCTTGTCCTCTTTGGAAAAATTAAGGGAACGATCTTTTTTCTGCTTAATTTCGATCATATTTTCCCTTCCTATCACAAAGCACACGGTCTGAATACAAAGGAAAACAGAGTAACAATGCTCTCGCGTCGCAATACTCAGCTGTTTCTGCGATGTTGCCAAGCGTTCATGTATGAACTAGGATCAAAATTGAACTTTGATTAGTTGATCTTAGATCAGTGTTATACAATACGACTCGAGCCTGAACTCAGATCATTTTCTGAACTTAGATCATAATTGATCTCCAGTCAGTGATGTTTATACAATCGGCCCTAAATAGCCTATATTTCACTTTAAACACTACTTACTTATTTATGTGCTTGAAAGTGGTTGCACTGTAGTCCTGTCCTAATGGGTACAGTCACATTAGAGCTACAACATACGAGGGTGGATCGAAAAGTAATGCACAATATATTTTTTTTTTTAACATATAAAAGTTGAATAGGTATAATTACAAACAAATGCATACATGAAGGGACATTTTTTGTCTATTTTTCTATACCATAGTCGCCAAGTTTCTCAACATATTTTTCCCATCATGATACCTGTTTCAAAATACCCTGTTTGTAGAAGTCTGTTCGGTTGGAGTATAGCCATCTGCAGACTGCTGTTTTCACTTCTGCATCTGACGCAAAGCATTTACTGGCAGGAATTCCTTCAGGGGACCAGCAAATGAAAGTTTGATGGTGTCAGGTCTGGACTGTATGGAGTATGCTGCAGCACCTCCCAACCAAATTTGTTGATTTCCTCACGAACAGCTGCAGCAACATGGGGGCGAGCATTGTCATGAAGAAGTTTGACACCGTCAGCATGAATGTTACAGCGTTTGTCACGAAGGGCACGGCGCAACTTTACTGATGTTTTATTGTAGATGCAAAAGTGGAAACAGCAGTCCACAGATGGCTATACTCCAACCGAACAGACTTCTATGAACAGGGTATTTTGAAACTAGTATCACAATGGGAGAGATGTGTTGAGAAACTTGGCGACTATATAGAAAGATAGACAAAAGATGTCCCTTCATGTGTGCATTTGTTTGTAACTGTACCTATTAAACTTTTTGTAAAAAAAGTTATTGTGCGTTTCTTTTCGATCCACCCTCATATATTCTGCCTTCTGCAAAATTGGCATATAATTTTATGCATATTTTTTATGCGATATCAACAACAGTGTAAGGATGTAATTCATTACTTACCTAAATTCCAATATTCCTGGCCTTTGGGAAAATTTATTAAATTGAGCTTTTGGTCATCCTTAGGTCTACGGTCTGAATCAGGAAATGGTGGACTGGACTGAGCGTAGGTTTATATATTTACACTATTGGGGGGGGGGGGGAATAAAGGAGGAGTAAGTCAATCTTTGATTAGTTGGGATTGTTTCTATTCTATCAGTTTTGCTTTCCATAATGGTGTTATGAGCGAGTGTGCTGTTCATTAGCCAGTTAACCAGGCTGCACCTCGCACCATGGAGGAAACCATAACTGATCACTAGGGCCCTGATTTTTAGGTTTTTATAAACCCTGTTTTAGTTTATAAAACATATTAAAATAGTTTTATTTTAGTTTTTTTTTTCTTTCATTTTCACATGATTTTTTTAGTTTCACTTTATTAAGTGCAATAAATACATGGAAAAATATAGTAATTCATTTTATTTTTACTTAAATTGCCATGGCTCTGAACCACAAAACTTTAGGAATATATTTTGCTTAGTTGTAGAAATACCCCTGTCATTTCCATCTCCAACACAAACTCAACAAGAACGTTTTTCAACTAATCTATCAACAAATAATGTAGTACATGGTCGGTTGTTTAAACTCAAACTTCACTTACTTGTTTCTTTTCAAGAATCATGATTTCAATCAGCCTCCTGATCATCCTCAGCTTGTGTCCGACTTTTGAATTTCAGTTGTTTGTCCTTGTGACGCTAAAGCGGGTTGTGTGTTCGGTGACTTCTGTGGCGGGTAGAAATTTTGAATGAGGCTACTCTCTATATATGTGTCGAATTTCATCAATTTGTTTTTGTGTTTCTGAATGAAGATGTTTTCCCATGCTGTGAGTTCTGTTGGTCGCTGGATACTTTTTAGTAATTTTGTTTGTTGACTTATGTTCTGGCCATCATTCCAAAAGTGGTGTGCTGCTACAGCTGATTTGTCATACTGTTGGTATTTTATGTGTCTGAAGTGTTCTTTTTTTCTAGTCCTCAAGTTCCTTTTGGTTTTCCCGATGTAAATTTTGTCACAATCTTCACAGCTTATTTGATAAATTCCCGATTTGTTTTCCAATGTCTCCAAATCTTTATTATTTGTGGTTATTAAATTCTTCACATTCTTGTTGTTTTTGGGGGCTAATGTTATGCTGTACCCCTTAAAGATTTTTTGAAATTTATGGTGGTGTTTCGGGTGGTATGTGAATTTCTTGAAAGAGTTCTCTTGGTTGTTTATTGGGGATAAAGTGGTATTCTCTTTTATCAGTTTCTGGCGAGCGAAATATTTAATTTTCTTGTCAACAAGGCTTTTGGTGTATCCATTTTTGTGGGCAATTTCTACCATTTCATTATATTCATTATTATATTCTGTCTTGTTCAAGTGAAGTTTGAGTTTAAACAACCGACCATATACTACATTATTTATAGTACCACTTCACTGTAAAAAATCCCACGTAATGTATTATATAATCTATCAACTTTTAGAATACTTCACTTTCGGTATCTTGCTGGAACGAACACTGTGAATAGACAGCTGCTAATGTAAGCTTCTTCATAATGTCTTTAATTTGTTTCTAAAGTAACCAGGGATTTCGGTTCACTTAAGATTTCCTTTACCGGGACAATGGCGTTATAAAATGACAAAATTGTAAAATGTAACGCTATATTTTGTATTCATTTGTTTATAATGTCAAGGCACGCTGGCACACGGAAGAGGGATAATCAATATAGGCCTAAATATGGTCAAACATTGCTCGATATGGACGAAACTCTATACTGGGGTTTTCTGGGCCAAGGAACTCGAATCTGAGGTCGCATTTACCAGGCGACGCTATCTAATCGTGGTATGTAGTCCACGTCAGGCACGGCTCGTGGCTGGGAAGTTAGGTGAAGAGCTAGAGAGCGGCCTAACTAGGAAGACGCCTGACACCGGTAAGGGTAGATTGCCTGGAATGGAAGCCTACCATTGCATTGCATTGCACCGTATGAAGAGCGCATGCGTAAGTGAAGTAGCACTTCACCTACTTCCCCTGAATAACCGCCACTGGTCCACGTGATTAAAGTGTTAGTAAATACAATGATTTAACTATTATGCTCTTAATTTATAATTTTTGAAATAATTCTCACGGGCGATCACTTGATTTTGTAAATCCATCCTGGACGATTCATTTGTTTAGAATGTCAAGGTCCTCAGACATATGAAATTTTCAACCTACATGGAAGAAGGATAATATGTATAGGCCTAAATATGGTCAAACATTGTTTGATTTGGACGAAACTCACTATACAGGGGTTTTCTGGGCCAAGGAACTCGAATCTGAGGTCGCTTTTACCATGTGACGCTATCTAATCATGGTATGTAGTCACGTGATTTACGTGTTAATAAATATAATGATTTAACTATTATGCTCTTAATTTTTAATTTTTGAAATAATTATCGTGGGCGAAGCCGCGGGCACATGCTAGTAGATAATAATATTGCCAAGTATTATGCAAATCAAATAAATTTATGTGTTGATTTCAAGATAAATTTTCAATATAATGAAAACATTTGAATAACAGAAAAAAGAAGGGCAAAAGATAAATCTAAGTCGCCTCTTATGCTCCGACCACTGCGTTGCTATGGCGACCACATGCTTGTTATCTCGGCACTCCCGACCGTACCAAATACCAGCTACCAACCCTTGCACCAAAATGACAACCCACTAGCTCACTCGGCACTCCCGACCGTACCACAATCACCTCTGCATATAGTGTAATAATGCATAACACTAACCACATTGTTAAGTGCGCGAAGCGGAGGCGGAAGCCGAAGCGAAGCACCCTTGCATTTTCGAATAATGTATGATACACTGTTTGTAGGTTTCGAAAATGTGGCATATTATATCTTCCAGAGGTTTGTCAGCCTGTCACCTTTTGTTTAGCGGTATGACATCACACCACCAATGTCCAGTCACGAGTTTCTTCGTAATATGAAGACAGAATAATTCGCTAGATCGTGGTATAAAAGAAAGTGCATAGCGAGGGTGTGGTGGGAGGGAACATTCATCTCAAGGTGCGACTTAAATTTATCTTTTCCCAAAAGAAGACAGAAAAAAAGTGGACACTCTAAGGTGTAGACTACCCTCAAGGTTTTTACATCCTCTGCCTGTACCATAGGTACTATAGGTAGAGGAAGTATTGTTTTCGACCCCCAAATTCGAAGTTGAGTTTTTAACATAAATACACGTTTCAACTCCCCCTGAATCCAAAAATCCTATTTTTGGAAACATGTCTGTGTGTCTGTCTGTCTGTCTGTGTGGAGTCTGTGAACAGGCTAGCTCCAAAACGGAAATTCGTATGAAAACAAAATTTCGTATTTGGGTCGGGTACCTTCTGAAAATGTAATTCAAAGATTGGCAACAAATTTCTTTTATTTTTAAGGGGACTTTTCATGAAGAAATTTTCGTTTTTTGCAATTTTCTCGAGAACGGCTCTAATGATTTTCTTTAAATTTTGCACATGGGTTGCTTATACTAAGAACTAAAACTTTTATTTGAAACATTTTTTCGAACAAATTCTCTGAATGGTAGATTATAAACCACCCACTGTGAATATGCGCTCTTTGCAATACAGCCTCTTGTAATGGAAAATTGTATGAAAACGAAGTTTTGTATTTGGGTTAGGTACCTTCTGAGGCTGTGACACGAAGATTGACGACAATCTTAATCTTATATTTAAGGGGACTTTATATGAAGAAAATTTTATTTGCAATTTTCTCATAAACGGCTCTAACAATTTCCTTTAAATTTTGTACTTGGAGTGCTCATACCAAAAGCTAAAACTTTAATTTGAAGCTTTTTTAAAAAAAAATTATCTGAAGGGTGGTTGTAAGCTACCCACTGTTTGAAGAAACTGTCTTGCGTGGTGAACAACTCAATACGCGGACATTCACGGTCTCTTATTCTATATAAGCACGTGAAGTGTGAAAGATGTATTGTTGGCCATGCTTACAGTAAAGAAATATCTGAGGGCAATATTCGATAAATTTCGGAAATTATTCTTAACGGTGGAAAGTTCAATAAATGTTTGCAGTCACTTGTTTTTCTTCTTTTTTTGTTTGTCCATAGCCTGTGTTTTTAGTCACAACATTCAAAGAAGGCGCTACATAAGGTATTTATAGTATAATTAGCGTAGCATTGTGTCTTGCAATTCTGTACAAGGATATGTGAATACTGCTAACTTTTAAGGCAAAATTAAAATAAATGTCTGCCCATTCGATATTCACATTTGCACGGACTGTGTGATTTATTTTGTTTCTGAGGGAACCAGAGTGACTAATTGTCCTTGTATATTGTCGCAAGAGCCTTGTATCCACCTCTACATATAGCTAAATAATGCATAACACTAACCATATAATTAAGTGCGCGAAGCAGAGGCGAGGTTTGTCAGCCTGTCACCTCTCGTCTAGTGGTAGTCCATTCGGGTGGGACACATTCATCTCAAGGTGCGACTTATATTTGAATTTTCCCACTTTTATTTGGGCAGAGGAAGTTATGTGACTTCAACATCAGATTTTTATCACAATGAAGAAGTTTATAAATATATAGTGCAAAACTTTGTGTGTTTCTTTTTTAAATAGAGACAGGCTATTCAAGACGAAATTCAGCGAAGACAAGAAGCATTAAAGGAAGAGCAGCGGCGTAGAAGAAGCCAAGCTCGAACAGTTGCTGAGGGAATAAATGTGGAAGCTAAACTACCTAGTACAAATCGCTTTGAGAGGAGTAGAAGTGTTGGATGTGTTCATAATGCTTCAGAGGAGACAACCAGGAGGAGGTAAGCTCATCAATCACTTTGAGAGCAATAGAGGTGTTGGAAGGAGAGATGTTCAATTAAATATTGAATATATATAATGTTCGAATAATGTGTCTTGGAAAGAAGTTTTAACTTCCAACGAGCTATTAGATCCATAACAGCCAGTCGTTTCGTAGATGTCTGAGATTGAATTTTGAGGCTACGCATATTCTGAGCTGCTTTTGTGGAGTTATAAACATTGTTCCTTGTTTGCGGGACATATTTCCATACTTGTACCCATGATTACAGCTTTCTGAAAACAATATAATGAAAGACTGAAATGTCTGCAGACGATGTGTTGCTATTTGTTCACGGCTCCGATAGATGGCGTTCAGCAGTCCTTCATAGCCAGGGGCTAGTAACGTCACAACTAGAGTGACGTATTTGATGACGTTGGACGTACAAACCCGGTGTAAAGCTCGGAGTTACACTCCCTTTATTGGTAATACGGCTTATGCAGAACTTGCACGGTGAACAACCAAACAACCGTTCAACGCAGATATAAGCAGCTTTTATTAGTAAGGCTGTTAGAGTACTGGCTTTGAATACAGTATATAACGTTACTAAATCCAATACCAGTGCTGGGACAAATTGAGAGAGCAGGTAGTTGACATTTACATGACTTCTTCTACGCCAGTTGAGATGTTCTAGATAATATATAGAGTACTGGTACAGAATTATGTACAACATGAAATAAATTTGTATGTGTTACAGGTATAGCTCGAAATTGGGTAAATGTAGCTATGTAAAATAAGTGCAGTATCCAAAAGCACTGGGTACAGATGAATTTCAGACAAGAGCACTTTCAAATTACTGTTATTGGAATTATAATTACTTTAAATGATATTTAGAAAGGTTACTCATGTGAACAGGATGCGATTGAATGGCACTTGGAATTACTCTAATCTAACTTAACCTAATCTAACTGACTTGACCATATTGTGCATATCTAGACCCAAACAAAATTTAAAAAAAAGCTTTACCTAGAAGCATGAGGGTAGGTTGTGCTTTATCCAAATAAGGCCCGAAGCAAAGCAATTCTTGCTTATAATTTGCACTTTACCCAAACTGATCGAGTAAAGCACACATTACCTGAATAGACCTAAGTTTATCCAGTTTTCTAGTTCTGTCCATGACATTTTCTAATTAGATCTGATTCACATACATTCTTACTTCAATGCTTTAGTATTAACTGTGGAAAAGAAATATGTGAGATAAGAAATTTTTAAAGTGGGAAATGTCGGTAAGAACATCATTTTTGTTATGATGTTCTTACCAACATCTGTATGTTAAAGAATATTTTTCAAATAGAATATGACTCCTATTCATGTTTGAAAATGTTTGACTTATGGAGTAGTTTCTCAAAATTGTCTAGAAAATTTAAGAAGCCTGTTTATTTTATGAAATAATTGAAATAAAAAAAAAATTGTTAAGAAACAATCATATTCAATTCCAAAGCCAGTTTTTAGAACCTGCCTTCATAGCCTACTTTTTGCTTCAAGTAAACTAATTTTACTCTAACTGGTATGAAATGTCACTAAGGACATAATTTGTACTGGAATAATGTAATGCAACAATACATTACACAAAAGATGTTATTCTGAAAAATCCAAAATTCATTGCAAAATAATTAATTTACCAAATACAGCTGAGAAACCCAACAGTTACGTACTTCTCCACAAAACATAATTTTCCATTGCACTTCACAGCAGAAATATCGTTATATATATACAGTGCGTCTCCATCAGATTGCACTCGCCGTGCCGGGCGTTGAGTTCCTCCCAGATGACGCTCCTATCCCTGGTATGCGGCAAAGGAACTGCCCGGCAGTTGACTGACTTCGTCCGTGCTCGACAATGAAAATAAATGAAATAAATTTGAAAATAACGAAAATAGGCACCTACCTTATTACAGGAGATGCTGGAAATGTCCTCTTATATCCACACATTTTTGGCATCGTTATAGGAAATTCCGATTAACATGCATTAATTGCTCTTCCGTTATTCAGTTTATCTCTATCCTAAAATGAAAATCTGATAAAGAATATTTAAGTTATCGTGCGTACAAACACAGAGGCAGACTGATGGACAGACATAATAGGACGAAGTTAGTCAACTGCCAGGCAGTTCCTTTGCTGGATACCGGGGATAGGAGCGTCATCTGGGGGGAACTCAATGCGTGGCGTGGCGGGTGCAATCTGACTGAGATGCACTGTGTGTGTGTGTGTGTGTGTGTATATATATATATATATATATATATATATATATTCTTTAACAGGAATTAACATTAAACTCAATTTTGTTAAAATTGAGTTACGGGATTTCATGAAAAACTGATTCAATTAGTCCAGATAATTTGGTTTTCTACTGTACCTTTAAGAGTTCCTATGAACATTGTTTCAGATCATGCTTCTGTGATAATTTTGTGTGTATGTTCAGTTTCTGTTTTATACATGGGACTGATTCCTGTGTTTGGTTGTTTTGTTTGTTCGTAGAAGCGAGAGCAGCGACACAACTCATTGCATTCATCAAGGAACCAAAGTTATCCAGTTTTCCCACCGAGGTGAAAGACAGATAGCTTGCGGAAAGTGTTTAGGTATTAAACCCTTTTACTCTTCAGGCTAGTATCTTTATTAGTTAAGAATGTCCCCTACACACATGTAATGAATAGGAACTGTCCTGCATGTGCTTGCTACACTCCAACACTAAGCCTGTCTCCCAGACCAAACAGCACCTGCCTTAAGTATAGTGGCTCCCAGTCGCAAAGGATAGATAGACCAAAGGCCATAGACTTGCAGACATGGTAGTGAATTTGACAGAAGTGAAGAGTGAGAGCAAATGACATGAAGCAGCAAGGGAGAAGGAGCAGAACTCCAGAACACCTTAGTTGGGTTGGCTGACCACGGGAATTGAACTAACAACCTCCTTGCTATGAGCCTCAGACCCCCGATATCTAATTTCTGAGTTAACTTGTTCACCCAGGGAAATGAATTTAATGCACACGCCAGCTCAGCGTCTGACAAAAGGTAAGTTAGTATCGGTACAATCTTATGTCTGGGGGATGGGACATAGTGACCAGACACCCTCTCAATTCTCAAACGGCATTCTAGTTTCTGTGTGAAGTGTGAACTGTAAACAGGAAGAATCGAAGCATGAAGTATATTTCGTGGTGCATGTGTGTTCATATTCAGTGTTATTACTGTGAATTCCTCATGTAACTCATCCAAATTAACATAAGATTCTACATTACAGTATTTTTCAAATGAGAAGCGTTTTCCTTCACTGCCAATCACGTGTACGAGCTAATGAAGTACCACTAGCAGGAAGGGTCTTTCTTCCGTCTCGCCGTCTCTGATTGGACCGCGTATCTAAGCAGGAGAAGAACAAACGGCTTGTCATCTGCAAAACACTGTAAGTGCCTTCACTGAGTCTTTGACGGTGATTTCACTGCTGCCAACACGATACATTTTAGCGATGGAACAATATCGATATCTTGATCATGAGTCGAAGGAGGGAGAAGGAGCAGAACTCCAGAACACCTTAGTTGGGTTGGCTGACCACGGGAATTGAACTAACAACCTCCTTGCTATGAGCCTCAGACCCCCGATATCTAATTTCTGAGTTAACTTGTTCACCCAGGGAAATGAATTTAATGCACACGCCAGCTCAGCGTCTGACAAAAGGTAAGTTAGTATCGGTACAATCTTATGTCTGGGGGATGGGACATAGTGACCAGACACCCTCTCAATTCTCAAACGGCATTCTAGTTTCTGTGTGAAGTGTGAACTGTAAACAGGAAGAATCGAAGCATGAAGTATATTTCGTGGTGCATGTGTGTTCATATTCAGTGTTATTACTGTGACTTTGAAGAATGAATTCAATAGATAGTTTAATAACTTATCCATTCTCTAGAAGGACTATAGAAGAAAAAATTGAGATGAAACAGTTAGGAAGGCCTACTCTCGATTTCATTATGAACCAGTAAGCGATAGGCAGGAAAAACTATGTTTACGACAGAGAATTTCACATGACAGTGCATGAAAACAGTTGGATATGAGTAGTTGTGAAATTCAGAATGCTCTCTTCTGTTTCTCTTTCCTTCTATTTGGTGATTCCAATTTGTGGAGTAGAAGGACTTGGGACACCTTAGCAACAGCATAAAGATAACATTAAGCACATACTTAACGTATTAAATCTCAGTTCTCTCGGTTGTGTGAAGTTTGGAGCACAGTTAAGCCATGCATGTCACGATGAAAAATTTGAACATAACCAACAATTGGAAACAGGTAGGCCTATGTGCTTAAAAAATTGACTGTAGGATATTAAGTTCTGTGGGACAATTGAACTTGCTTTGAGAGGTCAGGGTATCTTCTTAGGACTGATAGATTTTGTTTCGAATTTGCATACTGCTGTGGTGAATGGCATTGAGTGAAGCACAACTAAGGACTAAATATGATACACCCTGTATGTGCACACACACAATAAGTAGCGTTGCCACCTGTCCCGAATTAGGCGGGACATCCCGCATTTTAAGAACATTTTCAGCGTCCCGAATTATGCCTAAGAGGGACGCATTATATTGCGGGACGCCAAATTATTCCAAAACAAAATATGAGACGGTAAATTATTCTTAGTGGCATATTTTGTGAATTTCGACTCATGATCAAGATATCGATATTGTTCCATCGCTAAAATGTATCGTGTTGGCAGCAGTGAAATCACCGTCAAAGACTCAGTGAAGGCACTTACAGTGTTTTGCAGATGACAAGCCGTTTGTTCTTCTCCTGCTTAGATACGCGGTCCAATCAGAGACGGCGAGACGGAAGAAAGACCCTTCCTGCTAGTGGTACTTCATTAGCTCGTACACGTGATTGGCAGTGAAGGAAAACGCTTCTCATTTGAAAAATACTGTAATGTAGAATCTTATGTTAATTTGGATGAGTTACATGAGGAATTCTGCTTTAGTTCCTGGTAGCAATGCATTTGTGGATGGATCGTCCTCTCATGAATCTAAAATGCACAAAATCCAGAGACAAAGTGCTCAGCTGACCTCATAAAGAGTGAAATAATAATTTCTACAAATGTTATAGATACCTGTAAACACTATGTAGTGAGAGTGACACAGATCAAAGAACTATTAGAACTGCCAAATCAAAAAAGAAATACAGCTTCAAGTCGTGAATTTGCCCAGTTTTTTTTTATTATCATGCTTATATTTCCTTTTCTAACGTTAGTGTTACTGTTACACAGCTTTTTGGCTTTGTAATGAATATATTCCATCTTTCTGTTATTAATACATTGTTCCAAGTACGAATTTAGGTATGAAGATCGGCGATCTGCATATATTCGATAAGTGTCCCTCCTTAGCCTTAAAGAAAGGTGGCAACCCTAACAATAAGTGAGAGAATAAGTATACAATCAATTACTTTCTTTATTATATTACTGGAGATACTGTATACATCAACGCTATCAGTAGCTTTAACCCTTCCCGGGTGGCAATGTTTTATGGCTTTGGGTGGAAGGAATTTTTAAGAAAAAATAAGTTAATGAAAAACCAATTGAAAGTATCTTAAATTATGCATTCATTCATAAAAACAACATATACCTTGTAGTTTTGCCGAATTCTGCCCCTAATCTGCTCCAGAAACGATTTTTATTATTTAGCATGAAAATGTTTATGCGGAAATAGCACAAGTCTCACTGAGTACATTATAAGTTTACATAGGCCTACAGTAGGCTATGATTTTCAATTGGATCAGTATCTTGATCAGAATCAGAAGGTAGAATTGGTCCTTGCTGGATATTGTACATTGTAATAGTATGTGATAGGCCTACATCAAAATTACTCATTTCCATTCAGCTGGGTGCACTGTTGCCACTATTGTCACTTATGTCGCTCTCACTTTTACTAACGCTCCAAAAGCGATCTCGGAAAAAATATGCCTTACTATTGCTAAATGATAATTCTGACACTTCACTATCACTTCAAACAATTAATTCTTCAGTTTCAGAACCTGTAAGACTCTTTCTTCTTGCCATTTTACCGAAAATAGGTGAAAAACACGGAACAAAAAGAGTATGCTATTCAGCAGATACGCACGGCCAGTGAAATCCTCTAATAAAGTCATCCAGAGCACGGATATAGGGGAATTCCCAAGTCAGAGTGGCTAAGAGAGCATTCTCCTGCCATCTGTTGAAGATTTTATGTATGTCATGCATAAGAAGAGCCGGTCACAATTTGAGTCGGTCAGAGAACCCATATATGAGTTTCCGCTTTGGAGGGTGCGGACAGGTGTGCCATATATGGGTGAAGTATTTTTATAACTTTTGAAAATGCTTGGGGAGATACTTCAGCGAAAACAGAGCAAATACTGTGCAACTTAATGAAGCAAGTGACAGTCACCTCAGGACGTTCAATATTACTCTTAATTTCATCAGTAGAACTAACAAAATACTCATTGAATTCAGCAGATGCAACTGCGATAATATATCTTTTTTTTCTATCGAGTTTATTACAAAGAAATTGGGAGAAAGAGATTAGAAGTCATATCCAGTGCTCTGTAGCCATTTTAAATATGGTTAGCCGAACCCATGCCAACCTTCCAAGTTTACATTTATGGCCTGCTGAGGAGGGAATATAATACGTGTGCTTGGCTAGATATGTAATTATGAATATTAAAAAGCTAGCCTGCTACAAGTGTACTGTAAGTAGATAGATAGATATTTATTCTACTAAGAAAAATTACACAAGATTCTACTGGATTTGACGTTTGTCATTTTACCAGTAGACATCTTAAACACAATAATACGAGGTTGGTCAATAAGTAAGGTCTCCAACAATCTAGCCTAAGCTCACAACGTTGGTCGAGAGAGTTGGCGCCACTGCCATGTCCCGTTATCTCCCCTCTTTCAAACGGGCCATTACTGCAGTCGCTGAACCTTTTACTGTCAGAGATAGAGATCCATTTCAACATTGTTTGAAATGGATCTCCTGATTTCCGTCCCCCGCCAAGTGCGGCCTCCGCGAACCCACCTTACACAAACCTTATGGAACGTCAATTTGTCACTCAAAATGGTCTGTATGGAACCTTTAGAAATGTCAGAAAGCAATAAACAAAGTTCACGAGTAGTGATGCGTCGATCTTGTCGCACCAATTCATCGACTTTTGCCGCCATCTCATCTGTGACGGCTGTTGTTGGTCTCCCACTTCACTCTTCATCATGAATATTTGACAGCCCTGTTTAAACTCATGAACCGATTTCCACACATTTTTTATGTCCATGCATCCTTCTCCATAAACTTTGCAAAGCTGTCTGTGAATTTCAAACGGCAGAACTTTTTTTGCGGTAAGAAACCGTATGACTTGGTGGGGACGGAAATCGGGAGATCCATTTCAAACAGGTCTACCTTGAACACTAAAAGGTTCAGCGGCTGCAGCAATGGCTTGTTCGAAAGAGGGGAGATAACGGGACATGGCAGTGGCGCCAAGTCTCTCGTCCGACGTTGTGAGCTTGGAGAGCTTACTTATTGACCAGCCCTCGTAGATTTTTGTGGAGTGTGTGTAAACATGTAGAGATAAGTTTCTTCTCTGCTTCCTTTCGAGCTATGTTCATATGCCTTCTTTCTGTTCACATCATGACACTATTTTAATCGATTACTGTTGCCGTTAAGAAATGCCCTAAATAAACAAAAACTGCAGTAATGAACTGATCTTCTAAATAAACCATATCATAACGACATTAATCAGAAAATTGTTCCTGTTAGCAACTACTCATATTCTTTATGCATAACACATTACATTTCACTTGTTATTTAATTTAGCTTCCACATTCTTTTAATTCCATTTTCGCTGATGTGTTCACACTTCTTTAATAGCACTATCTGTTGCACACTAAATGCTAGACGCATATTTCATCGTGTTGATTTTTAGCAACGAATGGGCACTGATCCCTACCAGAAATTAAAAGTTTGTAATTTCTTTTTACTCCTTAATTCAATCCCTTCCGTTATCCCACCCTCTGTACTCATGTGATCTTTTGTGCAACTTTATTTCGACCATGGCCCCACTGGGATAGAAAAATTGACCAGCCTTCTCTCACTAGGTAATTTCACTTCACTATACATAGCTCTTTCCCTTCCCTGGCTGTCCAGCTGATTCGTATGTGGTGGTGATACTCTGTCATTCCGTGGTGACGTCACATCTCGTGAAGAAGTCGATGTTTGGCCTTGACACACGTCTGATCCTCGTATGCAGCTAGCTGGACGTTCAACCCTCTCATTTTCTACATATTGCATCTCTTGCTGTACAGCGATTTGCTGAAGAATTTCCTTCCTTGGTTTGTTGTTGTCGTCCCTTAGTACCTTTTCACCCTCCACTATTTTTCCCCATCCACCCATTTTTTCTCCAGTTGTTGGTTGGTTCTTTAATTTTGTGCACTAATTGTCTCCTAATGTCCCTATCTTCAACTGAGAGATCTTTATTCACAAAACTGTCACTCTCTTGTAACATCTTCGATCTTTTTAGTACATTGTGTACAACCTGTGATGTGGCAAATCTTGCGATTATCATTCTTCTGCCCAGCCTCTTTCCAACTCGAAATGCTTTGGTCACTTCCCATCCTTGCAGTCTAGTCTTCATCTTATTCTCCAGAATTTCCTTAACCTCCTCCAAAGGCCATATTCCTCATCTCTCCTCCACTCCTGTAAACACTAGACTGAATGCCCGATATCTATTCTCTATTTTCTCAACGCTTATTCTCAGATTTTCCACTTCTCTCTTCATTTCTTTAAGCTCTTCTCTGATCTCGAGTTGAACTTCTTTCGCTGCCACGTTGATTTTGTTCTGAAATTGATCTTCCATGCCATCAAGCCTTCTAAATCTCTCTTCCACATTGTCTTGTCTATTGGCCAGGCGAGGATTCAGCTCAATTCCTCCAATTACTAAAAGCACCATAACTAATGTTGCATATGCTAGCACATTATTTTCCCTTTCTTCTCGATCTCCCTTTTGGATCCAAAGGAGCCAATTCTGGCTTTGTACGCTGTTCCATCAACACCCATTGTCCCTTATGTCACTTTTCCTCAACCATCTAGCAGCACCCCCTTCACACGTCTTCTCTTCACTGTTGCTTACCTAATAATAATAATAATAATAATAATAATAATAATAATAATAATAATAATAATAATAATAATAATAATAATAGTTTATTTAACCTGGAGAAGTTAAGACCGTAAGGTCTTTTCTTCCACTTCACCAGGAACTAAAAGTAGGCTACATTAGTTGTTACATTATGGCATAATAAATAACATAAAATACGTTAAATGACATTACATAACACATTAAATTATTTAGAATACATTAAATGACACACAAATGATACGAAAGAAATTAAATGGTACAAAAATAATTTAGTTACACAATAGTATTAAATGATAGAAACTTAAATAACATGATACACCATTAAGCCAGTACTATGTACTGTAAGTAGCAGATTATCCTGTGTTTAGAATGTCTGTGAATAAGGCTCTCTGAAATTGAAGTTGTTAATTCTGAAAGAAATTTGACATCACAAAGTGATATTTTCCAGATTGAAAGTGGAAAACCCAAGTCACTGGTGGTTAAAAGAGGGGAAGTGCAAAAAGCTTCACATGGTATGGCTAGTATGTGTTATTTCTGTTGTCATAAGTGAAAATGTGTTAGTACCTATAAACAAGGTATCGATCCCATTGTAGCTACAAGAATTGGTGCTTTTCCATTTTAACAATTTATTTAGATAAAAAATGTAATTCACATTTTATCTTGCTCTTTTGCTTCAGAATCATGATTTCTATAATGTCCAAGCCCCATAGAAGATATATAGGTACAAAACAATTGAATCAAATAATAGACGTAGCGACTGTCAGTCTCAACATAAACATCTATGGCCATGACATATGCATTTATCGAAACTTCATATTTGGCTACATTATACTTATTTACATTAAACTTTGTTCTATTTTTTACTTTAAGCACTTCTTAATTATTTATGTGCTAGTGTTAATGTATTCCCTGCTGAATTGATTTCACTGTGAAGGTAGTTTCCTTGTCCTCCATTCCTAACCTTCATGCTGGTGAATCATATACAAGATCAGGGCTTTCTGTGAAATGTGTATGACTGTAGAGGAATGTATTTTTTGCACGACTTAACTAATTAGTGGTATAAATATTATAAAGAGTTTGGAACTTAACACAGTGAAGTGAATCAATATTTTATTAATATGAGTTTATTAACACACTTGAACTTCACTTACCAATCATTTGGTAGGATGCGTCTCACAGGCCATTGACATGTAGTTGAAGATACAGGCGAATAGCCTGTGAAATGCATCCTACCAAATGATTGGTAAGTGAAGTTCAAGTGTGTTAATCAACTCATATTAATAAAATATAATTAGTGGTACTTAACGAATATTGTTGCCATGGATCGTAAGTTGACATTCCCGCACGCAATCTTGTTGCTATGGAAACAAAACAAATTTCCGAGCGGTAAGAATTTACTTACGGCACTCATCATAATACAAGCCTTTATGGACAAGGTCCCCCAGGACAAATATTCGATTCCCATAACAACATACACATGCAAATCACTTTCTGAAATATAACAGCCATCTTCAATAGTGTATATACATAATATTTTCAGCTAATATCTCAATTAATATAAATAAATTGATATAAATAATTATCGTGCAACAAATAGGATGCAATACTCGTGCCGTAAGCGCATAACGGATCTCTGAAATTGAAAAACTCTTTCCTCGATCCGTGTGCACCGCTTACAGCACTTGTATCGCAATATACTATAGTTACTTATCTAAATACTAATTTTTCTGGACACCTGTCAAAGAAGATAAATGTGAAATCTTCATACAGTTTACTGGTATAACTAAATCCTTTTGTGGTCAGAGAATACACATTCTAAACCATGTGAAATTTTTTAGTGGATTCCCTTAAGTTATTCATTATGATTGCAGGTCACAGTGCTAGAGGCAGCGTTACTTATCATGGCATGGACATGGAGACAGGAGAAATGGTTGCCATTGTTGAGTGGTCACTCAGTTGTAAACCAAAGAATAACAAGAAAGTGTCATTCAGCAATGAGTCTGATTGCAATTACATGAAACAGGTAATTCAGTGCACCCTTCTGCAGTAATAGGATATCATGCTGTGTGTAATAACCAAATGTTGTCCGGTCATAACTTAGAACCACACTCAAGTGATGGTAGAACCAGTACTACATATTACAGTAGTGTTTTTCTGGGGATAAAGCATTTTTTTATTCTGTTTGCGCTAAATGAAGTTTTTGTTATTTTTAAGAAAAAATAGAGTTTATGCAGTTAAATTGATTTTATTTACTTGACCCTGCTTTATTTAAAAATATCATTGCAGTTTAGTTAGCATCAGATTAGTATAGTACTGTTCGTTCCATTTTAAGAAGACCTCGTCCCAATAGTACTGTTCATGCCATTTTAAGAAGACCTCGTCCCAAACCACCATCTATCTACAAAAGAATATAATAGCATTGTTCCCTAATCCGAAAATCTGCACTGACAAAGAAAAGGTGCTTTTGTAGTCGTGTGGGTTTCCCCAGTTTTGCTGCTGTCATTTACCACTTTTCAAGTGAAGTAAACATCCTGTGGTACGCATTTGGCAACATTGTTCTGAACTGCAGACAAGTGTGAATATGCTGATTGACAGGTTGAAGAGGATTAGGGTGGCAGCAGGTAGAGGCAGTTCTTGAGGAAAAAGTCTTTAAGAAGTGGCATCCACAATATTTGCTGGATTGTGGTCTAGCCATTTCCAATATTTTATGTTGGATTTTTCTACTTCACTTTTTCATTTAGGAAAGTGTTTTGCTCTTGGCTGCCATCGTTAAAAGTTTCAGTTATTGTGTACATCTGTAGGCCTAGAACGAGGATGTGTGCAGGAAGTTCAGATAGTGACTTAGGAAAAGTAACATAAGGGACAATGGGAGTTGATGTAGCAGTGCACAAAGCCAGAACTGGTTCTTGTGGGGCCAAAAGGAAGAGAGGGAATAAAGTAGAAGCTAAAAAAAAGTTATTGTGTTTTTATAGAGGAATGAAACGAGAAGTGGAATACTTGACTAGATTAGAGAGGCTGGAGGATAGGAATTATGTGGGGAGTTGAAGTTAGCTCTGAACTTCACGTTTAGTGTAGTTTATGTGAACTGTCGCTACCATTTTCAAAAGTATAACTGCCGAAACTAGTTCAGGTAAACTGTACCAAAAGTAAAGTATACCAGTATTTTCAGTTCCCTATATAATTATTATGTTAACTTCACTGTTTTTATAAGAGTGCAGGAAACAAGGAGAAAATGCAAGGGTGGGAAGTGATAGTGGCTAGAGAGTGGGTAGAAGAATGATAATTGCAAGATACTACCTACTTCCCAAGATGTGTATGAGGTAAGATCAACCAAATTAAAAGGAACTCACATTGTGATTAAAGATCTTTCAGTTTATGAAAGGGACATTAGTGCTTAAGGAAAGAAGGAAATAGACAACACATGATGAAGGAGGAATCTGCAAACATGGAATTGATGCATGTGTTCGGTGAAGTGAGGTATCAGCTCTAGCTCGCAGTGTGACACAGGGGAGGGAAAACAACTAGTGGAAGTGAATTGCAGTTACTCTGTATTAGAAGACAAATAAATACTGTACTTTCCAGCATTCATTTCTCTTTCTTATAATAATATTCCTGTGTTAACTGATTGAGTAAATGTGTGTGTTTTTATGTTTTAAGGTGTCGACTGGGGTAAGTGGCCAGGGCCAGAATTGGTAGACATTTTTATAACTTCTTTCTTAGTAGTCAATAAACAATACAATACAATATGAGGTGCGTCCATAAAGTAAGTTTCCTTGGGGCCGTTTACAGAAACAAAACAAAATTTCTTGGAAATATTCATTGCAACATATACAGCAAGTATTCAGCTATTTTTCAACATATTCGCCACCGGAATTGAAACATTAGTCTTACCGTGGCACCAACTTTTGAATACCTGTGTCATAGAAGTGTGCCGCTTGGGATTTGAAACACTGTCTGACAACCACCTTCGCCTCGCTGTCATTCTTTGTCATTTCATGAGGTGTAGGAAAAGATGGAAATCATGGGGAGCGAGGTCCAGGCTGTAGGGTGAATGTTTAAATGGGGATTTTATGCTACAGGGAAAATATTAATACATCAACTACATGCGATAATATTTGAGGTTTTCCAAATCTGATGTAAAACTCTATAAAACGTTTAATCAGGGTCCTATTACTGGGTTATACTGTACATTTGCAGTCAGAAAACACATACAAAAACCATTCTACTACTTGCGCATGTTTTCTTGGGTGCTGGTTTTTTGAGGAAGCAAGGGTTGGGGGAAGAAGAGAAAGCTAGCCCACTGTCTTTCTGCAGTGCTTTCAACCTAAGAAACCCCATTTCAGCAGAAACGAGCATATGGTAAGCATGCTTCGACAGCTTAATGATGAGGTATGTGGACAAACAATAAATTGAATGCTGAATTGGATAATTACTTACCATGACTCATCCTCGCCATTTCATCCTGTACCATACCCATTTAAATTAATATCGATTGAAATTTACTGACGTAAAATACACCAACAATAGAAAATAGTTGACAATCAATAGTTGCATGGACTACTGTATAGACACAGATCATGAACTCCTGATATGGCCTTGATGCTCAAAGGAGTATAAACTAAAACTTCCTTGGCGCTACATCCCGGAAGGGACTTGGCCTACCACCCGACTGCTGTGTCATCTACCATAGACAGATGGCATGACTGGGGAATATGTGGTCACCCACGGCCGTTAATGGTGGTTCCATACCTGGAGCTGCTACTTCTGTATCAAGTAGCTCCTCAGTTTGCATCACGAGGCTGAGTGCACCCCTTTCCAGACCTCCCTACCTCAGAAAACCGAGGAGGTACCGGAGATCGAACTGGATCTGTAGCCAGTGATGCTAGTGAAAGGAGTATAAATACAGCTGGATTCAAAATATTATCAAATTGTACTCAGTTCGATAAGTTATATGTTTATATTGCACGTATTATGTCATGAAAGGCAGAAAAGGTGAAAACAATTATCATGACAATTATAAACACAGATTCACTCACTTTCTGATTGTTTTACATCTGAGTCCTCGAGTTTGTCACTTTCCTCAGCAGTGGTAATGATGATTTCATCAATTGCATTTTCTACTACATGGTTGTACAAGCAGAGGTACATGTGATGAGGCTGGTGTGGATAATGGTGGATTGGTATCCAATTAACTGTGAAGTAGCTCAATTGAGAAATAAAACACAGTGCACAGAAGACAGAATGAAAGCTTAGTATTGAAGCCACTAGATGTCAAGGTGTATAGTGTACTTCATGTTTTAATGTTGTCAGCTTTGCTTAATGCATTGAGTGAAACCTACCGAATGAGGAAGAGAGAGCCGAGCGTCCAAGAAAACGTGCACGAATAGTAGTTGTAATGAAAACATGCACTTAAAGAGCGAAACTTAATGCTAAATTTTATTTATTTATTTACTTATCAATGCTCATAACTAGGGGCAATACCTTATAATACAAAGAGTACAACAATATATTTACTAAGAGCTAGGAAAAAGTACAGTTATTAAATATAATCCAATGAAACATAGCAAAGACAAAGATGGGAACTAGGCAAGTTATCAAGAGGATGACTTTTGGTTGAAAAAAGAAATTCATACTTTCTCATCCCAGAAAAAGCTGTAGGATTTTGAATGGTGTGTACAACTACTTTTGTGAATGTGGGCTTTCTTCTCTAATTTATGAGGGTAAGTCAGTAAGTAGCCACACTTTTTGTTAAATCTTCTTTAGGTTGGCTATACTGCTTTGTGCTTGCACATATCGACATGTTGTTCATTTATCTCTGCTTGTGGAATGTTTGTCCGTTGCGTCTCCACTGAGTGCTATACAGTTGCACATTAAACATGGGTCCACCGATCAGCGTGCATTTATTTGTTTTTTTGTCATCTGAAGGAGTACCAGGACCCAAAATCCATTGAAGACTTTCCACACAATATGGGGGCAATGTTTTACCATGACAAAGCGTGTACGAATGGATTGAAAAGTTCAAAAATGGTTGGACAAGTGTGAAGAATGAAGAAACAGGACGCCCATCCACATCCACTAGTGATGCCAACATTAAGCAAGTGTGGAAAGTTTTCAGTGGATTTTGGCTGCTGGTACACCTTCAGACAACAAAAAATGGACCACTGCACGCTGTTCTTCTTTGGTTCAAACGCTGAGCGGTGCAACCGTGTTGAATGTGCAACAGTGCAAGACACAGTGGAGTCATAACTCCACAAGTGGGGACAAACTAACAACATGTTGATGTGCGCGAGCACAAAGTGGTACAGCCAACCTACAAAAGATTAAACAAAAAGTGTGGCTACTTATTGACTTATCCTCATGTTTAAAACCATGTACAGAAATAAGTTCAATATTGAACCAGATTGAAGACTCATACTAATTTGGCTGAAACCAGTCAAAAAAGTGTATTCTGCTAAAGAAGCAGAAGTGTTATGTATATAAAATTTTTAGATATTCAGTCACTCAAAGTGTTCTTATTGTACACCTTTAAATGAAATAAGTGTTGGTATTGGAGCATTAAATACTTATTTAAAGCTCTGAGAGCTAATGCCTTAAATTAAAAAATCATTGACAAAACAACTGCTCTTGTAAGAGAGGTTTGTATTATTACAGGTAATATAATTCTCATCATACTTTGGCACTGTGTTCCAGATATACAGCATAGAACAAGAACTGAATTATTTACAAAAGCTACGCCATGACAATTTGATACGTTACATTTGTATGAAATATACTCAAGAAAAGGAATACCTAGTCATACACATAGTTCAGGTAAGCTCTTTAACTTCATCTTTATTGTAAAAGAGAACTTGGTACAGGTGTAACACAAGGAGTGGAACACCTGGTAACAATTACGATATTATATCAGAAAAGAAAAATATGATAGAGAACTCCAGTGATTGGTATGAAAGAATGTAAGAGGGTGAATCCGAAAATAAGTTTTCCCTGGCGACTGTGGTGTGGGGTGGATGAAAGACAAAAAATATAATGAGACATTAAAGATAAGACGTGCTTTTATTTTTCCACATAATTACCACGCACATTGAGGCATTTGTCATACTGCTTTAGAAGCTTCAAAAAGCCCCCAGGAAAAAATTAGGGCTCTTCATATGGAAGAAGCGTCAAATTACTTGTGTGACATCAGCAGTGCTCCCAAAGCACCTTCCGCCAAGAGTCTTCTTCAAAGCCGGAAACAGATGAAAGTCTCTGGGTGTGAGATCAGGACTGTATGGAGGATGGGCTAGGTGCTCCCAACCAAGAGTTGCAATATTGTTTCGCGTTGCTGTTGCTGATTGTGGTCTCACATTGTCTTCCAACAACAGAACGATAGATTGGAGAAGGCCAAGCCGCTTTTTGTGAATTGCCTCCTTCAATTTCGATGCTTCTTCCATATGCAGAGCCCTGATTATTTCCTAGAGGGCCTTTTGAAGCTTCTAAAGTGGTATGACAAATGTCTCAATGTATGTGGTAATTCCGGGGTGCGCGGGCAAAGAGAGTCCACTTTCTTGTTACTGAGAATTAGAGTGACTTAACACAC
The DNA here is from genome assembly GCA_964059195.1 of Ectobius pallidus. Taxonomy (NCBI): domain Eukaryota; kingdom Metazoa; phylum Arthropoda; class Insecta; order Blattodea; family Ectobiidae; genus Ectobius; species Ectobius pallidus. The sequence goes on along the minus strand of CAXKWD010000008.1, from coordinate 10,473,611 downwards.
TATACCAGCCCAACATAGCTTTAGAGATGGATAAACCCATGAGGCACACATCCATAACTACCGTACAATTTTGAATATGACTTACTGGACTTAACACAAATATAGAGAACATTTTTATCTATAACTCTATGGACATATCTCAATTTTTTAGGATGGTGGACTTAACTCTCTTTGCCCGCGCACCCCAGAATTATGTGGAAAAATAAAGGTGTATCTTATCTTAATGTCTCTATATTTTTTGTCTTTCATCCACACCTCTGTACACAGTCTCCAGGGGAAACTTATTTTTGGACTCCCCCTCGTATTAACAATTTTTTAATGTATTCGTTGGATTGTTCTTTAAGCTCTTTTTGATTAAAGTACAGTAATATTGGATAGCTTATCTGTGAAGGGCAGTGAAATAAGTATTACACATTTTTTTATAAAATAAAATAAAAAATGTTATGAATAGATGTGTCTGTGCCTCTATTCACTAGTGCAAGCTAATATCTTTCCCCACATAAGTCATAAACAGTATCAACTTTTTATATTTTTTTATTGATATCCCCTAACAAAATATCAGTTGTCTTTACTTCATTTAATTTGTGATGAATTGTTTCAGTTTTCTGATCCATCCATCTTTGTAATTTTGTTAGTTCATATAACCTAGGATTTAAGTGTAATATTCAGGAGAAATAATGAATATAGAAATATCTAGGTATGTTTTCATTAGTGCATGCACATGCTCTTCAAGAGCAGATGCCAGATTTTGGCACTGTCTGTATCTCTTTTTCTTCAGACCTTGACTGTATGATATTTTCAATTTTCAAGTAAACTAAATTTAAAATGAACGACTATTACATGACAGATGAAGATATTTGACCCTTTTAAGTGGAAAACAGATATATCCATACAAATATTATGTTCATTGTAATATAGAGCCACCTGTCATCTTGAGCTAACAAAAACAAGCAGCCCTATCTAGAGGCTGCTTGGTAAACTTCAGCAGAACTTTGTTGTAGCATCCTCGGTTTGTGCAACATCTCATCTGTAACTTCAAACATTTAGTGGTACCAATTAATTTCTCTCTCCCTCTTTTCTCCCTTGCTTAATATAACACTTGGCAATGATTTTTTTTTTTTAACAGAGTAAATTGACTCTATTGTATACATTGGCCACATCTGTTGTCCAGGTAAAGAGCTTGGAAAGTCTTTAATAGCAGATAGCTTGTGGAATATGGACATCCCATGCTTCTCTTTTGTCAATTCACGTTACAGACAATAGTGTACATTAATAACCTTGGCTGTCAGGGTGGCACTGCATCAAGTTAAAAACTGACATTTCGGCCCTCATGTCATGGCCTTCTTCTGGGTAAACTGAGCTGTAGTGCTATGTTTCCTCGTTTTATATGCTGATGGTGTGATTAATCAGTTTGCTGCTGATCAGCATATAAAATGAGGAAACACAGCACTACAGCTCAGAAAACCCAGAAGAATGCCACGACATGAACGTCGGTTTTTAACTTGATGACATGGCGCCACTTGGACAGCCAAGGTTATTATTGTTCATCTAGCTGTGGAAGCCTACGAGAACAATAGTGTACATGTTCAAGTTAGTGGCCGGGAAAAACATGAAATGAAACAAATAGAATGAAAGTTAAGCTGCTAAGGAAATTAGAATATAATATTGTAGACAAAATGTTTCAATAAAAATGAAATGAAAATTGAAGTGAATGTGGCAATATTAAGTGAAACTCTTTGAGGGATTATGAACAGACATGAGAAATCGTGCAAATAATATGTGAACGTGACTTACAGATGCAGAATTTGGTTAAAGGTAGCAGAAAAAATTATTATGGATTTCTTCAGTCACTGTTTGTAATTCTGAGTGCTGTATTTGTTTCAATTATTGAACATTTTTATTACAGTACAGTATTTTTTCAGTTCAGTATTCTTATTTCACAAGAAAATTGTAGTACAGTCAACTCCCGATTATCCGGGTGCGGATCAACCGGTTTGCGGATTAACCGTTGAGCTATTCCTTAAAAATCTTTTAAAAATATTCACTTAGTTCACTTAGTGATAAGTTGATGTTACGCAGGCTCTGTTCCGATATTCGCAAGAAGGAAAATGCGGTCAAAAAACAAAAAGTGTTAACAGACTATTTCAGCAAAGTGTAAAAATTCCTTGAAACCAAACCAAACTGTGTCTGCCTTAGTGTTTTATTGTTGTGCTGAAACAGGTTGTGACCTCTGATGGTGAATGATTCTAGCACTGCAAGACGTTTCCACATAGTTGTAAATAATTTTTCAATCACAGTATGTTTAGGTATAATTTTGTTTTAACTGTGTTTTCGTTTATCCGTAAGGTGGCTACCAGCCATTATCCCGGATAATCGGGAGTTGACTGTATTATGTTGTATGCTTGAAAATAATGTCATTTTATTTCCTCTTTAATTTCCCTCTTCGGTTCTATTATTTTTGTAGTGACACTTGCTTATAACAGCACAAGTTTCCTGGTTCCTTGGACATTGCTATAACCAAGTTCTACTGTATGTCCAAAAATAAATGTTCTAAATATGAAATGAAGGAATTAAGATTTCAACTTTATGACCGCTGATATATCTGTATTCCACTCTCAAATGGTTAAGTGATATATTGTATTAAAAGTGTTATAATATTAAAGTTAACACTACAGTACTTGACTATGGTTTGATCAGAGTTCCATACCTATGTAGCTACCATGGAGTTGTCAGTTTCCCCGTCTAATATTTCTGTGCTTTTTCCATCTGATATTGAGGCTTCTGTTTGTTTTGCTTATACAGAGTATTAATGAATAACACCGAAATATTTTACCTGTGTATAGAGGGGACATAGACAAGCAGCTTTTATTAAGAGATTTTTTGCTCTATTATGTAAAATGTGTAGGCTACAGAACATTAAAGTCATTACAAATTTGGTGCTCATAAGTCAATAATGAAGCAAAATAGGGTTAACATTTTCATTAAATTGACTTCATGCCCTCTTAGTGATTGATAAAAACCCGATTCTTAATCATTCATCAACAGATACATCATAATTTAATGTTTCCATAATCTGCAAAATTTACAGACTAATCACATAACTTGCCGCCACTGCATTCGTTTTTTTTATTCATAACTTCAATGTTAACAACGAAGTTTCTTTGTTTTGCAATTTTTGTTTTTAGTGTTAGAAATCAGGAGCGGCCATGCCCTGGGAGATCTTCTGCTGTAACAGGAAAAATTGAATCCATAGAGCATATCTCCTGATAAAAGTTGCTGTGATACTGTATACACAGGTAAAATATTTTGGTGTTGTTCATTAACACTCTGTATCTGCATTACATGCTATCTTGTAGATACTGGACTTCTGTCCTGAAGGAATTTTGGCTTTCATGTCTGATCTCAGCAGATTCTTAAGTCTTTGTCTATTAATATCAGAAACATATTGATTATGTAATTGTAGTGAACTGATCGAAATAATGTGACCATTATCCCTCCTGCAGTTCAATATCATGAACGTAAGTGTACTTAAATGTGAAAAAAATTTGTGGAAATCTTTAGTGCATTTACCATCTTCCTTACATGTGCTGTCTGCATAGGCCATGGACCAGTCAGCATTGCTTTTGTATGAGACATATATACAGAGTGCTTCAGAAAAATATATACACACTTTGAAGTGTGATAGAAAATGTATTTTCCGTTCTACAAGGTTAAATTCCTGGAAATGGAAGCCTTAAAGTCCAATTTGAAAAATAAATGACTTTCTGATGAAAGTGATTAAAGTTCAAATGTTCAAAATGGTGGTCTTCAGCATCAATAGATTTCTGAGTACAAGTCACCACTGATTCCATGCATCGTACCAAAGTGTCCAATGAGGTTTCTGTGCACACCGCTTGAATCTCATTCCAAAGTGTGTCTAGGTTACATGGTTTACGTTTGTACACCTCGTCTTTTACTGTCCCCATAAGAAGAAATCCAGCGACATAAGGTCTGGAGAGCATGCAGGAAACTTGATTAACCCCCTGCATCTTATCCTCAGCATTGACAAATTTCAGTTCAGGTATGTTCGTACGTCCCTTTGATAGTTCGGGGCACCATCTTGTTAGTAATAAAACCATGCAATGCACGAATGACAGGGAATATGGAATCAGCAAGCATTGTTAGATACTTTTCATTGTTGGATGATTATTGGCACGATTGTTGGATGGTTGTTGAAACTATTCTGCTGCCACCTGTTGAAGAAATATAACATTACCCTCTCTCAAAAATTTAACCTTGTAGAACGGGAAATAAATTTTCTATGACAGTTCAAAGTGTGTATACATTTTTTGAAGCATTTTCTATTATTAATAATTTATTTATTTTTCTTTGCCTGTACCTCTTGTTGTTGTAGTTATGTTGTTTCAAAACCCAAAGTTCATATCCAAAGTCCCCTTATATTTGTATTTGTATTTGTACATAAGTTTGTAAATGTAATTTAAATAAATAAATAAATATATATATAAAAAAAAAAAAAAGTACATCTAAGTAGGAAGTTGACGAAATTGATTTGAACATTTTTGCCAAAGTATTTATTAAAACACAACGTTATGTAAATCATTCCAATGTAGTAAAACAACTTTCGATTGATTCCTTATTAATATGTTTTGATAGAATTTTACCTTGGTAAAGTGACAAAGATATCAGAAATAATTATATGATTTAATTTATTTTCGTATTGCATTGTATTATCTCCACTAACAAAAGTTCCTCTAGAAGGGCAGGAAGAGTTTATGCAGGCACTGTTAGTGAGTGGAAGGGCAGTGACCTACAATCATACACCAGTTCTATTCTCCTGTCTCTTATACTGCATAGGATACAAGCCACTTTGAGCTTTGCCTTTTGAGAACTCAAGATAAAATGTGAATGTCTATGCACTGTTGTGAATTTATTAGTGTATTAACAATATTATGAACTTGATTGTCATACCAATTTGCCACATACCACCTATGTTACAAGTACTTCAGTTTGAAATCCCTTAATGTAATTCATTTGAGGCCTTTCAGAATTCTGGGCTGCCAGGTGAACAGCCTTGCAATAGCAATAAGCTTACAGCTTAGCATGATATTGTAATGTAATTCTTACTGTTTGGTTTCCATAAACACAGTTAATTTATATGAGGCGTGTCCGGAAAGTAAGTTCCGGTCACCAGACAAAAACATCAATAAGCAAAAATATGTATTGTAATATTTACAGAGATTCTCTGGCTACTTCTTTACATAGTCATCACTGTTATTGAGGCATTTATTGTACCGCTGCACCAACATTTGTATGCCTATGTCATAGGACTCTGCCGCCAACGTCTTGAGCCATAAAATCATTGCATTCAGCATCCCACGTCTCTTGTTTTGGATCGTCCTCCTCAGATTTTTCAATGTTTGACAATACCAATCAGCATTTACGGTATCTCCTTGCAGTAAAAACTCACACAGGGGGATACCATGTCAATCTCAGATTTTTCCGACAGAGAATTTGCTTGAATTTGATCTTCACAGGTGAGCCACTGTGCCACCAATGCATGGATTGTTGTTTTGTTTCTGATGTGGCATGCGACACCCATGTTTTATCCCCACTGACAACATTGTCAAGAAACTCATCACCTTTCTCTGCTGGTGGCAGTGTCCCATGACTCAGGCATACAATTGTTGTACGCCACTAAGATAAATGTCTTGATAACAGTGCCGACTATGTAGAGAAGTAGCCAATGAATCTCTGTAAATATTGCAATAAATATTTCTTTCGTATTGATGTTTTTGCTTTCTTTATCGGCGACCTGAACTTACTTTCCAGACTTACCTTGTATATTAAAAATGAAAACATTCATATCTTCACAAATTTTTGTAACTTAGCAAACTAGGATGATCGCCTTAATATGACACTTCACAATGTTTTCCCGATTAATTTAATCAGACACAGTTAATTTATTTTCAGGAATTCATCACTGGTATAAATTTATCGTTTTACCTGCTGGAGAACCTGCCCTTAGAAGTAGATTTTTTAAGACATCATACTATTGGTATGTTGCAAGCATTATCATTCCTTCACCATAACAATGTTGTACATAAGGATCTCAGAGACACCAGTGTATTCATAGATAAGTCAGGTATGTAATGCTTAATACAGCAAACTCTCCATTATCTATGTTAATTGCACAAATATTCAAAATACAGAGATAATAATCTGAATGTTAGAATTATTACTATTCTAGCTTCAGGCAATATGCTATGGGCTACACATACGAGGTCTGTTAGAAAAGTATCCGACCTTATTTTTTTTTTTTTGCGAAAACCTGATGGATTTGAATCAAGCACGCTTGCATGAGCCGACCTTGGACCTTTGTGCGCATGTGTGAATTTTTTCCCGTCTGTAGATAGTGTCTTTTGCTGGCAAGCAGCATTTGAGTGAGGTAGTGTGTAATGCTCTCGTCGTTGCAAGGAAAATGACGGAATGACTGGAGCTGCGCTATTTGTCTGAAACAGGGCGACAGCCAGGTGGAAACCATTCGGAAAATTCAGACGGCTTTCGGTGATGATATTATGGGCATCACACAGATTAAGGAGTGGTACAACCGGTTTAAAGACGGCCGCACATCGGTGGAGAGCAAGCCACGCTCCGGTCGGCCATCAACATGCCGAAATGACCAGGTCATTGCCAAATTGAACGCTGTGGTGATGCGGGACTGTCGTGTGAATATCCAAGAAATTGCAGAAGAGGTGGACATCATCACTTTTTCGGCACATTCAATTATGACCGAAGATTTGGCCATGAAGAGAGTGGCGGCAAAATTCATGCCGAAGCTGCTGATGGTGGAGCAAAAGCAACTTCGTGTTGAAGTCTCACAGGACATGCTGGATCCCACAAACAGTGACCCCGACTTCATGAACACCTTAATGAGTGGTGAGTCCTTAATGACGAGTCCTGGTGTACGGGTACGACCCGGAAACAAAATTCCAGTCGTCACAATGAAAAACGACGAGAGCACTACACACTACCTCACTCAAATGCTGCTTGCCAGCAACAGACGCTATCTACTGGCGGGAAAAAATTCACACATGCGCACGAAGGTTCAAGGTCGACTCATGCAAGAGTGCGTTATTCAAATCCTTCAGGTTTTTGCAAAAAAAAAGGTCGGATACTTTTCTAACAGACCTCATATATGTAATATGATTTTGATAGGCTGTAAATTCTGCTGAATTTGTCATAATACTTATTATATTCAGAGTTTTCATTCACAATAGTTTAACGTATATTTATACAAGGGCTACGTTTTTTCAAGGTCCAATCAGTACCGAATCGAAAACCACAGTGGTTTTATTTGGAACATTTAGATACACCTTCCAGCTACTTCTCTACATAGTCGTCGCTCTAATTGAGATATTTGTCGTAGCGTGGTATTAACGTAAACGTGCCTCGAACAATAGAGTCTCCTGCCAAGTGTGAAGTGGATGGTGTCATTCGATTTCTGCATGTTGAGGGGTGCAATGCAGCCGAAATTGATCGACGAATGAGTAATGTGTACGGTCAAACTTTCATGAGTGACAGCAAAGTGCGGCAATGGTACGGGAACTTTGTAGCAGGACGTACAGACGTTCATGATGCAGGTGGTCACGGAACGAAACGCGTGTCAGCAGTTGATCTTGTTCCAGAATTGTACATATTACTCAATTGTTGATGAATTTTGGCTTTCGGTAAAAGCAGCGACACAGATAACTGAAGATCCTGCTTCACATCCCAGCTGTGGCATTGAATTATTTCAGTCTGACTCTACCTTTCCACCCTACCTTTCTTATATATAACCATTGTGAAAGAATTATCATTCCACTGTGACCTACTAGTGGTTTACTATGAAATCCGGGACTTAAAAGTACTTATGAGTTTGTAAGTCGCCACTGGGTTGTTATCTCATATTGAGAATGCCTGGTGGTGTACCGGGATATATGAGTAAATTGGGAATTCTAATGTTGTACTGGCATGTTGCCACGATAGCTCAATTGGTAAAAGCAATGGCACAGAGAGCTAGATCCTTGTTCAAATCCTGACTATGACATTGAATTTTTCAATCTGACTCTACCTTTCCTACACACTGTCAGTGTGAAAGAATTATCATAAGTTAATTGTTTAACACCATTGAAAGATTTGAGTCTTCAGATAGGCCACAGACTTTTACTGTCGAGTGAAGGTGCAAATCAGAGAGTTATAAAATAAATTGATGAATTTCATATTTACCTTTGAGGGACAATTATGATTTTGTGGTTATAAAATGAACTAGTTTAACAAAGTCACATAACAGTAAATTCCATAATTTATATTTTCCTGGATAATTTAATCAAATAACAGTGTTTACTATGCCAGTTAACAGCAAAAACCCTGCATGAGTCCACATATAGCACTTACAGGCTCTTGAGAGTTGAACTACCAACACTTCAGTTAGTTTTTGCTTTTTGCGTGGAAATTTTATTCTTAGCTCTGGTCAAATTTCTATTAAGACTTTTTATTTTCTACTTCAAGTAAGCAATGTCCACTTTGCTTTTAATTAATGAGTTCCCTTCTAGTGTTGATCCTATGGCAAATTACCCTGATGAGAAGTCAGTTGCAAGCCTCACACACAAGCTCTTTACCACACTCCTGGGGGCGTACAGGCAATATCGGGCGAAAGAGCTTGAAGGCAATCGCGTGTGGTGAAAAAATACAGCCCAAAATGCATGCACATTCTTTCTCACATGATAAAGTGTCAACAAAAGAGTACGCACTGAAGATTGTGCGTGTAATTGCCAAACACGCACGAATTCTCTCTCAGAAGAACAGCCCGTGGAGTGTCTAAATTTTGTACATGCCAGCTAAGAGCTTGCGGTATCATTTAAAGTTCAGTAAAGAGGAGTTGATGTGCTCTTAGAAAGTTTTGTTTGTTTGTCTTCTGCCTTTACATACACACACACTTCCAGGGGAAAGAGTGCAGCATTGCACGAATGATGCACCGCATGGTTTCTTTTGTTTGTCTATTGCCTTTACATGCACATGATTTCACGAGCATTTGAGTGTGCCTAATCCCGAGCGATAAAGCTTGTATGTGAGGGAAGCTATTGGAGAAGGTTCAGGAGTCACCTCTTTTCCAAGCTCTCTTGAGGTGTTACTTATTCTCCTCTTATTAGGACTTTTCCACCCTGCAGATTGCTTTGTGAAATGTTTTGCAGATTTGAAAAAATGTGGGGTACGGCTCCTACCTTCAAACACCCTTTAGACCGCAGAATGCTGAATGTATTGCCATCGACATAATGAATATCTGACTTGATAATCCTGTCATCAGAAAAATGCAACGAACATACATAATTCTTCTTGTCAGTAAGCTATCTGTCTTTCCTTGGTATTGATCTAACCCATTTTCAAAATTCACTTTTATCTTTGGGGGGCTTAAAGCAATGGTTTTCCAGGGAAGATTTCATGTACCCGCTATCACATCCCGGCACAAAACACACGGATATCTTGTATTTTACCTAGAGATTACAAACATATCCTTCAGAAATTAGAGATATATTTTACGTTGCTACAAAAATAAAGAAGAAAATAAAAACCATCATTCCGAAACTTAAATGATTTAACACTTTACATTAACACACAATGTTATTAGATTATTTAAACACACTCCATGCACCTAACTACAATGTTCATAGCTCCCAATATCATCTTTACTGATCGCAGCACCAACACTTCGACAGATTGCTGCAGTGCCACAGTTGTCTCCATATCAACAATGGTATGGCAGCACGAGTGATCCCACTTCTCACAGGGTTGGAAAGAAACATGTTTTTTTAAAAAAGAACAACAAAAACTTTTTTGTTTGTTTAAAACATGTTTTTTTGTTTAAAACGTTTTTTATGTGAACAACAATGTTGGTTGTTTTAAACGTGTTTTTTAAAATGTTTTTTAATGTTTACAACAATGTTGTTTGTTTTTAAAAAAGTTTAAATTGTTCATTTTGTTTAAAACTACCATTTTAATGTATAGGGCCTATTATATACATATATATAAAACGTTTTAAACAAACTTAAAAAAAAAACACAAGCACTTGTTTTAAACATTTTGTTTTAAACATTCCAACCCTGACTTCTCAAGTTCTATATTTTATGAGACAGTGATTGGTACACTTATGCGTGATGTTGTTTAAATAAAATGGTTAAATTTCTCACTTTTCAACATCTTTACCATAGTCTGAAGTGAAAATGCACTGTTTTTTCTTTAAAAACTATAAAACAGCTGAAAAGACACCAGTACGCATGCGTCATCCTGAGTAGCATCGCATAAAATCGGTCTAGATCTATCTGAAGAAATTAATGCTGCACTCTGCAACCTACATTATTGCCACGCCTTGTTTCTTTGTTATTTTAAATTAGTAGCATGCAGAATGCATCCAGGTAGCACGCCACATGTGGCATGGAACTTTGGTGTGATGCTTTCTAATGATACCTTTTCATGTTACAGGTTTAGTAAAAGTGGGTGACTACAGTCTTGATAAGAGATTGTCAGATATTTTTCAAGTTTCTATAAATGGAAAAACTGAAAACACATACCCTCCCTCACTTGGCCGAGGGGGTAAAAAGGCTGATATTTATCGTTTTGGCACTCTTTTGCTGTCACTTATCTCACATGACACAGTACCTGAAATACCCACTTCACTGCAGCCAGATCTCAGGGACTTCCTCTCAAAGTAAGTGCTCCATTGGTCTTCAGTACCAAATCTTGATCTTTATATGGACTCGTCTGGATTAATATTTTGTTAAAAGAAAAGAATTACATTTGGTGAAACGTGTACTAAAATAATGGAATTTCAATTCAATTTTCTTTTCATAAAAACAACTAATTACGAACAACGAGTTTTATGGCTGTACTTGGCAGATTCTCGTTAACATATGAAAATCCTATGAATTATTAAATGTTTCTCAAAAGACATGCAATATTGCATAACATCAAACATTCACCTTGTTCTGAGGAGTCGCCATTCAGCCTCAGTGAATTCAATGGGATGTTTCTTTATCACAGGTGCCTGATGAAAGACGAACGGCAAAGGTGGAGTGCAGACCAGTTGCTTGAACACCAGTTCGTTAAAAGCCCAGTTGAACATGGTCTCAGTCCTCAAAGGAGTAGCGAAGAAAAGCTGGTAAGTGATCCCATAATTAGAGGATATGGTCAAGTGTTGAGCTTGACTTCCTACTCCATTCATTATTTAATTTTAAAGTCAGTTAGGCTGTGGGAGTGGTTATAGTGTACCCACTGTTGCGCCTGGTCTCTCTTCATTATATTTTTACATGTAGGCCTAATGTGTGAGATCTGCTTATCATGCAATGTTTGTTCTTTAATTACCAATAGTGGCTACTAATTAGACTGAAGAATAAATTAAATATGTTTTATATATTAAAGACCACTATTAGGCATTAAATTTAGGCCTGGGGCCAATGCCAGGAAGCTTGCTAATGAATAGGGCCTATGGGTGCACAATTTAACACGGAGATTTTCATTCATACGACATACGAAGGCATTAAAAATATATTATATGAATAATTATTTGTGCAGTTACGGATTATTTCGGATAAAAATTAACTGTTTTTACATAATGGGACTGAGGAAATACATCTGTGATCTTTAATTAAGCAATATACTGAATTTGATATAAGAATTGAGGATTAAACAATTTCCTATTTTCCTATTGAGGGTAAATATTATAGAGTAAATTTTGTCCATCTTTTACCCTCAAAAAATGTTTATGTAACCATATACCAACAAAGTAATGTTTTGGGATTGCTACGAAAAGATTTTTACAATATATTTTGCACACACTTTTTTATTTTCTATCTTATTTAAGCTAGATTGGTATAATATATGCGCTAGACAGGTTAAAACATATTACAGGTAGCCAAAACAATGAATTTACAATTAATTTGCAATTTAATGTAATCGAAAAAGGTCAAAAAACTCATTGTAAATTCATTGTTTTGGCTACCTGTAATATGTTTTAACCTGTCTAGCGCATATATTATACCAATCTAGCTTAAATAAGATAGAAAATAAAAAAGTGTGTGCAAAATATATTGTAAAAATCTTTTCGTAGCAATCCCAAAACATTACTTTGTTGGTATATGGTTACATAAACATTTTTTGAGGGTATAAGGTGGACAAAATTTACTCTATAAGAATTGAGGAGTTATATGTACAAAGGTCATATATCAGAAAAACATGTTTTGAGAAAATCGCATTCATAATGTTTACATGTCATTGAAAACCTGTGTTAATGATTTATTTTTTCAAATATATAATAAAAATGCCAGTAGCACTGACATTAACTGAATATAACCCTTTACAGTGGGTGTAAGTATTTTTTATCCAAAAATATATATATTATAAAATATGTTCTTATACGCCCTTTTTAATTATAAGTCTGATGTGAATATGTAGTATGATGTTCATAGTTAAATTATATGACATTTATTTTTAAATGTTTAATGATAACTGGAAAAGTTAAGTGAATACAAACTGAAACGTTCAGTGCAGATTTCTATAGCAGTTCAATAAAACAAACAGTATTTATACTTCTCATTTTTCAGCTCACTTTTTAGTTTTATACCAGTTCAATGAAACGAACAATATATTAAACTTCATGTCTTCAGTTCAGTGTCCATCACTTAAATTACAGTTTGCTCCTGCTTCTCTCTGACTTTGTTGATTGGCTCTGGAGAATATGTCTTCAAACCAACTTACTTCCTCTTCAGTGAGGAATCTGAAGTGATTCCTTATGTAATTTTCCTTAAAAGTGTTTAACAATAGCAATTTATTGTAAGTTTAAGTTCAATGAAATGTAAGGAGATGTTTTTGTAAAGGAAAATGGTTCATAAGAACCAAAATTTGAACAGCACACCGCAACTCCGCCATGTTGAGAAAATGCCATTATTTGATAGGATTGAATTTTGAAACTTGAATTTCTATTTTTGGGTTTCTGTAGAAAAATTTCGATTACAATCCTTCATTATATCTGCACCATTTAGAACTACAAAGGGTGTGGGGTTTTGTCAACAGTTATTGATTATATATAATCAATAAGAATATTCGTCTTCACACATTTTTTGTAAGTAAAAACTTACCAAAAGGACGATCGTTTTGATGAGAGACTTCTCACCATCATCAGCTGTTCTAAACTCAATAATAAAAAAGAGTTCTTAATTATTTCAGTATATTCACCTAAAATATGAAATGTTCTCCATTTTTCAAAATAGCGCCAAACCTCAAAATTTCGAGATATCGAAACGAAAATTTACAAGCTAACCAACAGGAGCATGGGGAACAAGAAGATGCATTATCCCTAAAAAGGGCGTATACAGGCATAAACCCCTTGTACATATAACTCCTCAATTTATACTTTGATTTCACTAACATGGCCCATTATTTCCAAAACTGTCTAGTTAATTCATTCTGTATATGAAATGAATGCATTCTTTCTTAAAACTTTAGTCAATTTAATGGGGCCAAAAATTCATAATATTCTCATGATCAAATTATATCCATTCATACACACATTCATTCACTCATCCTGGGAAAATCTGTGAAAAATGCCTGCACAAGTGGAGACGTTAAAACTTTAAGGAAAACAATAGTAACGGCAGGAATCTAAGCACTTTACATACTTTAAGAAAAACAATACTAATGAAGCAATCCATGCAGTTATGGTAAACAATATCCAAACAAGCACTGATTAACTGATAATATATTACAAATGACTAATTTAACATTTAACAGAATATGGCTTTAAGAAGGGGTAGAACTCAAACGTATCCAACCTCAGCATGGCCTGCAGGCATGATGATTATAATTCAGTATACACATGCCTGGAAACCATACCAAGGCAGAAATAATATTTAGGGCTTACCCGTTCTTAATAGTGAGCAGAAGAAAACCAGACTACATGTTGTTTCCACAAGTCGAGGATCTTCCACTGACAACAATCATTCACACAATCCAATGCTCAAAATCAGCCTATAATCATCAAGTCTCCATGTGCCCCACTCCTCTATAACAGTTTTTCCTTAGCAGAGGTGTGTAAGCGTAATAAGCCGCCCTCACTCCTCTCACGCAGCAGGCCCGGGTTCGAATCCTGGTCGGGTCAAGTTATCTTGGTGGGATTTTTTCCAGGGTTTTTCCTCACTTGTGAGACAAATGTTGGGTAACTTTAGGCCCTTGTGGTCTCCGGATATCATCTGACCATCATTATCATCTTCATCCCATCCTCGCATTGTTCGAAGTGAGTGTATGTGAGTGAATGGTGTGTCTCGTCCTATGTGTTTGTGTTGTCTCAGAGGTGGCCTCGGAATTTAGCTGATCACTCATCGAGGGATGCCCTCCATATCCTTGTCTAGTCAAAAAAGTATGTATGTGATCCATAGGTGATCCCTCTCCTGAAAGATTGCGGTCCTGTAAGGCCTGGGCAGCATGGGGGCGCTTAAAATATCCCTAAAAGGGAGAGGTGAAATTAAGGTAAAGATAGAAGAAGATAAATAGTTCAATTAATTATATTGTGTTGTAACTGCAATAATAAATTCAAGAGTCTAAATTTTAATAATACTCCTGCCAAAATCATTCAATCAGAAATAGGAACCTCCACATGAACCTTAGGAAGTCATAAATGCAACATAAATATTGGTATTTTGCCTAAAAAAGCCATAATTATTCTCAAATAAAACAAACAGTTCTGGAACAGTTGGTAAGGCACTGGTTGTCTGGTTTTATATTCTTAAGCTCTTCATGTAAAGTGTACTTAACTTAAATTTAATAAATTTGGTTTTGGTACTGTTTTTCATTTTTTAGCTATTTCCGTTCACAAACCCCCCCTGGAAAATAGGTGTTTGGACTCAGTGGACTTCAAAACATGTATTACTGATGATACCTCAACACCAAATTTCAGGGTTGAACCTAGTACTTCCTCTACCTGTAATAGGCTTATGTTTGTGGTACAGGTAGTGGAAATGGGCATTTGAGAACAGGGGTTTAAAATAGTAACATACAATTAAAGCCCTTGAAAAATATTAAGAATTCATTATACAATGTTTTTTCTTGTTACAGCGGAAAAACACAGATGAAACTGAGGACGAAGAACCAGATATAGATATTCAGTTGTTTTTCCCTGCTAATCCCAAAGGACAGTCTAGAATACAAAGTGAATTTGAAGTTCTCAAGTGGTTAGGGAAAGGAGCTTTTGGAGATGTCTTAAAGGTAAATTTCCACAGGTAGGAAAGCAACCCCAAAGTATGGGTAGTTGCCCTTTTTTAAGAGTAACCAATTTAACCAGATATATCTTGCATATATGACTGTTGCTCACATGTAAGATAAACTCTAACACGTGCTTGTTACAATAATAATAATAATGTTATAATATAATATAATCATAACAACAACACCTAAAGGCTAGTTTACACGACGAAATTAGGTTTCGTAACTTAGTTTCTCGCAACTATTTTTTATTTGAATGTGCAAGCGCGAGATGAACTGGCGACAATGAATTACGACACTACGCAGTTTTGGCTGATTCCAACTTTTCACAAAACTATAATAATAATTGTTGGAATAGTATGCATATAATTCTTGTTACCTAGGTTTGTCATAACAATGTGTGCTATTCATTTGTTTTAAAAAGGTCAATAAACTTTAAATAAGTCTGCAAGTGAATTTACAGCAGTTCTTGTATTCACAATTTTAAGTACATTTCCAGTAATAATTTTAATATTTTACGCATATTTATCTTGTTCGCATTGGGGAAGTGATGGAATTGTGAAATGCCTGGATTCATACATGTATCAGAGATTTCAAGAACTTGAACTTCAGAAATAAGAAGGAACATGCGGTTGCATTGGAATTATACAAGTTCCAACTAAAGAATAAAGTAGATGTAAACAAAACCACGTGACATGATGGGTTCTGATTGGCAGTTGGACGCACAACCCCTCCATGCTCTTGCTTGTCGTCTACTTCGGAGTATTAACGTAGTTTCTTCAAAACATAAAAAGTAAGTAATGTATTTGATGTAGGACTAAACTAAGCACGTTTCTCAAGTTTGTTGCAACACTTTCTATGTGATTTAAGCAATACCAATATTATTATTTGATGTTATCGGTTGAATGTAATGCGACGCGCATGCCTCAAGACAACAAAGGTATGAAAAAATAACACAGTCACTTGTCATGTATTCCTCGAAGACAGATAACGTTTAATTCATACGGTGAAAACAAGCTTACTACAGCTATTATATAATAAAATACAGCAACAAAGTTCAATGGCTGAAGCTAATCAGGCCTCACCACCTCGTGTTGTCAAGCACAAGCGGGGAAAGCCGTTAAATAGTGGCGAAAAAACATTGATCTTGAATGTTTTAAATACATTTTGCAGTAGGTAGATTTTTCATTATGACGTTGAAATATTACAATGCATTAGCATTTTAAACGTAGGCATACGTAATATTTGTGAAATCCAGCTTTGTTTCTGTAGATGCTAGCTTACTTTGATCAATATTAACGAGTTCCTCTTGTATTGAAATTGCGACGTCTGCAATGTGTCAACGAACACGTGGTCGCGGAGTAATACATATGTGTGTTTGTTTACATCTACTTTATTCTTTAGTTGGAAATAGTATAGTTTTAAAGGAAATGGGTGTAATTAGTTTCACGAAATCACTTGCATGAAAATGGTTACAAAACCTAGTGTCATCGTGTAAACTACCCTTTACATGCTGCACCACTTTGAAATAGTACTGCTCCTGACATGTGTGTGATATCATGTTATAGCTGAGTTGCACAAATAATAAACCACAGATGCTGTAGAATGCTCTTCTTCTTCCAATGGTTTTCCGTTGGGTCATCTAGCCCATTTGGAATCTGGCATCCCAGTAGAGATGCGAGATTAGATTTCTCTCTTGTTTGGACTTGTCCAGTTTGTTGCAGAGTTGGTCCATGCTATTGCAGAGTGTGCAGCTGTCTGAGTTGAGGATTCCTATTCTGTGGAGATGTTGGGCCAAGCAGTCACGTCCGGTGTCTAGCCGAAACAGAGTTACTGCCTCGTTATCCCATGTTTTTCCTCTCTTAGCCTTGGTAAAGGAACTTTCATATTTCTGTCTCCATTTTTGTTGGAGGATTCTTTTCTCTTCACTTTTTGTAGGGCTTTTGGTTTTTCGATGAGGATTGGTTCCCTTTATTGCCAGAAGGTCAGCAATTTCGTTCCCATGGATTCCCACATGTGAAGGTATCCATTGGAAGCTGATAGTTTTATGTAAGTTGTTCAGTGTTTTTCTTATTTCATTTGTGGTTTTTAACTGAGGTTTTGAGTTGGATGTGATTGCTTCTATTGCTGCTTTTAAGTCTACTAAAAGAACTGCTTTTGTGAATGCCTTTGGCCGGTGAGCTGAGTTAGGGCAGTTAAAATTGCTTGGAGTTCACCTTCGTATGCGGTCTGGTATTGGCCCACTGATATATAGTGGCTGAGTAACACTCCTGCCCCTGCCCCTGTTGCTTCCTGCGTTAGGGATCCATCTGTGTATATTCTCAGCCATTCTTCTGATGTTCATTGTTTCCAGGGTGGTTTGCTTCAGTTTTTCTTTTGGGTATTTTTTTTCGCTAACATTTTCTTCCAGACTTAGATTTACATTATATTCTTGCTACAGTAAAATACCAGTATAACGAAATTTAGGGGACCTTGGAAATTAATTTGTTATAGTGAAATTTTGTTGTACTGAAACTTTTTTGGTACACAATGTTCTGAGCTTTATTTTTTTAAAAAGGTCGTGATTTTCTTTAGAACAGTCCCAGACACAAAAGATTATTCAAGATAGTCACCAACCACCACATATGAATTTAAAACAGAATCTGGCATATTGCTTTGTGATAGAAGACTATGTGCCATGTATTGCCCGCAAAAGAGTTAAACTCTGCTGACCTTCCACCTCATCTTCACATGGATTTCTGTCGCTCGAAATGTCTGCCACAAGTCCATTGTCTGTGATTTCTTGTTACACTATCACATCACATTCCACATTGACATAGTCAGTAAGATTCACACTTGCTGCCCATCTAAGTTTTCACACAAATGCTTCCAGTTCTCTTCTGTTTCTATGTCATATAACACTTCACTTTTTGTGATGTCTTCATAAACCACTCTAGTTCTTCTAAAGCAGTTAAAGATTGCATATTTCTTCTTTAAGCTATTTCCATTCAACACTCAACACAATATGCATTGATTATAAAAAGTTGACTATCTCCAAGCAATATTACACAGCATACAGCGCAGAAATTAAAATTATATACAGGAAAAATTTTAATTTGTTATACTGAAAGTTCTAAATTTGTTATAATGAAATGTTTTAACACACACAAAATAGGGTAAAGGGAAGGGGCCATTACATAATTTTGCAATACTGAAAATGTTGTTATACTGGTGTTTGTTATACTGGTATTTTACTGTAATATAGCGGGTTTGTTGGAGTTATTGCCGCTTCTATTTCTATTCACTATTTATTGAGGTGTAGGAAAAGATGGAAATCACTGGGAGCAAGGTCCGGGTTGTAGGGTGGATGTTGAAACATCTCCTAGCCGAACTTTTGCAGGAAACTTGTAGAAAGGTTTGAAGCCTTCATTCTACAGCTCGGACTGTGCACTCAGAGATTTTAATCTTTTCCTACCCCTCAAAAAATGACAGTGAATGTCAGAGAATGGTAGAGATTGACAGAAATGGAGAAGGTTATCACACAATGGTTCAAATCTCAGGTGGTAGACTTCTACGGCACAAGTGTTTAAAAGTCGGTCCCACGGTATGACAAATGTCTCAATTCCTGTGAAAAATAGCTGAACACTTGGTATATCTGTTGCAATAAATATTTCCATGAAATGTTGTTTTGTTTGTGTAAGTGGCCCTAGGAAAACATACTTAATGGATGTGCCTCATAGTTATACATTATTTTCATTATCTCATTTTGCTCGTATGCGGTTTATATATATCCAAGCCCTGTGTTTTTTATTTAGCAATCCTGTAGACCAGCAGTACTGGCATAGGATAACAATAACAACAACAACAACAACAATAATAATAATAATAAAAAAATAACAATAACAACAACAACAATATTATTATTATTATTATTATTATTATTATTATTAATAATAATAATAATAATAGTAATAATAATAAAATTATACAATAAATAAAGAACTAGGAAAACAAAAACATAGTGTGAGTTTTACAGATACAAGATAATTTTTTTCAGTGTACTTACAATTGATATAGTTCTCTTATATTGTTATACTGGTATTTTACTGTAACATAGCGGGTTTGTTGGAGTTATTGCCGCTTCTATTTCTATTTACTATTTATTGAGGTGTAGGAAAAGATGAAAATCACTGGGAGCAAGGTGCGGGTTGTAGGGTGGATGTTGAAACATCTCCTAGCCGAGGACATAGTTGAATAAGCCATTTTTTAAATTTTGTTTTAAATCTTTCACATGTGAGTGATTTTATTTCCTTAGGACTGTATAATGTGAATTTTAACCGTCTAGGAATTTCATGATAATCTAATTTTTGTCTTGTGTTATAAGTATGAACATCGGAATTAATACACGTTAATTTTGAGTCGTTTTTAACCATCAAGACAGTATGATATATATATATATATACATTGCATAGACAGTTAATATGTTCTTATTAATAAATAAGCTTTTACATGATGTTCTTGGCGGTTCTTTAGCTATTAGGTTGTTAATAGCTGTTAGCTATTTAGCTATTGTTTTTGATCGAAGAAGCTACAGGTATGAAGATGTTTCAGTGTTCAGTCCTTGAGAATTTACTTAAAAAAATCAAGTGCACATATATGTGACAGAATTCAAGTGATAAAATAAAGCAATAACATTATGATAGAAACTTTTGATTGGTTGATATTCCACATATTCTTATACTGGATTGACCACTGATTCATGAGCCGAACAAGCACTCTAAATTATGATTTCATATTTCTAAGGTTATAAATCCTCTATCTAAATGAGTTTTCTTTCCAATAGGTACGCAATAAGCTGGATGGAGGGGTATACGCTATCAAACGCATTGAGTTAAATCCAAAGAACAAACAGCTTAATAAAAAAATAACCCGAGAAGTAAAGCTTTTATCGCGCTTGAATCATGAGAATGTTGTACGATATTACAATTCTTGGATAGAAAGTGCTACCATCGAACCAGCATCCGTTATCAGCAGTATCAATCCCTCCCCTGCGTCTAGTCGAGTTTCCAAAATGGACTCCAATCAGGTTAGTATGACTTTCTGTAACTTTTTTACTGTCTAGAACTGGATCTCCAGAATGTAGCATGTGGGTCATATCCAGCCATCAGCACCTGCAGTATGTGAAAATTGAGTAACTGTAAGGGTAGAAACCCTTACTATGCTCACACTTTATCTTGAGCCAAAAAAATGCGGGGGTGAGGGGAGCTGATATTGCATGCAGTATAAGAGATTGACTATTGCAGAAGGCGGTGAGTTGAAATTGACGTTGTTTCTGAAGGGTTGCCAATTACCAGAAAATATAACGTGTGTAATTGAAACTTGAGATGGAGGTTTAACATACGTAACTTCACTTAATTCAAGCACTAACCTGAACATGTTTCGAGCAAACTTCATGACTCATCATCAGCTATACTCCATCTGTCTGTTGTGTATTGGCAGCAATTCCTGGTGGTTGTTTAATGAACTTATAAGGTCATCAGCAATTCCTGGTGGTTGTTTAATGAACTTATAAGGTCATCAGGTGAACTTATAAGTTCATTAAACAACCACCAGGAATTGCTGCCAATACACAACAGACAGATGGAGTATAGCTGATGATGAGTCATGAAGTTTGCTCGAAACATGTTCAGGTTAGTGCTTGAATTAAGTGAAGTTACGTATGTTAAACCTCCATCTCAAGTTTCAATTTGATTATAACTTCACTATATAAACTTCCTACAAATTCTAGGATTATAACGTGTGTAGTTTTATGTAGGGTCACAATGGAACTAACTGTAATCTGTAGCACTTCCAACTCTCGCTACCAAACTAAAGATTTTATATTGATTCAGATATTATAGTAGAATATATCGCTGGAGAAATGAATAAAGTAATATATTTAGGCCTATTTAGACAATTTCTCTCCCGGTCTTCAGAATATAGAAAATCATTTAAAAGTCGTAGCATTGTACATGTAGGCCTACTTGAATACGCACTTTCACATGCCTGAATTGATGTAATTTAACTAAATGCCTTTCGCAAAAGTTTGTAGGTAATTAATACAACACAATTCATACAACGAAATAATAAAAATTGACTTGTTCTTTTCTCCAACGACAGATTCAGCTTGAAACACATTAAATTGCTTTTCCTTCCATTTCATTTATTTGGTTCATTATTTCGCTGATTTCCGATACTTCTTGGTTTAAAGAATCTTTATTTTTAACTTCGTTGTCACTTATATCGACCATTTCCACAACACCAGTACTGTTCTTCTAATATCCCTGAATTTATTCTGTCATTTTCAGAATAATATGATGTAAACAAATAAAAAAAATTGACGATAGCTCAAGAATGCCTCAACGGGAAGTTTTTGGGTATGGCAATACTGGGGACGGGTTGCGATCTTCATTTTTTCGAGTGAGGCCTTCTTTATATGGACGGTTTTCAGCATTATGGAGTGTGAAACTCAAGATAAAGTGAACGAATAATACTGACATTGTGCTGTGATGATAACATCCGTTAGATTGTGTGTGGCATGTCCATGGTGGCTTACCCTGTTGTCCAAGTCCTCTGCTCCATGCTGCCGCTATCCAGGATAGCGTACACACCCCTTTTTATGGCTGAGGGAGGATATATGGGTGCTTCTTATTACTAGAAATGATAGCTTGATTCCCTGATTCTCCCATTTTATTTAAAACATATATACAGTGCTCTAATCAACCCTTAGCCCCACCATATCCATGGCTACTGTCTCGTTCATCCTCTGAAGATCCTTTCGGGGATAATTCCATATATATTAACCAAAAAGTCCATATTACTTAATATTCTAACAGAGACTGAATACCAGCCACGCGTATGGCAGTATTCTAAAGAATTTCATCATAAGCAATCACTGCCTGTACACGGGCTGGACTCTGATCTCAGGAAATGACTCTAAATGACTTCATAAATGTCTACATACCTGTAATCTCATAAATACTGTGTTGCAATGAAAATTCTTGACAATCCAATTCTATCTGATTCTATTTTAGAATAAGTGTTACGGAATTTAATACAGGCAGTTTCTTTTTTACCGTTAGATAGCTCCTAGCGATGACATTGAGAGGTTAGCACCACCCATGACAGATGTGAGTGTGGAATGGAGCGTTTCTTATGAATCCAGAGCAAGTGTCATGCATGAGGAAGAAAGTGCCAGCTCAGACGATAGTTCAGATGAAGACGAAGACTGGATAGGCTTCCTGTAAGTAATGTCTTTCCTGATAATAACCTGATAAAGCCATTGTTATTTTCTGTTATCTAATTAACAGTGGACAGTATTCTAATTAGATCCTCAAATTCCAAATACCTATATGAAGGTGTGACAGAGCTTGTAGAGTTGGAAGTAAATATTTAATTATTATTTTAATCTTATAAGCTTAGTTCCATGGTGCTACATCCCTGAAGGGGCAAGGCCTACCACCCGACTCTTGCGTCATCTACCATAGATAGATGGCATTATTAGGGACATGTGATCAGCATGCCGACACCCACATCCGTTAATGGTGGTTTCCATGACTGAAGCCGCTACTTTTCTATCAAGTAGCTCCTCAATTTGAATCACGAAGCTGAGTGCATCTTGTTTCAGACCTCTTTACCTCAGTGAAATTTGAGGAAGTACCAGGGATCAAACCCAGGCTGACGAATCTGTAGTCAATGACACTAACCACAAGACTATGCCAGCGGTCCTTTATACTGACTGATAAATCTGGCTGCGCAAAATGTATTTCCTGTTTAGTAAGGCACATTCGCTTTATTTTGTTATACTAAGGGTATAGTCATATTTTGTGGAGGTAAAATTACAGGATCTAGAAGTGCACTAAAATTATTATGTTTCTAATCATTACAACATTAGACACATTTTTAGATTAGATTAGATTAATGAGGGTTAGTGTAAGCCCTTCGGCTTCTCAACACTGCGACCTTCATAGATCTATTGTGAATACCCTGTACCCTATTATAGCAGTCACCACTTTTAATTTAAGGCTTTTTAATATAGCCTATAATTTTCCTGGGTGATGTACAATCCTGAACCTGGGGATTTTTTGTCACTGAAAAACCCAATACCCGGCTGGGAATTGAACCCGGACCACCAGGATGGAAGGCAAGTATGCTATCTATACTCCCATGGCAGCGGACCTAGACACATTTTTATCACATTTTGTTTAAATTTTATTAGTAATTAAGATCTCTTTTAAAATTCATACCAAATTTTCCCATTAACTAACTCACACACCATATTTTACATGGAAGAAGACCTTCCTGAATGATGGGATCTTGGAAAAGAGTATAATATCCCTGTTGTAAACACTCGTTTCTGTCTAAGTAGAAACTAGAGGAAGGAGCTTCCCCCACCTGACGACTTAAGTACTACTTGTATATTTTATATGCAGTAAAACATGGAATTAGACTTGCCACAAAAGAAGCCTGGTTTATGAATTTAACTATTTTGATACTTTTTTCAGGCCAAGAGTGGATTCATCAGATGGAATTGTTTTTGAAAAAGATGAAGTAGCAAATACCTCAGACTCAAATGTAGAATCTCAGACAGATTCTTTTAACAAGGATGTTACAGATGCTGATAAGAAAGAATCTAGTGAAGCAGAATGTAAGCAAATACAGTTCATGTATATACAAATGGAATTCTGTGAAAAGAGCACTTTAAGGTGAGTCTTGCTTTTTAAGTTATGTCAGGTTGTAAGATGCTATAGACTGTATGTAGGACTTACCGTTACCTTATTTTTTAAGCATTTAACTTTAGTTTGCCAAGTTTAATAACAAATAATGATGATGCTAAAGTACAAACTAACAAGATTTATTGAAAAGACTTGAACCATCTATTTAAGTTACAATAAAGCATTCAAACTGTTACTATTAGAACAATAATAAAGCAATTGGAGATTAAATTTGGATATTAATTGAGGAGCGTTTTTTCAAAAGCCAATATCTACATGGATTTCTCAGTGCAAGAGGTGACTAAGTGCCATCAAGAAAAGTGCTTATATTTGTGTGTATTGACCAGCAAAGATCGTATTCTATCTAAGCCAAACATGAGAAACAGCCTTGCTGTATCAGTTACAGACACAGTAATGGCTGCTAGTCATGTTTGGCGTAGATAAAATACGTTCTTTGCGGTCAATACACACAAATATTAGCACTTTTCTTGATGGCACTTAGTCACCTCTTGCACTGAGAAATCCATGTAGATATCGGCTTTTGAAAAAACGCTCCTCAATTATTACCAGATGAAATAGCACCACAAAAGGAAGAATAACTTAATCTTTCTTTCCTTCAATTCAAGAGAGACGAAAATCAAACTTCCAATAACACCAGTGTTCACCGCCATTGTGTCAGGTCATGAAAAAACTAAATCATATTTACATCATACATGCATTCAAAATCATACATAATCCGGATTGCACATGTAACAGAGGACAACAGACAGTCGATCATCTTATTTATGAATGTACAAACACAGAAAATCAAAGATCCATCCTCATAAAAGAAATAATACAAAATGGAGGTACATGGCCCGTCAATAATCATTCAATAATCCCATCATAAACAATGAAGTTTTGGGAAATATATTAAATCCTTAGACATCTAAATTAGATAAGAAATGTAAACTTAAAACAAGCATTATTAAGGAATAAACGAGTGTTTGAAAGATACTGATGTATCAAAGTAAGCTGGTACAGTAAATTCATATTCTGAAGGTAATATCAGTACTTAACAATGTTTAAAAAATGTATTATGAATGCATGTAATGTTACTATGGTAATGAGGCATGCTGAAGAATTCTAAATAAATTTAAAAAAATTGTTCTGTAGTGAATCTTCATTTTATCTGTATTGAGTTACTTGTAAGCAGTATTTATGTAGTTCCTACTTGTGATTTTGAATCAACTCTAACAAAACTGAAATATGTATGCAAAAATTAATTGGCAAACATCCTCTTATAAGTGGTCATTTTAGATGCCAAACATAGTGCTATGTGTTAAGCTGATACAACTGAATGCACATTCAAACAATGCAGCCATTTACTGTGAAAGCAAAGAAAATAATTCATTACGGTATTAATGTGAGCGTTTCACAAATTTTTCTTGTTTTTTCTTTGCAGGACAGCAATTGACGGAGGACTATATAAGGATGACGAACGGATATGGAGGCTTTTCAGGGAAATGGTTGAAGGCTTGTCGCATATCCACCAGCAGGGCATGATTCACAGAGATCTGAAGCCAGTCAATGTTTTCCTTGATTCTAATGATCATGTGAAGATTGGAGATTTTGGTCTAGCCACAACCAACATTCTCTCAAGGTATTCCTTAAACTACTAACATAATTTTTTGGCCTTCATGGGACCACTTTAGTCAGGTTTCTGGTTGAGGTTTTCTTCTTTTTGTCAGCCCAGTACTTCTTGATTCTTTCTAACCGCAATTTTCTTTCTGCTTCTGGAACTACTCTTCCTATTCTCTGTTTGTTGATTTTCATTTGTAGTGTAGTGTGTTTGTCTTTCAATATCTTGAGTGTCTGTCTTGTATATTAAATCCTCTACTGTAATACTTAGCTCTGCCATATCTTCCTTAAGTTCTGTAATCCATCTTATATTTTTCTTACTTTTACTCTTCCATAATTTTTCTATTATCTTTCTACTAATTCTATTTTCTGGTGTTCGTAATATATGTCCCAAAAATGTTTTTTTTTTTTTCTTTCTTCATTGTACTTGTCACTGGTTCTATTTCTTTATATACTGTTTCATTAGAAGCTAGTCTCCAGACTCAATTTACTTGGTAACATTAGAAGCTAGTCTCCAGACTCCATTTACTTGGTAATTTTTGTTTAAACAGGTTCTTACTATTCTCCTTTCTACCTTGAGTACTCTATCTATTACAACTGTGTTAGTTGTTTTGTATAGTGTTTTACATGCATATGTGATTTGCGGTTGAGTGACTGTTTTATAATGTTTCAGTTTGGTTGCTATTGAGAGGCACTTTTTATTGTATGCATTCTTATGCTGTGGTCTAATTATATAGCCTATATAATTTTTTTTTATAAAGGCTATAAGTAGATTATAAAATGGATGTTGGCCGTCTATTTTGAGCACTTGTATGTTTCATCCTTTAATATTTTCCAAAGTCTAAAATGTAGCCTAATCATTATTCATTCTTCTGTCCTGTAATTATGGCCAAAACTAGGTTTGTGCAAGTAGGGAAAGTGCAATGTTGACGAGCTTAATTTGGATGTTCTGGCATTAAATCTGATATGAAAGTGTAATCAAATTGTTATTTTAATGCTTTCAAATAATAAAGCCACTTGGAATTTTACAAACTGTTAAAATACTTTTTGTAAAACAAGGAATGAAAAAGCATATTTTTTGGGGGTTGGGTTTGGCTAGGTTTTCTTAGTTAGGTTGATAAAAGGTCTGTGCCAGTGAATGGTCTAATTAATACCCAGACAGTGGAATCATCTCACATTTGCCAAATTGAAATTCAATCAAGAACTCAGAACTTCAAGCAGTCTATACTGTGCTCAGTTGTGAATACAATTACCGACAGCTTCCAAATTCTTACACCATTCTCTTGTTCCACAGCGCTATTTGCACTTTCAAAGCTTTTAGAAAATGAAAGGTGCCTGTTTTGTATACTTTTGAGCATTTTTATGATTTGTGCAAGTTAAGTCATTCTTCACACTTATGTCACATGCAACTGTTGCTTCTTCAGAGTTCAATGCAAGTAGTACATTCTTAATAGAGTCTAGGTATTCGACAGCCACACCACATAGCCCATCTAGTTACAACTGGCTTTGGTGGCAATGGAATATCAGGGTACATTCCTTTTAACAGAAGAACTCCGTTGGGAGTATTGAGAAAAACTGTTTTCACTGATGAAATCAAGGGATCTACTTGTCTCTTACTGCTTAAGCCACATGATGAAACGTATGCTCCACACCGAGTGAAACGAGTCATTTTAGAATAAACAACAGATAATGTTTTTCCAGTTTTTATTATACAAGGGGCAGCATAAATTGCAAGATATTATCATAGGTAATCCCACAGGAGTTTACAAGAGCAGGAGTAAATTTATCTTATGTAACTCGTCTATTTGTGTTGGATTTATTAAGACTATTCCATGAATAAAAATCTATTGGATTTTACAAATAATAATTACTTTCGTGTTTATTATATAAAACCAAAACTAACAGCAGCGAGATCATGGCATAGTATGAATCAATCATCCATGAATCGATTCGAGTTACCATGTTGTGACCAATGCTACCAATGGTGCATATAAGACATAGTTAACATAATGCACGTAAGCTAACAGCAGAACAGAATATAAGCACATGAAGTGGCTTGCTCTGAATTGAAATTGTGCTTTTAATCAATGGACTTTATATTATTTCTATTTCCCAATAAGTTATGTTGTATTAAATGATGTGTTTTCATACTGCTCATGGCAGCATGTGACGTATGAATCACCGCACATTGATGCCTTATATGTTCAGTAATGAGGTGACATTTTATCAGATAAAATTGCATGCTTGTGATCCGAGGAAGGATATTATAAGATAAAGCATCATGATAGGTCTATATCCGAGGAATTGCTAAACGTTATTGGCCAATATCAAACACGGGCACATGAGTGGAATAGTCGTACAAAATACCCTCCGGCCAGGATACATATAGCTTTGTTGAACAGTTTAGCTATAGTTTTGTTATTGCATTTTTGTCTAGCATCACAATGTAAAAGAATCCATTTAGAATATTGTTCACTTAACAAGCCAATAACTACATTGTCAACAAGCTTGAAATTCAATTGCTTTGATTCTAGTTCTGAAAGTCACTGTGATAGAATTGCATCTAAAGCACAAAAAGAGAATTTTGTTGTTTTCAGCTAAGATTTGTTTGTATTTTTTTGGTTAGTTTTTGTTTTTGTTTTTACTGTTGGCTAGGACTTCCTTGTGAGCTTGGAAGGGTAACTATTGTGAATCAACTTACAACAACAAAGAATATGCAATAAAAAAATATACATAGTAGTTGGCCTTAGATCCTTAGGTTAAATCCTGAAGATTTGTTGGTGTGCCATTGATCTTAACCATGTGCATTACATATCAGCTGTAAAGAAAAGTTATAAACCATTAACTTTTTATTGCAGACAGACAGGGCCTAATGTGGGAAAGGATCAAGGAATAGTATTATCCACTGATGGTAAAATTAATGACACAACTTCATTTTCAAATGATGTTGGAGATGGTTCATTAACGGGACAAGTTGGGACAGCTCTGTATGTGGCTCCAGAACTCACAACTACAGGTTGTAAGGCTATTTACAATCAGGTGAGTGTTTCATTCTTCTATATTATATCTGCCATTTCTTTATATACACGCACACGCACGCGCGCACAAACACACTCACGCACACACACACACACACGCACACAGAGACACACACACACAGAGACACAGACACACACAGACACAGAGACACTCTGTCTAACTGATCTGTGATAATCGCTGTCTTCCATTTCATCGTCTTCTGGTACGAAGTGGTTCAGCATTTGCTTGATAGTATCCGCCAGGTCAGTAGTGTATGTTCCATCCTCTTGTTGGAGTGTTGTAAGAGTGGTAGGTTTTCTGGTCTTACCAGCCGCTATTCTGTAGACCTCGTTCCACGGGTTACTTCCTTCGACGACAGAGCAGAAGTTTTTCCAGGATTTTATTCTTTCAAGATTAATTGTATTTTGATATAATCTCTTTCCTTCCAAGTATTGTGTTTTCCTCTCCTGGCGAAGTATTTCATTATTTTTAGTTCTCTGGAATCTTCTTCTAAGGGCATTAATACGTTTCCTCATTACAGTCAGCTCTGTTGTCCACCATGGAACAGGTTTAGCTTTTGCTGGATTCCTTTTCCCATAACTTGTGCGGAAGGCTTTTTTACATGCATTACTTATGCAAGTAAAACTCATTTCAGTACACTGCTCTATATTTTCAGAAGATTTAGCTTCCTGGGCCAAATTTTCATCTAAAGCGGAAAGAGTGTTATTTTCATAGCCAAACGACGATTTTAGGTTTTCGACAAGTTGCTTGTCGAATTCTTGATACCCATCAATTGATATTATAAATCGTAAACTTCTATGCGAGTTTTCTTCTCTAGTCAAGCTTGTTCCTCCAATCTCGAAATATATAAGTCTTGAATCCAAATCAATATGGATTTATACCACAGAAGAGCACAATAGATGCGCTGATGGCAATGAAGAAATTTGTACAGGATAACAATAAAGAATTTCGGTACATTGTAATAACTAGCTTAGATGTCCAAGGAGCTTTCGATGCGGCATGGTGGCCAAGCATCTTGAAAAACCTCAAAGATCTGAATTGCCCCAGGAACTTGTATCAGTTATCTCAAGATTATTTTAACAGCAGAATAGCAATCTTACAGATAAATGAGTATAGGGAGGAGAAGGAAGTTAAAAAAGGCTGTCCACAAGGTTCCTGCAGTGGACCTGGTTTCTGGAATATTTTATATAACACACTTTTAAACCAAGAATTCTCTCACCGAAGTCAAGTCACAGCATTTGCAGACGACTTTTTAATGATGACAAAAGGGAAGAGTATTGCTGAAGTGGAGGCCTACACCAACGAAGACATAAAGCAAATAGAAAGATGGGCAGCACATAACAAAATCAAATTCAACACAAACAAGTCAAAGGTAATGGTTATCACACAGAAAAGAACAGGAGTTAATGAAGAAATTAATATATATATGAACAACAAGAGATTAGAGCAGGTAGACGAGATAAAATACCTAGGGATATACGTGGATAAATATTTCAGATTCGATAACCATATCAATCATATTACAGAGAAAGCAACAGCTTTAATACATACACTGGGGAAAACGGCCAGACTGCAGTGGGGTCTAGGACATAAAGCATTGAGCACTATAAACCAAGGAGCTATAATACCAATCCTAACCTATGGAGCACCGATATGGGAGGAGGCAGCAAAGAAAGTCAAGAATATAAGGAAACTAGAAAGAGTACAAAGATTAATGAATATAAAGATTTCCAAAGCACACAAGACAATTTCGTATGACGCCTCCTGTGTAGTGGCCGGGGTGGCACCAATAAACTTAATTATACAGGAAAAAGCCAGAATTTATAGGGATATAAAAGAAAGAGAAGATTATGACTCCCCGATAGACAAACGACACTGGAACCATCCAGCTCAAACAATAAAAATACGGAAGGCGGATGAAACAGAATCGTACCTACTACAGATATATACAGACGGCAGTAAGACAGGAGACAGTGTTGGAGCAGGAACAGTAATTTTTCAGAACGGCATCTTGATAAAAACCATAAAGAGTAAGTTACACAGTAAATGCTCTAATAATCAAGCCGAACAAATAGCCATTTTGCAAGCACTAATAGAAATTACAAAGCTCGATATATCACAAGAAGATAAGACTGCTGCAATCTATACAGACAGCGAAGTAACTTTGGCTTTACTCGAAAATAACAAATCCCATTACTCCATAATTGCAGAAATACACCAGACCATATCTGCCCTCCAGCGACAAAAATGGAGAATTTTCTTTGCCTGGGTTAAAGCTCACGTTGGTGTACAAGGTAATGAAATGGCCGATCAAATAGCCAAGGAAGCGGCATTAGGCAAGGGAGAAATTGTTTATAAGAAGGTACCAAAGCAGACAATAGTGACAGACAACAGACGACTGACAACGGAGAGATGGCAACACAACTGGACTGCATCTACAAAAGGAATAATAACAAAAGCCTTCTTGCCTTCGATCGCAGAGCGACTGAAGATGAATCTGCCCATAACAGCTCAATTCACTGCTATGATTACTGGACATGGAAGGACAAGAGAATACCTCAGCCGTTTTCGTATCATTGAAGATCCTACTTGCGTGTGTAGAAAGGCACCACAAACTGTGAATCACCTAATATATGAATGTTCCAGTGTAAAAACTCAAAGGGCAGGACTGGTAGAAGAAATAAGAAGAAGAGGGGACAAGTGGCCTGTGACAAGTGAGAGACTTATACGAAAGCACCTTCAAGCATTCAATAATTTTGTTAAGAGTATAAACTTTGAAACTTTGTAAATATAAATATATAATTACTAACTAGGATATAACGTAATATAGGAAAGAGATTAGTAACACAAATAGAAACAAACAAATAATAGGAAGTAGGAAATAGTGTAAACTAAGATACAATAAGGGAAGATATAGTTAATTGCCAATTGTAAATATTTTATAAATATTCTTAGAAAGTAATACACTCATATGATAAATATTGTATAGTACATAGTATGATAGTCAATTGTAAATATTTCAAAATATCTTTAACATAGAATAATCAGATAGACAAATAATGTTATACAAATTAATAAGTATAACAAAGTAAAAACAAAACTGAAATTAGCTCTAAGAACAACTGTAAATAATGTACAAAAAACACATGTATTATTACTTTGTAATGGGGCATGTGGACTATGTTAATAAAAAAAAAAAAAAAAAAAAAAAAAAAAGACACAGAGACACAGACACAGAGACACAGACACAGACACAGACACACACACACAAACACACACACAAACACACACACACACAAAAACACACACACACACAAAAACACACACACACACAAAAACACACACACACACAAAAACACACACACACAAAAACACACACACACACACACACAAACACACACACACACAAAAACACACACACACAAAAACACACACACACACAAACACACACACACACACAAAAACACACACACACACACAAAAACACACACACACAAAAACACACACACACACACACAAACACACACACACACACAAAAACACACACACACACAAACACACACACACACAAAAACACACACACACAAAAACACACACACACAAAAAACACACACACACACACAAAAACACACACACACAAAAACACACACACAAAAACACACACACAAAAACACACACAAACACACACAAACACACACACACAAACACACAAACACACACACAAACACACACACACACAAACACACACAAACACACACACACACAAACACACAAACACACACAAACACACACACACAAACACACAAACACACACAAACACACACACACACAAACACACACACAAACACACACACAAACACAAACACACACACACACAAACACACACACACAAACACACACACACAAACACACACACACAAACACACAAACACAAACACACACACACAAACACACACACACAAACACAAACACACACACACAAACACAAACACACAAACACAAACACACAAACACACACACACAAACACAAACACACACAAACACACACACACTTTTTTATTTACAGCAAGATCCCGAAAGGCCATGTTGTCAAGGAAGCCGAGGAGAAAGGATTGCGGACCTGGCAAGAGCAATGGAAGAATACGACAAAAGGAACTACTACCAGAATGTTTTTCCCTTCAGTGATGGAACGTCTAAAGCTGAGGGTTCCACTAAACGGACAGATAACAGCCATATTAACAGGTCACGGGAAGACAAGAGAATATTATACAAGATTTAAAATACAGGAAAGTGCACTGTGTAAATGTGAACAAGAAGATCAAACTGTTAATCACTTAATATTTGAATGTACTCTCCTAAACAGTGAAAGACAAGAACTAAAACAAAACATAAGATTAAAAGGTGGACAGTGGCCACCCTAGTAGCACACTTCGTTGGCCCAATCGAGAGATTTGGTTGGCATGGTAGGGATATGTTGGGAAAAGGTTCGTTGTAATTTCCTCCTTTGGGCCCATTCATTTTTTGGTTGGCGTTACCTACCGCCCTACCGTTGGGCTTATGATTGTGGGCCAACCTTGGAATATGATCGCATTTATCTTCTCACCAGTCTTCGGCAATTTCCGGGCGTGTTCGTAGGTCTCGGCACAGGCCGTCAACGGTCAACGGTCATTCCTCATTCGCCATCTTGATATGTACAGAAGTTAACTGTTTTGATTCTCATTCATATTTCATACATAATATTAGGTAAGCCCTTTGATTGTTCTCTGAATATATAACGTTATCATTTTTACACAATACTGTATTATGAGTGTTGCATGAAATACAGCCTCTAAAAATAAATAGGCCTATCATTTATAGGCTATTCGAAATTTACATTATAATTGAAGAGGTACCTGTTTTTGTTTCAGATGATTTACTGAAATCAAGGCAGAAGGAAATCAAAGCAGAGAAGGAGCATAAGCAACTAAATTGGAACAGTTCGCAAGCTCAATTGGGATTTTCAAGATTTCAAACCTGCATATATGGAGCATGCAGTTATGTGTCAGAATCAAGTATTTCGATTTATTATACCGTGCATGTTACCGTAGGCCTTAGTATTTCATGTAAACGCATGTTATATAAATTTATGTAAGTCTTTCCACGTTATGCCCTCATTATATAGTCTAAGAAATCCAGGGAATGTTGCCAGTAAGTTGAGCCAACATTGAGGTTAGGGAAACATTTTACAGTACAAATAATGGGAAGGAATCGATTTATAACGCACAATATCTAGGCTATAATAAACACATCTTGCATTTCATAGTAACCTAATCTATTTCTTTGCACTAGTAAATAATTTTCAATCTCGTAATATGTAACTTGCAGTCGGTAGTCGAAGATGAATTTCTCGACTGCTGACTGCAACTGTACTTTGTGAATGGCGTACATTACTCACCATACTTTACTTTGACTATCAACTACAGACTGCCAACTGCACATTGTGGATAGAGCTGTAAGCCTACGTTAGTTATATAATCAACTCAACCTCTATAATTTAAAAACATAGTTCATGACAGGGTTAAAAAATGCATTTACATTATGTTTGAATAACAGTCAAATCTGATTAGCTTAACTTGATTGCTAGAATCCTTTTCCATCAAATTGTTTCATCTATCCCTAATGGCCTATATGTGCACTTAATAGATTAGGTAATTTAAAACATCTTTACCAAATCATGTAAAATCTCTTCAGATTTCTTCTATCTGTTCTATTCTTAATTTAGGCCTACATTCAGTCACAATTTTGGTTATAACCCCAATAGGCTACAGTTTGTAGAATTCAATTTAAAATGAAATGATCTTAACATCAGTCTGTAAAAGTAAAATATTACTAGATTATGGAATAAAATGGGAATAATGGAACTTTGTGCCCCACGCGTTCCCCTTTCCACTCGCCTGGCTGCTTCCCGAATGCCACCTGCCACGCTTCCCTGCAGGTCATGCCGTCATGGCTGTAGCCGCTGCTCAACGCCGGTAATGCGTAATTGCGATTGGCATGTCACCTAATATTTCACAATAAAAATAAAATACCCTTGCACCTGGCATTCAACCCAATTCTGTACTAATTCCATCCTACTATCCCCCACAAATCCTATTTCCCTTAAATCTACATCCTAATATTTTCTTTCCACCTACGTCTAAGTCTTCCAAGTGGGTCTCCCACTCAGCATTTTTTAGATGTCTTTCCCCCCCATACGCACAACATGTTTAGCCCATTTCATTCCCTGTGATTTAATTTCCCTTACTATATCTGGTGGCGAGTACAGATTATGAAGCTCGTCGTTATGCAGTTTCCTCCAGTCCCCATTTTCATCTCTCCCATACGCCCAAATATTTTCCTAAGCAGCCTGTTTTCGAACACACTCAGATTATGTTACAAACTGCATCTTACAATCAAAATTGTAATTGAATGTAAATTAAGAATATAATAAATAGAATTATTATGAATTTTGAAGAGATTTTACACAAATTTTTAAAGCTTTTTTAAGCCTATATTGAAGTCTTTTAAATATTATTTGATAATGAATAAGCTAATCTAAGTGCATAGGAATAGATGGAACAGCATTTTAGAAATAAAGCTCTTACAGGTTAAGCTAATCAGATTAGACTGTTTTTCAAACATAATGTAAATACTAGTGATACTAGTGTACTCGTAACAGGAAAGTCACAAGAAGATTTAGCAAGACTAGCTACAAAGACTTTTCACGAATTAAATACTTGGTTTCAAGCTAATAAAATGTCACTTAATATTGATAAGACCCACTTTATTCAATTTAGAACAAAAAATAGATATATCTCAAACATTGTAATCAATTATCAAACACAAATCATAGAGGAAATTAGCAACATAAAATTCTTAGGACTACAAATTGACCAAAATCTTGACTGGAAGAAACACATTGTAATGATAAGTTCTAAGCTAAGTTCAGCATGTTTTGCGCTACGAACTTTGAATGATATATTACAACAGGACGCATTACTCACGGTATATTTTGCATATTTTCACTCTGTTATGAGGTACGGAATCATTTTTTGGGGTAACTCGGCACATAGGGAAAAAATATTTAGATTACAGAAGCGAGCAATAAGAATAATATGTGGAAAGAAAAAACGAGAATCTTGTAAACCGCTGTTTGAAAAATTAAAAGTCCTCACTCTCACCGGAGAGTATATATCGCACCCCTGGTGGAAGACTGCCACAAGTCAAAAATAACATTTGTTCAGGAGGAGCATTTAAAGATTTTGATGCAATATGAAAAACAGTAAATATTACTTTAACACAAAATTGCTGCCACTTCCGGACAAGAACACTGCATAATCTCGGGTTTACGGGCTTGCGTATGATAAAAAAACTGAGATATGGCAGTTTTCTGCTATTTGAAACATCAGATGCTAGTGAGAAGAAAAATCAATTATATGCTGTAGAATCCTTATCGTTACGATTTGGGTTGTGCCACTTTTCCAGGACATGGATATGATGACAAGCACTTATAAGTACTAGTTATCTCAAAATTCAATTTTTTTGACTTATGGCAGTCTTCCACCAGGGGTGCGATATACTCTGTTATGTGTTACATGGTAGATAATATTGATAAATTTCAAAGTAATCACAGTATACACGGGCGTACTACTAGAAACATGAATGATTTACATAGACCAGCTAACTCATTAAAACTTTTTCAGAAAGGTGCTTATTATTCCGCAATACAAATATACAATAACCTTCCAAAAGAGATTAAATCACTATGTATTAAAAGCAAATGCAAATCTTTCAAAAGAGCTCTGAAGCAATATTTAGTAACTCACACCTTCTACAATATGGATGATTTCTTTTCAGCTTGAGTAAGTGTGACATAACAATTCTTGTATCATGTTTTTTTTTATAACATGCATGTATGTTTTTATCTGACGTGTTCTATATCCTTGAGCCCTGCTCAACACAGGATCTACAGAACGAGACATCTACATCTACATCTACATCTACGCCTTTTAACCCTGTTATGAACTATGTTTTTAAATTATACAGGCAAAGAGAATGGAAGTTACTTGATAGAGTTGATTATATTTCTAACGTATAGGCCTAATAATGGTGATGCTATAACTGGTCACAAGACAGCTGTATAACAAATTAACTAATCACAGTAGGCTAAAAGATTGCACATTGTTACTTATATGAGAATATAAAGATTAACACCATATAATATTGTAAACGTTAATGGTAACATTCTTGGATTTCCTAGACTATATTGAGGGCATAAGGTGGAAAGATCAACTTACATAAATCAACTATTCTCACATTACATAAAAATGAAGTTTATTAATATATGTTATGTAGTTCATAATATATATATCTGACTTATCCATAACTTGTAAAGCAGCAGTAACAATAAACTATTCATTATTCATTTCTCTGAATTTTATTTAGCCTATAGCCAAGATTCTTTCCTTATGTTATACCATGTATCACCATTTTTCTGAGATATAGAATTCTGGACCAGGGTGCACATAGCCTCATGAAGACGAGGAGCCACTTGATAAAGAAATAGCGGCTTCAGTCATGAAGACCACCATCTGCCAATGTAGAAGAATGGAGGAAGAAGATGCAACATGGGTAGTAGGCCTTAACCCCTCATGGGATGAAGTTCTCGACCATTAGTATTACAGTGCTTTCACTGTACGACTTGGCCGGCAATCGCACGGGCCGACTATCCGTGACTCATGCATCAAGCGCCCAAGTGATGCCTCGTCTCACCGCTGAAGTCTAGCTTGTGATCTGATTGCGTTCACACGTGAATAATTATTACAGCAGTGTTTGTGTTTTTTTATGGTTAAAGTAGTTTTTAGTTTTGCTTGAAGTGTTTTAAAAATGCCACGACATAATTATACATTAGAACTACTGCGTGTGAATAGCAATTTCCTCAAAAGGTGCCGTAGATGTAATGATGCAGAAGGACGGCATTTCCAACATCTCCTGTGATAAGGCAAGTTTGTATTTTTATTTTATATTTTCATATTTTATTGTGATTACAATTACGGAAATATATACGATTCGCCGGGAGTACCGTGATATGTCATGCGCCTGGCCCCGCATGCGGTTTATCTGTGACGGAGCGGCCCGTGCGATTGCCGGCCAAGTCGTACAGTGAAAGCAATGTATAACCATCAATAAGCCATCCAAATCCAATGATTTCCCTATATTCCTCCATTAGGTTCTGCTTTTTGTCTTGGTTTCATGTTTATTTTATCATAATTAGGTAGTTGATAAAATATTTTCCTCAGCAACTGCAATTTAAGAATGATTAGCAAGTCCATGCAAATCTTTCGCACTTCGCCCCTTTTGATAGGTGCCCAGGAAAACTAGGCATTTAGCTAACTAATAAATTCATTCTTATACATTCACAAAATACAGTATACGGTTGAATTAAGAGCAACATATGAACTGTATACTGTGTTTTGTGAATCTGTATGAGTGAATTTATTAGTTAGCTAAATACTTGGTTTTCTTGGACTATTATCAAAAGGGGTGAAGTGCGAAAGATTTGCATGGATTTATAAGTCATTCTTAAATTGCAGTTGCTGGGGTAAATATTTTATCAACTACCTAATTTTGACAAAATAAACATGAAACCAAGGCAAAAAGCAGAACCCAATGGAGGAATGTAGGGAAATCGTTGGATTTTGGTTGGCTTATGGATGGAATTATGTTGGAATTCGGATGGCAACAGTTGGCATTCTGTTGGCATTACAATGATGGCCCAACAGATCGCCAACGAACATTCCCAACTGTTGGGATTTTGTTGGATATTGGTTGGCTACAGTTGGCAATTGGTTGGGTAAAATGCACTTTGCCAACGGAACCCCGACGGACATTCCTAACCGTTAGCCAACGAAACATGGCGATCATTTCCCAACATTGGCCCAACGATCTGTGCTACTAGGGCAGTAACAAATTACGAACTAGTTAAACATTACCTCCAAGACTTTACAAGATTCTTAAACAAAATAGATTTTGAAAAATTATAATTAATTGTAAGAGTAATTAGAAATAAGTTAACTGTTAAGAAGTAGAAATAATTAGCTTAATTAGGTAATTAGGATATAATCAAAAAATAATATACAAGTTCTAGTTAAAAGATAATATCAACTGTAAATAATGTACAATAACACATGTATTATTACTTTGTAATGGGGCATGTGGACTATGCTAATAATAAAAAATATAAAAAAAAAAAAAAAAAACACACACACACACACAAACACACACACACAAACACACACACACACACAAACACACACACACAAACACACAAATACACACACAAACACACACACAAACACACACACACACAAACACACACACACACACACACACACACACACTCACACACACTCACTCACTCTCACTCACTCTCACTCACTCTCTCTTACATGTATAAAGTAGAATTGTGTGTTTGTTTGTCCTTTGTAGAAAATTAACCTTGTCGCAGCTTTCTATGTTTAATATTTAATGTTATATTAATATTTTTCAAAAGTTTAATATTCAAAATGTTCTCAATATTGGGTGCCAAGTCTGGTCATAGATGACCACACTAATGATGATGTAGACCCTTCAGCTGCTCTGTGTTGGCTTTGAACTTGATCACTCTTCCTTGGGGCAGATATGGAGAATACTATTTATTAAAGTGCTTATAGGAATAAAGTCGGAGAATTACTTTTAACACTTTTATTCTAAGAACTCGTGAAATTAATATTCAAACTTTATTTTGCAATCATGATCTTCCAAGTTTCTTTTCTATTGCAAATTACTGTATGTTAAATGGAATTATTTATTATTCCATTTATATGATTAATATTCTTAAATTTCTTTATATGAATATTCCCATCAATATCTTTTCGTTCTGCGGATTATTTTGATACCCATTTTGATGTACTTGTTATTGCATTTTATATGTGAATTTTAATTAGGGCCTAACTGAGGACTGCTACAACCTATGAACAACGCTCGCCTAAGTGAGCAGTGAAAGGGGTTGCTCTAGACCTGCCCCTGGATGAGTCTGACTCTTTATTGATATGATGTCATAATTCTGGCACTCAAACATTAACCTATAAACACAGGTCGATTTCAGAATCAGGAGTGAAGGAATTGGAGAGGGTTGGATGAAATTGCCTTGTACATGGTGTCTTCTATATTATGCAAACTGTCTTCTGAAGGGAACAAAGGACATGGACAACAAACAGAAACTTATTTCCCATGTCCAACAAGGTTAAGATTAATTCTGAAATCATTATCTTCTCTCAACGGATCTAGAGAGTCTTAGCCATATCTGCCATCTTGAATGAAAGGGGAGAAGCATGGGTGGGGAGTGGGCATGGGAGAGCCAGTTTAGAATCCCCTTCCCCAAAATAGACCACTGTGCAACATATCGTAAAGATTCCGTGCACACGAGTGTACATATAATAGATCCAGCCTTAAAACAGATGGTCAGAGTCAATGGCCACTCATATCTAAAAACACTAGGAATATAATAATATATTTGACCCATTGGCATTCGAAGAAGACAACTTGCAGCCCAGGGGCGTATCCAAGATTTATTTTCGGGAGGGGCTGTGAAAATCCTAACTTTACTGTCACTAGGGTTCAGAAGTTGATGATCTAAAAACGCCTAAAAATGACCTATAAATTACCTTAAATTTATGAAAATATGACATGAAAAATTTAAAATATGACAATATTTCTAAATATATATCTAAAAAATGGAATATACAGTAGCATATTAATATAATAATAAACAAAGGACAATATTTTAAGTATGTTATTTGACTACTTTAATATTATGTTTACTATATTAATGAATTACGAGATTGCTTTGTGTATAATGGTGGAAAAGTTCATTCTGAAGACAAAATAGGAAAAAATGTAACGAACGAATGAAAATTTCCTAAAAATGACTGGTAGAAAATAAAATGCAAAATATGAGTAAGGTATTATTGTTCGTTTTGACGGAAGACGAACTTATACTACATCCTGCATTGTCTGTGATGTCTCATAAAAGAGATGACATATCATCAACCTCTGAGCCCTAATTATCACACACAATTATACTGAACACGTTGGAATAACGCATTTCATCTTTTATAAGTCAAAATGTGCAATTGAACTGTCTACTTTCTGAGAAATTAAAGTGCCCTTATGTGCAACATATTAGCATGACTTAAGGGTATATGTACGTGAATTATTTTGAAATTTATGTTTTTTTATAGCACTAAAAAATTGTGCTGAATTTTCTGCATCCATTGATATATAGTTTATATAGGATTAGAAATTATTTGTGGCATTTAAATGGACATTTAAATATGTTTACATGCTCTGAGCCACGCCCTTAGAAAGGTCAAATGAGAAATTCACTATTGACTTAAAATTGAATTTCCCGGTAACTCATATTTTACACACATATTGTTAGGTAGCTCCACAACCATTAGAGATGGAAGGCTGAAATTTTGTACACTAATTTTACATGCATATATCCATAAAGTAGACTACAATGATGCCCATAGGTATAAAATTAAAGAAAATGTGTAATGAAATATTGATCAAATTTCAAGATATTTTATATGCGATATATAAAAATTAATTGCATTAAATATAATAACTTTAGCTGTATAAAAGTAGTCTACTTTGTAGAAAAATATGTTCATTATATGCATTAAAAAAATAAAAGGCGTCAGAGAAACCAGAAAAATGTTATGCCTATAAGGAAGTGATAAGTGCATCTGAATTAATTTTTTTCATGCTCCTATAAAACGTGTAATTTAAAATAAACTTGGTCAATTGTTTATACTTTTATCTTCTAGTTATGTTCTAGTAAGCCCTGTTATAAGATCCTGTAATTTTTGTCCACTTCTAAGTTCATTTTCTTGTAAAATTTTAATATTTTAGAACATGCATTTTTTTTATCTTTTTGTGATTGTTCACGTATATATACCCTTAACGTTTCGGGGGGGGCTGCAGCCCCCTCAGCCCCCCCCCCCTGAATACGCCCCTGTTGCAGCCTAGTTTCTAACATGTATAATAATTGACACATTATGCACAATCTGAAATTGAAATTATAGCTACTATTGAAAATCCACAATCCATGGAAAATCTCAAGGAAGCCATGATAGAAAACTTTATATTAAACAAAAAAGAAACTACTTGTAATAAAATATTTCTTACCAAGTCCATGTAGCACCGTATCACGTATGCACCAAACACACAAGCAGAGAAGATTATTTTATCATCATCGATGAAATAGAAGCCTCCTGAGAGGAAGAATTTATTAGGATATTTACGAATGGATCCAAATCCTTAGAAAGGAGAAGAGCAGTAGTCATCATCAGTAACTGTAATAAACAATTTCTTATCAAACTAAACAAGGAAGCCTCCTTTACACAGCTGAACTAATAGCTATGCATCAAGCTCTCATTACAATATTAAAATTTAAACTCAACCACATTATTATAAGCACAGATAGTAAAAGTGCACTACTCGCAATACAAGAACCAACCTATCATCCCCCCCAAAAAAAACTGGTATATTGTGAATAAAAATAATTATTATGGAAATTGAAACAACACCACCTCATTGACACCTGCACATTGTAAACTAGTAGACAGAATGGCAAAAACAGCAGCATCACTGCCACAAGAATACACAAGCGTTACACACATACTCGAAAAGTTAAAACAAGACTGGAAACTCTACACCCAAACGCACTTCAGAGAAATACGGCATGATCCAACACCACCATCCAAAAAAAATAATGGTTTTGAACGATAAAAACAATGAAACATGAACAGTAGTCATCATGCACCTAACTGAGAATGTGGGAAATATGGAGATGTAAATGATGTATTATTTGGCTACTAACTATCTCCATATAACAACCTCTTACAAAATGTGGTCAAAGCGGGAGCAAAAGCCCTGTTACATATCAACACAGTAACCACAGGATATTACTGTATAATTAAAACACCCATACACCACCTGAAGAAATGCAAAATAAAATACATAGTAACAGCTCCAATCAACCTGACAAGACACAAAGTGAAGTAAGCAGAAACAAAAATGAAAACAATAAAACAGGCAGAGCCCACACCGGCCAAAACAATGTAACACCTGTACCTTATGTATAAACACTACACGACATTGATGGTAAAAGACACTGCAATTGAAAACATCACCTAAGAAACCAACCAGCCAACCTGGTCCATTATATATTTTGTACATCTTAAAATCATTGAATCCATGGAAATGGAATTATTTTCACAATTAATTTTCTTTAAAATTGGCATCAGTTTAGGAACAACTTCGTTTTCAATCCTACCTGTGGGCAAAGTTCCAATGTAAGACCCATTTAAATATACATAGCATTCATTCAGTATTATTATTGTGCTGTTTATGTAACATATGTGTACTAACCAGTGTATACATGGACAGTTCACCTGTGCGATTGCTTCCTTCTTAGACTTACATAATGCCTATTTGCAACTATACTTAGGCATTCCTAGCTTCTCAAATGATGTGTGTACAGTATCTTTACTTACACCACAAGTGATAGTGAATTTTTGGTGTTTTTTGTAATAAATCAATTTGGTCCATTGTCCATGTTACATCATATTTCAGTGAGAGTGTGTTCACAATAACATTTCCACACATTATATTGCTATATTTTAATAATTCAGCACCATGCAAGCAATTTATTCATATGTACTTTTGTCTAAAACCATCGTGACCATGTGTTCAAGGGGTTGCATCATATTGCATGACCTTGCCATCCTCAATAAAGTGATTACATTCAACTTAATCTTTTATATAAAGTGCGGTGTCTGAAGCCCTGAAGCATTTTGATTGGCTCTCGATGGAGCGATATCCAGGCATTCTGATTCATTCCATTCAACAGTATGCTCTTAAGTGTAGCTGATCTCTGACTCTGGTGCACTAGAAGCTTGGTGGGAGCCGCCTCTATCTATTGAGCTGTAGGCTCTGCATTATCACTCCAGCCAATTTAGGCGATGCAAATGTCATTTTTTCGGTATAGGTGCTTGCCGGCCGTGCCTTGTGTACAGGCCTGCTCAATCATGCAGATTGTGGACGAGTGAGCATTTGTTATTAACATTGATCACAAATTAGTCATCTTTTATGGTGGGCAGAATTTGCACCATGTTGTTTTTGTCAATTGGAACATGAATCACTTTCCTCACTAAGAAGGAAACCATATGGGTTGTCATGTTGAAACCTAGCCTCAAATTTGCATATTGATTGATCTTCCTTACAGATGGACACATGCAAAAAATTAGCTGCTCATTCGAACTGTAAGTAGGTGAAAACATGTTTGTATTGTTCCAACGAAGGGCACATGTAGAGCTCGCTTGAGTAGCCCACATGCTAGGAAGTGGGAACATATGCGACAGATTGGTGGAAAGAGCTTAATGTACGTCTTTGCTTGTTGAATGTAATAGATCATTATCAGGGCCCGGATTCTAATGACATGTCCTCTTTTTATTGATGCTGCATAGACATTGCCAACTTTTGGATAAATCCTAATCATGGCCTCTAGATTATAGAAATGCATTTTTATTGGGTCATTTTTTGTAATTTTATGCAATTTTATGTTTATAAAATTTATTTCAATTTTAGGTCATTATTTTGTCATTTGCTTCCTTATTTAGTCATTTTCATGTAATTACGTGAGTGTATTAACTTTTTTCGTCGCTAACACTGTCTTTGAAGTGTTGTTTTTTTAATGCAAGAAGGAAAAATTCAGTGTTAAAGTGTTGACATGTCTCAGTTGGAAATGAGAATCAAAGAAACGCCAAAATTTTGTATTATATTACTATTGTTATTAGATTGACTTGGCACCAGAGTCTGCCACCTGC
The DNA here is from genome assembly GCA_964059195.1 of Ectobius pallidus. NCBI lineage: Eukaryota > Metazoa > Arthropoda > Insecta > Blattodea > Ectobiidae > Ectobius > Ectobius pallidus. The sequence continues at coordinate 10,428,982 of CAXKWD010000008.1, read as the reverse complement.
TTGGATTTGACAGTGCAAACTACAGTTTACCCTCTATAAACAACAATATAATCTGGCAGACCACAAAAGGATGTGCCGAATTTTGACTCGCCAGTGCCTCAGTTCCGTGAGAAAAGAACATTCACAACATTACAGTTATTTACAGTTTTTACAATTATGTACAAACTAGTCTATAACTTTGTGTGAACAATAATAATTTTTTATAAATAAAATATCAGTTTTTAGATCATATTTTTATAATTATTAAGTCATTTTCGTTAAAATTCATGGTCATTTTGTAGGTCATTTTTCAAACAATTCTAGGTCATCAGAATCATCGGGCCCTGATCATTATAGATAATCATTACTTAACATTTCCATATTTTGAAACTATTTAATCTATTAAGACACTGAGGGGTTTGATATGAATGTGTGGGTGTTATAGGCTAGATGTGTGACCATTAAACAAAGGTGTTTTGCCATGCTCAGGGAACCACAACATTGGTGCTTTAATCAACCTGTTACCAATGTCAACATTTCTCTATACAAAACTCTTTAGGTGTTACGAACTCTCACTAACTACTCCTTATTGTGCTCATCAATATAGGCCAAAGTAAATTGAAATATATTCATTCAACCAATTTAAACAGCACACAAGATTCACTTTGCTAATCCTAAACACTTGAACAGATACTAATTACTTCAGGAGACCACTGGAATACAAACATCTGTATGAAAGGAGGGTGTTATTCAATATTATAATATTACAATTGATTTTTATCTATATAGATTTGCTCATATAATGAGACGGAAAGGGAGAGGTGAAGCACACCACATATAAGCCTGCATGGGAAGCGGCTGTGACTGTGACAGCCGATGCTTGGCATGCTGGGTAGGGAAGGCTCGAGTCACTACCTTCTCCCACCAACTGTGTGAGGCTACTCAACATTTCAAATTTGCAATTTGCAATTAATTTTCACCCACTAAAAGTTCGTATGAGCGCTAATTTTCTGCATGTGTCTGTCTATCTGTAATGAAGACATATCGATATGCAAAATTTGAGGGTAGGTTTCAACATGACGACTCGTACAGTTCTCTTGTAAGCTATACATCCCACATGCTGCAACTGTCATATCTCCATGGGGACAGAGCCTTTCCTGATAGGACCTAGCTTGGGTTCCTGCTCATACATAGCGAGGGATGATTTGCTGCATTATATCATGAGGATCAGTGTCCAACACTACATATTTGAATGGACTAACTTGCCACATGATATATATAATAACTATGTGGAAAAATAGCCTAAGATATGAAGATATAAAATGTAAAGTTATCTTGAAAAATATTTATTGGCTATTTTGTAGCACTTTAATGCCTAAGCACTACTTTCTTAATAACCCTCGGATTATGAGAACAATATGAGGAGCAGTAAAATGAAAAGAGTGACAGGGCTAATATTACTTGTTCATCTTCAGATACTCAATTCTGGTACTGAGAAAATTTGACAGTTTGTATAAGGTAACCTGTAATAATATATTTCTTCATTTTGATGTGTACTTTTGTTTTTATTTGTTTCAGAAAGTTGATTTATACAGCCTAGGTATTATTTTCTTTGAAATGTGCTACCGTCCTCTTGTAACTGGCATGGAAAGAGTAAAAATTCTTGTAAATCTCCGGAATAAGGACATTCTCTTACCCTCCGATTTCACAGAGGATGAAATGTCCCAGCAAATCCACATCTTAAGGTTTGTATATTAGATTTTTATTTTATTCAATTGCCATAGTATAACATAATTTCATCTGGAGGTATTTATATGTCAGTATCACTAATACAGTAGAATCCTGATTATTCAAGCCTCTGTTAATTGAGGGTCAAATACAGTGTGTTTCACATACAAGTTGGCCAATCATGCTGGTTTCTGCGTCGCGGCAGCCACAGCTCTAACTCCCAAGTGTTCGGGTGAAATATCTGCAAATAAAGCTGCTAACGGTATAATGATTCAGGTTCTAACAGTTACAGTTAAAATTACAATGAAAATAACCACATAGCTCATCACAAGTCATGTTGGAAATGTCCTCCTTTTGCATCCACATAACACTGGCACCTTTTAAGGAAATTTTTCTTTCATGCGCATAAGTTCAGCTTCCGAGGTAGAGTTAATTTCTCTTGTGATAATGTCTTTAAGTTCTTCTAATGTATGGGAAATTGACCTATACACTTTATTTGTCAAATTCCCCCATAAATAATATTCACATACTGTTAGAAGAACTTAAAGACAATATCACAAGATAAATTAACTCTGTCTTGGAAGCTGAATTTATGCATGTGATAGAAAATTTTCTAAAATGGTGTTGTGTGGATGCAAGAGGAGGACATTTCCAACATATCTTGTGATGAGGTACGTGGTTATTTTCATTGTAATTTTAACTGCACTTGTGAGAACCTGAATCATTACACTGTTAGCAGCTTTCTTTGCATAGATAATTCACCCGATCGCTTGGGAGTTAGAGTTGTGGCCACCTAGATGCAGAAACCCGCATGATTGACCAACTCTTAGGCTAGGTGAAACACACTGTATTCTCTAAGGTATTTTTACTTACAGTAAAAATATTCATATTCATAGGTGCTGACTGCACCCAGAAAAGGAAGCTCACATTCAAGTTTAATATAATTTATCTTGAAAGTTCTTCTTCATTACAACAAGTGACGTTAATACTAGGATATCTGATTTTTCTTACGTAGTAGAACGCCTGAAAGGGGTCAGTTTGACCCCTATAGTAAACACAAATCAACTCTGAACATACGATAAGCCAATAGAATTTTACGCAACTTGCAGTGTTGCAAGTTCACGACTCGCGACTCTGCAAACGTTCTCTGTCTATCAAAGAGAGAGAGAGAGAGAACACGTGTGCTTACTCACTGCTGCTCTGCGTCAAACATTCACACATTATTTTAACGCATTTCGTTTTTGAAAAATCGCGAACAAAAGTAGCTTGAAATTTTGAAACCTATTACACGTAAGATACAACATGACTTATCTTAAAAGAAAGTGAAGAAAGGCTTACCTTATTGAGCTGTAGAAATAGGCCTACAAAGGGACAAATAAAACTTCTTCGTCTTCGTCCTCTTCACTTCCTTCACCACTCGTGTCACTATCTGTTTCACTGTCCCTAAGATTTATAATTATACTTTCAACAGTGTCATCCCTGTGTATTACTTCGTGGCCCATTTCTAACGCTATCTGATCCAGTTCATATATTTTTTTTCGTGAGTTTTATAAGGGGCAACACGGGCTAGGAATTCTGATATAGTTTCTGTGGGACTGTATGTTATGTTGTGTTCTTGAAGCCATTCCTGAATCTCTCTCTCTCTCTCTTACGTGAATTTGTTGTGGGTTACTTATTTAATAGCCTAGAATGATAGCTGGCGTTATCCATAATTATTATCGAACTCGCGTCCAGATAAAAAAGAAATATGTTCGTGAACCATTCTTTGAACCTGTCCGAAGTCATTTCTGTATGATAATCGGTCTTTTTACTTTTAGGATTGGAGCGAAATACCCATTTACTTTCTGGTATAAACCCTGTTTTAGCTGAACCTGCATGGCATATTATAAGCATACTACCTTTTCCTATTGGTACTTTAAGGCCGCCTCTTCCAGTCGGATCTTGCCATATGTCCCTCCTGGAGTGATTCTGGTTGACCCATGTTTCATCAAGATAAAATATGGGCCACGTATCTCCCATCCCCCTAAGATTGTGAATTGTACGCAGAAATTTTTGTCTGGTGCAACAATGTCGTCCCTTTCCAGTAGAAATTTCCGGCCATCATTGGTTCTCCTGTACTTAAATTCTAGGGATTTCAAAATCATATACATGGAGGAGACAGAACCTTTATATTTTATTTTCTTTCGCATTAAAGAAACTAATTTTTTAGCTGTGGGATATTCCCCGTATCGTACAATTCAAATATTGTCCGGCGTAAAATACACTTTTGAAAACCGTCAAGATTTGCTTTGCGCTTTTTAACTGTGCGATGGTTTCCAGGAGATCTAAAACTGAGCCCACCCCCTACTTCAGTTGATTGTTTTCCCTCCTTAATAATATTAGTCACAGATTGTTCACTAATTTGGCAAGCTTTAGCAGTTAATTCCGGTCATGAAAACCACCATTAACGGCCGTGGGTGTCAGCATGCTGACCACATGCCCCCAATCCTGTCATCTACCTGTGGTAGATGACGCAGCGGTCGGGTGGGAGGCCAAGTCTCTTCAGGGATGTAGCGCCACGGAGTTTAGTTTTTTTAGCAGTCAATTCCTTACAAAATTTGTATTATTATGCATTTCGTCGTCCGAAATAATCTTTTAAAAAACTAAAAACACTGAAAACCATAGTTCTCCCCTGCTTACGCAAAACTTTGTGGGTATAAATTGTTTCACCACTCGTACTAGACTTGCTAAGGTGACATTACGGACACTGAATTCTCACAAAAGAACACACGAAACGCTCTTGATTGCTAACACATATAAACTGAGACTGCGTCTGTGTTTTATCTGTGGCTGGGTGGAAGTATCTTATTGTGGAAGTGAGAGGGGTCTTGTTGTTGTTTATGTTAACAGATAGACAGAAACTTAATGTAATCCATCGATGGTGTTATTATTTTAGGGTAGAAATAAGAAAGGATCTCTTTGTTTGTATTAACATTTGCAGGATAAGAGCTATCTTCCGAACAGAGCGTCCTACAGACATGATGTTTGGACAGTCGGCTTTCAAAAAAATACAGCTTTCTAATGGTGATATCAGGAAATACTTAAATTTAATAGATTTTGAGCGCGCAAAGAAATAAGTGAAGTACATCTCTTTAGCGAGGCAGCACGTTTCATTAACTGTACAACATTGCAGCAACCTAATTCGCTTGTCACTTCATCACGTGACTCTGCCTGCCCCGCCTCAGGTTCAGAGTTGTTTTGTGTTTACTCTAGTAATAAAAGACAGTGTGATTTTTTTTTTTACAGTTACCATTAATTCATTATATTTCACATTTCCTCAACAAATGCTGAAATTTATAAAACAAAATCAACAAATTCTGGTGAAAGAATATTCCTTCATACTGAACACACGTTTGCCAGCATCTGGTATTGAAACACCTCAGGAGACAGGCTTTACTCGCAGGTAGTTAAAATGCAAAACATCCTTAAATTTATGTTGACTCACAGTAGAGATGCATTTCGGCTTGATAAAGAATCTTCAGCCTATTAATAAATTTTCAAATGTGTATTGAGAAGGGGAATTATCTTATAGAAAATATATTGTAAAAAAACTTAAGCTTTTTCACTTAATAAGTAAATTCAAAAAATTATTACAATATAGAATACATCTCGTTCAACCCTTCATTCCAGCCTCCAATTAAAAGAACTAATGATTATGCTACCTTTGTACGGTCAAAATACCGCAGCCCTTCATTATTAACAGTGGGCAGGTTGTACTTCATAAATTATTCAAGACAAAATTTTTTTGTTAAACAAGCGAACATAATTTTTGCCTAATTCATACCTTATACCTTATATTTTATTTTTAGTCTTGTGTTTACTGGTTGCTGAGTGGTACAGTCTAAATTGTACCACATGTGATAAAACTTATATTGGTCAAACAGGTAGACAATTCAAGACAAGATATCATGAACACTCCCTTGACTATAGATTAAATAGAAGAAAATCAACATATGCCAAACACTTGTCAGATGAAACTCATAAACATGATACCATAGAAAACACAATTAAAAATGCACACAGAGGAAATAAAGGTAATAAATTTAATACTTTGAAAAACTTACAGATTTACAAACATAGACATAAAATCCTCAATGAAAATATTATAGAGCAGAATCCACTATTTGCATTGGTTAATGAACCCACCTAATCACCATAGAATTGCAACTATTCTATCAACAGTATCACTCAGCAACCAGTAAACACAAGATTAAAAATAAAATATAAGGTAAGAATATCTACAATATATTTTCTATAAGATAATTAATAACTTCCCTTTTTCAACATGTGTTTGAAAATTTATCAATAGGCTGAAGATGGCTTTGTCAAGCTGAAATGCATCTCTACTGTGAGTCAACATAATACTTAAGGATGTTTTGCCTTTTAACTATCTGCGAATAAAGCTTGTCAACACAACATAGTCTACAAGAGTAGAAGTGAGTAAATAGATATATTTAAAATAGGCCTACACAACGTTTTTATACATTCTCGACTGGTAATATAGACATTACCTACAAAACTATTTATAAAGGCATGTATACACTTTTAACACACTGCTTGTTTTAGTAACTTTTATGATTTTAAACCAGGGTACTCCATGTATTATATCGATACCTCAGTACAAAAGTGTTACAACTCAAAAAACTTCGATTTTGAGTTATGACCACTACTAAATGAGGAACTATTTGTTCTATGCACTGTTAGAGTGTTACACCTTAAAACTGAACCCTTAATTTTTTAATTGGGATGATTCAGTTTGACACTGACAATATCTTGAGTAGATGCTCCATGCAACACTGTATTATTTTAAGTTGTAACACTTTACGCTCTGTATGATTTTAAATGGAACTGTTATATTTTGAGTTGCAACAGTTTTGCAACATTATTCAATGAGAATCTCGGTTGTGAGGTGTTAGTAAGACTGTAATATTTTATTTCAATATGCCTTTTTTCTGCATTGTCAGAGTTCTTGTATATACAGTATTATGTGAGTGTTATGGCGATTGTATAAGCAATCTATTGTGAATCATAATACAGTAATGTCCAAAAGGTCTAAACGTTTTGTAGAGTTATGTCTTATGAAAGAAGAAGACACACCCTTAATCTCAGCTGAAAGTAGATTGGTAAGTACATTGTTTTGTATTTTATACTTGCAATATTTAATTTAATAATATTTTGCTGATACTTTGATAAAACTGTAAGGTGTTCTCTTTGCGTTGTAGTCTGCTTCAAGTATCTCTAAAGAAAATGAAAATATACTGGAAATACTGATGCCTCAGTCAAAAATCCCAATTGGGATTATTCTTCCACGTCTGATGATAATGATGATGATAATGGACATGGACAACACAAGCAATACACAACCCTGCTACCTATAATTCCATTTGATGAGGAAAAGGAAGTACCCGTTTAAGTAATTTAATCTATTATTTCTATTTTATTGAAGTAATGGTACGAGTTTACAAAACAATGTTCTTAGCAACACTTGTGTTAGTAGTCGTTATGTGAGCACAATGTGGGACAAAATTACTAATGAAGGGACAATAGTTGAAGACAGACGAGGGAAACACAAGAAGAACCATAAAATACCTCAGCATAATATGACAGATGACATTATAGCTCTCATAGATTCTTTCCCCAGGGTAGAATCACATTACTGTAGATCTAGGTTTAAGAAACAGTGCTTAGAAGGTGATCTAAATATAACTAAACTGTACCAAATGTGCAAAGAGAAATGCATAGCTGAAGGAAAGTCTGCTGCAAAGCTTCACTTCTTCTTCTTTCTCGGCTCTACAGCCCTTGAAGTGCTTTGGTCTCCTTCACAATCTTCTTCCATGCATCTCTTTCCTGAGCCTGTCTTTTCCAATTCTTTACACCCATCTTTTTATTCACATATTTTCAATTTTAATTTTAATTTTTTCTTTCCAAAAAAAGATCAATGCAATTTTTGTTCAAATTACAAACAAAGAACTTCTGAAGAAAGAAGCGAGATTCAAGATAAGTACAAAAGACACATATTAGAAAAAGAAAAATGTACAGAAGAGAAAACTTCAGATATTGAGGCATGTAAAAGAAGTGATGGAAAAAGTGGTGTTTTTGCATTTGACTTACAAGCAGTTCTTCCAACACCATGCAGTAAAGTGTCTGTTTTGTATTATAAACGGAAGCTCTCCTGTTATAATTGCACAGTCTTCGACTTAGTGAGCACTGAAGTCACATTTTTCTTCTGGCACGAAGGGATAGCTAAACGGGGAGCCAATGAAATTGACTGTTTCCTTCTAAAATTTTTAGAAGAAGTGAGAGATGCTGGAGTTGCCAATAATTGTATCAGTCAGAATAAAAACAGACATCTAACATCCCTCTTTTCTATATGCAGTCAGATTGATAGAAGGCATCAACACTATGATTGTGAAATATTTTGTCATTGGGCATTCACACAACGAAAATGACTCCTTGCATGCTACAATTTCCATAGAAAAAGAGAGTATTGAAAGCAAACAGAAAAACAGATACACCAATTGCACATCCTCACCATTGGATTACGCTTATCAGAATGGCAAAGAAAAATGGAAAGTCATATTCTGTCATTGAGATGGACACCAAAGACATACACAACTTCAAAGCACTGTCAGAATGTATGGGGCGAAACTACAAAAAATATGAGGAAGGGCAGACTGTAGTTTGGATGAACTTAAAAGTTCTCCATTTTCTAAAAATCAACCATTCACATTTTTGTAAAAAAAAAAAACAGTTATACTGCATAGGAAGAATTCAAGGCACTTCATATAAGAATTAGATAGCCGATTCTCTCTCTTGTACCAGCATATTTTGAATTTCCACAAATCGACGCCAACAAGAAAGTAGATTTATTGTGCCTTTGCCATGACTACGTCATTCCTAGTGTATACTGGGACTTCTACAATAATATGAAGTGTTCGTCTGAAGCAAGACAGCACGACAGTTGTTCCTCTGGCGATGAATGATGTCTGAATGATATTAAGTCAAGAAAGTATCTATTGAAGCTAAAATTTAGCAAATGCAATGTCGTTTTAGACATTTTATTATTTATATAAATTTAACTTATACACGTTATACATTCTTATTTATTTCTTACAATTCTTATCACTTCCCATAGAATAAATGGAGAAAGACTAAAAATATGATTAGTTAAATAGTTATAAGTCGGAATAAGAAAGCTTCTACTTGACATTAAAGTGTTACAACTCTGAAAAAACCGTCACAACTAGAAGTTTTTTTGCCTTTGATTCAGTGGAACACTGTTACAACTCAGAAATTTGTTATTTTTTTCTAACCAATCAAGTTCTGGATTTTATGTCTTAGCGTTATTGAAAGAGGCCTATGAGATGCAATAAATCCCAAAATAACAAGTTCATAGCAGCTCCTTGTGACCAAGGAGAAGATGTTAAAGAAACAAGGATTTTGTTTTTTCTCTCTCCTGAAAATTTACTGATTTTGAGTTGTAACAGTCTAATTCTGAGGTATCGATATCATAATTTTATACTACAAGAATAAACTGGGGTTAAAGGCAAACCATCAAAGATTAATTAAATGAGGGTATAAGGTGGACACGAATACTATATTTTATTGCAAATGAAAGCTAATTAAGTTTGAAAATGCAATAATAAACTCACATAACTTCCTCTTCCCAAATAAAAGTTAGCCTCTTAGTATTATATATATGTATGTCATTCTCTTCATGTAAATTGGTTGTAAAACTGAAGAAAATGTCATTGCCACATAGTTTCACATCCCCGAAAGAAACATAACCCAAATAAAATATGATTAATTCACTCACATAACTATCTTGACTCGTAAGTTTGGTCAATACATCTTTATCACTTCTGATATAGAATAAGAGGCCGTATTGCAGAGAGCTCATATTCAGAGCGGGTAGCTTATAACTACCCTTCAGATAATTTTTTCTAAAAAGTGTTTCAAATAAAAGTTTTAATTCCTGGTGTAAACACCCCATGTACAAAATTAAAGAAAATCGTTAAAACCTTTTTCGAGAAACTCGCCGCCTAAAAATAAGATTAAGTTGTCGCCAATCTTCGTATCAGATCCTCAGAAGGTACCTAACCAAATACAAATGTACAATTTTCTGTTTTGGAAATAGGCTGTTTACAGGCACACAGACATGTTTCCGAGAAAAGTATTTTTTTTTATTCAGGGTCCTCAAAACTTGTATTTATGTTAAAAACTCAGCTTCAAATTTGGGGGTCGAAAACATTACTTCCTGTACTTATAGTACCTATGGTCAGTAGGTACTAAGTAAGCAACAGTTGAGAGAGAACGTGTGTGGACTGAGTTCGAGAAGATTGGTTAAAAGTGACATAAGGGACAATGGGAGGGGAAATAACAGTTTACAGAGCTAGAATCAGATTTTTGTGAATAAAAAGAAGACGGGGTTGAAGGAGCAAGTAAACAAAGAAGACAACTCCAATTCATTGATTTACTCAATCATAATTATTGCCCTCCTGGTTTACTAATTGATGTGAACCCGGGACCAGTGGGCAGACAGGGTAGCTTTGATAAGATAATTAAAAAATTAGATGGCCTGGAAGAATGATTGAGTAACAAAATTGGTGTGGCAACGAAAGAAGTAAAGCAGGAGATCAAGTATATGAAGAAGGAAGTGGAAGAACTGAGGATCAAGATACAAAGATCAGAGAAGAAAAATCGAAAATTCAATCTAGTTTTCACAGGGATAGAAAATATTATGTATCTCAATACAGTGGGTTATGGATAAAGAGTTTGAGTAGTGGCTAAAAGGCAAATTTTCGAATAAATATCGATATGGTAAGGTTTATATAGAAGATTAGTTCATGGTTGTTGAACCCCATAAAAATGCAGTTTATTCATTTAGTGAATTTCCCTTATGGTTCCGGCAAGAGCAAAGGAATATAAAATGGTGATCTGATACGAACAGAAAGAGAGGACATACAGAAGTAGAGATGAAAAGTATTTCTTTTTTTGAATCTTTACCTTAAAAAAACTCAGGGAAGCAAACCTGTTTGTATTGTTTACCAGCCTTATGTTTACACACACCTCCACAAAAATTTATTATTGTGTTTTAAGGTGTCTACGGGTAAAATAACAAGCGTCAAATCCGGTAGCCTCTTTTATAACTTTTCTTAGTACAATGAATAGTACATATCGTAGTACCTATGGTATGGGCATAGGAAGTAATAATATTATTATTAATAATTCTTTCCAGATTTATTTTCATTCACATTTGAAGCTACTTCTTCTTTACTTGCACACACTTACTCACTTGAAGGATCTCCAGAACATCTGACATTGTCTATTTCAAAATATGAAAATAACTTTTCTCTGTCAGAGATATCATCAAGAAAATAATTAGTTTTGCATTTCATTTCCACATAAGGATCACCTATTACAACTTTTCTTCATCTTACAAGGCACTTTTCAATACAACTTCTTGCTTAAAACTGAGTAGAACGCGGGTTGAGGAATATAATATCTGGTGAAAGGGCATGGTTGCTATAAAGCATTCTTGTTGTAATTTTAATCATTGGTATAAATTTGCATGTTACTGATATAATTTAGCATTTCACATTTAGCAATTAGCATGTTGAGTATGAAAGAAACACAGTTTTGCATAAATGTGACGTCATTGAAGGTAATTGATGTCATAGGTGACAACCGAATGGTGAGCACATAAAAATAATAAAAGTCACAAGAGGAAACTGTTTTCAATATACCAAAAGTAAGATTAGATTATACTTGAGGTGAAATTGACCCCTCTCGGCAGTCTAGTGTTAAATAATTGAGGAGTGTTTTTTCATAACTGGTTAAAGCACAAAATCATAATTTTACAAAAAACCCATTTTTATTTCTTGCTCTTAACCTTCTATGCATTAATTTCTTATTCACCATTCAGGGAACATTGATTTGTTTAGGGATGAAAAATGTATTCCATGATATTGGGCAGTTAAAAGTGCTGGCTTTTTCAAAAGTCAATAAAGCACATAGACCAAAAAATTATGATCCTTTGACACTGAACATTACTTTGCTACTAAATTTGGTTTCAGATGTTGATGTATTTTTATTTTCCATATTTTTCCTTTATTTATTTATTAATTAAAGTCTCTTTTTTAACAGCCAGTTTCACCAGCGACCACTTCCTTTATTTTATGGTGTGGTATAACATTTTTTTATGTATTAACTAGCTTAAAAGGCCTGGTGCCGCTCAGGTTCTGTATTTTGTAAATGCAAAAATAACTCATGAAGCACTTTCGATTTTCAAACTCTAGGTCTTTAAGGTCTTTATATAGATATTTAGAATTTGAAATGAGGAAGAACGACTTATCACATACAAATTATTCCCTCAGAAAACTCTAGATAGGCCATAGCTTTTTATAGCTTATAGCAGATCTCTGCGGCTTCGCCCACGATAGGCCTAATTAATCGAAAGATTATTAACAATTAAGAGCAAAATAATTAAAACATTATATTTATTAACACTTTGCAAGCAAAACATTCATAGGTGTAAACTAAACGATTGATAGGCCTAATTAATGAAACAGCTATAAATCCGGCTTTGAAGAGAATTTCACGATTAGAAAATAAATGGAAAAATTCAGTATTCGAAAGATTATGAGAATTGAAATCGATTAAACTCACGATGAAAAAAAATGTGCGTAAATGCATTTGACAGACAGACACACATTAGTTTTTATTTATATAGATGAAGAATGGAATATGTCTACTGAGGCCGTGGTTTCTATATTCATTTGTCCAGACTTATAATTCTGTTACATTTCAGGCAGATTTAACGACCCTACATAAGAGATTTTAATTACGATTACATATAAAAATGTTGTAGCCAGGACCCCGAACTAAGCAACTTCCCCGAAATTTTCTGTAAACTATCTTTCATAAGAAGCATATTCCATGTTAAATAAATGTTTAACATTACCTTATCAACTTCTCTAGCGTTTACAATAACATGAGATATCCATTGCCTTCCATAGCGATCGCGATGATATTATTTTCAAGGTATGATAAAAATAGACAAAGCCTTCTGAAATTGATTTGACAACTGAAATGTATTACTGAAAACTGATGCTTCGAAAGCGCAAGAAATGCACGTCTCATTCCCGTTTTCACTCATAACTCGTGAACAAAAGCTAGAATTAAAAATGTAGTATGCCAGAAACCTTCCCGGGAATGTACTCAACAACTTCCCAAAGTTTCATGGCGATCAGATGAATGTTGTAGTAATGCATAAAGGACAAACAGACATACATTCATTTTTATATATATAGACTATGCATTGTACATAAATGAAAAATAATTAACACAAACAAAAATTGTAAGATCAGAGGTTTTCTTGGCGAAGAAGCTGAGTGAACTTACCTTGGGTGGTCAGCCGGGTGTGGAAATGGGCCTTGAAGATGGAGGCAGCGTGGGCCTTCGAAACATTGGGAACAATTGACTTCGACACCTGGCTGACCACCTGAGAAAAGTTCACTCACAAATAAAAATTGTTATAAAACTAATGAAAGGACACGAAAATTGTGCAAAATATAGTTTAGAGTTTATTTTAAATGTTTATTTCTATTAAACATTTTGCTTTGTTTTAATTATATGTTATACATTAATAAAAAAAAATGATGAGTTAAATAGGAACAAAAGAATAATATGCTTGCTAACCAATAAACCTGAAAATGTTATTAATCACATAAAGTATCATTGTTTTCCATCAATCTGAGGTTTTCACAACCGGAATCTTGAATGCTAGACGTCATCAGACTGTATGCTGTGTTCAAGGGTGTATGTTTTGAAAGACATTTCATTTCCAGCTCTGGAGAACTTCTTCAGTGGCTGCTTTTACTCTTACTTGAAGTCTGAATATACCCCCTGTACTGAGAGTGCTTGTTCATCTCAGGGTTGTTGTTGCGTCATTCATTTATTCTTTCTATGGATTTATTTTATATTGGAGGGGCTGTTGTGTTTGCTGTGTAATGGAATCGTCTTTCGCTGTAGTATATCCTATCCGAGTTACTAACAGTGGAAGTCATGTCCATATCAACAGAAAGAAAAAACTATAAGCTTCCTATATTCCATCCGTGCTAGCTTATGAAATACATTCAAAACCTGCTTCACAGACATTTTCAGATAAATAAATAAACATAGCATTTTTTCCTGTGTAGATGCTTGCAATATCTTATGTAATAAGTTGGCAACAATTTATTGTTTTCTTAGCACTGCACTCCAGGAAATGCAATTTGATGCAGTACTTTTTTCTCCATACCCCTTAAAGATTTTCCAGTTTCATAGAGGAAAAAATCAATTTTTACAATTTTGAAATCTGGATAAACTTGTGTCAAACAAAATAAGGAAAGTGATTAAACACATATTTTGCATTAGAGTAGCATTTTCAGTACTGTGTTCATTACCTATACCTTGATTTTCGAGAGGTGGGGCCTGACATTAGCACTGCAGTTGGGAAGACAAATGAGCGCTACAGCATTGTTGCAATGATAACCATGACTACGTTGCTGATGTTACTGATTCAACATTAGCACATGATCAGAAGTTTGTCACTCTTTCCTCTTGGATTCAAATTGCATTTATTTGCATTAATGCTGCTGTCTCTGGCTATTCTGCAGTTGTTTTTCATGTCTTAAATTATATATGCCCTTGTGAAAATGACTCTGGGTGTATACATATCAGATGGTCAGCAATAATATTGTGTATCCTTATGTGTTGTACGAACTTCCTCCGAACATAATGGACTGTAAGTTGTGTTATGTTTGTGATAGGTGCCAGAAACCCTTTGAGCATATCATAGATTAAATTACAGCTTATGGGCAGAATTGATGTGTATGAACTGACGCCACCTCAGAGGACTTAGTCATATAACCTTATTGGGTGTGATTCTGCTTTCATTCTATGGTTAAGTTTGCAATGTTTCGTCAAGACAAAAGCAGAGAAATTTTTTTTAGGGAAAAAACACTGAATAAATGACTACTGTGTTCTAAAAATGCTTTTAAAAAATCATAAACCTTGTTTTAAATGAATAAGGAATTTTGAAAATGTACACTTCTCTTCGTTAAAAGAATTACAGGTAGTGGATTGAACAGTTTCTCCCTTCTTTGAAATTCGTGGTACAGAAAAAATCCATGGTGTTCTAGCTAATATAATTGCACATAATAAGTGCGTACATGAAATACTAATAAAACATTGAAAATATAAACTTTTGGGAGCATCATAATATGTAGATAAGTATGTAGTAAAATGAGGTTCCCATACAGGGTGTTAATGAATAACAATGAAATATTTTACCTGTGTATAGAGGGGACATAGACAAGCAACTTTTATTAAGAGTTTCTTGCTCTATGGATTCAATTTTTTTGTGTTTCTGCATAAAATCTCCCAGGCGATGGCCGCCACTGCTTTTAACATTTGAAAAAAAAAATTTAAAACAAAGGAACTTCATTGTTAACACTGGAGTAACGATTAAATTTAAACTATTGCAGTGGCGACCAGTCATGTGATAAGTTTGTAAATTTAGCAGATTATGAAAACTCTAAATTATGATGTATCTGTTGATGAATGATTAAGAATCAGGTTTTTATTGATCACTAAGAAGGCGAGAAGTCAATTTATTGAAAATTTTAACCCTATTTAGCTTTAGTACTGACTTATGAGCACCAAATTGTAATGACTTTAATGCCCTGTAACATGCACATCTTATGTCATAGAGCAAAAATCTCCTAATGAAAGTTGTCTATGTCCCCTCTATACACAAGTAAAATATTTCAGTGTTTTTCATGAACACCCTATATAAATCTGATATGACATTTCATGTGTTTATTTATATCTGAAGGTGGCTGCTGAATCATGATCCAAGCCAAAGACCAACTTCCCTGGAGTTACTGCAGTCAGAATATGTGCCTCCTCCTCAGTTGGAAGAGGCTGAACTACAGGAAATGGTTCGTCACACTCTTTCCAATCCACAGAGTAAAGCGTACAAATATCTGGTGGGCTCTTGTTTCAAACAGGTAAGCATTATTTTACAGTATATCTTGAGATTTTCATCTTACTGTTGATGTAGACATTTCTTTCAGAATTCTAACGGTGTTGGAAAATTATTTGCTTTCTACTTAGGCCTACACTCCAGCTTTCCTATGCAACCCATGTGTTTCAACTTCAACGTTGCACTCCTTGAAAGTGGAGCTACATTGTGGCTACAAAACAACATCCCAGTAACTTTTTATACATGCCAGGAAATTAAGAGCTGTTTTAATTCTTGACACCTTCACTCCCAGGTGTAATAAAACTCATAAGTTAGCACATACCACAGGTGGCATAGATTGCTCGAAGTCAGGAGTTAATAGCTTAGGCTATTAAATGTGTTCCCAACATTTCGCCAGTGCCTGCATCCGACATCCTCAGGGGTCCTCTGTCTACAGCAATCGGCAGTGAACTAAGCTGGATCTCACCGTCGCTCCTATTTATATCTTATACAGATATCTTCGGTAGCTGAACATTTTCTCCTGGGTGGCCATGGCATATCGGACAAAGACACAGATGATGATCTCTCCACTACAGTTCATTTCTGTGCCTGGTTACAAGGAGAAGCCATCGAAATTCACAAACACAACAATAGTTTCAATCGTAAAGAAAAATCAATAAAGCCTGGACATTCTAAGACCACAATGAAAAAACCAATAGCTATTCAACACCCTTCTGGAATTGTGTCACCAGCAGCCAATCAACAGTCTTCCCACATGCTGGCCAATCAGCGTCAAGTTCTTATTAGAGAGAGCACACTACCACAGATATAAATAGGAGTGACAGTGAGATCCAACTCAGTTCACTGCCGACTGCTTTAGACAAAGGACCCCTGAGGATGCTGGATACAGGCGCCGGCAAACGTTGAAAACACGAAACCACACTAGACCACGGCCTACAAGCCCGGAAAACTTCTCTAATGCCTGTTGCTCACGGTCAAATTTTTCTTTAAATTTATTGCACAACTATCACTTTTCAACAAATTGGTATTGCTAACAATCAAATTCGCCTTTTGGCAAACGTTTGGTTATTCGCGTCGGCATATAGGTCATGTTCTAATTCCAGCAAATAAGCTGTCAAAAGGCTGTCAAAAGCCAATCAGCGCAACGAATGTGAACAGCCCGCGCCCCGGGCGGTATTGTGGAGAACTTGCTGTCTGCAAGCCAAATGATTGCAAGTGCAGCCATTTTCCTTCCTCACATATTCTTATTTTCCTAGCGTAGCAACTACATCAAAATAGCATGGGTATATACCTGTGTAGATATCGTTATTCCGAACGGATTAGTATAAAAATCATGACGAGAACACGACTCGTTGCCATACAAAAACGAAATGAAAATTCGAAGCGGGATGGCATAGGAGCCGTATTTGTATATGCACGATTCACGCTTGTTTCCATCATTTCTTCATAGCCTCGTGGCAGGATGCTAGACTGTGGTGCTAGAGGTCTCGGGTTCGATTCTTGGTGTAGTAATTTTTGTTTTCTTTCATAATTATTTTAAATGATCGTAAACAATGTATGATTTTAATATTTCAAAGCTTCACGCATTGTTTGCTTTCTTTTATATGAAAAATTCAAATACACAGGGCAAAGGAAACAACAGGATGTGAAATTTATAAAATTACAATAATTAAAGTATTAATGTTCCGCAGATTTAAAGGACAATTTTAATAAAATCATGGCAAAAACCAAATATAAGGTACATCGTCGCATGAGAAATTCCCCCAGCGAAGCACTTCCTTTTATACCACGATCTAGCGAATTCTTCGAAGATACACAGGCTGACAAACTGTTGGGTACAAGGCAAACCTGTGGGTACTCTCGAATTTTTAATATTAGGTACAAGGGACACACTCACAGTTTTAATATTTTTTACAAGGGGCACTTCCGCATTTTTAATATTTGGTATGGTCGGGAGTGTCGGCGACAATATACAAGGACAGTTTGTCGCCATGCTGCACGGAGAAACAAAATGTGAATATCGAGTGGACGGAGCTTAAACCGCACGTTATATTTGTCTTTCGTAAATATCATAACACTGAAATAAATTATTTATAAGTTTTGTAAATTATCTTAATAATGTGATCTTGTCCCATCCCAATTAATCTGGATAATTGTTGTCTTTTAATGTAAACTATACAACAAACTACCATTTGCAGCAGAGTATGAGTGGGTAAAAATTTAGAGTACAGGAGTCTACCACTAGGTGGCAGGGTAATACTACGATGTTGCAAAATTTAGTACACAGAGGGAGAATCATTTGCTAGTATGCATTTGATGACTCATTTTACCGTTAGCAAAGGTGGATTTGTTTAAACGTTTGCTTAAATTTGTTGTACAATAAATTTATCAAAACAATTTGACCGTGAGCAAAAGGCATAATGAATTCAGGTGTTAATGACAAATAAAAAAAGGAGTGATATAAACAGTAAAGCTCTTGAATTATTATTAAAAATGGTCAACTTACAAACACTTGTAGCTTCGCTTATGTCTCATTTGGAGTCTGGCGCGAGCAGCGATAGAGATCGGTTATGTTTACGCAGAGCTCTGTGAGGCGGAAAGGACTGGTGAAGATGGGTGTAGATTTAGAAACGTACAGGGCGAGAATAGGAAGCTATGCGGGCTGGAACAAAAAAAAGTATAAAGGGAGGAAAAGGAGATATCTCAAAAGAACAGCTGTGGACAGCGGTAATATTGGCCGTGCTGTTAATTATCGGAGGCATCGAGCTGAACCCAGGACCTTTATCCGAAGAGATGGCACAGTTAAAGTCCATACTAAATAACATCGCAGCGAACATCGCAGAATTAAAGAACATGGAAAAGAATGTGGAGTTGAAAATCGACAGTAAATTCGAGGAGGTAGGGACTATACTACGAAACTGGAAGAAAGAAATAAAAGACGAAATAGCTGAATGTAAGAAGAGGTTCGAGACGACAGAAATAAGAGCAGAAGCAGAAAGAAGAAAAATGAACTTAATTTTGTTCGGAGTAAAAGAGATCAAAGAAATGCGGCTAACAGAGATAGTAGAGAAGCTATTTGAAGACGACCTAGGGTTGAAACTAAGACGGCTGGGAGATAATAGACTGTTACAGATTGGGAAGGCAAGGCAATAAAACGAGGCCGATACTGATCAAAGTAGCCACGATGAAGTTCAAATGGCAAGTTCTTAGTAATGCGAAAAAATTTAAAGGGACACAGATCTTTGTTGAACAGGACTATGGACCAGAGGATAGACAATTTAGAAAATTATTGTTGACAGAAATGAAATTAGCACAAGAGGAAGGCAGGAAAGCATTCGTAAATGGACTCGAATTATGGGTTGTTGGAAGAAAGGAAATCTTGAGTCATCAAAATCGCAAAGCAATCAATGACCGGAGTGGAAAAAAAGAGAAAATTACGGTGCGTGTAGAAAAGGGGCAACGTACCGACAAAGCATTAACAACGACGAGCGGAGGGGAATTGGAAGGAGGAGAGATACAACCTAGGAGCGGCACTACGTCATGGCGGATGACAACACAATATGACAGACAGGACAATATACGCGCAACTGAGTCACCAGGTAGAACAGCTGGGCGAAATATGCGTGAGGTCGATGAGATGCAAGCGTGTAGGGATGATGCAGCGGTGGCAGGAGAAAGAATTACCAGATACCGCGCGAAATTAGAAAAGTTCAAAGGCGCAAACTATAGTTCGCAATAGCAGAAGGAATGTAAGATTGTGTTTTGGAATGTAGAAGGCTTAAAATCAAAGATTTCTAGTGGAGAAGTGTATGGGGTACTGAAATTAGGTGATATAATAGCAGTGGTCGAGACCTGGTGCGTGGAAGGAGAAGGAAAACATGGAACG
Organism: Ectobius pallidus; assembly: GCA_964059195.1. Classification (NCBI taxonomy): domain Eukaryota; kingdom Metazoa; phylum Arthropoda; class Insecta; order Blattodea; family Ectobiidae; genus Ectobius; species Ectobius pallidus. The sequence goes on along the minus strand of CAXKWD010000008.1, from coordinate 10,409,321 downwards.
CGAAAGGGCAATAGGGGGAGAGCTTCAGGAGGTATTGGTGTTTTTATTAGAAATAGTAGCAACATTAACATATGTGAAGAGAAGCCAGAAGAGGCCAAAGAAGTGTTATGGGTAAAGATAAGAAATGTGGAAAATACAGAGGTGTGCATAGGTCTAGGGATAATATATAACCCTCCTGAAACGTCGGAATTTTATAATGCAAATTTATTTAAAGCATTAAGTGAAGGAATCAATCATTTAAAGCAGAGGTATCCAAGCATGCAGTTTATTATTGTGGTGACTTTAACGCGAGGATAGGAATAGAACAAATAAGAACTGTGACAGTAGAAAATGACTGTGATTGGGAGAAAGAGGAATTGACAAGGAACAGTAGAGATAAGGTAGTTAGTAGGGAGGGTAATAAGTTGATTGAATTCTGCGAGGAAAATAATTTAACAGTGTGTAACGGAAGCAGGGGAAGTGATAAACAAATGCTAATGGACAAAGTGTGATTGATTATGCTATGTGTAGTGAAGGAATCAACGAGAGACTTGCAGACTTTAAGGTATTAAATGAGGTAGTGGACAGTTGCCATTTTCCGTTAATGTTAAAAGTGAACATAGGCAGGAAAGAAGCAACAGAAAGTAATTCAATGGGAACAAAAACTATGAGATGTTTTAAATGGAAAGAGGAGGGAAGGGACAGATTTTGGCACAATATAAATACAGAGGAGAGTGAAATAGTAAGGGTGGGGGTCATAGAGGCTATATGTTCAGGGGATATACAGCTGGCATCTGAAAGATTAGAATTAATGTTAAGAAGAGCAGGGGTTACAATGGAGGTGAAAAATAAGGGGAATTTAAAGAGGGTGGGTTGGTTTGATGAGGAATGTAAAAGAGTATGAGAGAGAAGTGGATGAGAAAAATTAGGAAATTGATCAAGAGTAAAATAATCAAGAAAGGTGCGGTAAGTTAACCAGAATCCTCATTCATACACTAAACCCAGGGGTTATGAAGGTATGAAGGGATTCTTAATGGGTAGCGCTAGACTTATAGATAAGAGATGTTTAAAGTGGATGTAGATAACTATGTATGTAAAAGCATGTGTTAATAAAATTCTATTCTATTCTATTCTATTCTATGTCTCATTTTTATGGACTAGTTTTGGGTAAAACCATTATCCCCATCCTCAGCTAATGGTTGACTGGGGTTCTCATGGCTATGACTGGTAGTTGTTGTCTGTGCTATAACTACACTGATTAATGCAGATAAAAGCCAACCAATCTACAGCAAGTTCACTTTCCATCCTAACTTGTTCCAAAAATTTGAAAAAGTATTTAAAGAATACAACATCAAATTAGCACCACAAAACAAATATAATTTGAGGAATTTACTTAATCACCCACTTAAAAAGCGGGGTACACCTTGGTGTAGTGGTTGAGGTACTGTGCTACAAATCGGAAGGTCACGGGTTCGATTCACGATGAGGTCGGTGGGATTTTTCCATTGGGCTAATCCTCCTGGTGGCACTTGGCCCTGGGGTCAACTCACTTCTGACAGAAATGAGTACTAGGCGTATTCCTGGGAGTAAAAAGCGGTCGGTGTGTTTGGCTGACAACCTTACCCCCTTCCTGTACCGATGTCTCAATCCGGAAGCCTCAACCTCCCGGAAATCCTACGGGTCTCCATGACCCATACAGGGATCACTTTACCTTTTACCACTTACAAACAGCACACCACTTATGGAATTATCAGGAATTTACCAAATGGAATACCAAGATTGCAATAAGATTTACATTGGACAGACAAAGAGAAATTTGGTGACCAGAATGAAAGAACATTTGAGAAATATAAAATTCATACAGACAGATAAATCAGCAGCAGCACATCATTCTTGGACGTATGACCACCACATTAAAAGAGATCAAACTTCTCAAACCATGTTAAAAGACCAACAAAACTCAATACTTGGGAAAAAAAATTTTATAACAAAAAATCAAGATGTTGCTATAAATTTTGAAATTCCGCCAGTTAATGACGTCGTCAGATAGCCTATAGGGACAGAGAGGGCATCACAAAGTAGACAACACCTACCAGCCATAGCAGTGAGAATGCCAGTTGACCATTAACCAAGGATGGGGATGATGGTTTTCCCCAAAACTAGTTCGTAAAAATGAGATGTAAGCAAAGTTATAAGTGTTTGTAAATTACCATTTTTAATAATGATCTGGAGTTAATATTTTACTGTATTTCTTGACAGTGGAACTGTTTAGGAGTTAAATTCTTTCTTAGGCAATAGATGACACTTACATGCATACATTCTCTTTTTTCTTTGAATTTTCTCTTGTGACCTAAGCTTCATGCATTTTCTAAAAAATCATTGATGAAGTTTTCATGTTCAATCAGTAGTAAGTCTGCATGTTCAGTCATTAATTTTATGCTGATCCTCAATCACCATTATTTTGTTCATGCTGAAGGTATGTTAAGAATTTCATAATCTTTTTTTTTTTTTTTTAATTTACTATGGAGTGATGTGAAACTTTCGCAACTGTGTAAGAAGTGACTGAGCCAATTCAACTGGTACGAGACTAGGAGAGTGGGTATGAAGGTATTAATGATAAAGTCCTGTATGGGGTGTGTTACACTTGAAAACAACATTTTCTTCAAAATGTAGTTAAAAACACACATGTTTCATTCTCGGGAGAGGAGATATTGATATATTGATATATTTATTGTACCAAGAAAATTACAAAAGAATCTACTGGATTCGACACTTGTCATTTTACCAGTAGACATCTTAAAAAACACAATAACACTTTTTTAATTGGAGGAATGTGTAGACATATAGATAGTGCTGCTGAATATATATAAACTGATTTCCCTCTCTACTGAAAGAAAAGGAGAAATAAACACTAGGCAATAAGAGAAACAAAAACAAAAAACAAAACAAAACAAAAAATACAGTTTTCTAACCCTCATCAAAATACCTCTCTTTGTAAGCCCCTTCAAAGTTCGCATCGTACCACGAATTAGGCCGCTGTTCTAATGATATTGCTGTTATCATAAAAAGGAACACTAACTAGTGAATAAAACCGGGCTTGTGATAATGAACTTGACTTATAACAAACTTGACAATACAAATATGAGTTCGAATATCATTTAACTTGGATACATTTAATTTCGCCACTGGTTTGCTCTCACTACTTTATTGTACACTAATCACTAGCTATCAGTTAATACAGCCAAACTCGTATTTATTATGTTGAATTACTGCTTAGATCGATTTACATCCGCACTAAAAGACTGCAAGCGCATCCTGGATCTGGTAACAATCCCTCCATCTCCTGCTCTCCATGGATCATCCCTCCACGGGTCGTCCAAGGCCTGTGAATTGTTGACTTGAGCCTTTCTCGCCCCATTATCAGTAGATCTTTCTCTGTTTCCTAATTCAATCCCTCCTGTATTATTTCCGTTGTCTCCCTCTGCTCTTCTTGGTTCTTCTTCATTCGTTTCTTTTAACCACGGACCGGCAGCTATCTTTAATCCACTGTTTAGAGTTATTGTCTTCGCTCCCTTGACATCTGCATTGTTGTTTACGGACATCAGCTGAGATGAAGCGTGACGTATTATCCCTCTCGGAGGCGACGTCACTCGCGAGATCTTCTCCACGCGCTTAGCTGTCCTGACGTGGGTTGGTGGACTCTCGGCGTTGCCTTGAGACACAGGAATTCGCTGACTCGTATCCTCTCTGCCTTTGTTGCTGGTTAGCTCGCTTTTGTCTTCACTGAACTTTTTACCATCTACATACAGTTCCAAATTGCGTATAACAGCTTCCCTACCTGCTAGCTTTAATTCCTTCCTTTTTTGTATCAATTTTCTCCTGGTGATCCGTTCTTGAGGCGAGAGATCTTTGTTTATAAAAATGCCCGATCCTTTTAAAAGTTTCGCTGTTTCCAGAATGACATGTATAACTTGCTTCGTAGCAAAACGAGCGATTATTAATCTTCTCCCGTTTTTCTTTCCCACTCTGAAGGCTTCGACTATTTCCCATCCTTGAAGTAATCCCAATTTTAACTTGCCCTCCAGAATTTCTGTAATCTCCATCCTAGGCGAAACATCTCGTCTTTCTTCTATCCCCGTGAATACTAGGTTGAATGCTCTATTTCTCTTCTCCATACGATCTATTGTAGCTCTCAGATCTTCCACCTCCCTCTTCATAAATTTAATCTCTTCTCTGATCTCCTGCTTTACTTCTTTTGTTGCCATACTGATTTTATTGCCGAGACGTTCTTCTAGGCCATCAAGCTGTCTGATTATCTCTCCAAGATTACCGTGTGCGTCCGCTGGTCCTGGATTCATTTCTATTCCTCCAACCACTAGAAGAAGTATGATTACAATTGAGTAAATCAATGCGTTAAGAATGTTTACTTTAGTTGCTTCATCCTTCTTTTCCATCGCCTTTTCGTTCCCAAAGGTTCCAATTCTTGCTCTGTATACTGCTATGTCTACACCCATTGTCCCTTATGCCACTTTTTCTTAAACAATCCGGAGCACTTCCTACACACGTCCTCCCTCTGCCTTTGCTTGCTTAGTACTGGGAGAGGAGATATTTAACTTCATGAGTGAATTGGTCCAACTTGCCCCTTCTAACTTATACACTTTCCATTATAGGATGAACTGGCGAAAATTGGAGATCTTTCCACCGTATTTAGTTTAGAGCATGGACAATAAACATATGATTTAATTAAAATAGTATATTGCATGACTATAAAAGTTCCATTATTACATTGTTTGGATGTTATGGCTCACCTAGTATGACATCACATCACGCCTAATGTTAACACTAAGTGGACCAATAATTTTGAACTTCCTAATAGGACCAGAACTGAAAATATAAATAAAAACAATCACCAAAACTTCTTAAATAAACATAAAGGAATTATAAAACCAATAAATATTAAAAACTTTAACGTTGTAACATGTTATAACTTTGAAAAAAATAATTCCCATAACCACGAATCATTGAAACTAGAATAGATAAACCCAAAACTCCCTCGTCGTTTTGACTTAAAATCATTTTTAGCCATTTTTCTCATACTAGAAGTGTACAATTGTAACGAGGACAGTGTCGCTCGAGGTAAAGATGCACTCTACATACAGCTGGGCATCTCGGAATATTAGTCCCTTCACCCTGCCTCTGCATCCCCCATAGACAAACCCCGTACTTCATCAGGATTGGGCCTACCTGTCCTTGTTGTTCCAGCTTCTTGTCAGCGGCATTCCTCCTCCTTAGTTGTCGAGAGCTATGCAGTAGGTCCTAGACTTTCCCCCCAGATCATAACCCTCAACATCCCCTTGCCCCACTTGGGGATGTCCACCATTATAGCAATGATTAATACACTGAAATGCTCTAGACTAAACCCTTTTATTTACTCTGTTGGACTACTCTAGATATATACAAATTTCACACCGTTTCTCTTTTTCCTCCTTCCATCTTCCACACCTTGCTTATTTAATATCTCCTGCCATGGTTCCTGAACAACACACTCTACTCTGCACTCTCTGCAACTCTAACTGCTACTGTACCAAGCCTTCCTGTTTTCTCGTATCCGGGAAAAATGTGAACCATGGAATTCTCACGGTAGCAACGGGAAATGCTCTAGATGCTGAATCTACATTATATTCAGGGCTGTACAAATCTGTGCCCTTACACAATTTTAAATAACGTTTTATTAAAGATTTATTGACTGTGAATGAAGAGTCGAGAATTTATTTCAAAACCTAATATGACACTGGTGTACACCTAGAACATAAAGCACATTACACTTTGATGACACTTTTTATGCTATGAATCGTATATCACTGTCATAAAACTAGAATATTAAGTTGAACAGATATTTTAAATTCGTTGGTCCATATTTTCCACTGAAATATTATAAAATTCAATAAAAAACACAATAAAATAATTCGTAGTCAGTGGATAAAACTCAAACTCACATTAACTATCGTGACGTTTCCGCCTGAACCTCCAGGCCTTCCTCAGACGATTGAATGCTAGAAGAGGTTTGTGGTATATCCCGCATCCCCTCCTGCTCGTAGATGACGTTGCAGTTGACTATGTTGTTGTTGTTGCTGTTGAGAAAATCGGTGTTCCTATAATGTTGGTTAATCCATTCACTCGGTATATTATATTCGTTCTCTTCATCCAATACCATGGGTGTTGGAAACTTTATCATAGATTTCCCCTTAGTTAGCCTTTTTATGACGCCCAACCACTCATCACCTAAATCGCCTTCGTAGTTGTTGAGGCATATTTCCTTATTACTAATAATGTTACAAGCCTCAGGGTCCCTTATAGGTTTTAGGATCTTGGTTTCACCGATATGGTGTTTATTCTTTACCATGTGCTGACACAAACCAGTGCTCATCCTATTGTTACTTACATCCTTTTCATGTTCTTTTAATCTTAAAGTAACTGTTCTACCAGTTTCACCAAAATACACACCAACACAGTCTCTGCAAGCTATTGAATAAACTCCTGGTTGGTCCAAGTTCCCTTTTGTCTTCCCGAGTCTCTTATACTGTGAAAATATATTTTCAATGGTCCTTTCCACCCTGAAAGCTGGTGTTAATTCATATTTATTCAGAACTTTACCAATGACGTTGCTAACCCCAGGCTTGAAGTTTATACCAACAAAATTCTGGTTTTGGTTTTTATCCTTTTTTATCCTTTCACTTAAATCAGTTAATTCCATTTTCCTCCAAATTTTCTGCAGAGTTCCCTCCCTATACCCGTTGATTTTGGCCAATTTGAAAATGTGTTGTTTCTCACTAAGTCGGTCAGCTGCATTATTGCACAATCTGAAAGCACGGTAGATGAAGTTTTGCCAGATATTGAATTTTGTCCCAGGGTGATGGACCAACCAGGAGTTTATTCAATAGCTTGCAGAGACTGTGTTGGTGTGTATTTTGGTGAAACTGGTAGAACAGTTACTTTAAGATTAAAAGAACATGAAAAGGATGTAAGTAACAATAGGATGAGCACTGGTTTGTGCCAGCACATGGTAAAGAATAAACACCATATCGGTGAAACCAAGATCCTAAAACCTATAAGGGACCCTCTAAGAAGAAAAATTAATGAGGCTTGTAACATTATTAGTAATAAGGAAATATGCCTCAACAACTACGAAGGCGATTTAGGTGATGAGTGGTTGGGCGTCATAAAAAGGCTAACTAAGGGGAAATCTACGATAAAGTTTCCAACACCCATGGTATTGGATGAAGAGAACGAATATAATATACCGAGTGAATGGATTAACCAACATTATAGGAACACCGATTTTCTCAACAGCAACAACAACAACATAGTCAACTGCAACGTCATCTACGAGCAGGAGGGGATGCGGGATATACCACAAACCTCTTCTAGCATTCAGTCGTCTGAGGAAGGCCTGGAGGTTCAGGCGGAAACGTCACGATAGTTAATGTGAGTTTGAGTTTTATCCACTGACTACAAATTATTTTATTGTGTTTTTTATTGAATTTTATAAGTTGAACAGTTTGCACTCGCAGCTTTGCTTTTAATCAAATTAATTTCTAATGAATGTTTGTATTATTCTCACTTTTATCTAAATATTTGGCATTAAGCACACATTCTCTGATTTCCAACATCAATAATAAATTGCCATTTGATTACCAGTATGGTTTCCATGATTACGCACTATTATTCACAGAAGAAAGTTCAAAATAGATGATTTTCAGCTTCTTGTGGTCTTCAAAAGCAGTTGAAATCATACAGTAATTTAGTTTTTGTGGAAAGTGTCCAAAACACTGGGAAAATGAGAATGAAGATGCCATTTTTCTAACCTATGAATGACAGTCTCTGAACATAAAATGACTGTTGGAAAGCTAGAATTATGACTGGCAGCGAGTTGTACATAGGTAAGATGATCCATAAACAATCCTGCGATTATAATTTGATAGCATTTAACACTAATATCAATCAATATTAATATTAGATGGAAATCTACAGTGAAGTGTTGATATCTGTAGCAAGATTGAGATCAAAAATATCACACTCAACTTCACTAAAAGGTATATGTTCCCAGGATGATCATTTCAATGGGTCTTCCCACCATCATCAGCTGATTCTGACTGGTCCTCTAGTGGTGGGTAATCAGCTGGTGATGGTGGGAAGACCCATTGAAATGATCATCCTGGGTACATATACCTTTTAGTGAAGTTTAGTGTGTATATTTCCAATCTCAATCTTGCTACTAATATCAATATTCCTAACCCAACTGCAACAAACCTAGCTCTACATGTAACTAACGCTACACTTTTTCTAACTGCCACTTACCCAGAATCAGAAACTGGTATGTAATACGGGGCGAAAGTGTCCGGAGTACATAATGAAGGAAACTAAACCCAATTAAATTAATATTTTTATGAAAATGGAAATTGATGGACAAACTTATCAGTATTCTGCTTGTAAAGAAGTACCGGTACAATAAAAGGAAAGGATGATGCTTGGGACAAAGATTACGAGGTCCTGTATGTGATCATAACATTTTCTTCAAATTTATTAATTGTCTGTAATAATTACAGTACATAATAATTCACAGCATTATTCTGTATTCACACATTCTTCTTTATTTTGTCTTTTTCTTTCAATTGTCATTTATATTTCGGAAATGTATATTTGCACTTACAGAGTGCAGACACCAAGTTTGAGATTATCAGCTGATTTACTTTGAAGGCCACTAAATATTACATTGGCACCTATCAGCAAAACTCACAATATAAAAAATCTCCTAAGATCGGACATGAAAGACAAAACTCCACCAAGTAAAATTTTGGCATTTATCAAATTGATGTTCTGAATTAGTTCAAAGTCTTCATACTTAGAAACCTACATAATATGGTGTCTGACTTCATATGAGGCTTTCTGTGTTGCAACATTTATTTGTGTTTTTTTATAGGAAGAGGTGACAAGAGCAGAAGACATAACATTTGACATGAACATGAGCAAGACAACATCACTACCACTCTCACTAATGGTGCAGGAACTTGCAAAAGACAGAATCACTAGAGTGTTTGAGAAACATGGAGCTATGTGCTTATCAACGCCACTCCTCATGCCTCAGAACAGTTTGTATGATAACACCGAGTCCTGTGTTCATCTCATGGCTCGATCTGGTGGCATTGTCATTATTCCACATGATCTCAGAGTTCCGTTTGCTCGTTACGTGGCATGGAATGGCATTACATGTCTCAAGAGGTATGCCATTGACAGAGTCTACAGAGAGAAGAAAGTTTATGGATTTCATCCGCGTGAGCTGTTTGAATGTGCTTTTGATGTTGTCACACCTAATCCAGGTACAGTATACTTTATAACGACATGAGCTTCTCTTATCTCCTTGACATTAATTAATGAAAATAATCTGGATTGTGAATATGGTGGTTTGAGGTGAAGTAGTTTGGTATGCAAATGGTTAGAGGGCTTTATTTTGTTTGAGTAACTTGGGAGCAATTGTTTATTAATCACTGTTTACTGATCAGGATTTTACTATGACATTTCTTGGTGAAATTTCTTTATTCCTTGCTTCATATGTTATGTTACATTATACACGGTGTTTCAAAATGAATATCGGGGTTTTAAGGCCTTGTAGAATTTAGTACATTTAACATACAATTATAAATAATACATCAAATGAAAGAGCAACTCAAACAGTTTTGTTGGTACTCATAATGTTCACATCTGGGGACCTGAAAATCCCCACGAGATGGTACAGTTGCAACGAGACTCCCCTAAATTGAATGTTTTTTGTGCCATATCCCGGCGGAAAGTTTATGGGCCCTTCTTTTTCCTTGAAGCAAGTGTAATTGGAAATTCTTATCTTGATGCGCTACAACTATGGCTCTTTCCTCAATTGGAAGAAGCTGAGAACGTGGTATTTGGCAGCAAGATGGTGCACCACCTCTCTGGCATCATTCAGTACGCGAATGGTTAAACAATGTTGTATCCGACCGCTGGATTGGCCGGAAGGAGCCAGGTGACAGAGCTTGTTTCGCATGGCCTCCACGTTCACCTGATCTGATGCCATGTGATTTTTACCTTTGGGGATTCATGAAGGATCAAGTGTATGTGCCGCCACTACCAACTGACCTACCCGACTTAAGACACAGGATTGAAGCAGTTGTTGCAACAATTACTCCGGACACACTGATCAATGTTTGGGAAGAACTTGCCTATCAACTCCATGTGTGCCATGTGATGAATGGTGCTCACATTGAATACTTGTAGGAAAAACTGTTTGAGTTGCTCTTTCATTTGATGTAATATTTATAATTGTATGTTAAATGTACTAAATTCTACAAAGCCTTAAACCCCGATATTCATTTTGAAACACCGTGTATTTTAGCTTAATTCACTTTAGAGATCCTTAGGACTTTTTCTTTGGCATAACTATCATTCGTTGTTTCATAAAATAGTTTCACTTCTGCACTTATGCTATTTTATTTCTTCATGTGGTAAAACTTACTCACCTTATATGCCTGGTCTCATTGACAGGGGTTAAACATACACTAACCCTGGGTTTGTTAACTTCGGGCTAAAATTTTAATTCTTCTTGTGACTCACTCGTTTCACCATGCTTTTTCAGCTGAAGTTAACTAACACCATTTTAACACTCTCAGGAAGTAGGAACAGTAGCAAACTAGAAGGTAATGATTAAAATTTAGTTTTAATGAATGCTCTTCATTACGCGGTTCCTTTGTTTCCTTTAATGGTGAATGGTATCAACCACAAAAATGGAAGACATTAAAAGAGAATTTGATGTACGAACTTATAAATACAGGGTAGGATCAAAAAGTAGTAGGACTGAATTTCTGTAGCACGAACAGAGCATCACCTGGGCGTGGTAGTGGGGAGTCTTTTTTCCAGTCGCCTGTGGGCAAGCGGAGAGTAAGCACGTCAATTTCCGTGAACCTCTTGAGCCACCTCCCGGGGATTATGACTTACCCTTGGACTTCCCCATTGAATTTATTATCATTAGCTGTTCTCAAAAGGATACTGTAGCTGGCAACACCATCAGCTCTAGACGGCCTGCAGAATACACCAGCCATAGGCCTACCGAAGACAAGAAGACTGGCTGCAAAGTTCTCTTCTTCCTTCACAAGCAGCCAGCAGGAAGCAAACTGAAAACCCTCCCTAAAGGGTACTTAAACTAACTTGCCCACCCCAAAGGATTATTTAGGAACAGCCCGAGGGAGGTTACCCAATTAGAACATGCGGATCCATAGAATGAATCTGCATGCTAAGAATAAAATATTAAAATCACAGAGTGGAAGAAATTAAATGAATAATATTTATTTAAACAAAGGGGGGGACATTAAATTCATTAGATAAACAAAAGGGAACATTAAAATTGTTGAAATTAACACTTAGTATGAAACCCTAACATTCAATGTTTGAAAACACTTTAAAATTAAATACTAAAATAAATTACCCTAGTACAATAAAACATTTATTGTAGTCACTCACTTAAATTAGGATCCCTCACATAAATTAAAATCTTTAAGTAAATACTATGTTACACCAACATTCAAACAAACAAACTTCATTAAAATTAAGGAGCCCCCAAAATAAAAGACATTTATTCTACATTTAAAACAAATACCCTGCGGATGGCCTATAAATTTTGTTTAGTTACACCAAAAGACGCCTTTCAATTCCCATCCATTGAATTGAAAGGGGGAACCTGGCATATTTCCTGCCATGACGGACACGCTATGTCTGAAGCCAAAAAAAAAAAACAGCTATCTGAAATACAGGTAACGAAAGAAGAAAGAAAGTGTTAAATAACTTAAGAAGTGAAAAGAACAAAAGGTGAACTTACTTTACATTCAAATGGGCTGAGGCACTTATATTATAACTCAAGACTGATGGCGTCCTTACGCCAGAAGAAGCTACATTTAGAAATAAGAAAAATATGAAAATAACAAAAGGGAAAATCTAGATTTATTATTCAACTAATGGAGAGAAAGAAAACCAAACGCTTACCTGTGGTTCAGATGCAAAAAAACAAGGTTTTACCCATTTTACCAGATTTTGAAGCAGAGCTTCAGAATAGTGGTTCGTCCGCCATGGCTGCCAGTAGTAGAGACAAGGACGCTAGCGTCCTGACGCTTAGGTCCCGCGTCGACAAACAAAAACAGTCACCTGACTTCTCATTAACCAATCCAAGACATTCAAACATCCACTTGACAACGCAGCACCGAAGATGTCCAATCACATACTACGTAGTATATTAACAAATGCGGAACTGTCTATTAACTGCTTGCACCAATCACATATTGTTTGTTACTGGTATATGCAATTCCAAAACAGTTTGTTACTACGAAAAAACAAGCCGATGCCATTTTGGTATTCACGACCCCAATGCTTCAGAGCAGAGACACAGCGAACCGACCCGAGACTACACGAACGGCTGTGTGAGAGCGAGAGAGGAAATATTGCTGAGAAGAAGCACAGTAGGCCATCTGTTAGTGAACACTATAGTTTGTAGCTTCCGTGTAATGTCACCAGGTAGCATGACAGAGTTCTTTTGATCACTGACACTAGTAAGTTCACAGTAAGCTCAACAGATGCCGTTAAAATGCACAATCACAATTCTGGGCTGATTGAAAAGGAAAGTGAGCGGGAAAACTATCTGACACTTGAACCGTCGTGAATAATCGGTTCACTCTTTAAAGAAGTGTTGTGGCGATCCAAGATGGAGAAAAATCTCAAGCAGCTCTACGCCATTAAATTCTGCATCAAACTTGGGAAAACCACGACGGAGACCCTCGAAATGATTAAGGATGCCTATGGGGATGCTGTCATAAGCCGCTCAACAGTGTTTGAGTGGCATAAGCTGTTCCGGGAGGGCCGGGAGCTCGTCGAAGATGACCAGCGCACCCAATTTAATTAATTCGCCCATCAACTGGTATGTAATACCAGTCGCCCATCAACTTCAAGGACTGATGAAAATGTGGGCAAAGTGAAGGCGCTCCTGGACTCTGACTGGCGCACAAACATTCATCCTCTGCATACAGCCAGACATCGCCGATTCTTGGAAGCTTCACCACGACAACGTGCTGTGCCACACTGCACTAATGGTGAGGGAGTTTCTGGCCAAGCACAGAGTTGCCACGTTGCCCCCCCCCCCATACAGTCCAGATCTGGCACTGCTGGACTTCTTCTTCTTTCCTCGACTCAAGTGGGACCTCAAGGGAAACCGATATAGGTCTGTAGAAGATGTCCAAGGGGCCGTGACGGAGTCTCTGAAGGGGATCCTGGAAAGTGAGTTCCAGAAGGCGTACGTGCAGTGGGAATTATGTTATATGCGTTGTGTCGTAACACAAGGGTGTTTCTTCAAGGACTGCTAAGGATTTATACCCAATAGTCCAATAAAAAAATTTAAATCAATTCAGTCCTACTACTTTTTGATCCTATATTTGAAAAAAGTCTCTACTAATTCTACCTGTGACGAAGTACAATAAAAGAGAAGGATAATGCTTGGGAGAAAATTACAAGGGAGTTTAATAGCATTAACATGGTCCTGTATGTGATTATAATTAATCATTACAGTAGCCTACATAATAAATCACTGCATTAATCTGTTAAATTAACCCCTTAAGCTTAACCCTGTGTTAGGACTAACTTGCTGATGAAACAAAATGTTGTCACATCGAGAGTTTGGAATGTGTAACCCATTGTTAATTCTTAACCCCTGTTGATGAAACCGGGCAATATTGAATTATTACTATGCATGGTAAATCTTTTGTTCACTTTCTTTGCTCTACACTTTATTTTTCTATTTTCTCAGACACTATTTTCTCTATTCTCACTATATTCTTTTGCAATACCTAATTGCTTTCAGTCGTAGAGTTCAATTATTACTTCACTTGGTACTGAATTATCACTTCATGTATCACCTCCTCTGTATTTTTTATTTTTATGTTTCCTTTTAATATTGTAGTGAACTTTCTGTACTGGCCACTTTGTGCTCAATGATATAAATTTTTATGTATTCACATGTAGATTTTATGCAGTGATGTTGTGATGTTCTTCTTTCTGTGTTTGATGGCCAAGTGCTTGTCTTCTGTTAGGTAGGGTTAAATTGCAGGCTGCTAACTTTCTTAGGGGGCTGTCACACTGGATCGATCAAGTGACAGTGACCGACCGACCGATATAACGAACCTATAGACAGCAGTGGTACCAGTCACATAGCAGCGATCGCCAGCGATCAACAACGAGAGAGAGGGATCAACTGGTCTGTGAAATCAAACCTGTCCGTTTTTCAATCGACAGTCGATGGCAAATGGTGGAAGCACTCCGAAGCTTTGTACCCATCTGAATTTCAGAATTGATGCTGGAAGATTTAACTTACACAATAATGTCATTTTAGACTCACATTTGAATGAAATAGAATTGCACGAATCAATGAAGGCACTTAAAACGATATCTTCTTATGTAATTTAATTGTACAAATACAAATATACATCGAGTTGTAGCATCTAGCGGTAGCCGATCGAACTACAACAAACAAACCTCTTCGCTCAACAAGCTTGAAGAAAACAGATATAGCCTGAGAAAGTAGGCCTAATATTAAACCCTACATCCCAACACATGTAGTATGATATTGTGCAGAAGATAAGCAGACGTAGGCCTAATAAGGTAATATACTTCACCTCTAACATACAGTGATGAGTAGACCTAGTAAAATCATATAGGTACATAACCTGTTTCTGTTGATCGATGACGCTCGATGATGTGTGACAAGAAACAGAAATGTAATCGAGAGCGCTCGATGGCAGTCGGTTGGTCTTGATCAATCGATGCCCTGTGTGACAGGCTGCAATTAGTCTTACAAGGGATTGTCTGATTTGTTTAATATTTTGCATGCTTAGGTCATGATTAGCATCTCATTGAGTATTGGCTTTTAGTCTTGATGGCATTGGGAACATCTGTTTAACTTGACCAAACCTCTTTGTCACCAGAGCTGTCTGCAGCTCTCCAGGGGCACTATAAATGGAAAGATAATGTAGAGTTGGTTTTACACTCAGTTTCACTTGGTTTATCTAAGAACATGTGCTTGCTTTATATTTTTAATGTTGATGTTCTGCACTACATGTAAAACACAAATCACCACCTTTTAAATAACAATTCAAACACTCATGCACATTACCAAGTAACATAGATTCATTGTTGTTGTGTGTTCAGGTACATTGATGGTGGAGGCAGAACTGCTAGCTGTGGCTTGGGAGATTGTAAATGAGTTCCAAAGCCTTCGTAACAAAAACTGTCTTATCAGACTCAATCACACTTCGCTTCTTAAAGCTATTCTTATGCACTGCGGCATAGAAGAAGAAAAATACCATGACATATACACAGTACTAACTGAAGCAAGGGTAAGATCAATCTAGTTTAGTGTATTAACTTTTACTTTCTCTTTATCCATACCATAGGTACTACAGCAGAGGAAGTATTTTATTTTACCTTGAAATCCAGTTTCAAATTTTCTACATTAATGCTTGTGTTGGGGTCCTCCAAGTCCTGAAATACGATGCCCATCCACAAAGTAAGTTTCCCATGAAACAAAATTTCATGGAAATATTTATTGCAACAGATATAGCAAGTGTTCAGCTATTTTGCAACATATTCGCCACAGGGATTGAGACATTTGTCATACCATGGGACCATCTTTTAAACACTTGTATCGTAGAAGTCTGCCACCTGGGATTTGAACCATTGTGTGATAACCTTCTTCATTTTTCTGTCAATCTCTACCATTCTCTGTTATTCACTATCATTTCTTGAGGGGGTAGGAAAAGCTGAAAATCTGTGGGTGCACGGTCTGAGCTGTAGGGTGGAGACTTCAACACCTCCCTGCAGGTCCCCTGCAAAAGTTTGGCTAGGAGATGTTTCAACATCCACCCTACAGCCCGGACCTTGCTCCCAGCAATTTCCATCTTTTCCTACACCTCAATAAATGACTGAGAATGACAGAGAAGCAGAGATGGTTGTCACTCAGAGGTTCAAATCTCATGTGGCAGACTTCTATGACACAAGTGTTCAAAAGTTGGACCCATGGTAAGATAAATGTCTCAATTCCTGTGGCAAATATGTTGAAAAATGGCTGAAGACTTGCTATATCTGTTGCAATAAATATTTCCATGGAATTTTGTATTGTTTGTGTAAACTTACTTTGTGGACAGCTCTCATACAGTCAAACCTCTCTATAACGAAGATTGATATAATGATAAACTCACACTATACTAGTTCCAACTAAAGAATAAAGTAGATGTAAACAAAACCACGTGACATGATGGTTTCTGAATGGCAGTTGGACGCACAACCCTCCAGGCTCTTGCTTGTCATCTTCTTCCGAGTATTAATGTAGTTTCTTCAAAACATAAAAAGTAATTAATGTATTTGATGTACGACTAAATTAAGGACGTTTCTCAAGTTTATAGCAACACTTTCTATGTGATTTAAGCAATACCATTATTATTATTATTTGATATTATCGGTTGAATGTAATGCGATGCCTGAAGACAACAAAGGTATGAAAAAATAACACAGTCACTTCTCATGTATTCCTCGAAGACAGTTAATGTTTAATTCATACGGTGAAACAAGCTTACCACAGCTATTAGAAATAATAAAAGACAGCAATACAGTTCAATGGCTGAAGCTAATCGTGTTATTAAGCACAAGCGGGGAATGCCATTAAATAGTGGCGAAAAAACTGTGATCTTGAATGTTTTTAATACATTTTGCAGTTCAGATTAATGTAAGTAGATTTTCATTATGACATTAAAATATTACAATGCATTAGCATTTTAAACGTAGGCATATGTAATATTTGTGAAATCCAGCTTTGTTTCTGTAGATGCTAGCTTAGTTTTATCAGTATTAACGAGTTCCTCTTGCATTTAAATTGCGTGGTCTACAATGTGTCAACTAACACGTGGTCGCGGAGTAATACATATCAGTGTGTTTGTTTACATCTACTTTATTTTTTAGTTGGAACTAGTATAGTAATGTTTTCCTTTGGTCTTGGCAAATTTTCATCTTAGTAATGTTAAATGTAACTCTGCTGTTGCCACATGGTGTTTCCATGGATATAGAAGGTGCATATTTTGATAGTGGCTGGTGGCCACTCATATTAAAACATTTAAGAGCTACACACTGTCCGAGTAATGCATCATGAAGGGCTGCCTGCAGGGATCAGTGTTGGGTCCTCTGCTGT
Source organism: Ectobius pallidus (assembly GCA_964059195.1). Taxonomy (NCBI): domain Eukaryota; kingdom Metazoa; phylum Arthropoda; class Insecta; order Blattodea; family Ectobiidae; genus Ectobius; species Ectobius pallidus. The sequence goes on along the minus strand of CAXKWD010000008.1, from coordinate 10,392,043 downwards.
GGAATCTGGTGTTTGATGGATGTCTTCCACAATAATATGCAATAACATAATGAATTGTTTCAAGATTTGTTAAAAATTTTACTCATTACGATGAATGATTGAGTGTAACGCATGATTGAATCTCCGCCGGAAGGAAGTGAAGAACAAGTTACAGGCTTCGACTCATCTTCCTCCTTTTCGGTATGGAATTATTTTGAATGAAGAATAATTTTAAGGTACTGAATTATTTTTAATCATTGGCATTTCTGTCAGATTCAAAATTCATTTTAGTCCTGTTGATAGAGCCAGCTCAATTTCTTCTGGTCACTGTGAAGGCATTTGTAGTGATAGAAGGCTCCTATTTGCTCTGAAGTATGCTGGATATCCAACCAACATCAAACAAAAGCAATTTGAACTTCCTTTAATTCACCTTGATTTTATAGATGTATTGCTACTATTAAACTTCCAACTCTCGTATATACCATAGGACATTATACTATTGAACAAAATAGCAGTTTTTAAGTTGTGAGTATGGTATAAGACGCTTTAGGTATCTTAATAAATAAATGACTCTTGAAAGTTTAGCGCATATAACATCTATATGTTGCTCCATGAGAGTTTATTGTCTATGTCAGCGTTTCTCAACCTATGGTCCGCGGACCACTGGTGGTCCGCGATGATGGTGCAGATGGTCCTCAGACATAATTAAAAAATATCATAAAGCAAGTGGAAAGTAAAGAAGTAAAATTTTTCACATATTTCGTTATAATGACCTATAATTAATACCCCAAATATTAAGAATATAGGCCATCTTGTATAAATGGGATGTAAAATTAGGGGTCCGTAAATTTTTTTTAGACATTTTTGAGGTCCTCGGGTTCAAAAAGGTTGAGAAACGCTGGTCTATGTAATTCATAATAATTTCACTTGTGGTTGAATAATATTATTTGTGGTTGATTTTTCATTTATAGGAGCCCACAATGAAAATAATATATTTTGAGATTTCCTTAAATTTAGACAAAAATAATTAGCTTGAAACCATTTTGCTGCCTTGCATCAATTAATAAATTTAAATTTTTAGTTGAAAAATAGAGGGTGGTATCTGCAGATGAAGAGCGTTTTTCAAAACTCGATAAAGCGTAAAATCATAATTTTACAGAAAATGTCTTTTATTTCTCATATTAACCTTTTATTGCATTAATTTCTTATTCAGCATTGTAAGTCTCAGGGAACATTGAATGGTCTGGAGACGAAAAATATTTTCCTTGATATTGGGCAGGAAATAATGAAGGTTTTTTTTCAAAAGTCAATAAAGCATATAAACCAAAAATTATAAACCTTTGGCTCTGGATGTTAATTTGTTACTAAGTTTGGTTTTATTTCTGTTTTAATAATGAGTTTTTATATTTTTTAAATTTTTACTTTTTTCTTGGACTGTATGGTAGGTATGGTATAATATTAAATTATGCATTAACTGAACATTATACATAAATAAAAATAATGAACAAGATTAAAATTATTATGAAGCTAATAGAACACCACCTTAATGTTATTGATTGTGTAAAATTTGTTTTGAGTTTATTTTTTCTTTCTTTTAATAATTTTGTTATGTTTTATTGTATTTTATACATTAATGAAAAATAATGAACTTGGGCAAAAATATTACAGTATTAAAAATTTAAAGAATGTACTCCAAAATGTTATTAATCACATAAAATAATTTTTTCATCAATCTGAGGGTTTAAGAAAACTAGACATCTTCTGGGCCATGTTCTAGGGTGTATGTTTTGCCAGACATTTTGTTCCCGACCGCGGAAACTTCTTCAGTGGCTGCGTTTACTCTCGCTTTGAAGTCTGAAAATAGCGCCTATATCAAAGTGCTTGTTTATGTTAGGGTTGTTGTTGCATCATTAATTTATTATTCCTGTGAACTTAATTTGTACTGGAGGAGCTGTTGTGTTAGTGGAAGCATCTCTCGTAGTATGTCCTGTCCGATTTAGTAATGGTGGAATCCGTGTTCTTGGCAACAAAAAGAAAGAAGATGATAAGTTTCCTATATTCCATTTATGTCTAGCTTTTGAAAGACAACCAATATCTGCTTCACAGACATATTCAGGTAAATTAATAAATAAACGTATCTTACTTTCCTCCACAGATGCCACCAATATCCGATGTAATATGCTAGCAACAGTGAATTGTTTTCTTAGCACTGCACTCCAGGAAATGTATTTTGCTAAATGAGTTATGAGGTCATGCTGTCTGAAAGCTGGGAAATACAGTATTATATTAACTAAAATGACTGCATTGAGTGTATGCTTATATTCTGTAGGAATGTGAAATATCGATTTATGTGGAATCTGACTTCACAGATGTTTTGGTAGCACAAAAAACATGCCAATCTCGTATATAATTAATTTTCTCAAAATTTTTGTTTTATCGAGTTTTGAAAAAAACGCTTCTCAAGTATTATTGAATCATTAGTGACATTTAAAAATAGGTCAGTTCATGATCAAGAATAATAGGGGGCCTAAGATGGATCCCTGTGGCACTCCACATTTGATTTGAACAGTTTGTGAGCATTCATCATTGTAGAATACCCTTTATGATCAGCCTGAAAGGTAAGAGTTAACACAACATTCAAGTATTTCAAAATTTAGCTTTTGACTGAAGGATTTGTCTTGAAGAATGAATTTCAGATTGTGGAATTTTCCCCATGCCTCTGCAAATAACTCTTTCTCCATCCTTTTTCACTGATACCAACTGGTCAAGGTATATGTATTCCTCTACTAGCTTTGTTGCTGTGCTCTTTCATTTTGCTCTTTCATTGACTACTTCTGACTTCTTTGCTTCAAAGATTGAGCTCATTTTGCATAAGTCTCAATGCTTCTGCCATCTTTGCAAACAAGATTAAAGAAGGTGATAGGGAACATTTAAATTTAATTTTGGTTCAAATTTACTCCAAGCTCCAATGATGTATTCCTTAACTGATGATAAATTTGATAAATTTGAACTACTAAAAGTACAGGTCTGCAAATAAAGTCGTAAAATGCTTCCAGAGTGTAATTTCACATTTCATATTTTCATTATTTTGAATAGATCCACTGAATTTGGGGTTATTAATATACTTTTTCTTTTTTTCAGGATGAAAAATACTCCAAGTTCCAAGTACAGACGCACCTAATCAGTCTGTGCCTCACAGATCAGGCAATGGTGACTCTGTTCAGTCTTATAGAAACTGAAAGCCCAATCTCAAAAGTTGCTAATGCATTCCGTGTTATCACAAAAAGAAAAGGAGAAGCAGCTTCTCTTGCAAAGCAAGGTTTCCACGAGTTGGAGACCATTATAACCAACACTGAAGCTCTTGGTGTCAAGGTTTGTGTTTTATTATATAAGTAATATAACTCGTCTAGAATTAAAAAAAAATCTGATGTGAAAGTCACATAACTTCCTCTGCCCAAATAAAAGTTAGCAGTATTCACATATCCTTGTACAGAATCGCAAGACACAATTTTTCGCTAATTATGCTGTAAATACCTCATAGCCCCTCATTTGAATGTTGCGACAAAAACACAGGCTATGGACAAACTAAAAAAAAAAGAAGAAAAAACAAGTGACTGCAAACGTTTATTGAACTTTCCACCATTCAGAATAATTTCCAAAATTTATCGAATATTCCCCTCAGATATTTCTTTACTGTAAGCATGGCCAACAATACATCTTTCTCACTTCACGTACTTATTTAGAATGAGATGCCGTGAATGTCCGCGTATTGAGTTGTTCACCAGGCAAGACAGAGTATCTACAAACAATGGGTAGTTTACAACCACCCTTCAGAGAATTTTTTTTGAAAAAAGTTTCAAATAAAAGTTTTAGCTCTTGGTATAAGCACTTTATGTACAGAATTTAAAGGAAATTGTTAGAGCCATTTTTGAGAAAATCGTGACAAACAAAAATCTATTCGTGTAAAGTCCCCTTAAAAGTAAGGGAAAGTTGTCGCCACTCTTCGTGTCACAGCCTCAGAAGATACCTAACCCAAATACAAAATTTTGTTTTCGTACGACTTTCCGTTACATGAGGCCGTATTGCAAAGAGCGTGTATTCACAGTGAGTGGCTTATAACTACCCTTCAGAGAATTTGTTCGAAAAAATGTTTCAAATAAAAGTTTTAGCTCTTAGTATAAGCAACCCAAGTGCAAAATTTAAAGAAAATCGTAAGATCCATTTTCGAGAAAATCTCGAAAATCTCGAAAAACGAAAAATTCTTCATGTAAAGTCCCCATAAAAATAAGAGAAACTTGTCGACAATCTTCATCTCACATCTTCAGAAAGTACCTGACCCAAATACGAAATTTTGTTTTCATACAATTTTCCGTTTTCGAGCTAGCCTGTTCACAGATATTCCACACAGACACACTGACAACACTGACACACAAACATGTTTCCAAGAACAGTAGTTTTGGATCCAGGGGGCCTTGAAACGTGTATATATGCTAAAAACTCAACTTCGAATTTTGGGGTCAAAAACAATACTTCCTCTACCTATAGTACCTATGGTACGGGCAGAGGAAGTAATAAGTAGCTGGAGTGATCAATAAGTGACTTGACTGTTTCCCGGCATTGGTAATGATAATATTTTCTTAGGAATTCAACTGGGTGAAGAATCATTGATAAACTTCATTGTGAAGCTTTTATATTTTCAACTAGTACACGTTATATAAATATTTTTAAAATGATTTTCCGCTAATTTAAAAACTCAACGACTGATCAGCAAGTGAACATTTCACAATCCGTGTCAACAAAAGAAGGTTTAGCTGTACACATGATCAGTTATTTTAAATTATTCATGCTCACAACAACACTTTATTTTAGAAATTAAAACAAAAGAATTATTTAAAAAAAAAATACACATTTCATTTGATAATTTTTATAATTTTATCATTTTGCACTATGAATTTTACCAATGGTTACTATATTTTACTATACTTTATAAGAATGTGTTTTAATCTGACTAAAAATTATGAGCAATATTGTCTGTATGAAACGTTATATGATGTTGCAAGAACTTGACAAGGTCAGAGTTAAATGGCTAAGTATAAACACACAACTTAGACATAAAAATTTTTACTATTAACAGTAATATATTGTTTAAGTGTATGAAAATTCTTTTACAACATAAGGTTCCAATAAAAACCGTATTCCAGATCTACATCCAATTTGTTCATATTCAGCACACAACGTTATTATCCGTTCTTGCTTGTTACTAGTACATTGGCGGAAAATCATTTTACAATTATTTTTGGGTGAAGAAGTTTATGTTGTCCAAGCTTTCAGCTGCTACTAATTCTGCAGTCATCTTCTGGGAAAGAAGTGAGCTAGGACCAGACCAGACCAAATAAGCTAACTGAGGGTAGAGCATTGCAACCTCAAGTCTGTTCCATATCTGCATGTGAAATGCATTGCTGGAAATTAAAACGGGTTCATACTGAGCCGGCATTCCCGCCATCTCAATTGTTTTTACATAAAGTCAGCCATTTTTAATGTTTACGTAGCGTGGCGCCGCCTAGCACCAAAAGGTGGCAGTTTCCTTAACTTATTTCTGTGCTCCATTCATGTCAACATGAAACATAAGTTAAAATTTGTTAAAAAAATTTTTTTAACCTAGTCTATTTCATTACAATATAACAGTTTCCCTTTTTTACAAATAAAATCTTTCCCTAAAATATTTTAAAATAAATTGCTGAAATAAAATTTGATTTAGTTACAATTATTTTTAGACAATGGCACAATATTCCTGAAAGAAAATCTGTTTTAATGACAATTTATACAATTAGCTGCAAAAGTATTTTTGATAATTATATTTTAAGCAGAGAGAAACAAAACTGATGCTGCTCAGAAACTAAGGACAGGAATGTAATAAATAAACAAAGACCTAAGCTAAGGGCTCAATGTAAATGAAATAAAATTGTGGAACATAAACCACAAAAGCTGCTACCACACTTTGAACCCCCCTACGGGAATTGTGGAAGGAAGTGCAAGGTTCCCGCCCAAGGAAAGCTAACCAAAATTAAAATACGGACCCACCCAGAGGATAATTGGGTTTCCCGGGGAGAACAAGGTTAAAAGACGGAGTCAAACATCAGATTTTTGTTTCCCTTAAATATAATTTGAATATGGTCGTTGCTTTTTTATGAATTCTTTCAATTTAAAACCCAAAGATACAGATAAACATCGGTTAAATCAATTACAACATTTCATGGATTATTTACAGACAAAATACAGAAGAATAATTTAAAAATAAGTAAGTTTAGGATGAATAAAACAATATACACACTTTCAAATAGCCCTAAATAAAATTGATTTAGAAATAAATAAAAATTCAATTTATTCGCCTGAAGGGCGTGAAATCAAATAATTAAAAATAAAATATATACTTACATGTTTTAATTTACATAGACCAATTCATTAAAGTCCTGAAAAGAAAAGAAATTTAGATTGGAGACAAGACCTGAAAAATACTACTTTTGGGCTGCCTCCTCGGTCCAACACGTAGGTCTCAAACACAATGGTCTGGGGGGGGGGGGGGAGTTGAGAAATATACTAAGTTAAATGGCTAAAATAACAATTAAAGAAAGGGGCAAAAATGATAATATATGTAACTTAAATGAAAAGAGGTTAACGCAGAAACATTTGAGAAAGCAGGACTACAAGAGATGGCCGAATATCAAAATAGACGCCTAGCAGCGGCAAGGGCGGGAAAGCGGCAATCAACCATTACTTTACATTACATTAACAATAAAAAAAAAAGGAATCCAACTTAAGCCCTACAGGTACATCTAAGCAATAGGAAGAAGAAACATGATAGAAAAAGAAACAAGAAAGAGAAAGGAAATGATCTTTAATATACACAAGCAAGGCGCCAATAGCCTAGAATGCCGGCATGGTCAAGCGTGACCCACGCCGGTTTTGTATTTGGTACTCTACAGACATGCCTCAAAGGAAACTATCACAAACATTTCTGCATCAACTAGGGTTCTAGGCAAATAAAATCAACACATTTTTACGTCTGAAAACGCAAAGGAATCCTACTCTACGGGTCTGGCTTTACCAGCCAGAAGCATGTACAAACTTAGTCATGGCGACCATTGTGTAAGAGAGAGAGATATGCCGGAAATGACGCGGCCACATAGCCGGTAACAGCATTTTTAATAAACTACCGCCAGATAGCGGCTATGAATGGAGCACAGAAATAAGTTAAGGAAACTGCCACCTTTTGGTGCTAGGCGGCGCCACACTACGTAAACATTAAAAATGGCTGACTTTATGTAAAAACAATTGAGATGGCGGGAATGCCGGCTCAAATCCCTAAAATGAACACCACTAATTGTGTTTCTCAAGGGACTCAAAATTATGAGTGTCATAAATTAATGGGATTTAGAGGTCGAGCCATGTGTCTTTTTTATGTAGTTCTGGTATTCACCTTACAACCAGAAAAACCCTTGTTAAAACTTGGAAAGGGATTTGGTCATGGTCCTCGATTCTGCAGTATCTGGTGGGAGTGTCAACTGAAGATTTATCCAAGGGGAGTGCAAAAGCATATTCATGTGTTTACACATTCTTATATGCACATACAAAACCATATTCATTCAAATACATGTGTGTACATATTCTCATATCCACATGCAAAAGGATATTTATGTACATGTGTGTACACATTCTCATATGCTTATGCAAAAGTATATTCATTCATATACACATTCTCATATGCACATGCAAATTCATTCATACACACGTGTGTACACATTCCCATAAGCATATTCATTATAAACATGTGTACACATTCTCATATGATTATGCAAAAGCAAATTCATTCATATACATATGTACACATTCTCATATGCATATGCAAAAACATATTCGTTCATATACATGTGTATAGACATTCCCATACACACATGCAAAAGCATATTCACTCATATACATATGTACACATTCTCATATGCATATGCAAAAACATATTCGTTCATATACATGTGTATAGACATTCCTATACGCACATGCAAAAGCTCATTCATTCATATACATGTTTGTACACATTCTCGTATGCATATGCAAAAGCATATTCATTCATATACATGTATGTAGACATTCCCATATGGACATGCAAAAGCATATTCATTCATAGATATGTATGTACAGTCGTTCAAATAAAAAACGTCGGGCGGTATTTGATAAAGTATCACGAACAAGCATATGTGCATGTACAGGAAGACTTAAGGTTAGGTTCACACCTGCCTCTTGTCTATCCATGTATTTTCTTGATTATTTAGTCAGTTTGTTCCAAAGCGAACTTATATAGAAGGCTGTGGCTTTATGTCTCACATCCGCCATATTCTTGCATGGAAGTTCTTATAGTATTAATAATAAATATATTCGTGAGGAATATGTTTATTCAAAGAGCATTTTTTAAAGATTTTATTTTATAATACCGGTACTTGTAGTGCAAAACCAATAACTTTGGCTTAAACGTATATTCAAGCTTGGATACTACGATCTCATCAAAATTATTTAGGTCATTCTCATCTGTTCGCAATAGCGTAATGGTCAAGACATCGGAATTGAACGTGTGGGACCAGGGTTCGATTCTTAGTGGGAACTTGTATATTTTTTTAAAATTTATGTTTATTTTTTCAAACGCGGCAATGACTGGAATAAAATAATAATTACTTCTAATGAATTATCATTGTTGGTGTCGAATTTTGAACACACACAAATGAAAGCAAGAAATAAAGTATGATTTTACAACAAATGCATATCTGTGGCATAAAATAAACCCTAACTAAACCAAAGCATTTTCTTTGTTTATTATTGTGCGATCTGTAGAGCTTAATTTGTTGAACAGTCACTTTCCTTACATCTTCATACCTGCTCTGGTCTATGAGGAATTAAATAAGAGATATGATACATAAAATTGTAAAATTAACACCTCTTCTTAACCCGTACCAATCCATGAATAATTTTTAGACGCAATTCTACAGTGGCCCAGCCACGGGATGTGCTGAAGGAGCTAAAACTCTCCCAAGTCCCCCATTTTTCTTTAAATTAATGTCTCATTTTCACTTTAGTTTAATAGAGAAAAGACAGTTTAAAACATTTCACATACAATGTTTGGAATTGTTGATTGGATTAATAATAATCAGTTTTGACTATACATAACAGAAATTCGATAACAATTTCAAATGCATTAGTTTGCAGCGTCGCTTTACGTTCACCGAATCGAATCTGCTGCGGGATTCATAACGGCAGAATATGATAAAATCTTCTGTTAATAGAAATAATTTAAAATTATCACGGAAGTCAAAACAATTCAGAAACGTACTGAAAATAGAAGATAACATCTTGATATATAGTCTTTCAGCGAAACAGGTTTGAACCGATTGAGCAGTGTTTATTGGGCTGTTATCCTTTAGGAATTGAAGATTTCCAACAGGAAAATGAAGCCTGGCGTAAACAAGCCTATACCTCTCTAGAAACCGATGGTATTTCCACTGGTTAAACCGCCCACTAATTCGGTGGAGCATGGCAGCCCCTTCCTGAGACATCCAGCCCATCATGTCACGCTTACCCTGCCCTCCTTGCACGAGTTGCAATGTATTTGGTATCGTACCGGGTACCGAATGGTCGATACACTAGAACTGGCCCCAAAGATGCACTCGAAAAACTAATTTCATCTGAAAATATAATTCTGCTCCAGTCGAAGTCAGTTTTTTCAACTGCAAATATGAGGCGCACGTCCTTGTGTTCTTCCTTCAGGACTTCTCTAGAGAGTGCTTGCCTAGAATGTAAACCAGCAGATCTTACCCGGTTCCTAATGGTTTGAGGATGGCCAGGGAATTGAGCAGTAGCCTTCATGGATGCAGCAGTATGAAACGAATTACATTCAACTTCTGCGACCAATCTAGCATCTTGCTCAAGTGACGAAATAAGCGGCTGGCCAGATCCACGTTTCCTATGAAATCTTCCAGTCGCATTATAGTGAAGTATCCACCTCTGTGCTGCTCTTTCAGAAATATGGAACCTTCTCGCTGCTTCAGAGGCTGAAAAGTGCAGGTCAATACAGCCCTAACTACAATTTCGCTCAAGCTAGCATTTGCATGTGGTACCATGACACAAAGCAAAATGAATTATGACTTCATTAAGTTGAATATCGTGTTGAGGTTTCCGCATTGTTCATTTTTACCTCCCCTATCATGGCCTCATATGTTCCGAGAATGACCCGAATTTTATGTCTTTTATAGGAAACTTGTGAACTAAAGCGTTAAAACTTGAATTTTAACTGCATACGAGTCCCGACGTTGTTTATTTGACCGACTGTACACATTCCCGTAAGCACATGCAAAGGCATATTCATTATATACATGTGTGTACACATTCTCATATGCATATGCAAAAGCATATCGTCGCTTAAGAAACAATACCGCGTAACTGACACTTTTGGTGAAAATGACATTTTTATACTGTTGGCATCACTGAAATAGCGCGCTTATGATGAAATATCGGTCAAGATAAAATTTTGTGTCATGACCTTGTTTATTATCCTGAAAATGTAAACATTGTACGACGCCTAATAGCAAAAATAAACAGTTTTTTGCTTCCCCTGTAAAATTTGTGTTTTGTTAGTTACGCGGTATTGTTTCTTAAGCGACGATATTCGTTTGTATACATGTGTATAGCCATTCCCAAATGCACATGCAAAAGCACATTCATTCATACACATGTGTGTACACATTCCCATAAGCACATTCATTATAAACATGTGTGTACACGTTCTCATATGATTATGCAAAAGCATATTCATTCATATACATATGTACACATTCTCATATGCAAAAACATATTCATTCATGTACATGTATGTATACATTCTCATATGCATATGCAAAAGCACATTCATTCATATACATGTATGTACAGTCGGTCAAATAAAAAACGTCGGGAATCGTATGCAGTTAAAATTAAAGTTTTAACGCATTAGTTCACAAGTTTCCTATAAAAAACATAAAATACAGGTCTTTCTCAGAACATATGAGGCCATGCGACAGGAGGGAAAAAATGAGCAATGCGGAAAGCGCAACACACGATATTCAATCTTAAACACCAGCTCAGAGGTGGGTATTTACTTCACTATAATGCAACCGGAAGTTTTCATAGGAAACGTGGATCTGGCCGGCCGTGTATTTCGATGCTAGAGTGGTTGCAGAAGTTGAACGTCAGTTATTGATTTTGCACTACAAGTACCGGTATTATATAATAAAATCTTTAGAAAATGCTCCTTGAATAAACTTATTCCTCGTGACTTTATTCAATATTATTTTAAGAACTTCCATGCAAGAATATGGCGGCTGTGAAACATATAGCCACAGCTGTCATATATGTTTGTTTTGGAACAAAACTGACTAAATAATCAAGAAAATAATGGACAAACAATAGGCAGGTGTGAACCTAACCTTAAGTCTTCCTGTACATGCGCATATGCTCGTTCGTGATACTTTATCAAATATCGCCCGACGTTTTTTATTTGATCGACTGTACACATTCCCATAAGCACATACAAAAGCATATTCATTATATACAGTCGATCAATCAAAAAACGTCGGGACTGTTAAAATTAAAGTTTTAATGCATTAGGTCACAAGTTTCCTATAAAAAACATAAAATACAGGTCATTCTCAGATCATATGAGGACATGCGACAGGAAAGAAAAAATGAACGAGGGAAAAAACGAACTACGCAGAAAGCGCAACACACGATATTCAACTTAATGTATTGTCATAATTCATTTTGCTTTGTGTCATCGCGCCACATAGGCCTACAAATGCTAGCTTGAAAGAAAGTGTAGTTAGGGCTGTAATTGACCTGCATTTTTCGGCCTCTGAACCAGCGAGAAAGTTCCATATTTCTTAAACAGCAGCTCAGAGGTGGGTACTTCACTATAATGCGATCAGAAGTTTTCATAGGAAACGTGGATCTCGCCGGCCGCATATTTCAATGCTAGATTGGTTGCAGAATTTGAACATAAGTTATTGATTTTGCACTACAAGTACCGGTATTATAAAATAAAATCTTTGAAAAATGCTCCTTGAATAAACATATTCCTCATGAATTTATTCATTATTATTATAAGAACTTCCATGCAAGAATATGGCGGCTGTGAAACATATAGCCACAGCTGTCATATATGTTTGTTTTGGAACAAAACTGACTAAATAATCAAGAAAATAATGGACAAACAATAGGCAGGTGTGAACCTAACCTTAAGTCTTTCTGTACATGCGCATATGCTCGTTCGTGATACTTTATCAAATATCGCCCGACGTTTTTTATTTGATCGACTGTACACATTCCCATAAGCACATACAAAAGCATATTCATTATATACAGTCGATCAAATAAAAAACGTCGGGACTCTTATGCTGTTAAAATTAAAGTTTTAATGCATTAGTTCACAAGTTTCCTATAAAAAACATAAAATACAGGTCATTCTCAGATCATATGAGGACATGCGACAGGAAAGAAAAAATGAACGAGGGAAAAAACGAACTACGCAGAAAGCGCAACACACAATATTCAACTTAATGTAATGTCATAATTCATTTTGCTTTGTGTCATCGCGCCACATAGGCCTACAAATGCTAGCTTGAAAGAAAGTGTAGTTAGGGCTGTAATTGACCTGCATTTTTCGGCCTCTGAACCAGCGAGAAAGTTCCATATTTCTTAAACAGCAGCTCAGAGGTGGGTACTTCACTATAATGCGATCAGAAGTTTTCATAGGAAACGTGGATCTCGCCGGCCGCATATTTCAATGCTAGATTGGTTGCAGAATTTGAACATAAGTTATTGATTTTGCACTACAAGTACCGGTATTATAAAATAAAATCTTTGAAAAATGCTCCTTGAATAAACATATTCCTCATGAATTTATTCATTATTATTATAAGAACTTCCATGCAAGAATATGGCGGCTGTGAAACATATAGCCACAGCTGTCATATATGTTTGTTTTGGAACAAAACTGACTAAATAATCAAGAAAATAATGGACAAACAATAGGCAGGTGTGAACCTAACCTTAAGTCTTCCTGTACATGCGCATATGCTCGTTCGTGATACTTTATCAAATATCGCCCGACGTTTTTTATTTGATCGACTGTACACATTCCCATAAGCACATACAAAAGCATATTCATTATATACAGTCGATCAAATAAAAAACGTCGGGACTCTTATGCTGTTAAAATTAAAGTTTTAATGCATTAGTTCACAAGTTTCCTATAAAAAACATAAAATACAGGTCATTCTCAGATCATATGAGGACATGCGACAGGAAAGAAAAAATGAACGAGGGAAAAAACGAACTACGCAGAAAGCGCAACACACAATATTCAACTTAATGTATTGTCATAATTCATTTTGCTTTGTGTCATCGCGCCACATAGGCCTACAAATGCTAGCTTGAAAGAAAGTGTAGTTAGGGCTGTAATTGACCTGCATTTTTCGGCCTCTGAACTAGCGAGAAAGTTCCATATTTCTTAAACAGCAGCTCAGAGGTGGGTACTTCACTATAATGCGATCGGAAGTTTTCATAGGAAACGTGGATCTGGCCGGCCGCATATTTCAATGCTAGATTGGTTGCAGAATTTGAACATAAGTTATTGATTTTGCACTACAAGTACCGGTATTATAAAATAAAATCTTTGAAAAATGCTCCTTGAATAAACATATTCCTCATGAATTTATTCATTATTATTATAAGAACTTCCATGCAAGAATATGGCGGCTGTGAAACATATAGCCACAGCCTTCTATATATGAGCTGCTCGGGGGAACAAAATGGTGAGTGCCACTGCCATGAAACAAGTAATTTTTGACTTTCCAGCTTGTTGGGTGTAACAGAATGGTAGGTGATAGGTATTGATCTCTATATGTTCAAATGTATTGAGTACAAAATTGAGCTGAAAATAAAATTATTCAGATTTCTAGGTTAATATACAATTTATTTGTTCTCTTTTTCTACACACCCCATTTGGCACTTACCATTTTGTTCCCCCGAGCGGTTCATATGTTTGTTTTGGAACAAAACTGACTAAATAATCAAGAAAATAATGGACAAACAATAGGCAGGTGTGAACCTAACCTTAAGTCTTCCTGTACATGCGCATATGCTCGTTCGTGATACTTTATCAAATACTTCCTGACGTTTTTTATTTGACCGACTGTACATGTGTGTACACATTCTCATAAGCATATGCAAAAGCTTACGCCTATTCATTCACTTACATATGTACACATTCTCATAAGCAAATGGAAAAGCATATTCGTTCATGTACATGTGTATAGACATTCCCATACGCACATGAAAAAGCACATTCATTCATATACATGTTTGTACACATTTTCATATCCATATGCAAAAACATATTCATTCATGTACATGTATGTACACATTCTCATATGCATATGCAAAAGCATATTCATTCATATACATGTTTGTAGACATTCCCATATGGACATGCAAGAGCATATTCATTCATATGATATGTATGTACACATTCCCATAAGCACATGCAAAAGCATATTCATTATATAGAGGTGTGTACACATTCTCATACGCATTTGCAAAAACATATTCATTCATGTACATGTGTGTACACATTCTCATATGCATATGCAAAAGCATATTCATTCATATACATGTGTGTACACATTCTCATATGCATATGCAAAAGCATACGCCTATTCATTCACATACATATGTACACATTCTCATAAGCAAATGGAAAAGCATATTCATTCATGCACAAGTGTGTACACATCCTCATACCCACATGCAAAAGCATATGAATATGTCACCGATGTTGGGAATGTCAGCCATTTGGTAGAAACCCTGGTTGAAAGACCATGAGTTGCTAGAGAACAGAAATTAAGATAAGGTTACATAATGTCACTAGGAACCATGACCCTTACTTCGGTGACAGGAGCTCTTAATCCCAACCTGATGACTCTGAGCACAATCTACAGAAACATCAGAAATCAGAGTATTTATAGTGGCATTTGTTTAATATTGTTGTGATTGTGTGTATGGAGGAAGAAGAATAAAACAGTTATCAGTTGTGATTCCAGTTCCTTATTATACGATACCTTAACATGAGGTAATATAAATTGGGTAATATAAAATTCTTTATTTAACTGATCACTCTTCTTAAATGGTCGGCTGTGGTGGTCTAGAGGTAGTGTGCCTGCCTCTAGGTCTGAAGGTCACAGGATCAAACCTGGCCGCATTCGATCGGTTTTTTAGGATGTAAAAATCCTGGGCATGGAGCCCTCTGGGAGGGACTTTAAGCTGGGGGGCCCGTGTCGTAGGTTTACAGCATGTAAAAGAACTCCAAGCCTAAATTAAAGCTTCTGGACACAATTTCTTTGCCCTTTCACATCCAATACCTTATTTTCCGGAGGGGGGTTGAGAGGCGATGGGCTTACCACTCGTCCCTCTGCCCCCTCTAGGAAAATAAGTATAACAAAATTCACATAGGTAAACAGAAACCTCCACTTGGAGGCCCTTCGTCCCAACATGGGGGCATAGGATTCTAGAGAGAGATAGAGAGAGAGATATTCTTAAATGAGTAAATTAAGGGACATGAGGACTGGGTTTTGAAAATTCTGTAGCTTTCAATCAATCGCTTTAAAATTTTATGCGTGGACAGGGTATGAAACAATTGTATCAAATTCATCAAGTTTTCTGTATTAAGTTTTGAAGACATGAATTTTTCATCATATTAAAAATGCATAATGGTTTGAAGATGGCAGCGCAGTTAGCCCCAGTCCTTTCACATTTGTTATTTTGTCATAAAACTTTTCTATGAAGGACTTTCATATTAGGCCAATAGTTAAACAAAGTGTACAGGTATATTTGAATGTGAGAGATAAAAATATTCACTTTATTGATTTTGTTTTGTTTGTAATTTTCAAAATTTTTCAAAGTGTAAAAATCATATGATCAATAGAAATGAAGTATTTATGAGAAACCAAATTATGGATAATGAACATTTCTAGGCTCCCAAAGGAAGCTATGCCATATGAGCCCCCACCAGGGGCTTTTCCCGAATTTATCAAATTTATAGGAGATGCAACAATCATCTAAAAATGGCCCCCAAGCCTTTAAAATTAATGTTTGTGTATAGAGTATCAAAAGTAATTATTTATTTGAAAAACAAAATAAAAATGCTTTTTTTGCAATAGGGAAGATATTGTGTGGGTAGGCGAAAGAAGCTATTAGCAGGAGGTCTTGTTTCATGTCTTATCTCATCAGTTATAGGTTTACATACAGGGTGTTAATGAATAACACCGATATATTTAGACAAGCAACTTTTATTCAGAAATTTTTGCTTTATGATGTAAAATGTGTATGCTACAGGGCATTAAAGTCATTACAATTTTGGTGCTCAAAAGTCAATAATGAAGTGAAATAGGGTTAAAATTTTCATTAAATTGACTTCATGCCTTCTTAGTGATTAATAAAAACCCAATTCATAATGATTCATCAACAGCCATATCATATTAGTGTTTCCATAATCAGCAACATTTAGAAACTAATCGCTAATTATTATTGGTTGCCACTGCAATAGTTTTTTTTTATTCATAACTCCAGTATTAACAACAAAGCTTCTTTGTTTTTCATTTTTTCAAATGTTAGAAGTCAATGGCGGCCATGTCTTGTGAGATTTCATGCTGTATGAGCAAAAATCTCCTAATAAAAGTTGCTTGTCTATGTCCCTTCTACAGCCAGGTAAAATATTTCGGTGTTATTCATTAACACCTTGTATAATATAGTTCCATTTCAAAATTGTTGCAAAATGCCAGTGTTCTTTATATACTTCATGAGTGTTAAATATTTAGCTGGCCAGCAATGAGCAGTTAAGCCTCAGCCCTTAAACATGTCACTAATGATGCAGTTTGCAATTATTAATCATTTTTATTGATTGTTTTCAGTGTCCAATTGTGGTTGCACCAGGTTTGGTGTACAATGTTCAACAGTATTCTGGTATGATGTGCCAATTTGTATGTGAATTGAAAAAGAAACGTAGAAGAGGTGGTCTGGATGTCATTGCTGCTGGAGGGAGATATGACAATATGGTAGCTCATTTTCGGTTAGTTTTAATTCTCTATTCACTAATCATATCTTGTCAGCTATGTCTTAGGGGAAGGGATGTCTGAAATGGTAAAAAAAAAAAAAGAGTTGGATTTTTTTTATTTTTGGCCTAGAATGATGAAATAATCAATTTGCTGTAAATTTGTTATCGATAAGAAAAATTTCAGTGGAATAGCTGATTTCCACGAATGACATTCATGATACATGAATAAATATCCTCACATTTTACACAAAGCATCACTGTACCCATTTAATCTTATTTCTCTACTTTTATACAATTTTTTGAGGTGAAGCATTTATACGAACTTAGCAGTAAAAAGGTTAAAATCAGTTTATTATGTTCTAAGTTAGATTTTTGCACACGTGATAAACATAAATTTATATCTCTTGGACAAATAGAGGTAATAGCATGAAATTAGATCGCAGATTGCTAGAAACAATCACTTTGCGACAGGATGTAGAGTTTTGTGGAGTATACTGTATAAACAAATGCAGATTCTTCAAAATACTTTTTCAAACTTGATTACTGTTTTTCCCCTCTTTTTTTTTATAAAGTATATGCTCAAATTCTTCTTTGGAGAATTCTAAACATAATAAAATTCTTTGGAGGATTTTTAAAGATATATGAAAAGTGACCAAGATACGTAATTTTCTTTAAATACTTTGGAGAAATAAAAAAAAATTGCTTAGATTAAACCTCTTATTTTTTTTATTTTTTATTTTTTACATAGATTCATATAAACTTTATACCAAAAAGCAAAATTATTACATTCCATGCAAGAATTAAAATTATTTATTAAGATTATGTACATACAGGTGTTAATGAATAACACCAAAATATTTTACCTGTGTATAGAGGGGACTTAGACAAGCAACTTTTATTAGGAGATTTTTCTTCTGTGGATTCAATTTTTCCTTTACAGCATAAAATCTCCCAGAGCATGACCACCAGTGACTTCTAACATTCGAAAAAATGCAAAACAAAGGAACTTCGTTATTATTACTGGAGTAATGAAATATACCGGTACTAAAGTGAACTAATTTTCTGTGTTTTAATGTGCATTATTTGAGGTTAAAGCATAAAGAGAAACCCTATGGCTTGCATGCCTTGTTGCCTGCCATCTATTGCAAAGTATGAAACTACTAACAGCTGATTGCTGAGAATTGTTTGTTTAATCAATTACAAGTTATTTTAAAAATCCAAAACTTAGACATTTAATAATGGTCAAACAAAACAGTCATGTGAAACTTCCCTATAATGGTAAATAAAGATCCTCAAATGAAAATTATGAAACGAGTGTAGCAAGCAACATACTCGCACCTCAATATATGCTACTATAGGCTTGTTGCATAATGTACTATTATAGAAGTATCCCCCGTATAAATCCCCAGAAACAGGACAAAAATATACAATAAGCAAAAATAATGTAAACACTGTAATTTGAAATACTTAGGAAAATCAAAAAGAAGCTTGACAGTCAGGATCAAGGAATATACCATATTAAATGAATATAATATAGACAACAAAAAAATAATCAACCCTTGTTCGAAAATGGAATTCTAGCCAGAAATGATAAAGCGTTTCCAGGGAAATAAACAGCTTACAGTTTAGGAAGAATTCACATCCTCAAAATAAAAAAAATAAAACAGGTAAACTGATGTAACAAAGTGCCAGAATGCTTTTGTTTAATCATTGATAATTGCAATTATGGTATGCAAAAAATAAGTTATTTTTATAATCCAGATCGATTCATTAAGCAGGGCTTATGGAAGGGCAAAGGTCTAAAGTTTGATAAACATATTACATTTAGATAGAGTGCACAATATTATATCAACAGCAGCTGCGTTTAACTATTTAACGGCTAGATGTGTTTTAAATATTTTATTTATATTTGTGTTTATTTATTTATTTGTTTATTTATTATGATAAGCATATTTGAAGGAATAAATGGGATAATAAAAAGTACAAAATTACAACAAATGCCTCACATCTAAAGCAAGGCATGATATAATAAATTCAGAAACATCTGACTGCATTGTAGTCAAGGCCCTCAGTGATTAGAAATGAGGCTTTGTAATATAGTCATCATTTGCCATTTAAAAAGCATGTGACCTTTAATTAGTCGTTACTCCAGTACCGTCAACTGATTTGGTCCAATATCAATAGGTTTCTTCCCATGGATGTTATAAATGCATGTAACAAGTTTAATAAGAATCTGATAAAGCATATTCGATTTACTGTGCGTACAGACCTACGGATAGATGGAGGACAGACATTTCCCATCCACCAAGCATATAGTCTCATAAAGTACCATACTGGCACTTAATAAACTGATGAATTTTGAAATCCCTGTGTGGAGAATCTCATTTGAAAGTTCACTGAATGTCTACAAAAGGATGCTGATGCCAACAAACTGGAAGATGAAGTGCAGCTGAGGATGAGGGTAATGCTCATGAAAACACGTCCAGTTAAGTTTTTAAATTGAAGTGAAGGTATAGTCCAGTTATTCATTGCATGGTCAGGTGGCTCCAAAGGAATAAACCATTAGGTCGGTTTTCTTTATGTTAATTGATCTGACTAAATCGGTCTTGGTTTCTGCTGTCCAAAACAAAAGCAACTTTGCAGTATTCTCTCATTGTTATGACTGATCCAGTTCTTCCCTCGCTTTAATCAATTCACACGTGTTATTGTTTATTGTAACTAGATCTTGCAACCTTCGGTTTCACTCCATGTGGAGTAGACGAGTAGGTGCCACAGCCGTCACAGGATATTCTTAGATTTTGATTGGTTGGGCTAACTAGCTGATTGGTGCAGTAAAAATAAGGAACATGGATTGAGCTGTTGGCAAACTTTTCCTCCTAATAAAAGGAAGCCGCCTGGCCATGCAATGAATAACTGGACTATACCGTCTCAGTGCTACTTCACGAGATGCTAATACAATTAGCATAATATTCTGGTGATTAATGCTTAGCAGGTGACATGTGAAGAATACTTTGACTTTGTATTTTCATTACAGGAAAACTCTTGACATGACAGGCATGATGTCCAAGGAAATTAACCAGGCAGCTGCCGGTATCAGCATCTCACTAGATAAGATAGTGTCAGCATTACAAGAAGGAACTAGTGCCCGTTCTATTGATGTGGTAGTGTGTTCTGTTGGTCACCGCTCCTTGGTGAAAGAGAAAGCTGCAGTCATCCGAGATCTTTGGGCTGCAGGCATCAGGAGCTCTCTCATTGACAGCTTCCAGGTTAGCTTAACATAAGAGCAATACCTTCAGTTGTCAATACTTTTTACTTTTATCTGAATCAGGACAAATGCAATATGTTTTGTATAGGGAAAATCAAAGCCAAGTTTTGAGCTTGGTATGCTTGTCATGCATCTGAACTAGATGCTTCCTCACTGCTTTGTAGGGTATTGTGATGGACAGTACAAATTGTCCTCCGTCCAGCACTAACTGGTGCCAATTTTTCCTCCTTTTTTTAAGTTAAACAATATGAATATTTCCACAAAAATTGATTTTTATGAAGTTTGCAGTGAGGTCAAAATATCCCTCTGCAAGTGTGGCCAGATAAAACAATTCTCCAAATTTGCAACAATTTCCCAGAACAGTGCTCATCCATCTACAATAAGTATTTACCTAACACTACTAGTAAAGGAGACCACCGGCATGGTCTTGTGGTTAGCGTCACTAACTACAGATCTGTCGGCCTGGGTTCAATCCCCAGTACCTCTTCTGAGGTAGGGAGGTCTGGTAGGGGTGCACTCAGCCTCATGATTCAAATTGAGGAGCTACTTGATAGAGAAGTAGCAGCTCCGGTCATGGAAACCACCATTAACGACCATGGTTGTTGGCATGCTGACCACATGCCCCCCAATCCTGCTGTCTGCCTATGGTAGACGCAGCGGTCGGGTGGTAGGCCTTGTCCCTTCTGGGATGTTAGCGCCACGGAGTTAGTTAGTTGGTTACTAGTAAAGGACAAAAATAAATAGACATTAACATTTGACAGTTCTTCATAACAATTATTAAGAGTTCTGTTTGTTTCTTTTAGGTTGATTTATGAATCTATGCTGTTTTGTCTGTTTTAAATATGCAAAAGGAAAGAAAGAGAGGAAAAAAAACACAATATTGAGGGGAGTCAAAACGTTATTAAGTCTGGGTAGGTTCTTGCTGACGTCTGTGTGGTCTAGTGTTTAGTGTTTCTGACTACTGATCTGCTGGTCTGGGTTCGATCCCCGGTACCTCCTCGGATTTTTCGGAGGTAGGGAGGTCTAGAACGGGGTGCACTCAGCTTTGTAACACAAACTGAGGAGCTACTAGATAATTTGCAGCTCTGGTTCAGTCAGGCCTAGTCCCTCAAAGGGATGCAGCACCATGGAGTTCAGTTAAGGTTCTTGCTAAATATGCTAGTTGCTAGTTGCTAGTTGCTAGTTTATGCACTTGTCCTTCATTTTAAAAGTTTGGAAGTGGCCACCTTAATAATGCTGGTCAAATTAGCCAGAATTCACATATCATATTTCATATAACCATTTAATTTTAATGCATCTTATGTATCTTATGCATAAGTCAGATTTCTCTCTCGAATCCTGTGCTCCCTTGTTGGGGCGTAGGGCCTCTAAGCGGAGGTTTCTGTACCTATGTGAATTTTGTTACGCTTATTTTCCTAGAGAGGGCAGAGGGACAGGTGGTAAGCCCATCGCCCCTTAACCCCTCTCCGGAAACTAAGGTATTACTTGGACGTGAAAGGGCCGATAAATTTTGTCCAGAGGCTCTAATTTAGGCTTGGAGTTCTTTTACGTGCCGTAAATCTACGACATGGGCCCCCAGCTTAAAGTCCCTCCCGGAGGACTCCGTGCCCAGGATTTTTTACGTCCTGAAAAACCCATCGACTGCAGCCAGGTTTGATCCCGCGACCTTCGGATCTAGAGACGGGCACGCTACCTCTAGACCACCGCAGCCGACAAGTCAGATTTACTGTACATATATTTTTATTTTTTTATTTTTCACTATTGAATCTCAACTCTGTTACTTTTCTACGAAAATTGAAGAGTCTTTTAATATAGCTGGGATATTATTTTCCACACTTCAATTGAAATCATGCTTTACTTAACTTAATTCAGTACAGTTTATAGAACAAGCTTTATAGTCTGTGTTGCACTCAAGAACAGAGCTTAGGCCTATATTGAGTAAATGAGTTGAGCAATATGGAAATTGGTTATGCTTGACATAAAATTAACATGGTTTGGATATAAAGGTAACTAACTCCATTCTAACAATACAGTTTGTGCAATCAGGGCTGTGGAGAGAAAGCAAAGGGCCCCAGGGACAACTTTTCCTGGGCCCCCGTCAAATATTAAATTACCACTGAACCCAACCTAGTCCTTTATAATGTATGCAACAAAAAGATTATGTAAAGATATTACATAATGTATTATATATGCAGTGCTTTTTTTTGTGATGGTAGGCAATGGTACTCAGTACCGTCATCTTTTTTTTTTCTTACAAAAAATAAAAATTGTATATTACTCGCAATATTCCTATCACAATTCCTATGGCCTATTACTTAAAATCAAGCATGTTTCATGGTTTTGCTAGATTTCTACATACATAATAGCTTACATACGAACACATGATAGTTTCAGTAAATTTCCATGGCTACTGGACTGCAAGAGGGTTGGGGGTTGATTTTTCCAGCCCCCAGCAAACAGCTCCTATGGTCAAGGTCATTCTAACGGTATAAGTATTGCACCAAGTGCAGTTAATGCTGACGTAGTAACAAACATGTAATAAGTAGCTAACCACCAAAGTTAATCAGAGGTTGGTGCGTGTTTAAATTTAACTGCATTCGTTGCTTACATGTAATTTGAAAAGCATAAACCCTTGGTTCGTGCTGCAGAGTTGAGCGAGTTCATAGTTGCTTATAAATTGTAGGATCAAAGTGTGCATGTGGTTAACAAGAAGAGAAGTGAAATGAGTAAAATAAGAAATTATTTTGTATTGGTACACAATAAAAGAAAGCATGAGGATGTTTTTGAATTATCTGATAAACCTCCAAACATTGAATCAAACTGAGTTTACAACTTCCGGGCTGTGTGGCCGTGGTCTATGAGTGTCTAGTGCTGATCAGCAGTTGACAGCCGACCATCCAGCTAGACACATCGCTCTGAAGATGCCCGACGCAGCTCGCGGCGAAACGTCAGCACTAGACACTCATAGACCACGGCCACACAGCCCGGAAGTTGTAAACTCAGTAAACGCCGGCCGTGAAAGCTTAAGCACATACATTGAATCAAACATTGAATAAAATGAATCTGAAGAGAACGTCGCAAGTACCGGTAATTTTAGTGCAATTCAGGGGAGAAATAATTCTGTCCATGATAGGCCCGATTGTTGGACATTAACTCAGAAAAACGATTTCTGGGAGAAATATGGGTGCTCCCATGAGCTTCAGTAAAAAGTTTTGGTGAGTACCGCCACCTTTTTTGTTAGAAAAAAAGCACTGTATATATATGTAATGTTATGTAAGTAACTATTACTTGAAGAGATATGATTTTTTGTTAATCATTAAAAAAGTTAGTAATATTGTACAAAAAAAAATCCCTTTAGGCAGGCCTACAGGCGGAGGTAGATTTCGAAGTGCTTTTGGTTTAATTTATTGTCGCTGCATAGCACTCTTCTTCTTTAACCTTGGCATGGCAAACCTGCAGTAAAGAGGAAGAGCCTACAATCAATTGTTTTGACAACAATAATAGGATATAATATTCTGGGAGGCCGTGCGCAAGATCAGCAATGAATAAAATTAGCAAAGCCGCTAAACAAGACAAAATTATGATATTATAATAATTCTTTCAAGTGTTATTATTTTCAAACATTAAAATCTCGCGTCATATGAGAGCTATCAAGAAACTATTTATTGATTTGTAGAGTACTCATCAAGAGCTTTTCAACGATACCCCACATTACGTGGTTTCAAAAGTTTCGAATTTTCATCCCCCACCCCCATTCTCACTCGAACCCCCGAATCGTTGGTGTCACTGTGAACTCCATAGGGAGTACTCTAATTTATTCTTCAAAGTTTCCCTCTATACTTCATAGGGGCCGAGATATACATTTTTAAAAATTTCAACCCCCTCCCCCGACCACCCCCTTGGGCCAATTTTGCTCATTAACGAACTTGTCCGAACTATTGGGCCTAGAAATAACATATTAAAATTTGGTTCAAATATCTTCAAAATTACGGCCGCTATCGTGTAAAGATATATATATATATATATAAATATCACAAAATTTTTTCTTGAACGGGCGGTGGTTTCGTACTTAGGGGAGCATGAAACGTAAAGATATGAAAGAATTTTTCGAAAATCATGACATGGTATCCATTGCAATAGGTAGATTTTTCTTCGAAATCTACCTAATAAAACCTTTTAAGTTTAAAAGCTTTTCAATTGTGCTCATAAGAGGTAACAATAATATGTGTTTTGGCAAAATGCTATCAATAATCATAAAAACTAATCACTGTATAACTTGTGTCTTTGACTTTTCAACTAAAAATAAAAACACTTAAATTATAGATCCAACTTTGTAAAAATAGCAAAACAAAAGGAATTACGGGGATAACTTTGCACAGCGAAGTACCAGTTTAATCTGTATGCACCAAAATTAATCTTTTGATAATTATTATTTAAAATGCCGAACATTAGTGTGGCTTACTGTTCAGTCCAGAAGGATTTATGTTTCTACTTTTAAAAAAATAGCAATTTTTCTTAAAAAATAATCCGTTTCAGATTTAACTAATGCAATCACGTGATTTAGGTGTTAATAAATATAATGATTTAACTATTATGCTCTTAATTTTTAATTCTTGAAATAATTATCG
This sequence comes from Ectobius pallidus, assembly GCA_964059195.1. Taxonomy (NCBI): domain Eukaryota; kingdom Metazoa; phylum Arthropoda; class Insecta; order Blattodea; family Ectobiidae; genus Ectobius; species Ectobius pallidus. Next base: position 10,366,986 of record CAXKWD010000008.1, on the reverse strand, counting down.
CGGGCGATCACTTGATTTTGTAAGTCCATCCTGGACGATTCATTTGTTTAGAATATCAAGGCCCGAAGACATATGAAATTTTCAACCTACACGGAAGAGGGATAATCAATATAGGCCTAAATATGGTCAAACATTGTTCGATTTGGATGAAACTCACTGTACAGGGGTATTCTGGGCCAAGGAACTCGAATCTGAGGTCGCTTTTACCAGGCGACGCTATCTAATCGTGGTATGTAGTCCACGTGATTTAGGTGTTAATAAATATAATGATTTAACTAGTATGCTCTAAATTTTTAATTTTTGAAATAATTATCGCGGGCGAAGCCGCGGGCACATGCTAGTAAACACATAAAACATAACTTGACTTATAATCCACTTTATGTTGGTGTAAATTTAGATGGTAAAAAATTAAACCGGGTCAGCCGGGCCGGGGCCCCTTTGAGGTCTGGGCCCCGGGGCTGCAGCTGCCCTCCCGTATCATCGGGCCTTTATGCAATGTTAGTTTGTTATAAGTAAATAATATTGGTAACATACTGGAGACAGAATTAAAATACTCCAATTTTAGATATCAAGGCCATCACACAGAGCTCGCAGTAGTCTTGAACGTCCTCTACTGACACTTGCACTATTTAACATTTGATTTGGTGTCAACTCTGTTACAGACATGAGGACAATCTTAAAACATGTAAAACATTAATAACTGAACTAGTTAAATATTATATTAACACTTAATGCTTTACTTACGTCGCTGTTTATGAGCAGGACATGCTTCGGGATTCTTATCCCATCTTCGGCTGCTGGTCAACTGGCAATTGGCGAGCATGGTTAGTGGTCTTTATGGTTTGTCCAGTGCTGCCCTCTCTTCTCTTGGCTGTAAGCTTGATGACATCATCCACCGGCGGTATTTCAAAATTCATAACATTGCTGCTGTTCTTAGTGATGAAAATCTTCTCCCAGGTGTTCAGTTCTGCCCGTGTCTTGACGTGTGAAATACCGCCAGTGGATGATGTCATCAAGCTTACAGCCAAGAGAAGAGAGGGCAGCACTGGACAAACCATAAAGACCACTAACCATGATCGCCAATTGCCAGTTGACCAGCAGCCGAAGATGGGATAAGAATCCCGAAACATGTCCTGCTCATAAACAGCGACGTAAGTGAAGCATTAAGTGTTAATATAATATTTAACTAGTTCAGTTATTCATGTGCTCCACTGTGTATATTACTTCGTTTTAATTATTATAAAACATTAATAGTTCAGTGCAGAATAAATATTTAAGAAATAAATATACTTGACTTTTTATTATCATAGCCTAGGGACATGAAATACCTGTAGGTAAGTTTTATGAAAATGGCCCGTATGTCCCTTGAAACCTACTGTAGAATTATAACTAGGTGATGATTGGAAGAAATGTCCTTTGAATCATGCTCTGAAGTGTCAAAATCAGCTGATGATGGGAGAGTCCCTTGAAATATGTTGGAAGTTAAAAATAACTAATAATGAGAAATTCTTCATTCAGATTTACTCTTACACTTTATACATGATCTCTTTTTTCAGACCTTGGAAGAAGTACAAGACTACTGTCAGGAAAACTTAGTTCCACATATAGTGATGTTGAAGGACATAGAGACAGGAACTCTTAGAGTTCGCAGTTGGGAAAAAGAAAGGTGAGTAATGATTGATAAATTTCATTTCCGTTTGTGGTAACCTTTTGAATGTATGTTATTAACAATTTCCACCTTCTACCACAAAACTAAATAATACTACCTGCAGTTTTGTAAGTTTTGTGGTATAAGGTGGAAATTGTTAATAACATACTTTTAAAGGTGAGTAAGTTTAATGTTGCATTGTACCTTTACTTTAAGCATTTTTATAAGCAGATCACTTCTTCATCCTGTGGCTTTCAACTTTCTCTTAATTTCAGCATGAATTCAGTTCTTCACTTGTTTTTCAATACAGTAATGTTGATGGTCCCAATTATGTAAAACTGAGTCAAAAGGCATGTAATATGCGTTTCACTTATATGTCTGTTCCCCCTGTTGTGTATTCAGAACTACACTGTTTCCAATGGTGACCAGAATTTAAAATAATTATCTAGAATTTTAATATACCAAACATTAACATAATGGTGGCACATGAAATGTCATACAGTTTAGATTGTTTTTATAATTTTTAATATACAAAATATGTCATACAATTTTATATTAAACTAGCTTAAAAGGCCCGGCGTCGCCCGGGTTTTTATTTTGTAATTTGAAGTTAACTTAAGAAGAACTTTCGATTTTCAAACTCTAGGGCCTTGTATAATATGTACGTAGAACTTGAAATGAGGAAGAACGACTTATCACACTCAAACTATTTCCTCAGAAAACGATAGTTATAGCTTTTTATGGCTCACAGAGGATGTTGAATGTTGCATTTCATTGCTTCTACACACCATGCCTGGGAGGGGTTGAAATATGAAGAAACAGAAATTCCGATTACATAAGATTGTATTGTCTTTATGGAAATTTTTATTTCTCACTCTCATGTTACCATACAACTGTTTCGGAGTGACCCACCTTCCGGGATTACTTACATGCTTCTATATGGGGGCTGTTCTACCAAATACAAACCAAGGTTAGCTGGAATCTTGCCTCAGCTACAGACGGCCTTCAGAACACTGGAAGCGTAGGCCTAAGGAAAACTGGAAATGATGAGTCTCTTCTCTCTTCAGTGATTTCCAGGAGGAAACTGCTGAATGTCCCTTCCCAAAAGGAACTTAAAATTAACAATCCCACCCCAAAGGAAAATGTAGGAACAGCCCAGTGAGAGGTTAGCCAATTAGAACATGCGAATTCATAATTAATGAATTTGCATGTTTGCAATATACATATAAATTGCCATGAGTGGAAGAAACGAATATATTATTTATTTAAAACATATTGTGAAATTAAATCATTAAATAAAATCTTTAATTCATATTTTGTTGTCAACTCTGTTTAAAAACACACCCTATTATTATAAATAATTTGCCCTATTTTAAATCTTCTTAATTAACACACACAAACTTAAATAAAGATCCCTAAAATAAATCTCTAACCTACACAAACATTCATTTCATTAAAATAAGGAGCCCCCAAAATAAAATACATCTATACTACCTAAACATTCACTCACTCTGGATGGCAAACAAAATTTAGCTAAGTTTCACCGAAAAACGCCTTTCATCCCATCCATTGAATTGAAAGGGGAACCTGGCATAATTTCCCGCCATGACGCAACACACTATATATTGAGAAGCCAAAAGAACAGCTATCTGAAATACAGGTAACGAATAAGGATAAAACTGTTACATAACTAGAAAAATGAATATAACAAAAGGGGTAGTTACTTTACACTCAAAAGCCAAGAGGGACTTAAATTATTAATCAAAACTCATGGCGTCCTTACGCCCGAAGATGCTACATATTTGAAATCAAGAAAAGTAAATAACAGGGAGAAAATCGAGATTTATTATTTATCCCATGCTAAGAATCAAAACAGAACGCTTACCTGTGTTTCAGATGAAAAAAAACAAGTTTTTACCCATTTTATCAGTTTTTGAAGCAGGGCTTCTGAATAGTTGTTCTGTACGCCATGGCTGCCAGCAATCGAGACAATAGCTTCATGACGCCCACTTGGCTTGGCATCTATTTAAGATGTCGCCTGACGTTACCTCAGCCAAGGAGAACAACTTAACTTCCTCTTGACGACGCGGGCATAAAGATCACCAATCACGTACTGTGTAGTATACTGTGATGTCTATAAAATATCTACACCAATCCCACATCAGCTGTCACTGCTATTTGGCGATTCCGATTTTGTTTGTTGCCACGTAAACACGAGTCGACGCCATGTTAAGTAATCTCGACCCCAATGCACTAGCACTGAGCAGAAATACAGCGAACCAGCCCGAGATTACACGAAACGGCTGTGAGAGAGCGAGAGAGGAAATATCACCGAGAAGAAACACTCGTGCCACCTGTTAGCGAACGCTGGAGTTCATAGTTTCCACTTTACATCACTAGGTAGCATAACAGATTTCTTTTAGTTCACTGGCTCTAGTAAGTTCACTATATCTCGTCAATAGATGGCGATAAAATGGACAATCACAGTTCAGGACATATTTAATAGTAAAGTGGGAGGGAATACTGTCTAACACTCGAACCATAGTAAATATCGGTTCAGGAGCTGAAATTAAAAAAAAAAAAAAATTCAATATCACTTTCATACCTTCCTCCTCCAAAACCTGGGACATAATATACTGCAGGCATAGGACTGAAAATGTTCCACCCTATTTTGTCTTCTTGTAGATGTTTAGGGCCTATGATAAACATCCTACAGCTATGAGTGACGTATCAGTGGATAGGATTTTTTACCGACTTCCGATATAGCATACTCACTGGCACACACTTAAGCTGTCCCTGCAATATGACCGTTTATTCTACATCAAAATGTGAAGTGAGAAAATGATATTTTCCATGTCGAGGGCAGAGAAAGTTGTGTGACTGCTTCACATTGTGCTTTATTTTCTTGTATTTCATTCTTCAAGAATTATTTTCACAAATGTATTAATTATATTGATAGTATCAGAATTTGTTAAAGCCTAGTATTATGTAGTTCCCAAAGCCCTATGTGAACACTGTAAACAATACACTGTTGTCATGATAACTGAATTGCATTTCATTTTTCAGTATAATATTTTCAGAAATTATATAAATTTTCATGGGAAGGAGTGGTTTGTTTGAATTTTAGTGTTCACTGCGTTATTTCCTGGGCTTAACTGGCTATATGTGCAAAATTCCGTGCAAATTGGTCAAGAAATGTAGATTTGTATAGGGAACATACATACCCACATACATACATACATACACACTTTCGATCTGGCTTGGTGCAAGAATCACACTTTTTTTTCTTGTTTTTTTGTTTGTTTGTTTGTTTGTTTTTTGTTTTTTTTTTGTTATGAAAACATGTGACAACTGAACTCTCAAACTGTGAATATGTCACACTTCTTTTGTCACACTTCAATTTTTTTAATCTTTTTTTTTATGTAAACAGTTGACAGCAGAACTCTCTAACTTTGCCTCATTTCACATTTCCGTCTTTTTCCGTGGATTTTCCAAACAAAAAAAATTCATACGAACCTTGTCCTGACAGTTATGAACACAACAAAAAAAGAATCAGCCAAATTGGTCGAGCCGTTCTCAAGTGATGCGGCAACATACATTTTGGAAATTCATTTTTATTAATATACATTACTCCCCTGAATGTGCATGATTAACGAGCATGCAGGACGTGTTCAATATGTCCACCTTGTTGGCGTATCACCTCTTTGAGACGAACCCTGATGTTTGTAACCACTCTATGACACAAGTCTTCTGACAATCCCTGAAAGAAAGTTGTGATGGCCGCTCGCAGTTTCATTAGATTTTCTGGTTTATTGTTTACTGTCTCCTTCAAGTAACCCCATAAGAAATAGTTACAGGGATTGATATCCGGGCTGTGTGGCGGCCATGTTGAACCGCCCTGAAAACATTCTGGATATCGATGGGGCATTACACGTGGTCCAAATTGTTCATGCAGGAAATCAGGAACAATGTTTGCTGTATGAGGACGAGCTCCATCTTGCATGAACCATTGTGTCTCCATTGGTAGCCTTGTTGCATAGAAGTGTGGAAGAAAATTGTTTTGTAACATGTCCATGTAGCATGCACTGTTAATAGTGTCGTTAAAAAAAGAAAGGCCCAATGATTCCATAACTGGAAATTGCAGCCCACAGTCCCACTTTTTCACCATAATTTTCAGTCTCGTGCACAATAAACGGAGCTTCTCTCGCCCAAAATCTCACTTTTTGCTTGTTCACACAACCGTTGAGATAAACGTACACCTCATCAGAGAACCATGTGTTATGAATCACAGCATCATCTTCTGCAAGAGCCCAAACAGCAAACTGTACTCGCTGTTCCTTGTCATTCGCCATTAGTTTATGCAGCACTGTAATTTTGTATGGAAATAATTTCAGATCAGCATGCAGTATTCTTTGAAGAGAACGACGTGAGTTGCCCAAATCGGCAGAAGCTCGTCTGGTGGATTTAGCAAGACTTTGTGTAAAGGCCACACTCACTGTCTCAATATTCTCTGGAGTACGGACTGTGGCGGCTTGAGGTTGTTTCTTCTCTAAAACAGTACCATCTTCTTCAAATTTTATGGGTAGTCTATACACTGTCTGTCTGCAGGGAGCCCACCTCGTATGAAAATAAACACAAAAACGTTCCTGAGTTGTGGTACACTCTTTGTTTCTGCGTAAAACAACGTCAACATCAACCGGCCCTTGTCCGCCATGTTTCACAAATCAAAGCGGGTGAGACAGTTCATTATTAATTTACGTATATACCTAGGGTAGAGGGCGTTGTAGTTCACTTTTGCGCTCTCCCTTGCTTTGAACTTCTGCGCATGCTCGGTGCGTCTGGCCTTGTCTTGTGCTTGGTAGCCGGCGGGCCATCTAGCAGAACCCGTGTCGTCTTTGTCAGTGCTAGTAGTGTGGAGTACGGCATCCCTTGCTCGCCGGATCTTCTCTAGGGTATGTGCTTCGAGAATGTGAGTTTAATTATATCGTAAGGTAGCTTCACTACTTATTCATGTGTATGGAATCTCTCATCTTAAAATTTGTAAATTTAAAAGGTTTACCTAGCCAGTAAATTATTGTTCTAGAGAGTTGTCATTTTCCATTATGCTATGCGTACAGGTTGCAATGAGAAACACAAACCAAGTAGGCCAAACAACAGGGAAAAATTTAAAATATGTTTAAGGCCTATTCACTGTGTAGATTCTTTTGGAAAATTAAGGGACACCCGTAAGGGGAATTTCTGGATGCAAATTCATGCACCCTGAACATTGTAGCAACTCAAGCCGGCCATCTTGTTTAAAGGTCGACTCAAGGTTAGAAAGCTGATAATGATCAATTGTGTAGGGAATTTATTTCTCGCTTATGCCCGTAACGACAAGTATTCGTAGGCATTCACTCATTTCTATGATAAAGATTTTGCCAGTAGTGATGTATTTTGGTAAGCCAAGTTAAAGGATGAATTAATATTGTAGCCATTTGGGGTTCGAGAGTTGCATTATTTCTAGAACCTGTGACATAATCTCACGTCGATTCTAGTAATTTCTTTATATAAGTTTAGGCTCTGGATCTTAAACTAAAATAAAATTCTTCTTAGGCATAAAACTTGCTAATGCTGTACAGAATTATTGCATTACCCTTATGAAGTAAAATTCCAGCTGTATCGAATTTTCTAAATTATAGTTCTGAATAGAACACTGTTGAGTCACATAACCTTTTACAAATTAAAGTAAAATTCTTGTTGGGCATGAAACTTGCTAATGCTGTATAGAATTATGTCATTACCCTTGTGAAGTAAAATTCCAGTTATATTGAATTTGCTAAATTATAGTTCTGAATAGAACATTGTTGAGTGACATAACCTTTTACAAATTAAAGTAAAATTTCTTGTTGGGCATAAAACTTGCTAATGCTGTATAGAATTATGTCATTACCCTTGTGAAGTAAAATTCCAGTTATATTGAATTTGCTAAATTATAGTTCTGAATAGAACACTGTTGAGTGACATAACCTTTTACAAATTAAAGTAAAATTCTTGTTGGGCACAAAACTTGCTAATGCTGTATATAATTATGTCATTTCCCTTATGAAGTAAAATTCCAGCTATATCGAATTTTCTGAATTATAGTTCTGAATAGAACACTGTTGAGTGACATAACCTTTTACAAATTAAAGTAAAATTCTTGTTGGGCACAAAACTTGCTAATGCTGTATATAATTATGTCATTTCCCTTATGAAGTAAAATTCCAGCTATATCGAATTTTCTGAATTATAGTTCTGAATAGAACACTGTTGAGTGACATAACCTTTTACAAATTAAAGTAAAATTCTTGTTGGGCATAAAACTTGCTAATGCTGTATAGAATTATGTCATTACCCTTGTGAAGTAAAATTCCAGTTATATTGAATTTTCTAAATAATAGTTCTGAATAGAACGTTGTTCAGTGACATAACCTTTTACTAATTAATGTAATATTCTTGTTGGCCATAAGGTTTGGTCACGTGGTGTAAAATTACTGATTTCCCCTTTTGGAATTGTTTTCTAGTGATGTAGAGAGTTGAATTACATTTAACCTAGCATATTGTTTTGGCGTTATAGTATATATTATTGAAAGTTAATATATATGTTGATCATTAGTTCTGTGATATTGTTTGGGCTGTGACTTTGATATGCATGTGCATATGGTCTAGTTTTTACTCATAATTCATATAAAGTCTAATATTTGACATTTTGTATTTCTCTTTGGAGTTCTATAAAGTTCTTCATCTTATATGGTGTTTTCCTTATTGCTCCTTCGACATCCCAGCACGCTAGGACTTTTCTTGTGATCAAGAGTATATTTCTAACTACCTATTATATTTACTGTACCAGTATAATTTAAAACCCCTGCTCAGTGGTATAGCCAAAAAGGTCATTTCACGGGTGACACCACGCATGCGTGGCATTGACAAGTGGTGCCTTCTAACGAACCATGCATGGACTAAGGCTAATTGTCATAAAATTTTAAAGTTCTAAACCCAAAATTAAACGTTCTATTACATATTTTCAGTGCATGGCATTTCATGCGCCACCCGGTATAACATAATAATGATGAAAGATATTAGAAACTGATTGTGTCTGTGGTATTTGCACTGTTTCAGTAAGAGAAGATTAATACTTAAAGACTTTCTTGAGGTTTCAGGAGAGGAATGTGAGTATTTCAGACTTGTTTGAGGTTTCAGGAAAGGAGAGTGAATACTTCAGACTTACTTGTTGCTTGAGGCAACACTATTTTAACACCAGCGTTTGTAAAGTCCCAACTTCCTCAGCTAAATGGCAACTGAACTTTCAAAGTTTTGATGACTTATGACTAGGGCCCGGATTTGAAGGTTTTAACCCATTTTTCCTCCAGCTTTCTACGAGGGCTATCCAGAAAGTAAGGAACGTTTTGGAATTTAAAAAAACCGAGTACAAAAAAAAACATTTTATTATATACATGTGAAAGAGGGACTAAAATACTACTTCTCAACATAATCGCCATACAAATTCAGGCACTTATCATAGCGGTGGACAAGCTTTGAAATTCCTGTGTCATAGAATTCTGCCGCCTGTGATCTCAGCCACTCAGTGACGCGTACTTGGAGCTCCTCATCATCGTCAAAACGCTGTGTTGCTTGCCAGGTCTTCATTTTCGGGAACAAGTGAAAATCACTTGGAGCAAGATCAGGACTGTAGGGGGGATGAGGAAAAACTTCCCAGTTGAACGAGTTCAAGAGTTCTTGCGTACGGTTTGCCGTGTGAGGTCGGGCATTGTCATGCAAAAGCAAAATTTTGGATGACAGTTTTCCTCGGCGCTTGTTTTGGACAGCTCTCCTAAGGTTTTGCAATGTTTGGCAGTACCGCTCAGAGTTTATTGTTGCACCACGCTCGAGAAAATCAATAAGAAGAACACCTTGCCTGTCCCAGAACACTGTTGCCATGATCTTCCTTGCCGAAAAAGTTTGCAGAAATTTCTTTGGTTTTTTAGGGGAACTTGTGTGCCCCCACTCCATGGACTGTAATTTTGTCTCACAATTAACATGTTTCACCCAGGTTTCCTCTCCTGTTACGATTCGATCCAGTAGTGCATCACCATGACTGTGGTAGGCCTCCAAAAACGTCAAAGCTGCCCCCATTCGTTCTTCTTTATGGTGATCTGTAAGCATTTTTGGCACCCATCTTGCACAAAATTTGTGGTAGCCTAGCTTCTGTGAAACAATTTCAGACAATAAAGATCGTGAAACTTGTGGGAAACATAGAGAAAGCTCAGTTATTGTGAAACGGCGGTTTTCACGAATCTTTTCATCAACTTTGGCAACCAGATCGTCAGTCACAATGCTCGGACGTCCACTCTTCTCTTCATCATGAACGTTTGTTCGGCCATTTTTAAACTGAATGCACCACTTCCTGACAGAACTTTCACTCATTACGTTGTTCCCGTACACTTCACACAGTTCCCGATGAATTTCTATTGGTTTTAAGTTTTTTCCCAACAAAAAACGAATCACAGACCGCACCTCACAACTGGCGGGATTTTGGATTGCAGCACACATTTCAAATTTGAATATTAAAAAAAGGGGCAGCGTGGAGATGTTCCCGTTGTCACAGCTGGAGACTGACTGAGGTGCTGAGCATGAGCACAACAATGTATACGCTATTGGCGCGCGCCTGGCGGCATCAGGTGGAAACGTTCCTTACTTTCTGGATAGCCCTCGTAATTAGAACATTTTAATGTACTTTTCCTTGCTTCCGAGTATAGGAATCTTATAGAACCTAAAAAGAGTAAATTGGACTAAAGAGCCTAAACGGTGCTAATGAGGACTTTTGCTGAAAAATTGGGGGGCTAAAGAGTCTTTTGCTGAAAAACTAAGGGCTATAGAGGACTTTTGTAGAAAAACAGGATTTTTAAATAGATGTTACAATTAATGCAAAGGAAAATAAATATGTGAATTTGTGCATTTTAAGAAGAATCATAAGAAAAATAAATTTATACAACGCTTTGTCGCTTGTCTTTGTAACTCGAAAATGTGCCGCCTTGCCATCACAGGAAATGAAACTTGATACGTCTGCAATACTTTGGAATCTGCAAACTAATCCTTTGTCGATTCAACTTTAAAATAACAAGTTGCTGACTAACGTCAGAGAAGTATATTAAAGGAACAAACTCATGATACTTGAGTCTACTTATTTTTGTAGATCAGAAGCGAATTGAGTGGTGTATTGAATAATTGTATCATTAAAGGGTAAATATCCCAATTGATTATGCTATTTTTTTTAGTGCCAATTTAAGGAATAGTTACTTGTTTATTTTGTAAAAAAACTAAAATAACTGTGTCAAAATTATAATGCAATTTTCGGTGTTAATATTAGTAATCATTAGGCCTATATGTTTTATTAAGCCTAAAAAGGGCTATTCAACTTCATACAAGTAAATACAGTACTTCAGACATGTTATAGGTTAGAAAGGCGTATATTTCAGGCTTATGTTATAAAATTCAAGAGGAAGGGCTGATCACTTCAGGTTCTTCTTCAGAAGAAAGTGAATGCTTCAGATTTGTGTTAGGTTTCAGAACAGGAAGGTTGGACTTCAGATAGATGTTGGTGATTATTTTCAGGAGTGGATGTTAAACACTTCTGATTTACGTTACAGGTTTCAGGAGAGGAAGGTGAATACTTCAGATCTGGTGGAGTTCTTACAGCGAATGCTACGAAGCAACAGTGACACAGCAGAATCAAGTGCTTTATCCACTGCTCGAACCGACAGCAAAATTCCTTGCAATGATCCTGCACCTTCGTCAACCAGTGGAAACCCACTACTTAATTTCAACTTCATCACAATGGAGAAATATACCACCAACACAAGGAGAAGGTTTGAAGTGCAGGTAATCTTAAATTCTAACAAACTGATGGCAGCACATTAATTTATAAGCAGCGATAGCCAATTCATCACACAAATTGACATTTAAATATTCACAATGGATCTTGAAGTTTTTCATGACATTTTGGCCCGACCACAGGGCCTTCATCATGTTGAAAAAGGTGAAGAAAGTAGGGCGAGGGGTTGTAAATCCTCTCACTGTTCCACGGAAGGAATAGTATGAACTGCTAGGAGTGTATTCTATAACTTGCATAGAATGTAGGGGTCATATGTTGGGGAAACTGGGAGAACTTTTAATGTGAGACTAACCGAACATGAAAGGGATATAAAGGTTGGAAGACCGACAACTGGACTAAGTCAGCACATGATTGACATCAAATGGAGGAACTTAAAATAATGAAGGTTGAACACGACCCTGTTAAGAGAAAAGTGTCAGAAGCTTCTAACATTATTGACAACCAGGAAAGCAATTTGAATAGGTATGACGGTGATTTAGGTGACAAATGGGTAAATGTAATTAGGAGGTTCAGAAACAGCAAGTGTGTGGCAAAATTTCCTCCTCCCCCAGTGTTGGATGATTTAGACTCTGTTCATGACATCCTGAGTGATTGGATAAAAAGGTATGTCAGAACCACTGGATTTCCAGTTTACACACAGGATGATCCAGCTGGCAGTGACAGTAGTGATTTGACTTATGAATGCAGGACTTAACCGAGGCCAATGCGACTGTTAGACGGAAATGTTGATCTTCAACTTGCATGAGTCAGTGTGGAACAGCGAGAGGATTTACAACCCCTCACCCTACATCCTTTGCCTTGTTCAACCTGATGAAGGCCCTGTGGTCGGGCCGATACGTTGTGAAAAAACTTCAAGATCCATTGTGAATATTTGTACTCTTAATTTGTGTGAAGGACTAACTTTGATTAAATGATAGCTAAATACAGCATAGAGGAAGTAGTGAGAATGCCTCTGTCTAGTTTTGCAAGATATATGGTTTCCCCTAGCTGAGTGATGAGAAAGCAAGCAATAGAAGAAGCAGTGAGACAATATTCAGTGCTGTGTGACTTCTGGATCAGATCTGGGCTAAAATAGCCAGTGAACTATTTCTGAAACTTATCATTAGAAAATTTAGTGCTTAAGACACATTTGCCATGATTGAGCCCTATTACAGTATTTACTTCTCACTACAAAATATGCTTTCCTTTCACTTTGAAACATGCATCTCTGATTTGGACTACAAATCTATCTGTGGAGAGATAGAGGATAGAGAGATGACAGAGGGACTGAGTAAATGAGAGAGAGAGAGAGAGAGCAAGAGAGAGATAGAGAAATAGACATATAGAGAGATAGAGGGATAAAGAGAGATAGATAGAGATAGAGATAGAGAGATATAGAGATATAGAGAGTTATAGATATATAAAGAGAGAGAGATATAGACAGAGTGATAGAGAGATATATAGGGAGATAGAGAGAGATAGAGAGATATAGAGAGAAAAAAGTGAGAGATAGAGAAAGAAGTGAGAGATAGAGAGAGAAAGAAGTGAGAGATAGAGAGAGAAAGAAGTGAGAGATATAGAGAGAGATAGAGAGAAAGGGATATATAGAGAGAGAGATAGAGAGATATAGAGAAAGAGAGAGAGATATTGAGAGAGAGATAGAGATATAGAGAGAGATAGATGGATATATATATAGATAGAGAGAGCTATAGAGAGAGATATTGAGAGAGATAGAAAGAGATAGAGAGTAATAGAGAGATAGAGAAAATAGAGAGATATAGAGATATAAAAAGATATAGTGAGATAGAGATAGAGAGAGATAGAGGTAGAGAGATAGAGATAGATAGATATGTGGAGAAGGGATAGTAAATAATAGATTTGAAATCGTGGATATTTGCCATTTCTGAAATGCATGTTAAGTTGAGTATCACAAACACATTTTTCTTAATCCAACATCAAGGTCTCAAACCCTTTATTGATATGATCCTCAAAAATATTACACTGATAACCCCAAGGTACTTATTCTTATCACAGGTAATTTCCGATGGGATTTATTAAGACTGTTCCATGCATAAAATTTAACGGATTTTATAAATAATAATAATTATTTTCTTAACTTTGTCATCAATACTTTGTCAGCTGTAAGATCACTGCATACTAGAGGAATCAACAGTCCACAAATTGATTCAATGAATCGATCCAAGTTCCCAATGCTACCAATAGTGCACATCACAAGATGAAGGGTGTTGTGGTAGTTTCTTACATCAAAACGTTATACTGGCTTGCACCAAATCAAAATTGTGTTTTAAACAATGGACATTTATATTATTTCAGTTTCCAAACAAGTTATGTTGTATAAAATATGAGTTTTCATTCTGCTCAATTGCAGCATGTGACATGTATTAATCACCGCACGTTCATTCTTCTCTAAAATGCTAAGAAAGTAAAGAACGTGAAGTTTTCTCTGTATAGATAAATCTAGGTGTACAAAGTACATTCCTAGTGTGAGGTAACGGCATAGGAACCATACCGAGAGGAAGAAAATGTAAGGGTAGGGATGTTAAAAAGAATCTCTGGTAGCGGAGGACCAATTATTGTCTTAAACAATAATAAAAAGGGGAGGAGAGCTAGATGGACTAATCGCAGGTCGTTGGGAACAGAGGTCCACGGAATGTAATATTGGAAACAAACCTTATTCATGTAATTAACGATGGAACTCTTTTATTCACACGATATAGGTTTAAATAATGCACTTAAATAACTTATTGATAACTGATTGAAACATTAAATGAAATATAAGCTGAAATAAGATTGCGTAACTTGCAATAAGCACTGTACTGCGATTTGGCGCGTAATTGCGGCCACGTGACAATACATGTTCTGTATTTATGCCAGTACTGATTCTTATATGAAAACACTTGGAATAATTGCTGTATTCCGTTTAGGATGAATTAAACACTGAAATCTTGATAATAATTACACTGAATAGCCGATTCAATGTGAACGCGTGGGTTGCACAATGCTCTCAAACTATTTACGAGCTTCAAGACGGATCTAGGAAGCCGATACTAATGAATTTGCTATGATTAATGTCAATTAATTACCTGCACACGACAATACTTGTATCTTGAAGTATTGTGCACTAATTCGCGATTTAAGAGCAAAAGCGACTGCTGCTATTGTTTTGAAAAAGGCGCGAATTGAAGAGCGATTCACCGTGAACTGTTTCATGTGAATGCTGGATACTGACTGAATTGGCGTGACGCAGATTCATAGGCACGAGGCCTCTCAAATATGCACCTGCCGGAAGTATGGCCAGAGAAAGAGTGCTAAGAACACGTATCAATCCGCTGAAAACTGCTGAATTAATGCAAATAGATTTAGCGGAGAGTTTGAACAGAAAGAATAACTAGACATGAATAAAAATGCTAGTAAAACCTGTAGCTTGAACGAACATTCTCCGCGGCCTTGAAGTATTACTTCAAATAAAAGAATATAACTGGAGTGCAAGCTATAATGACTAAAATACACTTTTGTATATAACACTGAAAAGCACTGACTCTACACCACTTGCCTGGCAACACACGAAATGCTGTGAAGGTCTATGCGAGATGACTGAACTCCAAGAAGATGCTGGTAGTATCCGTAAGTGAAGAAGCTTCGACTTGTACATAACAGCTGGAGCAGTAACAAATGGAGTGAAGATAATCTGGATGCTTGTTGAAACACAATTTGTATAGATGATAAGCTGTAGAAGTTTAGTAGAGAAATGCATGATGATTTCTGTATCAATCAGGGCACAGCTGATGATATCATGTTAATGTCACTGGACTTTGAAATACTGGAGAAAGATCCTTTTCACACAGTTGAATGTAATTTGTACAATGAACAGTTCCTCACTGGCTGATTCGTAGGAATTGTATACATGATGCATCAAAATACCCTTTCACTACTTTCCTGAAGACACACACGAATAGGTGTTGTTTCGAGAAGTTAAAACTCTGTAGAATGGATCTACTTTACACTTTGAGTTTCCACTGTCACTTGTACTAAACCTTTCATGATTGTTGAAAGATTCATTGTGATGGGATGTGTTCAAATGTCCGTTCCTCTTCTTGCAGGAAACGTAGTTGTTGCAAAATGGTTTGACCGCTGCATTGGGTCTGTTTCTCTCGAAGCGTTTGCTCTGCTTGAGAAGAGATGCCTTGCTTGAGTTGCTGCGAACTCTAACTGGTTTAGAGTTGCTGTGACTTGAAGTACTATGTTTACTTCGACTGACATCAAAGCATGTGAATGCGTAGGATGTAGATTGAACTTGCTTATTTGTGAAGTGTAATAACTTGCTGTGCGTTGAGTTACACTTGCAATAAGAAGTTAGTGAACACTGTTGTACTTTATGTTCAGACGAGAAGCAATTAAAGCACAGTTTCTTGGATCGCACATAGCTCCAACGCTGTTGTACTGTAAGTTTGCAAAATTTGTTGCATTTGTGTAAAGCATGCTTTTGTTTACACTGAGGACAGATTTGCCGTTGTGAAGATTTACTCATTACCACAAAATAATGCATCTGTGGTTCTTTGTCTGCCGTTGAGAGAGAATCATTAGGGGAAGAAACCCTATTCATGTCATTATGCAAGAGTTGACTATGCACTGATTTGCCACAATTGCATAATGATTCTAAGTTGCACTGGTGTACCTGATGGTTCGATGAGAAGCAATTTACACACAGGTGCTGTGACTTGACAAAATTCCATCGCTCGTTGACTGGAAGCTGTCGAAATTCATCACAATGATACAGTTTGTGATTTTCTTGACAATAGGCACAAGATAGGCTGTGAGTTCTTGAAGAGACGAAAAATGCTGTGAGTCGATTTTACTCTCGAATTCTTGGCGCGTGCTGTCTGTAAGATTATTTAACAGAAGCTGCGTTAGGAGAACTTCATGTAGCGGAACTTCTAAAGATAGAGCTTCTACTGCGTTTATGTTGCTCTGAAATCTGTTCAGAAGGTTCCTCAGTTCTGTTACACTGTCTGCTTTCATTGTTGGCAATGACAACAGTTGCTGAACATGTGCTGTGGCTATTAATCTTGTATTATTGTAGCGACCACAAATCAATTTCCATGCTACAGAGAAATTGTCACTGGTAACAGGTAGATTTTGAATTAGCACGTGCGCTTGCCCCTTAAGCGCCGCTAAAAGATAATGGTATTATTGGATTGGGTCTAGCGATTCATTGTTTACTACGAGACTGCTGAAGGTATCATGAAAATGTTTGAACTTTGTAACATCTCCATCAAATGTGGGTAATTCTAAAGTAGGAAGAGGTATGACTTTGCTCTGCTCATTGCAGGAATGCGAAGTGTGATGTGATATATCACTGTTGTGTTGTGATTGTTCACTGTGACGAGAACTAAAACTATGCACTTGCTCATGATGACATATGATAGCACTGAGTTTAGCCTTTAACTCGAAGTAACCATTCATCATAGCTTCCTTGTATTCTGCATGTTCATCCAAATCTGCTTCTGCTTCCACAAGAGATTCTATTTGCGTTTGAACAATGTCATATTTGTCCCATACTTCATTCAATTTGTCGAACTTCACCTTTAGTAGAAACACATCTGTTTCTTCGTTTGCAGTATCACACGACTTCTGTAGAAAAGGAAGCTCGCGTTTAATTAAAGCCCGAAGATCCTTTTCCATATTGAAAGGATGATAATACTTGTAGAAGTTGAATGTTGTTATTCTTCGCTGCTGAAGAATCTTGCTGCGCTAGTCACCGCCTGCTGGATGATAGCTTAAAGCACTGCACACTGCAGTCTTGCCTGAACTTGTAGACTGGAGTCTTGTAGTTACTACTGCTAATTGGAGTTTCTGGGCACTGCCAACTTGATGACAACCATGACCATGAATTCAGGGTTGCTGGAATTCTTTTGCCGTCCGAACGCGGTTTCTATGTGATCTATAGGGCGGACCCGTGAAGATGCTTGGATTCGGAAATCCGTAAAGCACATAGAGCGATACCGAGAAGATACCGTATATGTGTGAGAGTTCAAGATTTATCCAAATTACATCCTGCCCGATAGAGGACCATTAAATGTGAGGTAACGGCATAGGAACCGTACCAAGAGGAAGAAAATGTAAGGGTAGGGATGTTAAAAAGAATCTCTGGTAGCGGAGGACCAATTATTGTCTTAAACAATAATAAAAAGGGGAGGAGAGCTAGATGGACTAATCGCAGGTCGTTGGGAACAGAGGTCCACGGAATTTAATATTGGAAACAAACCTTATTCATGTAATTAACGATGGAACTCTTTTATTCACACGATATAGGTTTAAATAATGCACTTAAATAACTTATTGATAACTGATTGAAACATTAAATGAAATATAAGCTGAAATAAGATTGCGTAACTTGCAATAAGCACTGTACTGCGATTTGGCGCGTAATTGCGGCCACGTGGCAATAAATGTTCTGTATTTATGGCAGTACTGATTCTTATATGAAAACACTTGGAATAATTGCTGTATTCTGTTTAGGATGAATTAAACATTGAAATCTTGATAATAAATACACTGAATAGCCAATTCAATGTGAACGCGTGGGTTGCACAATGCTCTCGAACTATTTACGAGCTTCAAGACGGATCTAGGAAGCCGATACTAATGAATTTCCTATAATTAATGTCAATTAATTACCCGCACATGACAATACTTGTATCTTGAAGTATTGTGCACTAATTCGCGATTTAAGAGCAAAAGTGACTGCTGCTATTGTCTTGAAAAAGGCACGAATTGAAGAGCGATTCACCGTGAACTGTTTCATGTGAATGCTGGATACTGACTGAATTGGCGTGACGCCGATTCATAGGCACGAGGCCTCTCAAATATGCACCTGCCGGAAGTATGGCCAGAGAAAGAGCGCTAAGAACACGTATCAATCCGCTGAAAACTGCTGAATTAATGCAAATAGATTTAGCGGAGAGTTTGAACAGAAAGAATAACTAGACATGAATAAAAATGCTAGTAAAACCTGTAGCTTGCACGAACACCTAGCAAAAAGTGGTTTTGCCCAAAAAATGGACATGCAGGGTTTCTCAATTTCGTGATTCACTTGTCTCCCCGCTGAAGTGTCCTACATTTATGGGAATTGAACCATGAGGTTCCACAACAATACAGAAAGAGCTATATTTAAAATGTCTTGAGTGTATAAAGAAATGAAAGTATGAGTGAAGTGTTCTCGGGCAGTCAGCCAGGTGGTTGCGTCAATTAAACCCGACGTTTCGGAGGCCAACGCTGCCTCCATCTTCAAAGGCGTTGAAGTGCCGAGTGGTCGTCCTGGGGTCGTATATATATTAAAAACTACTTGGACCGTACCGACCAATCAGGTGTCAGCACGGCTCTGCATCTTCCCATTGGTCCGCTCTCTTCTGTGCTTAACAGTTTGGAGACAATTCTCCCAAATCGGGCTGATGTTAATGCCCACGTCCCTATTCATGTTGTCTGGCTGCGCCCTGTGAAAGACGACCTAGGCCTCAGGACCCCGGGCGTATATCAAATCCCATGCAAATGCGGCAGGGTGTATATCGGCCAGACATCCAGAACCATACAGCAACGCTGCGACGAACATGCCCGACATCTAAGACTGTTCTACCCGGAGAAATCAGCGATAGCAGAGCATGCTATAAACTCAGGCCCAGGACACCAAATCCAGTTCGCAAACACCACCATCTTGGCCAAAACATCAGGCTACTGGGAACGACTGATTAGAGAAGCAATAGAAATTAAATTTCAACCAGACAACATGAATAGGGACGTGGGCATTAACATCAGCCCGATTTGGGAGAATTGTCTCCAAACTGTTAAGCACAGAAGAGAGCGGACCAATGGGAAGACGCAGAGCCGTGCTGACACCTGATTGGTCGGTACGGTCCAAGTAGTTTTTAATATATATACGACCCCAGGACGACCACTCGGCACTTCAACGCCTTTGAAGATGGAGGCAGCGTTGGCCTCCGAAACGTCGGGTTTAATTGACGCAACCACCTGGCTGACTGCCCGAGAACACTTCACTCAGCTTCTGCGCCAGGAAAACCTCAGATCCTACATCACACACCTCTACGGGGAGGAGATGCATCGTAGCATACGCCAATTCGAGACTCTACGGAAGAAGAAAGCTAAGCTGTTGAGCTCTCTGGCTTTCTTACGAAGATGCCGAGATAATGACATCATACCTGGATTCACAGTACTACGCTACCCGGTTAACACTCTAGCCACCAGAAGGATACTGAGGAGGACAAGCCTGCCTTTGACACGGGAACGCATACACCATACGAGACAGTTATTGGACTCCAATGACCGGGAGTTAATTCGTCTCCACCTGTGTATAAGCCGACGACTGTCACAGATGGACTGGGAAAGAATAGATCTTTTCACCAGGGCTCAGGAGGAAACATTGCTCCGGAAGACATCTGAAAGACAAAAAAACAAGTACGGACGCCTCCAGGATAGAAGTAAAAAAACTCCGACGGGGGACCCGCAGCGCACGATTGTCAACCTTACCGACAAACAGCTTGATGCAGCCACCATTTCAGTGCTCTCCAGGGGACTCAACTTTGCACCTACCCCTAGAGCACCTCCTATTATTGACATAATCAGTGTCATAGAGCGAGCAATCAGACCTCTGCCGCCTGAAGTGGCCGACGACATTCGTCTAGAAACCAGATTGGCCCTGAAAAGGACCGTTCCCACGAAATCGAACCTAAAACGGGAGGAACGGGATGCCCTGATATTTCTGCGCGCCGATGACGACACAGTAGTCTTGCCAGCAGATAAAGGAAATGCTACAGTTCTGTTGAAGTCAACTGACTATGACGCTAAGATAATGGAACTACTGAATGATCCTGCCTACAGAAAACTCGACCGGGATCCCACAGCTACCATTGAAAGGAAGACCACAACATTGATTAAGAAATCTACGGTACCTGATGAGATGAAGAAGCTAATGATACCTCACGGGGCGGTGCCACCCAGACTTTACGGGCTCCCGAAAATTCACAAGGAGGGGGTGCCGCTGCGCCCTATAGTAAGTGCTATAGGAGCGCCAACATACAGACTGGCTCAACAACTAGCAAAACTTCTACAGCCATATGTGGGAAAAGGTGAGCACCACATCAAGAACTCATCGGAATTTATCAAGATCTTGGATAACACCACAGTGAAAGATGGAGACCTGTTAGTCAGCTTCGACGTGGTGTCGCTTTTTACTAGGGTTCCAATTGAAGACTCTCTAGAACTTCTCAAGCCTCATTTCAGTGAAGGCATTATTAAACTATTCAGGCACACGCTCACTTCGACGTATTTTCTCTACGGGGGAAAATATTACGAACAGACGGACGGTGTAGCCATGGGATCGCCACTTTCACCTGCAATAGCCAACCTATACATGGAACATTTCGAGAAGTTGGCGCTCGAAACTGCACCACTCAAGCCATCCTGTTTTTACAGATACGTGGACGACACCTTTGTCATTTGGCCTCATGGCCCGGATAAACTGCAGGATTTTCTAACCCATCTCAACAGTATCCATCAGAACATCAGCTTCACTATGGAGATCGAGGAGGAAGGCCGTCTTCCCTTCCTCGATATCTTAATACAGAGAAAGACCAATGGAAAACTGGGCCACCGTGTTTACAGAAAACCGACACACACCGACCTTTACCTAAATGCGGGCAGCCATCACCATCCGGCACAAAGAAGTGGGGTTCTTCACACCCTCTTCAAGAGAGCCGTCTCTATCTCTGATAGGGAGAGCCTACCTGAGGAACTCGAAGATCTGAAGAAGACCTTTTTACAAAATGGCTACCATGAAGCAGAGATCCGCCAGGCCCTTAAAAGGGCCGTTCGCCAGGAAAATAAGACTACCCAAGTTTCTGAGGACACCGCAGGAGTAGCGGTACTACCATACTTCGGGAACTTGTCCCAGAGGCTGGCAAGAATACTGGGGAAAAGGCAGATTAAGGCGGTTTTCAAACCGCCAGTCAAAATAAGGAATATGCTGCGCCCTGTGAAAGATGACCTAGGCCTCAGGATCCCGGGCGTATATCAAATCCCATGCAAATGCGGCAGGGTGTATATCGGCCAGACATCCAGAACCATACAGCAACGCTGCGACGAACATGCCCGACATCTAAGACTGTTCTACCCGGAGAAATCAGCGATAGCAGAGCATGCTATAAACTCAGGCCCAGGACACCAAATCCAGTTCGCAAACTCCACCATCTTGGCCAAAACATCAGGCTACTGGGAACGACTGATTAGAGAAGCAATAGAAATTAAATTTCAACCAGACAACATGAATAGGGACGTGGGCATTAACATCAGCCCGATTTGGGTGAATTGTCTCCAAACTGTTAAGCACAGAAGAGAGCGGACCAATGGGAAGACGCAGAGCCATGCTGACACCTGATTGGTCGGTACGGTCCAAGTAGTTTTTAATACATATACGACCCCAGGACGACCACTCGGCACTTCAACGCCTTTGAAGATGGAGGCAGCGTTGGCCTCCGAAACGTCGGGTTTAATTGACGCAACCACCTGGCTGACTGCCCGAGAACACTTCACTCAGCTTCTGCGCCAGGAAAACCTCAGATCCTACATCAAATGAAAGTATGTTTATATACCGAGCAAGTGTGTTCTGTTGCCGTCTCATGTTTACTCTAGTGAAGCCTGCAATGCTCTCTTCTAATTTGAAGCCAGATTGTAAACATGTTGCTATTAAATCATATTGTTACCCTGAAAGTGACTCAACGTAGGTTGAAAAGGCTGTTGAAGGAAGGCGAGTGCAGGAACTTGTTATATCAACAGAGACTCGGAAATGAGGTTTGGTAGTAAACTACTCTGGCATATCAGTGGGTGATACGAATACCTGTGAGTGAACTCATTGCTCAGTGAAATAGAGCCAACTCAAAACACTCACAAGTGGACCATACGGCTTGTCATGTTGAAACCTACCCTCAAATTTTGCCAAAAGATCTTCATTACAGATAGGTAAAAGGTATAACTATCCCTGTATGGTCCATAGAAACCCATAGGGTTTCCAGGAGGTTAAGGTACCCAGATTATGACATACAGCACATGAAGGTGCCAAGATTTCATTACAGATAGGCACATGTAAAAAATTAGCTTCTCATGTAAACTTTTAGTGGGTGAAAATTAAATGCAAATCTTGCAAATTAAAAATATTGAATAACCTCACACAATTGTTGGTGGGAAAGGGTGGCAACTCAAGCCTTCCCTACCCAGCGCAAAGCATCGGCTGTCACAGTCACCGCTTCCCATGTAGGCTCATTATGGGAGTGAATAATATTGCAATAATGTATAACACCCTCCTCTCATGAAGGTGTTTGTATTCCAGTGGTCTCCTGAAGTAATTAGTGTCTGTTCAAAGGTTTAGGATTAGTAAAATGAATCTCATGTGCTGTTTAAATTGGTTGAATTATGTTTCATTTTACTTGGCCTATATTGACGAACACAACACGTAGTATGTCAGTGCAGGTTTTTAACACCTAAAGAGTTTTGTATATACAATAAATGTCGACATTCATATACCATATTTACTCACCTCTAACACCCCCCTTTTTTTGCAATTTTCAACTTCTAAAATAGGGGAGGATATAATAGGTGAAAAATTTCACATGATATAGGTTGGGTTGTCATGCTTTAAAAGCAGACAAAGACACATCTAGTGTCTTTAAATCAACACACAAAATAGTGGTTAAAACTACATTTTATTTGCAAAAAGTTAAATTATCACGTCAATTTAACTTTAAAGTTTTAAATAGTTTAGTATAGCTCCCTCCTGCATTACCGCAGCTGACTGGGTCACTTGACAAAACGCCGCGCGTGCCCGCGTAGTGTTCAGGGTTAACGCAGGATTGCAATGTTGTCATCCAGCTGGGCAGCAACTGCCTGAATTTCGTATCCTTTCTTCACATGTTGGAATAATTTCAACATTTTCTTTGCTCCTCATAATTTGTCTTTCTGTTTACGCCAATAAGATATCATATATGGCTGCATATTTTAACACATTCAACTTGAAGGATGCCATAAAACTTGCTCTCTAACACATTTTTCACATGCTTAATAACTCTCGGGCAATGACACACTACCCACGTACAGCGGAAGTTGAACTCGGAAACCTGAAGGGCATTGAGAAATCTATGGGGGAGGTGAGAGTAACTAAGGCCAACACACAGATGGCAGGGAAGCGTGAGTTTTACCGTTAACAGAAATGTTGCAGTTGCCGATCACTTGAAAAGATTTTCTGCATATTTTTTATTTATTTATTTTTTTATTTATTTTGGGGGGTTGTCGAAAATTGGGGGAGATATTATAGGTGAGGGGGTACTATAGACGAGTAAATACGGTATTCACATATTCACTTTATTGATCCACTAACATCATATAGAACAAAGTACAGTAGAATTGGTAACCAGGTTGATTGAAGCGCTAATGTTGTTGTTCCCTGTTCATGGCAGAACATCTTTGTCTTAATCACGCAAATTGAGTGGTCACATGTCTAGCCTATAACACCCACACATTCATAAACAACCCCTCGATGTCTAACAGATTAAATAGTTTCAAAATGTGCAAATGGTAAGTAGTGATTATGTAAAAATGTAAGGAGTTAGCTCCTTCCACTACCTCACACCATGCTGTCGTGTATGTTCCCGCTTCCCAGCATGCAAGGTACTCAAGCGCTACAAGTGGCTACCGTTGTTCATTTATGGAACAATACAAACATGTTTTCACCCACTTATAGTTCGTATGAGCAGCTAACTTTTAGCATGAATGAAGACCAATCGATATGCAAAAATTTGAGGGTAGGTTTTAATATGACAACCCATATGGTTCCCTTGTCAGTCACAAAGTGATAACTTCAGTTTGTTATGATTACTAAACCGTTCCCTCCCAGTGTGATCTGAGCTACCTCTGGTGGTGACTACATTTGGAAGAGTGCAGACTGATATCTGAATGGAGCAGTTTATAAAGGTGATTTAACAGTAAAAAGGTGTTAAGGGATACTAGGGCTGTTTTTGAAAATATCCTTCAATTTTTTACCCCGTATAGGTCAAACTTATAACAATAATAAGATGTAGAATATTTCAGTAGAATACCAAGTTTCAGCATGATTGGACTACAGTTTTAAGAACTGTAAAGTTTTAAGTATTCAAATTTGCAATAAAATAAAAAGGTCCGCCGCCGTGGGTGAGTCGGTAGCACGCCTGCCTTCCACTCCGGCGGCCCGGGTTCGATTCCCGGCCGGGTGGGGGATTTTTCAGTAGTGAAAGATCCCATCCCCGGGTTCAGGACTGGGTAGGTTAAGTCTTAGGTTAAGATAATGCACATTGTGCGCGATTCCTTAATTATTAATAAAATAAAAAAGTCCCAGTCCCATCATCTTTTTATTTTTGCTTTGATTGTTTTGTAATATTTTGCAATGTTATTACTTTTGTAACATAATTTAAAACTAGTTAATATTTTTAAATGTATCTGTAATCATAAAAATTCTAAGCAGTGTCTCATAGGCAAGAGTGCACTCATGGCCGTCCGGAAGGGGACAGTGTAGGGACGCTGCCCCCTCTGGAAATTTTGTTTACACATAAATCTGTAAACTAAATTACTATAAGCAACTAATATTAAATGATATACATGTGATATGCATATTATAATATGAATAGTTTGTAGCAGCTGACTACCTTAGATATGAGCATGTAGGAATAATTAATTCCACAAAACTTGAAATCATTTCCAGCCTAGCAATTTATTGTAATCAAGGTAAAACAATGGATGTAGTCTTCCCCATTTTATATGAATAGCAAGCCTACATAAGCGCCGACTTAGGGGGGCAAGGTACTTTCTGCCCCCCAAAGACTTAAGATTTTATCATGTAAGGCCTATGTATAGCTACTGAAAATCCAGTTCTTGCCCCCCCAGAAATATTACCAAGTCAGCGCCTCTGCAAGCCTATCTGTGAAATTGTAAGGGGTAGAAAAAGTCGCGTGAGTGTATTACATTAAATTTTTACTGTGTATCCATCGTCATAGGTTCAACTACAGTAAATCAAGGATGTGGATGATGATGATGATGATGATGATGACGACGATGACGAAGACGACGACGACGACGATTCTGACGACGACGACGACGATTCTGACGACGACGACGACGATTCTGACGACGACGACGACGATTCTGACGACGACGACGATTCTGACGACGACGACGACGATTCTGACGATGACGATGACAACGACGATGATTCTGATGACGATGATTATGAAGATTATGTTGATGATTCTGACGATGATTATTCTGATAATGATGACGATGATGATGACGACGACAATGATGATGACGATGATGACGATGATTCTGATGACGATAATGATTCTGATGACGATGATTCTGATGACGATGATGATGATTCTGATTATGAGGATGATTCTGATGATATTGATTATGATGATGATGATTCTGAAGATGATTATGATTCTGATGATTATTATGATTCTGATGGTGATTCTGATGACGATGATTCTGATTCTGATGGTGATTCTGATACTGATGACGATTCTGATGATAATGACGATGATGATTCTGATGATTGTGATGATGAAACTGATGATGTTGATGATAATGATGATGACGACGTTGACGATGATGATGACGATGATGATTCTGATGACGATAATGATTGTGATGATGATGATTCTGATGACGATTATGATGATTCTGTGATGATTCTGATGATAATGATGACGATGATGATAATGACGACGACAATGACGATAGTAATTCTGATGACGATGATGCTGATGACGATGATGATGATGATGATTCTGATGATGATTCTGATGATTATGGTGATAATGATGATTCTGATATGATGATTCAGATGATGATAATTCTGATGATGATTATGATCCTGATGATGATTCTGATGATGATGATAATAATAATAATAATAATGATGATCATAATAATAAAAAATAATAATAATGTGATGGTGGTGGCAGTAATTTGTTCATTTGCCTCCCCTTGGCAACATTTCTGCGGACGTCCGTGAGTGCACTCATGCCACTCATGAGACAGTGATCTGAAGTGTTGTCTCACTTTTATTCATGTCACCCAATAACAATACTTTTTGGATGCCTACTGTCTGTCTTAATTCAGTTGTGCAACTGAACCAATCGCTATGCCATTGAGGTCACAAAGGAAGGGGGAGTAGGGAATGACTTCACACCTTCAAAGTACAGCTTGACAGGCCTGGTCTAGGGTATGGTTCTTTAACCAGGAAAGCATGTGATGAGACCATAAAATATGAGTTTCACTTTAATCACCAGCTGTCCATGGAGGACCATAATATCAACAATAAATTATTCTGGCCTACTCTCGAGTGCAGACTTCTTGATACTCCTGTTCTACAAATTTTGAATGTGTACATTTGTCCTTAATGGGCAGATCTGTTCCTAACATGATCAAAATAAAATCAGGTAAACTGTAACTAATGTAACAAAGTACCAGAATGCTTTTGTTTAATCAGTTATAATTTTGATTATGACATGCAGAAAATTATTATTTTTTTCAATCAATTTCCGAGTGAAGCTCCAGATTGATACATTAAGCAGGACTTACAGAAGAACAAAAGTCTACATAAAAAAAAATCAGATTAACATCGTCCAGCATCAGCAGAACTACAGTATATAGATTTGTGATATCTTGACACTCACTCACTCACATAGAAATAAAAAGAAAGTCAAATTGGCCAGCTACAAGATTTGAACCAGGGACCTCCAGAATGTGAGTTCAAGATGTTACCATCTTGGCCACCTCGCTCAGTTTAACGATCAAGTTTGATAAGCATGAAATAATAGTGTTATTTGTCATAGCTAACTGTATCGAAACTTCCAAGCTGTATATTAATTCTGTAAAACCATATGTTGGCATGATAACAAATTTGCATTTGATAAATTCTAAATTGGGCATTACTCCGGTACGGGTCAACTGATTTGGTCCAATATCAATAGGCTTCTTCCCATGGACGTTATAAATGCATATACCAAGTTTCATGGAAATCCAATAAAGCATATTTGAGTTATCGTGCTTACAGACACATGGACGGACAGACAAACAGACGGACAGACATTTCCCCGTCCCCCGCACAATCTTATAAAGTACCATACTTGTACTTAATAAATCAAGCTCCCAAAAGAAAATTCTGTCAATTGAAAGGAATTGTCACATACACACAGAGATAGGTGTCAGCAGCCACAGAAATTCTTCAAGGCTTAGAAAAAGTGCTTGATGCTGTTTTCTACTCACTGGCAGAAAATCTACTCAACTTACAAGAGTCAAAGTTGGCTTCCTTCTGTTGTATTAACCAATAGTATCACTTCTATGTTCTTCTATGTAATTTTACATAGAATTTTGTTGTTTACTTTGAATCATGTTCTTTTCTTCATCCTGATATTATGATAAGATGTGTCTAATACAACGTGGAGCTAAACAATTAATAAATTGTATTGAAAAATGTCCTTGTTGAATTTCTGAAATTTCAGTCATAACTTGCCTTAAAAGTGTTCATAACGTAATTTGTTTGTTTAATTTTTAGATGATGTCACACATGTCCAGCACCCTGCAGAACATTTCAGCGAAAGTACGTGTTGAAGTCCTGGCAGTGAATCTGGAGTCTGCTGTAGTGAAGACATTAGCAACACACATTGAATTAGGTTCTGATCAAGATGAATTCCAGAAGAGCGTTGGTAATATTATCCAAAGGTGAGCCACTGCATGAGAAAATAAAAACTAAAAAACTAAACTCCATGGTGCTACATCCCTGATGAAGGGACAAGGTCTACCACCCAACTGCTGCATCATCTATCATAGGCAGATGGCAGGATTGGAGGGCATGTGGTCAGCATGCCGACACCCATGGCCGTTAATAGTGGTTTCCATGATCGGAGCCGCTACTTCTCTATCCACTAGCTCCTAGCTCCTTTCCCTGCTCTGTGGTGCAATTTGTAGATGAAAATCTGAGGCCTTGCACAATGTTGCCGCGAAGATAGTGCTACGAATTAGACAATTGCTCGTAGAATAGAATTCTTTAACATGGTTTCAACGAAAGGATAGTGTCCTGCCATCTCTTGGGGTTAGATAGAAATGATTTTCATTGCTTTCCTTGCCCTGTGGTGCAATCTGTAGCCGATAATGTGAGGCCTTGCACAATGTTGTGATGTCTGAAGAAGCCATTGAACTCACGAGTCATATGACAAGCGGGGAATCACATCAAGGCCATGGTATGTTCAATTTCAACACAGTCATTGCTTTCACGATCAAGGAAAAACATTTCTAACGTGATGACGGAGTTCTGGCGTATTTTAAAACTGCCTTCATATTTTTCGGATTTAGCGCCGAGTGACAGTGAAAATATGTCAGCAAGGAGGGTATGTCAGCTTGCCAATATCTCAGCAGTGAAAGGGTTAAAAATGGTCCAATTTGCCACCACTTCGTTCAGCTGGCAGAAAGAATGCAAACTTCCACTGCTAACATATCCTGTGTGTGTGTGTGTGTGTGTGTACTAATTGAATCATGTTTATGTTATAGTGGAAATTACATGGCAGTGCAATTAGAAATAGAATACTAAGTTTTTAATATTTATGTGGAGGTCATAAGTGTTTTTGTTGAATTATAAATAGGCAGTAAAATTAAAGACAATATTATAGGAACAAAATTTCTCTGAAACTGTGATTTGAACCTAGGAACTTTGGCTATCCGTGCCACTGCTCTACCAAGTGAGCTAAGCCAGAGTTCACTTCACATCACCAGATGGAACCTTTCTTGTATGCCCTTAATGGTCTACCTCACTGACAGACAGGTTATGTCATATGCAATAATCTGTGGTTCATGAATGCATATATTTCCAGGAAAATTCAATTTTTATTACTCTGTATTCATTATTTGAGGGTTAGAATTCTCCTTGTCAGAAATATTTTTTAAAGCCTTAAGAAACCCATGTTTATATCATGTAAGAGCTAATGTAATTTTTGTTACAGGCATCCACGTCACCGGAAATACTTGATGAGGATATGTGATGAGATGCAAGAACTTAAACGGGAGAAAAACTACCCCGTAATTATTTTATACTGCTTAGGTGACAATGCCTTCAAAGTTCTTATGTGACTAAAGTTCCTCTTTCATAAAATAAAATGCAGAATTTCCATCTGCACCTTGTATATTTGGAGCCAGTTTACTCAGGGTTACAACAATCTCAACTCAAAATGGATACTCACAATCTAGAGGTAATGAAAATAACTTGACATTCTACAAAAAAAATTCACCTTTATCAATAACGAGTTCATAATGATTTTACCTCACTGTGCAGTTTATTGACATAAAAGCCTTAATTAATAAAATACAAGAATTTACATTTTAACCTTGTTTTTCATTCTTCTCATTTCAGGTCTGTTTTTTATCTGTTCACTTCCTCGGCCATGCTGAATTACATTATTCCATCCTCCATGCGCTAGTGAAAAACACTTCTTACATTATTTACAGATAGACTTGTATTGATTTTTGGTTTCACCTAGTAATCTATGAATTCATTTTCAATTATCCATCCCTTATGAAAAAAGGAACCTTTTAATTTTGTCTTTAATCTTTGAGTGTCAAATTTCTTTCCATTATCTGAATTTATAATACCAAAGTAACATCACAAACTATATACAGTCATAGTAAAAGATAAAATGCCTGGTCCTACTTTCCACTAAAATCTCAATAACATAAAAGTGATGAACACTTGATAAAAACACTTAGTTATGATAGTGGTTAAAAGATCGGTTAAAAACAATAAAAAACACATAACACAAGACGTTTCAGCCCGCCCTCCAGGCCTTCCTCAGTCAGACTGATTATATGGATCACTTCTTTCACAAACGGTCGTGTTGTTCAACTGTTGTTGTTGTTGTTCGTCGTTGCTTGTATTGTCCTCAAGTTCACGTTCTCTGTATCTGTTGCTTCTGTAGTGTTCCTGTATCCACGCGTTGGAAATGTTAAAGTCATTTTCACATCTTGGGGAAATACAGGGAAATTTAGGTAAGGGTCTTTTACTTCGCAAATTCTTAATAATGCTTAGCCATGGCTCCCCCAAATCCCCCTCATAGTTATTGAGACAGATTTCTCCACAGGCCGGACCTTCAATGTTAGATTACGCGAACACAAAAGAGACGTAAGAAACAAGAAGTGCAATACTAGTTTGAGCCAGCATATGGTTGGGGAAGGTCACAGCATAGGTCACTTCGAAATTTTAAAAATTGAAGCTGACAAGATCCGCAGAAAAATTTGCGAAGCTTCCCACATCGCGGAGAGTGGAGAAATCTGTCTCAATAACGATGAGGGGGATTTGGGGGAGCCATGGCTAAGCATTATTAAGAATTTGCGAAGTAAAAGACCCTTACCTAAATTTCCCTGTATTTCCCCAAGATGTGAAAATGACTTTAACATTCCCAACGCGTGGATACAGGAACACTATAGAAGCAACAGATACAGAGAACGTGAACTTGAGGACAATACAAGCAACGACGAACAACAACAACAACAACAACAGTTGAACAACACGACCGTTTGTGAAAGAAGTGATCCATATAATCAGTCTGACTGAGGAAGGCCTGGAGGGCGAGCTGAAACGTCTTGTGTTATGTGTTTTTTATTGTTTTTAACCGATATTTTAACCACCATCATAACTAAGTGTTTTTATCAAGTGTTCATCACTTTTATGTTATATACAGAAAAACCCTTGATATAATGCCGCCATCCGTTCTCTAACATTTAGTGGCACAAAGCGAGGGTGGTACTAAAATGAAATTTAATTTTAATATAAAAATTGTATAATACAGTGCTGTATTAATTTACTATACTGTATTATGGAAGAAAAATTAAATAAAAGGCAAATAAAGAAATTTAGCATAAATTAAATTACTGTACGGTAACTCTCAGTTTCCCCCCAAAATAATGAAAAATGTGATGCAATAGCCTGCTTGCTAGACTTTGGAAATATTTCACTGTATTCCCAAACTTCTCGTTTCTCTTGAAGTGTAACAACAGCTCTCTTCATTTTAACGATCTTATGAGTAACTGTAGTGTAGTGACTAACGGCTGTCTGGACACTGGACTAAAAGAAGTGAAAATTTGGAATGTCTCATTGTATGAAGGACTCTTTCTACCTGATCCACCCTCATGCAAGCTGTCTGTCCAACTTCTTAACATAGCTTCCTCATTCCACCGCATTACATTTACACTCACTACTTGGAAATACAATACAGTATGTTTCTTAAATAATCTTTCTAACATTCACACCAGTTTTAAAGAATTCTGCAATAGAAAAAAATCATTGCAAGCCATATTTTGTAAAAATGTGGCACGGTAACAAGATTTCTTGTGTGTTTAATATGGGAGAAGATGCATTCAATTGCATATATTTGCGCATGCAAGAGTGGCTTTGTAAAGAGGGGCATTATATCGAGGGTTGACTGTATTTAAAAAAAAAGCCACTGCAGATGCTGTCCAGGAGAGAAATAGCAGATGTAAACAAGTGACTAATATAGGAAGACCCTACCATGCACGCATGCATGGGATTAGTCCAGTAGCTGATGTGAGTTTTGTTTGCAGACAGGGGGTTATGACTCTATCGTCCACGCATGCACGGTTCCATGCCCATCAGTTGAGAATATCACACTTGTGATGTCCACTTGAGATGTCATGGTTATATTTTGACAGATGACAGGTATTGCACATAACACATAGGCCTAGCTGATAAGTTCATAAACTTGGACAATTACTTCTTTTCGGATACTTAGAATTATTTAGGAGGCATAAGAACATGTTTTTAAAAATAATATTAGTAATTAAAGACAAATTAATATTAACTTGGAGCAACTTTACACTTTACACTTTATCTGTAAAAGTTTATAAGCAAATAAAACATTATTATTATTATTATTGTTATTATTATTATTATTATTATTATTATTATTACTATTATTATTATTATTATTATTATTATTATTATTATTATTATTATTATTATTATTATTATTATTATTGTGGGAAAGTGTAGAGAGAAAACGTGCAGTTATGCTCATTAAACTATTTATTGTTGACTAATAAAACAAATGAAAATACAAACAGTTGAACAGGATGGTCATAGATGGCAGGGATTCTTCATTCCGCCACATCCTCCCCACCCTGGTCGATCTCTAGGGGGAAGACCAGCTGTACAGGTCTTGCTATCCTCTCTCTGCCGGGTGTGCGAAGTATGACGGTTCTTACTGTTGTCTACGTCCTGCGAGATGGGTCTGGAATTTATGGCGGCTTCTATGGTGACTAGGGTAGTGTTCAAAGCTTCCTCGCTGATCTGGCAGCGTGGAAAGATCTGGCGTTGTCGGTGTGGATGGTGTGAGGGAGGCCTTGTCTTCCGGCGAATCTTTGAAGCGCGAGGAGGAACGTGTCAGTGGAAATGTCAGAACACAGTTCCAGGTGTATTGCCCTCGTGGTTGCACAAGTAAAGAGTGCTATGTAGCATTTCCTGTGTGTACCTCTGACATTGACAAAGAGTGGGCCTGCAAAATCAATGCCCGTGACATGGAATGGTTTCAGTGGCGTTACTCGGTCTACTGGTAGTGGAGCTTCTATAGCTTGACCCAAGGGATTGTGGGCCATTTGGCAGGGAAGACAGGTGCGTAATATCTTCTTAACTGCTTGTCGAGCACGAAGTATCCAAAATTCAGTACGCAGCTCTGACAATACAATTCGCACTTCTAGATGGTGAAGTCTAATGTGCGTCTTGCGGATAAGTAGCTGTACAAAGGGGTGTGATCCATCCAAGAGCAGGGGGTGTCGCTGCTCTCGAGAGAGCTCTGAAAATTGTAAGCGTCCACCCAAGCGAATAAGGCTGTCCTCCAAAAATGGGTTGAAGCGAGCTATTTTAGACTCCTTGGGTAGTGGTGAACTCCTCTGCAGTGCATGTAGTTCTTCGGGGAAAACAGTCCCTCTGTGCTACTTGGATCCAGTATGCACGTGAGTTTCTCAGTTCGGTAGCTGTGAGCTCTCCGGTGTCCTTCTCATTTCCTCTAAGATTGTGAAGGAAACGAAGTACCCAAGTCGAGACGTGAAGCTGAAACGCGAAGGGTCCAGAATAAGTGAAGATGTCTCAATGTTGAGAACGTTGCAAGTAGACTTTTCCTCTGGTAACGGATTTGGTCCCATCTCCAGTGAATTATTGAATGGGGGACCGTCGCCTTCAAGAGCAGAAGCGTCGAAGACGATCCTCCATTTCGTCTTCTCATGTTTTTCTTTCTTTACAAATTGGTGGGGTAAGTAGAACTCATCATGCGTCTCAGTCTCAGTTTCTATTGGAACAAGTTCCATGTGCCCCTTGGCGATGTAGTCCATCATCTGGTTGTGGCATATTTCTTTGAGTTGCTCATTCCCCTGTAGTCTCTTCTCTAAGTTGTGGAACCGTTTCTCTGCATTACAGCGGTTAGTGGGCGGAATAATACCCTCTTTCCTTAGTGTGTCATCCGGGTAGGAGGGTACCTCTTCCGAATGGATATAATTAACTATTGCTGAACCCACGGTGATGCCTGATCGATTCCCACTTGGGATCCAACCGAACTTGGAGGGGATAAGTACCACTGTTGAGGAAATACGGATCGGTGAATTGTCCTTCACAACATCCCAGTAGTGGTCACTTCCAATAAGTATTTCGATTGGAAGGGTCGTTTCCTTGGGGTCCGCTAGCTGCAGTTTCCTAGTGTGCGCTAGGACTTTTACATCGTGAGGTACTGCTGTCTGGGGACAGAAGGCATGGGTTCTTTCAAATCCAGTGATACTAGCTGTAGCATTTGTCCAGATACTCTTCATTGAGAATCTCACAAGTTTGCGTGGCCTCGGTGTAGGGGACGACTCAAGGCTCCTATGGCTAAGTCTCGGCAGTCGATAACCTGTAGTTGCAGCTCGTCTACTATGGATTTAGTGACAAAGCTTGACTGACTCCCGCTGTCCAGCATGCAGCGCGTCAGTTTATCCCACACAGCACACTACGTATAATATATGTATAATATACGAATAATCTACGTATATACGTATATTATACCTAGTGTGCTGTGTGGGATAGTTAGGCCAGTGGGGCCCGTAACCCATACGCGTGCTGTCTGCAGGTATGTGAAATCTGCCGTTTCGGCGTAGATCCTATTTACGGACGTATCTGTCGTCGGGTGGGTTGCTGGTTCGGTAGATCTGGGGATGCTGCAGATAGACCTATGGTGGGACATCTTACAGTAAGTGCACAATGACTTGCCCTTTCTACTGCAGTCACTGGCAGAGTCACCGCGGTTCAGGCATAGAAAACAACGGTTCACATTTCTCAGTCTCTTCACTCTCTCATGGACATTTGTCACCCTCTTACAGTCTTGAGCCCAATGACCACGTGACTCACAAAACACACAAAAGGGGTCAGGTGTAGACTTGTCTTTTCGCGATCCCGATGCCGTCTTGGTGTCGACTCGCAGAGTTGCTGTTGTGGGGATATTGGAAGAAGAGAAAGCGTCTCCACGGATCTTCTGAGCGGTCAGGGCACCGTCTACTTCCTCGCCCAAAAACTCCATTAGTTTGAGAATATCTCCTTCCGGTAAGTTCTCCCTCTTCAGGTGTATTATCCACCGGCAACAGATGTCTTCCGGGAATGCCCGCAGTATGCGAGGATCCTTCCGTAACCATTGACATCCTCTCCGAGTTCTCGAAGGGCCTGCACCCGCCGGTTACAATCTATGTATGTAGTGTTAAGTGCTTCCGGGGTAGCAATTCTAATGGGTTTTACATCCTCCAGGTAGTCAAGGTGCGCTTGGATTATTCGGTTCTTGTCGCCGTAACGCGCCTGTAGTATTTTCTTAGTTTCTTCATATGTTTCTGCAATCACAGCAATTCCATCAACTAGCTGTTTCGGTTCATCCTCCAAGTAGCCACGGAGAAATATGTGTTTGTTTATTGTAGAAAGAGAGGGGTCCTTATCTATAGATGACTCGAATTGCTCCCAAAATCGTGACCATGTCTCGATGTCTCCGGAGAAAGGTTCGAGCCTGATCGGTGGTAGCTGGATCGAGTGTGTGGTCGAAGCTTGTGTTGGTGCAGTTGAGACTACCTGTCTGTTGGGGGTATTTATTCTCACCTCCGAAGTTGATTTATCATCAATCCTTCGCGACGCCCTCTGTATCGCGCGTTTCGCGGAATCCAGGTACTCTTCGCATCTCTCCACGTCTTCATCATACTCGGTGTCAGATAGGAGATCGTGGATAGCGTCATCAAGTGTGCCTAGTTTACTCAGAGTCTCCTGGAGGCGATCACGGAAATATTCAAGATCGTGCAGGCTGGTGCCATCATTAAATCCATTTGTTTCCGTAATGAAACGTGTCGTATTCTTCCTCTCCCTGGTGCGTTTCCGTTTCAAATTGTGTACGATCGATTCTTCATCGGAGTTAGCCATGTCGGTTCTGATGACTTATGCGATTATGTGAAAACCTGTATTGCCGACTGTCTCTGGATGGTGGTGTTGTGCGTAGTCGGTAGAGGCACTGCAATCACCTCGCTTCTCTTCTCGGTAACAATATGCAGTAAAACTATAATATTGAATAAAATCCTTCTT
This sequence comes from Ectobius pallidus, assembly GCA_964059195.1. Classification (NCBI taxonomy): domain Eukaryota; kingdom Metazoa; phylum Arthropoda; class Insecta; order Blattodea; family Ectobiidae; genus Ectobius; species Ectobius pallidus. The sequence continues at coordinate 10,330,692 of CAXKWD010000008.1, read as the reverse complement.
CTGAATTTGTATTCTTAACTGAAACTGCTATTACGATGGTTCAACTATCTTCCAGTTTAGTATCTGAATAGTTAACATGTGAATAGTATTAACAATAAACTTATCTGGTAGTAATGGCGTCCGTGGGAAACGGTCTCGAACAACAAGGATGGCTTTTCCTCGTTCCCGCGCGCTGTATATCTTCTCTCAGGTTCTTGAAGTGCGTAGTGTACACAAAATTGCTTCCAGTGTGGATGCAAACAGTAATTGAGAAAATTTTCCCTGTGTTTCAGCACCAAAATTATGTGGGAAAGTGTAGAGAGAAGACCTGCAGTTATGCTCACTGAACTATTTATTGTTGACTAATAAAACAGTTGAACAGGATGGTCATAGATGGCGAGGGTTCTTCATTCCGCCACAATTATTATTATTAACTTTACTTATTTTCAATAACAAAGCTTGTAGCAATAACTGAGCTTCGGTAGATGTTGGTTTTGAAAGGGCTCATGGATGTTCTTCCGGTTCGTCGTTGAAAACAATCTTTGAGGCAATATATTTTTATTTGATGATGTCGAAGTGTCTCTCAGTATTAATTTTGTTGCCGAGCCCTTGGTTTGCTAAACTGCTTTCATTAGAGCCGGCATAGTGACTCCCACACTCTTGACAAACAAACATTTTTACACGATAAAACTATCAGAAACATGTTCATGGGCAAATAGAACACACATGCATCGGCTCATCGGCTGCTTTACTACTTCTGCGCATGCGTGCACGGTATGGTCTTCCTGTATTCAGTTGCTTGTATTCATAATTGGCTACAAGAACATGTGTGGAAATTTCCATTGAAATTTTTGTAAATATGAATCGCATAGTTGGTTCTGAAGATGTGAAAATTTAGTTTTGGGAAAATATCATTTAAAAATAAAGTCATGCTTTATGTATGTATTGGTACTTTTGTCCCATTGCTTTAAAAAAAAATATTGGGTATTTCTTTTTGAAATACCTTACATTCATGAGGCTTTTTCTTCCTCAACATATTCCAGACATTCCAGCCACCATTTATTTTACCTGGGCCTTCCCATCTCATTTCCACAGGCATCAAGGGTTTCATAAACCCTGGAAAATTAGGAAATCATTTCATCGTCTGGCCTGGAAGACATGGGCATATATATACCATATTGACCCGAATATAAGACAACTTCACATATAAGATGGCCATGCATTTTTGAAGGATAGTTAAGAAAAATATATAAAATAGCTTATTAGTACATTTTGCTTCAAAACAGAATTTTGAAGTTCATTTCGTAACTTCTTCTCTCACCTTTATTTATGCATTGAGACATTAAAGATGTTATCTTTTCCACATGGTCCGCCATGACCGGTGGTCAAACAAAGCTTTACACATAGAGAATAGAGAAGTAACGGTGCAGTACAAGTAGAAGCACGAATTCGGGAAAAATAAAATTCGGTCAAGTTAGGTGAAATTCTGCATAATGTCATCGCAAGGGGATTCCCGCTGCACAGTTGCATTCATGAATGGAGAGTTGTTGAAAGTGTTAGGCTGCACATATGAGATGAGTATAGTTTTTATAAACACATTTTGAGGAAAAGAAAAAACATTGTATTATATTCGAGTCAATGCGGTATGTGTATGGCTTTAGATTTATCAGTTTACTACCCATGTGGCTTTTGCTTGTGGCAGGTGGGCAGACAGGAGCCGACTATCCCCAATTTTCAACTCTGCTATAAATTCTTAGCTTACAAGGCATGCTGAAGATATCATCCTTCCTCATGTAAACAGGCGTTGTATCAGGAAAACACATTCTGATTGACACAGTAATGTTTCTAATTTCATTTTTATCGTTTTCCTTTAGTTGTTCCAGTGTGCGAGGATTTGTCTTGTCCAGCTTTCCTGTCATAATGAGAGACTTCTTGTATATCATGTAGAAATTCAGTACTCCAGTACCGACCGTTATGAGTGTTCACACGACCATTTAGGTGGAACTACACGCCTCGCTGTGAAAGAACAGAAGCTGGGGATCACTCAATGTCAAATAAAACCATTCACAATAATGAATTCGTGCTACTTGTTTTACACAATGGACACGTGTACACTTGTAAAGTTTTAGTTTTAACAACTTCGTTGCTATTCATCTTTGCGACAGAAGGAATTATTAACAAAGAGAACGATGCTATCACGAAGCAAAGCGATTTCAAGAACAAGGGTTGCAGGCGCAATCACTTGGAGTGGCTGAGGAACAAAACGCTGCAGGAGTGGTGAACTTGTGTGTGTTTGTATATATATATATATTTATAATAAAAAGAGGAAGTGTTTTTGGCTATTTGTCGCACACAGACATCTCAAATTTTCAACATAGACAGAAGAGGGATAATGAGTGTAGGCCTAAATGGGCAAACATTGATCGATTTGGACGGGACTCAATATGCAGGGGTTTTCTGGGTCAGGGAACTTGAATATGAGGTCATTTTTACCAGGCGGTGCTTTCTAATCGTGGAATGTACTCCAAATCTGAATTTTTAGATGTTTCATTATAATTATTAACCATTTAGTTTATGAATGATTCAAGTACAAGTGTTTATAAATCTAATGTTTTAATTATTTCGTTCTTAATTTTTAATTTTTAATAAAAAATTTAATTTAATAATCATGGGCAAAGCCACGGGCACCTACTAGTTTATATAGGCCTAATAAGAGGAATTTTAACTTACCATAATATAATGGAACTTTTATACATTGAAGCAAAATATTATGTTAATTAAGGGAGATGATTGACATTTAAACACTTGAAATTCACTTATATACTTACATTTCTGCAGAACGTATGTTTCATAGGCTTTGACTGCTGGTCAACTGTCAAATCCTTGCTTGGAGAGTACTGATGTGCTCTCTGGTGTAGTTTTTATGAACCTCTTGATCAAGTTTTCCTCTTGCGGTATTTCAAAATTCATTAACCTGCCTTCAAACTTTTTTATATAAATCTTTTCCCAAACTTCTAGATCTTTATGTTTATTTACTGACTTCAATAATTTGATGATTTATGTATAGCGTAGAGCTTTAACACTGGTACTCACTACTAAATTGCGGTATTTTGTTACCTGTTGGAGCGCTTTCAACCGCATGGAGCGGCCATCTTCAGCAACTGACTTCCGTGGTGTAGTTAAAAACAATAACAACCTTGTCACCAGAAAAAAAGAAAAAAACAAAATTTAATAAATTCACATATCATCCTTGGGCCACTCAAAAATTCCAAAAAAATATTTAAACATTACAACATAAGTTTGGCTTCATATAACAAGTACAGCGTCAAAAACCTAATTAAAACCAACTCCATGGACAAAAGGCAGGAATCAATCAGATAAATTGCTCAGATTGTAATGAAACATATGTAGGGAAAACAAAAAGAAATATAGACATAAGATTGAAAGAACACATAAGAAACATTAAGTATTGTCAAATAGAAAAATCAGCAGCAGCAGCTCATTGTTGGAATAAGAACCTTAACATATGTAAGGAGGCCAATTTATTGAAGTCTGTAAATAAACATAAAGATCTGGAAGTTTGGGAAAAAATTTATATAAGTTTGAAGATAGGTTAATGAATTTTGAAATACCGCAAGAGGAAAACTTGATCAAGAGGTTCATAAAAACTACACCAGAGAGCACATCAGTATTCTCCAAGCAAGGATTTGACAGTTGACCAACAGTTGAAAATGTGAGCAAAGCCCATGAAACGTACGTTCTGCAGAAATGTAAGTATAAGTGATGTCTAAATGGTTTAAATGTCAACAATCTCCCTTAATTAAAATAAGAGGAATGTTTGTCTGTTTGTCTTTGTGCAGTGCCTGTCCAAATCTACTGCTTGCAGACAAATGAAATTTTTGACATAGATAGACTGAAGAGTGGGTGAATGCACCTCTAAGCTGGATTTTTAATTTTCGCTTTTGTTTTTGACATTTGAAAAAAATGTCATAGTATTCGCTATGACATTTCAATTGTAAAATTAATTGCTGGTGGCCTTGCTTTTACTTTGTTAGGGGAAGGGCCGGTAGCACCGGACACTTAAGCCTAAACTGATACTTCACGCAGGAAAAGTAACTGAAAGTAAAGTAAAGTAGATAATACCATTCTTAGGACCTTCTGCTTTAATTTATGTGGTTTGAAATCATATGTAAAGCCTAATTATTATGAAAATACAAATAACTTTCATTCCTACGGTTTAACAAATTGCAAAAATGAAGGGTAGCACCAGACATAATATTTCATTGTAACAAACAATGGAAATCAGTCACATTCAGCAGCAAAATGATCACAGTGGTATGAAAGCTGATGATCTTCAACATTTGCTCCTCATGAGTCCAAACGGTGCAGTCCTGAATCGTCAAACTGACCACTGCACAAAATACAGGTGGTTGTTTCTTCTTCACATTGCTTTTCATAGGCCAGTGAAGTGCTTGAACATTTGTTAGCTGCAGAATTTTTGTTCATTGCTCCTTTTGTACATCTACGTTCCCCTTAAAAGGGATTTGTTCCTAGATTATGACCTACAGGCTTAGGCCTACTGTTTGTTTGCTACTATTTTTTTCTTTTCTTTGAGACTATTGTCAGAAGGTCACGAAGTCAATACCTCATTTCTCTGCATTCTCAGTTTCCTTGTTAATAACTTTCTTGCAGTAGGTCCTACTATCTGGCAGTTTGTACTCCTAAGAAAACGTCGGTTCAAATCTGCCTAATCTGCTTTGGATTTATCATGAAGTGCACATTATACCGAAGTGAAGGCACATTATATCGTGTCGCTTCTTCTCTTGTACCTAATTCCCCTGATATTACTTTAACAATGGCAATTTTCATGTCACTTTCATCTCAGGAACCTCTGTTAGTAATTTCCCCCCTGAATTTTGGCATATCGTCACAGCCTGGAACGAATAAACGAATTTAGCATTGTCCGGAGCTACCGTCATATGAGGCGTCTGGGGCTACCATCTATGTAGCAAAGTAAATAACTCGCTATTCTCATTTTATATAAATACTTCTGGACTTGAAACCACCTTTAATTATTTATTAACACTATATTCTTCACATACAATTAAAACGGTATATTTATATTTACGTGATAAGCTGGAATGGCGGTAAAAATTAACAGTGTATCACTTAATCAGCACGTGGAACTATATCCGCTCACCAACACAAAGTCTGACTTCACACAGGCTTCAATCGCTGTTAAATATTTCTGTAGAGTGCAGGGCAAACGCAGGTGCACGTTCATGTCACTATCTGTTGTAGAAACCTTGAACTAGCTATTGTCCGGGGGTACCCACTGTCCGGTGCTACCGGCCTTTCCCCTATATAGCAGATTGGAAATAAGTTGAACATAATGCTTGCAATTGTCGATAGTTTCAAATTCATAGCCTGATAGATTCATTTGTTTATATTGTTATTGGTCCCACAGACCTTATTTTTTACATAGGTGGATGGAAGAGGGATAAAGAATGTAGGCCTAAATAGGAAAACATTGAACAATTTGGACAGAACTCATTATGCATGGGGTTTCTAGACCAGAGAACTCAAATTTGAGGTCTTTTTCCCAGGTGGCGTTTTCTAATCGTGGAATACACTCCAAGGCCGGATTTTTAGCTTATTGTTAATCTTTTAGTTTATGCATCACATCAATAACACAATTCAACAAGGGTTCTTCAACATTAAGGCCAATAATTAAAAAATGACAGAGTGACAATGAAGGAGCCGCTTTAGAGAGCGTGTAGGCCTACTAAAAATACTTTTTGTTAGTAGACGCTCTCTAAAACAGCTCCTTGTCGGACTTGTAGCACGACGAAAAATTGCATTTCAGTGACCTAGGTCACTAGAATTGCATAAAACTACATTAAAAATGCAATTTTATTGGCCTGGAACGCAAAAGTCGTCATTGCAATCTATAAACAAAATTCAGATGGCATTGACCAGTCACACCAACTTTAACAAGAACAAATTTAAGCCAACATATTTCTTTATGATAATCAGAAACTTTACCAGGGGTTTTCGCAAAACACCATAGCCTACTTCATCATATTACAACAAATATAAGTAAAAAACTTTTCACATCTTAGTTCACAAGAGAAACGTTGCTGACCTTTGGATGCACCAGCACCTAAACACAGGATCTACAGAACGAGATAACTACATCTACATCTACATCAATGCACTAATATATTTCTTCTCATAGTCTACTGTTGCCGAGATTTTACTGGCAGCAGCTCCAGTTCCATGTTTCTGGATTGGACTGAGGTCAATAGCAGAATCTCACGTTTACGCATCAGGAAAGTCACAAGAAATTAGCATGTAGTACAAAATCGGGAAAATAGTTTCGAGTAAAAACCAACATATGTGATAAGGAAAATAAACTTTAAAAATAAGTCTGGTAAGGTAAAAATAGTGAAATGCCACTTCACCTACTTCCTCTACAAAAGTCTGTACACACAATCTCATGAGAACAAAACTTTGCCGTTCACTACATTACACGTTGGGATATCTACTCTGAATATATTGCTGCAGATATCAATACATGATATCAAGCAACACCGCTCCTTGGTTATTGAGTTTATTGGTAATCATCACATTGATACAAGATTATAGATTATGGCCAATAATTGCACTTGGCCAATATTACAGACAGTGATGGGAAAAGTACAAAAAGAAAGTAATTTGGCTGAATTACAATTACCTGAGAGACATTTTACTTAATTGCAATTACAAATTACTTTTTCAAAAAGTAATCAGTAAAATTACAATTACATTTACAATTACTTTACAAAATGGAAGTACCTAAAAATTCCTTGTTTTTGGTTTGTTTCGGGCACAAGCCCAAATTAATAATGAACAAACCCAAAAAACATATCAATGAGAATATTTTCAGAAGCATTGAGTAACTTTTTGTTAATATTAACTCATTAGTTGCAAAAACAGTAATGGTGATGATATAGCAAGCAAGAATGATACTAACACTAACAACTACTAAATTGTAACAATTACAGTTTTATTTCTAGAAGTAAATTACAAGTAAAAATTACATTTATTTAAAAGTATTGATTACAAGTAAATGGGACAAAAAAAAGGAATTGTTACTATAATCCGATTACTTTTACTCAATTATTTCCCATCACTGATTACAGATAATAAAGTTTTTAGTAAAAACGGTACAAAATTAACATGTTCATTAAAATGGAGCTGCTAACTGTCATAAAAGTAGCACTTTATCGGCCCAAGACCATCTATGGTCTTGATCGGCCTATGTCATTAAAGTTGCCATGGTAACCTCTAGCGGACGTGGTGTCTCACAATGTAAGTTTAATTTTTCATTGTTAATTGTCTATTAAGTGTAGTAAACCTTGTTATTTAGAAATCTTGAATTTAAGAAATAAATTCCATAATAACTATTATTTATTTTGCGACTAGGGGTAGGCTCGAACAGGGGTAGGCTCGAACGCGCGAAGTTTGCATCATTACCCAATAGCGTAGTCCGCAAGACTACGAGTGCTAAATGGAAGCTATGAGTTCAGATGATCTTTTTGTACGATTGCCTCTTTTAACCAGGCGTAATAAGTTTTGTTGTGGAAAATGGGATAAAATTGACGCGTCATTTAAATTGAAGTAAATATGTTTAGTTGAATTAATCAACATTATTATCTTAAGCTGCGGTTTGTCTACGGCGTTCATCGGCAGCGATCGCTGCCTGTTGCTCTCCATGTAAATCAATGCACCCGGTTTGTCTACGACGATGAACGCTGGCGATGACCGCCGGGGTCGGCGGTGATCGCCAGCAGTTGCTTCTGAGGCAAATTCAGGGCGATGAACGCCGCAGATTATCATGTATATAGTAGGTCATGAAAAGCAGAAGAGAGCCATTTTGCACAAAGTACTGTCATTAGTTGCAGACGAATTGTTATAGATTTCGTGTCTAAACACATTGCCCTGTATGACATGAGCTTAAATGACCATAAAGATAGCTACACAAAAGAAAATGTGTTGCAAATGGTAGATAAATGGTCAGAAAACACTATTATCTGTAATTACAATTTATGTAACGTACAGTAAAATTATCAGCTCATTTATTAGTAAAAGTATTTTCGATATATTATTACTGGTTTTATTATTTTGTTATTCATTGAACCATTTAACATTTAATTCATCAAAAGTGACTTTCCTTTGTTCCTGTTAGCGTTTTATCTTGAGTGAGTATAATATTATAGTCTACGTTGGGGTTATGAATGCTAACAAATTTCCAAATTCCATGTCCCCCCACCACATCGAGCTGTTGACATGGCCAACTACAACTGTGGATAGCAACAGTATCATGGGCGATGAACGCCGGTAAACAAACCACCCCTACGACGATGATCGCTGACCCCGGCGGTCATCGCCGGCGATGAACGCCGTAGACAAACCATAGCTTAAACGTTGTCTCTAAAAGTTCTTTTTTAAGGAAAAGAAACAATCCATAGCAAGCCAAGTTTATGAACACGCACTACGGCACCAGTCTGCGCGCGCATAGCATGATGGTACTACAATGGCGTTTTGCTGTGAGTAGGTTACAAGTGACCGGTGTTATCAGGTAGTGTTATTTTTAAAGTTACAATCCCCGGCCGGGTCGGTGATTTTTCAGTAGTGAAAAATCCCTTTCCCGGGTTCAGGACTGGGTAGGTTAAGATAATGCACATTGTGCGCGATTCCTTAATTATTATTAAAGTTACAATCGTTTTCTTGCGTCTGTGGATACAGACTTAATAGTTCTGCAACCATGCTATATACTTGTTCAGTGCCAAATTGTAAAGAGAGCTACAGAAATGGTCTAAAAGTGTCAGTGTTTACATTCCGTGGCAGCATGCTATGTTACGTTTGTGGATATACCGTATCTGTTTATAAATTAATACTTCTGCAACCATGCCATATACTTGTTTAGTGTCAAATTGTAAAGAGAATTACATAAATTGTCTAAAAGTGGCAGTGCATAACTTTCCAAAGGACTCCGAACATTAGAAGAGGTTAAGATCAATTAAGAGAGATTTTGAATCTACGCCTAGCAGCAGGGTAAGTTAAAATATCTTATGTATTAAAATGATGGGGATCTTTTTCGGTCTAGCATACTATTACCACACAATTATTGAATCTTTGATCATTACTATTCAACTATACTGAAACGAAGTATTCAGGTTTGTTTGTTGATGACGTGTACGTCACAACAGTACGTCAGCGACTCGTACTTGTAAACGTAGGTGAAGCTCAAATCAAGGTTTGCAAAGTTCATGTCGGTGCATTAACAGTAGGAAATACAGTACAAAGTTCTCCCACAAGGGGAAGAAGGTGGCTTTATATTTATCCCTGCTATCAATGCACATAGGCCTACATGCACGTTATTATGTTCATTGCTTACCTATTTGTTGTATGTCAAGTTGATCCTCCTATCCTCCAGAGCACGAATAACATTTAAAAATTCACAGACTCCAGTTTCATTCTATGCCTAAGGTGAAGGCATGGCCAACAGCATAGCTTTTTAATGTAATAGTTCCCACATAACCACTGGTGCTGGTTGTACCACGAAGCGTTTAATTTGTCTTTGTATGGCTTGCTAGCCTGGGAATTTAACTTTTCTCTTATTATACTCTCTCTCAGTGGCGGTTTCTCCTATGTGCTGCAGCACACAGCTTGTTTTCTGCTCGTCGTATAATGTTATTTTCAAATGCAATATTATATTTTCTTTTGCGTAGATTTTGAACTTGGCGCGTCCACGCGAGAATTTCTTAGCTGGTAGCTTGGGAGTCAAGAGTCGGTAATGTGAATATTATCTTTTCCGCCTCGTGAATGCATTTTGCGAACAGCGCAGCGTTCGTAGGGTGTGACGTCATGCTCGACCTTGACTGCAGGGAGTATATGGGAGTTTTAACCTGCAGGATGCGCTGCGGCAGCGGGCAGCCCAGAGTGGGATTCTGAGGGAGGTTCACGTCTCACCGGCGGGCGCGCTGTTAGTTATGTGAGAAGATCTTCCACCATCTGACGGTAGGGGACCGTGATGTAGCGAGTAAGCAATGCGTTTCATCTTCACCGCCAAATTCGAATGTGTTAAATTCAGAAAAACCCGGATTCCACAACCCCGATTAATTATTCTGTTGCACTGGGAACACTAAGCGACTTCCTCTACCTCGATCATTAAAAATACTATTTTATCGTCTCTTATTCCATTTCGGGGAACTCTCACGCGATTTTCCCTGCCCTAAATATTATTATTATTTATTAATATTATTATTATTGTTATTATTATTATTAATTTTTATTTTAATTTTTGCTATTTTCTCTCGTCACACCACTCACACAACGTTCGACGAGACGAGACGAGAGAAATTAGCAAAAAAATAATTAGGGCAGAGAAAATCGCGTGAGAGTTCCCAGAGATGGATTAAGAGACGAGCAGTTTAGATAGGCCTACTAATAATTTTTAAAAGTATTTTAAGTTTGCTGTATGAAATAGTATTTGCAGCACACTTTCGTATGGAGCCACGAGCCGCTACTGCTCTCTCCAACGACTAAAGGGAGTATGTATCCGTTTTAACAGATTCAGTTTTACATTACAGCTTGTGATAAATTTATATTGCCAAACACAATGAAAGCTCACCTGAACGAATAAAGTGAAATCACTCTTAAATATACGTTACGAACAATCACAACTGACACATAGCAACACATGGAACAGACTGACAATTTGGAGGGAATGCATGTTCCCACGAATATTCATCAGAGTAGAATGACTGTGTTCAAAACATAAAACTTACTTTCCATTTGCTTCCCTGCTACAGTACTTTAAAATTATTAGTGGGATTCTCAATTAAGAATCTGCAAAAATGTAGTCCCCCCCCCCAAAAAAGCGAGGAAATATAATGCCTTCTTATCTTACTTAATAAAACTTAGAAAATAGAATCAGAGCTAAATTTATTTTACTTTGTAGGAAAACTACAGTATTTAGGAAAGAAGTGTCATTTAGACGGTCCCGGCCGGGGAGACAAGTAGTCATATCGGCTTAGCTCGGTGAGTATAGGCAAGGAGGCAAGAAGACCAAAAATTGTCTGCTTCAAATATGACGTATATCCCGAAGAGTGGGTGGAGTAGCGGGGGAAATTTTCTACGCGTTGCCATAGCAACCGCTGTAAACAAGAAGAGCAAGAGAAGCTGGAAAGTTTGTTCTTCACCCAGCCCATTGGTGTTCCGTGATTGCCCTCCTGGTGAATGTTGAAGAACTGCGGAACGCTGTCTCTGGCGCGAACATTCAAACAATATATTACTGAATTTCATCTTACGAGAATAACAGTAAAAGTAATAACGATAATAATACTAATATAATAATTATGATCATAAAAATAATTATAAATAAAATTCGAATCAAATAAGTAGGAAATGGTAGGTGAATTTGTTCTTCACCATCTTCCCCTGAATAGCCGCTACTGCGTCACAATCACGCCTTAATCTAACTAAGGTGAAGGCATTAAAGGTGCTGAGTCATAAATAAAATTTTCTTCCTTTCCCGCAATTGGAAAATGTATCAAGCATCAATTCAATCACTGCCAGCTTGATCAGTTGTTAGTAACTAAACTAGCTAAGCTTAAAAAGCCGCATAGGAAAACTTTAATGTTAGGCTGAATTTTATATGTACTACCCGCGCGCCACTTCTTGGTTACTGGATTTACGGGGAAGTGAGGGCCGGGGGGAACAAAACATAGCTAAACCGCCAATCTTTCTGCAGTGTTGTCAACCAAAGAAATAACGTTTCAGCAGAATCACGCGTATGGTATTTTATGTAGTGACTTTAATATACAACGATTTTAATGCAGTCCAATAATATAACGTGGTGACGGTATTGCGCAACAATTAATTACACGTCATAAGCGTTTGGTTATCAAATAAGTAATCAAATAAGAATATTATACATAATATAGGCTCAATATTTTACACTGGATGACTAATTTTAAGGATAAAAAAGAGTCTTAGCAGAACATGCTTCACCATTTCGTGTTGCAAAACGTAAGAGAGGTAAGGTCTCTAAAAGTGGAGAAAGCTATAGGCTTAATTTTAAACGTACCGGTATTTAATACAAATTGTGAAAAGTTCGCTCAACTTTCAGTCCATGAAATTGACATCAGAGTTCACGGGATCGTCAGAAATTAGCACATACGGAATTCTTAAAGAGTTGAGGAAAATGTTGGATGTACAATGAAGTGTTTGTGAAATCAGTAGTTCGAAAGATAATATTCACATTTCCGACTCTTGACTCCCAAGCTACCAGCTAAGAAATTTTCGCGTGAACGCGCCAAGTTCAAAATCTACGCAAAAGAAAATATAATATTGCGTTTGAAAATAACATTATACGACGAGCAGAAAACAAGCTGTGTGCTGCGTTTGCACAGCTTTAAACTTGTCAATTTCATTCAATAACTTTTCATAATGCGCTTTGATCACAAATATACTAACCTCTTCAGGTATGTCGTTGAGAAAGTTCTGTGTCAGTGTAAACTTTCTTTTACTGACACCTCGACGCCTGACCAAAGCCTTAACCCTAGTAGCACAGATCGTTGGGCCAATGTTGGGAAATGATCGCCATGTTTCGTTGGCAAACGGTTAGGAATGTCCGTTGGGGTTCCGTTGGCAAAGTGCCTTTTACCCAACCAATTGCCAACTGTAGCCAACCAATATCCAACAAAATCCCAACAGTTGGGAATGTTCGTTGGCGATCTGTTGGGCCATCATTGTAATGCCAACAGAATGCCAACTGTTGCCATCCGAATTCCATCCATAAGCCAACCAAAATCCAACGATTTCCCTACATTCCTCCATTGGGTTCTGCTTTTTGCCTTGGTTTCATGTTTATTTTGTCAAAATTAGGTAGTTGATAAAATATTTACCCCAGCAACTGCAATTTAAGAATGACTTATAAATCCATGCAAATCTTTCGCACTTCACCCCTTTTGATAATAGTCCAAGAAAACCAAGTATTTAGCTAACTAATAAATTCACTCATACAGATTCACAAAACACAGTATACAGTTCATATGTTGCTCTTAATTCAACCGTATACTGTATTTTGTGAATGTATAAGAATGAATTTATTAGTTAGCTAAATGCCTAGTTTTCCTGGGCACCTATCAAAAGGGGCGAAGTGCGAAAGATTTGCATGGACTTGCTAATCATTCTTAAATTGCAGTTGCTGAGGAAAATATTTTATCAACTACCTAATTATGATAAAATAAACATGAAACCAAGACAAAAAGCAGAACCTAATGGAGGAATATAGGGAAATCATTGGATTTGGATGGCTTATTGATGGTTATACAGTGCTTTCACTGTACGACTTGGCCGGCAATCGCACGGGCTGCACCACCGTCACAGATAAACCGCATGCGGGGCCAGGCGCATGACATATCACGGTACTCCCGGCGAATCGTATATATATCCGTAATTGTAATCACAATAAAATATGAAAATATAAAATAAAAATACAAACTTGCCTTATCACAGGAGATGTTGGAAATGCCGTCCTTCTGCATCATTACATCTACGGCACCTTTTGAGGAAATTGCTATTCACACGCAGTAGTTCTAATGTATAATTATGTCGTGGCATTTTTAAAACACTTCAAGCAAAACTAAAAACTACTTTAACCATAAAAAAACACAAACACTGCTGTAATAATTATTCACGTGTGAACGCAATCAGATCACATGCTAGACTTCAGCGGTGAGACAACGAGGCATCACTTGGGCGCTTGATGCATGAGTCACGGATAGTCGGCCCGTGCGATTGCCGGCCAAGTCGTACAGTGAAAGCACTGTAATACTGATGGTCGAGAACTTCATCCCATGAGGGGACAAGGCCTACTACCCATGTTGCATCTTCTTCCTCCATTCTTCTACATTGGCAGATGGTGGTCTTCATGACTGAAGCCGCTATTTTTTATCAAGTGGCTCCTCGTCTTCATGAGGCTATGTGCACCCTGGTCCAGAATTCTATATCTCAGAAAAATGGTGATACATGGTATAACATAAGGAAAGAATCTTGGCTATAGGCTAAATAAAATTCAGAGAAATGAATAATGAATAGTTTATTGTTATTGCTGCTTTACAAGTTATGGATAAGTCAGATATATATATTATGAACTACATAACATATATTAATAAACTTCATTTTTATGTAATGTGAGAATAGTTGATTTATGTAAGTTGATCTTTCCACCTTATGCCCTCAATATAGTCTAGGAAATCCAAGAATGTTACCATTAACGTTTACAATATTATATGGTGTTAATCTTTATATTCTCATATAAGTAACAATGTGCAATCTTTTAGCCTACTGTGATTAGTTAATTTGTTATACAGCTGTCTTGTGACCAGTTATAGCATCACCATTATTAGGCCTATACGTTAGAAATATAATCAACTCTATCAAGTAACTTCCATTCTATTTGCCTGTATAATTTAAAAACATAGTTCATAACAGGGTTAAAAGGCGTATTTACATTATGTTTGAAAAACAGTCTAATCTGATTAGCTTAACCTGTAAGAGCTTTATTTCTAAAATGCTGTTCCATCTATTCCTATGCACTTAGATTAGCTTATTCATTATCAAATAATATTTAAAAGAAAACAATATAGGCTTAAAAAAGCTTTAAAAATTTGTGTAAAATCTCTTCAAAATTCATAATAATTCTATTTATTATATTCTTAATTTACATTCAATTACAATTTTTATTGTAAGATGCAGTTTGTAACATAATCTGAGTGTGTTCGAAAACAGGCTGCTTAGGAAAATATTTGGGCCTATGGGAGAGATGAAAATTGGGACTGGAGGAAACTGCATAACGACGAGCTTCATAATCTGTACTCGCCACCAGATATAGTAAGGGAAATTAAATCACAGGGAATGAAATGGGCTAAACATGTTGTGCGTATGGGGGGGAAAGACATCTAAATAATGCTGAGTGGGAGACCCACTTGGAAGACTTAGACGTAACTTAGGTGGAAAGAAATTATTAGGATGTAGATTTAAGGGAAATAGGATTTGTGGGGGATAGTTGGATGGAATTAGTACAGAATTGGGTTGAATGCCAGGTGCAAGGGTATTTTATTTTTATTGTGAAATATTAGGTGACATGCCAATCGCAATTACGCATTACCGGCGTTGAGCAGCGGCTACAGGCATGATGGCATGACCTGCGGGGAAGCAGGGCAGGCAGCAAGCGGGAAGCAGCCAGGCGAGTGGAAAGGGGAACTCGTGGGGCGCAAAGTTCCATTATTCCCATTTTATTCCATAATCTAGTAATATTTTACTTTTACAAAGACTGATGTTAGGATCATTAGCGAAATTGATTAGGCCTACACACAACATTTTAGACTTAATTTTAAATTTGATTCTACAAACTGTAGCCTATTGGGGTTATAACCAAAATTGTGACTGAATGTAGGCCATTCACAAAGTACAGTTGCAGTCAGCAGTCGAGAAATTCATCTTCGACTACCGACTGCAAGTTACATATTACGAGATTGAAAATTATTTACTAGTGCAAAGAAATAGATTAGGTTACTATGAAATGCAAGATGTGTTTATTATAGCCTAGATATTGTGCGCTATAAATCGATTCCTTCCCATTATTTGTACTGTAAAATGTTTCCCTAACCTCAATGTTGGCTCAACTTACTGGCAACATTCCCTGGATTTCTTAGACTATATAATGAGGGCATAACGTGGAAAGACTTACATAAATTTATATAACATGCGTTTACATGAAATACTAAGGCCTACGGTAACATGCACGGTATAATAAATCGAAATACTTGATTCTGACACATAACTGCAAGCTCCATATATGCAGGTTTGAAATCTTGAAAATCCCAATTGATCTTGCGAACTGTTCCAATTTAGTTGGAATTTCGTTGCTTATGCTCCTCCTCTGCTTTGATTTCCTTCTGCCTTGATTTCAGTAAATCATCTGAAACAAATAAAGGTACCTCTTCAATTATAATGTAAATTTCGAATAGCCTATAAATGATAGGCCTATTGGATTTTTAGAGGCTGTATTTCATGCAACACTCATAATACAGTATTGTGTAAAAATGATAACGTTATATATTCAGAGAACAATCAAAGGGCTTACCTAATATTATTGTAACAAGGGCTCGTCGGGGTTCGAAATGAGAACACCGAGTTTATAATGGAGGTTTCTTTATTTCCTGCAACAATTGTCGATACAGCCAGAAAACTCCAGACTATTTGCCAGTTCACTGTCCTGTTCAGTGCTCACTCTCACTGTGCTCAGTCCTAATTACAGCACTGTTCCGTTCGCACACACTGTGCGGACTCCCAGTCGAGATGATTCCGCGTCGCGCCGGTCAACTCCACAGTCCTCGCTGCCGCTGTACGATTCACCCTCTGACGCTGACGCTCGCCGCTACTCACGGACTGCCTCTCTGACTGTTCCCTCGTTGACCCTCTGGCTCTTCACGGACTGCCTCTCCTCTGATGTACTGACTCTTCACACTGAACTCTCTTCATTCACTGACTGTCTCTCTCAACTCCGATTCACTGACTGACTCGCCGCTCGCTCGCGGCCCTATATATAGGGCCGACGAATATTCCAGACCCGGTCTCTCGAAAGTTCTCCGCCCGCGCATTGTCTAGAATGTCCGCGCGGGGCGCGTGGCTCCACCTCTGGCTCCTCCCACGAGCGCGCACCGTCACTCACCGCGCCAGGGAGTAGGCTGCACCCGTCGGCACGCGGCTCCAATAGCCGTGCTTCTGTCACGCCCACTGGCGCTCGTCCGCCGCCCATCCACTAGGGGGAGCGCGATCTTTCTAGACTCCGTCGTTTCTCGTTCTTTCCGGCTTACTCCTCCTTCAATCGGTTTCTAGGCTTTTCTGGGCTTTGTCACATTATGTATGAAATATGAATGAGAATCAAAACGAAAACAGTTAACTTCTGTACATATCAAGATGGCGAATGGGGAATGACCGTTGACCGTTACGGCCTGTGCCGAGACCTACGAACACGCCCGGAAATTGCCGAAGACTGGTGAGAAGATAAATGCGATTATATTCCAACGTTGGCCCAACAATCATAAGCCCAACGGTAGGGCGGTAGGTAAACGCCAACCAAAAAATGAATGGGCCCAAAGGAGGAAATTACAACGAACCTTTTCCCAACATATCCCTACCATGCCAACCAAATCCCTCCATTGGGCCAACGAAGTGTGCTGCTAGGGAACCTCCTCTTCCATGTTGAGACGAAACAGTTATTTTATATGTTGACAGAAGAAAGTGATTAGGCAGTCCACTGTAGACCTAGAGGTGGCTGGCATGAATCCGCGTGTAGAAGCAGCCCAGCTGTCGCGAAGCACGCTGGAGGCGTTTGATGGTCGGAGCAGCCGAGCGCAACACGACGACCCGACAGAAACCACGATGTAACACGAAAGTCCACCACACGATTACACAATGTTCAATGTTCAGAAAATTGTTGCAAAATCAAAACCCTGCCCGGAGGAACCAAAAATGTGGGGTAACTAATAGGTTTTTCGGAGGACCAGGTTATTTAAACCACTTAAAACTAAACAAGGAGAGAATGGACTGTAGGACGCTGAGTCAGGGATTTAGAATTTTGATTCGTTGCAATACAATATATTCAGGAAGCCTGAACTCTGAATAGTTGAAATTATATTAACACTTAACACATGATACTTATAAATGTGAACAAATGAAACACAGGATAATTATGAATGTAGTTAGACACAGTTACTGTTGCTAGGAGCAATACACCACTCCCACCAAGAAGATTCTATAGGCGCTAGTACCAAGTTTCTTTGTTACGAACACACGTGGTTGCTAGGCCAATTAACACAATGAGAACATATGTACTTTACACAAAAAATACGATATGAAAACCGGAATCGCACACGCAAACTGCCTAATGCTTAGGAGCGAAAAGGTGTGGATATAAGATGAGTACTAAGCTTGCAGAGTGAATATTGTCCAGCGGATGGGAGCAATAGAAACAGATTCCTGCACGCTACTGCATCTTGATCACGACTAACTGGCGTGGGGAAGCCGTAAGCAAGTGCCCACACAGGAAACGACAAAAACACGCGGGAATGAATGGTGGATTGCGCCAATTACCACAGAGGCAAATTTGAATTTGAATTGAAATTTGAATTATTTAATTAAACCAAGATCTGTTGGTGTTTCAAATATAATATAGCAGTTATTTTGTTTTCATAACGTAATGAATAGGCCTATTATTTCCACTGTTCCATGTGTTATTTAACTTTTCTTATAAAAAGTATTGTTTAAGTTGTAAGTTGGCAAGTCTTAAGAGTATAGTAAACAAATTTGCTAACTAGTTTTTCAGTGCTAAAATAGCGTGAAATGTGACTTTCATTAGTTTAATATTTAAAATTTTTCGGGGGTGGACTAGAGGTGTACATATTCTGATTTTAGCTTGCTTGCCCCTTTGAAATTCTGCAACCAGTCACAGCTTTTAACTTGCTTGACAAGAGAGCAAGCCAGACTACAACGATGATAAGAAATACTGGCGCTATGAGTCACAAGCTCTTCATAACCTGGTGGGTTTCATAGGGCCTAAGGAAACTGCAAGGCCTGGCGGAAAGTATATGAAACTGGGTATATCAGTGCACTGGTAAGCCGTGCAGTTACGTAGTTGAGGAACTTCAAATGTGTTTAAAGCAAATGGAGAATGGAGAATTTTACCGTGAAGGAAGCTGAGGAGAAACTAAAATGTGGAGAGTTTGAATTATCAATGAACAAAGGTACTAGTCCGGCATGGGAAAAGTTTTCAATCATTTTCGAGAAAACATCATAAAATCATTAATAACAATAACAAAAATCCCTTTAGGCAAGCCTACAGGCTGAGGTAGATTTCGAAGTGCTTTTGTTTTAATTACTGTCGCTGCGTAGCACTCTTCTTCTTTAGCCTTGGCATCACAAACCCGTAATAATAACTGCAAAAAAGAGGAAAGAGAACTTTTTCAAACATTCAAATCTCGCCTTGTATGAGAACTATCGAGAAACTAGTTATTGATTTGTAGAGTACTCATCAACAGCTTTTCAACGATACCCCACATGACGTAGTTTCAAAAATTTCAAATTTCCATCCCCCACCCCCACTCGTACCCCCAAAACCCCCGAATTGTTGGTGTCATTGTGAACTCCATAAGGAGTATTCTAATTTATTCAAACAAAGTTTCCCTCTATACTTCATAGGGGCCGAGATATAAATGTTTTAAACTTTCAACCCCCTTGTGCCAATTTTGCTCATTAACAAACTTATCAGAACTATTGGGCCTAGAAATAACATAATAAAATTTGGTTCAAATATCTTCAAAATTACGGATGCTAGCGTGTAAAGATATATATATATATATATATAAATATCACAAATTTTTTTAACAGGCGGTGGTTTCATACTTAGGGAGGCATGAAATGTAAAGGTATGAAAGAATTTTTCGAAAGTCATAACATGATATCGGTTGCAATAGGTAGATTTTTCTTCGAAATCCACCTAATGATAAAAATAATAAATGTGTTAAGACGCTAAAACGATTTTTAATGCTTTATCCATCTTTTATTTATCTGCATGATGAATTTCTTCTACCAGCATGTAGAAAAGCAAGAAAGTAAAACCTACACTTAGCAACTACAGTTGTTTAGCTGATAGGAATGTCGCAAGCTTATTCTGGCTTGCCTAAGTTGGGTTTAATCTGATCCATGCAACCCTAAGGAAACCTGCCTGCTTGCTAGCTGTGACGCTGGCAACTTGCTTGCCTGGCGTTCAAGCGGGTATGGGCAAGCTAAAATCGAGATTTGTACACCTCTAGGGTGGACCCTCCACTTAGGTAATGATTTCTTATTTACATAGGCATGCCTTCGAGTATGGTAAACAAATTTCCTAACTAATTTTTCTGTGCTAAAATAGCGTAAAATGTGATTTTCATTAGTTCAGTATTTAAAAATTATCTGGGGATGGGGTCCCGATCCCTTTTTTTAGGGGTATTCCATACCCCCAAACCCACCGGCAGTTTCGACCCTCTACGAAATTATTTTCTGGCTACGTCATTGTTGCACTTATTATATTATTAATATAATGTTACAAAGTGGCCCAAGAAGTTAAAGCGACAAAGAATAAATAAATTTAAAAAAATCCCCCCTAAAAATATCATATGGGCGCCCTTGTCGATAGCCAATCAGGTTGGGGTGGGGAGCAATGAAGTTTGGCGGGGTAAGTCATGAAGTTTAGGGGGGGTGGGCACCCCTGGATAAGTAATAAGTGTGGCAGGATACAAGGTTCAAACCTAATTATGCCCCAAAATCAGAAATAAGATTGTTAAATCCACATCATAAATTGATTCAGTCTTTTATAAAAGTGACTTCATATAAATTCAGTGAATCTATTTCAAATACAAGAAACGCTGAATGAAATGTAAACAGTGAGGCATTGTACTACTAACAACATGAGTGTATTAGATATGTCGTAGATCGGAATGCAAGATAAGATAAGTACACTAGATGGGCAAAGTGTATGCTGGCATGAGTTATCAATCCTTCAGAAAACAAAAATTCATAACTTAAAAACTATAATTGAAAAAACATAAAAACTTTAGAAATAAGCAAAGGGCTAGTGAGCAAACCAGAACATGAAAAGAAATCAAACATAACAAATTTTTCTAACCAAAAAGGCCCACCAGCGAACTCAAGCTATAACTTTAAAACATACCTCTAGGTAACAAAAGAAATCAGTTCAGAGATCTTGTGCAGGACTGGAGCCAGGAGAGATGTTATCACTAAGTCAGCCGGATCAAAACTAGGCTCACGGACAAAACAAGCTCACGAGGAAAACACGACCACCCGGCAGAGGGTAGAGTGATCGAAAAAAAAGAAACAGCGGAACCGGAAAGAACAGTTAATAAATATATAAAAAAATGGAAAGCTTTCTAAAAGATCGTTAAAAGCAAAAATACATGATAGTAATTAAAAAAAAAAAAAAAGAGTGCTATAAATGACCATGGCACATAAGTTGTTAAAAAGCTGCTCATCGGAACTCAGTAAACTTCTTAGTCACGTATGCAATTGTTCATTAGAAAATGGAATATTTCCAGGAAGACTTGAGCATGCTATTGTTAAGACCCTCTTTAAAAAAGGTGACAAAATCTACCATCAAATTACAGACCTATATCGCTCTTAACCTCATTTTCAAAAGTTATGTACAACCACATAATACATTATCTTAATTTGAATGACATTCTTACTTCATCTCAGTCTGGATTTGGAAGTGGCTTGTCCACTTAGAATGCTACATTTCAACTTACTACAGAAATACTGGAAGTATTAGATAAAAAGAAATATGCTCTGGGAATTTTCTGGGACTTAGCTAAAGCATTTGACTGTATAAATCATGAAATATTACTTAATAAATAGGATCATTATAGGTTGGATAAGTTAACACTCAAGTGGTTGAAATCATACCTGATAGGTATAGTTATAAGTTGTTAAAAAGCTGCTCATCTGAAATTAGTAAACCTCTTAGTCATATTTGTAATTGTTCGTTAAAAAGTGGAATATTTCCAATAAGACTAAAGCATGCTATTGTTAAGCCCCTCTTTAAGAAAGGTGACAAAAATGTTCCATCAAATTATAGACCTATATCACTCCTAACCTCATTTTCAAAAGTTTTTGAAAAAGTTATGTACAACCGCTTAATACACTATCTTAATTTGAATAACATTCTTACACCATCTCAGTTTGGATTTAGAAGTGGCATGTCCACTGATAATGCTACATTTCAACTCACTACAGAAATATTGGAAGCGTTAGATAAAAAGAAACATGCCCTAGGAATTTTTTGTGACCTAGCTAAGGCGTTTGACTGTATAAATCATGAAATTCTACTTCAAAAACTGAAACACTATAGGTTGGATAATATAACACTAAAGTGGTTCAAATCATACCTGTCTGATAGAACTCAAAAGGTAATAATAAATGGAAATGAATCAAAATTAGGGACTGTTAAAAATGGAGTACCTCAGGGATCGATACTGGGACCTTTGCTCTTTTTAATTTTCATCAATGACTTACCAGATAACTTAAGTGACGAATCAAAGGCATTGCTTTTTGCAGATGATACTAGTGTACTCGTAACAGGAAAGTCACAAGAAGATTTAGCAAGACTAGCTACAAAGACTTTTCACGAATTAAATACTTGGTTTCAAGCTAATAAAATGTCACTTAATATTGATAAGACCCACTTTATTCAATTTAGAACAAAAAATAGATATATCTCAAACATTGTAATCAATTATCAAACACAAATCATAGAGGAAATTAGCAACATAAAATTCTTAGGACTACAAATTGACCAAAATCTTGACTGGAAGAAACACATTGTAATGATAAGTTCTAAGCTAAGTTCAGCATGTTTTGCGCTACGAACTTTGAATGATATATTACAACAGGACGCATTACTCACGGTATATTTTGCATATTTTCACTCTGTTATGAGGTACGGAATCATTTTTTGGGGTAACTCGGCACATAGGGAAAAAATATTTAGATTACAGAAGCGAGCAATAAGAATAATATGTGGAAAGAAAAAACGAGAATCTTGTAAACCGCTGTTTGAAAAATTAAAAGTCCTCACTCTCACCGGAGAGTATATATACTCTGTTATGTGTTACATGGTAGATAATATTGATAAATTTCAAAGTAATCACAGTATACACGGGCGTACTACTAGAAACATGAATGATTTACATAGACCAGCTAACTCATTAAAACTTTTTCAGAAAGGTGCTTATTATTCCGCAATACAAATATACAATAACCTTCCAAAAGAGATTAAATCACTATGTATTAAAAGCAAATGCAAATCTTTCAAAAGAGCTCTGAAGCAATATTTAGTAACTCACACCTTCTACAATATGGATGATTTCTTTTCAGCTTGAGTAAGTGTGACATAACAATTCTTGTATCATGTTTTTTTTTTTTTATAACATGCATGTATGTTTTTATCTGACGTGTTCTATATCCTTGAGCCCTGCTCAACACAGGATCTACAGAACGAGACATCTACATCTACATCTACATACATCTACATCTACATGATAGAACTCAAAAGGTAATAATAAATGGAAATGAGCCTAAGGGGTACTTCAGGGATCAATACTAGGACCATAGCTCTTTTTAATTTTCTTTAATGACTTGCCCTATAACTTGAGTGACAAATCAAAAGTATTGCTCTTCGCAGATGATACTAGTGAACTTGTAACAGGAACGTCACAAGAACATTTATCAAGAATAGCTACAAAGGCCTTTCACGAGTTAAACACATGGTTTCTAGCTAATAAAATGACACTTAATATTGATAAGACCCACTTTATACAATATAGGACAAAAAACAGATGTATCTCAAATCTTAAAATTAATCATCAAACACAGATCATAGAAGAAATTAACAATGTAACATTTTTAGGACCAAAATCTTGACTGGAAGATACACATAGAAATGATAAGTTCAAAACTGAGTTCAGCGTGTTTTGCTTTACGAATTTTGAATAATATATTACAACAGGATGCATAACTTATGGTATATTTTGCATATTTTCACTCGGTAATGAGGTACGGAATCATATTTTGGGGCAACCCTTCCCATAGGGAGAAAATATTTAGATTACAAAAACGGGCAATAAGAATAATATGTGGAAAGAAAAAAAGGGAATCTCGTAAACCACTATCTGAAAAATTAAAAGTCCTTACTCTTACAGGGAGTAGGCCTATATATACTCTGTTATGTGTTATATAGTAGATAATATTAATAATTTCAAACTAATTTCAGTGTACGTGGATGCACTACCAGAAACATGAATGATCTACACAGACCAACTAACTCGTTAAAACTCTTTGAGAAGGGTGCTTATTATTCTGCAATACAGATATATAACAAGCTTTCAAACAACATTAAATTATTATATATTCATCTGTCAAGGAATTTTTAATAACTCACACCTTCTACAATTTGGAGGAATATTTCCAGCTTGGAAAAATTTGGCAGCTTCAGTTTCTGTAAATTATTGTTATAACATGCATGTATATTTTGATCTGATGTGTTCTATATCCTTGAGCCCCACTGAACACAGGATCTACAGGCATGGGCGTCCGCAGAAATTTTGTCAAGGGGGGCCAATGAACAAATTACTGCCACTACCACCATCATTATGCTGCTACTACTACTACAAACACTTTATTATTATTATTATTATTACTATTCATATTATTAGTGCTATTATTATTACCAATCACATTATGGCTATTATTATAATATTATTATTATATTATTATTATTATTTAATCAACATCCTTAGCTGGACATAGCCATGGATACAAAAAAAATCTGATGTATACACTCACATGACTTTTTATACACCTTTCATAGGTACTATTCATACCAATATAAAATGCGATATTTTTCTTGCCTTATCTTCATTATAATAAAATGTTTGTGTATAAATGCTTTCAAGTTTAGGGGAAGTAATTTATTCCTACAAGCTAATATCTAGTCAGCTGTTACAGCTTGTTTTCATCCAAACAACGCGAACATACAACAGTATTTGCAGAATTAAAACTCACTTCACATTAGTTGTTTATAGTCATTTAATTTAGGGGTTTATGTGTAAGTTAAACAATTTCCAGGGAGGGGCAGTGGCCCTACCCTGCCCCCCCTTCCGGACGGCCATGTCTACAGGACGAGATATCAACATCTACATCTACATGAGGCTACTTTGCCAGTGTGTGCATTCAGTTGTAACAGCTGCATGCAAAACAAATGGTCAGTGTACATTAAGGAAAGTTCTTCCTCTCATGAGTAAGCAGATGTCTTTTGAGATCCCAGTCTCGAGCAAACTTGGTTGTACAGATATCACACGAAAATGGTTTCTGTCCAGTGTGAGTGAGCAGATGTGTGTTGAGATTCCCTCTCCAGGTAAATTTCTTGTTACAGACATCACACGAAAATGCTTTCTGTCCAGTGTGAGTGAGTAGATGTAATCTGAGACTCTTTCTCCAGGAAAATTTCTTGTTACAGACATCACACGAAAATGCTTTCTGTCCAGTGTGAGTGAGCAGATGTAATTTGAGATAATCTTTCTGGGTAAATTTCTTGGTACAGACATCACACGAAAATGATTTCTGTCCAATGTGAGTGAGCAGATGTCTGTTGAGATTCCCTCTACATGTAAATTTCTTGTTACAGACATCACACGAAAATTCTTTCTGTCCAGTATGAATGAGTAGATGTGTTCTGAGGTCTCCTCTCCGGGTAAATTTGTTGTTACAGACATCACACATAAATGCTTTCTGTCCAGTGTGAGTGAGTAGATGTAATCTGAGACTCTTTCTCCAGGTAAATTTCTTGTTACAGACATCACACGAAAATGCTTTCTGTCCAGTGTGAGTGAGCAGATGTACCTTGAGATATTCTTTGAGGCTAAAATTCTTGTTACAGACATCACATGAAAATGGTTTCTGTCCTGTATGAGTGAACAGATGTGTGTTCAGGTGCCCTTTCTGGGTAAACTTCTTTTTACAAATATCACATGTGAAATGTTTGTCTCGCGTCTGAGTACGGTGTTCACTTTTTCTAGCAGAGGATGATGTGCTTGTACATACAGCATGTGAGTGTGATTGCATTAGCTGATCCTCTTCTTCATTATTCCTTCCAGAAATTCCTGAAACTTGCGCTAACTTGTGAATGGAGCTACATGCTATGGAATCTGTAGTCTCACTTTTGATTTCGATTGACTGTATCGTGTCAAATACAATAAGCTCAGGTTCACACTTTGGTCGTATTTCAGAAATCTCTTCTTTAATTTCAATCTTAATATCCTCGGACTTCAGTAAAGGTTCCATTCTGTATCATACACAAACAACTGTTTTTCACAACGCGGTGTTCATTCACTGGAATGGGATAAAATTAATGTTTTCTTCACTCCCACTAATATTTTGCATAACGTTGTACGTAGTGACTTAAATAATAACTATAAGAATTCACCAATCTACAAGAGATACGTGGCACTGTCCCAAGGTATATAAAGGCACTGTCCAATATTTTGCCTCTAGATCCTTTTATTTGCATGTTCTGTTGGACGTTGGCAGCAAAGGGCTAACACGTCCACAATTTCCAGCTGGCCGTGACCACATACAAGGCTTTGTCTCGAGTAACCGTGCGTGATTGACGCCATTTTCCTAATAATCACTTTAGTGGGAAATGGTCTACACCACATCCATCCTCTTCTCTTTTCCTACTGCCTGTCACTTGTACAACATGTGTGCCCACGGGGGGGGGGGAATATTAGCGTTTTATGAATTTTCTGGGGGGGGGGGGTTCAAAATTGTTGCAAAATTAGAGTTTTACATGTTAAAAATAAAAGCGCTCAAGTTTTGTAACTTCAAAAGGTCTCTTCTAATTCTTTAGAAGTGAATAGTCAATAAATTAGCGAAACACATTTGCTTGTAAACAACTGGCGCGCCAACGAAATCGATCACTCTGTGTCGATAGTGGCGACTGCGAACCGAACCATTGTTGGCTCGTCACAGCCCCCACCACCCTTACACGCAGGTAGAATTGGAGTTTAGTTCTTACTGGGTTGTTACGCATGCTAACCGCACAACAGATCAACTAGGGACGAAAACTTAACCCTTTTCTAGAAAGGTAAATAATACGTGTTTCTGGCAAGCTTGACAAAATATTACTTTGCCATCTGTAGTGCCTATATGTATCTAGATACTGCAATTGTATTCAGTAGTAGCAGGTTGGGCCGCTAGATGGTGCTCAAAATATTGTCCCCCGATATATCGCAAAGTGTCCTGTATTGTATTTGGGAGGGTCAACTACCTGGCATTTCTAGAGCTCCCGCCTGTGTTACTGTGTGACAGGAAAACATCACATCGGTATTGAAAAGTGTCTTGTGGCAGTTAGATTTAAAGTGAAAATCATTTTCTGTTCTTAGTGTAAGGTTCAATAATCGTAATTTATTAACACCACCACTTGTGTAAAATTGTGTATTTGTGTGCGTGTGCGTGTGCGTGCATACCCAGTAAAATGCCGCCTATTATATCGAAATTGAAGGGAAAGAAATTAAATTCACAATCTAGAGAAATGCTTTATAATGTCACACTTTTTATGGAAGAAGAATACAAAAATGGGGAACCAATAATTCCAATTAAAAAAGCACAATTGCGAGCTTCGGCAGCGACCAAAGTTTCACGTACTACGGTGCAAGAAATAAAAAGGGAAGCTAAAAAAATGGAGGCGGGTGAAGGAACCTCATTTGAGACGCCGGACAAAAAAAGACAGAAAACGTGTAAAATAAATATAGATGAATTTGATGAAGAAGTCATTCGTCGAACACTATGACTTTTATTTTACAGAGAAGCGTTCGCCCACCATCGAAACGTTGCGACTCAAATTAAAAGACACTATTAATTTTGATGGTTGCAACACAACATTGAGAAAAATAATTAAGAAACTCGGCTTCAGGTGGCGAAAGACCAAATCACAGCGCCAGGTATTAATTGAGAAATCCGACATTCGGGAGAAACGGGTAGAATATTTGCGAATGATAAAAAAATTCCGAAGTGAAAATCGCCCTATTATTTACATGGATGAAATATATGTACTTTCATCTCATGTCCAAAAGAAATCTTGGAGTGACGATTCTGTGAACGGGCTGCTAACACATGTTTCTAAGGAGCAGCGCTTGATAATAATTCACGCAGGTGGGGAAGACGGTTTCATACCGAATGCTCTTGCAATATGGAAATCAAACCAAGCGACAGGGGATTATCATCACAACATGAATCAAATTAATTACGAAAAATGGTTGTTGGAAAAATTAATTCCTAATCTTCCAAACAGAAGTGTCGTTGTGATAGATAACGCCCCATATCATAATGTCCAAATAAATAGGGCCCCATCTTCTAATAAATCAAAACAAGAATTGCAAGAGTGGTTAAGAAGTAACAATATTCCCTTTTCACAGGATATGTTGAAACCCACATTAGCCAAACTTGTGAGGGAAAATAAACCAGCTCGTGCGCAGTATTCTGTAGACAATATCTTGAATCTCC
This sequence comes from Ectobius pallidus, assembly GCA_964059195.1. Lineage (NCBI taxonomy): Eukaryota > Metazoa > Arthropoda > Insecta > Blattodea > Ectobiidae > Ectobius > Ectobius pallidus. The sequence goes on along the minus strand of CAXKWD010000008.1, from coordinate 10,302,483 downwards.
ACGGACACACAGTGTTACGATTACCACCATACCATCCTGATTTTAACCCGATTGAGAACATATGGGCTAAAGTTAAGGGTCAGGTAGCTGCCAGGAATGTTACCTGCAAACTAACAGATGTTAAGCAATTGTGTGAAGATATTTTCCGCAGCATGGGGAAAGAAGACTGGTACCCAATTTGTCAACACGTAAAGAAGCTAGAAGATGACTATTATGACAGGGAGGCTCAATTTGATAATATTATTGATCCACTAGTGATATCCTTGGGAGGAATGGAAAACGAGACCGATGATGAAAATACGGAAAGCGACGATGAAATAGAAGGCATCACTCCACTTGACTGCAGTGACTGAAGATAGAGGTGAGTACCTGATGTTTTCATGTTTTCTTTAGCTAACAAAATATGCTGTCGTCTTGCTCCCTCTCTTGGTCCTCTCACTCTAACAAACCCTTACACTTGTGACGTGGCACAAGCTCGGAGATATAATGCGCTAAGAGACTTGGGATTTTGACAGTACTTTCGTTTCATAATGTAAGTGCTTACTAAGAAAGGATTTTGAAAAAAAAAAAAAATTAAATGCCAAAAGTCAAGTGTTTTTAAGAATATTTAATCCCTTTTTACACAGAATTATCAAATCCAAATCACAGTTGACATGACAACATATAGTTGCCAGTGGGTTTGGAAATTAATGAAACTAGAATTTGACAAATTAGAGAAGATATCATAATTCATGTTATAAATAAATATTAAAGAATAAAATCCACGAAAATAATGCAGTCACATAACTTTCTCTACACTGGACATAGAGAAAACAATACGAGCTGTGGTAATATGTTTTGGGGAGAGAAGTATGAAAGCGATATTGAATTTCTTTTTAATTTCATCCCCAAAACGGGTTATGGTAACATGAAAGTGTGAAATAAATATTCCGCAAACACAATACAATTTAATGTTACCAAAATTTCTGTTTCTTATTTGAACCCCTACCAGACTTGCTGTGTACTGCATAAGCGATGGGATGCAAAATTCTACATCCTCTTTGAGCCATAAAAAGCTATATCAAGCTTTTCCTGAGGGAATAATTTGAGTGTGGTAAGTCGTTCTTCCTTTTTCAAATTCTAAATACCTATATAAGGACCTAGAATTAAAAAACGAAAGTCCTTCATAAGTTGATTTCTAATTACAAAATAAAAAACCCGGGCAAAGCCAGACCTTTTAAGCTAGTAATACATAATACAATATTACTTAAAGCATAATGAATAGAATGAGAAAGTGTGATACTGATGACTTCGCCACTAATACAATGGTGGGTATAGGGAGAACGGCGGTCCACCGAAACACTGGCAGCACCTTCGTTTGCGTTTCAACTTCTCAATGCTGCATCATGATAGTTTGGCATCTTATGATTAAACTCGCAATCTTTAATTAACCTTTGGTCCTATTTCTGTGAAATTTGTGCAGAAATAATCTGCACAACACAGTCCTTCTGATGGTTAAAACAGAGATTTAAAAAATGCGGACATAAATGTTTTTATTTCATTATATAAACATCACCAATTACATCCAATTCATGGAGGGTGAAACGGAATTTGACTATGCGACAATTTTTTTCATTTTTGTGTCCCGTAAAAACTTCAAGCGAGAAAGTTTTAGTGAAATATTTCAACTTTATTTTAAATTCAGTACCACCTTTATATCTTGAATGGTTTACGAGTAATTATTCCTGGCGCACAGCTGTCTGAATGATGTGGGACGATCGTGAAATGTTGAGGGTGAAGCAAATTTGACTATGCGACATTTATTATTTTATTTTTGTGTCCAGAAAGAGATCAAGCGTGTAAGGTTTAGTGAAATATTTGGATCTTATTATAAATCGAGTACCACCTATATATTTATAATGGTTAACGAGTAATAGTAATTACTCTAAAGCTAAAGCTATCAGAATGGTATTGAGGTATTGGCAGGCATCTTTTCCATAAAATACCAGCAATAACGTAAAATTTTTACATAATTTATTCGTGGACTCAATAATAATACTATATTAACTGACTGCTTGTACCCATAATGCAAGATTGACCCGTTGAGGAAAAGGAGCGAATGAAGCTTTTTTCTAACTTAGTAAATCTGCACTACTTTTATTTATGCATTTATTGGATTATTTATCATATTTTCTGTTCACTTATGTTAGTAATTTTTATGTATAATTATTATAGCAAATGTCTTATTAGTTTAATATCTTGATCCTTTTTTTAATAATATGATTTAACAACATAAGACGTACATCAGTTACAGCGAACGGCGAATGGTCGAGGGTTTGAGTAAATAGCGGGCTGTAGTTAAGGCAAGAGGATTTAATTTTTTTATGAAAAAATCAGGGAAAATGCTTTGAAATATTGTGTGATATATGTAGAATGCATTGCAAAACAATTTTTGCGTATGTGCGTCTTTATCGGATGTTGAGACGCCAATTTTAAAGATCACGCGCCCTATTTTTGTAGTGCTGCTTATGAAATTTTCCATGCCCTGCAATTCACAAACCATCCCTTAGTTTATATTATCTCTGTTCACATAATTTGTACACAGATCTACACTTTTGACCGTGTTTCACCTACATAACTTACCCCATACAGCCAGGAGAAAATTAATATTAATATAAATAATATTACTATTAATACAATATTAATACAAATTAATAGCCTACTCAGTAATATTCTGTACAATGTAATATTAATATTAATTTATAAAATACCCCTTAGCTGTTTTCTACCCTAATTATACGTTGTTATTTCTATACAAATGTACATTCTTTAAAAAATTATCATCATATTATACTAACATACCCTCTACCCTATTTTCTAGGCAACAAAATATTAGATCAAATCATCCCTTAGCTGTTTCATACCTATATTATATAATTGTTCATTGCTTGTGAACATCTTCGATTTTTGGAAAGATGTGAAACGAAATGTTATGGTCAAGCTTCTTGCAATCTGAGAAATTACTGTTACACACGGCCATGTTTATTTATGGAGATGAGATCTTCCAAGACGTGTAAAGCAGCCCGAAAATTGTCAAAAGTATCTAACAATTCAATTTAGATAAGGTGAGTCATTTTGAAATAGATTAATGTATTATTTTGTTTAAGAATGTTTGCAATTTTTCCTATACCGCCCGTAGTAATCTTGCTCCCGCGAATCTCAAGCAGAGTAATTGCTACCTAGCGGCGGAACCAGTGAACTACCTCAGTCATCACACTTTCTCCTCTATTCATTATGCTTAAAGTAAAAGCAGTGGCGAAGATAAATGGAAACCGTATATTGATGTAAATCCCAAGCAGAATCTTCAAGATAAAGATGAAGAATTTCGTCAGCCACTGGCGCCCATACCCGGGGGCAGGCTACAGGCACCCGGCGGTAATTGGACGGTGCGCGCTTGTGGGAGGAGCCGGAGGAGGAGCCACGCGCTAAGGGCTGTGACCACGCACCGCGCAGGCATTCTATACCATGTGCGGGCGGAGAACTTTCGAGACATCGACTCTAGAACATTCATCAAGGCTAAGTTATATAAGGAGCGGGAGCTACCCGACACAGACAGTTCAGTTCAGTTCGAGAGTAACAGTAACAGTCAGTCAGAGAGACAGTCAGTCGAGGAGAGTAACAGCAACGGCCAGTCAGAGGGAGTCAGTCCTCGAGGAGTGATGAGCCAGTCAATGGGAGAACAGTCAGTCCGTAACAGTCAGTAACAGCTGGAGAGAATCAGCGTCAGAGTGTGAACTGGACGGAGAGCACTGTCAGCGCGACCACAAGTAAGTGTGGCTTGAGGCGCTGAGGACCAGGACGGAGTGAACCGATGAGCGCAGCTGAGGACTTGGGAAGCTGAGGAGCCAGTGACCGGAGGGACTAGTCAACGGAGGGACCCGCGAACGGAAGACCTAGTCAACGGGGAACTAGTGACCGGAGAGAAGGGTGAACGGAAGAGCTGGTGAGCTGATCTGGACTGGACTGGGACATTGCTGTGACGTGGAAGTGAGCACCGAACGGAGGAGTGAACTGGAGAACATTCCGGAGTTTTCTGGCTGTATTGACCACTGCGTTACTGGAAATAAAGAATCCTCCATCCTTCAATTAGAAACTCGGTGTTCTGATTTCGAACCCCGACGAGCCCTTGTTACAATATATTTAATTAAACCAAGATTTGTTGGTGTGTCAAATGTGATATAGCAGTTATTTTGTTTTCATAACATAATGAATAGGCCTATTATTTCCACTGTTCCATATGTTATTTAACTTTTCTTATAAAAAGTATTAAGTTTGAGATGTAAGTTGGCAAGTCTTAAGAGTATAGTAAACAAATTTGCTAACTAATTTTTCTGTGCTAAAATAGCGTGAATTGTGATTTTCATTTGTTCAGTATTTAAAAATTTTCTGGGGATTGGGTCCTGATCCCCTTTTTTAGGGGTATTCCATACCCCCAAACCCACCAGCACTTTCGACCCTCTACGAAATTATTTTCTGGCTAATTCTTTGTTGCACTTATTATATTATTAATATAACGTTACAAATTGGCCCAAGAAGTTAAAGCGACAAAGAATAAATGAATTTAAAAAAAATTCCCCCCTAGAAATGTTACATGGGCGCCCTTGTCGACAGCCAATCAGGTTGGGGGGGCATTGAAGTTTGTTGGGGTGAGTCATGAAGTTTGGGGGTGGGCACCCCTGCTGTAAGTGATACATTTCTCATGTAAATTTATGGTGACGTGGTCGCATTTCCAAAGTAATCGTAAAAGGTTTTGTAAGAATCCTACTTTAAATCTTTTATGGCTAGGTCTAAAAATTAACTTCCGTTTTTATGACTTAATAGCTGAAAAGGCCCGGCGTCGCCCGAGTTTTGTATTTTGTACTTTGAAATTAACTTATGGAGGACTTTCAATTTTGAAACTCTATGTCCTTATATAATATGTATGTAGAATTTGAAAAGAGGAAGCACGACTTATCACACTCAAACTATTCCTTCAGAAAACTTTATAACTTTCTATGGCTAATAGAGGATGTCGAATGTTGCATCCCGTTGCTTTTACACACCAAGCCTGGTAGGGGTTGAAATAAGAAGAAACATAAATTCCAGTTACATAAGATTGTATTGCCTTGACAGAAAATTTTATTTTTCACTCTCATGTTACCATACAACCGTTTCGGTAATGAAATTAAAAAGAAATTCAATATCACTTTCATACTTTCCTCCCCAAAAACATGGGACATAATACTTACAGCGGGTGTAGGACTGAAAATGTTCCATCTTCTATTAGATGCTTAGTGCCTATGATAAACATCCCTATTTCTCAACTAATACAAAGCCTACAGCTAAGAATAACGTATCAGTGGATAGGATTTTTTTACCGACTTCTGATATAGCACACTCACACACTTAAGTTGTCCATGCAATACGCCCTCTTACTCTACATCAAAATGTGAAGTGAGAAAATATTTTCCATGTCGAGGGTAGAGAAAGTTATGTGACTACATCACATTGTGCTCTATTTTCGTGGATTTCATTCTTCATTAATTATTTTCACCAATGTATTACATCGATAGCATCAGAATTTGTTAAAACCCAGTATTATATAGTTCTCAAAGCCTTATGTGAACACTGTAAACAATACACTGTTGTCATGATAATTGAATTGCATTTCTTTTTTTCAGTATAATATTCTCAGAAATTATATAGTTTTCAAGGGAAGCAGTGGTTTGTTTCAATTTAAATTTTGACCGCGTTACTTCCCGGGCTTAACTGGGGGTGGGCATGCGTGCAAAATTTCGTGCAAATTGGTCAAGAAATGTAGATTTGTTACATACATACATATATACATACATACATATATACATACATACATACATACATACATACATACATACATACATACATACATACATACATACATACATACATACATACATACATACATACATACATACATACATACATACATACATACATACATACATACATACATACATACATACATACACACCCACATATCCACGTACACACCTTCGATTTTATACATTATATACATTAGATTTTAAACTTTTTTTTGCACGACGTAACTAATTAGTGGTACTTACGAATATTGTTGCTTTGGATCGTAACTTGACATTCCCGCACGCAATCTGGTTGCTATGAAAACAAAACAAATTTCCCTGCGGTAAAAATTACAAAAAGCACACTGTGCCGTAAGTAAAATCATAATACAAGCCTTTATGGACCAAGGCCCCCAGTTTGTGGCGACTTTAACAGGACAAATATTCGGAACCCATAACAACAAACACATGCGAATCACTTTCTGAAATAAACATCTACCTTCAATAATGTATATACATAATATTTTCAGGTAATATCTCAGTTAATATAATTAAATTGATATAAATAATCATCGTGCAAAAATAGCATGCAATACTCGTGCCATAAGCGCATAACGGATCTCGGAAATTGAAAAAAACTCTGCGCAAGCGCCTCGTTTTTTCAAACTCTTTCCTCGATCCGTATGCACCGCTTACGGCACTTGTATCGCAATATAGCCTACTATTTGTAAACAACCGAAGATCCTTATTTTATATCCCGATGTGTTTTGTTTACTCTGCGGTTCGTCTTGAGATGGATTTTAAGTAAGACTACTCGTACGGTTGTTGGAGATTACAATGGTGGCTAATTTATGTTGATGACATCACATACTTATTTTCTCCGTTGTTCGATTCCTGGATGGGGGAGTTTTCCTCTCCTGTGAGACGAATGTCTGAAAACTTTAGACCTTCGTGGTCCCCGGATATCATTTTGCCGTCATTATCATCTTCATCCGCATCTTGTTCGGAATGAGTGTGGGGTATGTGTTCATGTTGTCTTGGAGGTGGCCCCGGCATTTGGCTGATCACTTATCCGGGAAGATCCTTCATGTCCTTGTTTGGTAAAAAAAGTACATATGGTCCATAGGAACGTCTTCCCCGGTAGGTCGCCGTCATGTAAGGCCCGGGGGGCGTGGGTCGCCTAAACTTCCCTACAGCAGGTTACGGGGGAATGAGACCTATATAGTCATTATTAAGGACCGGATTCTTAGGTTTTTACCTATTTTTTCCTTGCTTCCAAAACAAAAAGCCCTCATACACTTTTTCGAATCATGTCCATAGGATTCACCCACATTAATTCTGTGGCACCTAAAAATACCTGAATGGGGTATAAAAACCTAAATATACCTAAACGGGATATAAAACCTAAAATATCTAATTTAGGCTACATTTTTGTCTTTTTTGTTTGTCAGTTGAGAAATCGATATTTTGCGGAGAGACAATAATTTTTGTTGGGTTGAAATTAATACCACCAGCGTTTCGTTCAACCCATTCTAGTCTAGGATGAACATTATCAAGAAAGGAAGTGTAACAGTACCGGCGTATTCCTTTTAAAATATTCGTACGAACAACCATTGTTGCCGTGTATGGACAAGGATATAGATTTCTGTGTTTTAAAGCGCTTGTTTGCATTTATTACTCCCCTATTCATACTTTGTGGTCACACTGTGAATTTTAAGAAGACGTGTTAATTATGCCGAAACAAATGAAATCGGGTTTATTATGGCAGTGGATTGGCGGCGAATTTCACTATAGATGGCAAAGTAATATTTTGTCAAGCCTGCCAGAAACACGTAAGTATTATTTACCTTTCTAGAAAAGGGGGAAGTTTTCATCCCTTGTTGATCTGTTGTGCGGTTAGCATGCGTAACAACCGAAGAAAGGAAAATACGAGTAATCAGTGTCACATTATCCACATCCAACTATAAAGTATTTTACTTACTAAATTAGAAGCATCGGATCCGAATCCTGAGAAAGGTAGTGTCTAGATACATTATTAACTATTAACTAAGAGATAACATGAAGAACTTCACAGTTGAGAATCTTGAAAGATATTTAGTGATATACTGTAACCAGGAAATGTGAGGCAATCTTATTTTCACTGCTTATTTTGATTGTTTATGCATTCTTTCTTCAATATTGTATAATATTGTCCAAAAGCAAGTTTACACAAATTTAAGTTAATTTTGTTAAGTTAAACTTTACAAGTACTTTGAATCCTATGTAGCACATTCAAATTCACTAAACCAATTATTCTACCCGGAAAAGATATTTTGGACAAAAAACCTAAAAAAAAAACTATTTCACCTAATGGAAAATCTAAAACAGTGTTTTTAAAAACCTAAAAATCCGGTCCCTAGTCATTATCAGTCTCCGGTTGCATCGTGTTAATATTTAAAAGTATCCTGTTACAATCTGCAAATCTTCCAGAATGTATTAATCTGTTAAAATATATGATGTGAAACTCACATAACTTCCTCTGCCTAAATAAAAGTTAGCCTCTTAGTATAATGTATAATCTACTCTTTTACAATTCAACGGCCCTAAATAGCGTGCTCGCTCGCCCGCTTCGTGAGACATCGGGTATACTCGGCGATGTTCGTCTCTCGCAGTCTAAACTTTCATGACGACTAAAAAATTAGGGAAACAGTTTCTTTAATATATAAGGCCTAAGTGAAATGAACACAATGAACAAATATTCTAATTTTATTTTTACTTACAATTTTCATAGCTCTGAACCTCAAACATTTTTAATAATCTACCAGGGTAAATTTCTTAAAAAATTCTGGAGTCAATTAATAATGGCGGGCGAAGCCGGGGGCAACAGCTGCAAAATATTGATGGTTTTATCTCTTGAAATATCGCTGATAATAATAATCCAAACAAACCATTCCTTCCCTTGAAACATTATATAATTTCTGAAAATTACACTGTATTGATGAAATAAAATTCACATCATATTCATGTCAATAAACAATACGTATTATGTGTTCACAGGTTCTTTGGAACTGCATAATCGATTCTGATATAGTTTTCTCAGGGGGCGCTTTTTAATTGTTGAATGTTCTCTGAAGCCGGAATTTTAGCTGTTTCATTAATAATTATTAATGGTTTAGTTTATGAATGATTCGCGTGCAAGTGTTAATAAATATAAAGCTTTAATAATTATTATACTCTTAATTTTTAATTTTTAAATGAATTATCGTGGGCGAAGCCACGGGCACCTCCTAGTGTATGACATTCTCTTAATGTCAATTGGTTGCAAAAATGAAGAGAATGTCGTTACCACACCACATCGCATCCCCGGAGAATACGTAACGCAAATAACATCTTATTAATGCACTCTTCTCACTTTCTTTGCATTACGCTTGGCCAATACATTTTTCTCACTTCACATTCTGATATCGAACAAGAGATCATATTGCAAAGGGTGTGTATTCAGAGTGGATGGCTTATAACTACCCTTCAGATATTTTTTTTCGAAAAAAATGTTTCAAACAAGAGTTTTAGTTCTTAGTATAAGCATCCCATGTATAAAATTTAAATAAAATAGTTAAAACTGTTTTTGAGAAAATCGCGAAAAACGAAAATTTCTTCATGTAAATTCCCCTTAAAAATGAGAGAAAGTCGTCTCCAATCTTCCTGCCACATCCCCAGAAGGAGCTAAAACAAATACAAAATTTGGTTTTCGTACGGTTTTCCGTTCTGGAGCTAGGCTGTTCACACAGACACACACAGACATGTTTCCGAAAAAGTACTTTTAATTCAGAGTATCTCGAAACGTGTATTTATATTAAAAACTCTACTTCGAATTTGGAGGTCGAAAACCATACTTCCTCCACCTATATGGTATGGGTAGAGGAAGTAAACATAGGCCTAGTGTATATTATGAACTATGGTGCTGTTAATAATTGAGTTACCGAGTGTCTGATAGAAGGTACTATGGAGGCGGAACTAGAAAAGTGCTGTTTTATTTTATGTGATTTTTGATAACGGTTGTGTTCAGTTTCTGATGCCTATATTGTTTTGTCCCACGGGAGTTCTTTTATTACCTACTAGCATGTGCCCGCGGCTTCGCCCACGATAATTATTTTAAAAATTAAAAATTAAGAGCATAGACCTAATAGTTAAATCATTATATTTATTAACACCTAAATCACGTGAATTGTAATTCATATTAGATAGCGTCGCCTGGTAAAAGCGACATCAGATTCGAGTTCCTTGGCCCAGAAAACCCCTGTATGGCGAGTTTCGTCCAAATAGAACAACATTTGACCATATTTAGGCCTATACTGATTATCCATCTTCGGTGTAGGTTGAAAATTTCATATGTCTGCGTGCCTTGACATTATAAACAAATGAATCGACCAGCGTGAGCTTACAACATTCAAGCAATCGCGATGGTTTTATGTCCAAGGTATGACAAAAATAGCCAAAGCCTGTAATTGATTTGACATTGAAATGTATTACTCAAAACCGATGCTTCGAAAATGCAAAAAATATACGTTTTCTGCCAGTTTTTCAATCATAACTCACGAACGGAAGCGAAATTTAAAATTCCGGCTTCGAGGTGCATTTTCCGACCCTTCAGTCCACCTTTATTTAAAATTTCAGATCTCTGCGTTGAGTAGATTTCGCTGGGCATCGCGCACAGACAGACAGACAGACAGAAAGACACTTCCTTGTATTAATATAGGTAGAAGATAGATAGATAGAAGATAGATGCCTGTAAATCTTCAGAAAAGCGACTGACTTATTTAAACACACGCGTTAAGAGGCCAGATCTGGACTGAACCCGAGAATTCGGGAATAGGCTCGAACAGTATTGTTACTTATAAGTTATAACATACCGGTCTTAACACTAACGGTCCTACAGACTAGTGTTCGGTTTAAGGGTTGACTTCATCGTCTTTTCAAAATGATTAATGGCCTGGCATTGAAGAAAGTAGTAAGTTATACTGTATAACTCGATCGGTAAGAACTGAGCCAAACAAACGGCTGCGCAGTCGTCTACGATGACGTAATCTAGACCTGCCTGGCCTTCATAGCACGTGATGTTCTTTGCTAGTTCATACTGTACAGACCGTGTAAAAACATCTTAGTTAGCCTCACAGCATTCAGTAGTGAAGACCCAACAGCGATATTCTGTGAGTTACATACCATTACTTAAATAATGCTCCATAACTAAAAAAAAAAGTGCGTGGAACGCCACGCGACAGAAGTAAAACTTTATTTAATTTTTAATTTTTTCAATTTTTGATTATTGGATTTTTTCAATTTTGCATTGTTAGACTTTTTAATATTGGGTTTTTGGACTTTTTTAATTTTTAATTTTGGATCCATGAATTTTTAATTTTGGATTTTTTTATTTTTTAAACTTTTGATTTTTGGATTTGTAAATTTTTGATTTTATTATTTATTAAATTTTGGATTTTTGGATGTTATAATTTTTAATTTTGTTTTTTAAATTTTGTATTTTTTAATTTTGGATTTTTAATTTTTTAAGTTTTGGATTTTTTTATTTTATTTTTTAAATTTTGGATTTTTAATTTTGGCAATGTTGAGAGTGAAATAGAGGAATACATATAATTATATCGAACGAAAGAAGGAAATCATTTGAATAAAATACATTTTGGAAATTTGTATTTTTTAATTTTGGATTTGCGCTGTAATCAACCTCCGGGTTCCATAAAATAGATAATATACCTTTAGATTGCTTAGGAATTGTATATTGCCAATGAGGAAGTAGGCTAATGTCTGAAAAATTTCCTTTGATTACTCCTAATCATTGAGTTGATTGTTTTCTTTGCGTCCGCTTCGAAACAGTCTGGTCAATTTTGAGTGTGACACTATTTCGTGACGGTTTTAGCGTGACACAAGTTTCCGATTTACCCCCTACCGCGAGAAAAGAAGTTTTACTTCAAAAACAAATACTTTATTCACTTTATTTTTGTTTTCAATAGTTACGGGCTATTATGAACCGCATAGTTTGGAATGAATAGTACAGTATATGCAATCTCTTCTGCCCTTACTACATTGCTATCGGTGGATGATAAGCTATCTGCGCGTGTTTGGCTCTGGCCTTACCGATCGAGTTATACATTGTTCCACATTAAAAGAAAATCTATAGTCTGTTATTTCCTTATAAATTAAAATAGTTACACACGGGACTTGATTGAAAGTTTTATGTTTTGAAAACACACATAAAGGAGTTCAGTTTCCTATTAACTTTGTTCAATCCGACAAACTCCAAAATAAATAAAATCAGGTAAACTGATATAACAAAGTGCCAGAATGCTTTTGTTGAATCAATTATAATTGCAATTATGATATGCAGAAAATAAGTTTTTAATCAGATTAAAATCGACCAGCGATCTGTGGTATCTTGATAATCGCGCACTCACATAAAAATAAGAAATAAAATTTAAAAATCCATGTCAAATCGGCCGGCTCCGCGATTTGATCCAGTGACCTCCAGAATACGAGTCCAAAACGTTACCATTCAGCCAACTCAGTCAGTATGACCTAGTGCTCGGACTATTTGTGTATTTGTGTATCCGAATACTATTCGGTTATTCGGTCATGACAAATAAAATCCGGATATCGCTATTCGGATATCCGCCAATAGGTATTTGCGTATTCGGATATTCGGTTACCTGTAGAGAACTACAAATACCTACTACTACCATGAGTCATGACAGAGACTGTTACGTGCAGTGCCTTGTACATTGCTTTCTTTATGTTTCGCCCTACATACAATACGCATTCCTTAATTTTACTGCCCCCACCACAGTATATATGTTCAATTACTGTAATAATTACATTCTTCTTTTACGAGTAATTTATTAAATTATATATATATATATATATATAGAAATAAAGAGGTGCGTGTCTTGTATGCCAACAAATTTACATGCTTTCACCGATTTATAGGAAATTTTGCACACCTACCCCCTACAACAAGGTAAAAATGATGGGCAACATTAAAATTCAAGCCATCCACCCCTTCTATTATTCAACCCCCATGAGTAATATTGTCTGTATGTAAATCTAAATTCCTTCACCAATGTCTATACAATTTTACACATAGAACTATACCCTGCAGAACTAGTCGACACTTCTATGAGGCAATATTCTATAAAACCACCCTTTATGAAAATTATATAAAACCAACCCGTTATTTCATGTCTTTATAAATCTAAATTCATTCAACGATTTTTACCAAACTCTACACACAGACCCTATAGATCCAAGACTCTTGGTTCAAGAGAAAATTACATGCCAAATTAATTTTGGAAGAAACCAACCCTATAAATGTTTCAACCCCTATTATATGACCTTGATTTAAATCTACATATGTTTACCATCTTTTTTCAGAATTTAAACATGGGCGCTATAGAACCAGAAGAAAAAATTGGGCAAAACTATTTTGGAACAAGCAACCCTTATAAATTTCAACGCCTATTATATGGCCTTCATTTAAATCTATACTCTTTGACAATTTTTTATCAAAATTCGTATAGAACGTACAGTACCAGGAGAAAGCTTTAAGCTAAACTAATTTGAGTAGACACCACCCCTTAAATTTTCAACCCCTATTTATGATCTATAATTAGATCTACAATCTTGGACGAATTTTTATCAGACTTTACACACATCTCTACAGAACCACAAGAAAATTTTAGGCTGCATTAATTTTATTATATACCACCCCTTTCATGTTTCAACCCCTATTTTATTACCTATATTTAGATCTATATTTTTAGTAATTTTTATAAGAAATTACACACAGACCATCTAGAACCAAGAGATTTTTTTTTATAGAAAACTAATATTGGTAGAAACTACCCCTTAAATGTCTCAACCCTTATTTATATCCTCATTTAAGCCTACATTCTTTCAGTATTTTTATTATATATTTCCTCAGAAACCACCCTTAAATGTTTCAACCCCCGTTAAGTGGTGTATATTTAAAACTTTGATTAATCTTTATCAGACCTAATCCACATAACCTATTGTACCAGGACAAATTTTTTAGCAAAATTAATTTTGGAAGAAACCACCCCTTAAATGTTTCAACTCGTAGTATATTAAATTTACACTTTTTGACCAAATTTTACCAGAGTTTATACACTGACTTTAGAGGGAAACATTTTAGACAAAACTAATTTTGGAACAAACAACCCCAATTGTTATAGTTTTCCGTGTTAACTGATTGTCAAAAGTTGAATCAAAAGTCTCTCGTGTTAGCCTGCATCTGAACTTTAAAGACAGAACATAAATTCATTACAGGATTTTTTTAAAATAAGAATTCTTCACACTAATTGTTGTAAGCTATCCCTTTGTTTTAGTATAAGCTGCCTTTAAAAATATCTGTTTAACATTGATATAAACTAAGAGAATTCAGGGGTTATAAAGGAAAGATTGTAAACTTTAAATCTGTTTTTACTTCAGCTTTTCAAACACATTATAACAACTTCCTAGCCTTATTAGGCGTGTTTGTTTTGAAAAAGAAAAATGAGTTTATTGACATTCTCTGGTTTTAAACAGTTTCGTTTTGCAGAAACTACATTGCCAGCCGTTGAAAAGACCCTTTCAGCTGATGATGAAGTTGGTGGAATTGTAAGATACCGTTTGGCCAGTTGAGCCACAGCAGGGAGGTTGTCAAGATGGATTTTCCACCATTTCAATGGACTTGCGTTGTGCTCTAAAGTAGTCTCACTTCGGTAGCGTTGAAGCTGCTGCTGCATAGTTTCTGGCATTACTGACTCTCGTTGAAAGAGAAAATCTAAGGCAGTATGTTGATTCTCTTTTAGAACAGATTCCGAAGACTGTGACACACCATTTCCAAGTAACAAAAGTATGTGGTCCCATATAGCATTTCTCTTGTTTTCTTCTTCATGTAGCAGTTCCTTATATCTCGGATCTAGAGCACTTGCAACTTGTTGCTTACTAGGCCTTTCTACTGTTTCATCACAGCCCATTTGGAAACGTTTCCGCAAATCTTGGGACACGACCTCCTTAAATGAGCTAATAAGGGGAATGTCATTTTGATTTGACGAAAGATGGATATCCAGCAAGCTTCGTACAACAGGTCTGACCACGGAAAGGCACTCCTTGTTTGAACAAAACAGTGTTGTGGCTACTTGTAGCGGTTTAAGCACACTGATCAGTCCCTCTAACGTTGTCCACTGTGAATTGGTCAGTTCTAGACGTTCATTTACACTGGGTTTAGTTAAAGTGCGGTCCCCTAGTACTGCGTTCACTGCACTTTTATTATTCATTAAATTTACACACATGAAATAGTCAGAATTCCAACGCGTTGGACATCGCTGAATAAGTTTTTCCTCTGGAAGGCCAAGCTGTATCTGTTTTTGTTTGAGTCCCGCAGTTGCAACGGTTGAATGCCTGAAATTTGTTACTATTGATGATGCTTTAGATATGATGTTCTTAACACCATCTAAATTCAGGCCTTTCTGCACACTGAGTTGCATTGTGTGTGCAGCACAGCGTACTCCTCCTTCTTCGTCCAAAGCATCTGCCGCGTTTGTGATATTGAGAGCATTGTCTGTGACAATGCCCAGTAACTTGTCATTAATCCCCCAATCACACAAAGTTGATTCTAAGTGCTCCCGCAAGTTTGAGCCGGTGTGTCTACTGCCAGTCTCATCAGTTGAGAGCGTAAAAGTTCGTCTATCCCACTCCTCATTCAGACAATGTGCATTTATCGTGACGTACGAGTTCATTGCTATGGACGTCCAGGAATCCATATCCACAGCCACATACTCGAAATGCGATAACTTCTGTTGCAAACAATGTCTCTTTTCTGTATATGCCAGATCTATTCGCTTAGATATAGTTTTAGCACAAGGAACTTGATAACCAGGCTCAACCACTTCCATAAACTTACGAAAACCGTCGCCCTCTACAAAGTCAATGGGAAGTTGATCAAGCGCGACCATTTGTCCTATAGCCTGATGAATCAGTTCGGTGCGATCTTTACTGCATGATCTTGGCTGGAAGGATCTGGCAGTTCTCGAAAGACGATTCACTGTTCCAGAAGTTGAAGGAATTGTAGCAGATGAAGCGCTGTTACATTCTTCAAATAGTAGTTCTGAACTAGTGCAGTCAGTAAGGGAAATATTCATATTTTCGACTTCGTTGCACTTGCGTTTGTTTTTTTGGCAATTCGCTTGAAGTGCCGATTCTACACCTTCTTGTTCCCGGTGTACGAATCGTAGATGATTCCATAAGGCCGTAGTAGAGCCCTTGGACTTGATCACAGCGTCACATATATTGCATTTTCCTTCTAGACCATCTAAAGAACGGTGATAGAAACACCACGCCCCGCTCTTTAAATTTTTCGGATTCATATCGTTTATACGTGTTTAATAATTCAGTAATGCAACCAATTTTCCTTCGTAATCTACACAGTTTGTAAAATGCGACTGTCACTCTCGGCAGACTTTTTGTACACTGAAGACATTCACAGCGCAAAAAAAATGTGAGTTAAAACACTGGTGCTCTGACGAAATCAAGGAATGCACGACATGTAGGTTGCGACGTCAGAGGCGCAGGCTTCAAGACCCTTCACGTAACAGTCTCGTAAGGTTAGAAGAACTTTTCCGATGATCACATCACCGAATATGCAAATACCCAATGGTGATTATTTTGAACAGCGATATTCCATTAACACATTATTCAGATTTCATTCATTGTGATCAAGTGACTGAATATTTCGAGGATAACAATATATAAATAATACGATAA
Source organism: Ectobius pallidus (assembly GCA_964059195.1). Taxonomy (NCBI): domain Eukaryota; kingdom Metazoa; phylum Arthropoda; class Insecta; order Blattodea; family Ectobiidae; genus Ectobius; species Ectobius pallidus. The sequence goes on along the minus strand of CAXKWD010000008.1, from coordinate 10,285,816 downwards.
CTATTACAGCGTTATGTTATTTTGAATCGTGAACAGTGTTTAACAGAACATTCTCACACACTGTTAATATGAAGTAAAAACAAGTAAGGAGTGGTTTGTTCCAGTGTTAATATAGCCTAAGCTAAAAATTCCTCGTAGTGCTATAGGCTCTGAGTATAAAATTTGGTAAAAATCACTCAAAGAATAGATTGAACAAATCACATAACAGGGGCTGAAAACTGCTTAGGGTTGGTTTTGATGGAACATCATTGTTGCTTAGAGTTGTCTCATTTTAAAGGGCTTGTATGTAAAATTTGATAGAAATCGGTCAGAAAATGTAGAATTGTGTATAGATCATTTTTATATTACGGGTTCAGGCACAATGTATAACATTTGATATAACAACCTTAAAAAAAAGTGCATAGAGATCAGACAATAAGTGTTGAATATACTTGAAGGGTTGTTTGTTCGAATATTTATGTTTCCTACAATTTTTTCCTAGTTGTATAATATCAGTGTGTAAAATTCCACATAAAAAGCGACCAGAAAATGTAGAATTGCATAGGGAACACAAAGGGGTTGGAAATAAGTAAGGGGTGGTTTGTTCGAATAGTATTGTTGACTACAATTTTCTCATGGTTCTACAGGCACGATATGTACAATTTCATATAAAAACCGGTCAAAAAATAGATGTGCATAGATATCACATAGTAGGGGTTGAAAGTACGTAAGATGCATATTCGAATCTTATTGTTGCCTAACATTTTTTCTGCGTTCCAGTCTCTGTAAAATTGGATGATTTCGCCAAAGATTGTGCAATTACATAGAAATCAACCTAATAGGGGTTGAAATCGCGTAGGGGGTCGTACATTCGAAAATTATTCTTGCCTATAATTTTCTCCATGTTCCCAGTGTCTGTGTGTAAAATTTGATAATATCGCCAAAGAAGGTGCAATTGTATCGAAATCATCCTAATAGGGGTTGAAACTGCGTAAGGGGTTGTATATTAGAATATTATCTTGCCTATAATTTTCTCCACGTTCCACATTCTCTGTATGTAAAATCTGATAACAATCGCCAAAGACTGTACAAGAAATCTCGTAATAGGGTTCAAATAGTATTGTTGTCTACAATTTTCCCGTGGTTCTGCAGGTGCGATGTGTAAATTTTCAAATAAAACTGGACAAAAACATAGAATTGCGTAGAGATCACAATATAGGGGTTGAAAATACGTGAGGGTTGTATATTCAAATCTTACAGTCGCTTATAGTTTTCTCTATGTTCCACGGTCCATGCGTGTAAAATATGATACAAATCGTCAAAGAAAATGCAATTGTGTAAAAATCATTCTAATAGGGGTTGAAATCGTGTAAGGGGTTGTATATTTGAATATTATGTTTCCTACAATTTTCTCCAGACGTTCCACAGTATGTAATATTAGATAACAATTGCCAAATTTATAATTGTAAGAAATCACATAATAGTGGTTGAAAATAAATAAGGGGTGGTTTGTTCGATTAGTAAAATGGCTAAACTTTTCCCATGATTCTACAGGCACGATGTATAAAATTTGAAATAAAACCAGTCAAAAACATATTAATTAATAAGGGTTGAATATGCGTAAGGGGTAGTATATTCGAATCGTATTGTTGTCTATAATTTTCTTCAAGTTCCCCAGTCTCCGTGTGTAAAATTTTATAAAAATCGACAAAGAATGTGCAATTGCAAACAGAATCGCATAAATAGAGATTGAAAATACGTAAGGGGTGGTTTGTTTGAATAATATTGTTGGCTACAATTTTCTGCTTGTTCTACTGGTTCTGTATGGAAATTTGGTTAGCCTGCATCGGTCAAAAAACCGGTATTCATAATATTTTAAAAGCGAAAACATTACAGGGGTGGGTATTAAGGAAGGGGTTATTGGGCTAGTCAGAATTCTCATGTCAGCTAGTTTTTCCTTTTTCTGGTTGAAGAGGGTCGCTGTTCAAAATTTAGTAAAAAAAAGTGGTCGTGGAATGCCACGCGACAGAAGTAAAACTTGCTTTAATTTTTATTTTTTTCAATTTTTTATTATTGGATTTTTTCAATTTTGCATTATTGAACTATTTAATATTGGTTTTTGTATTTTTTCATTTTGGATTTTAAATTTTGGAACTTTGAATTTTTAATTTCTGATTTTTTAAATTATTGATCATTGATTTTTTTGATTTTTTAAATTTTGGATTTTTTATTTTTAAATTTTGGATTTTATTATTTCTTATATTTTGGATATTAAATTTTGTTTTTTTAAATTTCGGAAATTTTGATTTTTTAATGTAATGGATTTTAAATTTTATAATTTGGATTTATTGATTTTGGAATTTTTTAATTTTTTATTTTGGATTTTTAAATTTTGGATCTTTGAAATTTTTATTTTTTGGATATTTTAATTTTGGAGTTTTAGATTTTTAGATTTTTTCAATTTTGGATTTTCAATTTTTTAATTTTTGGATTTTTTAATTTTGCATCTTTGAATTTTATAATTGAATGTATTTTTTAAATTTTAATTCTTAGAATTTTTTTTATTTTTGGGATTTTTTAGTTTTGTATTTAAGTTTTTGTAATTTTGGTTTTTTAGATTTTTTCAATTATGGTATTTTTTATTTTCCATTTTAGATTTTTTAATTTTGGATTTTTTATTTTTTTTTTGGACTTTTTAGTTTTTCTAATTTTTGATTTTTTATTTTATCAATTTTGGAATTTGGATTTTTAATTTTCGATTTTTAATTTTGGATCTTTGATTTTTTATTTTGGATTATTTCAATTTTGTATCTTTATATTTTTTTATTGTTCAGATTTTTTAAGCGAGGTAATAAACCTTCGGGTTCCCTAAAATACGTAGATAATATACCTTTATATTGCATAGGAATTGTCTGTTGCCATTGAGCAAGTAAGTATTATTATTATTATTATTATTATTATTATTATTATTATTATTGTATTATTATTATTACTAGTACTACTGCTACTATTATTACTACTACTACTACTACTACTACTACTACTACTACCATAGGCGTAGCGAGGGGGGGGTTTTGGGGGTTTGAACCCCCCCCCATTGAATAAAAAATGGAAAATTGTATAATTTTTTTAAGTCTGCCCATAAATTGCTTAATACAAGTATAAAGCGTGGGAAGCTTAAAACTCGTTATTTTGCGTCTTAATTTTTAAAATTTTCCGGGGAAGGACCCCCGGAAGCTTAAAACTTGTTATTTTGCATCTTAATTTTTAAAATTTTCCGTGGGAGAACCCCCGGAAGCTTAAAACTCGTTATTTTGCATCTTAATTTTTAAAATTTTCCGGGGGAGGGCCCCCGGACCCCCCTCTCCTTCCATACTCGCCAGACCCCGCGGATGTTATAACCCCCCCCATATGGTCGGCCTGGCTACGCCTATGACTACTACTACTACTACTACTACTACTACTACTACTACTACTACTACTAGTACTACTACTACTACTATTACCATTTGCAGGTCCTCATACTGGGTCTGAAAAATTTCCTTTGATTACTCCTAATCATTGAGTTGATTGTTTTCTGTGCAGTCCGCTTCGAAACACGCTGGTAATTTCGTGACGGTTTTCAGTATGACACTAATTTCGTGACGGTATTTGAGCGTGACACAAGTTCCCGATTTACTCCGTACCGCCGCTAAAGAAGTTGTACTTCAAAAATATTTTGCACGTTCCACACGTTAATGATAGGGGATGAAAACGCGTATGGGATGGTTTATCAGAATTGATCGTACTCTAGGTTCTCTCCTATTTGAGGGGGGTAGTTCTACAACATAGTTAGGTAAATGTCGGTGTAAATATGTAGATTTGTAAACATAGCTTTTTTGTAGGGGGTGGAACCTGTGGAGGGTGATGTATCCAATGTTTGTTAGAATTAAGTTACATTTCGAAATCTTTTAGTACCATCTCAGTCAACAAATTCGGTTAAAACTATCCGAGGATTTAAGTATAGGTTACAAGAATATTGGACAAGAAACGAATACACGATTATCCGAATACCCATATTCGGATAACCGATTATTCGGTTTTTTTTGCACGGTATTTGTACGCTATAGGTATTCGGATATCCGGATACACAAATACTTCGGTTACTTGTCCGAGCCCTAAGACCACAGTATAAGTACAGTACAGAAACTCAGCCCGTTTTTCTGCCAGCCGAGCATGCGCGCGCATTTATACCTGTAATGTTCGTTATTATTATTAAATAAATAAATAAAATAAATAAATTTACTAGCGATCGTAGCGGCCATATAGTAAGACTACAGAAACTACTCCGGGAAGTATGTAAATAAATAGGAGTGTTGTATTTATTAGAACACGCTATATTCGAAAGGACCTTATTATTCTGCTGTAAATTTCAGTATTAATAAAAGACAAAATCCTGAATTGCATTTCTTCACTTTCTTGAAACATCCAGAAAGGTAAGAACGAAAATAAGTAATATTTATTGTAGGTCGTGATTCTGGTGTGGTTATGTTTCAAGTTACTTTAATGTAATATTTTTTATATGTTATTCTGTTGTAATGATTTCTGGTGTATAAAATAGGTCATTAATGGTCGACAAGAAAACCTAGTAACAAAATATGTAAAATATTTGAGTGAAAATTACCGTCTATGCTTGACACATGCCGAAAACAGATAGTTTATGAAATCCTATAAAAACTCGTGAATTAAAACTGCTGTACCCACGGTGTCTTCAATTCCAAATGCTCCTGAATTTTTTGTTTTGTTTAATGAAGCCCATCCTGCAGTAATTGATGCTACATAGACCAACGATAAATTGAAGTCGTATATTGCCATATAAGGCAAAGAATCAAAATACACTGTCAACAATGACGTGCAGGATGAACAACGTGACAGACCTATAATATAATTTACGTAATTAATATGTAGGCTATTTATTATCATAATTTGAATTATAAATTATATAAAGGACAATGATTTTAAAGGAAAAATACTAGGCCTAGGTAGTCCTTAACAGTAGCCTATTTAGGTATTGTTTACCTCTTAACTAGAATATAATACATTATCTGTTTTATTATTTCTTAAATTTAAAATTAGATTTGCATTAAATAAAAATATTCTGTATTTTTCTCTTTTTCTCTTTTAACATAACATATTTTGTGATGTGTTTATGTATTTTCCCAAGCCATTTCATATGATGAGAATGTAGCTTTACTCAATCTCCGCATGGAGCGCTAGTGTCGTCCAGTCAACAAGTTGTCATAGGACTTTTAACACACAGTTTCTTTACTGTATTTGGTATGACGGTCTAGTTTGATAAGCATATGAGAAGGAATAGTGTTATTTGACTGCACTGCATACAAAGCCCTCAATTATTATTAAAAATGCGGCATTGTATCTCAACTGTTTGTTGATACATACGATATGAATTTGATTTGATAAATCCAAGTAATTTTCAAAAATTATATATAATTTTTCAAGGGAAGGAATGGTTTGTTTGGATTTTTATTATCCGCGATATTTCAAGAGTTAAACTATCAATATTTTACAGCTGGTGCCCTCGGCTTCGCCCGCCATTGTTAATTGACTCCAGGATTTTTAAGAAGTTTACACTGGCAGTTTATTAAAAATGTTTCTGGTTCAGAGCTATGAAAATTGTAAGTAAAAATAAAATTAGAATATTTGTTCATTGTGTTCATTTCACTTAGGCCTTATATAGTAAAGAAACTGTTTTCCTAATTTTTTACTATTCGTGAAAGTTTCGCTGAATGGTTGGCCTCGAGCCAATCAAAATGCATCGAATTGTCGGAGAACGAAGATTACACTATAATAGATCTGACTATTAATTACTCGTTATTTCGGTACCGGTCAACCAATTTGGTCCAAATTCAGTAGGATTCTTTCCATGTACGTCATAAATGTATATACCAAGTTTCATCTAACTCCGATAAAGCGTATTTGAGTTATCACACCTTTTTTAATACATATATTTCCATTAAAATAGGCACTAAATTGGGCATTACTCCGATACCGGTCAACCGATTAGGTCCAATATCAATAGGGTTCTTCCCATGGACGTGATAAATGCGTATATCAAGTTTCATAAAAATCCAATAAAGCTTATTTTAGTTATGGCGCGTAGAGACACAGGACAGACAGACGGACAGACATTTTCCGTCCCCCACACAATTTCATAAAGTACCATTCTGGCACTTAATAATTGAAAGACATAAGTAATTAACTGTGACATCTCCCCACCCACTATCTAATTGGGATTTCCCCACGCCAGCTAATAATGTTTGGTATTACATAATCAAAGTGGACAAACAAAGTTAATGCTCGTGAGAGCCACACAATTGAAGGTCAGTAACAATAAAGGTCTAATTGCTTTACACCTGTAGTGTGACTTCTTCCTGTCCTTACGCAATCAGATTTGTCATTTTTGCGGGCTTAATGTAACATAATTAGTTTACTTTGAATAATTTCCATCAAATAGCTGAGAAAGTTGTTTTTCAACTCTCTTATGAAAAGACGAAATTTGTGGGATGTTAGTTCCCATCCAATAAACCAGATCAGTTACCATGTTTTAGGGTTGCCAGGACTTAACGTTTCCCCGTAAGTTAACGTTTTTTCCTATATACCTAGGTAGGCCTAGTTTATGGCTTACGTTTTTCTTTTGCCTGTAAGACTATTTCTTCCTTTTTTCTCTGATCCATGAGCATCAACAAATTTTATGTTAAAATACTTGGAATACTGTAATTATGTTGATGAAATTGTTTCGTTTCAATAGCTTTGTTAATTTTTTTTCGTGTTTTAATGTTGGTTTACTGATTATCAGATTGCTTTTTACTGAAGGAACCATTCTGAGCTGATCAAAGGAGAACTACAAGTTGTACAAAATTCTTCTTTCACATATACCGTATTTTACGGACTATAAGACTCTCCGGACCATAAGACGCACCTTGATTTTAGGACGGAAATTTAAAGGAAAAGAAATTTAATGTGATTCTAAACTAATTAATATACTTCATTGCATAAACAAATTATAAACCTGTACAATGGAATTGGTTTAAATCACTTCTAACTTAAAACCTGCGTTCTACAAAAATATATTCTGTATAGGTGGCATCGCATAAATTTTAACACCCTCTAACCCTAAATTCAGCATACAATAAGTGTAATGGGACAAGGCTGTTCAGAGGTCATTACCTTCATTTAAACCACCCGGCGAGACAACTCCTTTCGTATAAAAGAACTTAACATTCCTTTATTTTCGTATTGTATATCAGGCTTCCAGCTACCCTCGTTTTATGATGCACTGATGTACAGTATGTGCCAAAATTTGTAAATATATTATCTTTTACAACACCTTCTTTATAACTATGGAATTCCGGCAATATTTACCATAATTTTAATTTTTGTTGTACTTCGGACCATTAAACGCACCCAACATTCAAGACTCTGTTTTTAAGGTAAAAATGTGTCTTATGGTCCGTAAAATACGGTACATACTTTATCAATTTGATAAACAGGTTGAACAATTGTTAAGAACTGAAACTTCTCAAAAGAAGTGCCAGAAGGAGTAAATTAAATGTAGTTCATGTAAAAACGGTGTACTGGTTTGAAAAATGTTTTAGGCAGACCATGGATTTTTCCCCCCCTCCTGACCGAAACATGGCAACCATACCACATTTACATGCAGGATTGAAATCTATCTGAATCCGATCCCAACTCAATACGTTCCCTGTTTACCTGGACAGTTCTAGGAGTGTATTGAGATTTGTTGTACTATTGGCTAACTTGGTTATGTGTGGCTATTTGTATGGCTCAACTGCATAAAAAGTTGTCGTGTTTATTCTGAGATTAAAAATGTGTTTTCTATTAATAATTTCTAGTCCCCATAAACAAATTATGTCATAAAAGAGTAACATAACAATATTAATATTATAGTGTGTGTTTTTTATTAGAGTGACGATCATTGCGTGCTCACCAGGATTGAGTTCGCAAGCGTTTATACGTAGTGCAGTTATTGTTGGCATACCCAGGCGGCTCAACCCATGCTCTTTATTAAGTGCCAGTATGGTACTTCATGAGATTGTGTGTGGGGACGGGAAAATGTCTGTCCGTCCATGTGTCTGTACGCGCGATAACTCAAATACGCTTTATCTGATTTTCATGAAACTTAGTATAGACACTTATAACGTCCGTGGGAAGAAGCCTATTGATTTTGGACCTAGTCGGTTGACCGGTACTGGAGTAATGCCCAATTTAGTGCCTATTTTTATGGTAATATATTAGAAAAGAGCGATAACTCAAATACGGTTTATCGGATTTTTATTAAACTTGGCATACGCTTTTATGACGTCCATTGGTACAAGCCTATTGAATTTGGACGAAATCGGTTGACCGGTACGGAAAAAAACGAGTAGGCCTATATCAATATTAATTTTGTAATGGATATAAAACGCTACAATATTATTTATTGCATGGCCCACAATATAATATTAAACATAACGTAACAAATTGCCAATCGTTTTTGATATTGTTAGCTCGCCTTGATTGATTCATTTCTTCATAATGATGTCAGTGTAAATAATAGTGTAAATAAAAGATTTAAAACACAACTAGCCGTTGAGTATTGATATTATGTTGTGCATTCTACAGATACCGATATCTACATTGTATTTTACTGTGAGTATTTTTTCTTCTTCGTTCCTGTGAAGCACTATACCTAATGCAATTCCTGAGAGATAGATTTCAGATTGACTTTTTATTCATTCATAACCTATAGGCCTAAGGCTGCTTTAAACTTCAAACAAACATGTCAGCGAATCGTATTCCTATTGCATCATTAATATTATTGCCAGCGCATTTTGTTTTTGGAGTTTAACTTTTCTTTTCTGCATGGGCCTATCATAATTGCAATTGTCACTGATTAATAAAAGCATTCTGGCACTTTCTTATATCAGTTTACCTCATTTTAATTCTACCGCACCAATCAGCTAGTTACCTCAGCCAATAAAAATCTAAGAATGTCCTGTGACGACTGTGACAGCTACTCATGTTCTCCTCGTGGAGTGAAACGCGGGGTTGCAAGATGTAGTTACAGTAAGAAATAACACGTGTGAATTGATTAAAGCGAGGTATTCAGTTATAACAATGAGGGAACGTTGCAACGTTGCTTTTGTTTTGGAAAGCGGAAACCAAGAGCGAACGGGAAACGGACTCAGATTGATCTGAACCCTGCATGTAAACGTACATACTAAAGTATAAGAGCCGAGGCAGAAACTGGATGACTGGACTACATACATCTGCCGAGTGGACATTTATGTGTGTCCTGGTACTACTCGGTGTTTCTACTTGTCTGCCCGTTCTGTACTTAAGTGAGGCTTAACTACAGTATTCTAATTGTCTGTGTTTGTATTATATTTTATTTATATTATATTTATATCCACACACTGTGTAATAACAAAGTCTGTACTTATTTACTTACTTTAATTTAAGAAAATACTTAAAATAAGCCAACAACTAAGTTTCGGGAAAAACCGACCAAAAAATATTGTTTTGAATACAAACATTTACCCTCTTTTCACTTCCTTAGGGATTGATCCTCCCCCCCCCCCCCAAATGAAAAAGACATAATCTTATTTAAATATTTAAGTTTTAAGTCAATAGAACCATTCGCAATGTGAAAACTTTTATCATCCTTATGACAATGGGTGCTTAAACACGTGTTTTATTATTTGAGTTGAAGAGTATTTTATCAGTGGAGTAGCTTGACACCGTATTCTGGGTAAAATGGATTTAAAAAATTAGATTTATAATAATTTTTTAAATTGTACACGAATTCTCAAGTATTATTATTAGCACTTATTTATGAAATAACGGAAATATGAATAGGATTTCGTATGGGCCTATACCTATATACAATATTATTATGGATACACCCAAGGTTGCAGGTTCGACCCCGGCCCAGCTCGATGGCACTTAGCCTATATGTGCAAAAATGTGAGAGGCCCATGTCAGTAGATTTACTCTCATGTAAAAGAACTCCCGCTGGACAAAATTCCGTGCACATCGGCGACGGTCACAGGCAGGGGCGGATCCACGGGGGGGGGGGGGGGGAATGGGGAAAATCCCCCCCCCCAAAATTTGTAACATTAAGCACAAATTATTCAAAATTTATTAGAACATAACCCAAATACTTAAATTAAAGCAACGACATTCATTATTTTGAAATACCTTTGTAAGAAAATGCTGAAATGTTCATTTTGTTTTCAATTGTGTACTGGGAATAATTAATTTTTATGAGTAAAAACTTCCCTCTCTACTTTGGTCCCCCCCCCCCAAAAGTCTCTCTGGATCCGCCCCTGGTCACAGGCGTAAGTTGCAGTACATCCCGTCGTTAAATAACTTTTTGCCAACCAACCATTAATAATTTTGGTGGCCCTGTCCCTGAAATATTTGCCTTGTATACTGTTACGCAACCTTTTCATGGACGGCAAAGCAGAGTTTTTATATTCTGGTCTTGAGGAAGCTTGCATTCACATTCATTCCAGACAGCGCGATGTTAGCAATCCTGTGCTTGTTGTACCTCATCTGTTTACGCCCACCAGTTGCAGGCGCAATGGATTGGTGGCAGCAGACCATAATATATCAAATATATCCACGCTCCTACCAAGATAGTCGTGGCGATGGAAATGGGAATATACAAGGTTAGTGAATACCGGTACATGTTATATTGCTGTTCCTCTGGACCCTTGCCAAACCCCTGAGTATAAATATTGTTCACCAATCTGACATTTTGTTGAGAGCCAAGCTGAATGCAACCTCTCAGCCAAAACATCAGTCTGTACTACATTACTGGAAACATCTGATTGGTCGGTCCAGGAGGATAGGCTATGTATAATATAACCCTTCGTAAATATAAATAATTAGCTTAACTTGGTTAAAGTTACAATATTTGTTCTGCTTTGTGCAGGGCTGTACAATCATGGTATAGGTTGCATAAAACTTACTGAAGCGGCGGTGTTGTAAATTGTTGCGCTGTGAGCGCGTCGATCATTTCTGTTTCGGAACCTCAATGTTGTAGTTTATCGGTAAAATCGGTAAGATTAAAAAAAAATCGAAGAAAAATCTACCTATTGGGATCGGTACCATGTCATGACTTTCAAAAATTCTTTCATATCTTTACGTTTGATGCCTTCCTAAGTACGAGCGAAACCACCGCCCGTTCAAAACTTTATATATTTGTATTTCTTTACACGCTAGCGGCCGTAATTTTGAAGATATTTGAACCAAATTTTATTATGTTATTTCTAGGCCCAATAGCTCAGACAAGTTCGTTAATGAGCAAAATTGGCTCAAGGGGGGTCGGGAGGGGGTTGAAATTTTGAAAAAATTATATCGTGGCCCCTATTAGGTATACAGGGAAACTTTATTTGAATAAATTAGAGTACTCCCTATGGAGTTCACAGTGACACCAACGATTCGGGGGTTTTGGGGGTACGAGTGGGGGTGGGGGGATGGAAATTTGAAATTTTTGAAACCACGTCTTGTGGGGTTTCGTTGAAAAGCTCTTGATGAGTAGGCCTACTCTACAAATCAGTAACTAGTTTCTCGATATAAGGTGAGATTTGAATGTTTGAAAAAGTGCTCTTTCCTCTTTTTTGCAATTATTATTGCGGGTTTGTCATGCCAAGGCTAAAGAAGAAGAATGCTGCGCAGCGACAATAAATTAAACCAAAAGCACTTCGAAATCTACCTCAGCCTGTAGGCCTGCCTAAAGGGATTTTTTAACACTTATAGGTAGACCTCTGAATTTTAGATTCTTATAGCTTAGAATGCACCAAACTTTAACTGTATGTTTACGTTCTTCTTCTGTCTTGGCTAGTGTCCAAGGTTCAATTCAGGGGAAGTTCTTTGTTCTTCATTTGTTCATCGACTAAATATGGCGTGATTTAGCTATAGGCAGAGAGAATCTAACCTATAAGAACATAAAAATCCGAGGTCTACGATACAGGACAGCTGGAATCGAGAAATTTGGCAGGATATTGGCATATAACTGCTATAAGCGTGCAGCATTCGGTGTTTCTAGCTGCCCTATAAGTGTGGAAAAACTGGCTGGATGGCCATGCCGTCATTCACATCTAGATCAGAGAGGTCCAACTGTTCGCGGGTGAAGGGCTAGAAGACTTTGTAGTATTGTGATGATTTGCCATTTAAAAAGCACCTGACTATTAATTGATCATTACTCAGGTACCGGTCAACAGATTTGCACCAAAACGAATATCTTTTTGCCCATGGACGTAATAAGTGCATACATTACATTTTATGAAAATTCGATAAATCGAGTTATCGGGCTTACATACAGACGTACAGACAATTTTTCCCGTCCACAATGTAATCTTAGGGAGCATTCACACCGAAGTAGCATGCAACTTGCGACGTGCTACCTGGATGCCCGTTGCACGTTACTCATTTTAAACCCCAAATAAACAAGTGCAAGTCTTCACACCAAAGTAGCGTGGCAATAGGTCAGCTCGCAGAGTGCGACATTCATTTCTTCAGATAGATCTGGACTTATTTCATGCGATGCTACTCAGGATGACGCATGCGTACAGTTGTTTTTTCAGCTGTTTTCTAATTGTTAAGAAAATTCAACACATATTCGCTTGTGTAGCGGAAGATTATGGCAAAGATGTCATGAAAACTGCTGGACGGTTATTTAACATACAATTTGTACATGCGTTAGACTATACGATATGGCAATCGAAACTAGTAGGAAAAAAGCCTGGATTAAAATTGCTGAAACTATATCCTCTTTAGGTAAATTACATTATTTTAAATGGGTTTCTCAATAGCTCAAGTGAAAATATATCATTTACGTTAAACTGCAGATTGCATTCGCTACTTCGGTATGAATGCAAAATTGTGAACCATGCAACTCGATGTGCAGCCTGCATCCAGGTAGTGCGATTCGCATGCTATGCTACTTCGGTGTGAATGCTCACTTACACTCTTGTTAGATGACAGACTTGGTGGAGCAGAGAAGCAGACAAGTGCCACTAGCATAAATAAATGCACAATTGTGCGAGTTTCTTTATTAATAATTCATAAATAAATAATTTTGTTTATTTTCTTGCGAAAACTACGAACTGTTCTTCATCAGAGTATGAGTCCTATAAAAATGAAAGTGATGAGTATTTTTTTTTCAAGACGAGAAACGAACAAAATCTACATAAAATTCTGTTTATTAATGTTTGTGTCCAAATATCTGGAAACTGACAGCACTTCAGGTAATCTATAGTTGCCCGTTGAGGTTAGGTACCGTATTTAAATGTACAATACTAGCTTAAAAGACCCGGCGAATGTCGGGGTTTTGTTTTTTGTAAATTTGAAAGTAACTTATGAAGGACTTCCGATTTTCAAACTCTAGGTCTTTATATAGGTATTTGGAATTTGAAATGAGGAAGAACGACTTACCACACTCAATCTATTCCCTCAGAAAACGCTAGATATAGCTTTTTATAAGCTTAGTTTATAGCAGATCCCCACGGCTTCGCCCACGATAATAATTAATCGGAAGAATAAAAATTAAGAGCAAAATAATTGAGTTATAATATTCTCATGAGTTATTATATTTATTAACACTTTGCACGCAAAGCATTAATGCGTCTAAATAAAACGATTGATAGCCCTAATTAATGAAACAGCTCTCTCTCTCTCTTTTTCGTAGTTTTACCTCTCCCATTTAGGATTTAAGCGACCCATGCTGCCCGGGCCTTACAGGGCCACGACCTGTCGGGAGAGGGATTACCTTTGGATCCCATACACATTTTTTTGATCAGACAAGGACATGGAGGGCCTCCCCGGATGAGTGATCAGCCCAATGCCGGGGCCACCTCCGAGACAACACGAACACATAGGACGATACACACCATTCACACACACACTCACTCAGAACAAGGCGAGGATGAGGATGAAGATGATAATGACGGCCAGATGATATCCCGGGACCACAAGGGCCTAAAGTTACCTGACATTTGTCTCATAGGTGAGGGAAAACCCCGGAAAAAACCGCACCTAGGTAACTTGTCCCGACCAGGAATCGAACCCGGGCCCGCTGCGTGAGAGGATTGGACGCATCCCCTGAGCCGCAGCGGTGGACTAATGAAACAGCTATAGGCCTAAATCCGGCTTTGAAGTGAATTCCACGATTAGAAAGCGCATCATGGGAAAAATAACTTCAGATTCGAGTTCCCTGGCCCAGAAAACCCCATGCATAGTAAGTTTCGTCCAAACCGAACAATGTTTACCCATTTAGGCCTATATGCATTATCCTTCTTCCGTCTAGGGTGAAAACTTCAGATGTCTGCGCGCCTTGATATTGTAAACAAATGAATCGACCAGCGTGGGCTTACAACATCCAAGCGATCGCGATGCTTTTATATCCAAGGTATGACAAAAATAGGCAAAGCCACCCTGTTCATTGATTTGACAATTGAAATGTATGACTGAAAACTGATGCTTCGAAAGAGCAAAAAAATGCACGTCTTCTTCCCGTTTTTGACTCATAACTCGCGAACGAAAGAAAAAATTAAACATGTACTATGCCAGAAAACTTCGCGTGAGTGCACTCAACAACTTCCCAAAGTTTCGTGGCGATCGGATGAATGGTGTAGTAATGCATAAAGGACAGACATACATTCGTTTTTATATGGATAGATTTACTAACTGTAAGTGAAAGAATGGTGCTTATGAGGTTGTGTGGTAGCCAGGAAATGTCCGTCCGTCTGTCTGTACGCGCCATAACTCGAATGCGCTTTATCGGATTTTCAGGAAACTTGGTATACACATTTATAACGACCATAGGACGTCCATGGGCAAAAAGCTGTTCATTTTTGTTCAAATCGGTAGACTGATACCGCAGTAATGCCAAATTTAGGGCTTATTTTATTGTAATATATTATACAGAATTTATCAAATGCAAATCAGTTCTCATGACAACATATTGTTTTACAGTGTTCATATACGGCTTTGAAAGTTGCAATAGGCCTACAGTTAGCTTTGACAAATAACACTACCCACATATTTCTTCATATAATTATTATATTATTATATTTTCTACACATCATAATTGCAATTATCACTGATTAAACATTATTATATCACTTCATTATATCAGTTCGCCTGATTTTATTATGTACTTTAATATACTCAAAACGTAATTTATAAAAATTGTAGCACTCAATAATTAGTTCCCTGCCCATCATATATTATAATCTCCACATCTTGCAAATCCATGATACCATTATTACACAACTCGAATACTGCCACCGAACTCAATCAACCTGTTTGTAAAATCAACGGTGGATGTACAGTTGGCTTTAAAAACGTGTCCTATACATCATACAGTATTATCATAATGATGGTATTATGTTAATTGTTTTCAAAAGAAAGTTTTATTTGGACTCTAGCTTAAACGAGAAATAGACAGAAACATCAAGAAAAAGTTTCAAAGACTGTGCAACATATTATTTATAGGTCTAGCGTATTAATGATCATAAATAGAACTATTTAGTTATTAAAATAGCTATTTATGTATCAAGTACGCAAAATAATGCTTTAACGGACGAATCTAGTATAACGGCCGAGGCTGAAATACTTGATGAGTCCAATAAAGTTTCTTGCGTACGTGGTGCATACAATATTTTTTAGTAAAAGCTCTCTAAATTATATGAAATGAAACAAAAAATACCGTATATAATTAATTATAATGAAAGGTAGTCAGCCATTTGATAACGTCATATTCCCACAGCCACCTGAATCGCGGAACAACAATGAACCGTACGTACCAATACGAAATGCCGTATATATGAGTCGCTTTCTGTAATCATTAATGCATAGAACAAGTATTTATGAAAAGCTTGTGAAAATATGAATGATAATCCCGAGGAAGTTTCAATCCAAGCCAGCAACATTGAATTGGAGCTCGTGCCAGCAACATCACGGCAAATGTATGAGAAGGAATATATTGCAATTAAATGTTGGTGCATCCATTGGTAAGCAATGGTTGTCTTGTGAACGAAGATGTATAAAGTTGTTGGCTTATTTTTGGTGTTATAGGCCCTATGATGAAATAGGCCCTGTTTTGCGAAAAAGTTTCCGATTATCATAAAGAAATATGTTGGCTTAAATTTGTTCTTTTATGACCAATTATATGCGTAAATCCATGTTAAAATTGGTGTGACTGGTCAGTGCCATCTGGACTTCGTTTATACCGGTAGATAGCCATGACGACTTTTAACTACTAGGCCGATAAAACTGCATTTTGAATGCAGTTTTATGCAATTTTAGCGGCCTTCCTTGCAAAAAAGCAATTTTTGGGCGTGTTACCAGTCCGACAAGCAGCTGTTTTAGAGAAAGTGTACTAAAAAAAAGTATTAGGCTACGTTACAGTATGCGCAACGAAATGGAGCTGAGGCAACTTTACCCTTTGAACCCATTCCGAACAAAATTTAATCGTAAGCCCATATGCTTAGTTCTTTCACAAACAAAAATTGTCAGAAAATATAACATTTTCGTCGTATTGTAAAATTTTATGAAAAATAAAAGTGACAAATTATCATGGCAATTTACATCGTTGTCAACTGTTTCTCTGACCTATACATCGTTTTATGAAACAGAAGTATGTTGCACTGTATGATTGTCAGATATTTGATTATCACTTGGCAATTGTAGAATTGTCATGTTTATGAATTAGGCTCCAGATAATGTCCGGTTCAATATAGTTGTATCAATTTTTCTGACATTCGCCATATAGGAAAACCCCGGGAAAACCTATTCAAGAAACTAGTCCCGGATCGAACCCGGCCCCGCTGCATGAGGAGAGCGAACGTATCCCCGTCGCTACAGAGGTGGACGGATGCAATACAGCGCACCCGCTTATTGTGATTGATCACTTCGGGACGCAGCTAATCTGATAATATTAAACAATTGATAGGCCTAACAATAGCCGAAATAATTAATTGAAGGATATTTATTCATACATCAGATAATATACTACAAAACAGAATTACAGGCTAATATTAATAAGATAAGATAATACGTAAATGCGAATCATTCAACCACTCATAATAGCCTGCAAACAACTATTTTTGCAATCAATAAAACGTATTTTTTTCTGTTTTCCCTTTGGAGTTCATTAACAATATTTCATAGTTATAGTGTTTTTTGGAAGTTTACTGAACTGTGGTGAACACCTATTAGCAAAAAATATAACGCCTGTCTGTTCAAATATTTTCATTTTACACTAACCATCACTGTATGTCAACACTGTTATGTTCACAAATCAAAACCAAAAGCTAAACTGTGGGGTGAAACATGTTTTATTGCTTAAGAGAGAAAGTTAGGGAACACCACAACCTCGAACAAGTCGTCCAGTGAGCTGGGAACACTACCCTTACTTTTAATACAACACAGTACAGTTGAATTAGAAACGAAACCCTTAAAAACAACATGTTGAATGACGTAGGCCTACAGTACCTGGAAATAAAGCCGCAAAAAGGAAAATATGATAACTAGGGTTCGGATTTGTTAGAAAAATATTTCAATCCTCCTTATACCCTCAATAGTTGTAAGTTAGGATAGAACGTTGGAAATGCCAAGAACATTCATAAATCCTAACTTACAACTATTGAGGGTATAAATCTTTATGAATGTTCTTGGCATTTCCAACGTTCTATCCTAACTTACAACTATTGAGGGTATAAATCTTTATGAATGTTCTTGGCATTTCCAACGTTCTATCCTAACTTACAACTATTGAGGGTATAAATCTTTATGAATGTTCTTGGCATTTCCAACGTTCTATCCTAACTTACAACTATTGAGGGTATAAATCTTTATGAATGTTCTTGGCATTTCCAACGTTCTATCCTAACTTACAACTATTGAGGGTATAAGGAGGATTGAAATATTTTTCTAACAAATATATTCCCTCATTGGAAAATGAAATTCATCAATTCTAGGGTTCGGATGCTTATGACATGTCATATTTTTATTCTGACCTCTGTTTTCACCGCAAAAACAAATTAAACACGAATTGCACTCTTGTTATCCTAATCGGACCGTTTTTATTTTGGATATAAAGTCATATTTTGGTCATTTTTGTGGTCTTGGTCATATTTTGGCCATATTTGTAATTAAACCTCATTTTTCAATTATAAATTTGGTAAAGATGCACAATTATACAGTGTATGCACTGCATGGTCGAGTTGAATTTGAAATTTATTTAATTAATTTAATGTTTAATGTTTATGCCAAAGTAATAGGTAACTTAAATTTTAAAATTAATTCAATTGTTCACATTTTATAGGGACGCTAGATCTACAAAATATTACGAATATTTGGAGCTGATGAAGCGAGCAAACAGGAGAAAATTCTTTAAAAATAAAAGTTCATTACAAGTAAAACTGTAAATCACCAAAATTGCTAAAAAGTTGATTGAATTCATGTGATGTAAGAATTTAGTGCCTTTAAACATTTAAAATTGGAAAAATTTTCTTTTGAAAATACGTTATTTTATTAGGTCATAGTTAGGTTATTTGGGTCATATTTAGTGATTTTTAATGGCATATTTGCAGTCATATTTTCCATATTTTTAGGTCATAAACATCCGAACCCGAGTGATAACATAAACCGATTCTATGATCACAATAAACAGCAGTTTTTCAATGTATCACTAATCCGTTCGGGCCTTCATAACAGTGGTAACATTACCCGACTGATAACATTATCCGCGATTACATTAAGCGGCGTTCACTGTATTTGATTTAGAGTTTCCGAAAATCAATATTTCCTCCAATTAGTAGTTTCTTCTGAAATTTGACATTCCCAATGATAAATTATGATTCATGTAATATGTATGTTAATGAGTAAGGGATGCTAAGAACCTTGACCGAGGAGACACGTGGCTCGTCTTAAAATAGTCCGTGAGTCGCGTGGACTCGTTCAGTGCACAGCCATGCCGCTGCCGGGGTACATCTCAACGGATGGTCCATACACAGGACTCACGAAGGAAGAGCTTATCAAGTGTGCGTACAAACCAGTGTGGGTGCGTCTTCGTTGCGTACTTCTCTTCGTATTCTGGATATCATGGATATTCACGCTGGCGACCGCCATTCTCATCGTGGTATTTGCCCCGAAATGCCAAGCACCGGCTCCTCTGCAGTGGTGGCAGATCAAACCAGTGTACCAGTTGTATTCTCCTTCTTTCCAAGATGGCATTAAACCAAACGACGGCATGGGAGATATTCCAGGTAATATATATATATATATGTGTTTTAATAGTTCTTTCGTCCTGAAGCATGCATGTAAACAAATTATATAAAATATTATTGGCAAAGTTCGAATGTAGGGTGACCCTTCTCGCGATGTGAGCAGGCTTCCACGGACGGGTGATTTTTTTTGTTTTTCAACGAAGATGGTTGACTAACATGTGCAGTTAGGTTAGGAGCGATTATTTAGTGTTAGTGACAAGTTCTGTTAGGTTATGAGCAGTGATATTAATTTAGTAGGGGAATGTGAATTCTCCCGAAATTCTAGTTTAGTGGCAGTTAGGTTGTTATGAACAGTGATATTAATTTAGTAAGGCATTCTGAATTCTCCCGAAATTCTAATTTTATGGCAGTTAGATTAGAAACGGTGATATTAGTATTAGTGACAGGATCTATTAGGTTATGAACAGTGATATTAATTTAGTAGGGCATTCTGAAATCTCCCGTTTCGTAAATGTGCCATATTGTATCTCTCCCGCGAGGTTGGTTGTGTTTGTGAACCTGTTTTCCAGAATTCTACATATTCTGCTAGTGTGACGTCACACCTCTAACGTCCAATCACGAATTTATTCATCACAGGAAGATAAAAATGTGGCGGAATTGACGCTACTTTTCGCAAGATATTATTATAAAAGAAAGTGCATAGTTTAGGGCAGGTGGGTTGGACCAAATCATTCGTCCAGAAAACTTCTCCTCTCCAGAGAATTATCTGTAACAAAATACGTGTGATATTAGGTGTTTTATGAAAAGAAAGCTGGTTTTAAAAGTGGGCCCCCTTACATTGCGTCCTAAAACATGCATGTAAACAAATTACATAAAATATTATTGATCGAAGGATACAGTCTGATAGAAGAAGGTAGCCTACTATTGGTATTTATTAATAATGGTTCGTCAACAGCGACGAGACATTTGATATTTATTGACCAATAACAAGCCAGTAAAACTTCAGTTGAGTTGTTGTTAACTAGGCACTCGACATCAGCTGAGATGAGCGGAAGTCGAATGTATTTTGTTTTTTAACGGCGACCACAGCCAGAGCGATTTACACGGAGAGTGATACTACATTTAATTAGATCTCTGTATGGTTTCCATTCATTTCAAGAGTGTTCAAGAAATTAAAATCGCCGTTCTCAACCTATAAAATGTATGTACAACTCTTTCTTCAAAAGAAGGTTATGTGTTCCACGGTATAAATCTAAGTTCAACTATTTTGTCTCCTTTTATATGCTTAGGGCCTATGATAAACATCCATATTTCTCAACTAAAAATACAAAGTCTACAGCTATGAATAACGTATCAGTGGATATAATTGTTTACCGACTTCTGATATGGCATAACTTACTCCTTCACATACACCCAGACTGTGACAGCTGTATTAAGCTGTCCTCGCAACACGACCTCTTATTTTACATCAAAATTTGAAGTGAGAAAATGGTATTCCCTATGTCCAGGTCAGAGAAAGTTATGTGACTGCATTATTTTCGTGGATTTTACTGTTCAATATTTATTTACACCAATGAATTCTATCAATAGCTTCTCTAGTTTGTCCTAGACCCGTATCATTTATTTCCAAAGCTACCTGTGATCACTGCCAACAATAAGTTACACTGTTGTCATGACAACTGTACATGGAATTTGATTTGGATTTGATAACTCTGTGTAAAAAGTATTAAGTATCACAAAAAAAAAATTGATTTTTGGCATTTTAAATCAAAATTTTTCAAAATCCTTTCTAAGTGTGCACAATATTATGAAACAAAGGTACTGTCAAAATTCCAAGTCTCTACCTAGGCTCTAAGTTGATTCTCTGTCAGTCATTCATTCATTAAGTCAGGACAAAGCCTCTTACATATAGCCCATATAGATATAGGCTAAAAGTATTCTCGGACTGAAGGCAGTATTGCATGTGTATCCAGTCAGTGATGTTTAATATGTTTGAATTGTTCAATTCGCCTACACAACGCGACAAATTGTGAACAAAGTCCGTGACGCTAAGCGATACTGCAATAATCACAGCGGGGGTCGCTCTATTGTAAATAACACTTTGTCCTTGGCTTACAGCGCTTAAACTCTATAAGAATACAAAATAAGTTACGAAGAAATTATATTTTACTATGTACCATTAATGATAAATTGTATAGTTTATTACCCATATTTCAAATCGGAGAAAAAGTAATATATAATCAGATTGATGCGTATTGCTATTTTTTTTCCATCACTTATTCGCATATGTTACATCATCTACACATTGCTGCATGAATCATGCAGATACCTCAATTCTGAATACGTTTCCATTAACACTAGTATTGAAAAAAAATTAAAAATTACGTGTCACACAAGAATGCCTGGAGTTCATTAAAGCTATGGTTTGTCTACGGCAGCGTTTCTCAACCTTTTCGAACCCGAGGACCTCTAAAATGTCTACAATTTTTTACGGACCCCTAATTTCACATCCCATTTTTAAAAGTAGGCTATATGTAGGCCTATTTCTTATTATTTGGGGTATTAATTATAGGTCATTATAACGAAATAAATCTAAAAACATTTTTTAATTAGAGGGAATCACAGTTATTGAATTGGAAGTAAACTACTGACAGTAAAATTATATTTTGAACAGACTTTAATATCTATTACCACCTTGATAATATAATTAGGAATTATGTTATTACTCACTTTTAATGAGACGGTTGAGTTTGTCGCCTCTTGCAGAGTTCCTGGATATCTGGCTCAATATTAGTAAAATTTAGTCGAAGATAAGCAGATACATTAAGTCGGTTTCTGTATTTTGTTTTTAGTTGAACGAGCGATGAAAATCCCATGACGATTTTCAATGCTTCTTCAGATAATTCTGGAAATTCACTTCTCACTGAAGATGAGATCCAGAATCGAGACAAACTAAGATTGCGGAATTGGATTTTAAGCCCTCTGTCACTTGACAGTTCAAATCTTTCTTTCTTCGATAATGAGAGATCATTATCCTCACTGTAAGCCTGAAACGGATCGCGAAGCCACAGAAATTTATCATACACGTTATGTGGAAAATAAGTTTCAAATTTTTGTTTTACACTTTCGAGGTAGTTACAAATTCTTCCAACAAACTCAGACTCGACAGAAATATCATGTTCCTTTAAAAATGATTCCAATGTTGGAAAAGGTGCAAATTGGCTACCTTTTATGTAACTAATTCATAGCTTTAGTTTCTTCTCGAATGCCTTTATTTTGTCGTAAGCACCAAGAACAGTGAAAGATTTTCCCTGAAGGGATAGATTTAGTTCATTTAATTTAGGAAAAATATCTGAAATATAGGATAACGCCATTAATTATGCTTCATCAGCAATGAGTGATGCAAAATCTGATTTATGTTTGTGTCTTAATTGAAATAACCTTCTTAGTACTTGGCCCCTGGAAATGAATGAATGAAGCAAAAGGTGTGTATATTCACTGCCCATTTCATCGCACAATACGGAAAATAGCCTATTATTTAATGGTCGAGCTTTAATAAAATTAACTAGCTTTACTGCATTATCTAGCACTGTTTTAAATTCTAGTGGCATTCCTTTCGTGGCCAATACTTCCCTATATATAAAACAATGCACCCATTTCATATCTGGAGCTACTTCCTTGACTTTAGAAACAACCCCATCTGAGCAAAAACCTACATATTTTTCCCACATGATCCCTTTCTCTATCAAGAGAATGAAATAATTCTTCTCCAGTTCTTCGGGTCCTGTATGTCATCACTATGTGCATATCTAACGTAGTACATCAATTGGGAATCATTTGTGACATGAATAGTTTCGTCAATTTGTAACGCATCATAAGGAACCTGCTTATCCCTTCCGATTAACAGAGATTCTACGTTACCTGCTATATCGTTAATTATCCGACCGGACCTCATGTTTTCGACGCGTAAAAACACCTTCCCAGCACTTAAAACCTTTGCAAAAATAGCACTTCTCGAAAAAGTCTATAATAAATTAACACACCAAAGTATACGGTCCTTTGGCCACTACTCCAGTCCGAGCGAGGTTTTTGAGGGGTTTCCCTCGTTCTATGGCGAATGCCGGACTGGTCAATAATCACCTCAAACAGATACACGCACTACAAATCTCTAGAAAACACAATTACAAGCCACAAAAAAAAAAAAACACTCCGAAAATATAGCACATAAGACCTATCCGCACTTAGGTCAATCCCGCGCTTAAACACAAAGACACAAGTACACAGCCCAAACACATTACACCATAAACATCCCCTACTGATGTACATAAGGGTACAATAGGCGTACACACTTCACATATGGTTACCAAAATTTGGTTTGGCCGGAGTTTTAGGCTTAATTGCTTGGCACTCCGGGGGTAAGGGTGGGCACACACAAAAAACGGTGCTTTGTGTTATTCATTAGTAGGGTTCGGATGTTTATGACCTAAAAATGTGAGAAATATGACTGCAAATATACCCTTAAAAATTACCTAATATGACCCAAAAACCCTAAATATGACCTAATAAAATAACACATTTTCAAAAATAAAACGTTTAAAAACACTAAATTCTTACATTAGGCCCTACATGAATTCAGTCAGATAACTCTTCAACAATTTGAGTGATTTGCCGTTTTACTTGCGATGAAATTCTATTTTTAAATAATTTACTCCTGTTTGCTCACTTCATCAGCTCCAAACACTCCTAATACTTTGTAGACCTTGCGTGTCCGTATAACATATGAGCATTTGTATTAATTTTAAAATTTAAGTTATCTATTAATTTGGCATAAACATTAAATTGATTAAATAAATTTTACATTTAACTCTACCATGTAGTATGTACATTGTATAATTGTGCTCCTTCACTGAATTTATAACCGAAATATGACGTTAAATTACAAATATAGCCATAATATGACGAAGACCACAAAAATGACCAAAATATGACTTTATATGCAAAATAAAAACGGTCTAATTAGGAAAATAAGTGTGCAATTCGTATGTAATTTGTATTTGCGACGAGAATGGAGGTCAAGATAAAAATATGACATGTCATAAACATCCGAACCCTAGGCATTAGCTTGGGAAATTGGAGGACAAAATATAAAACACACCCATGTGAGGCCTATAATTTAAGTAAGTAATCCTTACAGATATTGTAATATGTAGTTCATATATTTGAATTACGTAAGTATCAATAAATTAATGCTGCCCGCTAGTCTTTCCCCAAGAAGAAATGTTGAGGACCAATGGCTTATAATAAATTATACCACATTATCATAACCTCTGTCTATACTGTATAAGCGGAATTGTCCGCACAGACTGACTGACAGAGAATCAACGTAGAGCCTAAACTATAATAGGTAGAGACTTGGAATTTTTGCAGTACCTTCGTTTCGTAATGTAAGTGCACACTGAGAAAGGATTTTGCAAAATTATGATTTTATATGACAAAAATCAAATGTTTTCGAGGAGACGAAATACCTTATTATAAAGAAAAATTCATCAAATACAAATCACATTCCATGTACAGTTCTCATGACGACAGTGTATTGTTTGCAGTGTTCACAAGTAACTTTGGGAGTGCATGATATGGGGCTTTGAGAAATTAGAGAAGCTATCGATATAATTCATTGCTGTAAATAAATAATGAAGAATTAAATCCACAAGCACAATGTGATGCAGTCATACAACTTTCTCTACCCTGGAAATAGAAAATACCATTTTCTCACATCGCATCTTGATGAAGAATAAGAGTTCGCATTTTCAGTTGTGTCAGCCTGAGTGTGCCAACGAGCATGCCATATCAGAAATCTGTAAAAAATTATATCCACTGATACGTTATTCATAGCTGTAGGCGTTGTATTTATAGTTGAGAAATATGGATGTTTATCATAGGCAAAAAATAGGAGACAAAATAGGATGGAACATTCCTAGCCCAATGCGCTATATATTATGTTTCAGGGTTTTTGGGGAGAAAAATATAAAAGTGAAATTGGATTTCTATTTCAGCCCCGAAACGGCTGTAGGGTAACATGAGAGTGAGAAATAAAATATTCCGTACAGACAATACAATTTTACGTTACCGGAATTTCTGTTTTTTCTTATTTCAAAATTTTACATCCTCTATGAGCCATAAAAAGCTATATCAAGCGTTTTCTGAGGGAATAGCTTGTGTGATAAGTCGCTCTTCCTCATTTGAAATTCTAAATTCTAGAGTTTGAAAATTTAAAGTCCTTCATTAGTTAATTTCGCATTACAAAATACAAAACCCGAGCGACGCCGGGTCTTTCAAGCTATTTAATAAATAAAATAGGCCCTAGTAGACTTAAATTTTCTTGGACAAATATGAATTTTAAAAATGAAAAGTAGATCCATAACAATTTACCCACATAAAAAGTAATAATAATTAAAGGATGCCTAAGTCATATATTACGTCGACTTTATTTAATTTGCATTTTCTTTTATGATTCAATAACTTGACCAATGAAATCTAAATCTACGGAATAGTCGGAGAAATTATTTATTCACTAAATGTGTGTGAGCTATTATATGAAAAATTCGGTAAAATTCATAAATATATTTAACCTGGAGACTGTAGGCCTATATCAATTTGTAAGCGGTACATATTGGTTTCTTTCGTCAACCTAGAAACCTCAATATTATAAATTGTAACATGTAACTTATATGTGAGAAAGTGTGTGCAACATTTTTGCACCGTTTATTTGAGGTAAGCTATAAACAACACAAATGTAAATTTTAAAATGTAAATTTTAAAATATAAATTTTTCTACTACCGGCCGCTACATGCAGTATATGAGGATTGCTATTCACTGCCGTTTCTTGTGAATTACAAAGCAAGTTATATCAGTTGTGACTTATTTTCTTTTGTTATTTTGTGATGTTTATTATATTACGACTGAATAATTCAACCACTCTTCAAGTTTTTAAAATTACAAATTATTACAGGACTTAACATCCCAAAACTCGCGAACGGAATTCCTCTAAGTAACGTACTGTCTGGCTGCGAGCTGAAGGCCGAGCTAGCGTTCCCCCACTACATTACCATGCGCTTGCATTTACTGTCTATGTCTTTCCCCCACTATGCCACCAGCTCGGCCTTCAGCTCACAGTCAGACAGTACAAATAAAATACAGTAACACAATTGATTATTACGACGAGAAATAACAAAGCCGTTCCAGTGAATCTGCATTTTATAGCCATTTAAAAAAATTGCCACCCCAATGTTTATAGCTCATAGATCAATGTTGTTACCAAAATCGAATAAATCACCCTAAATCATGGGCGCCCATACCCGGGGGCAGAGGGGGGGGGGGCGTGGCCCCCCACTAGCTCTCAGGGAAAGGAAAAAAATGTATATTAATTGTAGTCAGTTTTTTTTTTCTTTTAGGACTATTATTTAAAAGTCAGTAGAGACAAAAAAAGTTTGCAACGTGGAAGCAGAATCCACAGTGGATTAGGAAAGGGGGGTCCGGACCCCTAAAAATCAAAGGCTAAAATTCTATTTTTGTATTTAAAAAAATTAAATTTATTGAATAAAACAAGTTTTTGTTGGTTTGTCAAATATGATATACCAGTTATTTTGTTTTCATAACATAATGCGTAGGCTATTATTTCCATTATTCCATGTATTATTTAGCTTTTATTATATATTGTAACTAATAACTATCACGACTTAGGTAACGATCTCTTGTTTGCGTTGACATGTGTTGAGTATGGTAAACAAATTTGCTAACTAGTTTTTCAGTGTGAAAATAGCGTAAAATGTGATTTTCATTAGTTCAATATTTAAAAATATCCGTGGGTGGACCCCAAACCCCCTTTCTTGGGGGGTATTCCATACCCCCATACCTCCAAACCCCCCCCCCCCCCAGCACTTTCATCCTCCCCGAATTTATTTTCTGGCTATGTGATTGTTGCACTTATTACATTATTACTGTAATGTTACAAAGTGGCCCTAGAAGTTAAAGCAACAAAATATAAATTAATTTACAAAATTGCACCCCCAAAAGAAAATATAATATGGGCGCCCTTGCCCTAAATGTCTGCGTGTTATCATTTTATAAAATCCCTTTAGGCAGGCCTACAGGCTGAGGTAGATTTCGAAGTACTTTTGGTTTATTTTATTTCGCTGCGCAGCACTCTTCTTCTTTAGCCTTGGCATGACAAACCCGCAATAATAACTGCAAAAATGAGGAAAGAGCACTTTTTCGAATATTCAAATCTCGCCTTATATGAGAGCTATCGATAAATTAGTTATTGATTTGTAGAGTACTCATCAAGAGCATTTCAACGATACCCCACAAGACGTGGTCTCAAAAATTTCTACTTTACATCCCCCCACCCCACTCGTACCCCCAAAACCCCCGAATCGTTGGTGTCACTGTGAACTCCATAGGGAGCACTCTATTTTTTCAAACAATGTGTCCCTCTATACTTCATAGGGGCCGAGATATATTTTTTTCAAAATTTCAATCCCCTGTCCGACCCCCTCTTGGGCAAATTTGCTCATTAACGAACTTGTCCGAACTATTGGGCCTAGAAATAACATAACAAATTTGGTTCAAATATCTTCAAAATTACGGCCGCTAGAATGTCAAGATAGATATATATAACTTATATGCATTATTAATCACAACGTATTAGGTTTGAATCTTGATCAGGGTACGTCAGATTACTCCCGGACTTGTGGCCTAGGCCTACGTGCTTAGAGACGCTCCCAACCCGCCTCTCCTCCTACCCGGGATCCCATACATATAAATATTACATACATACATACATACATACATACATACATACATACATACATACATACATACATACATACATACATACATACATACATACATACATACATACATACATACATTCATACATACCTCAGATTACTGGGACAAGTTTTTTTTTTTTATGAAAAGTATTGAATACTACAACCCAACAAATATTCCTTATTCCATCGTTTCTCTGTTCACATTCCTAGTGTCATGCAACGTGCCGATAGCATGACTTAGTAGATAGTAGATATTATAGACTATATATTTTATCTTGAGCTGAAAAATGCAAGGTGAGGGGAGCTGATATTGCATGCAGTAAAAGAGACTCTCTGTCTATTGCAGAAGGTGGCAGTATACGAGACTAGCTATTGCAGAAGGTGGTGAGTAGAAATTGACGTCATTTCTGATCTTTACACATATTTCTAAGCGACGTCGTCCTGACTGATTGACTGAGAATCAACGTAGAGCGTAAACTATAATAGATAGAGTCTTGGATTTTGCAATTTTTTTTTATTTTTAATAAAAAAATCAAGTGTTTTCGAGGAGATGAAATACCTTCCATAAAGAAACACAAGAGCAATTCGATTGTTGTGGAAAGCGTTCCTATTAGCGAGACAGTATTAAATTGTGAAATTAATTCAAGATGGCTTCCTCGGTTGCTATCTTGATTCATTTGTTTACGATTCGCAGAGATCTGATTTTTTACTTCCTCCTCCCGTACCATAGGTAGGCCTACTATAGGTAGAGGAAGTAAGTTATTATTTTCGACCTCCAAATTTGAAGTTGAGTTTTTAACATAAAAACACGTTTTGAGGCACCCTGAATCCAAAAATACTATTTTTGGAAATATGTCGGTGTGTGTCTGTGTGGATGTCTGTGAACAGCCTAGCTCCAAAACGGAAAATCGTATGAAAACAACATTTCGTATTTGGGTCAGGTACCATCTGAAGATGTGAACCGAAGATTGGCGGCAAGTTTATCTTATTTTTAAGAGGACTTGACATGAAGAAATTTTCGTTTTTCGCGATTTTATCGAAAACGGCTCTAACGATAAAAAAAAAATTGCACATGGGTTGCTTATTGAATTGAATTTATTTGTTCTAAACAACAACCCACATTTCCCATTTTAGAAAACGATCCGTACCCACCTTACGGTTTCTGACGGGTCCTTTTCAACACATTACATAACTATAATATATCTCACAATAGTTCATCGTGTCTCAATTTAAACGTTAACGTTGTTTTCGTACATATTTGGGTCTGCACACTATTCCCGCTGCTGTTAGTTCTAGCCTATTCCACTCTTTATGAACTGCCTAGAGTAAATAGTCTACGGAGCACTCGCTATCATGTACGATGGAGACGTGTGATTGGATATAATTTATACATTGGATAATATTAAGTCGCAACTCCCCTTAAAATACTTTTTGCACTCCTTAGCTAGTAAGTGGTACTTACGAACGTTGTTTACATGGCTCGTAAGTTGACATTCCCACACAGTCTTGTTGCTAAGGACGGTTGCGATGAGGTTAAATTACTTACGGTCCAAGCGCTACGTCATAATTCATTACGATACACTTCATAATACAAGCCTTTATGGACACGGCCCCCAGGACAAATATTCGGTTCCCATAACAACAAACACATGCGAATCACTTTCTGAAATAAACATCTCTCTTCAAGAATGTATACACATAATATTTTCAGGTAATATCACAATTAATATAATTAAATTGATATAAATAATCATCGTGCAAAAAATAGCATGCAACACACGGGCCGTAAAGGCATTTACGGGTCTCGAAAACTTAAAAACCCTCGGCTGCGCCTCGGGTTTTCAATCTGTTTCCTCGACCCGTAAACGTGCCTTACGGCACTTGTATCGCAATATACTATTATACTTTACTAAATTTTATTAAGCTTATACCTACTCTGGATTATTAAACTCTCTCCCTGATCACTATTAATTTAACTTTCCTTCCACTGACACACTGTTTTCATAATGTTGTAATTATTTTTCTGTTCCCTTGGTTGACTTGCGGTCAATTTAACCGCAGCAAAAACATAAACCGCTGATTTGTTTGGATATCGTCTCCACGGGTGTTATTTACACTACCGTCCCTTTTTAAGATCCTTTATCGACCCATACGTGTCATTTGCCCATCAGTGTTGGAGGAGCCGTGCTAAAAAGATTACTTTTGACCGCACCTCCATGAATATCCGAGTTGTTCCAGCAGCTGTTTGCAGGCTGATCAACCCTGCAGACCAGACATTCAGACGTCCGCAGAAATTTTGTCAAGGGGGGGGGGCAATGAACGAATTACTGCCACCACCATCACTATGCCAAAACAACGACTTTATTATTATTATTATTATCATTATCAGGACCCGGATTCTGATGACCTAAAATTGTTTGAAAAATGACCTATAAAATGACCCTAAATTTTAAAGAAAATGACTTAATAATTATAAAAAATGACCTAAAAACTGTTATTTTGTTTATAAAAAAATTGTCATTGTACACACAAAGTTATAGACTAGTTTGTACACAATTGTAAAAACTGTAAATAACTGTAATGTTGTGAATGTTCTTTTCTCACGGAAATTTATACTGGGACTGAGGCACTGGTGAGTCAAAATTCGGCATTTCCTTTTGTGGTCTGCCGGATTATATTGTTGTTTATTGAGAACAGTAGTAATATAATACAATTTTGGCGTTTATTTGATTCTCACTTCCGACTGAGACATGTCAACACTTTAACGCCGAATGTTTTCTACTTGCATTAAACAAACAACACTTCAAAGACAGCACTGCTAGCGACAAAAACAAGTTAATACACTCAATGTAAATACATGAAAATGACTAAATAAGGAAGCAAATGACACGAAAATGACAAAATAATGACCTAAAATTGAAATAAATGCCCATAAAATATAAAATGGCATAAAATGACAAAAAATGACCTAACAAAAATGCATTTCTATAATCTAGATGATATGATTGGGATTTATCCACAAGTTGGCAATGTCTATGCAGCATCAATAAAATGATGACATGTCATTAGAATCCGGGCCCTGATTATTATTATTATTATTATTATTATTATTATTATTATTTATATTACTATTCATATTATTTTTGTTATTATTATTACTATTCACATTATCATTATTATTAATAAGAGCGGTAAGGCTATTACTTTATATAATTTTAATAATGTTTCTCTTCTTACATTATGTTTTAGTGTTCGTTGTATAGTAGAGTAGGATTACCTCAACAAAGTCTCTGGGTTTTTACGTATATACCTTAGGAGCGAGTCTCACCGCTCGTAGAGTTCCCGGCTAGGGGAGGTAGCTGCACCCTGATTGGCTATCCCACTCCACGTGTTGTCTGCATCTGTCTCTGCGGCATTATCCCTCCACTCAACTATCAACATGCAGCATGATCTTTACTCTCTGCCCGTCAGTAGGTCACTGATCTTACGCGCAGCGAATCCGCGCATCTTGGTAACGAGACGTAACGAGAAGCTCGCTGGCTGGGTTAGTCTTCAAGGCCTCAGACGTTGTGGGAGTAATCCTACTCTACCACAGAAGTGTCGAAATCTGTTTAATTTTATTTCAATATCTTGTGAGTTTCTATAGCTTAAAGTGTAGGCCTATCCTAAATATTTAAAATGAGTTATTAGTTCTATAATTTTTCCATTTATAACAATTTTAGCTCTAATTGGTTCTTGTCCTTGGAATGCAATTTAATATTATTATTATTATTATTATTATTATTATTATTATTATTGTTATTATTATTATTAGTATTATTATTATAATCAACATCCTTCATTTACTGTAGCTGGACTATGGCCATGGATACAAAAAAAAAAAAAAACATCTGATTACTTACACATGACTTTTCCTACTCCTTACAATTTCTACTATTCATACAAAATATAAAATGCGACATTTCTTGCCTTATCTTCATTATAATAAAATGTTTGGCTATAGGCTACAGCTCTTTTTCATACAAACAACGCGAGCATACAACAAACTTAAACCTCACTTCACATTAGTTGCTTATAGTCATTTAATTTAGAGGTTTATGTCTAAACAAAATTTCCAGGGCCCTACCCTGCCCCCCCCCCTTCCGGACGGCCATGTACCTGCCCTTCCTGAATGGTCGGATCTTTTTCAAAATAATATGTTGAAATATTTGCCAACAACATCGTTTCAGCAATCAGAAAGATAAACCATCTTAAAGAAACAGCAGAAAAAGTAGGACTACAAATCTCCTTTGAGACGAAATACATGAACATCAATGATGGTCCAGAATGGATGTTAACAGACCATGGAAAGATTGGAAGAGTTAAGAAGTTTAAGTTCCTGGTGGACGTAATCCAAGAGAATGGGTTAGAACAAGAAGCGACCAATAGCCGCATCCGGAAATTAGAGCGAGCGTTTCAACTGACTAAAAACATCTATAATAAAAATCAGGTAAACTGATATAACACAGTGCCAGAACGTTTTTTTCTAATCAGTGATAAAAGCAGTTATGATAGGCCCATGCAGAAAATAAGTTATTTTTGTAATAGATCTCCGAGTTAAACTCCAAAAACAAAATGGGCTGGCAATAATATTAATGATGCAATAGGCTTACGATTCGCTGACATGTTTGTTTGAAGTTTAAAGCAGCCTTAGGCCTATAGGTTACGAATGAATAAAAAGTCAATCTGAAATCTATCTGTCAGGAATTACATTAGGTATATTGCTGCACAGGAACGAATAAGAAAAATACTCACATTAAATAGTATATTGCGATACAAGTGCCGTAAGCGATGCATACGGATCGAGGAAAGAGTTTGAAAAAACGAGGCGCTCGCGCAGAGTTTTTTCAATTTTCCGAGATCCGTTATGCGCTTACGGCACGAGTATTTCATGTTGTTTTTTGCACGATGATTATTTATATCAACTTAATTATATTAATTGAGATATTACCTGAAAATATTAATTATTGAAGATATACATTATTGAAGATAGATGTTTATTTCAGAAAGTGATTCGCATGTGTTTGTTGTTATGGGAACCGAATATTTGCCCTGGGAGGCCTTGTCCATAAAGGCTTGTATTATGACGTGTGGCGTAAGTAAATTCTTACCGCATGGAAATTTGTTTTGTTTCCATAGCAACAAGATTGCGTGCGGGAATGTCAACTTACGATCCACGGCAACAATATTCGTAAGTACCACTAATTAGTTAAGTCGTGCAAAAATATAATGTAGATATCGGTATCTATAGAATGCACAATATAATATCAATATTCAATGGCTAGATGTGTTTTAAATCTTTTATTTACACTGCCATCATTATGAAGAAATGAATCAATCAACGCGGGCTAAGAATATCAATAACGATTGGCAATTTGTTATGTTATGTTTAATATTATATTGTGGGCCATGCAATAAATAATATTGTAGCGTTTTATATCCATTACAAAAGTAATATTGATATGCTCGTTATTTCATTACCAGTCAACCGATTTGGTCCAAACTGAATAGGCTTGCACCCATAGACGTCCTAAATGCGTATACCAAGTTCCATGAAAATCCGATAAAGAGCATTTGAGTTATCGCGTTTTTCTAATATGATACCTTAAAAATACGCACTAAATTGGGCATTGCTCCGGTACCTGTCAACCGATTAGATCGAATATCAATAGGCTTCGTCCTATGGACGGAATAAATTGGTATACCAAGTATCGTGAGAATCCGATAAAGCGTATTTGAGTTATCGCGTGTACAGACACACGGACGGACAGACAGATAGACGGACAGACATTTTCCCTTCCCCCACACAATCTCGTCGAGTACCATTCTGGCACTTAATAAATTGGTTAAATTTTAACCTGACATATTTATTCTTCGAAGTTTAAATTGCTTCTACTAAAGATGTATGGTTTTGCAGATTGCCATATTTAGAACCGAGCTATCGTAATTTCTTGAAGCATGAGACGTGTTGCATCTAAGGGATATACAATTCCAATAGTGTTTTATATCTTACTGGTGAGTACAATCAGATACTAGTAATTACTTACTCTTTTTTAAATTTTGTAAAAGAAGTACACTGTGTAAAATATTATAATATAATCCCTACAATATATATATGCACGGTATTAAATTTAATTACAAGAAGAAGAAATCATTTATCATAAAAAAAATAAAAATGAAGCTGCTTGAATACACAAGTTGCCCTAAGACACAGCTTACCAATCAAGCTATGAAGGCCAATAGATAACAATTCTAACACAATTTTTGTTTTTGTTTTGTGTTAAATTGACAAGTAGAGATAAGTAGAGACTCAGTGCATTTTCCCATAAATATGATGATGTATTATTCCAACAGAGTCGGATATTATAGTTTCTGAGATAGTTATCAGGTGGCGCTTATCAATTCCAGGTTGTTGTAGGAAGTCAGCTACAAACTGATAGACGGTACCCCGTGCTCCAAATAGAAGTCCTTGCACGATGTAATTGCGGTTTCCATATCTAGATGTATATTTTTGCTGAAAGAATGGTATGCAGCTGTTGTAAATTGCTTTCTTCTCCTGATCAACTTGTTTAGCACTGTCTATATCATTATTTTCGTACCGCACAGTGGGGTCCAGGATGTAGGCCTTTATTATTTAGTTGTTAAACATTGGAACAAGGACCGTCTAAATGAAGGAGAAAATGAATTTATTCTGTGAAAGGGAACAATCGTAATTTTAACGAAAAAATTTGCATCATGAAAGAAGGTAATATATTTTTTAACATACCTATTTTCCCGATGATCATTCCGGATTGTCATAACATATAGAACTTGAGAAGTGTGATCACTCGCCGGTAGGGAACTGAAATGAAATGAATGATGATGTAATGTGAACACTTTGAACACTCATTACTTTCTATTTTCTCTCACTGCAGTGCATGTCTCTCTTACAAGTGCTGCGTTCTAGAGAAAACCCACTAAGGGGCTTGTGGAATGGCTGGACGACAAATGAAAAGGAATGGTGGCGTCATCATGTCATTTACCAGATATATCCACGATCATTTAAAGACAGCAATGGCGACGGCATCGGAGATCTCAAAGGTACTGTGCGGCAGGTTAGTTTGGAACTTACTCTCGATACGCAGTCAGGAAGTATTTTATTCGATCTTGCAATTCCAATTCGAGATTTCAGTGTTTACACATATTTTGAGGTCCTCTGCATCCAAAATTAGCATTTTTAAAAACTGCTTGTCTATCTGTAAACAGCGTAGCTAAGATCATACCTCGGTGGAATTTTACGTTTGGGTTAAGTATCTCCCGGTGATGTGGCACATCGATGAATTTCTCAAGGTGATGGCAATATCACCTTTTCCGCCAACGGCTGGGCTCCCTACATGAAACAAAGCACAACAACATGCGCTAATCAAAATGACCAAAGCATACTCGACTGCCTTCAGGAATAGCAGGAATACTCCGATATCACGTTAGAAAGTCCGGAAACAATTCCCATTAGAAATAAGTTAGGAGCTCTCCGAATTGGATCACATGATTGCCACCGTTATGAGAGGAAGACGCTCTATGAGCAAATCCACTTTGAACAATTATTAGGTTCCTGGCAACGCCCAAACTGGCAGAAAACCCAGAGATTTCTTTCAAAGTGTAACGACAAAGGACAAAGATGACCTACATCACACCGGATCATTACGTCACACATATACTTACTGTGGCGTAGGGGATGAGTTCACTCCTCTCACGCAGCGGGCCCGGGTTTGATTTCTGGTCGGGACAAGTTACGTAGGTGGGTTTTTTTCTGGGGTTTTTCCTCACCTGTGAGACAAATGTCGGGTAATTTTAGGCCCTTGTGGCCCCTAGATATCACCTGGCCGTCATTATCATCTTCATCCCATCCTCACCTTGTTTGGAGTGAGTGTGTGTGTGAATGGTGTGTTTCGTTCTATGTGCTCGTGTAGTCTCGGCATTGGGCTGATCACTCATCCGGGTAGGCCCTCCATGTCCTTCTCTGGTCATAAAGTATGTATGTGATCCAAAGATAATCCCTCTCCCGACAGGTCGCGGCCCTATAAGGCCCGAGGCCTCAGGCCTTATATATATATAATATGACAACAGAACAAAATGAGATATGATTTTAAGCATGTCGGACTTTATATACTTTTTAAAGATTGTATAAAATTTTTCACTCTCTCTTTTTAACTTGAGACCTAAACCTTGAGTGAAAACTGTTTTACGCTACAATTATGTAAGGGTAATCATAAGCACGAGTAAGTTAAACAAAGCAGCTTTAAGAGACCGCTTACTCGGAACTGTTACATTGTAAAATATTGACAGGATGATACGACAAGACTGTTATTGTTTTTCTAGTAAAATAAACGAGAAGGTATCACAAAGTTCATAGGTTTGCGTTGATTATTATCTTGTACCATTAAGGACATGTAGATACTAGAACACCTGGAGCAGTGGCGTAGGGAATGGGTCCGGACCCCCCCCCCCCGAAATCAAAACCTAACATTCTGTTTTTGTATTAGATTAGTGCTGTAGTTATTTAAACTCAATTTTGTCAAATATTTAATTATTTTATTGAATAATAAAATACAGGTTTTCTAAATGTAGATCTATTATTCCCACTGTTCCATATGTTATTTAAGTTTTCTTATAAATAATAATAATAATAATAATAATAATAATAATAATAATTATTATTATTATTATTATAAGTGTTATAGCTTAGGTAAAGATTGCTTCTTTAAGTTGGGATGTCTTAGAGCAGCGTTTCTCAACCTTTTTGAACCCGGGGACTAGTGATGAGCAAATACAAGACCAAGACCAAGGCCGTCTTGGTCTTGGTGTTGGTCTTGCACTCTCAGTCTTGGTCTCGGTCTTGCATAGGTAACCCTGGTCTTGGTCTTGGCCTCGGTCTCGGTCTTGCATCAGTGGTCTTGGTCTTGGTCTCGGTCTTGCATACTCGGTCTTGGTCTTGTTGCAAGAGTCTTGCAGTTTTATTTTACGCATTTTATTGTGTTCGATGGCGTTTACATGATTTAAAGTTACACCGATTACATGTGTGTTATTGCTTGCGAAAGTAACGAAAGCTAATTGCTTTTAGTTCATTTGACCATGTAAACAGTAATGTGATGTCACGCTTTTTGCCGAAACGTCCATGGTGATATAAGGTAGAACAGTAAATTTGGAGTGTACATTTAAATATTCTCTGTTATCCTATTGCAGAACTTTAACCCAAAATCCACGAGAAGCTATACCCTATTTGAGAGTGTAAAATTATGAATATTATATTGTAAAGTTTCAAATTGAACGGCTGTGGAGACAAGAAGTAATATTAACAGGATGTGTATGAAATGTTTAGAAGATTTCCGCATAGGAGAGAGGTTCTATCTGACCTATTTAAAACTGTATACTATCCGCGCGCCACTTCTTGAGCGCTCTTTTTACGGGGAAGTGAGGGTTGGGGGGGACAAAACATAGCTAGTCCGCTAGTTTTTCTGCAGTGTTGTCAACCAAAGAAACCACATTTCAGCAGAATCGCGCGTATGGTAAGTGCACAACAACAGCGTAAGTGGGAGGTATGTGTACAAACAATAAATTGAATGCCGAATTGGATAATTACTTACGATGAATCATCCTCGCTATTTTTTCCTGTACCATATTCATTTAAATTAATATCAGTTGACGCCATAAAATACATAAACAATAGTTGACAATCAATAGTTGCATGGCCTACTGTATAGAATATTAAATAATAAAGCCTCAATATTTTTACACTGGATATCTAGTTTTAAGCATAAAGAAGAGTCTTAGCAGAACATGCTTCGCCATTTCGTGTTGTAATACGTAAAAGAGGTAAGGCATCTGAAAGTGGAGAAAACTATAGGCCTAATTTTAAACTTATTTAATACGTTTTGCGAAAAGTTCGCTCGACTTTCAGTCCATGAAATTGACATCAGAGTTCATGGGAGTGTCAGAAATTAGCACATACGGAATTCTTAAAGAGGTATTAAGCACCAGGAAAGTGCTGGTTGACGTGTTTGTAAAATCAGCAATTCGCAAAATTGAATTTTTTCCTTGCATCAGAAAAGATAATGTCAATAAATAAATAAATAAATAAGGATCCTGATACAGAATGAAAGCTTAGTATTGATGCCACTAGATGTCAGGATGTTTAGCGTACTTCGTGTTTCAATGTTGTCATCTCAACCTACGAAGTTGAACGAATCCTACCGAATGAGGACTAGGGTGCCGAGCGCTCAAGAAATCGCGCGCGGATAGTAATATAGTTACAAAACATAACGGCATTGAAGCAGATGCTATAAAAATTGTGCAATCTACAGAAAATCAAACAGTGTCCATTCGAAACCCAAACCCATAGGCTGAAATAAATAATATTTCTCTTTCCATATACCCTAGTTCTAATTTATACTTTCTAGTTGCTTTCAAGTTTCGGGCCTTCGGCTAATTGGGTCATAAATAATCATAACTATTCTTCATGCAAGTAGATATTTCTAGACCAGGCAGTTTCTACTTTTAGTATCTTTTCCCATTCGATATGCATCCTTAATATGAATCAGCAGCAAGAACTTAAACACCGCCACCGTTAAGTGTCAATAACAAAATTGTTGTAGTAAAAAAAGGTTTTTAGTGGATGTCCTACCTATCATCAGCAAAATGTAGGCCTGTATAGCTATAGTACAATCAGATACGAAACTGTAAAGTAATAACTAGCAAATACCCGTCAAATAAGTTCCTGTTTTAATTAATCTACGGTTTAATTGTGTTTTATTGAATAATTATTAAGAATACCGGGCGTATCACCTGATTTTTTCAAGGAGAATGGAATGAGCTGAATAGCTATGCTATATTTTGTTCAAGTAGACAGGAAAGATTCTATATGTGAGAGTAGGGTATGAATATTAATGATATGTGTAAAAAAGGATATCATCGTTAATGAAATAGGCTACTGAGCATGTTAATAGGCGTTTTAAGTTACGGGGGCTACTGTTTAAAGTTTCAAATCCTCAGATAGGCCGCCCCATGGCTGAGTGGTTAGACCGCTCGACCTCCACCGCTGGGACCCGGGATCGGATTTCGATGGATCTATGTGGAATTTGTGGTGGACAAAGTGGGGTCGGGCAGGTTTTCTTGGGGTGCTCCGGTTTCCCCTGCCTTATGTCATTCCATCGTTGCTCCATTCATCATAGTATGACCATTTGGTTGTAATAAAGAATTGTTATAAATCCTCAGTCATAGCTTTCTTTTAACCCAGTGAGAGGTTATAGAAACTAGTTATTAAATAACTATATGACAGAATTTTTAAGTTTTATTGATAAATTATGTGGTCAGTATTTATATTGTACGCAAAATTAAATTTCATATATGGCTTAGGGCCTTTGTTACATCTGTTTGTCTTTCGTACCATAATACTAGAGAACTATTGCAATTAAACATTTTAAAAACGAATATGGAGTGTTTATCACGAAATTAACTCCCACCAATTGAAGAAACTAGGTTATGGAATGCCATCCAGGGAAATCTGTCAGATTAATTGTAAGTTTTCATTGCAGTAATTTGTTTTAACGTAGTGGTGAGATAGGTTGAATACGGATTTCACATGTATTATTTGAACGGTGCGCTCGTTTTTGGATACGGACAGCGTCACGCACCGGGTCTGCTCTCTTTGGTTACCGCACGATGAGGCAACCTCTACATTATATGCCTACAAGCCTTGGGACTACCCCGGCTAGCGACTCTGCGGCGCCCTTGAGTAGCGTTCGCTGGCTCGTTGCATACACAACGGGGCTTTATAAAACTTTTTCAAGTAGCAAGACTGCAAGAGTCTTGCATTTAAGTTTTGTTCTTGCCAAAGTCTTGCAGGGTTGGTCTTGGTCTTGGTCTCGGTCTCGGTCTCGGTCTTGCATGGTCGGTCTTGGTCTTGGTCTTGCTAACGCTGATGCGGTCTTGGTCTTGGTCTCGGTCTTGCATTTTCTGCAAGACCAAGACCAAGACTGCAAGACCAAGACTGGTCTCGCTCATCACTACCGGGGACCTCTAAAACGTCTAAAAAGTTTTACGGACCCCAAATTTTACATACCATTTTTAAAAGTAGGCTATATGTAGGCCTATACTCTTAATAGTTGGGGTACTAATAATTAATATAGGTCAATATAACAATTCAATTTAAATACATAAAACCCTCTAATAACGAATTCCGACAAAGTCTTATTTTTCAGGGTTTTGAATGAAAGAGGGAACCATAGACGTCAGTGCATCAGGGGTTTCAAACTGTGGTTCGCAACTGCAAAAGTAAGGAAACTTGCAATAGGACCTGTATTTTCGAAGATTTTAAAAACTTTGACATCTAGTGTCCATTTTATGTAAAAAATGTTTACTTCTTTACTTTCAACTTGCTTTATGACATTTTTTAATTATGTCTGCGGACCATCTGCACCATCTTCACAGACCACCAGTGGTCCGCGGACCATAGGTTGAGAAACGCTGTCTTAGAGTATAGTAAACAAATTTGCTAAATAGTTTTTCAGTGCTAAAATAGCGTAAAATGTGATTTTCGTTGGTTCAATATTTAAAAAATTTTCGGGGGTTCACCCCCGGACCCCCTTTCTTGGACGGATTCCATCCCCCACACTCCGCGGCACTTTCGACCCTCCCCGAAATTATTTTCTGGCTACGCCATTGACCTGGAGTAGTTTTGTGCATCGGCCGCCACAGGCCTATTCTTGAATTATTTCTTCTCTCTAGTGGCTGCAAGATTATGGCCAAACCAACTGCAAATTATTGCACATTTGAGCTATGTAACTTTAGTTTTATAAACATTTTAGTCTCCGGTTACCTTACTCATGTAAAATCACACTCTTAAACACTAATGAAAGAAAGTCGTTTCTTATAACCTGTAGTTCGTATTCATTATGTTGACTCCTATGTAGCACTAATATTGGATTTTAATAAAGCAGTTAAAAGAAAACAGGCACAATTCATCCCTCAAACTGCAAATAATTCGCAGCTTCATGGCATGTGAACCACTTAACCGACCTCTATTAACATTTTATATCGTCATTAAGTAAGGTTATTCGCACACCGTATGTGTTTGTATGCAATTACTACTTTTTTGTTGCTTGCTCGAACACTAATCACTAGGGTTAGGATATTTGACATAAAAAAGTGGAAAATATGACTGCAAATATGTCCTTAAAAATGATTAACTATGACCCAAAAATCATAAATATGACCTCATAAAAGAACGTATTTTCTAAAAATAAATGTTCCATTTTAAAACGTTTAATGACACTAAATTATTACATCACGTTAATTCAAGCAGATAACAATTTTACAGGTGATTTACAGTTTTACTTGTAAAGAACTTCTAATCTGTTAATGTTTCCAGGTACCACTGCAAATGTGAACCGAAAATATTTTTCAAACATGTATATTGCAAGTTGTTAACAACAAGGAGGAAGAGATAATTGTGCTATTTCTTGTTATTGTCCCTTCACATTCCAGTTACAGTGAACCCAAAATGTTCGTGCCTCTTTTTTCGGAAAAAAAATTAAGTTGACAGTGTAGTGCACATACTGCATATTTGTGCTGTTTGCCGAATTTATAACTGAAATATGACGCAAAATTACGAATATGACCAAGACCATGAAAATTACCAAAATATGGCTTTATATGCAAAATAAAAACGGTCCGATTAGGATAACAAATGTTCAATTCATGTCTAATTTGTGTTTGCGCCGAAAATGGAGGTCAGGATAAAAATATGACATATCATAAACATCCGAACCCTACTACTCACTACCAAACTGTGCTATAAGAGTTCCTATACATTTTGTTGTTTGAATCAGGGCAAGCATTGCTTGCCTCACTTCTTATTATCGGTGATAGGTTGTGTCACCGATCCAGAAAATGAACAATTAGTACGACCCATTAGTAAAGATGAGGCATATGAAGCAGTGTGTGAAGGGAAATGTTCCAAAACACCTGGCTCTGATGGTCTACCGTATGAATTTTATCTCCGATGCTGGAGTATCATTGGTGAAGATGTAACAGAGATGCTAAACACGGTGTTAAACAGGCAGAGGCTTTGTGCCTCGCAGCAGCGAGGTGTTGTCATTTTAATCAAGAAAAGGGTGCCGGCTCTCGATATGGATGATTATAGACCGATTACTCTCCTGAACTATGATTATAAAATTTTGGCCCGCATTTTAACCAACCGACTTCGACCTTACCTCTCCCGATTACTTCATCCAGCTCAACACTGCGCAGTACCCGGTCGCAACATTTTTGGTGTAATATGTTCTTTGCGGGATGTGATAGCAGCCTCTAGCCATAATAAAACAAAAGGTCTACTAGCCTCCTTGGATATGCATCGGGCATTTGATAATGTCGATCACCAATATCTCTTTCAGTGTCTAGGCTGGCATGGGTTGAGCCCAGCTTTTATAGATTTCGTACGGACATTGTACGGAAATATATCTTCTGTGCTACAGATCAATGGCTTCCATACAGCAGCCATACCCGTCAAGAAGTCTATTAGACAGGGCTGCCCGGCGTCAATGGTGTTGTTACCCTTGCCATCAACCCTTTACTATGGAGACTTGATAACGCTATCCATGGGTTTGCCTTGAATACTACGAAGCTCTCAGTTACGGCGTATGCCGATGATGTTACTGTTGTATTGACTAGTGACCAAGATCTGCATGAACTATGGATGGCCCTCAATGCGTTTAGCGCAATATCCGGTTTGCACATCAATCCTCAAAAATCCAAAGTGCTTCCACTTGGGCACTGGTCAACTCAACCTCGAGTGCCTTCACTACAGGTTGTAACGAACCATCAAATTTTGGGA
Organism: Ectobius pallidus; assembly: GCA_964059195.1. Taxonomy (NCBI): domain Eukaryota; kingdom Metazoa; phylum Arthropoda; class Insecta; order Blattodea; family Ectobiidae; genus Ectobius; species Ectobius pallidus. The sequence continues at coordinate 10,242,796 of CAXKWD010000008.1, read as the reverse complement.
ATATATTTTTCTGATTCCATTCGTGACATGCAGAACAAGAACTGGGAAACTGTTGTCCAGAAAATCAAGGTTTATGCAAAAGACTTATACCATCGAGATCTCTGCATTTACCAACGAAGCTGGATTGTGCATACGTATGTTCTGGCAAAATGTTGGTATGTGGCGCAAGTTCTACCCATCACCCCAACTGCAGCACGGCAGATCACCTGCGCCATCGCGTGGTACATATGGAAAGGTACCATCTTCCGTGTTCCATTGTCAACATTGTATCTGAGGCCAGAGAAGGGTGGTATTGGATTGATAAATATATCTGAGAAATGTCTAGCGCTATTTTTGAGTCGAGGAAGACACATGGAACATACAAACAGTAGTATAACCGTAACCTGGTTCCAGTATTGGAAGTCTCAAGTTGATATGAGAATTCCACCTGATCTCAGGCGTATACCGCCTTCCTTTAAATATGTACTCATCTACCTTAAGGAATGGTGTTACCTGGAGCCCGCACAAGTCACAGAATCAAAAACCATGTCGAGGGAAATATATGATATCTTCCAAGCTACCGCACCTGCAGTACCGATGCGTTTACACCGGCTGGCGCCTCCAATAACCAACTACACACAGCTGTGGAAAAATATCACCTCCCCTATCCTCACAATCTCAGTTCGAGCCGTGTGGTATTCTGTAGTTCATGACATCATTCCGACGAGGCAGCGAATGTTCAGCATACATCGAGTCTACACTGAAAAATGTCAATATTGTGACCAGGTCGACACCTTACTTCACCGGTTTTCTGTTTGTCATACAGTAGTGCCGATTTTAGAGAAAGCGAAGGCATTCTTCCGAGAACTGAAAATATACCAGTACGATTGGGTTGGACCATCAATTTTTATACGTCCCGATTTCCTCATAAAGCCAGCCAGTAAGCATAACGACTTGATAGGGTTTATAGCTAATACTGTATACTACATCATAAAAAATCACTGGAACATCGACCTAGAAATGTACCTTGATTTTATGAGGAGAGCGAGGTGGAAGGAATTGAGGACACGCAGACAGAAAAGGAAGGATTAAGTGAAGATATCTAATAGAACGCAAAAAAAAAAAAAAAGTGTATTATTCAGTGTTTACGTTTGGACTCTGTTTATGACACGGACATGGAATTTTGCTGTTTGACAAATAGAGTTTAGTTCATGTGTACTGTGGCAGCTATTATTCACCTTAAGAACACACAAAAAAACTATAAAAAATTGAGCTCTAAATAATTATATTATATTCTTTAATGTGAATTGTAGTGACATATTGTAGCAATAAAATTTGAAAAAAAAAAGGTGGTAAGGCAACCAGTTAATAAATGATTTCATTGAAAGTTTGTGGAAACGGGTAAAACTTAAAAAATTGAGCGACTCGGTTGATTGGGTGGTTGGTATATGGCTATTTAACGACGGGGATGTACTGCACACACAAATTCCATCGACCTGGGCCGGGACCGAACCCGAATCGGATGATTCAACTGAAGAATTTTATCAATTAAAAGATAATAAAAAAAATTAAAAAACGGCGACATATTCCCGCGCTGTTCACAGACGAGTGTGTGATCTTAAAACGTCAATAGCATAATATTACAACATTTTATTAGATTTTTAGTGTGAAATTGTATTACGTTTAATTGTTTGGGATTGAAATTAATTGCAAATTAGGCAAATTTTGTATATTTGTTTTAAATGTCGTTTACGTTCCTTCCATATGGTGAATTGCTTTTATGAAAGTAAGGTGAAATCAGAGGGCGCTGATAATGAACCAACTGCACCAGACATACACCATATGTTAAAAAGTTAATTTCTTACATGTTAAGTACGCAACTATAAACCATTACTTCCGTTTTCTACATGTGTAATGGAATTTTAAATTTAATTCCGCATTTGTGAAGTTTGAGCCGTTTCTACAGCTTCGCACTTCAGTTAGTAAACTTTCATTCCATAAAGTGTAACTTAATTCAATTGAAGATTCTTATGTAGGCCTACTTGGTTCTATTATAATAATAATAATAATAATAATAATAATTATTATTATTATTATTATTATCATTCTGTGTTAGCTGCCAGGATACAATGCCCATAGATTCGTCAGTCTTCTAAATTCTGTAGACAATTTTTTTTGTTAGCCTATTACAAAACATATACAAAACATATAATGACTTGTAATTAAGTATTAATATGTTCATAGTCAATATATTATACAGGGTGGCGCACGAAATGTCATACCATTTATTTTACACATAACACATGTTAATTTTTATTATAACTATATATAGAATACATAGAATTGATCATTAGAACATGGAATTTTGTCTTTAATGCAGAGTGTGTTCAATATGATCGCCGTTTTGCCTCATAATCTCTTGTAGACGAACCCTTACATTCGTCACCACTTTTCGACACAAGTCTTCAGATAACGCATGGCACAACTCCATTACTTGCGCTCTGAGCTGTTTCCCAACTCTGCAGAAGCCCTTTAGACGGGCTTCGAGTCAAAGCAACGCGAACCGCTTCAATATTTTCACTAGCCTGTCGCGACCGCTTTTTTTCCAACACAAACTGCTCAGTTAGTCTGTAAATTGCCTGCTTGCTAGGAGCCCATCTTGTATTAAAGTGAGCATGAAAATGTCTCTGAGTCAAAACTACAGTACACGCTTCCTTTCGGCGGAAAACAGAACAACTTTCACCTTACGTTCACCATTCAAACGCCCGTTGTGCGCCATTTTACAAACTAATGTTTGTGTTCGTTGTCATGGTGAAATCCGACATGTGATGACACCTATCGGATTTTCCATGAACTTCGGCTTACATTAGCACTGTTAGAAACAGCGAAACAGCTATATTACAATATTTATGGGATAATTAAATGGTATGACATTTCGTGCGCCATCCTGTATATTACAAGAATGGCATATAGGGTTTGGTTTCATTTTCACAGATTTAAGGAAGTCTTGTACATCGTAAAATAAATATTTTAGAAGTAGACTTTTTAACTTGCTTTTTAAAATGTTGAGTGTTTGGAACTTTAAGATTGTTAATTAGTTTATTATACATAATAAAACCTCTCTGAGAAATGCTAGAATATCGGCGAATGTGAGAAGAAACTATGAATGAAGAAGTAATGTTGTTTTTGTTTGTATTTGTCTGGAAGGTATTGCAACCCAGTCCAGTCGAGTCAGAAGTTTCTGGGGGCGCAAAGTCCGAGTTACACTGTCCTAACTTTCTGAAACTAAATCTGTGTTTGTTTTGTGATATGGTCTAAAATAAACAGAAGATTTGTTCGAGACTGCTTGACTAAGGCTGTTAACTCTGGAGACGAACTCAGATAACAGAGAGGTCAAAATCTCCTGACGTTTCGCGAGTAGGCCTACCATGACAGCAACCGTGCCATTGCTAAACTTCAGACTTTTTAGGGAGGCAGAGGACTTTACGGCATAAGCTATTTATATATAACGCCATTTAAGAACAAATGAAATACCTGTAATGAGGGCACGATCCAAGCTTTATCATAAGGGGGGAAACATGTAAGATACCGGTCTCTAAGCTAGCAAAAAAACCTGCGCAGAACGAAGCTGCGTTTGCTGCAGAAGCACATCAAGATTTCGCGCAGGTTCTTTTCTAGCTTGTAGACCTATAAATGTTTCCTGCATCGTTATGCTTCGTGCACCGAAATTTAAGAAGCTCGTAAATAACATTTTCTTGTTACACAAATAATAGCTTATGTTACATACTTGTTGTAACTTATTTAGATAAATAGCTAATTTATCCTTTAATAAAAGTATATCTGAAATTAAAACTCTAACGTTCAAAAAAAGGTGCATTACCTTAATAAATTGTGATGCTTTAACTTAATTATACAGTGTTACAAACATTCATGTTAAAAAAAATCAGCTTTGGAATGCACTGCCTTCTTGATACGTATTCATAGAACTTCACATGATATCCTGGCAGAATGTAGAGTCACGGAAACACTGTGGCAAAGGCACCTACCAGAGACTTTCACGGCTTCTTGTAGAGGTCATCTGTCCAGATACGATCTGCTGCTTAACACTAGATTTTCTGAGGGGTGGGGAAATTTATGTCTAAAAGTGAAGCAGCTTAGGATGGAACTGGCCGAGGGGGTGGGGCCGAGGGAATAAGGGGAGTATCCACGGAGGCTATTCAGCTATATACGGGATGGTGTGTAAAATATATTTGTTTGATAACTCTGTTGTGTTTAAGGGTATTGTTGGTGCATTGGGTGGAATGTGGAGTTTTATTTGTGTTGTTAGTTTTAATTTTAGGTTATATTTTTGCTTGTCCACACATAAAGCATGGACAGCCTAAGGGCTCATGCAACGAATAAAGTAAAAAGGTATATTGTGGTTAACAACAAAATAACTTCATTCATTCATTCACTCACATATTCATGACAAAGATACTGGAAATTCAGCACGCACTACCACTGTTTGCCGCTTGGTGTACTGTGATATTATCGAAAAGATCGTTGCAGCCATGTTTACCAGTGAGGGGAAATAATTTTCCCTGGGAGGGAAAGATATTGCTGTCGTCTACCAGGGAAATAGTTTTACGAGCCGTGGAATTCCCCCTCGCGTTACTTCGCACTCTGCCTGTAGCTTGATGTATTTTTTTTATTTATGAATATAAATATGGCTATACTAAGACCACGATCCCCGTCATACTTTACAAGGCCAGGGAAGGTTTAGAAGTGGCAACGTGTTGTACACTTTCCCCCCCAGCAAAGAAAATCTCCGGAGAATGAGGCGCAGGGGGGAAATTCCTGTTTTTATAGGGGTCCCTAACGCCTAATCGTTTTATGGTACACGGGACAGCTCAGCTCACTGGTTTCAGTTTACAGCCCATTCGAAAACATCTAGTCAACGTCTGATGTCACAATGAAAGTTAAGCACGCAGCGGGACGCATGTTCTTTGAATGATCATTGTGTAGCATGTTTTCTCTCTCCTTCTCGCACACATTCCTTCCATGGACTTACTCTCTGTTGGCGGACAGTAGGCCTGATTGCTATTATTCGAGACTGAACATACTTACCTATTCCATGGCAATAGACAATTCCTAAGCTAAAGGAGTATCATCTACCAGCCTAAAAGGCCGGGCATCGCCAGGGTTTTGCATTTTGCTTGTACTTCGAAGTAAACTTTGGGAGTAGTTTACTTCCGATTTTCAAACTCTAGGCCCTTATATAGCCTTTTCGTCTTATGGCCGCAGTGTTTATATGATCAATGCACTTTCTTTTCTTCGTCGACATTTCATTAATTCAGGAAGAAAACAAATCTTCATGAACGGCGATAAAAAGGGAAAAAGAGTCTGTAAGCTAAGACGTTTGCGAAATAGGAATAAAACTTTAAAAAAGTGAAGTGATCCACATATGGGCCAAGGAAACCCTTATGGTTCCGGATGGTTCAGGATCCCAGATTTTGAGACATACGACAGGTGGAGGGCGTAAAGTTGTCAGCCTTAACGTGCCGACCGCCTTTACCCACAATCCTGCGTGTACTCGTATCTGTTACAGGCTGAGTTGACCCAGGGCCGTGGTGTCGTCAGAAGGATTAGGCTAATTGAACAATCCTAATATCGATGGCTTAGTGCACACAAGTTTATACCTTTTATGGCCGGTTTCTATAAACTCGCGAATTACCTATGGGTAAATTACCCAATGGACAGAATTTACACAAGAATAACACCACACAAACACAAATAATTTAAAGATAGCAATCACATACACTTATGACGAGTTTCTAGATAAATGTCCTCTGAGTAAATATGAAAATGACAGAAGAAATGTTCCTACAAACTCGGGCTAGATCTTTCCAAGGGTAAATCGTCGGGTTAATTTATCCTTTCATGGATGGCTGGATAAAATTTAAGCTGTTTGTAGGATCAATAACAATGAGAATCAAAGCCTTCTGAATTAAATTAACTGTACAACTCCAAGGCCTTGCTCATTATATCATTGTGGTTGAAATGGGACTAATTTATCCATGGATAATTTACCCATAGGTAATTCACAGGTTTGTAGAAACCGGGCATTAGCAAATCTAATTATCATTGTATTCTGGGTAAACTGGGTTTTATTAATTGAATTTATAATTATTGTTTAAATGTTAACACGAATTCTCAAGTTTTATTAGCACTTTAAATATAGAAATAACGGGAATATTTGCACATGGATACGATTTTGTGTAGGCCTACACCTATACAGAGCATAGGCGTAACCAAGCCGACCATATGAGGGGGGTTATAACATCCGGGGGGTCTGGGGGGTACGGAATACCCCCCAGGGAGAGGGGGCTCGGGGGTCCTCCCCCGGAAAATTAAAAAAAAATAAGATGCACAGTAACGAGTTTTAAGCTTCTCACGCTTTATACTTGTATTAAGTAATTTATAAGCAGACTTAAATTTTTTTTACAATTTTACTTTTTTTAACCAATGGGGATACACTTAGCCTCGTGATTCAAGGTGGGGATACACTTAGCCTCGTGATTCAAATTGAGGAGCTACTTCATTAAGAAATAGTGACTCCGATCGTGGAAACCATCATTATCGGCCCTGGGTGTCGTCATGCTGACCACATGCCCCCAATCCTGCCATCTGCCTATGGTAGGTGACGCAGCAGTCGGATGGTAGGTCTATTCCCTCCAGGGATGTAAAGTCACGGAATTTAGTTTTATTATTTACATTTTGTGTTCCTTCAACGCTCCATCCTTTTCCCCACCATATAGCAAACATACGAAGAAATAATATTTGTTATGCTTAGGGCCCGGATTCTTAGGTTTTAAACTACCCTATTTGGTTCCTTGCTAGCTAACTGTGATATTTTAACCTAATTATCCATTTCACTGTCATGGCAGTCACCTAGTCCAATCTTATAAAACCTAAAAATGACTAAATAAAATGTTAATTCTAAAAATGGCTAAAACTGTGCTTAGTTAAAATAACTTAACAAAGTAAAAATTACTTTTTAAATCTTGCTCATTGTTTAGCAGTACATTTGCAAGAGAAAATAATATAGCGTTGCATTGTAACCCCATTGTTCAGGTAAAGGAAATCGTTAGTGAGTTTCTTAACAAGCAGTTGAAAGACATTCACTTGCAGTTTTTTCACAGTGTTTGCTGAAGTAAGATGCCGAAAGTAAAGTATTCTAAAAGTTGGTCAATTAATTGAAAAAAACGTTCTTGTTGTGTTTATGTGGTGGAGTTTGAAATGACAGGGGTAGTTTTAATAATATATTGCGATACAAGGGCCGTAAGGCATGATTACGGATCGAGGAAAAAGTTTGAAAACACGAGGCGATATTACCTGAAAATATTATGTATATACATTCTTGAAGATTTATGTTTATTTCAGAAAGTGATTCGCATTTGTTATTGTTTATGGCAACCGAATATTTGTGATGAGGGGGCCTTGTTCATAAAGGCTTGTATAATGAAGTGTGTCGTTATATTCATAACAGCCCTCAAACACTTTCCGCCCGAGGGCCGTAAGCGTTTGCGGGCGGGAAACGCTTATCGCCCCTTGCAACAAGATTGCGTGTGGGAATGTCAACTTACGACCCACGGCAACAACGTTCGTAAGTACCACTAATTAGCTAAGAAGTGCAAAAAATAGTTTTCTATAAACTGTGGAAAATCAAGCAAACAATGTTTGTATAGTTTTGTAGTTCAGAGCCATGAAAATTGTAAGTAAATATAAAATAAATCTGTTTTAATATGATTATTGTATGTATTAGAGTGAAACTTTAAAATTACTTGTCTGAAAGTGGTAAAAACTAAAATGTAACTATTTTAATATGTTTAAAAACTAATGCAGGGTTTATAAAGTCTAAAAATACCGGCCCTACTTATAACTAGCCTTCAGAGAATGTTTGCGAAAAAATTCAAATAAAAGTTTTAGCTCTTAGTTTAAGCAAGTCATGTATTAAACTTAAACAAAATCGTTAGAACCGTTTTCGAGTCAAGTGCCATTATTTGAACTGAGCGCCATTCAGAAGGGAGTCTAAACTCAAGTAAATTCCCGCTAGATGGCAGGGTACACAGTTTTGAGATTTATATTAGTTTTACCAGTTTTTCATTAATATGTGTGAAAGAATTGTCAATAAGAAACCGCATAATAGTTTTCAAAATTCTGCTATACTAGCAAAACTTCAGATGTGGAATATTTTTTACTAAAAAAATGTTTTACAAGTTTAAACGAGTTACTTTCTTTAAACGTGTTTGAATGCTGTTGTGATGTACTATATTGGATCGTTGAATTAAGCCATGGGTACATATTTATACTCAAAAACATAAACCAATTTTTGGAGTTGATCTACTGGTGTATATCCATGGATCAACATATTAAGTTTAGTGTCAAGAATGGTCATTGGTCGAATCAACAGTAAGTTTTTACCATATAGAAATTTTATGATTTGTTCAGTAAAAAACATGAGATATCTAAGTAGTGCAATCAACACTTCGCCAATAACAGTAATATAAGTTTGTGAACAGTTTCAGTGAAATTATATCCTTAGTGAAATGTGTCATTAAAGAGTTGAAGAAAAGAAAAACATTGCAAAGTGCAAACAATCTACTAAAATATAGCTAGATAGGAATGGAAAGTCTATGGTTTTTATATGCCTCTTCAGATCCTGACTACATACAACTTTTTTTTTTTTGTGATGACTAGCGTTGTCACCTGTCCCGAATTAGGCGGGACATCCCGCATTTTAAGACAATTTTCAGCGTCCCGAATTATGCTTAAGAGGGACGCATTATATTGCGGGACGCCAATTTATTCCAAAAGAAAATATGAGACAGCAAATTATTCTTAGTGGCGTATTTTGTGAATTTCGACTCATGATCAAGATATCGATATTGTTCCATCGCTAAAATGTATCGTGTTGGCAGCAGTGAAATCACCGTCAAAAACTCTGTGAAGGCACTTAATGAAGAATCTGACGTTAATTTGGATGAGTTATATGAGGAATTCTACTTTAGTTCCTGGAATTTGTGGATAGATTGTTCTCTCATGAATCTAAAATGGACAAAATCCAGAGACAAGTGCTCAGCTGACCTCATAAAGAGTGAAATAATAATTTCTACAAATGTTGTAGATACCTGTAAACACTATGTAGTGAGAGTGACACAGATCAAAGAACTATTTGAAGCTGTCAATCAAACAAGAAATACAGCTTCAAGTCTTGAATTTTCCCAGGTTTTTTTATTATCATGCTAATCTTTTCTTTTCTAATGTTAGTGTTACTGTTACATAGCTTTTTGGATTTGTATTGAATATATTCTATCTTTCTATTATTAATACATTGTTCCAAGTACGAATTTAGGTATGAAGATCGGCGGTCTGCATATATTCGATAAGTGTCCCTCCTTAGCCTTACAGAAAGGTGGCAACCCTGGTGATGACAGTCTGATCTTTGGAAGACTTAATACAATTGTAATCAAGAATTACGATCAATTTTTTTTTTTTTACTTGTGAATCAAATTAGGAAATGCCTGTTTTTATGCAGTTCAGAAGCTCTTATCTTCTGGAAGCACATAATCTGAGTGTGTTCGAAAACAGGATGCTTAGGAAAATATTTGGGCCTAAGAGAGATGACAATGGGGACTAGAGAAAACTGCACGACGACGAGCTTCATAACCTGCACTCATCACCAGATATAGTAAGGGTAATTAAATCACCACTTGAAGACCTATACATAGGTGGGAGGACAATATTAGGATAGATTTAAGGGAAGTAGGATTTTCAAGGGATTGTTGGTAGGAGTTAGCACAGAATAGGGTTGAATGGCGGGCTCGGGTAATCGCGGCAATGAACCTCTGGATTCCATAAAATAGATAATATTCCTTTATCTTGCTTAGGAATTATGTATTGCCATTCAGCAAGTAAGTAAGTAAACATGAGGATAATTAATGTGTTTAAAATGTGCACAATGTTCCTTCTACTACTAGGAACACACAACACTGATTCAACATGCACATGAGAGGTGTGCCAAATACAGTAATGTATATTTTGTTTCATATTGTACAAACTAACTTGACGCAATATTCAGTTGAAAAAAAATCGGGTGCATGGAATGCCACGCGACAGAAGTGAAACTTCACCAGTATTTTTCCTGTACAATACGTATTTTTAAAGTTTATTTTCCAAGTCACGAATGTTGGTTTTTAATTTATAATGTATTTCTGTAATTTTGAATTGCCCGCCACACCACCACCTGGTGTCAAAGCTAGGAGACACTGAGATCCTGCAAGCGCTGCACTCGCTTCAAGTCGGCCGTGTGAAGGTGAACTGGATACTATTCCCTCCGTTGCATGGGTAGTCTGTTCCACTAAAATATTAGGATGGCAAGCAGCAGTTTCTTGCTTATCCCACGTCCGCTAGGTGATGAGAACAGACTACCCACGAAGCAGTCCCCCTTGTTCAGCCATTTTCTTCGCCGCGCCAGCACCTCACACTGTCAGCTCGGAGAAAGAGGTGGGCACGTTTGCACTTGAATACAGGGTTCATAATGCACATATATTATCCATCACAACCTTGATGTTAATGTGTTGAACACTACAAATATAATTACACTGTAATTGACTAATTGTTCTTCTTATCCCATTCCATTTGCCAATTTATACTCCGAAGAGAACGTGGATCATGACGTTTCATTCCTACAATGCATATTTTTTTAAAGGTAATCATACGACATGGGACATATTAATCACTGCATATTAATGCCTTGAAGTATCCAGTAACGAGCTGAAGTTTATCAGATAAAATTGCATCTTTCCGACCCTATGGTCCGAGTATATGGGAAAGAATTTATATCCAAAGGAACAAGAACAATTTAGTTAATTTTGACATACCAAATGAAAACGACTTGATCGCAAGATGGATCCTTCCTACAGAGTCATCTACCAGCAATCTAGTGAAACCGGCAGTGTCCATCTGATGATGCAAGCTATAGCTTGTGAAACGCATTATGGGTAATAATCTACTTAATAAGTGAAGTTGAGTGATAAAAATAAGTGTGTTGTTTTAATTTAACCACTTCACTGTGTATTCCCGCAAGAATTATCGGATACCGCTTAATGTAATCGCAAATAACATTATCAGTCGGGTAATGTTAACACTTATGAAGTCCCATAGGGCTTAATACTGATACATTGAAAAAATGTTTTTTATTGTGGTCAAAGATTTGGTTTATATTATCACATTTTCCATTTAGCAGCTTTATTTCCAAGTATTGAAAGTCTTTCAAAATTTTATTTTTAAGGATTTTGTTTCTAACTCAACTGTATTGTGTTGTATTACAAGTAAGGGTAGTGTTCCCTGCTCATAGGATTACCTGTTCGAGGGGGTGGCATTCCCTAATTTTCTCTTTTAAGCAAAAAACCTGTTTCACCCCTCAGTTTAGCTGTTGGTTTTGATTTGTGAAGGTCACATTGATGACATGCAGTGATGGTCAGTGTAAAAGGAAAAGGCTTAAACAGACAGGCGTTATATTTTGTGCTAAGCGGTGTTCACCAAAGGTTAGTAAACTTAAAAAAAAAAACTATGAGTATGAAGTATTGGTTAATGGACTCCAAAGGAAAAATAGAAACAATAAAACCTTGTTGATTGTGAAAATAGTTGTTTGCAGGCTATTATGAGTGGTTGAATGATTCACAGTTAGGCCTACCTATTAACATGTATATATAAATAAATAGCTTTTAATTCTGTTTTTGTAGTGTATTATATGATGTGTGAATAAATATAGCCTACTTCAATTAATTCTTTCAGCTACTGTTATCAATCGGTTATTATTATCAGATTAGCTGTGTCCTGAAGTGATCACAAGCAGCGTATTCTAAAAGTTGATTGATTAATTTTAAAAGTTCTTGTTGAGTTTGTGGTGGAATTGGAAATGACTGGGTAGTTCTGAAAGTTTTGTGGTTCAGAGCCATAGAAATTTAAGTGAAAATAAAATAATTAACGTATTTTTTCAATGTGTTTATTAAGTGCTAGTATGGTACTTTATGAGATTGTGTGCGGGACGGGAAAATGTCTGTCCGTGTGTCTGTACACGCCATAACTCAAATACGCTTAATCAGATTTTCATGAAACTTGGTATACGCATTTATAACGTCCATGGGAAGAAGCCTATTGATATTGGACCAAATTGGTTGACCGATACCGGACTAATGCCCAATTTAATGTCTATTTTATGGTAATATATTAGAAAGATTTAACAAATGCAAATCAATTATCATGACAACGTATTGGTTTACAGGGTTCATATACGGCTTTGAAAATTGCAATTAGCCTTGACAAATAACACTATTCCTTCACATAGCCTATGTTTATCAAAACTAGACTCTTAAACTGAGTGAGATGGGAACTTCTTGGACTCACATTCTGGAGGTCGCTGGTTCAAATCACACAGCCGGCCAATTTGACATTCTTTTTTTTGTATTTTTATGTGAGTGTGCAATTGTGAAGATATTACATCTGTATAGTTCTGCTGATACTGGACAGTTTTATTCTGATTTTTTTTTAAAAACTATACCTTTGTTCTTCTGTAAGCCTTGCTTAATGAATTGATCTGGAGCTTAACTCAGAAATCAATTTAAAAAAAACTTATTTTCTGCATATTATAATTTCAATTATAACTGAATAAACAAAAGCCTTCTGGCACTTTGTTTCATCAGTTTACCTGATTTTACTGTACTTATTAAAGTGAAACTTTCTGAAAACATTAAAGAAACTAAAATAAAGCTATTTTAATATGTTTAAAAAACTAAAACAAGGTTTATAAGAACCTAAAATCTGGACCCTAGTTATGATTGTAACTATCAGTTAACCAATTAAATTTACTGTACCAAGATGTCTGAAATTTCCGTTGTTGGTTTTTTTCTTGTAAGGCAATGTCAAGCTCAGGAGTTGGTCATTTACCATGGTTCACACTTTTTTTCATACAACAGAACAAAAAACGGGGTTTTTAATAGGTAATCAACTATATCATTGGAATTGTCCATACTTATATTACGATTAAAACATGCAACACCGAAACATAATCACACAGTTTAAAGCAAAGCACAGTGCTGAGTCAGCAATGACAATGTAACATTTATACTTTATGTTACCCCCTGCCCCACCCTGGTTTCAAGAAAGCAGATATCCCAAGGGCTGAGATTACAACCCAGATAAACCATTCTAGTCTCTCTGGTAGTGCCTTATGCCGCTTTTGCAAAAAGAATTAGCCTATCTTCTCTCAAAGAGTAAGTCAACATTTAGTGTGAAAAGTCATATAACTCGCACTTGATGAGACTACAATGTGGCTGACCTTCATCCAGTCTCAACTCGCCTTTGCTGCCGCATCATGAGATTTCGAGGCTGCCTAAGTACATGGCACAACAAGTTGACGCATAATACCAGTAGGGGTGGGGAGTGCAGTGGCGAAAAGTAGTTTAATGATAGTACCAATGAGTTTATAATGATTAATGACTTTGTTAACGCTGCCTTTATTTATTTGTTTATAAATCCACTTTTTTTTTTTTTTTTTTTGCACATTATTTAGGTAGACTCAGTCTCAAAGTCTCTCCTTAATCATTTAATCATTTATTTTTACAACCTTACACATACAAGATGTATGTAATGGTATAGTCAAGGTAACAGTAAAATAACAAATAACATGCTGTGCCACTGCTAATTATAATGCATGTGCACCCAGGAAAAGTATTCACCACATTTTGCTCCTATAAAGTATATTAAGCTTCAGTTTTTTAAAAGTCACATTTGTATCGACCCACAAACAAGCACTAATTTTAACTACAATATTGACAATTTTGTGACAAAGAAACTGTGTGCTTTGTGTTATTAATTAACATTGCAAAGTGGTAGACACACATGTATAATGTTAAGTAATCCCTACAGGCAGGGCAGTAGCAAGGTCCTTCTGCGCCCTTGGCGAGTTTGACAAATCTGCACCCTCGAATACTGAGGGGTCTGAACAATTTTTTAAAATTTCCGTAAAATTGTTTATTATTTTAATATAAAAACACTGTTATTATTGAAGAAAATCTAAACCTCAATTTGAAAACGAACTAAGTGTTGGACTTTCAAGGTACTAAAACCTTATTTTCAGACGATTGAACTACTTAAAAAATAATTACATCATAAAATCTAGAATTTTTATTGCTTGATAAATTGCACCAGTCTAAAAAAGGTGGTATTTTTCATGGTTAATTTTGCGTCTTCTTTGTACCTGCGCCCTTGGCAGGTGCACATCTTGCCACCGCCTAGCTATGGCCCTGCCTACAGATATTGTAATATAATTGATATATTTCCAGCACACAAATATAATGTTATTCATGAAAGATCAGGTAAATTGATGTAACAAAGTGCCAGATTTCAGAAACTATTGAGTTTTAGACCACAATTTCTTAAGAAAGTTTGATAAGCATATGTCAAGGAATATGTGAACAGTATTTTTTTCTCATAGCCCTGTGTGTTGCAACTTCCAAAGTGCACTGCAAACAATGCTGTTGTCATGTGAACTGAATTGCATTTGATGAATTCGGTGTAATATTTTTAGAATTTAGGCCCCTAATTGGGTGTTAATCTGTTACCGGTCAACCGATTTGGTCCAAAATCAATAGGCTTTGTCAGTTCCATGAAAATTTGATAAGTGTATTCGAGTTATAACAGCACGCTTACATTTATTATATACATTGATTTCATGGAACCTCCCGCCTATGTCTAGGTCTTCCAAATGGTCTCGTTCTGCAGGGTTTCCCAGTCATAGCATGTAAAAAATACGACAAACACAGAATTAATCTCTGTTTATCCTTACACAAGATGTTTGAAAAGCATATGTAATTACAATATATCAGTTAACCATATATTAGAACAGGATTAAAAACAGAGTTATTAGTGTGTCATCCATGGAGTCAGCAAACTGTGGTCTGATGAAGTTTTGTCATAGGCAATATTTTACAGATGACAGTGTGTTATTTATTGGTGCAGTCAGTATTCAACAAATGTAGAAAGAAACACACTATTGCTCATTATGTCAATGAATCTCTTAAAGCAGATGATCAAAATTTTGCAAAATCCTTTCTTACTGTGCATTTACATTATGAAGTGAAGGTACCATAAAAATTCCAAGACTCTGCCTATTATAGTTTAGGCTCTACATTGATTTTCTATCAGTCAGTCAGGATAAAGCTGCTTATACAGGGTGTTTCAAAAATACTTTTACAAACTTCGGCCATGGGTTCCTTACACCAAAAGAAGGAAAAAAGTTCATATGAACATAGGTCCCATAATTCTTTTTCTCGTTAGGAACTGTTCAACATATTGGTACACTCATAACACATGAACACACAAAACTCATAACATATGCTCAAAATTTCCTCCTCTTGCTTCTAGACATGCATGCACTCGTTCAATCATGGACTACCGCACCCTTTCAAATACTCCGGGATGGTGTCGAATGGTTTCGCAGGCTTCCATGACACATCGATGAAAAGTTTCTTCATCCGGGATGCAACAGTCCATGATTCGACAAGTGCATGCATGTCTAGAAGCAAGAGGAGGACATTTCGAGCATTTGTTATGAGTTTTGTGTGTTGACTTGTTATGAGTGTACCAATGTGTTGAACAGTTCTTAACGAGAAAACAAAGGATTATGGGACCTATGTTCCGGGGTGCATGGGCAAAGAGAGTTAAGTCCACCATCCTAAAAAATTGAGATATGTCCATAGAGTTATAGTTAAAAATGTTCTCTACATTTGTGTTAAGTCCAGTAAGTCATATTCAAAATTGTACGGTAGTTATGGATGTGTGCCTCATGGGTTTATCCATCTCTAAAGCTATGTTGGGCTGGTATAGTGTGTTAAGTCACTCTAATTCTCAGTAACAAGAAAGTGGACTTAACTCTCTTTGCCCGCGCACCCTGGTGTTCATATGCACTTTTTTCCTTCTTTTGGTGTAAGGAACCCATGGCCGAAGTTTGTAAAAGTATTTTTGAAAAACTCTGTATAGACAGAGATATGTCTATATTCAATTGCATTGTATACATGAAGTGTCCCTACCTCTGTTTATCATCATTATGCATATTGACAGGTAGTAATGGATTTGATTTCCAGCTCACCCTATCTGAAGGGGTTGGAATTGAAGTAATAGCAATTGGAATTTCTGTGTTGCAGGCATTGAGTCAAGGCTTGACTACATTCAAAACCTGGGCATTGGAGCAGTCTGGTTGTCACCCATTTATAAATCTCCAATGAAGGATTTTGGATATGATATCCAAGACTTCAAAGATATTGCTCCAGAATTTGGGACAATGGAAGATTTCCGATCACTATCAAGAGCTATGAGAGAAAGAGGTAAGCGAGGAACATCATCTAAACGTACCATATTATATTATATACTAGCAGGTGCCGGTGGCTTCGCCTGCAATTACTTACTCAACTGCTACATATTGTGTTTAAATTATTTATTTAACAGAAAAATAATTAAAACATTATAACTTATTTATTATCACAGACATTGTTTTTACATAAATTGGAGGAATTATGTAATTTTACTCTTAATTATATTGTTTAATGTTAAAAATGTAAATAAATAAACGAACAAAACGAATCTTATACTACCATATGGGCATACAAATTCCAAATGAAACGATTAAAATGAACCATAGATTCATGAACCTTGCCCAAATCATGCATAAACAATTTTATTATAACAATTGAAAATTAAAAAAGAAAACTAAAAACCCGGCTTCAAGGTGCATTTCATGATCAAAGTGCGCCACCCGGGGGAAAAAAAGACCTCAGATTAAAGTTCCCTAGCCCAAAAAGCCCCTGCATAGTGTTTTTCGTCCAAATCATTCAAAGTTTTCTCATTAAGGCTTAGCCCGCGAAACTTGTAAGCTGTAAGGAACATATTCATGAATTCGAACATTTCGATTAAAAGGTTGAATTTACTGATTATTTACATAATCTACGCCATAGTGTAGTGGTTGAGGCACTGCGCTACAAACTGGAAGGTCGCGGGTTCGATTCCTGATGAGGTCATTAGAGTTTTTCAATTGACCTAATCCTTCTGGTGGCACTATGGCCCTGGGGTCGACTCAGCCTCTAACAGAAATGAGTACCAGGAGCACTCCTGGGGTAAAGGCGGCCAGTGCGTAAGGCTGACAACCTTACCACCTTCACATGCCGAATGTCCAAAATCTGGGAGCCTCAACCTCCTGGAACCCTCTGGGCCTCCATAGGGATCACTTTACTTACAAAATTTTGAGATACATAATTACTCAAATATAAATTTTGATAACTTCTCTAATTTTCAAAGTCCCGTTTGATTTATTTCCAAAGCCTTATGTGAAGACTGCCAACAATAGCCTAAACTGTTGTCGTGTGAACTGTGATTTGGATTTGATAATTATGTGTAAAAAGGAATTCAATATTCTCACATATCTAGAGTCTCTCAGAAAAATCCGAGGAGGTACCGGGGATCGAACCCGGGCCGACGGATCCATAGTCAGCGACGCTAACCACAAGACCACGCCAGCGGTCATGGAGGATTAAATCTCTTAATAATACTGTACTTCAACATTTCAGGTATAAAGCTGGTGCTGGATTTTGTACCAAATCATTCCAGTGATCTTCATGAGTGGTTCCAGAAATCAGTGAAAAGGGTGATGCCTTATACCGACTATTACGTGTGGCTCGATCCTAAAGGATTCGATGATGAAGGAAAACCAATACCACCTAACAACTGGGTAAGTGTATTTTTTTCTTAACCATACCCTAATATTAATCAAAATCTGGATTATTACTAAAAATGGATATATGTTGTGAATATCACTTCTTTGCTAGGATATGAATGTGTTCACTTCCAATGAATGATTTCGTTCAATTAAATGAATTAATAAATTACTATTAAACTGAAAAATATTTTTCCCCTTTCTTCTCTCTCTCGACTATTAATATGCATGTAGTTTGTAAAGTGCTTGCTGGTTACCACTGATACTTTTTGTTACTACTGTAATAGAATGAAATAGTGACTATCACTATAGCTTGGGAATTAGTGACATTGGAGTCAGCAGCAAGATGTCTTAAGAATATTACTATAATTGTATTCAGGCTAATAGACTTACATAAAACAGTTTTCATTCCCCATAAAAATACTTTTACTGACCCCCTCCCCGAAAAAAAACAACGCAATTCCAAAAGTTTACCTAGAGGCCATATCAGGAACAACTGCTCATGATATGTCCACCCTTTTTCCATTTCTAAAACCGTGACTTTTTTCTATCAGTTTCACAGTGCAGTTATGCAAATATAAATAATATTTAAGTAAAATGAATAATCCTTTTTATAATTCAAAAGTGGATTCAAAGGATTTTTCAAAGAGAAGTGTACAAAAATGAAATTGTTAAAATAAAAATGTCATTGCCAGCAGCAGTAAGACAAACACACTCTTCATGGTAGAAGTTCCCATAGATTCCACAGGGTCCCATGTCCTTGACTTCGTCCTCTTGACAACTTTCAGCTTGTGTGGTTTTCCTAGTCTTTTTCTTGCTGGTGTTTGTTCTTTGGCTTGTTGGTAAAAGACTGTTTCATGGTTGGTCCCTTTTTTCGTTTGGACTGCTGAGCTTCTTTCAGCTGAAAAAGATGTTTTTCAATTTGATCCTATGTGAATTCATGGCTAGTCTTATGACCTTCATTGCTTTTCTCTTCCTTTTTGGTGATGGCAGAAGTTCATGAAAGCTGGAAGATGACTTGCTGCTGAATGAATCATCCATACACACAGCAGCAACATTAAGAGGATCATCTGGATCAGACGATGATGATACATCAAGATTGACAATTCAAAGCCTTAGCATGTTTAGGTTTTGTGATGGGGTGTGAACAAATGATGCCAGAGTTGTAGTGGGTTGTCCAATGAGCTGCAAGAAGGAACCAAATTACTGCCTGTACTTGGTTGATTGTCAGGCAAACCTGAGCTTGGCTGGTTATTCAATACAGGAGGCAGGAGTTCAGTCACCATACTAGGGGCGAACGCCTCTTATGGGATCACATTTGGTTGAACGGGTAAATATATTTGACTCTGGAACCACTATTCATATTGGACCATATCATTGACCTGCCCCATGCTGGAGTGAGCTAACTCTAACTAACTCCGTGGCACTACATCCCTGAAGGAAAAAGGCCTACCACCCGACTGCTGCATCATCTACCACAGGCAGATGGCAGGATTGGGGGCATGTGGTCAGCATGCCAACACCCACGGCTGTTAATGGTGATTTCCATGACTGGAGCTGCTACTTCTCTATCAAGTAGATCCTCCATTTGAATCACAAGGCTGAGTGCACCCCTCCAGACTTTCCTACCTCAGAAAAGTCCGAGGAGGTACCGGGGATTGAACCCAGCCCCAATGATGCTAACCATAAGACCACACCGGAAGTCATGTTGGAGTGAACACTTCAGGAAAGTTCAACCCAGTGATATCATTCTCGTCTCAATGTGAGTCGAAAAATCTCAGAACCTCTTAGTCCCAAAAAGCTTCAAAGCTCCTGAAGCAACTTTTGTCTAATGTTTGCTACTCATTAGTTGTGTTGGATGGAAAACAGTAAAGGGCAATGTCATGCTGTTCAGCCTCTTCATCCTGTTCAAATTTTACAATTGAAGTGTCCCTTGGCTCTGTCGAATATCAGAAGACATGATCTGTTGGGTTTAAATCTAACAAAATGTTGCAAGAAATTAACAAAAGTTTGAGTAGTCATACTTCTTTTTGGACTCATTTGAATCAATGATCTAGCAGGCAGTCCTTTCTCCCAGCTTTATTTCTTCTCACTCCATTGAAGGGATCATCGATCCCACGGCATTCCCACAAGCCACAACCATAACGCTTTCTTTGTGTTCGCTTGCCCACAATATGAACTCATGAAGCCCCTTTCGGACTAAAACTCTTGGATACTTTTGGAGGTGGAGGCACATCCTTTTTCATCCATATTGAAAACTCATTCTGGGCATTAGGAGAAATTGTGTTTGTTGAAAATTTGTTTTAGTTTTGCAAAGTGATCATCAACTATGAATTTGTTCAATGTGTGAGTCTTTGAGCTTTCCATCGTGCAATGTCAGGATTCCTCTTAAAAAACTGTTGAACCACTTACAAACAGCAGTCTCATTAAAATGATGTTATTTTCTTGGCAGAAACAAAGCATGTAAGGTTTTAAGAATGCTAGACATGAACGGATAATGTACAGAAGACAACAGAAAAATTTTCCTTGTTCAGGGACAAGGTGGGTTTTCCATCCAACTTTTGACCTCTTTATGGGTCCATCTTTCTCCAAAAAAAGTCGTAAAGTATATCTAGGTACAGAAAACCTGTTGCTTACCCACTGAACTGAGAAGTTCTCACTCTTTACACTCCTCCATGCCTTGGGCATAGCTTCTTCAGTCCATAATCATCTCTTCTTTAAATTTTCAGACATTATTTTACATCTGAAATTTAAAATAACCTTCCACTAAAGTGAAACACTTTTCGACATATTATGTCTTATCTACTAATGAAAAAAGTCCAACTTAAAAAAATCCAATACATTTACAAAAAAGAGTTTCCATGACAAAATCAGCTACTTTCCACAGATTCAGATTTTAAAACATGATTGTGACATAATTTTTTTCTTACAATACAAAATGTTTGATAATTCCAGCTTTAACGTATATGTAGGCTATATATATATATAAATATTTTTAAAAATCAGGTAAACTGATGTAACAAAGTGCCAGAATGCTTTTGTTTAATCCATTATAATTGCAACCATGATATGCAGAAAATTAAGTTTTTCATTTTAATTGATTTCCAAGTTAAGCTCCAGATTGATACATTAAGCAGGACTTACAGAAAAACAAAGGTCTAGTTAAAAAAAAAAAAAAAAAAAAACAGATTAACATTGTCCAGGATCTAGCAGAACTATATCAGATTTGTGATATCTTGACACTCACACACTCATATAAAAATGCAAAAAAAATGTCAAATTGGCCGGCTATGGGATTTGAACCAGGGACCTCCAGAATGCGAGTCCAAGATGTTACCATCTCGGCATCCTCGCTGAGTTTAACGATTGAGTTTGATAAGCATATGTGAAATAATGGTGTTATTTGTCATAGCTAACTGTATTGCAACTTACAAAGCCATATACAAATACTGGAAAAAATGTTGTCATGATAACTAATTTGCATTTGGTAAATACCTTGTAATGTATTACCATTAAAATAGGCACTAAATTGGGCAGTATCAGTTTACCGTACTAGGCCCATAAAGTTGCCATGGTAACCCCTAGTAGACGTAGTTCCAACTGTGGCTCCTAGATGTCTCTACAGTGTCTCCCAGTGTGATTTCAATATTACATGTTAAGGGCTTTATTGTTCATTGTCTATTAACAAGCATAGTAAACTTTGTCATTTAGAAATCTTGAATTTAAGAAATAAATTCCATAATAATAACTTTTTATATTTTTCATGAGTAGGGATAGATGCAAACGCACGAACTTTGCATCACGAAGCCATCGCTTAGTCCACCAGACCACCAGTGCCAGTTGAAGGAAGTGAGTTCAGATAAGCCCTCTTGTATGATTGCTTCTTTTAACAAGGCATAATAAGTTTTGTTGCAGAAAATGTGATAAAATGATGCGTAGTTTCAATTGAAGTAAATGTGTTTAGTTTAATTAATCAACATTACTACCTTAACGGTGTCTTTAAACGTTTTTTTAAGGAAAAGAAACAATCCACAGCAAGCAAAGTTTATAAACATGTACTACTGGTATAATCATAATTATCTTTGCTTTCTTTACGCAGAATCATTGAAAATGAATGAAAAACTGAGATCATTAAGTAGTACAGTCTCAGAACTTTTACTAAAAACAATTGTATGCACCATGTATGCTAAAACTTTAGCAGACTCATCCAGTATTTCAGCCTCTGCTTACGTATCGGCTGCAATACTTGATTCGTCCATTAAAGCCTTATTTTGCGTACTTGATATATAAATAGCTATTAGAGTATCATATTCATGTAACATTTCTCGGAGTTCAGAACAAAACTGAAGGGAACTACGAGGTGCACCTACCTGGAATGGCTAAAGTGAGGATGGTAGCAACTTGTTCTCATAGATACGTTGTAAATTCCTAAGATCTCTGGCCTGTTTCCTATCAAAATCAAGTAGTTTCCTTTCCTGGTTTGGATAACTGATGTTCCACTGTAATTGAATGTATTTTTATATCGTTGCAGAAAAGTGTTTTTGGTGGTTCTGCTTGGGAATGGAATGAAGATAGGAAGCAATTTTATCTGCACCAATTTCTCAAGGAGCAGCCAGACCTCAACTACAGAAACCCTCTTATACTGCAAGAAATGAAAGTAAGTTAAAACCCTCTCAACTAGAATCTAGAGAATTTGTTCATTGCTTGTGATCCACCTGGTGTATAAATTTTTTTGCACGACTTAACTAATTAGTGGTACTTACGAGTGTTGTTGCCGTGGATTGTAAGTTGACATTCCCACACGCAATCTTGTTGCTATGGAAACAAAACAAATTTCCATGCGGTAAGAATTTACTTACGCCACACATCATAATACAAGCCTTGATGGACAAGACCCCCCCAGGACAAATATTCGGTTCCCATAACAACAAACACATGCGAATCACTTTCTGAAGTAAACATCTATCTTCAATAATGTATATACATAATATTTTCAAGTAATATCTCAATTAATATAATTAAATTTATATAAATAATCATCGTGGAAAACATAGCATGCAATACTCTTGCCGTAAGCGCATAACGGATCTCGGAAAATTAAAAAAAACTCTTTCCTCAATCCGTATGCATCGCTTATGGCACTTGTATCGCAATACTATATCAATTTCTTTTTCTTTGTTTAATCAAAGTCTGCTACAGTGTGTTTCACATACAAGTTGGCCAATCATGCAGGTTTCCACATCACGACAGCCATAGCTCTAACTCCCGAGCGTTCGGGTGAAATATCTATGCAAATAAAGCTGCTAATGGTGTAATGATTCAGGTTCTCACAATTACAATGAAAATAACCACGTACCTCATCACAAGAGATGTTGGAAATGTCCTCCTCTTGCATCCACACAACACCAGCACCTTTATAGGAAATTATCTTCTGTGTGCATAGGTTTAGCTTCCGAGATAAGAGTTAATTTCTCTTTCAGTTATGTAGCTATTTCACCCAAACTTGAACTTGAAAAATAAAGAGCATACGAGTATTCGTCAAACCCCCATACATTAGAAGAACTTAAAGACAATATCACACTTTTATAGGAGTGTAAAATCTGACTGACAAGTCATAGAAATTCTGACTTGATCTTCTTTACACACTAAACTTTTTAATATCATTAGATATCTGAATATACACTATTCTATATCTCCCTTCAATAAAATGACATGACTTAGCCGACTCTATACAAAGGAAGAGCTTTTATAGTTGCACAAAGCAATTTAGACGGTCTGTTGATTTAACCAACTTTCCACATGCACGCTTGAATTTATTTTGCAGAAGTAGATGCCTCACTGTCACTGTACTTTTAACTTTTTTATACTTTTACAAAAAGTGTATTTTCTTCTGACACTTTGTCATAAAAGTCAATACATGATACCCATTAAAGTGTTTTTTGACAATGAGTATGGCCTTCACAATTTCAACTTTCAACAATGTAGCGTAAAATACACTGGCCAAGGGGAATAACAAAAGCAAGAGTGTCCCAATAAAACTTTTGGGACAGTTTTGCCATGAAATTGGTCTGTCCCGGGAAAACCGGGATGAATGGACATGATATGAAGTGTTAATTATAGAGGCAAGTGAACACATAACATTTAATGAAGCTGGAACCAGAAATAAATTAATAAAATATTGTGTATTCAAAATTATTGCAGTGATTACTGTAAAAGTACTTGTTCATGATTCAATTTAAATGCTTACAACCTTCGAGTTTGTCTTGTTATTTAAAGACAGAAGTACTGGTACCATATTGGCTGGAAAATATGCTTATATTTGTGACCAAAGTCTTTATGTAATTTATTAAACCATATAGTGTTAAAAATAACGCTCATTTCGAAAGCAAAGGCAACTTTTCTTTAACATGTTTTACAGCAATATCTGTGGCTTGGTTCTAAAAGCGCCAATGTCAATTTCTTGCAAAAATAGATCTATGCATTATTGAGTTTGGCTAGTCTTTATCTTTCGAATAATAAAAGTGCCAATGTCTGTTGCTATTAATAAACATAATATAGAAACCTTAGGGGCCAATGTCGGAAGTTCTCAGCAACAAATGTTACTTCTACAAAGACTCCAAAGTCAGTTATCTCAAAAGCAAGTTTTATGACATTGGCCCTTTTACAACCAAGCCACAGATATAATATTCTCTATTTTCTTCTTGGATTCTGTAACAGCATACAAGTTGTCGATCTTGACATCTTTTTCAAGAACCAGTGAAATTTCTTCTCAAATAGTGGCTCAACAATACCTTTTCAATTTTATTATCATTATCAGTAATATCTAATTTCAACAACTATTTCCAAAATTAATTCATCAGTTATTTTTACTTTCAATCTCCTCCACATTCACATTTAAACCATCTTGTGTCATTTTTAAAATGATTCACATTTCGGACCTGTATAGGTGAACACTCCACACAAAACAGTTTACTAGGAGAAATACCTATTAGCTACACATAGCGTAAGGTCAACTAAAGCCAAAAAACAATGTAACAATGCAGCTATCACTATGTTTAATAGATTACCTAGAGCTGAACACTCGGTTTTGAAGGGTTTTGAAAGGTTGGCTTGATGAATTTTGGTAAATGAATTTCTCCAAGGTAGGCCCTAATGCTAATAATATACTTTGAAGTGTTTATTTTTTATTTTTATATGAGGCGCATCCATAAAGTAAGTTTCCCTCGGGCTGTTTACAGAAACAAAACACAATGTCATAGACATACATATTCCAACAGTTACAGCAAGTGTTCAGCTATTTTTTAACGTATCGTCACCAGAACTGAAACATTTGTCATACTGTTGAACTAACTTTTGAATACCTGTGTAGTAGAAGTCTGCAGCCAGGGATTTGAACCACTGTGTGACAACCATTTCTGCCTCTCTGCCATTCCCTGTCATTTCTTTAGGTGTAGGAAAAGATGGAAATCACTGGGAGTGAAGTCCAGGCTTTAGGGTGGATCTTTAAACACCACCTAGCAAGTCTTCTGCAGAAGTTCACCCTAAAGCCTGGACCTTGCTCCCAGTGATTTCCATCTTTTCCTACACCTCACGAATTGACAAAGAATGACAGAGAGGCAAAGGTGGTTGTCACATGGTGGTTCATATCCCAGGTGGCACACTTCTATGACATAGGTATTCAAAAGTTGGTGCCACGATAAGACAAATGTTTTGATTCCGGTAGTGAATATATTGAAAAATAGCTGAACACTGGCTGTTTCTGTTGCAATAAATATTTCCTTGAAATTGTGTTTTGTTTCTGTAAATGGCCCTAGGGAATCTTATTTTATGGATACACCTCATATTTTATCTTGTTTTATCCTGTCTTGTTTATTGTATTTATTGTACTTATTATCAATAACTGCTTGGATGCAATTCAAGAACATTATAAATCAAATTTGAATTTGAAAATATCTGAAAATTCAGTATCTCAGTTGTGATTATATTGTTAAAAAAATACTTTAACGCTTGACAATTTTGTCTTGGTAAGCTGTATCTCTTAATGTTTTTAACATTTTAGGATGTTCTTCAATTCTGGTTAGACCAGGGAGTGGATGGATTCAGAGTGGATGCTGCAGCTCACATGTTTGAAGATGAAGAGTTCAGAGATGAGCCTTATAATGATAAGGAGGCTTCTACGGAGTATTCACAGCTGGACCATATCTTCACATATAACTTGCCAGAAGTTTTAGATGTTCTCCGTGAATTTAGGATTTTATTAGACAGAAATTCAGTAAATGAGTCAAAGTAAGTATTGGTACAAAACATCCAAGTTTTTCAAATACAAATCAAGAGCCCTCAGTCACAGAAACAATCTCAAATAATAATAATAATAATAATAATAATAATAATAATAATAATAATAATAATAAGTACGATATATAAAACATATAAAATAATTAATATATAAAATATATCATTATAAGCAGTGCTTTTTTCTGGGGGCATGCATAGTCCTTAAAGATTTTCCATTTTCATATAGGAGAAAACCATAATTTCCACAATTTTGAAATCTGGAGAAATTTGTGTTAAACAAAATAACAAAAGTGATTATATGCATCGTTTGCATTAAAGTAACTTTTTTTTTTTGTTACATTCGTTAACTATACCATGATTTAGCTCTGCGATTGGAGGAAAACAAGCGAGCACTATAGCACTGCTGCAATGGTAACCATGACTACGTTGCCGATGTTACTGATTCAGCATGAGAGTTTGTTGTATCCCTTGCCTCTTGGATGAAATTGCATTTATTTACATTTTTGCTGCTGTCTCTGGCTATTCTGCAGTTGTTTTTCATGTGTTATATTATATGTGCCCTATTGAAAATGACTCCGCTTATATACATGTCAGGTGATCAGAAATAATATTGTGCATCCTTATGAGTTGTACAAACTAACTGCAAATATAAAGGACCATAAGGTGTGTTCCCTTATTTGTTTGTGAAAGGTGTAAGAAAACCCTGTGAGGCTATCATAGACTAAATTACAGCTTACGGGCAGAATTGATGTGTACGAACTGACTCCACCTCAAAGTACTTAAATTCGTATAGGCCCAACCATATGCATACCATATGAGATTCCACTTTCATTCTAAATACGTGGGTAAGTCTTCCAATGTTGCGTCAAGTCAAAGGTGAGAGTACTGCTTAAATTTCTTTCAGAAAAAAAAAGTACTGATTGTACTTGCATATACAGTCAACTCCCGATTATCCGGGATAATGGGTGGTAGGCACCTCACGGATAAACGAAAACACGGTTAAAACAAAATTATACCTAAACATATTGTTTTTTAAAGATAATTTTAAACTTACATAGGCCTATGTGGAAACGTCTTGCAGTGCTAGAATCATTCACAATCAGAGCTCACAAACTGTTTTAGCACAACAATAAAACAATAAGACTACTGTATTAACAGTTTGGTTTTGGCACTTTCAAGGAATTTTTACACTTTGCTGTTAACACTTTTTGTTTTTTGACCGCATTTTCCTTCTTGCGAATATCGGAAGGGAGCCTGCGCAACATCAACTTATCACTAAGTGAACTAAGTGAATATTTTTTTTAAAGATTGTTTTTAAGGAATAGCTCAACGGTTAATCCGCAAACCGGTTGATCTGCACCCGGATAATCGGGAGTTGACTGTATATATATACATATAAATATTTATATGCAAATAAGCCCATTAGGACTAGGCAAAGTACTTAGAGGTGTGCATTTGCCTTCCTTTGTGCCCATATTCCTTTCATTCTTTTACTGTGGGCTTTCTTTCTCTCTTTAGACCATGTTGTTCCAGTCTTCTTTGGTTTTTCCTCTTGATCAACTTGCCATTTATGAATTTTGGTCCTGAAGATTTCCTGGTTTTGAACATCTTCTGGTGTAATTTCTGCCAGTTTCAAATTGGTTTTGATTTCTCCGATCTATTTTCTCTTTACTCCTGTTTTCGTAGAATTTGACTATTTGTTTTGTCTGGGTTCATTCTTTTAATGTATCCGTAGAATCTCAATCTGCGTTTTCTAATGTCACTGTGAATATTTGTGTATGGTTTGATTTTCTGTTTGCCTCTGAGTCGGTACTGTTCATCTGCGAGTTTTGTGCCTAGAATTTTTCTTATGATTTTGCATTTCTTTTTTTCAATATTTTCAAAATCTGCTTTTCTGTTCAAAATTAGAGTTTCTGATCCATAGAGGCATTCTGGTTTAATGACTATTATAATTTCTTAGTTTTTTGTGCTTGGATATATATATATAGGTATAATATCATCATTTATTTATTTATTTATATAAAGAGTACAATGTTAAAGTCTTTCTGGGCCTAAAGTTTTATTTTTTCCTCCAGTTGTCTCTATCAATCCAATCCTTATCTTGTAGTTCTCTTTCTTTCATCCCTGTACTGATCTACAGCATCCACGAGTTTGGCCTGCCTCTGGTTCTTCTTCCACATGGACACCATTCCCAGACCCTTCTTGGTAGCCTTTCTTCTTACACATGCATACCAATTGAATTGTTTATATCTTACAAAATCCAAAACAGAATTCTTGGTATTCAATTTTTCTCTTATAACTGTATTTTTTAATTTTTCTAAATTTGAATGTCTTGCTGACTGTCGTAAGAAATCCATTTCCATTGATAACAATTCAGCAAGCTAAAGGAATATTATCTATTTTATGGAACCCGAAGGTTCATTGCCGCACTTACCTGAGCCCACCATTCAACCCCAGGGCCGTGGAAAGAAAGCAAGGGCCCCAGGTACAAATTTTCCCGGGCCCCCGGCAAATAATAAATTCACTACCCAACTCGTCATTTATAATGTATGCATCAAAAAGATTATGTAATGATATTACATAATTATTATACTGCGTCTGAGTTATCTTGTCCCTCGAAAAAGTGAGAGAGAAAAATATATTTTGAAAAGAGAAAAAGCTAGTACTTAACCTCCTATGGCGAAGGTGGAAGGGGCGAGATGCCATCCAGACTCACGGTGGCGGATTGTTGAGTGCTGAGGAGAGAAGCATCTCCACACTCCGAGTCGTCACTCACATTCATCTGAGTCCGAATCTTCTAAATTAATCACAAAACTGTCCAACATTTCGTCCATGAGGTCGTCTCTTTTCCAATAAAATTCTTTTATACCACGAACATGCTCACAAGCCCTTCTCCAGTGTTTAGCAGTCACTTTTCTACTGCAGCTTTAAACAAAGTTTCTGTATTGTTAATTTTGAATTCTGTGTTATGTTTTGCAACGTCATTTTTTATTTGCCCCATATCAACTCCATGGGGTTTAGATCGCAGTGATATGGTGGCAGCCGTAAAATTGTGTGCCCATGTTGTGCAGCAATTGTATCAATTTCGTAGGTTCTGAATTTGTCTTTAACGCCTAATTTCATACAGAACGGGCTTCGTAGAACGAGGATCATAATCACATTCTACTCAATGGTATGGAGCATTGTCCATTAAGATAATTGAATTTTGAGGTATGTTATGAAGGAGCTATTTTTAAAATCGTTTCCTTCCATTTCTTCATGGTAATTTTTTGTCTTCGATTTAAATAACAACCCACTTGGGACAAATCCGCACTCCGATCCATCATACAGGACTATAAATCTTTGGCCTTTACCTAAAGGAACACAGCGGTGACTCAAACTCTCCATCGGAATCTTCTCACATTCATATTTTCCCTCTTTCATGGTTAACATTGATCCATGTATCGTCGAAAAATAGATAACTGGGCACAGTGAATTACGCAAATCTCTCATTTTTCTCAATTAATTGAATCGTTTTACAACAATGTCGCTCCTTTCCATCATCATTTTCCTTCCTTTGTTGTTTTTCACGTATCGAAATTCCTTTTTTTTAAATATTTCGTGGAGAGCCCACTTGCTGCCGTCAAATAATCCCGCCTTGTGTAATGCCTTCTTGATATCATCTAGGCTAGGCAAAAATCGTGACTCATATAACTGATAAATTGTACGGCGAATAGCAGATTTGGTGAAAGAATCTATAATTGTTTTCATTGGTGTCCTATTGGGCCTCTTTTTTCTAGGCGTTCCCAATCTAGTACCAGCCTATTTTGCCATTTTATGTTCATTTAAAATACGGGAAGCCGTTCTCTTAGAAACTCCAGTCGCACAAGCAGTTCCTTCTAACACTTTTGCTACTGATAATGTTTCTTTTCCATTCTTCAACGCATCAAACTCTCCTTCAAAGAACTTGTGAACATTGCACGGTATTTCCCTAGCATCCGACTGTAATGGTTTTCCTTGTTTGCCAACACCAGCAAGTATTATTATAATTAACAGCATAAATAACGCGACTACACTATAGAAAATATACCGAGCCTCCATATTTTCGTTTTTACCGGTATACAAATAAGAATTTAGTACAGTTGAATCTGGTTAATTCGACGTTGGATAACTCGAAATATTGTATAATTCGAATAAATACTCATTCCCCTTGAAATTCCTATATAAATGTATGTTAAAAAATTGCAATGAATTCGAATTTTTTAAGCTTAATTTGGGTAAATCGAAGCCAGAATTTGCCTCATGTTGATGTTGTAACGATTCCAAGAGTTCATTGCTTCCAGGAATTCCACAAGAATTCTCTATTTCGCTGAAGAACCCTAGTCGGTAGCAGCCAGCAGGTACCGTACCAAAGTGTACTTTTAACCACCGTTATCTTCCTTCTTGCTGAATAGATGTTCAATGGAATGCGAAGTTAACCCCCTCCGCTACAGTCTTGGAGGGATTCAACACTTCTGTGAAAATTCTAGTGTTCATTCTATCCTCTAAGTGTGACTGTGTTTGAAAATGTCAAAGCATAGAGCATACACCAGTTCCTTTATTAAATTTAGGGTTACAGTTTTAGTGTGGAAAAAAATGGTTTCATTTAACATCCTAACAACAGGTAAGATTCACTATAAGTTACAATAATTATTATTTATTGCAAGGACTTTATTTTTTAACATTTTTACGGCATTTTCGTTTAAAAAAACAAAGTTTTGGTTAATTCGAAATTTGGATAATTCAATTTTTTTCTAATTCCCCTTGGGGTTCGACAGGGGTGCCCACAGGGGGGGGGGGTTAAGACGCTGACTGCGTTATTGAAATTTCTGGGGTGGGGGCAAAATATTATCGTTTTATGAATTTTCTGGGGGGGGGGGGGTTGAAAATTGTTGAAAAATTAGAGTTTTATATGCTAAAATAAAAACGGTCAAGTATTATGACTTTAAAAGGTCTCTTCTAATTCTTTAGAAGTGAATAGTATTTAATTAGTGCCCATACCCGGGGGTGTGGGGGGGCGCAAGTAAAAAATGTATAAAAAAAATTATTATAGTCAGGTGTTTTTATTTTAAGACAATTATTTGAAATTCAGTAGAGACATAAAAAGTTTGCTGAAGTTTTACCAAATCGACAACATGGAAGCAGAATGCACAATGGATTAGGAAAGGGGG
Source organism: Ectobius pallidus (assembly GCA_964059195.1). NCBI lineage: Eukaryota > Metazoa > Arthropoda > Insecta > Blattodea > Ectobiidae > Ectobius > Ectobius pallidus. The sequence goes on along the minus strand of CAXKWD010000008.1, from coordinate 10,211,524 downwards.
GTTCAGGGATTTTGACCCCCTAAAGTCAATACCTAAAATTCTATATTTGTATTGAAAAAATATTTACAGTAATTAAACAAGATTTGTTGGTGTGTCAAATATGATATAGCAGTTGTTTTCTTCTCATAACATAATGTGTAGGCCTATTATGTCCACTGTTCCATGTGTTATTCAACTTTTCTTAAAAATAGTAATAAGTATTATAACTTAGGTAACAAGAAATTGTCTTAGAGTATAGTAAACAAATTTGCTAACTAGTTTTTCAGTGCTAAAATAGCATAAAATGTGATTTTCATTAGTTCAATACTTAAAAATTTTCCGGGGGTGGACACTCGACTTAGGTAACAATTTCTTGTTTACATTGGCATGTCTTAGAGTAAGGTAAACAAATTTCCTAGCGAGTTTTTGAGTGCTAATGTAGCATAAAATGCGTTTTCATTAGTTCAATATTTAAAAATTTTCCGGGGGTGGACCCCCCGCTTAGGTAACAATTTCTTGTTTACATTGGCATGTCTTAGAGTAAGGTAAACAAATTTCCTAACTAGTTTTTCTGTGCTAAAATAGTGTAAAATGTGATTTTCATTAGTTCAATTTTTTAAAATTTTCTGGGGATGGATCCCCGACCCCCTTTTTTGGGGGTTTTCCAAACCCCCCGGCACTTTCGACCCTCCCCGCAATTATTTTCTGGCTACGTCATTGTTGCACTTATTTTATTATTATTATATTATTAATATATTGTTACAAAGTGGCCCAAGAAGTTAAAGCGACAAAAAATAAAATAATGAAAAAAAATGCCCCCCTCTAGAAAATATCATATGGGCGCCCTTGTCGACAGCCAATCAGGTTGGGGGGTGAGCAATGAAGTTTGGGGGGGTAAGTCATGAAATTTAGGGGCCCGTGGGTTCGAATTACTAACTTGAAAAAAGACACTTCACTACTGCATAGATCCGTCACTGCACACTAGCTTCAACAAACTGATGTAAATCTCTGAACTAACACCCTTAAAATCTTAGCAACACAATAGCTGAGGAAGCAGCATAATAGCCTTGAAATTGGCAATGCCCTTTACAGAAGGAGGTAGTATTGGGTAGATTTATGACTAGTGAGACAAGCTAACTCGCACAGGGTATAAGTGCCAGAATGGTACCGGTACTTTATGAGATTGTCTGGTAGACAGGATTGTCTGACTGCCTGTCCGTGTGTCTGTAAGCGCGATAACTCAAATACGCTTTATCGGATTTGGATTTTCACAAAACATGGTGTACCATTTATAACGCCCATGGGACGAAGCCTATTGATTTTGGACCAAATCGGTTCACTGATGCCGGGCAGGAAACGGAAAAATACAGTGCCTTTTTTTTTTACTCGTGGCCGGGCGGTCGGCTGGAGATAGCTGCAAGCGCACAGTGCTTCTCGCCGTTCATGGCTCCCGCCTTTCTCCCCGTCAGTGCACACACACAGCACACCAAACACCAATTTTCTGGTCATGCAATAGCATTTCGTGTACAATATCGGGTTTTTCTGCACTCCAGTATCTGTTGCTTTGTGTCGATACATGACCATGTAAATGAAACCATGCTTCGTTTGTGAAAAAAATTAACTTAGGGTCCATTAAGCCATCTTTACCCAACACCCAATTGCAGAAATTTACTCTACTCACAGTATCACGTGGTTGCAGTTCCTGAACTATGGTTATCTTATATGGTTTTAATTTCATAAGTTTAGTGGCTTTCCAAGCCGAGAATTGTGAAACCCCCGTTTCCTGTGATAACCTACTCAGAGATTTTCTAGGGCTGCGTTCTAACTTTTGTGCTATCTCATCGAGTTTTTTATCTGTAAGCACACGGCAAATTTTTTTTTTTATTTCTTATCAAGAACAGAACCCGTTTCTCTGAATCTGTTTACAAGTTTACGAACTGTCTCTCTGTGAGGCACAGGGATACCAGGGAATCTGTCTACAAATAGCCGTGTCACTTCTCTACAGAACTCTGTTTGCACATAGGAATCATACATGAATATGCGGTGTGCTAAAGTATACACACTTCTTGGCATTATAACAGAACTATCACAATTTAACCACAAAGAAGAAAACAAGAACCTCCACTAGCAACGACCGCACATGCACTGACGGGGAGAAAGGCAGGAGCCAGGAACGGTGAGAAGCACTGTGCGCTCGCAGCTACCTCCAGCCGATCGCCCGGCCACGAGTAAAAAAAAAGGCACTGTACATTAAAATGTTTTAATTTGGAACAATTTTATCTGTATGTACCAGTTTAATCTTTTGAAAATTATTATGTTAAATGCCGAACGTTAGTTAGGCCTGCTGTTGAGTCCAAAAAGCTTTCTGCTTCTACATTTCAAAAATAGCAATTTTTCTTCAAGAATAATCCGTTTCAGATTAAATGATTAATTCCGTGCCACCGATATACGACAGGATAATGCAGATAAATGTTTATTGACTTATAACCAATTTTATTTTACAGTAAATTTAGAAAGTAAAAAATAATACGTGGTCGGCCGGGCCCCCTTTCGGGCCCGGGCCCTGGGGCTGCAGCACCGACTGCCCCTCCCTCTCATCGGGCCTGTTCAACCCTATTCTGTGCTAACTCTATCCAATAATCCATCGCAAATCCTGCTTCCCTTAAATCTATCCTAATATTTTCCTCCCACCTACGTCTAATCTTCCAGGTGGTCTTTTCCCTGTAGGTCTCCCAGTCAATACTTTTGAGATTTGTCTTTCCTCCCCCATGCATGCAACATGTCCAGCCTATTTCATCCTTCGTGATTTAATTGCCCTTTACTATATCTGGTGAAGAGTACAGGTCCTGAAGCTCGTTATTATGCAGTTTTCTCCAGTCCCCATTTTCATCTCTCTTAGGCCCAAATATTTTCCCAAGCCCCCTGTTTTCGAACACTCTCAGATTACGTTCTTCCTGAAGAGTAAGCGACCATGTCTCGCATCCATATAAGACAACCGGCAATAATTTCGTCTTTAAAAATGGCATTCCTACACAAAAATTTCGTGTTATGTCTATTTCACATAAATAAGATCTCTGCTGTAAATAATTGGCAAGGGTTTCTCAATAATTCAAGATTTCTGAACTATGAAACACTTACAGCTAGAGTTTGTTTGTTTGTTTGTTTTGTTTTAATGTAAACCTCTCAAAATAATGTAATATTATTAAGGAGATAGCACAGTGGTGTTACTACCGGCATGGTCTTGTGGTTAGCATCGCTGACTACAGATCCGTTGGCCCAAGTTTGATCCCTGGTACCTCGGATTTTTCTGAGGTAGGGAGGTCTGGTGAAGGTGCACTCAGCCTCGTGATTCAAATCGAGGAGCTACTTGATAGAGAAGTAGTGGCTCCAGTCATGGAAACCACCATTAACGACCATGGGTGTTGGCATGCTGACCACATGCCTCCAATCCTGCCATCTGCCTATGGTAGATGATGCAGTGGTCGGGTGGTAGGTCTTGTCCCTCCAAGGATATAGTGCCATTAAGTTTAGTAGCACTGTGGTGTATTAATATCTCTTTAGTTATTAGGTACGTAAATGTTTCAAAGGATAGTCCTCCATGTCAAGATCAGTCTGGTTAATATTAAGCAAATTTTAAGTATCCTTAGCCAACATATTATGTAATTTTTTGTAACTGATAAAGTAACTAAATGCATTTACCGTAATTTGTCCTCGACTGACATCTCACATGTGTGTTCCTCCAACGATAACAAGTGTGCTTCTATGTTATATGTTTTCTTATGTAAAATTAATTAACAATTGCATAATTTATAGCAATGAACTTTTAAAATTATTAAATTAAATATAGTACAATTAAATTTAAGAAATAGGCAGTTGTTTATAAGTTCCTGTCATTAAGTAAAAAATGTTAGAATGTTCACCTTTAAATCAAATATGTAAACAACATTATTCTCTATCGCTTCAAAATGCTTTTCTGGATTTTGACTTACGGTATAATTAAATCATTACCTAGGCTATCTTCATGAAATGTACTACAGTCAACCCTCGATATAATGCCACTCTTGACAGTGCAACCCTCGCACTGCGCCAATAAATGCAAGTGAACAGTTCTTCTCCCATATAAAATACATAAAAAAACCTTGTTACTGTGCCAATTCATTTAGTGCCAGTGAATGTTAAAACAAGATTTTTACAAAATATAGCTTGGAGTGACTTTTCTTCCGTTTCAGAATTCTTTTGAAACTGGCGTGTTAGGAAGATTATTTAAGAAACATACTATTGTATTTCCAAGAAGTGAGAGTCCCCCTGCCACTAACTGTAAATGTAGTGCGGTGGAATGAGGAAGCTATGTTAAAAAATCGGAGACAGCCTGCATGAGGGTGGATCAGGTAGAAAGAGTCCTTCATACAATGAGACATTTCAAACTTTCACTTCTTGAAGTCCAGTGTCCATTCAGCTGTTAAACACTATACTACAGTTACATTTAATCACTTACATGGACCCACGTGATTTTCAACCCCTTTGTGCACTGTAACACTAGACATATACTGTAATATACAGTACAGTACAGTACAGTGTATTTTATTTTGAGCTAAAGTTCTCTATTTGCTTTTTATTTGATTTTCTTTCTTAATACAGTATAGTAAATTAATACAGCACAGTATTGTGCAATTTTTACTTCCTCTGCCCGTACCATAGGTACTATAGGTAGAGGAAGTATTGTTTTCGACCCCCAAATTCGAAGTTGAGTTTTTGACATATATACACGTTTCAAGGCCCCCTGAATCCAAAAATACTATTTTTGGAAACATGTCTGTGTGTGTCTGTGTGTGTGTCTGTGTGGAATATCTGTGAACAAGCTAGCTCCAAAACGGAAAATCGTATGAAAACAAAATTTCGTATTTGGGTCAGGTACCTTCTGAAGATGTGAGGATAAGATTGGCGACTATTTTCTCTTATTTTTAAGGGGACTTTACATGAAGAAATTTTCGTTTTTCGCGATTTTCTCGAAAACGGCTCTAACTATTTTCTTTAAATTTTGCACAAGTGTAGCTTATAGTGAGAGCTAAAACTTTTATTTGAAACTTTTTTTCGAAAAAATTCTCTGAAGGCAGTTACAAGCCACCTACTGTTCACCCACTGTTTGTAAAAAGTTTGTAAAAAGTTTGTGTTGTGTGGTGAACAATTGAATATACACTCTTTCACGGCCTCTTATTCTATATAAGAATGAAGTGAGAAAGACATATTGGAGGGAAATATTCGATAAAGTTCGGAAATTATTCTTAACGACGGAGGTTTCAATAAATGTCTGCAGTCACTTGTTTTTGTTTGCTATATAGTCTGCACTTTTTTTAGTCGCATCTTTTTCAGAGAAGAGGTTATCAGGTATTTATCGTATAATTAGCGTTAAATTGTATCTTGTGTTTCTGTACAAGAATAGGCCTTTGTGAATACTCCTAACTTTTATTTGGGCAGAGGAAGTTATGTGACTTTCACATCAGATTTTTACTTTAAAAATCAAATGTCGTTTTAGTGCCACCCTCGCTTAGTGCCACTAAATGTTAAGAGAATGGATGGTGGCATTATATCAAGGGTTGACTATATATTCCATACAATTTGACTTAGTTTATAGTTTGTCTTGTTAAATTAATAATTGTATTTATTACAAATCATTCATGTATCTTCTTCATTATCCTCACACATTTATTTATAGGGTATAATCTATGATATTGTACAGTTAGTGCCATTTTAAGAAGGCCTCGTCGCAAACCATCGTCCATCTACAAAAGAATATAATAGCATTGTTCCCTAATCCGAAAATCTGCACAGACTTCAACACCGACAAAGAACAGGTGCTCTGGTAGTCATGTGGATTTCCCCAGTATTGCCACTGTCACTTACTACTTCTTAAGTAAAGTAAGTGCTGTGGTACATATTTGGCAACATTGTACTGGACTGCAGACAAGAGTGAATGCGCCTAATTACCTTTCTATTCACTGTTTGACAGTTCGGAGAGGATCAAGGCAGCGGCAGGTAAGGGAAGTTCTTGGTAAAGTCTTTAAAAAATGGCACCCACTCTACAACACTTACTGGCAAAAGTACACCAACTGGGATTTATTCCTGTAGTTGGCAAAATAAATAAATAGATTATGATTTATATGCAAGAAGCTTACATATATACAATTTGCAGGATAATGTTTGTGGAAGCCTACTTGCCAGTGAACAAAGTGATGGACTACTATGGAAACACTTCTGCACCAGTGGCTCACTTTCCTTTCAATTTTGAGTTTATTTCATCAATAAAGCAAAACATAACTGCCAAGAAAGTGTATGATGTAATTAAAACATGGCAAGACAATCTTCCCGATGGAGCGTGGTCAAACTGGGTGGTGAGTATAAAGATATCTGATACAGTGCTGTCACTTCTTACAATGACTTTTATTATGATGATGATAATAATAATAATTGTTGTTGATGTCAAGAGAGCTTTCTTTAAATAATTGCCGGGTCGTTTTTTATTCCCACTCTGTGACTCTCAGTTCACATTAAGTTGATTTTATGAATATAAAGTCCACCTATGCTCAATATGCCAGAAAATTAGAATTAGAATTATATATTCAGCCTAAAGCACTAGAATGTGATTTTGTTAGAATCTAACAGGATATTGAGGCTGAAGACGTAGAATAATTACAGTTTATATAATTTATTGTTGATAACATATATTGATACAGTATTTGTTACATGTATAATGAAATAAGCCTATAATTTTACATGTATACAGTAGAGCCTCAGTAATTCGAGGTTCCGTGTAATTCGAGCTGGTCTTAAGAAAATTAAAATTGTCCATAAAATTAGAGTAAAATCCCGTTTTTATACGATGTCCGCAAGTAAGTTTTACGCACTTTCTTTTAATTTTTCCATGTACAAAAATGCAGGTAAAACTGTCCCACTTAGGGTTTTTGTTCATAATACACAGAAATAACCTTGGCTTCAGACTGCTAATGCATTTCTATTACAGATTGACAGAAACCGTTAGGTTTGATTTTTCTTTGTCGGGACCTCGTGTCAATCAATTGTACAGTGCATATTTCCCCATCCTTTCAGAAAAGAATACTGTATTGTTACAGTAATCCCTACAATGGTAATTAAAAGTGTTTTCCTAGTAGCGCCGCTTTCCCGTTCCATTCCATTAAGGGTCAGACAATGACTTAATCCTTAAAGGATGCCAATGTAGCAAATTGGAAATGTTTGACAATATATACATACAGGCGTAACACAGGTATGTAGGCCTACTATATTGTTTATTTATTTATTATTTAAACCTTTATTGTGCTCATTAAACATTTATTTGCGATTTACCCATTGATTTAGTGAAATTTCCGTATAATCCGAGTTTTTTGTAATTCGAGGTAGCCTCAGCCCCAATTAGCTCGAATTATCGGGGTCCTACTGTAATGAAATAAGCCTACCTTATATACATGTAACAAAAACTGTATCAATATACATTACCAACAATAAATTATATAAACTGTAATTATACTAAGTCTTCAGCCTCAATATCCTGTTAGATTCTAACAAAATCACATTCTAGTGCTTAAGGCTGAATATATAATTCTAATTCTAGTGCTTAAGGCTGAATATATAATTCTAATTCTAGTGCTTAAGGCTGAATATATAATTCTAATTATCATATAATTCAGCACTAGAGGAATGAAATTCATTAATACAATGTAAGAAAATGTATTTGTATTTTAAGGTATGTATTTTAAATGTGTTAAGAATTTTTAATAGGGTTATGACTAGACTTCGGATTTTAGGTAAAAACCTATTTTAATCCTTAAGTGATATATGGAGGAAAACTTGTATATGCATGTTTCATAAGTGACTATGCCTAAAACTGATACTTTTATAGGACTTAAAACAGCCTATTTTTACGTTAAAGCCTAATATTGCCTTTTTGCTTGTTTTTCCTCTAAAGTTCAAAATAAGTCATTTTTTTTGTTATAAATTCTAGTATTTATTTTCAGTTCGTACTAATTTTTTAACTCCGAATGTGCAGTACATGACACATTTGTGACGTGGTTAAATAGTAAGGATGTTTTATCTTCAGCAGTAGAAAAATTCCTTGGAATTTCCAAGAAAATGTAGTGTTTTTCTCCCGACTGCCACATCCAGTAACAAGCCAAAAAAAAAAAAAAAAAGTTTAGGTTTTCACTGTTATGGTAGCCCTAGTAGTAGGTCTATATAATATTCTATGTACCATAGGCCTATATCTGTGTTTTATCATGATTATTGATTAATGGTGACTTCAATACATATAATATTCTGCATTGCAATTGAGATATTTCAGAAAATTGGCAACTTAACGATTTTATAAGAGACTATTTTACGATTTTTAGAACCTATTTTCCAATTTTTAGACCCTATTTTAGGTACGGTACCTAAAACAGCATTTTTAGCGACCTAAAAGACCGAAGTCTAGTTATGACTATTGTATCATATGTACATACATTTTTTATATATTTATAGACTAGTAGCTTATGCTGCTTTTATACGAGGTAAAATGTCGTAGGATAAATTATGTTTTTTAAAATATGTTAGGTGTCTAAAAATCTTCTTACATACTGAGCATAGGTGGACTTTATATGCATAAAATCAAATTATACAGCTCAGTAGGAAGATGAAAATCATTGAAATACACATTAAGTTGAGTTTGTCTTCCTTAACCACCAGGTAGGGAATCATGACAACTCGAGAGTTGCCACAAGATTTGGAGCTGACCTTGTGGATGCTATAAACATGATCATACTGCTTCTTCCTGGCACTCCTGTTACTTACTACGGAGAAGAGCTCGGCATGGAAGACACTCAAATTTCATGGGAGGATACAAAGGACACTGCAGGACTCAATGCCGGACCAGAAGGCTATCAACTTGAGTCTAGAGATCCTGAGCGAACACCAATGCAATGGAATGCAGGGAAAAATGCAGGTTTGTTGATAATAGTAATAACAAGTTAAAGACTGTCGTGTTTTCACAACTATTCGTCCTCTAGCAAAGTTTTGTTTTACAATAATGTTAAAGTCGGCTTAGCCCAGCATGGGTGACAGTGTGGCTCACTTATTTCCTTCAGTGTAATGTGTTTGTTGTATCTGTCCAATGTTGCAGTTCTTTAATATTGATTGCAGGGGCTACAGCCACCCCCCATAAACATTAAGTAATGCTAATTTTTGCATATAAGGATATTTTACTTTGAAAAATAGTAGGCATAAAATAAATGATACCAGATGCTCAACTATTCTATAATTTTGTGATTGCTGCCTAGGCCTTTCGGTGCCTTTACACCGTCTTTAGGGCATCTTTTACTGGCTTGAAGTTCCAATATTTAAAATAAAAACTGCATTTCATCACATTTATAAAAAAAAAAAATGGATGCGTGGAACTCAGAAATTCACTTTTTCGGCATTTTAAATTGAATACGAATAAAACGATAACACAGTTGTGATGAACTAATACCCAAACTGTCACTGATCGTAGCCACTGTGTTTGTTTACACCAGTCATGGGCAAACCCCTATCCATTGATACGCAACCCGCAAACTTGGTCGACTTACACATAGTTCGAAAAGAACGGGTAGATGGAGACACAAACAGATAATAAGTGCAGTGGCGGTTGCTCATTCTTAGGGAAACACTAATTTCACTTTATAATGTATACTACATGAAACAAATAATACAAACAATTTTGTATTTTTAATTATTCTTCTACGTGTGCAATTATTTCATTATTCAAAGGCTTAGAATGTGCCATAATGCCTTTCCAATCGGAACTGTATCGCGACCCGTCACTGCTTGCAAAGAGAGTATGACTCATGCATGGGAATAATCCACCAAGTACACCGAATGTCCTCAATGCCATCTTGTGTGTTATGCGGGAAGGTCAAGAACCACAAGTGGTTCGCGAACCAGTAAGTGCCCATGTATGGTTTACATGAACGGGGCGCTTTATTTAAGTTTCTGAGAACGTTAGTGACATGTAAACAATGCTCACACAACGAGTAGAGCCATTTATAATGGTGAAGGGCTCACCATGACACTAGCTCGAAGCAGTAATGGCCCGCACTCAATGCCTGATACCTTTCCCCTGTGTGCTCCTGTGGCCCCACTCTTTCGATAACAACTCTATGCTTGCTACTTACCCCCACTCTTTCGTGACGATTTTGTTCGTAATGCTAGAGTGTAACGCAACATTGGGTTAGCTCTCGATTTACTCCTAGTGCGCCTAAAGAAGCTTCACATTAATAAGATAAAATCATAAAATTTTATGAAGGACATGCGGCGAGGAGGCCATAGAAGACAGTTCAGTGACCGTGTTTTTATAAGATTTTTATGTATTTTATCTTATTTTATAAATGTGATGAAATGCAGTTTTTATTTTAATTATTGAAACTCCAAGCCAGCAAAAGATGCCCTGAAGAAGGTGTAAAGGCATCGAAAAGTGGAGGCAGCAATCACAAAATTATATAATAGTTGAGCAACTGGTATCACATTTATTTTATTTCATTGATTGAGCTCACCGGTATTAAAATGTATTTTAATAATTTTAAATAGTGACAGTTTAGCACATCCTGACTCATGAAAAGCATGAAATAGAAATGGCGTTACTGCTTTGTCTAAGTACTAGGAGGTGCCCGTGGCTTCGCCACGATAATTCTTTTAAAAATTAAAAATTAAGAGTATAATAATTATTAAAGCATTATATTTATTAACACTTGCACGCGAATCATTCATAAACTAAGCCATTAATAACACTGTTAAACACACATTTTGTGACATGGAAATTTTTAGGTGTTTCTGATGTATTGAGGCACCCTAATAACAAATTTAAAAACAGAAATTGCCTATCACCCACGGATTTTTAGTAACAAGCGTTTATATTCTGCAAGTATGCAACATTTGACTCACAAAACTGTTGCAATAACAATGAAAACAATTTTAAAATAAACTCTGAATAATACATTTGTTGCTTCCATAGAATAAAAGAAGACATTCTTCTCCACCCTACCCCACCATTCATTATTTTTTAAATAATATTTTCCTGAATTTTTAAAAAATATATAAGAAAAAACAGCAATCATTGCAACAGTTTTGTGAGTCGCTGTATGTATATTGTACCACTTCGTGTAATGCATGTATCAGCAGTGTGTTAAGACAAGTTCCTTCCAGTATATTACATGCAAGAAGTACACACCCAAATGAGATTGTGCATTAGTAGGCGTATGAAGTTACTACATTTACTATGTTGTCTTTACTAACGTGCTTGTGTTCTACATACTTGGTTTATTTTTATTATTGTGCTGTGATTGACTGTGAATTAACAAGTCAATACAATGCCCAGGCAGTGTGTAAATAATGTCAACAGTTTTTGTTATGTGTGAGAAGAAATAACTTTTAAATTGCAAAAACGTAATTTCACCCAACTTGTGCGAAGAGCTTACGAATTTTATTTCGGAGTTAAAGTAGATCAAGATAAGTCATGGGCCCCTCACATACGTTGCAAAGAGCTTACGAATTTTATTTCGGAGTTAAAGTAGATCAAGATAAGTCATGGGCCCCTCACATATGTTGCAAGACTTGTGTAACGTTGTTAACAGGTTGATTGAAAGGTGAAAAACGTAATATGTGATTTGCAGTACCATTGGTGTGGAGAGAACCAAAAGACCATCCAACAGATTGTTACTTTTACCTCACTAAAATACAGGGCATCGGACTGAAGTCCAAGGATGCTGTGCAATATCCCAATTTACCATCAGCCCGGCCCGTCAATCATAGTGAAGAACTTCCTATCCCAAACCCACCAGAATCATGGAGTTCGGACGAAGAAGAATGTTCTAGTGATCCACCTGATGTTGTGCAATTCACACAGGAAATCGACTATGATCCAGACTTTCAAGCATCAAAATGCTCAACAAAACACATCTGATTTCAAAAGCTGAACTGAATGATTTAGTTCGAGATTTAAAACTAGCAAAATCACAGTCAGAACTCCTAGCATCCAGATTAAAAGGATGGAATCTCCTCAAAGGTGACGTACATATAACTGGCTTTCAAAAACGTCAAAAAGGACTTACACATTATTTCGCTCAAGAAGGGATTTTGGTGTAGGCTACTGCATGGATGTTGACAACTTATTTGATTCATTGGGACAGAAAATTTGCGCCTATTTATTGATTCTTCTAAACTTAGCTTAAAAGTATTAGATCGGAACGGAAGGGGGTTCTTGTATCTGAAATTGAAATTTCCGAGAGTTAGTGAGGCAAAAATTAAAGAGGGCATATTTGTGGGACCGCAAGTACGAGAAATTATGAAAGATGGCAAATATGACAACATGCTGAATGAAGCTGAACTAAGAGCATGGAAAGCTTTTAAAACAGTTGTGACCAATTTTCTTGGATATGCCAAAGCTGAAAATTACAATGACCTTGTGACTGAATTACTTAGTGCCTACAGCGAAATGGGATGTAAATGTCATTAAAAATTCACTTTCTGGATGCTCACCTCGATTTCACTCCTGAAAATTTGGGTGCCGTAAGCGACAAACATGGGGAAAAATTCCACCAGGACATTGTTGCAACTATGGAAAAGCGATACGAAGGCAAATGGAGTCCTAGTTCGCTTACTGATGACTGCTGGACATTTTGTAATAAAATTTTGAATTAAATATAATATTAAGAACATACCGAAATTAACATATTTCAGTATAACACAAAACACTTCGTAGCAAAAAAATAGTGGGTGATAGAGAAAATCCAAGGTCATTTTCTGTTTCCTGGTAAAATTTTACATAAGGTATGCCTTGTTTTATCCATGTCACAAAAAAAAAGTTTATTTTTGTTTACCAGTGTAATTAATGAAACAGCTAAAATTCCTGCTTTAGAGTACATTCCACGACATGAAAGCGCCCCCTGGGAAAACTATATCAGAATCGATTATGCAGTTCCAAACAACCTGTGAACACATAATACGTATTGTTTCTCAGCTGTATATTAACATGAATATGATGTGAATTTTATTTTATCAATTCAGTGTAATTTTCAGAAATTATATAGGCCTAATGTTTCAAGGGAAGGAATGGTTTGTTTGGATTATTATTATCAGCGATATTTCAAGAGATAAAACCATCAATATTTTACAGCTGTTACCCTCGGCTTCGCCCGCCATTATTCATTGACTCCAGGATTTTTAAGAAAATTACACTGGTAGATTATTAAAAATGTTTGGGGTTCAGAGCTATGAAAATTGTAAGTAAAAATAAAATTAGAATATTTGTTCATTGTGTTCATTTCACTTAGGCCTTATATAATAAAGAAACGGTTTTCCTTCCTAATTTTGTAGTCGTGATGAAAGTTTACACTGCGAGAGACGAACATCGCCGAGTATACCCGATGTCTCACGAAGCGGGCGAGCAAGCACGCTATTTAGGGCCGTTGAATTGTATAAGAGTAGATGCTCCGGAAAAATGAGGTTTGCTCTATCATATAAGATAGATGTTCTGTTGTTGGCTGTATTATTACATAATGAATTTTTAAAAAATAGTATACTTTGTATAAATTACATAATAAAAATTAAAACAAGGTTATTGCAATAAATGTTAGTAAATTGAAAACTAATGAATAAAACGCTGCTTTAATATTACAAAAGTCCCATTTTGAGAGGAAGAACTGGGCTTGTTTGAGGCTTACTCAGCTGAATATGACCACATGCAGTACAGTGAGATGCTACAAAATAGCAAGATTCATAGTTAAGTATTGTATTTAAAAATTATAACAGAAGGGATTAAAAAACACAGCTCTTCATTTGAGTTATTATTCATTATTATTATTATTATTACCAGTGCTTTTTTTCTGGGAGTATGAGGAGGTACGCATATCCTTTAAAAATTTCCTGTTTCATACAGGAGAAAAATCATTATTTTCTCAAGTTTGAAATCTATTTGTGCCATATAAAATAAAGTGATTATGTGCATCGTTTGCATTAAAGTTGCTATTTTTAGTGTTACATTCGTTATCTATCATATGATTTTCAAGAGGTAGGGCTGACATAGCGCTGCAATCAGGAAAACGAGTGAGCGCTACAGCACCGCTAAAATAACAACCATGACTACTTTGCCGAAGTTACTGATTCAACAATAGCACATGCTCAAAGAGTTTGTTGTATCTCTTTTTTTTTTCTCTTGGCTTCAAATTACATTTATTTGCATTAATGTTGCTGCACATGACATTCTGTCTCTGGCTATTCTACAGTTTTTTTCATGTGTTAAATTACATTTACCCTTGTGAAAATGACTCCTCGTATATACATGTCAGAAGATAGCAATATCCCACAGTAGTTCCTAGGTTGATTGCAAACCAGTCAGGCCCTAACTCTCGAAAACAGAGGTGAAAGATGCAAGAAACCTTGATAGTGTATTATCATAGACTAAATTGCAGCTTACGGGTAGAATTGATGTGTACGAACTGACTCCACCTCAGAGGACTTAAAGTCGTATATTGTGTGATTCCACTTTCATTCAAAATATGTGTGTAAGTCTGGCCATGTTCTGACAAGTCAAAAGAGAGAGTGCCCCTTAATTTTTTTAAAGAAGAAAAGCACTGATTATTATTATTATTATTATTATTATTATTATTACTATTATTAATAATATTATTATTATTATTATTATTATTATTACTATTATTAATATTATTATTATTATTATTATAGTGAATATTTTCGCAGAGCATTTTCAGATTATAAATACGCCCACTAATGAAGTACCTGGGCCCTATGCTCAAACTGTCACATCTGAATGCCTACATGTTCCAACTATCGTAGATTCCGATGTCTTGGTAGCTATTCGACACTTGAAACCATCTAAGAGTTCGGGACTCGACCAGATACCAAGCTTTATTGTTAAGGGGTGTGCCCCAATACTGACACCTGTACTTACATATGTGTATAACCTTTCGCTGGAAACAGAAACTTTTCCTTCAATTTGGAAAATTTCTGCTATCAGACCGGTACATAAAAAAGGCAAAAGCAAAGAATTGGCAAATTTTAGGCCCATAGCCATATTAAATACATTTTCAAAAATTTTTGAAACCATCATTCATAAACATATTTCATTTTTCAGTAAAAATAAATTAAATGATTTCCAGCATGGTTTTACCAAGGACATGTCCACAGCAACCAATATTATCACTTTTCTCAATGACATACTTAAAGAAAATTGCTCACAATCGCAATCAGATGCCATATTTTTTGACCTGAGCAGAGCATTTGATGTAGTAAATCACGATCTTCTTGTTAAAAAATTGAGTAATTTAGGTCTACATAACAAGTATGTCAATTGGTTTTCAAGTTATTTAAGAAACAGATCTGCTCGAGTTAGAATATCTAACTATTTTTCAGAGCCTTTTTACATACCAGATGGTGTACCCCAGGGGTCAGTGTTGGGTCCTTTCTTGTTCTTAGTTTTTATTAACGACATATCTAATATGCTAACATGTAAGAAAATAGCATACGCAGACGACCTATGTATATGGAATAAAATATCTACGGCTTCGGACTGCAAATTACTGCAAAGGAATATTGATTACATACACCAGTGGTGTAAATCAAATTTAATGATAATTAACACCAGTAAGACCCAGAGCATGATATTTAGTAGAAAAACTAACCAAATAATATACAATTATCGTCTTGGCCAAAACATAATAGCACGTTCAGAAAATATAAAATACCTTGGAGTTTATCTTGACTCAAAATTATATTTTCATGTCCATATTGACCATATTTTCACACAGGCTTTAAAAACTCTTGGATTAGTTCGTTTAATTTCTCAAAATTTAAAAAGCATAGAGTCATTACTTACTCTTTACAAATTTTTAATTCGCATTGGCTTAGAATATTGTAGTGTTGCTTATAACAGCATTACAATATCTGACAGTAATAAGCTGGAACGAATACAAAGAAAATTTGTTTCCCTTATACGTAATAAGTTTAACAGAAATTTGGACTATGATGATATACTTAAGTTATTAAATTTGGAAACATTATATAATAGGCGTGTTTCTGCAGATGCTAATTTCATAGCTAAAGTCTTTCGTGGGGAAATACATTGCAAATCAATTTTAGATAGCATAGGGCTCTCTGTCCCATATGCACGAGGAACAAGAAATCGAACAATTTTTGCTGTTCAACAGCCATATGTGATTCCTTCTAACAGAATGGCTATTGCTTGCAATGCCCTATTTAAAAATTCTGATATATTCCACAAGCAGTGATTATTATTACTGTTATTATTATTATTATTATTACTATTATTATTATTATTACTATTATTATTATTATTATTATTATTATTATTATTATTATTATTATTATTATTATTTTGTTGTACAACAACCTTACACAGTTTCTTGTTTCATATTGGCCATTGTTTTTAATACGTTGTTCAGAATTTCAGATATATTCCACAAGCAATGATTCCAAAACGCTAAAATATTTTTAAATATAAGTGTTTGACCTAGTTTCCTTAAACCAGAATGGTTTCATATCAAATCTGTAACATATGAACAGAGACATTCCACCACTTGGAATGTGATGACTAGTCTAAACATGCTGACCTCACAAAATTGATCAATGAGGCTTACAAAGCTGACTAGACATACTTACAAGTCATATGTCTTATTATGAATCGTTATGTAATTATGTTATTCCTGTCTATATGTCTCCTATTATTATTGTATATCATCATCATTGTTATTCATCATCATCAAAAACATCATTCATGTATCATCAATCCATATTATATAAGAAGCCTACTGTTTAAAATTTGTAAAAATTGTATGTAGCTTCTCTAAATAAATAATTGAAATTGAAATTGAAATTGAAAATTATTATTATTCAGGATTTTCAGAGGGAAATACCACCTGGCTGCCTGTGAACCCTAACTATGTAACTCTGAACGTAGAAGCTCAACTGAAAGCAGACTGGAGCCATCTGAAAGTATACCAACTTCTTGCTGAAGCAAGGAAAGCTGAAGCCATCATGACTGGTGAACTAGACATTCATGTGCTGAAAGAAGACATCTTGGTTTTTACACGGTATTTAATTTATATTAATAAACCAGTTTAATTGGGTATACATAAAGGAAAAACTTGATATCCTGTTGAAGATTCATTTAGGCCTGATTGGAAAAATCACAGTGTCAGCAACAATATCTGATGGAAGTTTGGCATATTGGGACTAGCTGAGGATGAGGACAAAGCTCCCTCAAACTTGGCATTCAGTCAAGTGCCACCTCTGTTTTCTTTTTCATCTGTTGGGGTAGGATATCAAGAAACAAAATTAAGAAACTAGTTATATGGACAAAAAATAAAGCTTCTTAGATCCAATCAAACATGCATGATTGTATATGGTGAGTGACTTACAAAATTGCATGGTTAAGACAGAGAGTACTGGTACGCACAAGGACACTGAATCTGTCCTGTTGTCATGACACCATATGGTACAACTGCTGACTGTCATGACACCATACGATATGACTGCTGACTGTCAAGACACTGTATGATATGACAGACTGTCATGACACCATATGATATTACTGCTGACCGTCATGACACCATATGGTATGACTACTGACTGGCAAGGCCCTATATGGTACAACCACTGACTGTCACACACCATATGGTATGACTGATGACTGTCATGACACCATATGGTACAACTGCTGTTATTAATAATACTGTTTCCATAAGCTGAGCGCTGGCTAGACTTGTGGAGCTGCCTCTGGTGCTACACCTGTGCTGGTCTGCGCCATGGAAGCACCTCGGCCTGCACTATATGGTATGACTTGTAACTGTCATGTCACTACATGGTATGGCTTCTATCATTACACCATATGGTACAAGTGCTGACTGTCATTACACCATATGTTACTACTGCTGACTGTCATGACACCATAAGGTACAACCACTGACTGGCATGACCCTATATGGTACAATCACTAATTGGCATGACCCTATATGGTACAACTGCTGACTGTCACAACATTATATAGTGTGATTACTGACTATCTTGACACTGCATGGTGCTACTGCTGAAATTTATTAACTCAAAATCCCAGTCTTAAAAATGTGAAGACTATGAAAGACAAACCTGTGTCAAGAATTTCAATTAAATCAAAATAAATCTGCAGAATTTCGCATTTAGTGTCTTCCCTTAAATTTTGCTGTATACATTTATATATTTTTCTTATGAAAGGTTGTAAAAATATATTGTTCTGTCACCTTTCTACTAAAAGTCGCATGCTCATAATACTGTTTATATTTACATCAATGCCTCGCATAACTACAATTGGAATAAATGAAATGATAGAGGTTCTTGTTACTGCAGGATTAAAGAAGGTGTTCCTGGTTACATGGTGGTTGTCAATTTTTCAAATGCCACAATCACACTGGATCTGACAACAGTAAACCGTGTTCCAGACTCGTCTACGGTGTATGTCTTCAGCACAACTTACACAGACTACTTCCATCTCAAGTAAGTCAAAACACTCCCAACCGTTTTTAACATACAATATTTTTGTTGTTAAATACAACATAGAACATCTAATCTATTTTCATGATCATGCTTTAATAATCATTATCATAATTTTAGCATATTAAGTTATGGTCTTTAAATGCCTTTTTACATCATTATTTACATTAATTGTGGCTGGTTTCAGCTTGGTGTGTTGACAGTCAAATTCCATACACAAACTGCTATGGATTGTAGAGGAGACCAAAACAAAGTTGTTTTGTTATATAACCGTAGGCCGGAAACCAATAGTTACAGCAGCAGTCACCTTCGAATGGACAATGAAGGTATGGTGACCATTTGAACTGCTTGTGGTCAGGATTATTTACAGATATTGTTCAAACGTGCGGCCTCCAGCTTCAATACATGATCTGCAACGACGTGATACTGCTTGTTTCTACTCAATGATGTCTGTCTTCGAAGGTGACTACTGACATACCTATTGGTTTCTGGCCTATGGTTAATGGTTATACAACAAAACAAGTTTGTTTTGGTCTCCTCTACAATCCATAGCAGTTTGTGTATGGAATTTTGCTACACCCTGATACAGTGAACGCCGCTTAATGTAATTGCAGATAATGTTATCACTTTTATGAAGTCCTATACTGATTAATACTGATATATTTTAAAAATGCTGTTTATTGTGATCAAAGATCCGGTTTATGTTATCACATTTTCCTTTTTGCGGCTTTATTTCCAAGTAGTGTATGTTGTTAAAAATTTTGTATTTAAGGGTTTTGTTTCTAACTCAACTGTATTGTGTTGTACGGTAGGTAGCAATTCTGATCCCAGCTCACAGAATGACTAGTTCGAGGGGGCCGGGTAGCAATTCTGATCCCAGCTCACGGAATGACTAGTTCGAGGGGGCCGGGTGGTGTTCCTTAACTTTATCTTTTACATGTTTCACCCCACAATTAAGCTGCAGCTTTTAATTTATGAAAATAACAGTGTTAACATGCCGTGATCACAGACTTCCAAAACACTCGTAACTCGTAAATGAGTATTAAGTATTGGTTAATGGACTCCTAAAGGAAAGTAAAAACAATTTAAAACTTTGTTACTGGTTAAAAAATAGTTGCTTGCAGTCTACTAAAATAACCTAAATAACAGCCTATGATGATTCAGTGATTCACAATTACGTATTATTTTATGAATAAATATTTTTAATTGTTTGTAGTGTGTTATCTTATATATGAATAAATAACTTTCATTTAATTCCTTCGGCTACTGTTATCAGTTGGTTAACATTATCAGATTAGCTGCATTCCTAAGTGATTACAATAAGTGGCGTGCACTGTATATATAATATATACATACAGAGCCTTGAAAGTTTGGTGCGTCTCATGGTCCGAAGTACACTAAACAAATTAAAATTATGGTAAATATTGCAGAAATGCCATAGTTATAAACAAAGCATTGTAAACGATAAGATAGTTACAAATTTTGTCACAGTGCACTTGTCACAACTGTAAAATGAGGGTAGCAAAAAGAAAGAAATTTTGAGTTCTTCTGTAAGAAAGGAGTTATCTCTGCCAGGTGATTTAAATGAAGGCAATCACCTCTAAACGGCCTTGTCCCGTTAC